>OW799236.1:120011859-121451859 GCA_941918925.1 Phyto melanocephala
TGGATTAATCTCTTTAAAATAAAATATGTATTACTTTCTTTATAGAGGGTAGTTAATTTTTAGGGGCCCCTGTTGAAGATGAACCACACATTTCATTTCATTTGACATTTCTCAATCTCAGACTAACTTAATTTGAACAGTGGAAAGATACCTAAATGAGCCTAAATACCTAAATTTTCAGGTTTAATATTCAGGTTTTTTTATAAAAATGGGCGTTCAAAACAAAATGCATTTTACGCACTTCGTAACTCTTTTGATCAACATAATCCTGCCTTCTTCGTTGAATGGGAACCACTGCTGGTTTTTGCGATAGTGTGGCAAAAGAGCAGTCAACATCGCCTCATCATCATGCCCAGCAATTGAGCATCAACATTGTCATTGAAAATTTGGACCATCAGATACTTCGATATGCTACTAAAATGCTTTTGTAAATGTTGTCTTTCAATGAAAGTGGGCGTTAGAGTAGGCGTGTCAATAAAGAGTCTGCTAATAAATACAACTTAGATATTTCAATATAGTCCTTTATTTTCCCAAAAACTTTGTCAATAGAGAAATTACATGAATTTAAGATAAACCGTTATATGGGAGGTAGGCGTTAAAGTGGACGTGTCACCTAAACTTTTTGGCACAACAATTACATTGATTAGAAGGATATACGTAGCAAATTTGATCATCAAACCTCTAAATTTGGCGGTTTTATGAGCTTTTAAATTTCATTAATGTTATAGTAGGCGTGTCAAAGTTGTATTTGCGAATGAGTACAACTTAGATGTTTCAATATAGCCCTTTATTATTCCAAATTTTTTTTTAATACAGAAATTATATGAACTTCAGGTAAAGCGTTATATGGGAGGTGGGCGTAAAAGTTGGCGTGGCCCCTTAATTTTTTGGCACAGTAATGACATTGCCTAGGGGGCTATACGTAGCAAATTTGATCATCATACCACTAATTTTGGTGGTTTTATGAACTTTTAAATTTCATTAACGGTAGATAACGTGAAAAGTGGGCGTTATAGTAGGCGTGTCAAAACTGTTTTTGCGAATGAGTACAGCTTAGATGTTTCAATATAGCCCTTTATTATTCCAAAATTTTTATTAATAGAGAAATTATATGAATTTTAGGTAAAGCGTTATATGGGAGGTGGGCGTAAAAGTGGGCGTGGCACCTTAATTTTCTGGCACAGTAATGACATTGCCAAGGGGGCTATACGTAACAAATTTTATCATCATACCTCTAATTTTAGCGGTTTTATGAGCTTTTAAATTTTAATAACTGTAGATAACGTGAAAAGTGGGCGTTATAGTAGGCGTGTCAAAGTTATTTTTGCGAATGAGTACAACTTAGGTGTTTCAATATAGCCCTTTCTTATTCCAAAATCTCTATTAATAGAGAAATTATATGAATTTTAGCTAAAACGTTATATGGGAGGTGGGCGTAAAAGTGGGCGTGCCATATTGATTTTCCGTTAAAAAAAAGCCCCTCACCAAAAAGCAAAGTGTGCAAAATTTCAGAGTCGTACATCCAATTTTGTTGGTTTTATGGCGTTTTAGTTTTTAAATATACCGAAAAATACACTGTGCGGTATAAATTTTCGTACATTTTGATCGATAACTCCTCTCCTAATGCATAGATTTAGATAATTTTCGGGGAATAATATTGTTTTTACTCAGGAAATATATATTCGAAGTTTCATGAGTCTACGTTAATCCGTTTGGACACAATTCCATTTTATTCGATGTTCGTAGGACACGGTTTTTTTGACCTACTCTTGCTTTTCGAGCTATAACTCTCTTCCTAATATTCCGATTTAGCCCATTTTCAATACCAAACAAACCTTGTCTATAAGAAAGATGCTGGCAAAATTTGAGCCCCCTAGCTATTTCGGTGCGACCTCTATCGTGCTTTCAACAGACGGACAGACGGACAGACGGACAGACGGACAGACGGACAGACGGACAGACGGACAGACGGACGGACATAGCTAGATCGTCATCAAATCAAACCCTGATTCAGAATATATATACTTTATGGGGTCTAAAATGGATATTTCGATGTGTTACAAACGGAATGACAAAATGAATATACCCCCCACCATTTTTTTGGTGGCGGGTATAAAAATAACTTTTATTTTTGCTCCAAAAAATAAAAATCAAAAAATAACTTTTATTTTTGCTCGAAAAAACGAAAATTAAAAAATAACTTTTATTTTTGCTCGAAAAAATAAATATCAAAAAATAACTTTTATTTTTGCTCGAACAAACAAAAATCAAAAAATAACTTTTATTTTTGCTCGAAAAAATAAAAATCAAAAAATAACTTTTATTTTTGCTCGAAAAAATAAAAATCAAAAAATAACTTTTATTTTTGCTCAAAAAAATAAAAATCAAAAAATAACTTTTATTTTTGCTCGAAAAAATAATCAAAATTTTAAAAAGCAACATATTTTATGATAGACTAATGCATAAGGATTAATATGGTATACTTGAATCCGTTTTACGACTTTTACTTCTAAATGCTTTGTTTGCTTTAAAATTCCAAAATAACTGTTATTTTCGGTCCCTGGAAAAAATAAAATGCAATATAGGAAACACAATAAATTACAGTAATAAATTATGACTTCATACTATAAAAAACAAATTTTTACTATTTAAGAGAAATTAATCTGGGCTATACCCAAAAAATCAAATTACTAACATTTGTCTTAATCGGTAAATGAGTTGTAATGTATCTTTGGGGCTTTATATATAAATTTGAAATCAGAAAAAAAATAAAACAAAATAATATCTACGAAAAATTAGAAGAGAAAGCAAAATAAATTAAATATACTTTTATTGCAGCAATAAAAGAAAGTCTGGGAACTGTGTTAAGTTGCTAGTGTTAAAAAAATTATTATTAAGTACAAGTACATAATTTTAAATAATTCCCGAATTTCTTATACAACTTCTTTACTGTCAGCAATAAATTTTGAAGTTTATAACTACACCAATGAGAGCTTCTAAAAATCTTCGATGGCTCTGTGTAATTAAGTTGCAACTTGTTCAAAATAGCCAATATTAAAAAAAAAATTTTTTTTAACTACAAACAATAGAAATATAGAAAAAAATATTTATATTTATTAGACGTGCTTACAGGGGAGTTAGAAGAATGAATTAACTGTTTAGTTAAATAGTTAGTTAGTTAGTTAGTTTTCATTTGTGTGGTGAAAAGTGGAAAGGTATATTAATCCTTTTGTAGCATTAAAATTAGTCAAAAATTAAAACAAATTTCCATGGAACAAGAGTTCGACATTTTAAAACGTTTGAGAAAAACTTGGTGATATTGGAAGGATTCTAGGTTTATTTCCAACTAATGTGTAAATAAGTGCAATCGTGATGCGGACAAGACACCGAACTACGAAAAACCTACCACACATTTGCAAGTCACGCAACTTACAAAAATTAGACTTTCATTATTTCTAATAATGTAGTCTCTTCTATTCATTTGGATAGAAAATCAAACCAAAAATGTTAAATGACATTTTAAATTCAATATTTTGTTCACAATTATTTTTGGAAGGAAATTTAAAATATGAAAAAGTGTGATTCGATTTGCATTGTTATGATTAGTGCCGCATTTAGTCGATCTCAATGAATGGCGCATATCGGGGTATTAGTGTACTTATTTTAATTTGATAAATAAGTATAAAAGGTAAGACAATATTTTGGTATGGATACCTTTATCTGAAACATTTTTTATTACTTAATTTTATCAAAAGTCGTAAGTTAAATTTTGTTTGAGGTGCTTGCACTTAGGGCTTTAAGACTTTTGTTGACAAGAACGTTTTTTTTTTTAATTTTAAAATTTTACTAATACATGAAGTAAAATACTATGCGTAATAATCAATTTAAAATTCGATTTTAGTTTTTTTTAAACTCAGGGTATTTTGAAAATATGTGAGTTAAATTAACATCATTAAAATTAAATAACATTTGAGTTGCTGTATAAGGCAGTTGTGATTAAAAAATCTCATGTAGTAATAAAACTCCAGATAATTTTAGAATAACACCAAACGACTGCAAAATATCTTCAAATATTTATAACACCACATCACATAGGCATATAGGTAACTCACATATTAACGTCGATCTGTATATTTGAAAAGCCAAAATAATTTGTACAATAAAACTGGACATTGAGGTGTGACTCATAATTTATATCGTACATAATGTTTGGACTACCGTTTTTCAGTTACTTTCAGTAAATTATTTATTAGGATAACTTATTATGTTCAACATGATTACGCCCTAAGAATAATATGCCTGTAAAAGCATAACATTGTAAAATAAGGTAAATAGTTTCGGTGGTAACAAAAAAATCATACAAATCTTTTTACATCCTTGCAACTTCTAAACAGAACATCACATATATATAAAATTGTATAAAAAAATTTAATCTCGTAGGTTATGCATATAATTCAGAGCCAATTGATACTTAAAACTATGCTCTAGCGCAATTAAATAAAAAGATTATAAATATTTTTTACTATCATCGTTAAGGTGAACAAAATTGTGCATTAATAATTATCCTTTCGTTTGTCCAGAATATTTTAAAATAAATGTTTAAAATATACCACTTAGTGAGGCTTAAATTTTGTTTTAATATCCTGCAAAAAAGGGTTCCGTAAAAAAAAAATTCTTAAATGGCACAATGCATTATTTCCCAAGAATACCTTACTTTTGTGTATTTCCGCTGACATGTGCAGCGAGTTGTATAATCTCCTTAATGTTAAACTGTTCATTATTTCACACTTCATAGAGAAAAACCTCAACAATATTATTTTGAATTTTCCGATTTCCATTTCTTTTATTCCTCTTTTTATTTAACCAAAAAAATATCCTTCTCCTGTCATCACAGTTCACTCAAAATGTAATTACTTTATGGTTAAAACATACAAAAAACAACAGCATGAAAATGTATAATAGCGAAAGTAAAACAACTACATAACAATGCATCAGTCAGCCATCATTCATCTACATACAGATATGTGTATAGTGACGGGAAATTCACACAGGTACAGACTAGTACGAATGCTTATATTAAAGTTAACCCCCAAAAAAGAGAATGATAAAATGTAAAACAAATGAAAATCCTTGCAAATAACATTTACTGCCTTTAAAAAAAAATTAACATGCAAACAACTCCCAAACACATACAAATATAAGTACGAGTAAGAGTATACATACCTGGTTTAACAATACTCTTTGGATTTAAAACGAAAAAAAAAACCTACCAGAATTTTATAAGGCCGTTGTTGGTCTTTTATTTGGCCGCCATCCCAAAACATCTACTGATGAAACATGATGATCTGTTATTTTAAATGTTACACTTCCTCATGGTATTATTGAAGGGTATTTTTATGTATGATTTTGTTGTGAATATTTTTATTATATTTAAACGGAATTCCATGTTGGTTTTATGAGAAATAAATAATGTTTGGTACTTGTCAGATTTCTGCAATTTGTTTTATAATGATTCCTTTACTAATGGCTAAAACTTTAACTTTTTTGCTTACGTCACTATATTCGTGGAGTAAGTTTTTACCCTAATCAAAAACTATTTGTTTTTTAAAGGTCAGTTCATATTAAAAAACATTAAATAAAATAATAAAGAAAAAAATATATTTCAACATTACAACAACTGACCAAGAGTAGTATCCGTGTAAAATAAGTCGATTCTATTTCGCTGAACACACACTATATAGACTTTAAGTTGCAACTTATACATTTTACAAATAAGTTCGTTGCACTTGAAGGAAGTTTGAGCTAATTTTACTTTTTTGAAATGGGAACATATACAACAGTGGTTTGTTTGGCGCAAGTTAATTCTCAACCTCTTTCACAACTAGTTACGCTGTAACTGGAGTCAAACCTTTTGAGAAATTTATTGATATCTTAGTTTTTTCTTTGCCGTGATGTTTGACTTAAGACATAACAAAAAAAATAATTAATACTAAAAGCCAAAAATAAGTATGTAACTATATTCGTAGGGCAAATTTTTATCCCAACATTTCAGTACCACAGATTTTATTTGACGTAATGCGATTTCCACAATCAAGCTTCAAGAATCTAGCAAGAACTGAGAAGTTTTAAAGATTGTTCTGCAGTAAAATGTCACTTATATAATGAAGAGTGCATCTTTGGGTAACATATTACCCCACGACTATAGTTAAAAACTAGTTTACTAGTTTTGCATTTACAAGCAAATATCTCTAAGACTTTTACATTGCGTTTCATATATCGTTACGAATGACCCGTTGTAATAATACTGGCATTTTTATCCACATTTCATAACATAAAAGCAGTATATACATATTTTTATAATTTTTGTTTTACAGCAAACAAAAATCGTTTGCATTTTAATTTACTACCAACCAGTTTTAGCTCCTTCATCATCAATGCCATCACAATCACCATCAGGTTCCACTTCATATTTTTATTTGTTTTATATGTGGTTCCTTTACCGATTGCTCCAAAAATTCTTTTACATTTTTGTGCTTTTTTATACCCGCCACCAAAAAAATGGTGGGGGTATATTCATTTTGTCATTCCGTTTGTAACACATCGAAATATCCATTTTAGACCCCATAAAGTATATATATTCTGAATCAGGGTTTGATTTTATGACGATCTAGCTATGTCCGTCCGTCTGTCCGTCTGTCCGTCTGTCCGTCTGTCCGTCTGTCCGTCTGTTGAAAGCACGATAGAGGTCGCACCGAAAAAGCTAGGGGGCTCAAATTTTGCCAGAATCTTTCTTATAGACAAGGTTTGTTTGGTATTGAAAATGGGCTAAATCGAAATATTAGGAAGAGAGTTATAGCTCGAAAAGCAAGAGTAGGTCGAAAAAACCGTGTCCTTCAAACATCGAATAAAATGGAATTGTGTCCAAACGCATTAACGTAGACTCATGAAACTTCGAATATATATTTCCTGAGTAAAAGCACTATTTTTCCCTGAAAATTGTCTAAATCTATGCATTAGGAGAGGAGTTATCGATCAAAATGTACGAAAATTTATACCGCACAGTGTATTTTTCGGTATATTTAAAAACAAAAACGTCATAAAAGCAACAAAATTGGATGTACGACTCTGAAATTTTGCACACTTTGCTTATTGGTGAGACGCTTTTTTGTAACGGAAAATCAATATCCCACGCCCACTTTTACGCCCACCTCCCATATTACGTTTTACCCAAAATTCATATAATTTCTCAATTTATGTAGATTTTGGAATAATAAAGGGCTATATTGAAACATCTCAGTTGTACTCATTCGAAAATACAACTTTGACACGCCCACTATAACGCCCACTTTTCACGTTATATACCGTTAATGAAATTTAAAAGCTCATAAAACCGCCAAAATTAGAGGTATGATGATCAAATTCGCTACGTATATCCTTTTAGGCAATGTCATTACTGCGCCGGAAAATTAGGGCGCCACGCCCACTTTTACGCCCACCTCCCATATAACGTTTTACTTAAAATTCATATAATTCCTCTATTAATAAAGATTTTGGAATAATAAAGGACTATATTGAAACACCTAAGTTGTACTCATTCGCAAAAATAGCTTTGACACGCCTACTATAACGCCCACTTTTCACGTTATATACCGTTAATGAAATTTAAAAGCTCATAAAACCACCAAAATAAGAGGTATTATGATAAAATTTGCTGCGTATATCCCCCTAGGCAATGTCATTACTGTGCTAGAAAATTGAGTTGCCACGCCCACTTTTACGCCCACCTCCCATATAAAGTTTTACTCAAAATTCCTCTAATTTCTCTATTAATAATGATTTTGGATTAATAAAGGGCTATATTGAAACACCTAAGTTGAACTCATTCGCCAAAACAACTTTGACACGCCTACTATAACGCCCACTTTTCACGTAATCTACCGTTAATGAAATTTAAAAGCTCATAAAACCGCCAGAATTAGAGGTATGATGATCAAATTTGCTGTGTATATCCTTCTAATCAATATTATTGTTGTGCCAAAAAGTTTAGGTGACACGGCCACTTTAACGCCTACCTCCCATACAACGGCTTACCTTAAATTCATGTAATTTCTCTATTGACAAAGTTTTTGGGAAAATAAAGGGCTATATTGAAATATTTAAGTTGTATTTATTAGTAGAAACTTTATTGACACAGCTACTTTAACACACTTTCATTGAATTTTATTTCATTTAAGGACCGATGTTGTATTTAAATAAAACACAAATTATTTAAGATATTATTATTTCTTTTTATAATGATAATATTTGTATGGTTCAATTATGTATTTAACAAAATATCGGCCAAATGGCCCCCCATCCTTGGCGCCACTCCTCTATCTGATGGTCGAAATTTTCAATGACAATGTTGATGCTCAATTATTGGGCATGATGATGAGTCGAGGTTGACTGCTCTTTTGCCACACTATCGCAAAAAACAGCAATAGTTCCCATTCAACGAACTAAGAAGGCATTCACAGGTTTTCTAACATTTTATACAGACCTGTTTTGCAGAAATTTAAATATCTTTTACAATTCTCCCGATTGTGGACGAATTTGAACGATTATGTTTATCAAAAGAATTACGAAGTGCACAAAATGCATTTTGATTTGAACGCCCATTTATATAAAAAACCTGAATAACTTTAAAGCGTTGCTCATTTGCGTATCTTTCCACGGATCAAAATGAGTAAGTTTGAGATTGAGAAATGTCAAGTAAAATGCAGAAAACAAACTTAAAGACTAGGTGTAGTTCACCTTCAACTTGGGCCCTTAAAATTTAACCACCCTCTACAAAGAAAGTGATACATATTTTATTATAAAGAGATTATTCCATAATGATTAACAAAATAATAAATATTGTGCTTTAAATGTACACAAAATTGGTGGTGGGTATAAAAGATTCGGCACAGCCGAATATAGTGCTCTTACTTGTTATGTAGTGGGATTATATATTACAGGCATATATGTATGTATGTGTGTTTTTAAAAAAATCACAAATACTTAAAACAATACTGAAAACACACTCGAACATACATCAGTGGCTTTTGTAATAACCATTATACATTTTCATAAATATTGTAAAGTGTAAAAATTAAGGAAGATTTATACGGAAAAAATTATGGGAGCTTTGAGAGAGTTACATTTTATTTTGGTATTTCCCTTGAACTTTTTAAAGATTTTATTGAAATTATTGAAACATAAAATACATTCTGTAATACTATTAGCATAACTACAGACAGTTTTATATATTAAAATCAAACAAATCAGTATTTAGTCAAACCCTAGTGCCAAAGCGCATATTTTTATACTAATAACAAATAGTTCGATATAAGAACGAACTAATCAAGCAAAAAGTTTTTAATCTAAAAATTGTTGAGTTAATGAAAAACAGATTTTTAAATTTATTTTATTTGATATTAGATCAAAATTGCGCATGATGTAAACGTATAATAATTTTTATTCAATTATAAATGAAATAAAATGCGCTTAATGTTAAATACTTTATTAAATAGCAAAACGGTAAAACAGTATTTTGAATATCTTGTATTGATGTAAGATTAGCTGGAGTATAAACCTGTTGAGACAAATCATTTTATTTCACTACATTGATCCATTTGTATTACCTGTAAAGATAAAGAAAAAAATGATAGACAAAGATATTGATAAAAGACATGACGAAAAATATAGTTATAAGTGAAGACAAGAGAAGAAAAAGGATATAAAGAGAAGTTGTTATATAAGTTGTCTACCAAAACAGTATACATTTTTCCATTACTGACTAATTAGGTAAACTACTTGAACTGCCTAGAAGAGATAATAACTCAAGAAATATTTTGCATCGCAAACATTTCCAAATACTAGTGGCACAGAAGATGACATCTAGTCTCTTCCCCACTTGCTTTAAGATAAATTCTCATTAATCTGCTGTGATTGCCAAATCTGCCGTGACCGGCCGTGTTAGACTGAGTTTGCATACAAAAGAACGTATCTGTGTAAAGTTAACAAACATAGATGGTTATGCCACAGAAATAATCGATTTCTCCACCACTGACCGATTGACGCTCATATGAAAGACAATCAGCTATATTGTTGTCCTTATTGGTCCCGTCTCTCCATAGCAATAATAAGCGAACCGAAATAAGATGAAGTATTCAAGGATAAAATAACAAAAAAACTTTTATCGTCTATATTCTTTTTAATTTCATCTTGGACCACTTAAGTCTCTTATTTTTATACTTTAAGTTCTTAAGCTTGGACCGTTTTGGGTCACCTAACATAATTTTCAAATATTAAAAAAAAAACTTACGATTTAAAATAAATAAATAAATCAATTCATGGAACAAATTTTTTCTAAAATTTTTTTTTTCTCCATGAGGTATTCAACAATTTTACGTGGATAATTGTCTAATAGAATTTTAATATAATAAACATACCGAAGATTAGGATATTGTCGCTGAATATTAGAAGAAGTCTTAATCCTTTTGCTATACTTATATATTTAGAAGTTACTCAGGGTACCAAAGAAGCACTAAGTAAACAATTTTTTGAAAGGTGACGATGCATCCTTCAGTTAATATTTTTTTTACTTAAATAAATTAACAACTAATGTTAGAATTTTAAGAAATCCGTTCTTATAAAATCTATATTGCACAACAAGTATTCACTGACCTAATTGCTTTTGATGTTTTCGATAATAATATAAATTTCTGTTTTTAACCGTGTTAAACAATGGACAAAGGCTCTAATGTTTGCTGCTTCTAATCAATTTGTTAATGATATTAATATAAGGTTGGATGAAATTTCTATGGACTTGTTGAAAAATTTAGAATTTTAGGTGTTATTATAGATATTAGATTAGTATTTTCATCTCATTTTGATAGTATGCATGGAAAAGTTTTTGGTATTGTACGGAGATTGTACTCTACTCATGAGTTTTTACCGGTATATATTAAAGATTATTATCGATATGCTATAAGTATTGTTCGATAAAGGTGCGGTCAAAAATACATAAGGTTTTATATACACAGGCTAGTTTTAAAGGTTCTTATGAGGTTGACTGAATTTTCTGCCTTTTCTTCCAGAATATTGACTAGACAAAAGAGCAGAAGATTAAATTGTTTTGGGAAGAATGCATTGAACAAAAAACAGATTTGACTACACTCGGAATATTAAGCGAACGGTTGACAGTATATCTGGATATCGCGAAAAAGATAATAATAATGAAGTTTATTTTTGACTTTCATTCTAAATGGCGAATATAGTTTTTTTGGCATATCGAAAAAAATATTTAATAAGTCAGTAATATGATTTCAAAGCCATAATTAAAAATTCGGAAAAGTCTACTATTCCTCTAAGCAAGTTGTTGACAAGGACTAAAAACGATAGGTTTTATCTCTGTTCAAAGGTATCAGTGGGTTCCATTTAAGTTTTGTATCAAGCAACCGAGAAATCGAGAAAAAACAAAGGTTAATTTTCTTACAGGGGAGGAACACTATCGGTTAGTATTAACTAGCACAGCTTTAAGAGGTGCTAAAAAAAAAAGATAATAAGAAAGATTAATCACCAACGACTATCTTTTACAAACTAGAAAAGTGGCTTCACGTGAAAAAGTTTTTTTTTAAAGCCATTTTGGTATAGGTGGACGAAATTTAGAAAGTTTTAAATGTTAATATAATATTTTAGATAACAACGGTAATGTTTCAAAAAAAGAAAAATTTAAGAACAAACAAATTTCTAATATTGAAGGATATTAAGATTTAAGAAATTGTACTTTTAGTCATTCATTACTGCTACTCTTTAGTTGAACTATTTTAAGTTTTATTAAATTATTATTGATGAATTGTCTTAATGTTAAAACGAGAAGCTTGTTTGACTTAAATCAATTGTAAGAAACAAAAGATTTTACCTTTATAAAAGATAATTCCGGAACTGCTTCCTTGTGGTGTATAGATCAAAAATTCGCTCCTTGCAAATTAAAAAGAAAAGAACTTTAAATTATTCAATTTTTTAATAACTATTTTTAATTTGATTTGTTAGTAGTTTTATTTAATTTAATTTTGATTATGATCATACTTCAGTTCCGATTTTTTATTTACTCTAAATTTGTTTTTATCTAAGTTAACTAGTAGTTTATTATCATTACATATTAAAATGCAATCAAAAAAAATTTATTTGTACTTTTATTGGTTTACTACCTTTAAGTAATTTAATTTCTGGTCAATTTAATAACCAAAACAAATAGAAATCAAATATATTAGTTTTTGATTACAACACAAATTATTAGTTTACAAAACAAATACCAACGTAAGAATATAATTGTATGTAAAGGTATGAAGTCATGGGTATTTGCATTGCAGTATTCAAAGAAATACAATCATACTTACGTGCAATAAAATATATGTACAATTAGGTATTGAAGTAGCATTTGGAACATATGTAAAGTCGATTTTTTTTTAAATATTTTTAAATTACAAAGGATAACGAAAAACAAAATATCATAATTTAAAAAAAATATTTTCAATAAATATATATATATATATATATATATATATATATATATATATATATATATATATATATATATATATATATATTTTCTCAAAAAGTCTTAAAAATTCATTTTATTGAATCTTACCCCAAGTACTTAAAAATAAAATTTTTTCGTAAAATATTATCCTTTTCTCTTTTTGCATTTGTAAATGTTTTCTAAATGTGTGAATATATTATACTAGCTAATCCCGGCGCGCGTTGCTACGCCCCTTCATGAATTTTAATCGCATTCTAAATTTTAATCGAATATCAAGTGCAAGGCTAAAAACTATAACTTTTTCTTTATGAGCGTGGCACTGCCCACTTTTCTAAATACGAAACTGTATGGTCATGACAACTCAATATGTGTGCAAAGTTTCAGAAAAATCGGGCCAGTGTAAGTACCTCAAAATGATACCTTTTTTTTAATGGGCGTGGCACTGCCCACTTTTCTAAATACGAAACTGTATGGTCATGACAACTCAATATGTGTGCAAAGTTTCAGAAAAATCGGGCCAGTGTAAGTACCTCAAAATGATACCTTTTTTTTAATGGGCGTGGCACTGCCCACTTTTCTAATGACGAAAGTGTAAAGTCATGACAGCTCAGTATGTTTGCAAAGTTTCAGAAAATTCGGTCCAGTGCAAGTAGCTAAAACTGATAACTAATTTTTTATGGGCATGGCCCCGCCCACTTTTTCAATCACAAAATTATAAAGTCATGACAGCTCAATATGTGTGCAAAGTTTCAGAAAAATCGGTATAGTGCAAGTACCTCAAAATTAAAACTTTTTTAGCGGCGTGGCCCCGCCCACTTTTCTTATCACGAAATTATTTAGTCATGACAGCTCGATATGTGTGCAAAGTTTCAGAAAAATCGGTCAAGTGCAAGTAGCTAAAACTGATAACTAATTTTTTATGGGCGTGGCTCCGCCCACTTTTTTTCACCCATAAACACTCCCTGGTATGTGTACAACAACTTACCAAAGTTTGAGCCCGATCGGTTTTACAGTTTCGGAGTCTATAGCTAACACACACACACACACACACACACACACACACACACACAGAGTTTCACTTTTATATATATAGACAAGGAATATACATACATGTATACTATTTATCATTATAAATATTGTTGGCACAAACATTCTGTTATAAAAATAAATAAAAACAAGTAAGAGCACTATATTCGGCTGTGCCGAATCTTTTATACCCACCACCAATTTTGTGTACATTTAAAGCACAATATTTATTATTTTGTTAATCATTATGGAATAATCTCTTTATAATAAAATATGTATCACTTTCTTTGTAGAGGGTGGTTAAATTTTAAGGGCCCAAGTTGAAGGTGAACTACACCTAGTCTTTAAGTTTGTTTTCTGCATTTTACTTGACATTTCTCAATCTCAAACTTACTCATTTTGATCCGTGGAAAGATACGCAAATGAGCAACGCTTTAAAGTTATTCAGGTTTTTTATAAAAATGGGCGTTCAAATCAAAATGCATTTTGTGCACTTCGTAATTCTTTTGATCAACATAATCGTTCAAATTCGTCCACAATCGGGAGAATTGTAAAAGATATTTAAATTTCTGCAAAACAGGTCTGTATAAAATGTTAGAAAATCTGTGAATGCCTTCTTAGTTCGTTGAATGGGAACTATTGCTGTTTTTTGCGATAGTGTGGCAAAAGAGCAGTCAACCTCGACTCATCATCATGCCCAATAATTGAGCATCAACATTGTCATTGAAAATTTCGACCATCAGATAGAGGAGTGGCGCCAAGGATGGGGGGGCCATTTGGCCGATATTTTGTTAAATACATAATTGAACCATACAAATATTATCATTATAAAAATAAATAATAATATCTTAAATAATTTGTGTTTTATTTAAATACAACATCGGTCCTTAAATGAAATAAAATTCAATGAAAGTGTGTTAAAGTAGCTGTGTCAATAAAGTTTCTACTAATAAATACAACTTAAATATTTCAATATAGCCCTTTATTTTCCCAAAAACTTTGTCAATAGAGAAATTACATGAATTTAAGGTAAGCCGTTGTATGGGAGGTAGGCGTTAAAGTGGCCGTGTCACCTAAACTTTTTGGCACAACAATAATATTGATTAGAAGGATATACACAGCAAATTTGATCATCATACCTCTAATTCTGGCGGTTTTATGAGCTTTTAAATTTCATTAACGGTAGATTACGTGAAAAGTGGGCGTTATAGTAGGCGTGTCAAAGTTGTTTTGGCGAATGAGTACAACTTAGGTGTTTCAATATAGCCCTTTATTAATCCAAAATCATTATTAATAGAGAAATTAGAGGAATTTTGAGTAAAACGTTATATGGGAGGTGGGCGTAAAAGTGGGCGTGGCAACTCAATTTTCTAGCACAGTAATGACATTGCCTAGGGGGATATACGCAGCAAATTTTATCATAATACCTCTTATTTTGGTGGTTTTATGAGCTTTTAAATTTCATTAACGGTATATAACGTGAAAAGTGGGCGTTATAGTAGGCGTGTCAAAGCTATTTTTGCGAATGAGTACAACTTAGGTGTTTCAATATAGTCCTTTATTATTCCAAAATCTTTATTAATAGAGGAATTATATGAATTTTAAGTAAAACGTTATATGGGAGGTGGGCGTAAAAGTGGGCGTGGCGCCCTAATTTTCCGGCGCAGTAATGACATTGCCTAAAAGGATATACGTAGCGAGTTTGATCATCATACCTCTAATTTTGGCGGTTTTATGAGCTTTTAAATTTCATTAACGGTATATAACGTGAAAAGTGGGCGTTATAGTGGGCGTGTCAAAGTTGTATTTTCGAATGAGTACAACTGAGATGTTTCAATATAGCCCTTTATTATTCCAAAATCTACATAAATTGAGAAATTATATGAATTTTGGGTAAAACGTAATATGGGAGGTGGGCGTAAAAGTGGGCGTGGCACATTGATTTTCCGTTACAAAAAAGCGTCTCACCAATAAATAAAGTGTGCAAAATTTCAGAGTCGTACATCCAATTTTGTTGCTTTTATGACGTTTTTGTTTTTAAATATACCGAAAAATACACTGTGCGGTATAAATTTTCGTACATTTTGATCGATAACTCCTCTCCTAATGCATAGATTTAGACAATTTTCGGGGAAAAATAGTGCTTTTTTTCAGGAAATATATATTCGAAGTTTCATGAGTCTACGTTAATGCGTTTGGACACAATTCCATTTTATTCGATGTTTGAAGGACACGGTTTTTTCGACCTACTCTTGCTTTTCGAGCTATAACTCTCTTCCTAATATTCCGATTTAGCCCATTTTCAATACCAAACAAACCTTGTCTATAAGAAAGATTCTGGCAAAATTTGAGCCCCCTAGCTTTTTCGGTGCGACCTCTATCGTGCTTTCAACAGACGGACAGACGGACAGACGGACAGACGGACAGACGGACAGACGGACGGACATAGCTAGATCGTCATAAAATCAAACCCTGATTCAGAATATATATACTTTATGGGGTCTAAAATGGATATTTCGATGTGTTACAAACGGAATGACAAAATGAATATACCCCCACCATTTTTTTGGTGGCGGGTATAAAAAACAAGTTAACAAACATCACATTTCTTTTGGTATAATTTAGATATTCTGTCTGCAAGTGAATTTTTTTTTAAATAAAATTATCTTCTTTTTATACCCGCCACCAAAAAAATGGTGGGGGTATATTCATTTTGTCATTCCGTTTGTAACACATCGAAATATCCATTTTAGACCCCATAAAGTATATATATTCTGAATCAGGGTTTGATTTGATGACGATCTAGCTATGTCCGTCCGTCTGTCCGTCTGTCCGTTTGTCCGTCTGTCCGTCTGTCCGTCTGTTGAAAGCACGATAGAGGTCGCACCGAAAAAGCTAGGGGGCTCAAATTTTGCCAGAATCTTTCTTATAGACAAGGTTTGTTTGGTATTGAAAATGGGCTAAATCGAAATATTAGGAAGAGAGTTATAGCTCGAAAAGCAAGAGTAGGTCGAAAAAACCGTGTCCTTCAAACATCGAACAAAACGGAATTGTGTCCAAATGCATTAACGTAGACTCATGAAACTTCAAATATATATTTCCTGGCTAAAGACAATATTTTTCCCCGAAAATCATCTAAATCTATGTATTAGGAGAGGAGTTATCGATCAAAATGTACGAAAATTTATACCGCACAGTGTATTTTTCGGTATATTTAAAAACAAACAAATCATAAAAGCAGCAAAATTTGATGTACGACTCTGAAATTTTGCACACTTTGGTTTTTGGTGAGACGCTTTTTTGTAACGAAAAATCAATGTGCCACGCCCACTTTTACGCCCACCTCCCATATAACGTTTTACCTAAAATTCCTATAATTTCTCTATTAATAAAGATTTTGGAATAATAAAGGGCTATATTGAAACATCTTAGTTGTATTCATTCGCAAAAATAACTTTGACACGCCTACTATAACGCCCACTTTTCACGTTATCTAACCTTTATGAAATTTAAAAGCTCATAAAACCGCCAAACTTAGAGGTATGATGATAAAATTTGCTACGTATATCCCTCTGGGCAATATCATTACTGTGCCAGAAAATTAAGGTGCCACGCCCACTTTTACGCCCACCTCCCATATAACGTTTTACCAAAAATTCATATAATTTCTCTATTAATATAGATTTTCGAATAATAAAGGGCTATATTGAAACACCTAAGTTGTACTCATTCGCAAAAATAACTTTAACACGCCTACTATAACGCCCACTTTTCACGGTATCTACCGTTAATGAAATTTAAAAGCTCATAAAACCGTTCAAATTAGCGGTATGATGATCACATTTGCTACGTATATCCTTCTAATCAATGTTATTGTTGTGCCAAAAAGTTTAGCTGACACGCCCACTTTAACGCCTACCTCCCATATAACGGTTTATCTTAAATTCATGTAATTTCCCTATTGACAAAGTTTTTGGGTAAATAAAGGACTATATTGAAATATTTAAGTTGTATTTATTAGCAGAAACTTTATTGACACGCCTAATTTAACGCCCACTTTCATTGAAAGACTATATTGACAAAAGCATTTTAGTAGCATATCGAAGTTATAAAGGGTGGTTAAATTTTAAGGGCTGATGTTGTTTTTAAATAAAACACAAATTATTTAAGAAATTATTATCATTTCTTTTTATAATGATAATATTTGTATGGTTCAATTATGCATTTAACAAAATATCGGCCACACTATCGCAAAAACCAGCAGTGGTTCCCATTCAATGAACTAAGAAGGCATTCAAAGACTTTCTAAAATTGGCCCTTACAATTAAGCCACCCTCTACAAAGAAAGTGATACATATTTTTATATTATTATCACACGGTGATTCAAAATATACATTCTCAGCATTTTGCTAAAACGGGAAATTTATTAGTAAGATTTTGATTTTTAAACTTCTATAACATTTTGCTTTTAAAAGATTTTCAAACGAAATAAGTTTTGTATAATTTTAAAATTTGTTAGCCATTAGTACATGAATATAAATTGTTTATGATGTTTAGAGATAATTTTTTTTACTTATGTCAAAATTTTCCTAAATTCCCATTTTTAATAGAGCATAACTTCAGGAGAACATAAGATAACAAATATAAATTAGCACTATTTCGTAGATAAAACTTTCCTCTTAAATTCATGTAAATTCTCTATGAATAAAGATTTTGGAATACTAAAGGACTATATTGAAATATCTAAGTTATGTTTATTAGCAGAAACTTTATTGACACGCGTATTTTAACGGCCACTTTCATTCAAAGATTAAATTTACGAAAACATTTTTCTAGCATACCGAAGCTTTGAAAAAAATTATTATGAAATTATTATCATTTATTTTTATAACGATAATATTTGTATGCTTCAATTATGTATGGAACAAAATATCGGCCAAATGGCCCCCCCAACCTAGGCGGCACACCTCGATCCGATAGTCCATATTTTCAATGACACTGTTGATGCTCAATTGTTGGGCACGTTGATGAGTCGATGTTGCCTGCTCTTTTGCCACGTTATCGTGAAAAACAGCAATGTTTCCCATTCAAAGAACTAAGATGGCATTCACAAATGTTTTCACATTTCATACAGACCTGCTTTGCAGACATTTAAATATTTTTTACAATTCTCACGATTGTGGACGAATTCGAACGATTTTGTTGACCAAAATAATCACGAAGTGCACAAAATGCATTTTGATTTGAACGCCCATTTTTATAAAAATCTTTAATATTTAAAAGCATCTCTCGATTGCGTATCTTTCCACGGTTCAAATTGAGTTAGTCTGAGATTGAGAAATGTCAAATGAAATGCAAGAAAAAAGTTGAAGTTTAGGTGTGGTTCACCCTCAACATGGGCCCTTAAAATTTACCCACCCTCTACAAAGAAAGTGATACATATTTTATTATAAAGAGATTATTCTATAGCGATTAACAAAATAATAAATATTGTGCTTTAAATGTACACAAAATTGGTGGTGGGTATAAAAGATTCGGCACAGCCGAATATAGTGCACTTACTTGTTTAATTTGCTAAACTCTCATAAAATGTATTATTATTTTTTGGGTAATAAATGTTGTATGTTATGTATTCCTAAACATTTATTTTTTAATATCTACATATATACTTATGTATGTGCTGTGTACCATTTGTGGTAGTGTATTTATTTGTGGGTGTCTATTAAAAAAAAGTATGGCGATTTCAGGAAGCGGGACAATATCTACAGTGCATGTGTTGTTTAATTTTATGGCATGAAACTTTACAAGTGTTAATGTTTGTTTTTATGGCATGTAAATATGGAAAGCATTTCAAACTTATATTTTCTTTTTCACACAATATATGTATATATTTTTTAAGTTACTTACTAAATTTTATATCCATCTTCTGTTCTTCTTATTTTAAATTATAGTTACATCTCTGGGCAGTACGTGTGTATATAAATATTATATTGGGACAACTAAATATTTTTAAAAAAAGGGCAATGCGCATTCACTTTCAATCATCCCGGACTAGCTGTTTTAAAAATCTTATAACTTTTTTTCTATATCTATGCTTCCGAAATCACTTAAAATAATAATTTCTTAATTTATGTTTTTTTTATATTTTTTCTAAAATATTTTATTCGTTCAGCTGACGTAAATAAGTCATAGATCTTGGTGTCAGGCTACAGTCGTATTATTAAAAATTTAAAAACATCTAGTTTAAAAGGCGTTGGAATAACTATCTCTTCTACACTTACAACAGCCTTACTTGAAGACCATGTGGTTTATTGTGTTCCATTTGATAAAGGAAAACAAGTAAGAGCACTATATTCGGCTGTGCCGAATCTTTTATACCCACCACCAATTTTGTGTACATTTAAAGCACAATATTTATTATTTTGTTAATCGCTATAGAATAATCTCTTTATAATAAAATATGTATCACTTTCTTTGTAGAGGGTGGTTAAATTTTAAGGGCCCATGTTGAGGGTGAACCACACCTAAACTTCAACATTTTTCTTGCATTTCATTTGACATTTCTCAATCTCAGACTAACTCAATTTGAACCGTAGAAAGATACGCAATCGAGAGATGCTTTTAAATATTAAAGATTTTTATAAAAATGGGCGTTCAAATCAAAATGCATTTTGTGCACTTCGTGATTATTTTGGTCAACAAAATCGTTCGAATTCGTCCACAATCGTGAGAATTGTAAAAAATATTTAAATGTCTGCAAAGCAGGTCTGTATGAAATGTGAAAACATTTGTGAATGCCATCTTAGTTCTTTGAATGGGAAACATTGCTGTTTTTCACGATAACGTGGCAAAAGAGCAGGCAACATCGACTCATCAACGTGCCCAACAATTGAGCATCAACAGTGTCATTGAAAATATGGACTATCGGATCGAGGTGTGCCGCCTAGGTTGGGGGGGCCATTTGGCCGATATTTTGTTCCATACATAATTGAAGCATACAAATATTATCGTTATAAAAATAAATGATAATAATTTCATAATAATTTTTTTCAAAACTTCGGTATGCTAGAAAAATGTTTTCGCAAATTTAATCTTTGAATGAAAGTGGCCGTTAAAATACGCGTGTCAATAAAGTTTCTGCTAATAAACATAACTTAGATATTTCAATATAGTCCTTTAGTATTCCAAAATCTTTATTCATAGAGAATTTACATGAATTTAAGAGGAAAGTTTTATCTACGAAATAGTGCTAATTTATATTTGTTATCTTATGTTCTCCTGAAGTTATGCTCTATTAAAAATGGGAATTTAGGAAAATTTTGACATAAGTAAAAAAAATTATCTCTAAACATCATAAACAATTTATATTCATGTACTAATGGCTAACAAATTTTAAAATTATACAAAACTTATTTCGTTTGAAAATCTTTTAAAAGCAAAATGTTATAGAAGTTTAAAAATCAAAATCTTACTAATAAATTTCCCGTTTTAGCAAAATGCTGAGAATGTATATTTTGAATCACCGTGTGATAATAATATAAAAATATGTATCACTTTCTTTGTAGAGGGTGGCTTAATTGTAAGGGCCAATTTTAGAAAGTCTTTGAATGCCTTCTTAGTTCATTGAATGGGAACCACTGCTGGTTTTTGCGATAGTGTGGCCGATATTTTGTTAAATGCATAATTGAACCATACAAATATTATCATTATAAAAAGAAATGATAATAATTTCTTAAATAATTTGTGTTTTATTTAAAAACAACATCAGCCCTTAAAATTTAACCACCCTTTATAACTTCGATATGCTACTAAAATGCTTTTGTCAATGTAGTCTTTCAATGAAAGTGGGCGTTAAATTAGGCGTGTCAATAAAGTTTCTGCTAATAAATACAACTTAAATATTTTAATATAGTCCTTTATTTACCCAAAAACTTTGTCAATAGGGAAATTACATGAATTTAAGATAAACCATTATATGGGAGGTAGGCGTGTCAGCTAAACTTTTTGGCACAACAATAACATTGATTAGAAGGATATACGTAGCAAATGTGATCATCATACCGCTAATTTTAACGGTTTTATGAGCTTTTAAATTTCATTAACGGTAGATACCGTGAAAAGTGGGCGTTATAGTAGGCGTGTTAAAGTTATTTTTGCGAATGAGTACAACTAAGATGTTTCAATATAGCCCTTTATTATTCCAAAATCTTTATTAATAGAGAAATTATAGGAATTTTAGGTAAAACGTTATATGGGAGGTGGGCGTAAAAGTGGGCGTGGCACCTTAATTTTCTGGCACAGTAATGATATTACCCAGAGGGATATACGTAGCAAATTTTATCATCATACCTCTAAGTTTGGCGGTTTTATGAGCTTTTAAATTTCATAAAGGTTAGATAACGTGAAAAGTGGGCGTTATAGTAGGCGTGTCAAAGTTATTTTTGCGAATGAATACAACTAAGATGTTTCAATATAGCCCTTTATTATTCCAAAATCTTTATTAATAGAGAAATTATAGGAATTTTAGGTAAAACGTTATATGGGAGGTGGGCGTAAAAGTGGGCGTGGCACCTTAATTTTCTGGCACAGTAATGATATTACCCAGAGGGATATACGTAGCAAATTTGATCATCATACCTCCAATTTTGGCGGTTTTATGAGCTTTTAAATTTCATTAACGGTAGATAACGTGAAAAGTGGGCGTTATAGTAGGCGTGTCAAAGTTATTTTTGCGAATGAATACAACTTAGATGTTTCAATATAGCCCTTTATTATTCCAAAATCTTTATTAATAGAGAAATTATATGAATTTTAGGTAAAACGTTATATGGGAGGTGGGCGTAAAAGTGGGCGTGGCACATTGATTTTTCGTTACAAAAAAGCGTCTCACCAAAAACCAAAGTGTGCAAAATTTCAGAGTCGTACATCAAATTTTGCTGCTTTTATGATTTGTTTGTTTTTAAATATACCGAAAAATACACTGTGCGGTATAAATTTTCGTACATTTTGATCGATAACTCCTCTCCTAATACATAGATTTAGATGATTTTCGGGGAAAAATATTGTCTTTAGCCAGGAAATATATATTTGAAGTTTCATGAGTCTACGTTAATGCATTTGGACACAATTCCGTTTTGTTCGATGTTTGAAGGACACGGTTTTTTCGACCTACTCTTGCTTTTCGAGCTATAACTTTCTTCCTAATATTTCGATTTAGTCCATTTTCAATACCAAACAAACCTTGTCTATAAGAAAGATTCTGGCAAAATTTGAGCCCCCTTGCTTTTTCGGTGCGACCTCTATCGTGCTTTCAACAGACGGACAGACGGACAGACGGACGGACATAGCTAGATCGTCATCAAATCAAACCCTGATTCAGAATATATATACTTTATGGGGTCTAAAATGGATATTTCGATGTGTTACAAACGGAATGACAAAATGAATATACCCCCACCATTTTTTTGGTGGCGGGTATAAAAAATGGAAAGAATTAGAAAGAAAAGTAGGTATTTCAAAAAAGTTTAAATTAAGAAAAAATAGTTTAGAATAACTAAAAAAAACCCAGTGAAAAAACAGCCCTGTCAAGTCTTTGTTGTCCTTCCACTTACCACCGGACCTTTATGATAAATCGATTTATATTCGCAAGTTTGTACTTAAAGGAATCACTCAGCTCTCTCTTTAGTCTCGGGCAGCAACAGAAAATATATTTTACCGTTTACATCTCTTCCTTATCCTCACATATCCTACACGCAAAGAAAAACCATGGTTACGACATGATCACGATGGTCATATTATAGTTTCTATAACAATATTTGGTTGTCGAAAACAAGTAATAGTTATTATTGTTTCATTTCATCATATATTTTGTCACGATAATCAAGCATTTGTTTGAATTGTATCATTTAATGTTTACTTTTCATAAAAATTTTCAAATGGTTATCATTTAAAAATAGTATGATTTAAAAAAATTATGACGACAAAAAAAACATTATATTCAAAAGCATTATAAATTACAAATAATCATTAAAAAAATAGGTGAGACAACAGTATGATTACATATTAATCAAGCTATGATTTTTTTTTTGGATAATTATTTGATTTAAACTGTTCTTCTTCTTGCTGAATAAATTTTGAAAAATTAAAGAAAATTTACAAATAAACGAGAAAATGTAAAAAAAAAATGGTCCAAAAATTGCAATTATATTGGTAAGTACAATCAATGTGTATGTTACAGCAAAATACAAAAATTTGCCGCAAAAAAGCAAAGATTGTCGATTTCAATTGATTATTGAATGATGCTTAAATTAAACATAATAATGATAACTGGTAACCATTATTATTTGAAACATAATCATACAATTCAATCATAGTATGTTGCTCTTCAATTATGGTTACCACAACCATATTTTTTCCATATGATTCATTTTACTGATCCTAAATTTATGCAGAAGAAGCCAACAATTTTATCATAAGTTCTCCTACATTTCTAACCTAGCCAAATTTTACATAATATCCTCTCAAGGTCTTGAGAGCCGCCTGGCTATCCACCTAAAAATAAAATCCTTGGGAACTACTTCCATTATGAGATCTGTTGCATTAAATATAAGCAGTAAATCTATTTGGAAGGCACTAAAATTATCAGATAGTCTATAAAATATGCTGGTGTGCTCCCTCATGATAGGTACTTGAGCCTTTCTTTCTTCTTTGAACCATTCCCCTCATCACATTGTCAAATTCAAACCAGCGATCACGGAGTATATAGTATGTCACATTTCCCTGTCGGTGTATAAAATTCTGGCGAATAGTTTCCCATGAGATGCCATAAAGAGAAAATGTAAAAAACGTATTGTAAGCGCCTAAGGTGAAACTGATGTCGACTCTGCAAACATTCATATTTTCAATTAATGTCACTAATAAGATTTTCTATCCTTTGAATTAAATTGAGATTTTAAAATCATTCTTTTTAGGAATACAGTTACTGCATATTTTCAGGCCTAAGTCACACAAAGGTTAACCAGAAAATCAGAGCTATGAGAGAATAAGAAGTACATGCTTAATCTTAATATATATTTTGTTTTAAATATTTTGAGCTTAAGTGGTCTAAAATCTTTTGAAAATCTTCTTCAACTAGTGGTTTTTTAATACGTATTATTAATTTTTTGCACTAATGGGTTATAGTTTTAAACTCATCGTAATCTATATATTCCAGCTCTTTTTGGAAAACCAGTATTAAAATTTAAACAAGATTCTTTGACGTATTATTAGTTTTGCATAGAGATAAAACTATCTTTAGATAAAAGCTCTCATAAAAAATTTAATTTGAATTTAATGCATATATGTGGAACACTAAGTCCATGCCACATAAAGGTTTAACAGAAAATCAGAGCTATGAGAAAATAAAAAGTTGATGCTGAGTATCAACAGTTTCAATCCCACTAAACAAAATTTATTTGCTCAATCTAAACAATTTCTTTTTACATATTTTTAGTTCAAGTGTTCTTAGAGCTTTAAAAAATCTTATTAAACTAGCGGTTTTTAATACGTATTATTTTTTTTTGCACTAATGACTTTTTTAAACTAATCTTAATATAAATATTCCAGGTCTTTATGGAAGTCCAGTATTAAAATTAAATAACTGTAGATATCTCGTCAAAAATTTTAAGACAAATTTAGGGATACCAAAGAACTCAGCTTTTGACCCACTATTTTTTATACGTTTTTGTTGATAATGCATTTTAAGTTTTATTTAAAGTGGTATAGAAAATCGTGCAGAATTTAACTTGAGCCCGACTGTAGCTAAAACTCGATTTTTTTCTTGTCCTTTTTATGTAAATACTTTAAGTGCCAATAAATTTAAGTAACATCATTGCCAAGTTATATTTTTTCATATTTTTTTGTTTTACTTCTTTTTTGCTGATAGAGCAATTTCAGTCTGCTAGAATACATTTATTCTGTGATTTTATGCTACATGTGTAAATGTAGCATGTGATTATTTTGGCACTTTAATGCCAGCCAATACTTTATTCTCAACAGCAGCAGCAAAAAATACCTTGTCATCTTCAACGCCATCATGAGGATGAGCAATATTACCATCATCGTTATTATTGCCATTATTAACACAATCACTATCACTACTATTACCAGTTCAATATTCTACAATATCTTTTGTTTTTGTCTGGCTTTTGTTTCATTTAATTTTTTTTTTTTACATTTATACATATTAACAATATATACAATGTAATGTATGTACTTGTTCAAGTGTATTATTACTAACAGATAGTATTGGTAACATATTTATGTATGTCTCTTTCTTTTGGTTTTACAAAATACCCTTAACATGATATTTTTATTTATTATTTAATTTTTTTTTCTCCATATAATAATGACATTGAAGAAAAAAGGTATTCGTTTTGTCCTTCAATATATTTACAAGTATGTACTTCTGTACATATTTTTAGGAAAATGTGCTGGTTAGTTGAGAGAAAAGGAGAAGAAACCAAACAATATATTTGAAACATGTGTTGTCAGCAAAAACATTAACAAGTTCTTGAAGATAGGGAAAATTTACTTTAAATCTAAGATGTATTTGTTTAACCTAAATAAAATTTTGTTTAATAAAAATAATTTTTTTATACACACATATGAATGTAAGAAAGAATTTTTGGTCTGTAGGTTATAGCGGATATAATTAATTTTATTGACACGTAGAATGTTTTAGTTTGAATTTGTTTTCTAAATTCGTGTAATTTTTTTTTTGGTAGCTTGGTAATGTATTCGAAAAATTTTCAGTCGAGAAAGTATGTGTCAGCCAATGATCAATAAATATAAAAAAACTGAGTTCGTATATACACAATTCTTCTCCTGTGCGTTACCGCAACGGTGGATCTCTTGAAAGCATTGCTTTTGTAAGCTGGAATGTCGTCCAGAAAACCTAAAAACATTAACTTGGTATCGTTCTCAACAGTTTAGAATTTCATGAAACCATACGCAAAGTATTTGGAAAAAAGGACCTCCACCTACACAGATACAAAATTCAGCTCATGCAGGTAATTTTAATAAAATCTTTTTTATTCATTTTTTAATTCAATAAAAACCTCTTCAAATTTATTTAATTTGAACAAATATTAAAAAAGTTTTCTTTAATTGATTTTCAAACAAGAATAAAGCAAATTGTATATAACTTTTTACTACATATATCAGCTGAATTTCTAAATTCAACCTTGTGCTTTATATTTCTTATTTGGTATGTTGAAATAAATCTGCAAAATTTGTATTTTCATACAAGATTTTTATAGCTTTTACAGTTTCATAAGCTCTGTTTCTGTTCTGCAATTGTTTATTTCTATAACAAACTAAAACAGAAAAAAATGTGATTTAAAATAAAAAATTTTTAAATGTAATACCACCAATAACAGGAGTCATACATACATATGCTTACACTTACATACTGACACAGTTATATCAAATCTCTATGAATATGGAACTTTTACATACAAATACAAACATAAATACGTATGAACATAACTCGTTTATAATCTAGTTTTTTATTTTATTTTTGTACATTTTTTTGTTATTTTGTTTCTGTTGTTTTGTTATTAAAGTCAAGTTAAAAAGTTTTACAAAAGGGTAATTTCATACATGGTTAGCTTTTATTAGAATTGTAATTCTCACAATTTGCTGCATATATTTATAATATACGTATAAGCTCAACACACATTTATATTTATAACTTTTACAGTACGTTGGTATAAATGTTTTAGAACAACTAACTTTAACTTTCTCATGTACATTCGTATGTGCTGGTATTAGGGTGTTTCTGTTTAAAAACTGATTTGTATTAAAGTCTCAGTTTTAGCTGTATGTTTTCCCTGTAGGTAAATTTTTAACTATGTACGTATTGGACACCCATTTAACTAGTTGTAGGGTAACTTTAGCAAAAACAAGTAACAGTGCTATATTCGGCCGTGCCGAATCTTATATACCCTTCACAACGTGTAGTCATGCATCGAATCCCAGCTGAGCCAAAAAAATTTTATTTTATTTTATTTAATATATTATTTATATTTTGTTATTTTTTATATTTTTTTAAAATTTTTTTTTAAATTTTTTTAAATTTTTTTTTTTTTTTAGTTTTTTGAATTATTTTTTTCTTATTTTTAATATTTTTTTTTTTAATTTTTTTTGTTTGGTATGTTTTTTACATGTATGTATGTATGTATGTTGTTGTTGTAATTGTGAAAAAAACGAGGTGGTCGTGGTTTTTTGCTCATATCTCAGAAAGTTATGGGGCGATTGTGCTGAATTTCAATAGCGATTCATTCCTGGATATTTCCAAGAGATTGATACCATATACAGATCTGAGGAACATATAGTTGCTTCTAAAAGTTGATTTCAACGAACACACGGACATACGGGCAGACGGACAGACGGACAGACGGATAGACGGACAGACGGTCAGGGCTTAATCGACTCCTCTATTCATAAGCTTTCAGAAAATATGGGGTCGGAAATGAAAATTGTAGAAATTACAAACGGAATGACAAAGCTATATATACCCTTGTGCACCACAGGTGAAGGGTATAATTAAAGATCTGACATGCCTTGATTGAAAATCAACACACTGGCCATACGCCCATAACAAAATTGAAGACTACTTTGTTTTTCAAATAAAATTCTTATAAATATTAATTTAAAATAATAGTGTATTAGTATTGCTGGGCCCCTATGACAATCTAGTATTAAAATATATAGTTTGATATATGAAAAACAAAGCTATGTAGCAGGTCTGAAATTTAAAGCATATTTCTAACCAGATGTTAACTTCTTTATCTGCAGGGTTTATTTTCACCACAAAAAACTGGTGTGGGGTTTTATTAATTTTGTCATACCTTTTATTACACATTAAACTGTATATTTAAAACCCGTAGCGTATACATTTTTGAGTTTTGGTTTAATTTTAGGTCGACCTAGCTATGTCCATCCAACTGTCCGGCAGCTGCTATCACAATAGAGCTCGAACAGAAAAAGCTAGGGGGATACAATTTTGTTAGGAAATTTTCTATACATCAGTAGTATTTGGTATTGAAAATAGTTTTAATCGTTTTTATAGGCAATCAGCTGTAGCTTGTTATGAATTCTAAAAAAAAATTTCTTTCTTACGTTTGTGTCTAAACGCAATAACCATCCAAGGCAATACAATATCAGAGTAATATTTTTTGAATAAAAAAAAATTTTTTTTTTTCAAAACTTTTTTAAATTTAAATTTTTAATTTAAAATTACGGAGAACTTATAAAAATTTACCCTGCTCATTATTTCTTTTATTTCTTTAAAATTTACGTACTAAATATAAGATTCAGAAATTTTTCTGATATAGATTTTTGTTTAATTTGGTTATAAAAACGATAAATAAAGATGCAACCCAACTTTAATACTTACTTCCACAATTTCTCCTTAATTCATGTAATTGCTTTACATATTGCAATTTTAAAAATATAATGGTCTTTACGTTTTCGTGTCTAAGTAGAAATCATTTTTAAAATTACTTTGCCATAACTACTTTAATGCCCACCTGACAGTTTTGATAAAATTTAAACGCAATAAATGTAAACAGCAATAAATAAAGCAAGCTGATTATTATAACTTCTACTGTAAAAATGCCTGGGGTTTTTCTGAGAAAACAGTTTTACTTAAACAAAGAAAATACTCCATATTTTATTATAAAAAAATTATTCAATAGTGATCACTGTTGTTAACAAAATAACATATTTTTTTGTCTAAAATCTCCTCAAAAAATTCGATGATGGATATCAGAAACCGCCGAATATAGTGTTCTTACCCTTAATATTATAAGTTAAATAAATTAATTAAAATTTTATAATTTTTGATTTTATGCTATATGTCAAAAGAAATTGTCTTTGGCATTCCTCGAAACAGTCAATTTAATTCTGATATCTTCGGTTTCTGAATAATTATTTTGAGACCTTAAAATTTTGGTTTTTCACTTGAAACTATCACATTACGATATATTTTCTAATGCAGAGAAAATTCTTATATTTTAAACGACATCATCAACATTAATTCCTCTAGTTACTATAAGAAGACAGTGGTCGATAAAGCAGCAATATTCTCCTCGATATGCACTCATCGCATATGGATTTGTGAATTAATCCAGTAAAATTAACTATTGATTGTATATTTTGTTGTATGTATGTCAGTTGTTACGACCATTAAATTGGTGTATTTTACGATACACATTTATCAAATAACACGAATTTTGATATAAAAAAAATTCAATGATTTGTTAGTGTTGTTTATTAGTTAGTCTTGTCATTTTTTAATAACAAATTTTACTTAGCTTTTTTGGCATTTTGAAATATCAATAACATTTTTATTTTTTTTTATTATAACTTTTATTTGGATAAGTTTCGCTTATTTGTATTTCTTAAAAAAAAACTTTAATGCAAAACTGTAAGCGTCATGTTCTGATGTCGTATCAAGCGTCATTTTTTACTTAAAGAGCATTTATTAGTCATTTTTTAAAATAATAACCCTCCTTATTAGGAAGGCTTTGTCTACTTTCATGTAGACGAGTCATATGGAGCTGATCAATGCCCCCTCTGGCCCCTTTCATTTCACTGGTAATTTACAAGCAACTGAAATCGCACAACAAAACCCAAAGAGAAAACCCATTTTTTTCATTAAGTAGATATTGTTTAAGAATAAAAATAACAAAAAAACTTTAACACAAAGAATCGAACAAATACTTAGGTCGAAACTCCCTAATGTAATAGAAAAACAAATAAGCTTTACCTCTACTATGGTAAACAATAAAATTGCGTTTATGTTATGTTTTATGCAAAACATTTACATACATAACCCAGTATGCTATAATTAGAGTCGGCACATCTCTATTAGCATTTGTCGAACTTCTATAAAAAGAAATAATCTTCTGAGCCAGTTTTTTAATTGTTTTTTTTTTTTTTTGCCAGTACGAAAAAATTTTAATAGACACTTTTTATCAAAGTTACTGTGAACAGATTTCTATGAAGCATATTTAGACATTTTAAACAAGTGCCAAATTTATCATTTACACAAAGCCAGTAAATGTTAACACAAACAATAGAAGGTGGCAAAAATTTTTTAAAAAGTACGAAAAATATTAATTAAAAAAATAATTTAACAAATACTTATGTATAATTTAAAAGAAGAAAATGTATGTATATATTATCTATGCATGCTGATTACTCACAAACGTTCTTTGTAGTACTCAAAAATGAACTTCTTGAATTGGGTTGCACTGCTAAATGCTTGCGTTATATGGGGAAGATAATTCCAAATACTTATAGAATACATAAAGAAATGGTGGCTTGAGTGACTTGTAGCATGAGGTATTTGTTTTAGGCGTTTTCATCTTACAGATCTAAATGGTACTATTTTGTCTTATAAGTATTGTACTTGACGTCTATATATTATTTTGTGTAAGTAAATTAGTGATTTACATTTTAAAGTATTGTCAAATGTTACTGCAAAGATACGATTCGAATAATGTGATATTCTGCTAAATCTGTTTATGCCAAACATATATCGTGCAATATTATTAAATTAGTCTACTTGTGCTACGCTTATTGCATTAAAAAAAAAAACCCAAATCACATCCGTACAATAAAGTGTTTATAAAAAATCTTTTAGATAAAATCATCCTCACCCTCCAACATTCCGTTAATTTTAGATATTGCGATGCTGACATATTTGCTACAAAGAACGTGTTTGTTTACTCCAAGATTTTTACCTTATCCACTAAATCAATACTTGTTTGATCGCGAATAATTTCTGTGATATAAGGGAAAGTATTTCGTTGTTTTGAAATTAACATAGCTTTAGATTTGTTAGGATTGAAATATAAGACATTTAGCGAAGCCCAAGAAATAATGTTTTCAAGGTCAACATTAAGTTTCTTTACACAATCACGAATGCCTGAGACATCACCACCAACATATAGTTGCACATCATTAGAGTACATCTAAACTTCACAATACCTCAATGCCTTATAAATATGTAAATTAGGTTTATGCGAAATTGGGAATTATCTTTTTTTATTGTCAACTTTTTAATATATTTTATGCAAAAATTTTCATAATAGCCAAAAATATTTTAAATGGTTTACCAGCAACATACGCAAAATCGTACCTACATAGAAATCGAAATCGAACTGTTTTATTATAAAAACTTTTATGAGTTTTTATCTATGTAGACAACTTTTAGCTACAAAAAATGTACAACACTTTTATAGTAGCAATAAAAATTACGTATTTTTGACTCTTTATAACCCTGCACTCGACTTAAAAAAACAAGCACATTCTCGATTTTACATCGAAGTCGAAATCGAAGAATTTTTACGAAACAGTTATTACTTTTCAAGGAAAAATCTAGTCATTTTGCATACTGGGATACACCAAACAAAACAAACGTATTTATGTTTATTATCTAATTGTTTTGTCATAGCTAACGGAAATCATTTTCTGCCTTTTCAACTAGCAATACTCTGTTCCAATCCCATTCATTTATTTTTAGCCAAAGAGTTACAAGCGCTTTTGTAAGACATTTTATGACATTTATGACCTTGCTTTTGTTGAATATTAGAAAGTGGGAGTTGTGTGTGTGTGTGCGTGTGTGTGTTTTTTAAAATATTATAAGAAAAAGTAAACTTCAAACGAATTTAAAATTTCATTGTTTCAAGCTCGAATATTTTTGGAGTAAAAAGCGTAGTTTTAGAAAAACTATCAAAATTTTAAAGTATGCTTTTGGCCTTAAAAATCAACAATATTAAATAATTTTATAATTTATATATTTACAGAAAACTTGTAATGATAAAAGCATGAATATTATTGTGATGCTGTTTAAGAATGATCTGATAATAATTTGTTAATAATTACACGTTAAAAACCAAGCATGTTAAATTTTTATGCTGCAGTAGACTTCTTAAGTAAACACAGCAGCTTAACGAACAAAGAATAAAAGTTAGACACAAGCTAGTACAAATTATAAAAGCTAGAAAAAGAAATTTGTTGCTAAGAACTAAATACACTACATTTAGTTTTAAGTAGGTAGGTAAGTAGGTAGATAAGGCACTTGTGATACCTGAATAGAATCGTTAGAATAGAATATGAGAGAAGTGAAAGAGAACAACAAAAGTCCAGAATCTCTCGAGGTAATCAAACCCGCAACCCCCAGACTATCAGACCAGCATACAACTGACCGGGGTCGGTCCACCGGGGCATATTTTTAAAAAATAAATGATTGATATATAAGTTTTACACTGCCAAATGTTTTGCATAATTCCAAAATAAAAAACTTAAAACGATAAAAAATATTACTTTAACTAAATGTTTTTATATGTACATACCAACAACAAGTACTTTAAAGGCAATTTTAATCAAAAAACCTAAAATCATGGTATTAAGCGTATATCACGTAAAATATAATATTGACTTGTTTATGTTTTTATAGATTTTATAATTAAATTCCATTTTGAATATAACAAAATTATTAAAAACACATACGTATGAATAATAAAAAATTAAATTGTGTAATACTCTTCTTTTATATATAATATTAAAAAATATATGCAAGTTAAAAAACTGAAAAAAAATATCCAAAAAATTAAAAGGAATTATAGAGGATGTAACAAAAATATTTTATTGGTAACTCATATCGATTTTACGCCTATAACTCTCATCAAAAATTCCATGCACGTTGGGCGATAAAAGTAAGTAAAACCATAAAAAATTATAAAAGGAAAATAAAAAGAGAAGTGCAAAAACAACATTTATATTTATAATTTATTGTTGTTGCTGGATGATTTTTTTTTTCGGGCTAACAATGATTAAATGTGTTTATGTGAGAGCAACCAAATGCTCAAATGTGTGTAACTTTATGTTTTTAAAACCAATATTTTAATATTATCTAACCATTTTGTAGCTCTTATATCGTGGCATACAACTTATTGTCATATTAAAGTGACAGCTTGGTGAATAAGTATTTAAAAAAAAAATTTCGCATGGGGTTTTGCTTAGTTCCTCTCCTTTTCTAAGTCTTGATTTATAATTTTTTTGCTCAATAAATTAGAGAAAGTTCAGTTACTTTTTGCTTACTTTTAGACAAAAAAAATAATTAAAAAAAATCTTGTTCATTATTATTTATTTTTAACTTTAATGAGTTTTAATTTCTAAGAGAATACTTTAGATACATAGATTTTTACTGAGAATATTCAACTTAGATCTTGAGGTCTTTTCTAAAAGATTTTTTTTTCATTTCAGATAATTGCTTTATTGTGAAGATAATTTCCATGGAGTTTTCTTAAATGTGCTTTCTACTTACTCTCTTCATATTTACTAAAATGTTATTGAAATCCATGTCATATATGCCTGCGCTCGTATATAATATTTGATATAAAAATATAAATTATTTAGCTATTAAATAAAAAATGATTTGTGGTTGTTTAATAGGATTAAAATATTTTGGCATCATTGCGCAGATGTTAAAATTTAAATTAATATCTGCATAGAAAAATATCTAGTCAAATTCCAGTATTGACGAAAAATTTAATAGAGGACTATCTAAGTCTATTCCAATTATTATAAAATTTTTAATTTTATTGAAAAAAAAATTTTTTTCTATACACTGTATTGCAATTTTCTTAATATAACATTTTTTTATCACCCCTATGTTGCATGCATATCGCATTAATATTTATAATTTTTCTGAGCTGCGTCAGATATTAAAAACAGAAAACATTTTCAATTTTATGTTGATACTCAATATGTAGTTGTGTCTACATGCCTCTTGATAAATCAAATGCTGTAGGAAAGTACAATTTTCATCTCAAATGTATGATATCCTATTTACCCTTAATTCTATAGATCATTTAGTAATATTATAATGCTTGATAATGTGCTTGGAAATGTGCAAAAATTTAACCATTGCTCAAATCAAATGGTGAATATAAACCCATTTTTATTTGGTGCTTTCTTTCAAAAGTTTTAGAAAATCCCGATAAACATGTCGACCTCTGTGCGCGGTATTATCGTATGTTACAACAACAAAATTTTACAGGAGAGCTTTTTAATTACTTTGAAATAAACAAAAACGTAAAAAATACTGCTAAATACGATCAAATGCACACAATGTTATCTCGATAACTAAAAAATGTATCGCTATAGTATTTAATCAGCAGATGGATTAATGGACGTACAACAAATTTGCATAAGTACCCAGCAAAAAAATCTATGACAAAAAAGTGAATTTGCAGGGGTTCAACTGGGGACGAAGTGATTAAATTTAAGTGAAAACACTAATGATTTTAACACAAGCGTGTCATTGGAGATCATGTGTTTACAGGAATGTTTTTATGAACTGCACTCCATTCTAATAAGTGCATGGAACTCATGCATATTTGGTGAAAAGCATCGGATATTTTATGAGTTAAATTTGTTTATTTACATGAATTCTTTAAGACGTTTTGCATGATGTTGCATTAATTTTTAAGCACATCACTTATGACAAATTATTTTGCAGTTAGGAAGTCATTTAGAATTATTGCTTTTACATATTTGATTTAGAAGTCTTGTAAATGTAATTCGCTTTGCACTACTTTCAATTTTTTTACTGGGTAGTACAATTGGTTTTTTAAAATACATAACGTACGGTAATTTTGCGCTCAGGAATCGATATGCAGATATATCGATACGCGTAATTTTCCTTAAAGTATGCAATCTTGTTTTTGCTAGAGTCATAGTTATATTTCTGCTCTTGTTAAAATTAGTGAGAACATATGGAAAGGATTAAAAAATGGTAATGTTAATTTTTTAGTGCTACTGGATCACTCTATAATATTTGATATGATATCGACGGTAACAGGTGGAAAGGCCGTAACTCGTTTTTTGGCGAAATCGAATTTTTCAATGATTCGAATACATATCATACAAATACACCTCGACACAAAAATTCAAATAACAGTTTTACAAGCAATTTTACAAAAGAAATTACATTATTACAATATAGGTTTTATTACGTTTTTGTCTTCTCCTGTAAAGTTAAAATTATTTAAGTAAGAGCCTTACTACCTGTGACCAGCGATATACTCATTCGAAAATTTAAAAACATTGAAATATTTTTGATTTCTTTTTTATTTTTCTTCAAATGTTAATATAGTAAAATGTTAAATAGCTTTATTCTTGAATAACTTAAATTATGTCACTAATATGTTTTCATAAAAATTCTGTAAGGATCTATAAACCAATGACTGAATTAAATAAATAAATAAACACAAGAACGTTAAGCAATTGCTGTTTAAGGGCCGTTAACAATAAAAAAATTAACCTACAGTTAACACTAAACTCAAAATTTAAACCTAGGTTAGCCAAAACCCATTAACACAAAGTTCAGTTATCTTATAACTTTTAGATTATTTAGCCAGATTTCAGTTAAATTTAACCGAGTACTATTTGGCGTTTAAGTTTTTAACTGGAAGAAAATATTTGATGTTTGAATATAAATATATTATACTTTTGCTATTTGTAAACAATTGAAAGATGCCTCTACGATTAAAAAGATTAACACATTTTTAAATATAAAGTAAATATTTCTTATGGTATGAAAAGAAAATATAACCACAGATGTCGAATGGATCATTTTAATTTACCTGATGCAGAGCTTTTCATGAGATATCGTTTATCTAAGAGAATTGTTAAATTTATAGCAAAAATTATTTCAAAATACATTCAATTTTTAAAATTTATTCGCAGATGGGTGCACATTAAGAATTTATATTTATGTATACTTTTCTTCTTCTTTTTAAAATTCATTCATAATAAATGATAACTACAAGTTCACTAACTCTTGCCTGTTGTTAACGAACATTTTTAATTTATAGTTAATACTTCAGTTTAAGCTTACTGAAAGTTAATAAACTTTTAAGTTAAATTTATTTAACTGAATATTATGTTAATAGGCCTAAGTCTAATATTCAAATTTGTAGTTAATTTTAAAATGTGTTAAAGGGGTATAAACGCTTGCTGTGGTGTTCAATTGCAGTATATTACGTATGATTCATATTTAACACACATGTATTTCACATCACGCATACGCTTTTTTATATTACTGAAACATAATGAATTTGAAGTATACAGCAAAAACAATTTATGATAATGAATTACATTTTCAAGACTCCTAAATCAATAAAAAAAAAACATTCATTTTAAATGACTCCCTTAATTTAAAATAATTTTTAATAAATCACATCTTGCAAAATATCTTCAACAATTGTTGACAAACAAAATTAACTTATGAAACATCGGAAGTTTCTTTACCAAGTATTAATGAGATCTATGCACTAAATAGAATAGAGTCCAGTTCATTGATGTATTAATGTAAACACACGATCTTCAATGACACGCTCATGTTAAAATCATTAGTGTTTTCATCTAAACTTAATCATTTCGTTACAAGTTGAACCCCTGCAAAATCACTTCTTTGTCATAGTTTTTATGCTGGTATACATAGAGATATGCTTAAATTCAAATTGTGATATTATGATTTTGTAAAACAAAAATATAAAAACATATACGCACGTAAAAAAAAAACATTCCATCTTTATAAATTTCAAGACTTTTTTGCACGAAAAATTACACAGCCTATACCAGTAGTTGTTAGCAAGGATCAAAAGCTATAATATATAAAACACGATTCATAATTTGAAAATAAAGCTGATTTAAAAAGAGTAATGTGGTTTAAAAGGCGTAACAGGAAACTGCGTTTAAAATTTAAATTAACAAAAAAAATGCATAATATCTTACAACTAAACTACGATTGGAGTATTAGACCTCAATAAAAGTTCTTCCAAATTTTGCTACATATTATAACATACTTTGTCCTAAATAAAATTCCATATATACTTCCTTAATCTTAAATACTACTCATAATTACTTTCCGACATATTCGTTAAACATCTAATTAAGAATTTATGTATGAATATTTACGTTGAAAGAAATTTTCTAGTACAATATATTACAACTCTTTTCGCTCATTTAACAAATACAATGTAAATAAAATCATTAATTTTCTTAGTTGTACAAGGTTACCCTTTTTACTTATTTTACTTGTAGTTGTTAATGTGTTTTTTTTTGTCTTTTTATTTTAGTAACTAGTGTGAAAACATACACTTTTGAATAAATAGTTACTTTTCTTACTTTTTTAACTTTTTGCTTAACATAAGAACCGGGTAAGAAGACAGCAAGACATAAATATATGTAAACATAAGTATAATGAAGAATTTGCAAATACAAAAATATTTGTGTGAGTATTAACATATAATAAGGGCTGACGCTTATGCATGTACATGTATGTAAGAGTTTTCAAAAAGTGTTTACAAAAATAACTTGTTAAACTAGTTGGGGTTTTTGTGTGTATTGCTGGCGCCAAAATAGAAAATGTTTACAATTATATCTCATGCTGTAGTACAAGAGGAGTAGTGTGGAGAAACTAAAAAATATTTTTAAATAATATTTTTGAAACATTTTAAATTTATTTAATAAAAATATCATTTTATCATTTTTTATTTAGTTTAACATAAAAATAAGAATTTTATTAATTTTCTTTACGGAAATTTCTTTAATTTTTTTTTTCCTAAACTAAGCCAATAAATTGTAAGTGTTTTACTGCAATGTTCTACAAATAAATAAATAAATAAAAATTGCATCAAAATATTAAAACAAATTAAATATTTTATGTGTTTATCAATTATTCTAATGCAATAACATTTATGATGATTGCGATTTTTTTGTCATTAGATAGAAACTTTATATTTAAACAAAAAAAACGAATTTCAGGACTGGCATTAATGTCAAAAAATTATGTGAAATGTGTTTAAAACATTACTCTATTTACAAGGTGCCCGAACATGTCATTTTGAAAAGATTTCATTTTTTAGTTTAAAAAAATTGTTGTAGCTTTTCAAGTTAAAAAATATTTAACTATTCAGATGCCTGCGGCAATTGGCTAAGAATGTATTTGTAAGCCGCACATCCGATATCCGTTAAAAAATCCTGTTATCGAAAATTTGCAAACTTGGCACGTTTAATTTGATATATCATACTTAGTAATGAAGGGTCGTTCACAACAGTTATATTTTTCTTAAATTATTATTTTCAAACATTTTAGCTTAGGACACCTTGTGGATACAGTAAACAAAAGTTGAGTAAAAATCTTTGGATGTATGGTATACAATATATGCAGTTTTTGTCAGTTTTTATAAGGTTTGTTTTATTGATCTATAAAAATATAAAAAATAAAAAAACAAAGAAAGAAGTTATTTCTTGCGAATATCCTGCAGCTTTTTGTGTCTGTAGTGGATGTTTTTTTTAAACCTTTAAATAAAAATAAATAAATTTTGAAGGCAGCAACTGTTAAACCACCTTTTCTATTAATAAAGAGTGTCAATTTTTTTTAAAATACTTTCGTATATCCCCATGCAAAGCCTTATACTAGAACAACGTCTAAGAAAAACTTAGGAAGCACTTCATCCAGTTTAGTATGAGCATAAACAGGCAATGTTCAAGGCTATGGATCAATGTTTACTCTTTTATATACTGCTGTAGGCAAGAATCTGACAAAGGATTCGAACTTATCGATCTTACACATATCTCACAAAGTAAGTTTATTGATCCATTATACATATAATTGCAAATCATTTGGAGGAAAAATGGTTTCAATAAATTTGTGAAACGGCCCATGTAGCGATTGTAACAATTATCTAGCTTAACCCAATTCCTGTCGATTACTTTTTGCCTGGGTATGTTTGTGGTAATAAACGATTTTGGCAAAATAAAACTGAATATTCTCGAAAAAGTTACGTAAACATGGATCGTAAAAATTTCATTTATAAAAGACAACCACAGAGGCCAATTGGCTGAAATAATTTTTAAATTTTTAATACGATGAAATTTGTCAGCTAATAAAGCCAACATTTGGTCATTACATTGAATTAATTGCCTCCTGTTTTGAATATATTTAAAGATACAGAATAAAGTTAATATTAAAACTAATATTTGAAATTAACTTGTGATAATATTATTGTCAGTAATAATCATAGGTTGCTTGATTTGTTTTAGTAGTAATAGTATTCCGTTTTAAAATAATTTTTATATAATTAGCTATTTAAACAAAAATTTTACAAAGAGTAGAGCGGTTAAAGGTTATTGATATAGAGAGACGATTAGAAGTTTCCTGTGGCCGAAATTTAATGATTACACCTACAGAATACGTGGTTTCAACAGGATACTACATCAAGAAAAACGAAGAAAATTAACCTTTTGAAAGAAAAGTTTGAAAATCAGCAGTTTATAACAAAAACATGATTAAGCAGTTTGGTTAAAGTTTTGTTGACTACCGAGATCGTAGAAGGGGCCACTTAAATGACGTAATTTATATTTTTTACCGAAACCATTGAAATAAAAACATTTGGAGTCTCTGAAGAAAATATTGTTTTTTAAATGGCATTTATTTATTTATTTCCATCTCTTTAGTTTATATTAGAAAACACACAATATTCACAGCCAAAATAAAGAGCAATGCTTCAATTCATTTAGATAAAAAAAAACTAAAATACTTGCTAACCCTAATTCTATGCACTTAAACATAATGGGGCTGCAATGATATGTCAATGACACATCATCTTATAAATGCATAGCTAGCCAAAACACATACCTTCCTTCACCTTCTGCATTAGCAAAAATTGGTACAAAAAAAATAAAACTTCGTATATAATATTTGAGAAAATATGCGAAGTGAGACACAACAAACAAAAACAGTAAAAGAGCAATAAAAAAGTGTAATAAATAGTTGTAAAACTATTAAAATTAAGGTTATAGCAGTTTCAAAGTGTTTTTAACTAAAACGTAAGAGTTTTTGTAAGTATTTTAATGCTTCTTCTGCTTTTTATAAATGTAGGGAATCTACATACACACACACACACACATACAGTCATATCATGTGTAGCGAATTTATATAAATAAGAAGCATAAAACGCAACAATATTACTATTACAATAGCAACAACAGCAATAACCGAACATTCACTACATATTTAGTTCAGGGTTATGCATAACATTAACTCACGCATACTTTTTAGTTGCAGTTACAACAAGCACATATAGACATCTGCCCCCAATAACATGCATAAGTTTTCTAAATACAGCACACATACATTTACTCGCACACATGCACCCTTTCGCCATAATTTAGGAGCATTAAATAATTTTGTTTAAGTTTAACTGTTTTTCTGTTATCCCAACTTGTGTTGGTTGTTGACGTTGCTGTGGGTACGTTTTGTTTATATTTATGATTCTTTAATGTGCTCGTATGTGTTTTTGGTGTTTATGTTGCTATTTCCTTTACAGTTTCAGTAGCTTGCTGTTCACTTTTGTTTACTATTTTATCTTTTATTGCCATTGTATTTTTAAGTTTTAATTTCACTTTCTATGGAGTTGCTGCCAATTGATTTTTATATTGCCTAGATATATAGGGGTATAAAAGATTGCATGTATTAGTGTTGCTGTTGTATGTATTGTACAATACATAATATGGGTTTTATTTTATGGCTTTAAAATACAATAAATCATTTAATCATTTCACGCAAACATTACCTCACGCTAGGATTGTAAATAATAACTTTATATTTTGTAATTTATACGGCAATATAATTTTTATTGCTAAGCAACAATAGGTGTGCAAGATTTTAATTGGACATAAAAATACACTTCGTTTGTTAGTTTATGTTATTAGTTTTATACATTCTTTTTTAATTACTATTAGTATTGGTTTAGTCTAAACATGTTAAGAAATTTAAAATAGTAAAAGAATTTTGCATTTTTAAAAATTTATGAAAATTTGACTCCGCGACATGATTGTGAAACTATCAAATATATATTTTTATATCGTTGTATAGCCCCAAAACAACCTATCAGTTTAATTGTGTGCACTTAAGCCCTCGACCACTTTACTTGTCTCACTTAATATCTTAATTAATGTTCCTTAAATTTATATTTTATTACCTGTTAATTTATGGCAAATATTTAAACATTTTTATTATTCATGGTTAAGTAAATTAAATTTCTTAAATAGAAGTTCATATTTTTTCATTGTCGCTCGTTTGACTTTTAAATTACATATTTTTTTAAACCTACTTAATTTAGTTTGTGAAAAAATTCCATAAATTTTCATTAATCTTAATGTCTTCTGCTTGTCTTAGTTAGAAATTGGTAAAAGAATTTTACCAAAAAATAAATATTTTTTTAATGAAAATATAAGAAAATAGACACACATTAATACGTATACTGCTTACCTTTTAATTTATGAACCTTTAAAGGAATTTACAACAAAATGAATATATATATACGTACTTATTACATTTAAGCAAATGTAAAAACATTTATGTACGTAAATGTCCATTAGGAAGGACCATATTGATGTGGTTTTGAGAATTTTTATTTACATTAGAATTATTTAAAGGTATATAAATGACTTTAAGTTCGATATAGGTCAACCGATTTAAATATTGAATATTACATTTTGCAAGCCTTGACTCAGATAGTTTTGGATGTATAGAAATTAACAAAAATCTCAAAGATATAGCTGAAATCAAATAGAAAGAAATTTTACTTGAAACATAGAAACTGGGAAGAGTATCTCAAAATTTGTTACCATCATTTATTTTGTCGACGAGGACTTTATGTTAAACTATTTAAAATTATTCAAATTTCATAAGCAGTAACACACAAAAATTGGACATTGTGTCATTTTAAAGGTCATTGATCTTGCAGAAAATTTCTCATTTCATTCTATATGGAAAAATAATCGTATAGAAAACTGTGTTTATGTTCGAAAAAATAACAAGAACAAGCGTTAAAAGAATATGGGAAGGTGGAAACAAATACAAAATTGAAAGACCTTCAAAGTTGTTGCTAACACTAGAAACGTTCATGTGTTAGTTGAAAATTGTCAATAGTTCTCTTTATTTTTTTAGCTATATACTTACCAACCGCATGTTATCTTCAAATTGTTCAGACATGCACTTCAGGAAATTTTCTACATAGTTCTCATGGCAAGCAAAATTATAACACCCTTTGTGGCGAAACTTCTCATACTCAGTTCTTTGGCGCACACTATTTAAACCACAACGTGCCAAAACCCAGAGAATACTGTAAATGTGTTTGATATTATTGGCTTATCTGCAAGTAATGGAGAAAGCCTTAACGTATGTGAAATTGCAAGTATATATAAGACCGGGCTGCCTTCGATTTTGAACCAACCTTAAGACTATGTCAATCCTATATGGCATTTTAATAGAAGTAAACGTATAGAGAGCTTCAACACCAGGATCTGTACTAAGGATTCTAATGTGGGCTGTGGTTTTGGTTAGGTTAGGTTAGGTAGAACAGGCAGCTGTTGTGCAGCTCACTTGGGCCCATTTTTTTGATCTCGTTGTGATACCTGAATAGAAAAGTAAGAATAGAATAGAAAAGAGAGAAGAAAAACAGACAACACCAGAGTCTTTGCAACCCCTAAACTAGCAGTCCAGCACACTACTGACTAGTTCACCGCGGCACCCTGTGATTTTGGTTGTTCTGATATATTCTCTGCCAAACAAGGGATAGGGTTCTATTTTCAGCTTCTGGCTAAATGCGTTGTTTTTCAGGCTGCATGATTCGCTGTATGGGAGGCATATAGCATACTAAATATATGACAGGCTTATTCATGAGGTTATTGGCATTTTATGTGGTTTGGTTATCGCCAATGTAAATACAGTGGCGATTTAGTTGGTGACTAATAAAACCTTGGTCTTTAGGAAATGCTTTGTTTTAGTTGTGTCCAATGTAAATACAGTCGCCGTCCAGATCTATCAATACCAATATCTTCAAATACTTTCATAGGGAAGATAAAAACAGGTTTCCTGTACTGGACATAAGTAGAGCGTTCAAGGTTACATATACTCCTTTTGAAATCAGGCGCATATAACAAATTACGAGTTAAGGTCGGAAAGATATCCCGAGGATGCTGAAACTCCGAAGCAGTTTTCCCTTGAGTCACCATTTATCCACCTGTCCAGCATCTCTGCGAATATGCCTGCCTACCTACTTGCACAGCAACTTGGGGAGCCATAAACTGGGTAACCTCTCTCAGAGATATCTGTTATCTCTGCATTTAGTATATCCCATAAAATATTAAGGTATTTTTCTTAAATTTACAAATTTTTTTCTTTTATTAAAAATAGTGTATTTTGTGTTCTTTTATAAAAAAATATACCCTCTTCATTTATTTATTTGAGTCTATGGAATCTAGATCCTTATATCTTGCTGACAACTTTCTCTTAAGTTCTGTACTGTATAAACAGGGCAGTCAATGTTTCGATTATTTGTTTGTATAACTTTTTTAGAAAAGATGTAAAAAAGCTGACAGTACAGCAACAACAAAAATAAAATTTTTAAAAATTAGAAAACTTCTATCATAACTTTTATTGTTTTTTTTTTTATTAATTTTTTTTTAGATTCGGAAAAAATATTGCTTTATAGCGGGTTAAGGCCAAACATTTCAAGTTTGTCTTCTTTCTATAGATGTCTAAAACTGATTGCGATTTACCCCAGCCAGCCACAGGAAGTTAATGAAATTGTTTTATTGTTTTTGAAAGGTTTCTGATATTGTAAATGAAAAATTTTTAAAAAATTAAGCTTTTAGAAGTGTATCTTGAAAATATGTACTGTACTTTATGTTGTAACTATTAAGCGATGGAAATCTTAATAAAAAGTACATTTTCTTCATACCTATGCAGTGATTATGATCCTATTACAAATTTTGTACTACTTTCTGTTAAGAAATTAAAATAAAACCTTCTAAAACAAAATAATTTGAATCATTTAAATTTAGAAAGCCCAAGTCGACCAGCATTTAAGTTATATAAACAATAAATATATATTAAACTTACTTATATAATAAACTTCTATGCCCAAGGATAAACTATTTTGGTGCCTTCCTAATATGTACACAAACTTACTGCTAAAACAAACAAAAAATTAAACTAATGATCTCAATATAAAGTAACTTAAAAAATAACAAGTAAGAGCACTATATCCGGCTGTGCCGAATCTTTTATACCCACCACCAATTTCGTGTACATTTAAAGCACAATATTTATTATTTTGTTAATCGCTATGGAATAATCTCTTTATAATAAAATATGTATCACTTTAATTTTAAGGGCCCATGTTTAAGGTGAACCACATCTAAACTTCAACTTTTTTCTTGTATTTCATTTGACATTTCTCAATCTCAGACTAACTCAATTTGAACCGTGGAAAGATACGCAATCGATCAACGCTTTTAAATATTAAAGATTTTTATAAAAATGGGCGTTCAAATCAAAATGCATTTTGTGCACTTCGTGATTCTTTTGGTCAACATAATCGTTCGAATTCGTCCACAATCGTGAGAATTGTAAAAAATATTTAAATGTCTGCAAAGCAGGTCTGTATGAAATGTGAAAACATCTGTGAATGCCATCTTAGTTCGTTGAATGGGAAACATTGCTGTTTTTCACGATAACGTGGCAAAAGAGCAAGCAACCTCGACTCATCATCGTGCCCAACAATCGAGCATCAACAGTGTCATTGAAATTTTGGACTCGTGGTGTGCCGCCTAGGTTGGGGGCCATTTGGCCGATATTTTGTTCCATACATAATTGAAGCATACAAATATTATCATTATAAAAATAAATGATAATAATTTCATAATAATTTTATTCAAAATCAACATAGTCCCTTAAAATTAAACCACCCATTATAACTTCGGTATGCTAGTAAAATGTTTTCGTACATTTAGTCAATAACGTTTCTGCTAATAAACATAACTTAGATATTTCAATATAGTCCTTTAGTATTCCAAAATCTTTATTCATAGAGAATTTACATGAATTTAAGAGGAAGAAAGTGAATTTAATGTTAAATTTTAAGGGCCATTTAAGGGTGATTTAAAATATACATTCTCTGCATTTTTCTAAAACGGGAAATTTATTAGTAAGATTTTGATTTTAAAACTTCTATAACATTTTGCTTTTAAAAGATTTTCAAACGAAATAAGTTTTGTATAATTTTAAAATTTGTTAGCCATTAGTACATGAAAATAAATTGTTTATAATGTTTAGAGATAATTTTTTTTTACTTAAGTCAAAATTTTCCTAAATTCCCATTTTTAATAGAGCATAACTTCAGGAGAACATAAGCATAAGTTGCTAGCATGCCATCTAGTAGTTGCTAGTAGAGTCATCTATCTTATCATCTTTATCTTATATTTAGCTACAGTACAATAAATGGTGCAGTGTAAGATGAATAAATGCTAATATATATGACTAATATATTTCTATAAAAATTTAAGGAAAACAGTGTGCGTGGCACATCTATTTTCCGTTATAACGAAGACTTTGACCAAAAAACCATGTTTGCAAAATTTCAGATTCGTACATATAGTTTTGTCAGTTTTATTACGTTTTAGATTTGAAATATACACAGTGCGGTATAAATTTTCGTACATTTTTATCTATAACTCTTTTCCTAATTCATAGATTTAAGCGATTTTCAGGAAAAAATATTCTTTTGACTCGATAAATATATATTCGAAGTTTCATGACTACGTTTATACGTCTGGGCACAATTCAAAAGTGAAAGTGGGCGTTATAGTAGGCGTGTCAAAGTTGTTTTTGCTAATGAGTACAACTTAGGTGTTTCTATATTCCTTTATTATTCCAAAATCTTTATCAATAGAGAAATAATATGAATTTTAGTTAAAACGTTATATGGGAGGTGGGCGTAAAAGTGGGCGTGGCACCTTAATTTTTTGGCACAACAATTATATTGATTAGAAGGAAATATGTAGCAAATTAGATCATCATACCTCTAATTTTGGCGGTTTTATGAGCTTTTAAATTTCATTAACGGTAGATAACGTGAAAAGTGGGCGTTATAGTAGGCGTGTCAAATTTGTTGTTGGAAATGAGTACAACTTAGTTGTTTCAATATAGTCCTTTATTACTCAAAAATCTATATTTATAGAGAAATTATATGAATTTTGGGTAAAACGTTATATGGGAGGTGGGCGTAAAAGTGGGCGTGGCACATTGATTTTCCGTTAGAAAAAATCATTTGAATAAAAAGTCACGTGTGCAAAATTTCAGAGTTGTACATTCAATTTTGTTGCTTTTATGACGTTTTTGTTTTTAAATATACCGAAAAATACACTGTGCGGTATAAATTTTCGTACATTTTGATCGATAACTCCTTTCCCAATACATAGATTTAGATAATTTTTTGGGAGAAATATTGTTTTTACTCAGGAAATATATGTTCGAAGTTTTATGAGTCTACGTTAAGGCGTTTGGACACAATTCTATTTTATTCGATGTTCGTAGGACACTGTTTTTTCGACCTACTCTTGCTTTTCGAGCTATAACTCTCTTCCTAATATTCCGATTTAGCCCATTTTCTATACTAAACAAACCTTGTCTATAAGAAAGATTCTGGCAAAATTTGAGCCCCCTAGCTTTTTCGGTGCGACCTCTATCGTGCTTTCAACAGACGGACAGACGGACGGACATAGCTAGATCGTCATAAAATCAAACCACGATTTAGAATATATATACTTTATGGGGTCTAAAATGGATATTTCGATGTGTTACAAACGGAATGACAAAATGAATATACCCCCACCATTTTTTTGGCGGCGGGTATAAAAACTGAAGAAAATTTACATATTAAATGAACATATTACAAAAATATAAGGATTTTATAGGAACTACAACATTTCCAAATATAAAATTCAATAAAAAATTACAAAAAAACAAAATTTTTAATTTATAACACATAGAGTTGAAATACAAATAATTTTTTTTTTTTCAATTCAGTTTTCATTTTTAAAACTAAAAACTCTTATTTAGTGCAGCATTTGAAAATGGTGTAATCTGTAATAAAACTTAGTTTCTTTTTAAAATGTTTCCCTTATACACATACAGATGTATTTTTAACTCTATGTTTTTTCTTAGAAATATACAAGTTGAAATTCCTTTTCCTAAAATATTACTTACAATCCAATATACAATTTAACTTAATAAAAGTGTGCAGACAAGATTAAAAAAAAAAAATAGTACAAGAGCTTTAATAACCCAAGGAGAAAATGTGTCAACATTCTTTTAATAATTATTTCTAATATCTTTATTTTTTTTTACAACAAAATAATTTACACTTCAACAAGATTATTAAATACATTCATCTTTGAAGACTTACGGCAATAAATGGAATAAAAAATAGTTTTTGTTCTAAAGCCAATAAAAAGTGTCTATAGAATTATGTAAAATCTTATATACCCCTCTTCAGCTGTAAAGTGTTGGCAAATTTTTTTTTTTTTTATGTTTCAAATTGTCTTTTAAAGAAGACTTGGTAAAATTTTCAAATATATCAAAAATGTAAAAAAAATCAAGATGAAATGTATATTGGTCAAAAGTCAAATTTTTAAAGCTTTATATATGTAAAATATATCAGATTGTTTCGTTTATATATATACTAGCTAATACCCGGTGTGCTTCGCCACCCCCATCGTAATGAAATAAAAATTTTATAGTTCAAAAATATATTTATTTTGCAATTAAAATCTAAAATTTTTCTTACAGATTAGTATTACTCTAATATTGTGTGATATGCAATATATTTACGGCCTTATTCATAAACGACTTTTAAATTTATCAAATGTTTATAATGCAAAATTTTCGTATAGAATTTAATTCATAAACCTTTGATAAATTTTAAAATCGTTTATTAATAAGACCATTAGTCTACATCAACAATTTAAAAATAATAAATTAATTTACTTAGTTGCTAACATTACTGCAATAAAATAGAAATGTTTATAATATAAAAAATTTGTACTATTAATTAATTCTTATTCTAATGCCTTAGGATAAACGATGTTTTTGGTTTTTCCACCTGGTGCATACACAGAGAGATCTGCGGGTTTTCCAACTCGCGAACAAGCAACGTAAAGCTGTCCATGTGAGAAACATGGAGTTTCTAGGTGAAGACCACAAACTTGCAGGGACTGACCTTGAGCTTTGTTTATGGTCATTGCAAATGCTAGGCGAATAGGAAACTGCAAGCGCTTAAAATCGAATGGCATTTCCGATGTTGTCATGGGAATACGTGGCAACAATACATCAGTTCCCTTAAACTTTCCAGTAATAATGGTCGCCTCGATTAAATTGTTCATTAATTTTTTTACTGTAAGTCGAGTACCATTACAAAGTCGAGGCGGATCAATGTTCCTGAGTAAAATTATGGGAACACCAATTTTCAACCGTAAATCATTTGGTGGAAAACCCGGTAAATCTAGCGAATTTAAAAATTCAACTGGATAATTCACGACATCCTCAATATTTGTTACTGTGTCTATCGATTTATAAGTTTTCAGGTCACCATCGATTTTGTTCAAAATTTTGCTGTTGATGGAATTAACGTCAATATTTTTGGCTGCCAATAGCGCACGTTCACATAACCATTCATTGTTTTTAAAATTTTGTCCGATGTTGGGAAAAACACAATTTATTAACTCTTCTATAGATTGTGTCATCCTGCAAAAGTCAGATGGAAAACTTATATATTTCGTTGTAGGATCCATTGGAATTCTCCCGTTACCTAAATCAAGTAATTGTTTGGAAAAAGTTGTAGCTGAAGCATCACGTTGCAACTGAACACGCATATTAGTCGTAAGTTTTAAACTGTAAACATATTGCCAAAGGTGTGATGATTTCAGACACGCATTTAGCTCATCAGCTGGTGTTGATCCCGGTATAACAGGAAGTGTTTGGCGGAAATCGCCAGCCAGCAAAACTAAGGCACCTCCAAAAATTCTATTATTGCCTCTTAAATCCTGTAAGGTACGATTAAGGGCTTCCAAAGATTTCTTATGTGCCATTGTGCACTCATCCCACACTATGATTTCACATTGTTGCAGTACTTTACCCATTGAAGAATTTTTCTTTATGTTGCATGTGTAGTCTTCGGAAAATTGAGGCTTTAAGGGTAATTTAAGTGCAGAATGTGCTGTTCTACCACCGTCTAAGAGTGTTGCTGCAATACCGGATGATGCAATAGCTAATGCAATATTTTTTTCCGAACGAACTTTTGCTAATATTAATGAAATCAAAAACGTTTTTCCAGTTCCTCCAGGTGCGTCAATAAAATAGAGGCCTCCATATTTGTTTGTTATTGCTGCCATTATAGTATTGTATACAATACTCTGCTCTTGTTGCAAATGTGGTAAATTTACTTCTAGTAAATTTTCCAAATTTTGGTGATCATAGTCTCTCTCACTTCGTAGTTCCTGATCGTTTGCATGGGTTCCTGATCTGATTGGGGCTATCATTCCTTCTTCAATAAGTGTCACACTCTTTATCTCCAAACATTTGTCTTCCAGTAAAATTAATACCTCATTGTACATAGTTTCATTTAGTTCAAGCGTTGCATTATTGGTGATAACTCTCTCTCTGTGTAAAATATCTTCAGCCATATATGTTTTAAATTTGTGCCAAAGATCTTTTGGATTAGAAGGTGAGCACGATACCAATATTATCGAAAATAGCGATCGTATTTTCCATGGATGGTTTATTACTGAAGCATCTTCAAGCGTTGTTTCCCAATGACAATCGTTCTCTAATAACTGCAGTTTCTGACAGGCCTCACGATTTGTTGCACATACTTCCCCATCAACAGTACGCAAGTTCTCGAAAGATATTGGCCCCCGAACATTAATAAGAAGCATTCTTAAATAGAAGCATTCTGCATTTTGAGGATGGACGGTATACACCCTGCCCAATGCATCGGTTGAATATAAATTTGGCCATCCTTCAACAGGTTTCCCTTGCTTACGACGTTGAAAATTCTTTGATGACGCGTTCCACGTATAATACCTTGGAATTTCGGAATACAACAATGTTTTAGCAAACAAATCATTTCTGCAAAGATTAAAAAAAGATGTTAATGTTGTAGCTGAGGGTGCTGTTGCTCTCTCCCGCGCATTTCTTTCTGTAAAGTAAACACGTTGTCCATTTTCCAAGTGCACTGATAAATGAACAACAGTTGGATGGCGTTCATGAATTGTAAATCCCAAAATTCGCCATACTGCTTCATTGCTACTGATGTATCTGGTCATTTGATATTGCGTAATTTCATCGTTTGGATTTTGTAATGAAAATACAGCCATATCTGACCCTTTAGTAACATATTTGCAGATGTATTTGATAGACTTTACTGAATGACAATACTCTACATTAATATGCGCTTTAAATGTTCTTGAAAGCAATGGACAGTAAGGTACTATCCACCGATTATCAACATCAACATCATTTCCACGTACCTTAATTGAAATTGATCGTCCACTATTATCCACAGACCGTCGACGATAAAGTGGGTAGCCATCGTTTCCCGAGATTGTTTCTTGAATCAATTGCCGTGGATATTTCTTTGTGCATTTTCCATCCACCATGCATGGAGAATTCGCATTAATGGTTCCACATGGACCATGAATCATATTTTTGATAACAATTTCGTACAGGCTTGGATCAACATTTGGATCGGGTATCTCTGCAGAAATTATATCATCAATAAGATCTGGGGTAATTTTTTCAACCAACCAAATGAGAATATGGGCATGTGGCAATCCACGTTTCTGCCACTCGACGGAATACATCCAGCACCGTGTTTCTCCAAATACATGAAATTTTACAATAAAATCCATAAGGGATTTTAATTTTTGTTTAAACACGCGTGCTGTTATATCGTGCCGATGTATTGGTGTTTGACCAGTGGACAATTCAGATAGTATTTCATCCCACTTTGGATTACAGGTAAATGTAATGAACAAATCTGGCCGTCCATATGATCGAACATATGTCATTGCATCTTGACAGTACTTCTGCATATGCCGTGAGCTGCCAGTAAATGTTGCTGGAAGAATAATAGCTTGGCCAATTTCAGTGGGATTGATGTCATTATGGCTATTTAATGCATCCCGAAGATGAATATAGTTATCCACTCGTAATTTTGCTTGGTTAAGTCGTATGTATAATAGACGTTCCGTTTCAATTTTCGCGTACATATCGACAATATACTGGTGAAATAATTCGCGGCAATTTAGAATGTGATTAACGGAGTTCTGACGTATCATTATTCGATATGCATAGAAATCCATTGCACTCATTTTTTTCCTTGTTGATTCATCTGAAAGTAAAAAAGGCCAAAATAAAAAAAAGTATAAAATTAGATTTTAAAATCTGAACTTACTTGTTTCTGGATTAATTTGCCGTAATTCAAAGTGATATCCATCTTCACCAAATGGAAAAATAATTGGATACTGAAGTGCATCATACGAACGATGAGTTTCAGCTATCCTGTTGATCCTTTCGTTACGGCGGCAAATAATTATATCTCGTGGTACCACTGGATCACCTACCATTAAAATGGCTACGTCATCCATTGTAGGTGCATTGTATCGTCCTTGGTGTTGTCCAGATGGTGTTTTATCAGCATGAATAGCGATAATATGGTCATCTGACCTCAATCGTGGGTCATCTTTGGCTTGCTTAAAGATCCTTACTAATTCGTTGTGTTCATGAAACATCACTTGTAATTCGGCCACTATCCATTGTTTTGTGTCAGGGTTATAATGCTGTCGGTGTTGCACTTGGTCATTGTTATCCGCTTCTCCTATGAAATAAATTTGTAAGAACTTAGGATCTTCATTTGGAACTGGCAACAATGACCCCATTTTATGGTAAATTTGACCTTGAACACGAAAAGTGGTCATAAAATTGTGTCGAATTACTTTGGTAGCACCAAACGATGTCATTTGGAAAGACGAATTATATTTCCTTATTTTACTAAGAAAATGTTGTGAATCCACATTCGTTCCTAAAAATTTAATTTAATATTTTGGTTATATGATAGATTTATATATATCTAAGGCCTAATTTATAAACATCTTTTAAATTTATCAAAGGTTTATAAAGCAACATTTTAATACTTATAACATTTGATTTGTAAACCTATGATAAATTTCAAAGTCGTTTATGAATTAGACCATGAATGTCTTACCTGAAATCAATGACTGTAAAGGTTCTGGTGGAGGAAGCAATTCAGGCAAAACAACTTTACCGTTTGCACAACACATTCCAGGTGTTTCATTTTTGTATTTGAGTGCACTGCAATATTGGCAAACTTTATTCATGCCACCTATTGCCACTAATGGGTCTTCGGCATAATCAATATCAGTCCTGTAATTAAATGCAATACGTGCATATGTGTGAAATGCATTCCGATGACTAACCATTCGATTTCGATTTTTTTCACGGCGTAAGTTCAATTGTTCTATCCTCTCTGTTGCTCTCCTTGATGAGGTTCGAATCCGCTGAGCTTCTAAACGTTCTTCACCTTCCAACGGTATCTCGGTGGCTCGTACTGTTGTGGCGTGACGTCGAATATCTTCAAGGCGTTCCTCACGCTGTAAGAAAGTTTCTGTGGCTCGTGATGATCTTGTACGATTTCGCTGAGTTTGAATACGTACTTCACGTTCCAACGATGTCTCGTTAGATCGAACTGCTACAGCATGATGTCGAAGACCTTCAAGGCGTTCTTCGTGTTGTAAAGGTGTTTCAGTGGCTCGGGATGTTGTGGTATGACTTTGTTGACTTTGAAGACGCCCTTCCCGTTGTGACGGTGTCTCATTAGCTCGTACTGCTTCAGCATGATGTCGAATACGTTCTAGGCGTTCTACGCGTTCTAAGAATGTTTCTGTAGCTCGTGATGTTGAGGTACGACTTTGCTGACTTTGAAGACGCCCTTCCCGTTGTGACGGTGTCTCGTTAGCTCGTACTGTTTCAGCATGATGTCGAATACCTTCTAGGCGTTCTACGCGTCCTAGCAATGTTTCTGTAGCTCGTGATATTGAGGTACGACTTTGCTGACTTTGAAGACGCCCTTCCCGTTGTGACGGTGTCTCGTTAGCTCGTGCTGTTACTGCATGATGTCGAAGACCTTCCAAGCGTGTTTCGCGTTCAGATCGTGTTTCAGAAGCTCTTGATGTTGATGATCGTGATCTTTCTCTTTAAAGACGTTCGTTATGCTGTTCATATGTTTCGGCAGCTCTAGAGGTTGAAGCTCGACTTCTTTCAGATCTAAGGCGATCTTCACGCTCTTCTGAAGTTTCATTTTCTCTTTGCGATTGCAATGATTCTGCAGATTTGGTGCGTTTAGAAAGGGATGTTTTTTTTGGAGGCATTTTACTTGTAATTTTTTACAGTATATATTCACAAAAAAAAAAACTTGTAACTTGTTCAGAATCAAAGATTCAATTAAATTATAAAATTGAATATACGTCAAATTTATAATTTTTTAAATCTTAGGTAAGAAATTTCTTACCAGGTCAGAAAATTTTCTTTAACAAAAAATTAAGGATAATAAATGTTTAAAAATGATTTTTTGAACCGATCACAGGTAAAAAAATTATTCATTTGCGTTGCAAAATTTAATGGGTTACAAATTTATATTTTTGGAATATTAGGTAACAAATTTTATTTCAGGTCAAATAATTTCTTATACCGAAAAAAATACAGGTAATAAAATGTAAAAACGTTTGCGGGGATCACAGATTTGGTAATTACGGATAATAAATCTTTAAAAATGATTTTTTGAACCGATCACAGGTCAAAAGTTATTCACCTGCGTTGCAAAATTTAATGGGTTACAAATTTATATTTTTGGAATATTGGGTAACAAATTTTATTTCAGGTCAAACAATTTCTTATACCGAAAAAATTACAGGTAATAAAATGCAAAAACGTTTCAGGGAATCACAGATTTGGTAATTACAGATAATAAATCTTTAAAAATGATTTTTTGGACCGATCACAGGTAAAAAAATTATTCACCTGCGTTGCAAAATTTAATGGGTTACAAATTTATATTTTTGGAATATTGGGTAACAAATTTTATTTCAGGTCAAACAATTTCTTATACAGAAAAAATTACAGGTAATAAAATGTAAAAACGTTTGCGGGCATCACAGATTTGGTAATTACGGATAATAAATCTTTAAAAATGATTTTTTGAACCGATCACAGGTTAAAAAATTATTCACCTGCGTTGCAAAATTTAATGGGTTACAAATTTATATTTTTGGAATATTGGGTAACAAATTTTATTTCAGGTCAAACAATTTCTTATACCGAAAAAATTACAGGTAATAAAATGTAAAAACGTTTCAGGGAATCACAGATTTGGTAATTACAGATAATAAATCTTTAAAAATGATTTTTTGAACCGATCACAGGTCAAAAAATTATTCACCTGCGTTGCAAAATTTAATGGGTTACAAATTTATATTTTTGGAATATTGGGTAACAAATTTTATTTCAGGTCAAACAATTTCTTATACAGAAAAAATTACAGGTAATAAAATGTAAAAACGTTTGCGGGCATCACAGATTTGGTAATTACGGATAATAAATCTTTAAAAATGATTTTTTGAACCGATCACAGGTTAAAAAATTATTCACCTGCGTTGCAAAATTTAATGGGTTACAAATTTATATTTTTGGAATATTGGGTAACAAATTTTATTTCAGGTCAAACAATTTCTTATACCGAAAAAATTACAGGTAATAAAATGTAAAAACGTTTCCGGGAATCACAGATTTGGTAATTACAGATAATAAATCTTTAAAAATGATTTTTGGAACCGATCACAGGTAAAAAAATTAATCACCTACGTTGCAAAATTTAATGGGTTACAAATTTATATTTTTGGAATATTAGGTAACAAATTTTTTTTCAGGTCAAACAATTTCTTATACCGAAAAAATTACAGGTGATAAAATTTAAAAACGTTTGCGGGGATCACAGATCTGGCAAGTGTCACGCCTACTATTACTAAATCAAACATTTCTTATTCAAATAATCATATAGACATAAAATTGTCTCTTGAAAAATTTGGGTACTTTAACTATTATCGCTTCCTTTATATACGATTTCTTGTATTTAATTCATATGAAAAGTGCCACGCCCACTATCACTAAAGCATTCGTTTCTTAACAAAATAGTCATATAGATGTCAAAGCTTTTCGCGCAAAAATTTGGGTACTCTTACTATTATCGCTTCCCGAATATACGAATTTTAGTATTCAATTGCTATGAGAGCTGCCACGCCCACTATTTCTAATGTACCCATTTTATTCCAGAAATGTTTATTTAGGTGTCAAAGTTGCACTGGCAAAATTTTAGTACTCTAATCGATATCGTTTTCCAGATATAAAAATTTTAGTATTTAATTCATATTGCAGGTGCCACGCCCACTATATCTAATGTACCCATTTTTTCCAAAAATGTTCACTTGGGTGTCAAAGTTGCATTTGTAGAATTTTAGTACTCTAATCGATTTCGTTTTCCAGATATACAAATTTTAGTATTTAATTCATATGGCAGGTGCCACGCCCACTATTGCTAATGTACCCATTTTTTACAAAAATGTTTATTTGTATGTCAAAGTTGCCCTTGCACAATTTTAGTACTCTAATCGATATCGTTTTCCAGATATACAAATTTTAGTATTTAATTCATATGTTGGTGCCACGCCCACTATTGGTAATGTACCCATTTTTTCCTAAAATGTTTATTTGGATGTCAAAGTTGCCCTTGCAAAATTTTAGTACTCTAATCGATATCGTTTTCCAGATATACGAATTTATTTATTTATTTAGTATTTAATTCATATGGTGGGTGCCACGCCCACTACTGATAATGCACCCATTTTTTCCAAAAATGTTTATTTGGATGTCAAAACTACTTTTGCAAAATTTTAGTACTCTAATCGATATCGTTTTCCAGATATAAAAATTTTAGTATTTAATTCATATGGCAGGTGCCACGCCCACTATATCTAATGTACCCTTTTTTTCCAAAAATGTTCATTTGGGTGTCAAAGTTGCTCTTGTAGAATATTGGTACTCTAATCGATATCGTTTTCCAGATATACAAATTTTAGTATTTAATTCATATGGCAGGTGCCACGCCCACTATTGCCAATGTACCCATTTTTTCCAGAAATGTTTATTTGGATGTCAAAGTTGCTCTTGTGAAATTTTACTACTCTAATCGTTCGTTTCGTTTTGCAAATATACGAATTTTAGTATTCAATTCATGTGGCCACGCCTACTATTCCAAGTCCGCCCATTTTTTACCCAAATGTTCGTGTGGATGTCAAAGCTTACCGTACTTAATTTGAAGACTCTACCTGCATTAACTTTCGTGATATATAATATTTAATACTTATTCTTTAATAGGGCGTGGCATCCCGCCCACTTACAATTTCAAACGAAAGTATAGCCTATAGTTCCTTCCAGACATACAGAAAGATTCTGTGAAAATTTCAAGGAAATCGGTCCAGCCGTTTAGCCGTCTATAAAGCACAAACAAACATACAAACATACAAACATACAAACATACAAACACACATTGATTTTTATATATATAGATTAGTTTTATATAATCTATATAACAGTACTTTATCAAACTTAAGAAACTGAGGCAAAAAATTGCAATAGTAATATGAAAAACCTCTTTTATAGATTAAAAAATTTGAGTGTTTTTTAAGCACTTGGTTTTTTGGCAATACAATGCAAAAAGCGAAAAAGTATTTTTTTTATTTTATAATAAACTAGAAAAGTCCGGCACGCGTTGCTACGCCCAATAATGAAAAAAATGCATTCTGAATTGAAATTGAATATCAAGTGCAAAAAGCTAAAAATTATAACTTTTTTTATGGGCGTGGCCCTGCCCTCTTTTATAATCACAAAATTGTATAATCATGAGAGTTCAATATGTGTGTGCAAAGTTTCAGAAAACTCGGTGAAGTTCAAGTAGCTGAAAATTATAACTTTTTTTATGGGCGTGGTACTGCCCACTTTTCTAATCATGAAATTGTAAAGTCATAACAGCTAAATATGTGTACAAAGCTTCAGAAAAATCAGTCCAGTGCAAGTATCTCAAAATTATAACTTCTGTTTTTGGGCGTGGCCCTGCCCACTTTTCTAATCACGAAATTATATAGTCATGACAGCTAAATATTTGTGCAAAGTTTTAGACAAATCGGTCCAGTGAAAGTACCTCAAAATTGTAAATTTTTATGGGCGTGGCTCCGCTCACTTTTCTAATCATGAAATTATATAGTCATGACATGGTTGATGTTAAAAGTGCTGGTGATAAACAAACGTGCCAAAGGCAATATTAAAAAATGTTTAAAGAAAATTGTTCTTAAAATTCAAAAAAAAAAACTCAAATCCGTTAAGAATAATTTAAAATTGCAAGATATTCAATTGAGGTAGTAACCGAAAGCTTTAACAGCGAGGAAAGTACATTAACGTTGTTAATAAACGTCGAGAAAGGGACACCCATTTTTAACCATTTGGTATCCATTTATCTTGATATCTACTATAATTACAAGAAAGTACTGAATTAGGTATTAAGAAATAAAACAACTTACATGTGATTGTCAAAGAAGAAATAAAATTACACTCTACTTACTCTTTAAGACGAATTTTTATTATAAGCCATAATTGAATTTCTTCGAAAGTAGAGATTTTTCTGTTTAAATTTAAAAATATTTATAAGGATAACATGATTAAGATCGCTTTAGAGATATCCCACATAGCTACAAAAATAATTTGATAACTAATTAATTGAATCCATTTCGCATTGCTGACCTCAATAATTTTTTTTGCATTTCGATTAAAGAAAAATTCTGATTTATTTGCTAGTGTATCTTCTTTTTTTCGATCTACATTTCCTTTTTACTAATCTTCTAGTGCGATATTATTTGTAAATTTTCTATTTTTTGCTAGTAATAGGATACTATCTCGCAAAAAAAAATTGTACCCTTTTGGCTAATTTTTTCATTAACCATCTAGTAGTTCTTGAGCCTATTGATTCAAGGTAGACAGACAGGTAAACAGACAACGAGACAGGCAGATAGACAGACAGGCAATCCATTAACAAAAATTCCAAAAACTTGGTTTTTGTATTTTAGAATATTTTTTAAAAATATCCAATGGATAGACACATTTTTTTTTTTTAAATTTTTTTAAAATCATATGTGAGCGTTTTCGTGTACTTTTACATTTTCGTAATTAGAACTGCCTCCTACTTAGTATGCTTAAGTGCCATCAGACCTTTTTTGTGAAGATATAATCTATACAAAGAAATTCAAAGAAATTCAGTCACATTTATAAAAAAAATTCATAGAAAATTTCGACAAACGTTTCATTTTGCAAATGTCGTTTTCCAACTATACATATAGAGTTAACAATATCATTTACTTTTTGGTTTGTATAGGATCGACAAGAATTGCTTTAAAATTAAATTTAAATATGTCTTACTTGAAATATGTTTTACTAAATGAAATAAATTTTTCAAGTTCATGTCAAATATTCTTAAAACCGTGCTGTGCACACATTAATAGAAGTAGATGGTTTTAGAAAATTTTTAAAAGTCTCTTTGTTTTAAAATATCTTGCTCTATATATGTGTCGAATTAAATTATTTCTTCTCTTAACTGTTGTCTTTTCTATTGCATTCGTATACAGCAAACGTGTAAGTGAGCAGCAAATGTAGTATTTGTGCAACAACACATTGTGCTGTTAGAATTTTTTAATTAAAATCGCTTTCAAATGCAATTATTTTATTTAAATGCTTTTGTAGGTTGAAGTTTATGGAAATTTATGCACAAAATATCTTTCAGCAATGCATTACACAAATTTTGTTTGTACTAGAAAATAAAATAAATTTAAAACTAAAATTAAGATCTAATGGAATTTGCTTACTTTGTTGTAAGTTTGTGTGGTTTTAAATTTCTGTGAAAGTGTTTCTAGTACAAGAAGGAGGGAAGTAAATTAGTATTGAAATTGAAATTTTTACTTTTTATTGTATCCATTAATTTTATAGGAGTAAAATATATTACTACAAACAAAAAGGTGTGATATGATGTTATTTTCGCTGTGAAATTGTTGTTGTAAAGGATAATCCGAATATTAAAATTATATTAATAAATAAGTAGTTGTAAGTAATAAATTGAGTTGTGGGACAGATTTCACAATTTTAAATCTTTCTAAACATGACATTTAAATATAAAATATGAAGTTCTAATTAACAAAGTTTTCCAAATGAAGATGTACTTAAACAGAAAACTCCAACATAATTACGAAATTAAATTATCCTTAAGATGACTAGTGATTATTTGTCACGCATTGCAAGGCAACACTTTAAGTAATGAGCAATAAGATAAACCACAAAACCTTTGTTGGCTTCTTCGAACCAGTCTTATTCATTCCCCTATAACGTGAGCAGGTCGTTATTAACACCATAAACAGCACATACTTACAAGCACAATCGAATAAATACACGCAACATTCACTTACCCCAGCAATTTAGTTAAGGACTGAGAGTTAAATTAAGTCTTTTATATAAGAAAATGGAATTTCTGTTCTGTTAGTTTCTTTAGAATTACCCCTTTTGACCGAATGCTTCATTACTACAATCGCTGTTATCGTCATAATCTTTATTATCGTTAACGTTATAATCAGCCACAATTAAAACAATTGTGGGCTTATCTCAGTCAAAACTTTAATTCGTTTTCATTAGTTGAAATCTACAGAGATTATACACATATATGTATGTATCATAACACATTCATATCTGTATCAGAATTATTTAAGTTACTTTAAGTGGGAAACAAGTTGTCTAAAAAAATTATTGTTGCCTGCCTCAAATTTATATATTAATAGGCAAGTCCATTTCTTGAATCACAATTTACTCTCAGATCATGCCAACGATGTTAATAAAAAATTTACAACTGGAAGGAATTGTATGCAAAATCTAGATTTTATTAAAATTGGTTTAGAGTTTTATGAGTTATCGACGTTCAAAGATTTGCTAACTGAAAAGCAAAATAAAAGACTAACAAAGTAATTCATATTGTTTTTTGTAAAAAGATTGCAACAAAAACAAAATAAAGCGAGTGTAACAGTTTAAACTTCCATTAAAATGACATTTTGTTTTTTTCTATATATTTCTCGGTTTTAATTTAGGTGTTCAATGTCTACTGGCCCTAGGAGTGTATCGAAAACAATTTGTAGTTGCAATAAGTTAAACAAAACCCAAGTCGTGCAATAAATAATTTTTTTTTTATCACTTTAGCTTTTATTTATATGTCAGATACTTTTATTTTAAAACTCATTAATTTAAAATTTTTATTACGATCAAAATGGACTGCGAAAAAAAATTACTTGAAAATATAATAAAAACTTTTACAAAAAATCCAACATGGACTTTAAAAAAAATGCAAAAAATTCTGGGCATTGAAAGAAAACCTGGATCAGGAAATAGAAGAGGTCCAAGGAATATTGGTAAGGTAAAAGAAGTCGAGCAACTGACTTGAAGAGCACTTAACACTTCTATCAGAAAAGCAGCGCGTAAGGTGAAATGCTCTTTTGTCTAAAAGACGAAAGCTTATACTGGGCTGAAAATATACAAAGTTCAGAAAGTTCCAGATCGTAATTCGGTAAAGAACTTCAAAGCAAAAAAACGAGCGAGAAAATTGAGGGCAGATTTTATAAAAAATGCACCTGTTGTATGATGGGTGACGAAACATACGTACTGGCAGACTTTTCTAAACTTCCCGGCCAAGATTTTTATGTTGCTGATAAAAGAGGTAATGTTCAAAGATCCAACCAAAAACAAACAAAATTCGCTAAGAAATTTCTCGTGTGGCAAGCTATTTGCAGTTGTGGCAAACGAAGCCAATCATTTGTGGCATCAGGCACCATAAACACAGAAATTTATATCACGGAGTGCCTACAAAAATGACTTTTACCTTTTTTGAGACAGCACCGAGTACATGCATATTTTTGGCCTGATTTGGCATCATGTCACTATGGAAAAAATTCAATACAGTAGTATTCAAAGAACAATGTCAAATTTGTACCACGAGAGGCAAATCCACCTAACTTTCCAGAACTTAGGCCTGTGGAGAGGTACTGGGCTCTTGTAAAAAAGAAATTGAAGAACACAGGAAAGGTGTCTCAAAACATGTCCGATTTTTAGTGTATATGGACCATTTTCTTCAAAAAGGTAACAGAAGCCACTGTAAAATCTTTAATGGAAGAACTTCCGAAAAAATTCGAAATAATAAATTACGATTTCATTTTAAATGAACTTGTATACTATACCAATAAATTGAGGTATTTTAAAGAGTTTCTATATTGCAAGATTTGAGTTTAACTTAATGCACTCACTTACTTTCCAATTGATACATACTTGCTGTTTAAATTCAATTAAAATGCATTTACAGACGGAATCCTTTAAATATGTGAAAACAAATCAGCACTTAGTCCTTCACACAGAAATTGTTTAAGGAAAAATTTAAATCGAAATGAATAAGAAATAAAAAATGTACAACTAGATGGCGGTTGAAAGTTTGTCGACCGCAGGCCATGCTACATATTTTGATATGATATGAACAAAATAAAATTATTACTACCATATTTTGATCATCTGGAAGTGACTATTTCCATTATATCTGGAAGACAGAAATTAGGTATTAGACATTTAATACAAAATATATATAAAAAATAATGCCTTCATATTATTTAAAAAGTTTTCATAACAGCGATACCATTTTAAACGCATGTTTCTCCGGGAAAATTTCCTAAGATTCATTATCGGCCTATACCATACCTTTCTAGCTCTTCTGCAGCCAAGTTATTCTTAGAAATTATTACCAACCCCTATTCAGGTATTGTTTTGTGTTAATTTCAGCAGTCTTGACTAAACTATTTTTAAAATCTATCAAGTAGAGCATGGTGGGTAACTCTGAATGCACAGCTTTTACGTAATATCCCAGAAAAAAAATTGGAAGTAGTACAAAGTGAATTACATTTTAAAGACTTCTTAATTAATTGTGTAGAAGTAATAATTCTAAATGACTCCTTAAATGTGAAGCAATTTGTCATAAATGTTGTGCTTAAAAATGAATGCAACATCATGCAAAATATCTTATACAATTCATGTAAACAAACTTAGTTAACTCATGTAACAGCGGCTGCATGAGTTCTGTGCACTTGTTAAAATAGAGTACAGTTCATTAAAATATTCCTGTAAACACATGATCTCCAACGACACGATAATGTTAAAATCATTAGTGTTTTAACCTAAATTTAATCATTTCGTCACCAGTTTAACCCATGTAAATTTATTTTTTTGTCATAGATTTTTTTTCTGAGATTCTACGAAAACAATCTTTGACTTTGGTTTTAAATCTTTTTTTTTTTTTTTGGACTTTCTTGTGGTTTTGGCTAATACTTTAAAAGATGTTACTAAAAAAACAAACTTTTGCATTTATGAATTTTTTCTACGAATGATATACTTACTTACATACATAAATATGTATGTGTTTTTCATATTACAATGCGACCTTATTAACTATAAATTGAATTTAACCAGAAATAGCTTTAGCAAATATTTTTAGGGGGTGTGTGTGTTCGTGTGCTTTTATTGGATTTTGCGTGTTTCTAAAACAATGTGCGTGTCGATGCATGTTTAAACATGCATACACCGGTAATTGCTTTAAAATGCCCAAAAAGCTTTGACTAATGCAAATGTCTATTGCAATATCGATTTCATTATCTATTGTCGATCTGTCCCCCTATTTTATTCTAATTAACTTTGCAATTGCATTCATTGTAAGTTGCCATTATTATTACATTTATGTTGCCAAATATTATCATAATTATTGTTTTCCATTTTACGAGTAAATTATGTTAAATACCATGTTGTCGAAATATTCAGTCTATCTATTTTATAACATGTTTGTATATAATTAATATTTATTGCTGTAAGTACGTGTAACATTTTTCATTACTTCAGCTGCAAGTAAATTATTTTAAAATTATGGTAAAATGTTGTACAAGCACAATGACTCATTGTTTAAAAAGGCTTTTAAAAGTGCTCTGTTTAGCAACTGTAGTAAATTGTTTTAGTTTTAATAAAATAGTAAATATTTTATACAATTATGATGTAACCAGTAGACTTTTTATTTACTTTTGTCCATTTTGTAAATGAAAATTCTAATTTAGGACAATTAAAATATAGAAAAAAATCACAATAAAGGGCAAAGCGATACGTTTTTTTAAAAAAATCTTAAATAAGTAAAAAACTTAAAACTAATTCTTTACATTTTATTTAAAGTGTCAGAGCTGTTGTTGATTGGAATATTGCGAGAAATTATTAGTTTCTTTCAAAATTACTTTCTTTTCACATACTAAAGCTAATTTTTGGAAGCTGTTCAATAAGAAGTCTTTTTACAGTGAAAAGTATGGTGATACGATTTCAGAACAAGGAGAACGAGAATTTTCCTGTGGTTGGTATTGAATCTTCTTAATATTTAATAAAAGTGTAGAGAAGAAATGAAGTGAACAAGTAAAGTGATAACCCAAGGGAACAATGCTTTTGTTGGATTCAACGTTACTTGGGACGCTGAATCAAAATCTGCAGTTTGTTTAGCTAGACATTTCGCAATATACTGATATATTCAAAATTAAGGCACTTCCACTACTCATATTGGAAAAACTTCAAACCTGTTTACCCTATTCAGTTAAAAAAAAAAACAAAACTCATCAATAATATTACCTTAAAGTCGCTGCTGATATCTGAGATATTTGGATTATAAGCAAAATTTACGCATAAATTATTTTCCAGATGAAAATGTGATAGCAGACGAACCGTTATTTTCATTTAGAGGCATAAATATATTTATTTAATATATTTCCTCAAAACCAGGTAAATATAGAATTTAGAAATTGTGTAATGTTACACAGCCAATAGCTATTCTTAGAATGGAAATATTTATACAGACATGCCTGGTGGGCAGTGGCAGGCAAGCCTAGGAGAAGTAATCGTTATAGATCTGGTTGATTTTTTTACTTCTTTTTTATACTGTACGTCACTCCTTTTGGTCATTCGGCTACAATGAGAGAAATAAGACTCATCATTATTCTTCCACAAGACAAAGCCTATATTACAACATGACTATATCCAAACCCAACCGGCGATATTGGTTGAACTTATTGTCAGTTGTGACCAATAATATGAATAGCGTTTTTTTTCCTTCAACATTGTATTATACTCAAGGGGAGCCAGCTTTAAATGGAAAATAGAAAATAATTGATTTCTGCAACAAACCAAAAGGCGGATTTGATGTTCGATGGTATACAAATATAGCCACCAAAGAAAAAACGAATAGATGGCTACTGGCCGTTTTATTTTTTAAAATGATTGTCTTGGCTGAGTTAGGTGCATTTTGTGTATTATCTAGATTCGATCCAAACGTCAAAAAATCGAAGCTCTCGCCGGGGATTTTTTACTTCACTTGACGTGGAGTTAGCAACTATAAATATGAACAAAGGAGCCAATGATAATCGAATAACACGATACGCTAACGTCCGGGCTGCTAACGAGCTTATAACAAATCCATACCCATAGAATTCTACAAGCATGCTGCACCACCGGATACAAATAAACGAGATAAAACGGGACTGTTGCAACTAAAGCGTCGCTGCTACATTTGCGTGACTTTTGATCCAAAATCTGATCGCAAAATATGCATTGGTTATAAACGGACCAAATTATTGCTCTACGCTGCACTAAATTCAATTTTTTATTATTCTAGTACAAAGTTTTTTCTTACAAATAAAAGGTTTAATATAGAATAATTATTTTTCTGAATAACCAATAAAACATATGAAAACTCTAAGTTTTTACTTTTTTAATACAAAATGTAAATAGATATTTAGAGGTACCCGGGTACCCTTATCAGGAGGGAAAGGACTACTTGACTTTGGATGGCTCCAGAGCCAACCCAAATAAACTAACAGTAATTAAGATGGGAAAGAACTATATAAAATCTTTATCTAAAAGAACTTGCGGAACCTCAAGTTTGTATTTAATTTTGTTTAAGTAAAATTCAACTTTAAAGTACGTTCGGGTAGCGGGGTAGCCGTCTCAGGAGGGTTAGGGTTTAACAAAGTTTCAATGTTATTGATTTTTAAAATTTTTTAAAAAATATAGAAAAACGAATATCCCATTATTTTTATTTTTTTTTTGCGAACCTTTAGGCAAATGTGTTCCGAACAACACGAGTCATATTTCTTTCAAATTGATTAACAACTTTATTTTAAGATACTACTGTGCAACGGCACTGGTGTGTGTATATTAAGATGAAATACATTAAGCGATTTGTAACACTAAATTAACGGTTTTTCCTTCATTTCGAAATGAGGTTCCTCCACTTAATTGTGAATAAAAGCGAGACGCGTTCATTGATTTTTATGATCGATGAATCATTTTGTTCATACGTTATGTGGCTTTACGCGAATGTAAAAAAAGTTTACGTTTTTCCATATTGCAGTATTTATTATTTTTTTTAAATAAAACCTTTGAATTTTTTATCATATTTTCGTAGTTTTTAAAATTTTGAAAGTTTTAAAACTTAAATTATAAGATATTTGATACCTTTAATTAATTCTAACACTTTTAGGGTATTATAATACTAGGATAATTTGACAACTGAGACAAATTTGTGAATACAATAAGTCTGTATTTGTAAAAATAAATAAAATAAGCTACTACAAAGCAATAGCTTCAGGTGATTACTTTATTAAACATAAAATATGTTTTAATAACTGACATAATTTAGAATAATTAATCTCCTATATTTTTTGAAATAAAAAACAAAAATTAAATATTTACTGGAGTATTTATCTATTAAGGAGAAATAGTCAACTAGTAAATATAACATAACCAGAAACAACAGCATTTTAAAATATATAATAATAAACAATTTTTGACGCACTGCATAATAAATTATTAAACAGAAGACAAATATAGCCAATTTAAATATTTGTGTGAAGCCTTTATTTAATATCTCCTTTAAATTTTATCATTTTTAGTAAAACATTTATATAAAAACTCTGCTTCTTTTTTTATGGGAATATTTTTAAAATTTATTTTTCGTTTATTACACTCTTTATTGCTATTTGGGGCGGCTCGTCCCAGCGCTGTTTGATTGAGGGGTGTTTCAGTGTATGTAAGATGCAGCAAGTGAGTGAGTGTTTTAACATATATTGTACACTGCTGTGTAGTTGTTTTGGTGAATATTTTACTTGTATACGAGTACAAGTGTACGTTTTGGCCTTTACCCAAAAGATTTTGTTGCTGTTTGTTGTTTATTTTGTTGTTGTTGTTGGGTTTTATTAGCCTTTTTCGGGGAAATGAAAATAAAGATTTGTACTGCATTTAAACTTAAAAATTGTACTCTAGTTTTGTTTTGCAGCAGCTACAAGCATAAAATACTGAAATCAAGGCAGAAGAGGCAGCGTATGTTGAAAATTCTTTTGGCAAAATGCCACTTTAAATACATACACATTATTGTGTACTAAAGTTCTCATATAAAAATGCTTCAACATTAATATACATACATTAAAAAACGCACAAGTTGCACAAACAAACAATATGTGAAAATTAAAAAAAAACAAAAAAATACAACAACATTGACATTAAAAATATACTGCAACATTGTTGCTACTTTTACTTTTCAGTTTTTTTTTTAATAACACAAACACTTGGCTTGAAGGAGACAGCCAGGAAATTTAAAAAACAAAATTCAACAGCAAAAACTGAATAAACTATATGCTGAATATTTATATTTTTAATTTTTATATGTATTCTGTACTTGAGTGTACAGATTTAAATGTACAAAGTAATATATTTATAAAGCTAAATGCTGAAATATGCATTTTCTCTTTCATTCAGAATTTTGTTTAATTTAAGGCTTTAAAAAACGTTTAAAAATCACAATATACCCTTTTTGTAGAGGATATACAGATACGTTATAAATATATTCCTTATTTAAACAAAAGATTTTAATTTAAGATTGAACTTGCTCTAATTTTTTGTTTGTTTTATATAGGAAAAAAAACATTTTTTTTTTGTTGTAAATACTCTTCAATATTTAAGTTTTTTTTTATCAAAAAGTTATAACAGCATTAAGCAGTTTATTATACATTATTTTATCCCTTTTTCTCTAATTTTCAAACAATATTTTTGGAATTTCAAAGTTGTTCTAATACCAAGTTTTATTATTTATATCACTGAATTGGGGCGCCTTATGTATATTCCATGAAACGGTTTAATTTTGATTTGATATAAAAACTTTTTTATATTTGACCAAACACTTCAAAGAATTGAGCTGGCCTCATGAAAAAACATTAAGGAAGTTATACATAGTAGTTATATAAAAACCTCCTACTACTGCTCAAATAATCGTTGATACTGTGCTAAGAGCTTTTAAAACACCAGGTGTTTATATGCTAACAAAAACTTAGTTTAGTATATCTCGCATGAATTACTTTAAGCAACAGAATGCAGTGGGCATGGCAAACAATTTCATCAGACTTTTGTATCTATTCAAAAGCAAAAAGCAATGAATATTAATTTGCTTAATATAGAAATATACTGAGGAGAGTTTGATAACAATATAGAATAGTTTAGAGGAAAGAAAATGAAAACTTCTGGCTTAAGTATTCAAATAGAATCTCATCAAAATTAATAGCTATTACTATCACGAATTATGAATTTTGTTCATATAAACTAACTCCTTTTCTGGCGTTGAATTTTTAGTCGTATTTTATTCATTATATTATTTTATGGTAGTTAATTTTAGTAGGTCATTTAACATATTATTTCTATTGTTAGCGCAATTTCTGCCCCATATTCGAGAAAAGCATTTAAAATCTCGTTGGTTGAAGTATTTCATAAATAAATTTTTGTTATATTTTACATAAATCTGCTTAACACTTTAGAGAAGGATTGCATATGGCAAAATTTTCCATCACATTTTTTGCAAAATATCAAACGGATTTTAAGTTTGAAAACTCAATGTGAAAAAATAAAAAAGCCACCCTCAGTAGACATATAAAAAATAGATTTTTTTTAAATTAGGCTAATAACCGTTTATACAGCTATAAAGCAGTTAGCAGCGAAGGAAGGATTTTTTTTTAATATGGTAATTATGATTAGACTAAAGAGAAAAAATTAGTGATAGGATAAAGAGGAATTTTTCAGGGACACAATCGCTCAAAAAGTAAATTGTTTGAAGGATCTTGTACGCAACATCTAGGAAAATGCGGGCTTGATAATATTCAATTGAAAAATACCCAAATAAAATAGAAATACTAAAAGAGCATGAAAACAAAATAGTTTTAAAAAAGTTGGTTTTAAAAATGTTAAAATGTTGTCTTATTTTTTGTTTTCTTATTTTTTTAATAATCATATTGTAATAACTTATCTTGTTCAATTTACTCATCCTGTACTATAATTATAAGACTTTAAGTCTTGTTGTATGGGAATACAAAATAATTAAAAAAATAAATAAATAAATATAATTTTAATCATTTCCTACAGCTTCTGAACCAGACCTTCTACATTTAAAGTAATTGAAATTTCTTTAAAAATTTACTGTTGTTAACTGTCTGTCCTTATGGTACGAACAGCAGTTTTTTGTAATGGCAGGTAAAATATATTTAGAAATGTATATCAAAAAGTGCTTAAAGATGCGACTTAAACATTTTGTTAGACAGTGCTTACTTTTTTTTGTCCTAACCTGATCTCTTTCACTGCACCAAAATGTCATCAAGGTGGTACTTAAATTACAGGGTGCGTTCAGTGCTTCAAATGTCAACTATATCAAACTGTCCATAACTAAAAATAGTTTAAAAAAATTCTGCAATTTATTCGAAATAGAAATCAAGGCGTCAAAAAAGTCGACAAAGATTCCTGCGGAAAGTGGTATGTAGCAGCTCAAAAGTAATTCAATAATTCCTTTGAAACTTTGTTTAAAAAGGATTACAGAAAAACAAAAAAGAATGCAAAATAAAAGGAAGTAATAATACTATATTCCGTCGTGCTAAGAATACTCTTTACTTTCATATACAGAAAAGGACAGTAACCACATCGTAGTTTAGCTTTTTTTGAGATTTAGAATTATTTTTGATTTTGAATTTTTACATAGTTAGTTGTATTTCAGTAAGCAATCCATTTTGTTTGTTACCACTATTGCGGGTTGAATACATACCATTTTAATTACTACTCTTGATCTATATATAAATTTATTGTACGCTTGTAGTAGCCGTTTTGGTTATTAAATTTTACAGTGCTTTATATTTTGCTAAACGAGCAGTTTTTTTTATTCTTGATACCCAAATCGCACATCTCGGTTGTCCAGAAGCTGATAATATCGATTTTTAATTAAGAACTTTATTATCTCAATATATACTTAAAAAAAATAATTTTTGCCTTAAACCTTGCCGTTTAGTAAACGAGCGGTACAAAATTTTTTACAAATATCTCAGCCTATAGTAACAAATGTGTCTAACAATTATCTCAGATTTTGTTGGTTTCAATAGCGATTTATCTCTGTATATTTGCAAAAGATTGATACACCATACGGATGGATATTGGTTGCATGTGTGGCTTCTAAAAATTTATTCCAACCAACATACGGACAGACGGACATTGCTCAATCGACCCCCTGGTCATGAGCTTTTAGGAATTATATACTTGATGGGATCAAAAATTAATATTGCAGAAATTACAAATGGAATCATAAAGCTATATATACCCTTGGCAGGTATAATAATGCAACATTTCTAAAGCCTAATAAGAGGCTCAATGAACTCAATGAAAACACTATTATGAAACATTTTTTATTTTAAAAATTCAATGACGGTTTCAAATATTTATTTTTTTTTAGTATGTGATGGACAATTTTTTCCAAGGTATTGAAGATTAGGCTGTTATCTTTTGAATATGAAAAGGGAAAAAATTTTGCCCCCTTTTTAATAAAGTTTAGACACATTCTCTAAAAACAGGTGATACATAATAATTTTTTGTCAGAATCCAATGTCCGATGTTTTTATCTTTGAATGTTGAACATTTACATTTTAGTTTAGTTTACAATAAATTTAACTTAAAAGGTCTTTAATAAATATTGAATGACTAAATTTGTTTAAATATTTAGGGCCATTTTTAAAACTTGTCGTTAGTTAAAGGCAGGGTTTTGAAGGAGCAGTAAATGGCTTTGCATTTATTCATTATTAATTATTATTATTTTTTTTTCATTTATTATTTTTATATTATTTATATATATTTTATTAAATATTATTATTATTATTATTATTATTATTATTATTATTATTATTATTATTATTATTATTATTATTATTATTATTATTTATATTAATAAAAATAAAAAATTAAAGTTGTAATAATGCGAAGCTATTTCTCGGCAACAAAAAATCCTACCTTTAAACAAAGATAAGTTATAATAATGGCGTTTAGAAAAAACCTTTGTAAATTTTTTAACAACTTTCTTCAATTTTCAGTTAATTTTATAATCTTAGAAAATCTTTTTAAAGAAAATTTTAATTATATAAAAAAAATTTTAATTATGCTTAATTTTTGTTGTCAAACAGTTTTGTTTTATTTTTGATTATAAAAGATTTTCGCTATAAAATTTTGCTCTTAATAGAACAGCTATTCGCTAAAGAATGAAATTTTTTTATTTTTTTATAAAAACCTTTAAAAAAAAATTAATATTTATAATTTTTTAAAAAATACAAAAAAATTTATTTTATAGTTTTTCTCTTAATATTTTTTAAAAGATTAGTTTGTCAAGCAGTTGGATGCTTTAGTGAAATAAAAGCCAATTTTAGGGCTGGATAATTATTGATAATTTATTAACAAATCTTGGGGTTTATATACAAAAATAACGGAATCCTTAATACTATAATAATAATAATAATATGTAAACAACTTCTTTTTAAAAAATTTCCAATTGAGTTATTATTGAGTGAAAACACTATTATTGAGTTACAGTTAAATATTAAAATTCTATAGGTATATGGTATTATAAATACCCTATACTCTAAAATACATTTTTTTCAAATTTATGTCAAAGCTTTCTACCAAATTATATATATATATATATATATACATATTACAGATAAAAAAAAATTTAAAAGCTTTTGGTAAATTTTCAAAAGAAGTAAAATGTTGGCTTGTGAATAAGCTTTCTAAAACTTTAAATTTTTCAAAAATTTTTAACACATTGTAAAATTATTAATAATGTTTTGACTCTTAAAATGTCACACATGTTGTTGATTTATACCCTTATTGTTAAATTTTTAACAAAATTTAATAATTCAATCCACAGCCGCAGTTGTATTGTACTATTGGTATTATTTTTGTATGTGTTTACAATATTGTAAGGTAGTTGTTGATAATTTCCATTAAAATATATTGCATAGCAATATAATTGAGTTCATGCAGGGATGGAAAACGAAAATTTTTTAATCCCAGAATAATAAATATATTATTTTTTAGCTCAAATGATTTGTTGATTATTATTTAATGTTTGTTTAACATGTTTTCTAAACGTTATTTTAAAATATTTTTTGCAAGTGCAAGCGTAAGGCAGAATCATCTTTTCTATTTCTGATTTTTTATTTAACTAACGCTTAATATCACTTGACTTTTAACAATACAACCGATACAAAACAAATTTTGTTCACAAATAAGTAAAACAAAACTGTATTTCTATAGACGATACATTATTAAAAGCGGGTTGTGATTCGAAGAACAAAAAATATAATAGTAATAAAACTGAAAGTTTAAAAATTTTTATGAGAACGGCCACTTAAAAAATTAAATTCTTTTACGAATTTAGTAACCGAAAATCAAGATTGGAATCGTAATGTAAAATGTATGCTCTGCCAGTTAATAAAATTGCTTAATACTAAACGAAGCAAAATATTATTAAATAAATTTTATTTCATCGATAATAATTTTTTTTTAAGTTTAAATTTTTTTTTGCCAGATATTCAAGACACACCCTAGAATTAAGTCGTTTAAAGTAAAAACACAAACGATTTTATATAACACAAATTTTCTTACTTCTTCAACAAAAAAAAAAAAAGAAAAAATATCTTAATAATAACATCTATTTTTGCTATGACAGCATTTAATTGAATTAAATTTTAATAAATTGATTTCCTCAATAACGAATTGCTGTATTTATTACTTAATCAATCTTTTATCAATATTGATTACATTCGAAAGTACAAAAAACCTTTTTAAATGCCACAATTCATGATTGTCTCATCTTTCCTTTGCTCTTGCTACGAATATCTCCCCTGGTAAATGCTTTTACAGGTAATACCGGAAATGAAAAATGATAACGTTGATATTTATAACATTACGACTCAATATTATTATAAACATTTCCTGTGAGAATTTAAATATGTATGTATATATGTACATGTCTATTATGCCTGTGTATTTGTATGGGTTTATTACTTTGCTGTATTTTCTATATTTGTGTCTTAACTGTTTGACTCTTCAAAATCGATATAAAAGAATTATTAATATTAAAAGTAAATATGGTTTTCTTATGTCGTTTTATTTTTTTGCATAATCATAAAACGTGACTATCATTTTCTATGTAGTTCATGTTCTCATTTACATTTACAATATTGTTTTCATTTATATTTATTCCCATGTATATGTTGGTATATTTTTTTATGTCATGTAACATGTTCAAGGTTTTAAATATTTTTCGTCGTTATTTTGAATGGTTTTTAGGTTCTCTATCTTGACTGTTGTATTGCCAGATTAGTCTACTTGTTGGCATTTTTGCCTGTAAATATGCATCTAACTTTTTCCGTAGACCTTTCTAAATTCGGAAGTGGCTTCAAAAGGAAATGAAATTAGATTTATTAATGCATTCTGTTCAACTAAAAAGGGAATAATAATAAAAAATATAAATTTTCTGTTCCTAACAGCCACACTTGTATAAGAGCGGCAAGCGTTTTTTGGCTGCCAAAAATTCTCATGTTCATTCAATTTATATAAAACAAACCGAAATACTGCGGTAAAAACGCTTTGCAGTTAGATAATCCATTTTAACAAGTCCATACTTAAGGAAATTGGCTTCAATGCAATTATTGTTGTTTTTTTCACTTAATTGTTGAATAGTAATGCCATTTTAGCAATTTTCAGGATAATCTAGAGATTTTATTTCTATTTAGTGAGCTTTATTAAAAAACATAAGTGAACATTACACAACGTTGATGCTCTTCTTTAGGTTTGTCATCTCAGCGTTACCACTCAGCGGAATATTACGCAACGCCTGCCACTATTGTTTAAGTTGGTGTGTTAGTAAGTAGATGTTTTTTCTTATTAAGGTAAAAAATATTTTACCGTAAAAATCTTAAGAATTATAAACGTCAAAAGATTTTAATTTAAAAAATACCCTCACAAAAAACACCCCTTCAATATAATGTACCTAAACTTGATCCGTTTCTGTATTCAATATAGCTTTTTTTATTTAAAACTTCTGGCAACACTTCTTGACATAATTATCGTCATTATGTATGTTTGTTTTCATACTTTGTAGTATTATGCGATAAAAGAAGACAGAATATATTGAATGAGGGTATTATGAATGTATTAAATGTATGAATGTATTTTTTAGCTGCTCTATAAGAAATAAGAATCAATTCAGGTTCAATTAATATTAATGTTAATTTAAAATATTTATTTATCTCCTATTTCAAAATTATCAATTATATCGAAAAAAAAAAAAAAAATACTAGTAATAAGAGCCGTCTATTATTAAACATATAATAACTAAATTATTCTATACAAATTTAATGAGTTAGATAATAACAGATAATCTTTTATTTCATTGTAATTGTATACGATTTATTGAAGAATTAGTAATAGCTGTGAGGGCTGTTATGAATATTATTTTTATTTTTAGTTACGCATACAAATTTGTGTTTGGTATAAGTTATTCTGTAATAAAAAAAAATTTTCTATTAATATTAAAAAAAATAATAATATATTGATAATAACTTTAGAATATATAATTATCGAAATTAAATTTTTAAAAATAAAATTTAAAAAGTTTGTCTTTAGGACCATGAATAAGATATTGTTATAACTTAAGAAATCAAAGATTGGAAAACAAATCTGTTTCCAAAGAAAATTTTTTAACAATTGAGGAATTAATTTCTTACAACCTTGTTTTTATTTTGTCGTAAATAAATTTTCCTAAATGAATCAGAATTAACTGGAGCTGACGAAGACATTTTAAATGAAGCAAAATAGAGAAAAACAGCCATCCAAAGCGTTACTCACAAGTTAGCAACAAGTTAAGCATTTAACATTTTTGAATCAATTATTTTAGAAATACAAATTTTGAATAAAAAAAAAAGATTTAATTTTTAGTTAGAAATGTACTGCTTTGCACTACTTGATACCCACATCTAAGCAGGGATGGAAAAAGCAAATTTTATTCGGTTTAGGATATTTTTAAAATAAATTTTTTTAAACTCTAGGTTATAAGAACTGAATAGTTTGGCAAAAACTTATTAAAAGATTTCTTTTTTCTGTGAAAATGTTAATTAAGTTAATTGTGTGACCTAGATATATCCTACCCTTTTAACCTCTAGCAAATCAATAAATAATACTATAAAAATTACTAAATTTCCAAACAGCCGTTTTTGATCGCTGTCTGAGTGCCTGCCTATAAGTTTGCAACAAGTAAGGGTGAAGAATAAAAAAATTGTTCTATTGAAATAAGTTGTCATTCCTTTTTTCTACTGCTGTAAAAATAAGCATTATATTGTCATAAAGTTAATAATTATGAGATTTGTATCTTTGTATATAAGGTAGCTAATAAAGGCAACACTACTTATCAAATTCAAAAAAATGTTGGTAGGATTAGATCATAATAAATTTTAATTATAGTGAAAAAATTTTGCTCCATTAAGTCAACAGTAAAATAAAAAAACTTTTTTTTAATGATTCAATTAATTTTGTTTTTTAATTTTATATCTTTAATTTAACTAGCAAGAATGAACTCTCTTGCATTTTTAAAAAGATTTCATTTAAATGTTAGTAACAACAACACTATAGGTGGTCTGTTCTAGCCGTTTGGTATCTAATACCTGTAAATATCGAAAATAATATCGAAATTCAAATTAAAGTCAATATGGTGACGTTTTTTAACTTGACATCACTTGAAAAAAGAGAGGGGAGCTTACAGGTCCGAATTCACCGACTTAAATTTTTAATAGTATTTTGAGTAATTAAATTTTTTAATAATACAACCATAAAAGCCACACCATACAGTGCCTTTTTATGACACCAACCACTCATGATCTGTAAAATAACGATGAAGTTTTACATATATGAGGACAAGTAAGCTATAATCAACTTTTCCATCTCTGATCTAAATTAAAAAGAAAACTTTGCCAAAATGCTAAACAAAACCCTAAGGGCATAATTGCTCTCACTGATAACAAATCAATGTCTTTCGAATCACTCACACTAATATATTCAAACCTACTGCAGCTAAATGCCTATACACATACACGCAAAGAAAAAATATGGTTGTGGTAACCATAATCGAAGAGCAACATACTATGATTGAATTTTATGATTATGTTTAAAATAATAATGGTTACCAGTTATCATTATTATGTTTAATTTAAGCATCAATCAATAATCATATATCAAAATCAAAATTTTTGTTCCTTTTTTTGACATCTCAAACTTTTAAAATAATAAAAATTTATTCAGCAAGAAGAAGAACACTTGAAAGCAAATTATTATTAAACAAGTAAGAGCACTATATTCGGCTGTGCCGAATCTTTTATACCCACCACCAATTTTGTGTACATTTAAAGCACAATATTTATTATTTTGTTACTCATCATGGAATAATCTTTTTATAATAAAATATGTATCACTTTCTTTGTAGAGGGTGGTAAAATTTTAAGGGCCCATGTTGAAGGTGAACTACAGCCAGTCTTTAAATTAGTTTTCTGCATTTCATTTGACATTTCTCAATCTCAAACTTACTTAATTTGATCCGTGGAAAGATACGCAAATGAGCAACGCTTTAAAGTTATTTAGGTTTTTTATGAAAATGGGCCGTTCAGTTCAAAATGCATTTTGTGCACTTCGTAATTCTTTTGATCAACATAATCATTCAAATTCATCCACAATCGGGAAAATTGTAAAAAATATTTAAATTTCTGCAAAACAGGTCAGTATAAAATGTTAGAAAATCAGTGAATGCCTTCTTAGTTCGTTGAATGGGAACCATTGCTGTTTTTTGCGATAGTGTGGCAAAAGAGCAGTCAACCTCGACTCATCATCGTGCCCAACAATTGAGCATCAACATTGTCATTGAAAATTTGGACCATCAGATAGAGGAGTGGCGCCAAGGATGGGGGCGGGGGCATTTGGCCGATATTTTGTTAAATACATAATTTAACCGTACAAATATTATCATTACAAAAAGAAATAATAATAATTTCCTAAATAATTTGTTTTTTATTTAAATTCAACATCGGCCCTTAAAATTTAACCACCCTTAATAACTTCGATATGCTACTAAAATGCTTTTGTAAATGTCGTCTTTCAATGAAAGTGGGCGTTAAAGTAGGCGTGTCAATAAAGTTTCTGCTAATAAATACAACTTAGATATTTCACAATAGTCCTTTATTTTCCCAAAAACTTTGTCAATAGAGAAATTACATGAATTTAAGATAAACAGTTATATGGGAGGTAGGCGTTAAAGTGGGCGTGTCACTTAAACTTTTTGACAAAAAAAAAAATACATTGATTAGAAGGATATATGTAGCAAATTTGATCATCATACCTCTAATTTTGGCGGTTTTATGAGCTTTTAAATTTCATTAAGTGTAGATAACGTGAAAAATGGGCGTTATAGTAGGCGTGTCAAAGTTGTTTTTGCGAATGAGTACAACTTAGGTGTTTCAATATAGCCCTTTATTATTCCAAAATCTTTACTAGTAGAGAAATTATATGAATTTTAGGTAAAACGTTATATGTTATGGGCGTAAAAGTGTTCGTGGCACCTTAATTTTCTGGATTTACGTAGCAAATTTGATCATCATACCTCTAATTTTGGCGGTTTTATGAGCTTTTAAATTTCATTAACGGTAGATAACGTGAAAAGTGGGCGTTGTAGTAGGCGTGTCAAAGTTAGTTTTGCTAATAACTACAACTAAGGTTTTTCAATATAGGCCTTTATTATTCCAAAATCTATATTAATAGAGAAATTATATGCATTTTAGGTAAAACTTTATATGGAAAGTGGGCGTAAAAGTGGGCATGACACCTTAATTTTCTGACACAGTAATGACATTGCCTGGGGGGATATACGTAGCAAATTTGATCATCATACCTCTAATTTTGGCGGTTTTATGAGCTTTAACATTTCATTAACGGTAGATAACGTGAAAAGTGGGCGTTACAGTAGGCGTGTCAAAGTTTTTTTTGCGCATGAGTACATTTTAGATGTTTCAATATAGCCTTTTATTATTCCAAAATCTTTATTAATAGAGAAATTATATGAATTTTAGGTAAAGCGTTATATGGGAGGTGGGCGTAAAAGTGGGCGTGGCACCTTAATTTTTTTGTACAATAATGACACTGCCTAGGGGGATATACGTAGAAAATTTGATCATCATACATCAAATTTTGTCGGTTTTATGAGCTTTAACATTTCATTAACGGTAGATAACGTGAAAAGTGGGCGTTATAGTAGGCGTGTCAAAGTTATTTTTGCGAATGAGTACATTTTAGATGTTTCAATATAGCCTTTTATTATTCCAAAATCTTTTTTAATAGAGAAATTATATGAATTTTAGGTAAAACGTTATATGGGAGGTGGGCGTAAAAGTGGGCGTGGCATCTTAATTTTTTGGCACAATAATGACATTGCCTAGGGGGATATACGTAGCAAATTTGATCATCATACCTCTAATTTTGGCGGTTTTATGAGCTTTAACATTTCATTAACGGTAGATAACGTGAAAAGTGGGCGTTACAGTAGGCGTGTCAAAGTTTTTTTTGCGCATGAGTACATTTTAGATGTTTCAATATAGCCTTTTATTATTCCAAAATCTTTATTAATAGAGAAATTATATGAATTTTAGGTAAAGCGTTATATGGGAGGTGGGCGTAAAAGTGGGCGTGGCACCTTAATTTTTTTGTACAATAATGACACTGCCTAGGATGATATACGTAGAAAATTTGATCATCATACATCAAATTTTGTCGGTTTTATGAGCTTTAACATTTCATTAACGGTAGATAACGTGAAAAGTGGGCGTTATAGTAGGCGTGTCAAAGTTATTTTTGCGAATGAGTACATTTTAGATGTTTCAATTTAGCCCTTTATTATTCCAAAATCTTTATTAATAGAGAAATTATATGAATTTTAGGTAAAACGTTATATGGGAGGTGGGCGTAAAAGTGGGCGTGGCACATTGATTTTCCGTGTCAAAAAAGCGTCTCACCAAAAAGCAAAGTGTGCAAAATTTAAGAGTCGTACATCCAATTTTGTTGCTTTTATGACGTTTTTGTTTTTAAATATACCGAAAAATACACTGTGCGGTATAAATTTTCGTACATTTTGATCGATAACTCCTTTCCTAATGATTAGATTTAGGTAATTTTTGGTGAGAAATATTGTTTTGACTCGAGAAATATATATTCGAAGCTTCATGACTGTACGTTAATCCGTTTGGACACAATACCATTTTATTCGATGTTCGTAGGACACGGTTTTTTCGACCTACTCTTGCATTCCGAGCTATAACTCACTTCCTAATATTCCGATATAGCCCATTTTCAATACCAAACAAACCTTGTCTATAAGAAAGATTCTGGCAAAATTTGAGCCTCCTAGCTTTTTCGGTGCGACCTCTATCGTGCTTTCAACAGACGGACAGACGGACAGACGGACAGACGGACGGACATAGCTAGATCGTCATCAAATCAAACCCTGATTCAGAATATATATACTTTATGGGGTCTAAAATGGATATTTCGATGTGTTACAAACGGAATGACAAAATGAATATACCCCCACCATTTTTTTGGTGGCGGGTATAAAAAAATCATAGCTTGATTTTTTCGTAATCATTCTGTTGTCTCACTTATTATTTAATGATTATTTTTAATTTTTAATGATTTTGAATATAATGTTATTTTTGTCAAATTAATTTTTTTAAATCATACTATTTTTAAATGATAACCATTTTGAAATTTTTACGAAAAGTAATCATTAAATGATACAGTTCAAACAAATACTTGATAATCGTGACAAAATATATGATAAAATGAAACAAAAATAACTATTACTTGTTTTCGACAACCAAAATTTGTTTTAGAAAAAATAATATGACCGTCGTGATCATGTCGTAACCATGGTTTTTCTTTGCGTGTAGTAACTTTTAGGAACGATTTCTATACAGTAGTTATAAACATATTCATACGTGTGAAGTATATTCTTTTATTTATTGTTTTCATCAGTGAAACAAAAAATTAAGTTAAGAAATATTTACAAAAACTTTTAAAATAACAACAAAAAAAAATAAACAAACTTCTAGTACATTAGTTTTTTTTTCCTCTAGAAATATTTTCTTCGTTTTTTTTCAATATTTTTTTATTCTGGAATTCAATTCCAAATAAACTAACAAGAAATTAGATAATTCATGGTTTGTTAAAACACAATAAAGAAATAATTTACGAAACAAAAATGAAAGAAAAAGAAAAAGTTTTCTTTAAGTAATTTATTTTGTCACAATAAGAAAAAACTGATATTTTATTAGAATTCGATTTTATTTGAACAAATAGCATAAGTAAAATAAAATTATTGTACTAAAGATACCTTTTTGAGCATCTCTTTAAAATCGAAGAGCTTAAGAGTATGTGTGTTATATAGAACTAAATCTTAAAAAATAAAAAAATAATCTTTGAAAAAATTAGATTAAATTTTGCAAGGTAACTTAAATTGATTTGTTTTTTTTTTTTTTTTTATTAAAAAGACGTATAGGTTTGTTAAAAATATGACAGAGGTACAAACAGATATTAGCTTGCAAAAAAAAACAATTGAAAAACAGTTTAAACGTGGAAATATGAATTATTTCTAAACATAGTCTAGATTTGATTTGAAATTTCAAATTATAGTAAAAATGTCCACTACAAATATGTCATATACAAGGAGGGCGAAAATAAATAATCCAATGTTGTTCGGCTTAATTTTTGTTTCTAAATGAAAAACATCGATTCTGTTTGTTTATTATGTTTACTTAAACCTTCAGAATTTTACAAATCACGTCGGGAAGATGATATCGGCCAAATGGGCGCCGTCGCCATTGATTGCTATACAGGTTCGTTTTATGGCATTCTTCATCACTTTAACAAGAACTTCGCTTGACAGATTCTCGCACTTGTGTCAAATGTTGTCCTTAAGGTCTTTCGGGGTCTCGGGCTTGTTCAAAAACCCCACAAAAAAGTCTAGAACGGCTAAATCGGCCGATCTTTCGAGCCAATATAAATTATCAAAACGAGATGAGGCGATCCTGGAACGCCGCCTTCAGAATATTGGTTGTGGATCGCGCAGTGGGTGCCATATCTTCGTCCTGTTTAAACCACATGTTCTCCAGTCCTAATTCGTTCAATTGTGGCAGAAAAACTCGGCTAGCATGGCCCTATAGCGCGCACCGTCCACAGTTGTCATTTAACCAGCGGTGATGGCCCCATGACTTCTCCAGCAGTCACTTCGAGCGGGTGTAATGGCTCCTCGTGAATTACTCGTAGGGTTTTCGGTGCCCCAGAAGAGATGGTTTTGCATGAAGCTGATTGCTATTTAAATCTGTTTATTAGTAAAAAGAACTATTGGTTATTTTGTTTTAGAAACGCAAGAGCCGTTCATAAATATAATCTGTAAACACCATTAGATGTACAGTATGGTGTGGTGTTATATCCGAAATTATTATGGATTATTTATTTGCAAATGTAGATAGAAGTACCGTAATCGTAAATATAAAGCTATAGTGGTGTATGGCTTCAACAGTATAAAGCCAGGGCCCGAGACACATTTGAATTTTGAAAACAAATTTTTTGTGGGCAAATAATTTTAAGAAATCCAGAAATTACTTAGCCAGCGTGTTTGAGAGATTCGTCAACATCCGACCTATTTCTTTGAACTTATTTGAGCGCGGACATATGAAATAGCTTAAGACAATCCTTAAACCCAAGGCCGACATTGTTGCGGACATCCAAGCGCTGCAGCCACAAATTTAAATGGTGGTTTTTTAAAAAAATTATTTAGTTTTTAATCCTAATGGTGACTTTTGCCTCACCGTTTCCTTTTTTATTTTCTCCTTTTGTATGTATAAACTTATATATTTTTTTTTACCAAAAAACAGGAAATGTGTTTTATCTACATCTACATTTATCATTCTATTTATACTTTTTATGTTAGAATTTCACAAAACACATTTTTAAAATGTTCTAAAAAGTCCAAATAAGGAACAGGTTGAATGTTAAGAAAACGTGACTTATCCATCATAGTTTTTTGTTGGATATCACCATTAAACAGAAAATCTAACTCATAACTAATACAAAAACTAACCGGTATGCACTCATTCACAGGTTGGATAAAAATAATTTAAAATGTGGTTTATAAGTTAAACACTTGGAAGTTTGAAACTTAAACTTTAAAAAACAAACAACTTAATAAAAGTTATTTTTGAGAGATGAAATAGGATACTTAGCGGAATTTTTTATTTAAAAAATAATTTAACAAAAAATGCTTAAAAGACAAGCAAATTCACATAATATATACTTTGGTTTGATCTAACCGTAATTTTTGCGAATTTAATATTTCGCATTTATATATAAAATCTGTATTATTTTTGTTAAAGTTGAACTAACAAAAAAAAATTTTATTTAAATAATAATTACCTGAAAAATCACTGTTGCTGAAAATTTAATGAACGATTTATATTAAAAATAAGTAATGGATTTCATTTTCTACTCAAAGGCATTTTATGAAAATAATCTTAAAAAAAACAATTTTTATACTTGTGCTATTTATTGAAGACTTTTATGAATGCAAATTTGTTGCGCCAAAAAAGTTTTCCGAAACTCTTAAAATTAGAAGAAATGTTTAATATATTTTATTTATTTCATTTGGAAACTTAAGGTTTCACGACATTATGCAATGTTTAAGCCGAATGATGACCATTATGTCATCATCACCGAATCACCGAACCATATTTCTTTCCAATTAACATAGAGATATATAACTTAAAACAGAAAATATAATTTCTATAAAATTTTCCCTGCAAAGAGTTGTACTAACCCGCTATCTGCAAATACATATTAACAACGTCGGAGCTGTTAGGACGTTGAGCCCTTTCTCTATTGCAAGAAGACAATATACCAACTTGTAAATAACGTTAAAACCTTGTGGTTTGTTTTTTCGACAGCAAACCTATTTTTATTGTGAAAATGAGTTCTTTTGATGCATAACTAGAGTATAACTCTATTAGCCGCGGTACTAGTCGGTAGTGTGATAGTCCAGCGCTTGCCAAAAGAGAAGCCGGTTTATTATTCAACAACGGGAAAGTGATTTTGTTACTCCAAACGGTTCACGAAATTATAATATATTTATAATATAATGGAGCTATATTGTTATAAAGTAAGTGAATAAATGACTTGACTAAAGCTCTATTAATCAGATTTTAAAGTATTTGATAATGAGCCAAAAATTAAATCAGACACTTGGAAATGAATAATATGAATATCGATAGAGTACTTTGCACTCTTACTAACATCGAAAATCCTACAGATGGAACATAAACAAATTTTAAATTTGAATCTGATAAGAAAACAATAGAATAAATTTTTGTTCATTCATCATTTCATTGATTTGTCATTTTATAATGAAATATAATAGTACTTACAACTGCTCAGACAATATTCCTTCCGATAAATTCGATTTCCTAGTAATTTTCCGATTCGATTTAAGGGCAACATCGATTTCTCGGTTCAATAACACAATTTTCTGTGAACTCAATTGATAATCAAAAAAAAAAAATATATATATTTCCAAATTTTCTTTTATTTTTTTAATTAAAAATTTTTAAACATTTTCTATCTTAAAAGTAAAATTAATTTGCCCTATTCACAACTCCGCATAAGAATTGGACATCGCAGGATTTAACAACACTGTAGTTTTCGGTTCAATTTCACAATTTTCGCTGAATTCAATTCAAGAAAAAATTTAAATATTTTCTTTTTCAATATTAAAAAATTGTTAAACGTTTTCTTTCTTAGAAATAAAATAAATTTGCCCAATTCATGATCACTCATAGGTATTGAACGGCGTCGGACTTAAGAACAGTTGCTTGATAATACCAAAACATTTACATCATTGTTTATACAGGGTGGCTCAGAAAGACCGAAGTGGTGTGAATTCCTTGTAACTTTTTAATTAAGACATATTTTTTTAATTTTTTGTTTTTTAAATACAGTAAATTTATAGGGAATATTTTAGTCCTAGGCTTATTAACATCAACTTTCCCTTTTAAACAACCCCAAAGGAAACAGTCTGGAGCGGTTAAATCCGGGGAACGCAGGGGCCAATTAAAATTTCTTCTACGCGAAATTATTCTTTTACCACAGATGTCGCGTAAAAGAGCCATTGTGGCCCTCGCAGTGTGTGCTGTGGCTCCATCCTGTTGGAACCATATTGTGGATGGTCTTCCACGGCTGGCCGTGGTCCTGGTCGCTGCAGCGACCCTCTTTAGAGGCCAAGTTTGTCGAACGTCTCCTGGTTGATGTTTCTGGATCCTCCCGAATACTCTCCCGTACCACTTGAATATTGTCAAACGTGTGGACAGTTCGTAGTCTGCCGGAACCAGGAAGGTTCCTTACAGCTCCTTGTTGTCGAAAATTTGCAACCAGACGGTTTATTGTTGACTGAGAAACCCGCACATTAAATTGACGATGGTATGCACGCTGGTTCAACACAATGGACCGTTGATTTGAAAAGTAATTTTCAACGATTTGGGCACGTTGTTCAGTTGTGTATTGCTCCATTATAAATTGTCTAAGTCTTCTTTACAAAATACTGAAAAGAAAAGAAAAAAAAAATTATAATAAAAAAGTGATAAGGAATACCACCACTTCGGACTTTCTGAGCCACCCTGTACAATGTCGTATAAATACATCAGAGATGGAAAATTAATTTTTTTATAATTTTTTTTGTTAACGTAAAATTTTTCAAGGTACAATTCCTTAGGAAGGTTTAATGTAAATTCTTAAATTACAAGTCAAGTCAACTACAATTTCCAGGACTCTTCTCTGTACTCTCGCTAGTGTCTGGTTATTTACATATTAATTAATTACAACATATAACACTTCATGTAGCAAAAAACAAAAAAACAAACCATTTTGTTTGTACTGTTTCATTAAAACATTTCTGTCACACTTCTGTAAAATTGTCATAGAAGAACAATCAGTGCCATCATTTCATACACTAACGTCCATCATACTTCTTGTTCCTCGTTTACAACACTGTCAGTTCTATTCAGCATCTATCATTGTTACCATTTAATCTATCTTTGAAATTAATTCTCTATATAAATCTACAGCTTCGTTCACATTTGTTTAATATTTGCCCAAAAATTTATAATTACCCTTTTCCTTCGTGTCCAATCCTGCATTTCGTTTAAACTAAGGAAACTGTCTATGATAGTTTACTGAATATAGGATGGGTCGAAGGTCATTACAGGGTTTAAATTTAATAACTTTTATAGTTTTTCTTTAATATTTTTTTTACAGAATATATAATTAACACCTACAGAATAAATAATGGAGAGACTCACAATTGAGCATGGAACCATTATAAAAAAATTTTATTATTAAAATCAGCGATCAATTATTTTAACGGAAAAAGCATATCGTCATCATTTGAACGTCAGAATTTCGACTTTCAGGTCTATAATTCATTGCTTTGTTTATTATCAGCACCACCATTACAGTATACGATATTTGCTTAGAAACAGTAGACCACGTTTAATTCCCACTACCGAAAATATTGAAGTTGTAGAGAAAAGTATTAACGTGGTACCAGATACATTTAAGAGAAGACGTTCTGATAAGCTAAGAATGGCTCGTACTTTACTATGGAGCATTAAGTAAGTATTTTCTGTTATTCCCATTTAAGTGCAAATGGTGCAAGAATCAAAATCCGCAGATCATCGGCAATGCCTTAATTTTACCGTTTAATTTTAACACTTGGCCAGAAATGAAATCAACTTTAATCGGATTATGAGAGCTGCAGCTGATTTTGATTCGAATGGTTTGACTGATAAATAGACCTAAAACTAGAAGTAGTAGTACGCCAATTTCACTCAACTAGGTGTACAGTTTGGCAATGCATTTCACCTAAAAATATCATTGGTCCTAAATTCTTTGAAAATGACGATCGATGTGTGCAACCTTAAATGGAGTGGAATCGGCTCATGATAAATTTTTTTTTTAATTTTTGTTTATTTCCGAACTTTTAATATTTAATATTTTTTTAATTATGCTTATAAAACCAGACCTAAGATGTGGGTTTTTCACATTGTCTGAAACACAATGGAAATTGTGAGTATTTTTGGAGAGCGGATATTTTAATGGAATTCCGAAATGAAATTGCCAATGCATTTTAAAAGATGTTATGGAAAATGCCTTAAAATGAGCCCGTCATTACCAAGCTAAAAACGTGGTTCATTTAAATTACATTATTTTCCATACGTACAAATTTATGATATTTTTAAACCAACCTCGTAATTATATCTAACTGCAGATATTAACAGTTTTTAGTTTTATTTTGTTAAATATTTTCCCAATGTGAACATAACTTAACTGTTCTTGCTTCAAAGCTCCTTTGGCAAGTCTGCTGAGATTACTTTTCATTTATTTCCCTGCTCATTTGTATTTGCCCCTGTTACTCCGGTGTCTGTTGTTTAAACTATACGTTTCATTAGCACTCAGCTGGAATTATTATTTGTTGTGTCTAATTCATCACTTCTCTCATGCCGTTGTTGTGCCGGAATAGTTGCTGTCCACTTTTAAACTTTTAGCTATAAAACAGTTTCTTATTTGTATGCTTGAGAGATTTTAAAATTATATTTCATTTCATCTTGGATTTGAACGTCCTTTGTTTTGCATTTTTCGAAATGTTTTTTTTTCCTGTTTATATGTCATCTTAGCTGCTGTTTGTTATAGTCACTTCAGTTGAAAACTCAACACATGTGACAATTTGTTGGATTTTAATTGTAATAATTGTTATGATTATTACACATCATGTTGAAAAGGGAAAGATTAAAAATTAAATTTTGTTAGGAAAGGGGAGTAGAAAAAATATTACTAAATGGAATGTAATATTTTTCAGATAAAGAAAAATATATATAAATTTACTACTAAACAAATTTACAGAAGAATATTTACGAAAATTATAAAATACAACTTAAAAATATTTTCTAACCTTTTATCGTTAAAATGAAAAAAGGGTCTTCCTGCAAATCCTTATCTTTAAAATTTTGTTTAAAGTGACGTTTTAATCAGCCGTTTAAGGCAATTTAAACAACGGTTATTTGTATGTTATTCTCAGATGTTAATTTATTGCTATAATTTCTTAATTACGTGATCCCAGTAACTATCTACATACATTCTGCTATATCTAGGAACATGTAAATAAACACACATTTAAACACATACTAATGTAAACAATATTTTTTTCATCTTCTTTTAATTGTTTGTAACATTAGTTTTGGTTTCCTCTTGGTTTGCTACTTTTAAGACATTGTTTAATGTTTAACAACTTTAGGCAACAGAAACAACAACAATTACAAGATTATATTAGGTTATGTATTAAAAATTTAATGTCCATGTAAAATTAGAACTAAAGTAGTAGTAAAGTTGAAGTAACAAAAGACACATGCACACATAAAACCCATAAAACAAAAAGCATTTGGAAATATCCCAGGCTGCAAAACTATACGGCAATATCTGACACAAAACACTCCCAGATTTCTGTCAGTCATGTCTGTAAAATTTAATGTACAATACTCTTGATAGATTTCTAATTGATTTCGTACTGATATCTCGGAGGGATTTTATTTATATGTGTGTTCAGCGTTATGTATGCTAGATTTATGGCTGATTTTGTATAGATTTTATAAAGTGTTTTTTTCGCTTAAATTGCATTTTTACCTTTTACAAGTAATTTTTGATATTATTAGTTAATTTTTTTTTTTCCAACGTGCATATGTTGCAAGCAAATGTAAAATTTACATTTAAAATATTACAAAAACTAAAGCTAAATTCGTTAAAATATAACAAGCAATTAAGTATATGATTAAAAAATAAATCGCAATAATTTAAAAGCAAAGAGTTACAATTAAATATATAATCGAAACTAACAAAGAAGTACTTTAAAAGTAATTTAAAAAAATAAATTGTTAGAAGAATCCTTTTAGGTATTGAAGCAACAATACATGATGGACCATTAAAAATTTTAAACTTGAAAACTGTAAAAAAAGTAATAATTGATTTTTTAAAGTTTCTGGTGTTATTGGAAGGTTGATCTTTGTCATGTATGAATAGAACCCAGTAATATTTATATGATTACTATGACTGCGTCGGCAGTACCCCATGCGATCAACCCAATTTTTAACTCTTCTTAAACGAATGCGAGAAATATTTAGTTCCCAAAAATAATGACGAGATAATGTTAATGAATGTTCTTGCACATTCCCAGCCACAGCAGCAATGTTTCCATAGAACCCACCGGAAGAAAACATACATCGGTTGCTTAACGTACTTGTGATCCTTAGCGATCATGAACTGAAACTGAAATTTCCACAGAAATTTCTTACAGATTTCGTTAAATACTCACTACTTTGTAAATAAGTTGAAAATATTTACAACTTTTATTCGAGTGTATAGCGTCCTATATTACAAGTGTAAAACAAAAACCCGAAAATTAAAAAATAAAAATTAATGTTGCTCTTCCTTTCAAAGTCAAAGTAATGGGAAGTTAAAATTTTAAATAACCAAATAATAATAAAAATAAAAAATTCATAAAATTGAGTTTCATTTGAATTTTGTGAGATTTTTTTTAAGACTTTATTATTATTTAATCTCCATGCTTTTTGTTTTAGATTTTTATCCGACAAGTCGGTATGAAACTCAAAATTTCTTACCGCATGTCTGTGAGAATTCGTTTTTTATTATTTATGGTCAAAAGTCTGACAGAATTCAAATAGAGTTTTTAATTATTTTGAAATATTTCTTACAGATCGGTTGCCCCGGTGGACAATTCAGTAGTGCGCTGATTTGCTAGTCTGGGCGTTGCGGTTTCGATTCCGCCAAAGACTCTGAACTGTTCTACTTGTCTTTCTCTTCTCATCCATTTTACTCTATTCTTACTATTCTATTAAGGTATCACAAAGTGATCTATATAGGAAGAACTTACCTGTTCTTCGTACCTACAGATATTTGATAGATGTCGAACATTTTTGTAGGCTGGGTATGATTTTTCTCTTGGATGTGTAGGTGTGTAGTTAAAAATGTACATACCATTACTACAAGTAGTAAAACTACCTCCATTACACAACATTCTTTATTACATACATACTTGTCTATAAGTGTGCATACACTTGCATAATAACACATGTGACTGTGACTGCTATGTACCACTACTAGCAAAATTTTGAGGTGCAACACATGCTTGCTGGGTAAGGAACAAGTAGAGACATAAAAAAAAACAGAACAAGTACACTGAAGTAAGTTTTTATGTTCTGTTACTTACAAAATGTTGGTTAAAGGTTTCAAAAAGGTTTATATTTACTAACTGAAGATATTAGTGGGAAGATTTTTTCTAACAGGTTACCTTAAAACTAAAAAAAAATTAAATTAAAATTAATTTCAAATTTTACGTTGTGCAGAATATCGCGCTTAAACTGTTTTTAAATTTATTTTTTTTTAAATACAGAAATGATAAACTTATTTTAAATTTTAGGAAAAGTTTTTTACTGTTCGATGTATCCTCCTTTGGTACAGATGATAGCATCAAGTATGCTCTAGAAAATTTCTTATACTATAAGAATGAGAGGTGTCGGTATTTTGCAAAGCGAAATATATAAAGCATTGGCTGTCTCATATTTGTTTGATACCTCTGTCCTTATAGTGAATCATATGGAAAAATATTAGTCTAACCATCGTTACAGCAGCTTGAAGTTAGTTAAAATTAAACTGAACACTTCTATGTAATATTATTTAGCAACCTGCATTTTTTCAAAGTACTATTTCATGATTTTATATCCTGGATATAATTTTGATTCTGGGAGTAAGATTTTCGAACATTCTAAAGATCGTTCGAGGCTGTAGCTTTGTAAATTGATCATAAGTCATTAGTTACTGTTTTGTTTGCAAAAAACAATGATATCACTTACCCCAAATCCCAGACAAATCATTCTAAAAATTTTTATCAAAAATATCCGGCTCGCCAATTGACTGTACCGTAAATTTAGAAACTGTTTTTATTGACAAACTTGATAAAGAAAGGGATATTGTGGAACAGCGATGTCTTGCTTTTTATGTGTTTTATTCAAAGTGACAGTGGAAACGATAGCCTTTCGATCTCAATACTTACACAAACTAAGAAGCAGTCTGAGAGGTATTTATAAACTTTTAGAAAAAAGTTTTCCAATTGTTGCGGATGATGAGGAATCTACTTATTTTGGGAATATACTGTGCTCTATAGCAGCAATTGTTTCTTTAAATTTTTTCGAATATAAAGTGTTTCACGAATGTATTAAACTGGGATTTAGTCTAATTAATTTTTCCAATTTCTTTAAGTGTAAAAGTGTATACACACATATGTATCACTTCGTACATGAATAAACATGAAGGCAAACACTTTGTATTATTTTAAAGTGCAGAAGGTTATTAAGTTAAAAACACATAGAAGTGTACGTGCATGTGTGCTTGTCTATGTAAATGTAAAGCCGAGTAGGTGTATATACGTATGTATTTGTCTTTTTGTCTCTACAGGTGTAATCATTGACATTTTAAATATTAGTTATTTAGAAATTAAAAACGAACACGTTTATCTTGAATGTTGATTTAAGGTTTAGGAACAAAAAAATTAAATATTTGCCATGAAGTGTATTCAATAGTAAAATTTAAAAGTATTGTCCTTTTACACTTGCGAGGGATTGTTGCTCAGTTAACCCATCTACAAGCTACTTTAATTTTTGTAGTGGAAATTTAAACATTAATCTTAAATTATCTTCTTATGCTTATGTTCTTTTTTTGCAACTGCTTGCAATGTCTTCAACAGGATTTTTTATTTTTCTACTTAAGACATTCATTTGAGTTTTATTTAACTTTAACTAGGTAAATCGTGAAGTTGCTGTTGACCTTGTTATGATATTAACTCAAGCAATGTTGTTTGGAAATTTAGAAAAACTACTTGAATTTTAACATAATTATTTATGTTGGGCAACACTAAACTCTTATTTTAATATCATATTCTAGAGGACATATATTTGTTGGTGGTGTTCAAAAAATAAAAATCATGAAATAAAATCCTTGAATACTTAGCAGCACAACACAAGTATTTGAACAAATCTTGTCGTCGTTTCTTTTAAAAGAAGTTTCCAAAAAAAAAATCCGGCTCGTTTTAAAGAGTGTTGAACAGTTTTGTGCTGTAGCATGTTGCATACTCTCATCTACAGATGTATCAAATGTATATTTTGGTATTAACATGACATACACTAGAAGTTACAAGACTTACATGAATAAGTACCACCACCACCACTACCAACCAGCAACACAACACACGCATGCATACATCATAAACTGATTTGGTGTATGAGTTAGTGGGTGTGTTTACATGGCAGTGTGTATATGATGAGTACTAGACCAAACTGTAAACAACTCAAAAAACTAAAGAACCAAAAGCCAAACACTGTAAATCTTCCATATAAAGATGGTTTTTGATTTTTTCTGTTTTCCGTTTTAAGTTTCCTTTTTTTTGGGATATAAATAGCATATGACATGTTTGCTTTAAAAATTTAAGCAAAAATTCTTTAAAGAATATCTCTTTCCAATGTATTGAAAGAAAATAAGATACCAATTTCAGTTTGATTTAAAAAATATGAAATTTAAATTTGCTTTAAATTACTTCTCAAATTTCAGAATTTGAAATCTAGCAGTTGGAGAAAGAAAACACGATTACGTGTTATAAATGTTGGTTATGAAAAACCAAAAATTGTTAGCAAATGACAATTTTAGTTTCTATGAGTGGAGGATAACAGAATAAATTGTGCTTATTTTTTATTGTTGAAGTTTTTATACCCACCACCAAAAAAATGGTGGGGGTATATTCATTTTGTCATTCCGTTTGTAACACATCGAAATATCCATTTTAGACCCCATAAAGTATATATATTCTGAATCGGGGTTTGATTTTATGACGATCTAGCTATGTCCGTCCGTCTGTCCGTCTGTCCGTCTGTTGAAAGCACGATAGAGGTCGCACCGAAAAAGCTAAGGGGCTCAAATTTGGCCAGAATCTTTCTTATAGACAAGGTTTGTTTGGTATTGAAAATGGGCTAAATCGGAATATTAGGAAGAGAGTTATAGCTCGAAAAGCAAGAGTAGGTCGAAAAAACCGAGTCCTTCGAACATCGAATAAAATGGAATTGTGTCCAAACCCCTTAACGTAGACTCATGAAACTTCGAATATATATTTCCTGGGTAAAGACAATATTTCCCCCCGAAAATTGTCTAAATCTATGCATTAGGAGAGGAGTTATCGATCAAAATGTACGAAAATTTATACCGCACAGTGTATTTTTCGGTATATTTAAAAACAAAAACGTCATAAAAGCAACAAAATTGGATGTACGACTCTGAAATTTTGCACACTTTGCTCTTTGGTGACACGCTTTCTTGTAACGGCAAATCAATGTGCCACGCCCACTTTTACGCCCACCTCCCATATAAAGTTTTACCTAAAATTCATATAATTTCTCTATTAATAAAAATTTTGGAATAATAAAGGCCTATATTGAAACACCTCAGTTGTACTCATTCGCAAAAATAACTTTGACACGCCTACTATAACGCCCACTTTTCACGTTATCTACCGTTAATGAAATTTAAAAGCTCATAAAACCGCCAAAATTAGAGGTATGATGATAAATTTTTCTACGTCTATCCCCCTAGGCAATTTCATTACTATGCCAAAAAAATTAAGGTGCCACGCCCACTTTTACGCCCACCTCCCATATAACGTTTTACCTAAAATTCATATAATTTCTCTATTAATAAAGATTTTGGAATAATAAAGGACTATATTGAAACACCTAAGTTGTACTCATTAGCAAAAACAACTTTGACATGCCTACTATAACGCCCACTTTCACTTTTGAATTGTGTCCAGACGCATAAACGTAGTCATGAAACTTCGAATATATATTTATCGAGTCAAAAGAATATTTTTCCCTGAAAATCGCTTAAATCTATGAATTAGGAAAAGAGCTATAGATAAAAATGTACGAAAATTTATACCGCACAGTGTATTTTTCAAATTTAAAACGTAATAAAACTGACAAAACTATATGTACGATTCTGAAATATTTATAAAAATATATTAGTCATATATATTAGCATTTATTTATCATACACTGCGTCATTTATTGTACTGTAGCTAAATAAAAGATAAAGATGATAAGATAGATGACTCTACTAGCAACTACTAGATGGCATGCTAACAACTTATGCTTATAATGTTGAGATAATTTTTTTTACTAAGGTCAAAATTTTCCTAAATCCCATTTTTAATAGAGCATAACTTCAGGAGAACATAAGCATAACAAAAATATATTAGAACTATTTCTTATATAAAACTTTCCTCTTAAATTCATGTAAATTCTCTATGAATAAAGATTTTGGAATACTAAAGGACTATATTGAAATATCTAAGTTATGTTTATTAGCAGAAACTTTATTGACACGCGTATTTTAACATTTTTATTGACACGCGTATTTTAACTAGCATACCGAAGTTATAATGTTATATATAAGTTATAATGGGTGGTTTAATTTTAAGGGACTATGTTGATTTTGAATAAAATTATTATGAAATTATTATCATTTATTTTTATAATGATAATATTTGTATGCTTCAATTATGTATGGAACAAAATATCGGCCAAATGGCCCCCCAACCTAGGCGGCACACCACGATCCGATAGTCCAAATTTTCAATGACACTGTTGATGCTCGATTGTTGGGCACGATGATGAGTCGAGGTTGCTTGCTCTTTTGCCACGTTAACGTAGTGCACAAAATGCATTTTGATTTGAACGCCGATTTTTATAAAAAATTTTAATATTTTAAAGCGTAGCTCAATTGCGTATCTTTCCACGGTTCAAATTGAGTTAGTCTGAGATTGAAAAATGTCAAATGAAATGCAAGAAAAAAGTTGAAGTTAAGGTGTGGTTCACCTTCAACATGCGCCACCCTCTACAAAGAAAGTGATACATATTTTATTATAAAGAGATTATTCTACAGCGATTAACAAAATAATAAATATTGTGCTTTAAATGTACACAAAATTGGTGGTGGGTATAAAAGATTCGGCACAGCCGAATATAGTGCTCTTACTTGTTTAATTAAAGTTGAGCATTCTATAGCATAAACATTAAAACATTAAACATTTTTAGAAATCCCTGAACTTATGAAAAAATACCTCCTCCTCTTTTTTGTATATTGCTTTTGTAATTTTTCAAAAAATAAAACTTTATTTTAAATCTGTACAATCTTAATATTTATAATTATTTTGTATAGTGATTGAAAATTATCGATAGTGATGACAATCGATATCTTTCTTTAATCTATAATCAAACGTCGATATTACCGATAGAGAAATCAGATTAAAACAAAATTTGTAACAGAAAAATTAAAACACAAAATGTAACTAACAATTGGTTTAATTGTATTTGTTAGAAGAGAGATTTTATTATTTTTTGCCATCATTTGTAAGATATGCAAAGATTGTCATCAATGTTGGGTGATTAACCGAGAGGTTTGCTTTTTAGTAGGCTTTTTATAACAGATCGGGCACATCAAATATCAGTATCGTTTGTCGAGTCATCATGGAAAGACACACATCACGATAACGTCTCCAAGTTGTTGATCTATTAAATGGAAAACAGCGTTCTGAGAGAAACGCTTTTCCGATGTTAAGCGTGAAATTTTGTTCAATAGTGAAACACATCTACAACTAAAAGAAAAAACTTACATTTCGACGAGTAGTAAGAAGTCTTTTCTCTATGTAAATCAAATTTAAGAAAACCCCTGATAAATGGGATTTACTATTCTTAATACTTTTTTTCACCTACTTCACCTTACTTCAACTGACTACATTTGAATAATTATGCACTGGTGATTTTTTTTAATACTTTCAATAAATCTTTGTTGCTTTTTAATTACCATTAAAGTGAATTAAATTTTCTTTTAATTTAATCAATCCCTTTATCACTGATAATCTTTTGCCTTAGTCACTTTTACATGCACTTATGGCATTTTCTTTTCATTCTCTTTTAAATGGATGGATTTGTGCTAGTGTTTTTGGGTTTTATACTTACTTGAATACTTAAATACACCTTAAGTACAATTTATATTAAATCACTTTATTACAAGTAAGCATCACAACAATAGCAGCAAAAAAGTAACCAAAACTAAGCAACAAAATAGTGAAAACCACTAAGCAAAAAGTGCAGTAAATCTAGCCATCTACAGAAAATCTTGTTCATAGACTAAAGTCAGAAATTCCCAGCATTTAAAATATATTATGTAGTCGAAAACATTATGAGTTTAAATGAAATGTGTGGCGAAACAAAAAACACTAAATATATTCTACAGTTTTCAGACTCTGCTTGTGGGACTAGCAATGACATTAATGACTTGTTATTGGTCCTTCGAACGATATCTAGTTGGACAATTTTTATGAAGATGTCACTATAAAAATCTGCTTTTGTATTGCAAAGAGGCTTAACATAGTTGATCTTTAATTACTGCTATATGTTTGAATGTTGAAAGTAAGTTTCCACAAAAATGTTAAGATATCAGAAGTCTGGTCAGAGCTAAATTGCTTGTGAAAAGTTCTTGTATAATATAAAAACTGTCGTTACTTTTAAAACTAAGGATATATTTATGTATACAGACAAGTACATGAACTCTGTTCATTGATTTTATTTAAAATCTCATATCGCTGGATCTCCACTTATCAGTTTTTTTTCTAAGTATAAGCAAAAACGTTGGCAGAATAAAAGCACCTTATAGTTAAAGTATGTCCACTTTTATTAGGTGTAGAACATGACACAAGTAAATTATTTATTAAATTTAATATTTTGGTTAAACTTTTTTAGTTCTAAATTATTATTATCAGGTAAAATTATTTTAATTTTCCTTTGTTTCTGCAATGAAAACTAAAAAATTAAAAAAAAAACAAGTAAGAGCACTATATTCGGCTGTGCCGAATCTTTTATACCCACCACCAATTTTGTGTACATTTAAAGCACAATATTTATTATTTTGTTAATCGCTATAGAATAATCTCTTTATAATAAAATATGTATCACTTTCTTTGTAGAGGGTGGTTAAATTTTAAGGGCCCATGTTGAGGGTGAACCACACCTAAACTTCAACTTTTTTCTTGCATTTCATTTGACATTTCTCAATCTCAGACTAACTCAATTTGAACCGTGGAAAGATACGCAATCGAGAGATGCTTTTAAATATTAAAGATTTTTATAAAAATGGGCGTTCAAATCAAAATGCATTTTGTGCACTTCGTGATTATTTTGGTCAACAAAATCGTTCGAATTCGTCCACAATCGTGAGAATTGTAAAAAATATTTAAATGTCTGCAAAGCAGGCCTGTATGAAATGTGAAAACATTTGTGAATGCCATCTTAGTTCTTTGAATGGGAAACATTGCTGTTTTTCACGATAACGTGGCAAAAGAGCAGGCAACCTCGACTCATCAACGTGCCCAACAATTGAGCATCAACAGTGTCATTGATAATATGGACTATCGGATCGAGGTGTGCCGCCTAGGTTGGGGGGGCCATTTGGCCGATATTTTGTTCCATACATAATTGAAGCATACAAATATTATCGTTATAAAAATAAATGATAATAATTTCATAATAATTTTTTTCAAAACTTCGGTATGCTAGAAAAATGTTTTCGTAAATTTAATCTTTCAATGAAAGTGGCCGTTAAAATACGCGTGTCAATAAAGTTTCTGCTAATAAACATAACTAAGATATTTCAATATAGTCCTTTAGTATTCCAAAATCTTTATTCATAGAGAATTTACATGAATTTAAGAGGAGAGTTTTATCTACGAAATAGTGCTAATTTATATTTGTTATCTTATGTTCTCCTGAAGTTATGCTCTATTAAAAATGGGAATTTTGGAAAATTTTGACATAAGTAAAAAAAAATTATCTCTAAACATCATAAACAATTTATATTCATGTACTAATGGCTAACAAATTTTAAAATTATACAAAACTTATTTCGTTTGAAAATCTTTTAAAAGCAAAATGTTATAGAAGTTTAAAAATCAAAATCTTACTAATAAATTTCCCGTTTTAGCAAAATGCTGAGAATGTATATTTTGAATCACCGTGTGATAATAATATAAAAATATGTATCCTTTCTTTGTAGAGGGTGGCTTAATTGTAAGGGCCAATTTTAGAAAGTCTTTGAATGCCTTCTTAGTTCATTGAATGGGAACCACTGCTGGTTTTTGCGATAGTGTGGCCGATATTTTGTTAAATGCAAAATTGAACCATACAAATATTATCATTATAAAAAGAAATGATAATAATTTCTTAAATAATTTGTGTTTTATTTAAAAACAACATCAGCCCTTAAAATTTAACCACCCTTTATAACTTCGATATGCTACTAAAATGCTTTTGTCAATGTAGTCTTTCAATGAAAGTGGGCGTTAAAGTAGGCGTGTCAATAAAGTTTCTGCTAATAAATACAACTTAAATATTTCAATATAGTCCTTTATTTTCCCAAAAACTTTGTCAATAGGGAAATTACATGAATTTAAGATAAACCGTTATATGGGAGGTAGGCGTTAAAGTGGGCGTGTCAGCTAAACTTTTTGGCACAACAATAACATTGATTAGAAGGATATACTTAGCAAATGTGATCATCATACCTCTAATTTTAACGGTTTTATGAGCTTTTAAATTTCATTAACGGTAGATAACGTAAAAAGTGGGCGTTATAGTAGGCGTGTTAAAGTTATTTTTGCGAATGAGTACAACTTAGGTGTTTCAATATAGCCCTTTATTATTCCAAAATCTATATTAATAGAGAAATTATATGAATTTTTGGTAAAACGTTATATGGGAGGTGGGCGTAAAAGTGGGCGTGGCACATTGATTTTTCGGTACAAAAAAGCGTCTTACCAAAAACCAAAGTGTGCAAAATTTCAGAGTCGTACATCAAATTTTGCTGCTTTTGTGACGTTTTTGTTTTTAAATATACCGAAAAATACACTGTGCGGTATAAATTTTCGTACATTTTGATCGATAACTCCTTTCCTAATACATAGATTTAGATGATTTTCGGGGAAAAATATTGTCTTTACCCAGGAAATATATATTTGAAGCTTCATGAGTCTACGTTAATGCATTTGGACACAATTCCGTTTTGTTCGATGTTTGAAGGACACGGTTTTTTCGACCTACTCTTGCTTTTCGAGCTATAACTCTCTTCCTTATATTTCGATTTAGCCCATTTTCAATACCAAACAAACCTTGTCTATAAGAAAGATTCTGGCAAAATTTGAGCCCCCTAGCTTTTTCGGTGCGACCTCTATCGTGCTTTCAACAGACGGACAGACGGACAGACGGACGGACATAGCTAGATCGTCATCAAATCAAACCCTGATTCAGAATATATATACTTTATGGGGTCTAAAATGGATATTTTGATGCGTTACAAACGGAATGACAAAATGAATATACCCCCACCATTTTTTTGGTGGCGGGTATAATAAAACGATTTTGACAACATATTGCGGCAATAATTGCTCAAGAAATCAGCAAAGTACTGATTGCACAATTATTTGCTACATATGGCAATTTGCGGTATAAAAGTCGCAATTTCTATAGACGTATTCAAATTTGACAAACGCAGCAATAAATATTGCTACGTGAAGACCCCGTATTAAGTCAAAATATATTTAGTTATGTATTATTCTGAAAATATTTTGTATCACTCCTACTGTTAATAATAAACAGCGGGCAAATTGCTGTATTCGAATGCAATCACAGTTTAAAAACTCTTCTTTCATTCTCTATACCAAAAGCACAGCGATTCCTTCCTTTTAAGTTAAATTTCGATCGTGATCGAATGCCATAAATTGCCTCCAAAACAACACCTGTGGGCTTGTTTTCATTTAATGTATTACTGCTACACTAGCATGAATTAAGTAGAAGTTAAAGTCACTATCTCTGTGTGATATTGATTCACAACCTGAAATTTTTACAAATACAACTTATGATTTTAACTCCAGAGGTAAATTTTTGAACATTCTTAAAATCGTTTGAGCTCTAGCTTTATAAATTGATTGGTTGTAGTTGAAGAAAAGAAATTGTCTAACAATTTTTTTTTACATAAGCCAATGGTATGATAGATCCCAAACTCCACGGAAAATACTCTAAAAGCTTTTAACTGAAATAACTAACTAGCCTATTGACTGTATTATATTTTGTCATTATCTTGTTGGAAAGGCGTATTTTTTAGTAAGAATTTGATCTTAAAGAAGCCTCAGAGAAGTAAACAATATTTTTCATAAAATTTTATATTGTAAGAATTAATGATTCTACCAGATCATTAAGTGCACAAAATAGTGTTTAATTTTTTTGTGCCTGTGGTATCTCTTCCTCATTGCACTTCTGCATTTCTAGTGGGGAGTATATCATACTCGTTAAACAAAACGTAACTGTGGCCTTCTTCCCGTTTGTTTTCAGTTTGTTGATCGAAGTTACGGTGAAAACGATAGCCTTTCAATTTTAATTCTTTCACAAACCAAAAAGCATTCTGAGGTCTTTTAGTAAAACGATTTCCATTTATTTCACATAGTAAGATGCTCAAATTAGTCAATAATTCTTCTCTAATTCTACAGCAGCGATAGATTTTTCTGTGCACACGATGTAGATTCGATTTAAATAAATATTATCTTAAAGAGTTTATGTGGCCATTAATCGATCCATAAGCGTATTACGAGTATCTGCTCAGCTTAACGATTATGCGCACCGTAAACTTGACAAAGTGAAATAAATTTTCATGAATTAGAAGTGGAATGGTGGTTTGCCAAAATATACCGAAAAAAAGTCTAACGCACTTTATTAGTATGAGAGCTATTTAGTTTTACACTTATACCTTTAGGAAATTTTATAGTCTAAAAAAGCATAACTTACAACTTTTTAAAGTTGATAATATATTTTACCGAAATTTCTCCATATATATATTTTTTTCAGTTGATGAATTGCATTTAGCTTGCTGCATCTGTGTTACAAGGTGAGAATCTCTGCTTTCCAAATACAAGTCAGAAAACAAGTGTATTAAGGTAGCAGTTTTGGCACAGAATCATCAACAAAAAAATATTTTTTTTTAACAATCTTCAGGTTTTAATGAACAATACTGTTACTTTTCCTAGCGGCCAATGAAATTGTTTTCTTTTTAAGCATTATCGAAGTATTATATTAGTTTTTGCATGACTAGTTAATGTAGTCAAGAGATGAACAATTATATTATTGAGTATCGTAGAATTTTTTCAATATAAAAACACGTTTTTTTTCTTTGTGAAAGAAACGTTTTAAATACAATTGGTGCATTTACGAGATATGGTACCAAGACATGCTGTGGTATTTCCAAAATTTTTTTTAAATACAGAAATGGTTTAGGTTTTTTGTATTTTTCATTGCGCAAGCTTTTAACACTTAAATAATTTTAAAATATTTATAAAACTATGACATGATAGCATAGCTTGCGAAATAACCAAATGCCTTTGAGGAATTAATATCTTTGCTTTTAAGCTTTTTTTTATCACTTACTTTCACTCTTTTTATGCCATCTACAATCGTACCATTTTAATCTCATAAGTGCATATGTGCAGTTATATAAAAGGTAGTAAGTATAAAGTAGAAAAAATCAAACCAGAAATAAACTTGTACCGTTCTGTATATGTGTGTGCTGCCGTAAAAATCTCACGTATCTGCTAAATAGATTTCTGCTGTGTGTTACTTTGCAAGGCACTTAGCTTCAGTTATTTACTGACCAGCTGACCATAATTTTTATATAATAACCTTGATTAATGGGGTCGTTTCAGCATTTTTTTATAAGTAAGTAAAAGCTGTAATTGTATTGTTTTTTACTCTCTTTTAGTGAAATTTTTATTTTGTGATTTTCCTTCCAACACAATATTTTAAAATTATTTTTATATTTAAAGTTACTTCTTATTTTTGTACTCTTTTTGTTTGCCGCCATCATTTCAACATTATTTTTCTATTATTTTAATTATATAGTTTTTTTTTCAACTTTAAGTTGTGCATTTTATTTAGCCTTGTTGTTTTCCTTTCTCCCCTCTTATCATGTTTATCTTTAGGGAGTTACTTTCAAAAAGAAAATAAAGTGTGAACGTAGAAAAGAAGGAGAAGATGCACATTAAACCGTGCCAGAAAAAAACCTTGTCGTACACCTTCGCATATTAAAAATCTAGGTAATTTAAAAAAAATGTTTCTATATTTTTTGCAAAATATAGGGAGTACATTTAGAAGGGTCCAGACTCCGAAGGAACCATTGAAATGTGTCCTACAAGAGGGTTGTTCTGCCTAGAGAATTTAATTCTTTTCTTATAGAACGTCCACAAGGCCTCTCCGCTTGAAGTAAGTGTTTCTATTAAGAGATTCCACTGCGTACAGTGCGAGATATCAAAATTTTTGCCAGCAGAAGAAGATACCGCTTGCCCTAACAAAAATTGCTACGGCAATTGAACAATCCAAACAAAAAAATAAACAAAAATTTACATAAATATCACTATATTTTCATAAATTTCTAATATTAGGATGGTTTATTAGGGTAGTAGTAACTGAAATTAATTAATTAATTCTTTAATAGAGTGATTGTGCTCAATATCCTTTGGAGAAAAACTGTGGTTTTCTAAAAACATCACCATTCTTAAAGGTAACCCGACCACTATAATTGGTAATTTTTTTTTTTTAATTTTCTTACAAAATTATTTTGTATTTAAAGGTGCATATTGAATTTGATTCTCCGGTGCGGCTAATGTACATACTATACATTTTCGCAACGTACGTAGTCGTACTTTAAATTCATGAGACATTGTTACAGCGTTGAATGCAGTTTTATTTTTCTTTTCTTTTATGTACGAGTCTGTAATTGTAGATTTTACTAGTTGCGATTGTTGCCACTTGTACATTATGTTGTACCTATTGTTGATGTGCCACTTTTGTACTGTTGTTTAATGTTGCCATTGCAGTTAAGTTGTTGCTCTTGTATTTTTTGTTTTGTTTTTCGTTATTATTTTCTATGTTTTTGGGTTAAATTTGTATGTTGTTGTTTTTTGCTAGCATTTATTATATTAAGTATGTATGTATGTTTGTATATTAGTGGATACACATGTATGTTCTAAGCAGAAATTATATTTAAAAATTCTCATCGTGTTTCTTTAGACACTTTGCAGTTTATATATCATTTCATGGTTCTTTTTTCATAGTGTTGTTGCATGTCTAGCAGTATGTCCAAACATTTCCTCCTTTACACTTAATTATTTCGATAATTTTTATTTAATATAAATATTTGTTTAACTCGCCAAAATTAGAGGTATGATCATCAAATTTGCTACGTATATCCCTCTAGGCAATGTCATTACTGTGCCAAAAAATTAAGGTGCCACGCCCACTTTTACGCCCACCTCCCATATAACGTTTTACCTAAAATTCATATATTTTTTCTCTATTAATAGAGATTTTGCAATAATAAAGGGCTATATTGAAACATCTAAGTTGTACTCATTCGCAAACACAACTTTGACACGCCTACTACAACGCCCACTTTTCACGTTATCTACCGTTAATGAAATTTAAAAGCTCATAAAACCGACAAAATTAGAGGTATGATGATGAAATTTCCTACATATATCCTTCTAATCAATGTAATTGTTGTGCCAAAATGTGTAGGTGACACGCCTATTTTAACGCCTACCTTCCATATAACGGTTTATCTTAAATTTATGTAATTTCTCTATTGACAAAGTTTTTGGGAAAATAAAGGACTATATTGATATATCTAACTTGTATTTATTAGCAAAAACTTTATTGACACGCCTACTTTTACGCCCACTTTCATTGAAAGACTACATTTACAAAAGCATTTTAGTAGCATATCGAAGTTATAAAGGGTGGTTAAATTTTAAGGGCCGATGTTGAATTTGAATAAAACACAAATAATTTAGGAAATTATTATTATTTATTTTTGTAATTATAATATTTGTATAATTCAATTATGTATTTAACAAAATATTGGCCAAATGGCCCCCCCATCCTTGGCGCCTTGAACATCCATTTTTATAAAAAACCTGAATAACTTCAAAGCGTTGTTCATTTGCGTATCTTTCCACGGATCAAATTGAGTAAGATTAAGACTGAGAAATGTCAAGTGAAATGCAGAAAACAAATTTAAATACTGGATGTAGTTCACCTTCAACATGGGCCGTTAAAATTTAACCACTTTCTACAAAGAAAGTGATACATATTTTATTATAAAGAGATTATTCCATAATGATTAACAAAATAATAAATATTGTGCTTTAAATGTACACAAAATTGGTGGTGGGTATAAAAGATTCGGCACAGCCGAATATAGTGCTCTTACTTGTTAATACTGTTTTAGTTTATATCTATCGCAATATTATTTCAAATAAATAATTAAGTTTTTATTTAATTAATAATATTATTTTTATAATTGGAGCAAATAAGATTCATATTTATTTTTTTCTGTTTACCTTAAAATTGTTTTGGTTTGATTTGTAAAATTTATTTTAACTAAATACACAAAATACTTGACTATACAAATTATTTTATTTATTTATTTATTTTGTATTCCATACAACAAGACTTAAATTTAAGTTTTTTGAATGATTATTGATTTTTAGCCCTTATAGGAATATTAGTTTTATTTAATGTTTACAGATCCCACTCACCATCTACTTCGAGTGAAACAGAGTTAACAACTTTGTTTTTTTTTTGTAGTGGGGGGTGGTTGGCGGTTGTGTGGGTGTCTTAGGACAACTTCAATGGAGGTTCTAGTGGACTAGCACTAGACAAATATTTGGCTGTCAAAATACAAAACTGCCATCACCAATTATTTTTGATTTAATTTTCAAATGTTTTCCAAAGCCTCCTCCAGTAACTACTAATCGATCTATATTTTGTATAGGAAACCGGAGCTTCCGAATTCGACTTCTTATATAAAACTCTGCATGTGGTCAATTGATGGTCCGGGTAACTTTAACTTCATACAGTAAACCGACGCAACACAATTAACCATTGCGGGAGTGAGACGCAAAACTCTCGAAGCCAGATAAAAAGGACGACCTAATTGTCCTTATTCAACAAATATAATGGCAATGACGCGCGAGCGCTTGACCCAACCAGAGCTGAATTACGACTGAGTAAACAACTTTATCACCTAAAATAAAACAGCTGTTTATTTTTTGTGCCTTTAGTGTGTTTCATATGACGAATTTACACAGCGAACTTTTAGAGACAAACTCGTTGTGCTTTACGATATTAGTCGTTCGTCCAGTAGTATTAATACCATAAACACACTTTGCTTGATACAAACAACTTTTAGTAGTGTACTAATTAAAATTTCATTGAATTGTAACATAAATAGGAATTTTTAATTACATAGTAGTATACCGATAAAGAGTGCTGATAACGAAATCGTAGCTGATTTCGAAAATGCTTTCCATTCGGCTAATATCGGAAGTAATTTTAAAAGGAATATTACTAAAAATGGTTGCAATTTAATTTAATTTTAATTATAAAAATAAAATTTAAATAAAATAAAATACCAATTATTTTTGTCTGTTTTTCACGCTTTAGGAATCTCTGTTAAAAGATTTTAAAATATATTAAACTAGCCAAACCCGGCGCGCGTTGCTACGCCCCTTAATGAATCAATTTGCATTTTGAATTTTTATTGAATATCAAGTGCAAAAACCTAAAAACTATAATTTTTTTTATGGGCGTGGCCCTGCCCACTTTTGTAATAACGAAATTGTAAAGTCATAACAGCTCAATATGTGTGCAAAGATTCAGAAAAATCGGTCCAGTGCATGTACCTCAAAATGATAACTTTTTTTATGGGCGTGAAACTGCCCACTTTTTGACGGGTCACTGGATGTTAGGCAAACATGCAAGTCGGCTCGGACTCCCATCGAACGACCATTGTCGCAGTTGTCTGGATAGAGAGAAGGAGGAATCGGTTTTCCACTTTCTCTGCGAATGTCCTGCACTCGCGGCTAAGAGACACAGATTTCTGGGCGAACATATACTAGATGGCCTCTCTGCGATATCTGAAGTTGGACTGAATTATCTACTGAGATATCTCAGGGCCACGGGGTGGATCTAGTACCCTTACTCTTGGATTTTATTCTGAGATACACTAGAAGCTGACGAGTGATGTGGTTCTGTCAAAACGGAGTCATACAGACTCTACTTGACTGTTGGCGTGCAGCAAACTACCACGATAACCAACCAACCAACCAGCCCACTTTTCTAATCACGAAATTGTAAAGTCATGACAGCTTAGTGTGTGTGCAAAGTTTTGGAAAAATCGGTCCAGTGCAAGTTCCTCAAACTTATAACTTTTTTTTATGGGCGTGGCCCTGCCCACTTTTCTAATCACGAAATTATAAAGTCATGACATCCCAATATGTGTGCAAAGTTTCAGAAAAATCCGTCCAGCGCAAGTACCTCAAAATTAAAAATTTTTTATGGGCGTGGCCCCGCCCACTTTTCTAATCACGAAATTATTTAGTCATGAGAGCTCGATATTTGTGCAAAGTTTCAGAAAAATCGGTCATGTGCAAGTAGCTTAAACTGATAACTAATTTTTTATGGGCGTGGCCCCGCCCACTTTTTTCCACCCATAAACACTCCCTGGTATGTGTACAACAACTTACCAAAGTTTGAGCCTGATCGGTTTTACAGTTTCGGAGTCTATAGCTAACACACACACACACACACACAGAGTTTCACTTTTATATATATAGATTTAGGCTTAAGTTTATAAGCAAAAACAATTAAATTTTTTATGCTATTATTTTAAAGCAGTAGCAGTAAGTAGGATTGCAACAAGAAGAACTAATGTAATTTTATTACTTCACTTGTAGTTTTGTTAAATTGCTTACAAAATACTTACTTGATAATATATCCTCTAAAAAAATAAGTTTTGTTTCTATTTTAGAAATATTTTTATAAAAATTTAAATTGATTTAAACTTTAGTTATTCCAAAACACGGATTCCATTATTTTTCAATTATATATATAGTTTATTAATATTCCTTTTACAAACTTTTGCCGTTTAATTCTCAAACAACATTGATAAAAATTAATAGTTTGTATGGCATTTAAAACTAAATTTGTAGTAGTGTTTGTGTATGCAGAAAAAAAAAGCTCTGCTGAAAAAAAACAAGTAAAAGCGCTATATTCGGCCGTGCCGAATCTTATATACCCTTCACAACGTGTAGTCATGCAATAACAGTAAATTCACGTATGTATGTTAAAAAAAAACAAAATAAAAAATAAAAAAAAAATTTAAAAAAAAAAAATTAAAAAAAAAAATTAAAAAAAAAAAATTATTATATACATATATAATATATATAAAACAAAAAAAAAATAAAAAAAAAATTAAAAAAAAAAAAAATAAAAAAAAATAATAATAAAAATATATATAATATATTAAATAAAAAATAAAAAAAAAATTAAAAAAAAAAATTTTAAAAAAATTTTAAAAAAATTTAAAAAAAAATTTTTTTGCCTCAGCTGGGATTCGATGCCACGTTTTCTCTAACCAGTATACACGTTTGTATGTATGTATGTTGTTGTTGTAATGTTGTTTTTATGAAAAGAAAATCGAGGTGGTCGTGGGTTTTTGCTCATATCTCAGTTGTTTATGTACCGATGTTTCTGATTTTCAATACCGATCTACTCCCGAATATTTCTGATATTTTAATACCTTACCCGGGTCCAACCTATGTCGGGGGGCTTCAAAAAGTTGATTTCAACATACACACGGACAGACGGTCAGACGGACAGACGGACAGACGGACAGACGGACAGACGGTCAGGGCTTAATCGACTCCTCTATTCATAAGCTTTCAGAAAATATATACTTTATGGGGTCGGAAATGAAAATTGTAGAAATTTCACACGGAATGACAAACCTATATATACCCTTTTTCACTGTGTGAAGGGTATAAAAAAAATAAAATAAATAAATAAAAAAATTTCATTTGCAAATTTTTCCAAAACCCTTAACAGCACAAATGCGGCGTGTCGGGCAAAATAAAAACAAATGTTGAAACTTTCATATTTGAAAGTTGATTTTATTGTTAGTACTTTATTTATATAAATTTTCAAAATAATTTCCGAATTTCGTTTCTTTTTTTTTCTCTTTGTAAATTTAGTATTGTTGAGCAATAAAATAAAGCTGCCGGGATTTTCGGTAGTGTAGTTTTGTGTGTGTTTTTGTATGAGTTTATTCCCTGTAGTTAAACTTATAGACATTTATGTTTGGATAAGTCTTATAGCTAGTAATGAGACTGTAGCAAAAGTGATGTATTGACTGAAAATTAACAAAGTCACGCATCGCCCACTGCCAATTGAAGAGTATTTTGTAGTTAAAAAAAAAATATTTATAACAATTTAATATAATGATGATCGATATAGTGGTTTGATCAAGAAAGCTTATAATCTAAAGACCTTGGTTCAAATCCCCACAGATGATGCTATATTGCTATGTAAAATGTATATTAAAATTTTTTCAGTATCTTATGAGAGGTGGAGATAGGTCAGTTAACTCACTCACCACTGTCTAACAATAATTAGTATTTAAATGTACAAGTTGGAATTTCATGATAACCTATTGTTAAAATCAATGCTTTTGTTACAAGTTTTTTACAAAAAAGAACAAATATGTAACTAGTCTCACATTAAAATCAACTTAAATATTTCTAACCTCATAGTACTTAATTTATCTGCAGGGTTTTATCTATTTCGATGTGGTATTAGAAAACTATCTTTTGTTTTATGAACGTAGTTGAGTAAATAGTGAATTGATTTTTTTTTTTTTTTTTTTAACTAAAACTATTTTTTTTTCATAAATTTTAATAAAAAGAATTTATTTGGTACGGTTTGGCTGAAACTAAAATGTTGTTTATGTGTGTGTTTTGTTAGAGAAAAAAAAAATAGTTGCAATATTTCTGTGGCATGTTTCCCATTGATTTATTGTTATTGTGGCTTGTAACATGATTTAGGAAATAAATAAAAATTTAAAACGTCTGTAAAATAGACAACAAAATAATAACAATTCTCTTTTTGGTTTTGCCCACAAAAAAAAAAATAATAAAAAAATTAACAAAAAATTGCTTGGAATTGTATTTAAAATATAAACAAGTAAGAGCACTATATTCGGCTGTGCCGAATCTTTTATACCCACCAAAAATTTTGTGTACATTTAAAGCACAATATTTATTATTTTGTTAACTAATTTTGTTAATTAATTTTGTTATAATAAAATATGTATCACTTTCTTTGTAGAGGGTGGTTAAATTTTAAGGGCCCATGTTGAAGGTGAACCACACCTAAACTTCAACTTTTTTCTTGCATTTCATTCGACATTTCTCAATCTCAGACTAACTCAATTTGAACCGTGGAAAGATACGCAATCGAGAGACGCTTTTAAATATTAAAGATTTTTATAAAAATGGGCGTTCAAATAAAAATGCATTTTGTGCACTTCGTGATTATTTTGGTCAACAAAATCGTTCGAATTCGTCCACAATCATGAGAATTGTAAAAAATATTTAAATGTCTGCAAAGCAGGTCTGTATGGAATGTGAAAACATCTGTGAATGCCATCTTAGTTCGTTGAATGGGAAACATTGCTGTTTTTCACGATAACGTTGCAAAAGAGCAAGCAACCTCGCCTCATCAACGTGCCCAACAATTGAGCATCAACAGTGTCATTGAAAATATGGACTATCGGATCGAGGTGTGCTGCCTAGGTTGGGGGGGCCATTTGGCCGATATTTTGTTCCATTCATAATTGAAGCATACAAATATTATCGTTATAAAAATAAATGATAATAATTTCATAATAATTTTATTCAAAATCAACATAGTCCCTTAAAATTAAACCAACCATTATAACTTCGGTATGCTAGTAAAATGTTTTCGTAAATTTAATCTTTCAATGAAAGTGGCCGTTAAAATACGCGTGTCAATAAAGTTTCTGCTAATAAACATAACTTAGATATTTCAATATAGTCCTTTAGTATTCCAAAATCTTTATTCATAGAGAATTTACATGAATTTAAGAGGAAAGTTTTATCTACGAAATAGTGCTAATTTATATTTGTTATCTTATGTTCTCCTGAAGTTATGCTCTATTAAAAATGGGAATTTAGGAAAATTTTGACATAAGTAAAAAAAATTATCTCTAAACATCATAAACAATTTGTATTCATGTACTAATGGCTAACAAATTTTAAAATTATACAAAACTTATTTCGTTTGAAAATCTTTTAAAAGCAAAATGTTATAGAAGTTTAAAAATCAAAATCTTACTAATAAATTTAACGTTTTAGCAAAATGCTGAATCACCGTGTGATAATAATATAAAAATATGTATCACTTTCTTTGTAGAGGGTGGCTTAATTGTAAGGGCCAATTTTAGAAAGTCTGTGAATGCCTTCTTAGTTCATTGAATGGGAACCACTGCTGGTTTTTGCGATAGTGTGGCAAAATAGCAGTCAACCTCTACTCATCATCATGCCCAACAATTGATCATCAACATTGTCATTGAAAATTTGGACTATCAGATAGAGGAGTGGCGCCAAGGATGGGGGGGCCATTTGGCCGATATTTTGTTAAATGCATAATTGAACCATACAAATATTATCATTATAAAAAGAAATGATAATAATTTCTTAAATAATTTGTGTTTTATTTAAAAACAACATCAGCCCTTAAAATTTAACCACCCTTTATAACTTCGATATGCTACTAAAATGCTTTTGTCAATGTAGTCTTTTAATGAAAGTGGGCGTTAAAGTAGGCGTGTCAATAAAGTTTCTGCTAATAAATACAACTTAAATATTTCAATATAGTCCTTTATTTTCCCAAAAACTTTGTCAATAGAGAAATTACATGAATTTAAGATAAACTGTTATATGGGAGGTAGGCGTTAAAGTGGGCGTGTCAGCTAAACTTTTTGGCAGAACAATTACATTGATTAGAAGGATATACGTAGCAAATTTGATCATCATACCTCTAATTTTAACGGTTTTATGAGCTTTTAAATTTCATTAACGGTAGATAACGTGAAAAGTGGGCGTTATAGTAGGCGTGTCAAAGTTGTTTTTGCTAATGAGTACAACTTAGGTGTTTCAATTTAGCCCTTTATTATTCCAAAATCTATATTAATAGAGAAATTAAATGAATTTTTGGTAAAACGTTATGGCAGGTGGGCGTAAAAGTAGGCGTGGCACCTTAATTTTATGGCACAGTAATGATATTGCCCAGAGGGATATACGTAGCAAATTTTGTCATCATACCTCTAATTTTGGCGGTTTTATGAGCTTTTAAATTTCATTAAGGTTAGATAACGTGAAAAGTGGGCGTTAGAGTAGGCGTGTCAAAGTTATTTTTTCGAATGAATACAACTTAGATGTTTCAATATAGCCCTTTATTATTCCAAAATCTTTATTAGTAGAGAAATTATATGAATTTTAGGTAAAAGGTTGTATGGGAGGTGGGCGTAAAAGTGGGCGTGGCACATTGATTTTCCGTTACAAAAAAGCGTCTCACCAAAAACCAAAGTGTGCGAAATTTCAGAGCCGTACATCCAACTTTGTTGCTTTTATGACGTTTTTGTTTTTAAATATACCAAAAAATACACTGTGCGGTATAAATTTTCGTACATTTTGATCGATAACTCCCCTTCTAATACATAGATTTAGATGATTTTTGGGGAACAATATTGTTTTTACTCAGGAAATATATATTCGAAGTTTCATGAGTCTACGTTAATGCATTTGGACACAATTCCGTTTTATTCGATGTTTGAAGGACACGGTTTTTTCGACCTAGTCTTGCTTTTCGAGCTATAACTCTCTTCCTAATATTTCGATTTAGCCCATTTTCAATGCCAAACAAACCTTGTCTATAAGAAAGATTCTGGCAAAATTTGAGCCCCCTAGCTTTTTCGGTGCGACCTCTATCGTGCTTTCAAGAGACGGACAGACGGACAGACGGACGGACATAGCTAGATCGTCATCAAATCAAACCCTGATTCAGAATATATATACTTTATGGGGTCTAAAATGGATATTTCGATGTGTTCCAAACGGAATGACAAAATGAATATACCCCCAGCATTTTTTTGGCGGCGGGTATAAAAAAAACAATATTTATTTAGTGAATTTTAATGTTAATAAATTTCCTTAGTGTTTTTATTAAATACAGAACCAAATTCAAAAGAAATCAATTAAAAGTTTTTAAGGTCATATTTTATTTGTGGAATTTAAAATAAAAAATTTTAGTGTGAATTCTATACATATTTTAAAACATTTAAGGAAACTTATTTTTTTCTTGAATTAAACCTTGAAAACTTTAAACAAAAAAAATCTCTGTTTTTGGTATTAATTAAAAAAGAAAGACTCTTTTACATATTAAGTCTTTTTTTATATTGACTGCCGAATTTTATCTCTATTGGTAACTTTATCATTCATTGTGTAACACCGATATTAACCAAAGACTCCACAAACTTTTTATATATTCTTGTTCGTTTCCACCAAATAACATAATTACCACAAAGTATTTGTCAATTTGCTTTTTTAAGATAAGCGTACCTGGAAATCGTAAGTAAGAAAAAAATATAAAACAATCGAAATTTAAATATGCGTTTTTCTATTTCTTCGTGAACTAGATTAAATAAAAAATTATGAAAGCAAACCTTATCTAATATATTATGCAATTTTTGATATCAAATAGTCAAATGAAATTTCAAAGAATCAAAGTTGTATTCAACAAAGTTTGTTCACAGTTTCTACCTCACACATCCTATAGTAATATGAGGTATGACGATCCCATCTACTGACCATAGTCCTGAATAATGTGTGATTATAATCGCAATATTGAGCCTGGGACATTCTCTATTCTGGTGCAGAAGTATTTAAAATTCCGCCTAGATTGACTATGGCCGTAAATGCCTTATATTTTCCTCTATTTCTCTATGCCTGTATGATATCCTCGTCCTAAAAAAACAAGGGCAATTGGTGTTCCTTCCATGCCTTTTTCATCTGTCAAACCTAGTGCTAATACAAGGGGCACAAATTCACCAGCAATTTCATAACCGATAACTCCACAACTCTATGGTATTTAACTTAATCTGACGTTAAATAAGCCCATAATTTTACCTTAACCAGCCTAGATTTGACTTATGTCCTTTCACGGCCTTGAGTGTCGGCCATCTATCCACATAAAGAGTAACCTCCTAACCTTTCAGTACGTATTCCGTTATAAGATCTGCTGCCCTATAGATGGACAGAATCTCTGTTGGAAACAAGGTACAATTATCAGAAAATCTGTATGACCTTATGATATTTCCCCTATTATATAAATATCTGCCTCTGTGTCTACATCCATTTTTGATCCATCCGTAAAAACTACACACTTTTCATAGAGTATACCAGATCCCAACCAACAATCCGTTTAAGGAACTATTAGCGGAGTATCCTATCAAAACCAAACTCTGTAACCAAATAGTCTGAATTAGTTATTTGACATCGAATATATTCCTGAGCACCAGTTACCCATAAGAATCTAGTATGGCCGATATTAACTTTAACGGAGTTTCCTATCAAAAAAAAAAAAAAACTCTGTAACCAAATAGTCTGCCTTAGTTATTTGACATCGAATATTATTCTGAGCACCAGTTTCCCATAAGAATCTAGTGTGCCCGATATCAAATATTCCACCGTACCCCAACTTACCTGATCTGATTAAACTCTTTGCCACAATTCCCTTTACTCAAAACTCTACTGTGTTATGAATTGTACCAAGCATCTCCTAAGCTGTACTTTACAAGCTATAAGTGATAACAAATTAAGCAGACCTCTGGACATTTGCAAAATGCTTTCTATAACAACTTTGTTGTAATACATTCCAACATCTTTGTGTAAATTCAATTTACAACCATCGCTTCTAGGCCCCAATACTTTCTCATCGAGTTTCTGCTTGTGTACTTGGCTTGCAGGTATCTCTTCACCCCCTCCTTTGTATTTTTCCTTCAAGACTGCCTACTGTTTAGGACAACACACACTTCTTCTCCTTAATGCCTTATTCTTATTTCTCCTGGTAAAAAATACCAGCCCTGTCTTTTTCGGACTTACACCCAACTTCTTCGCTGAAGCCAAAAAAGATAGTAAATCCAGTGCCGATTGAGATAACCTTCCTTGATTTACTTTTCGTATATAATCTTATCCTGTAATTTGTATGATTAAATAAAAACAAACAATATTTTAAAACATTTTGTTTGGCTTACAATAATTGAGAACAAAAATTTAAATAAAAATAAAAGAAAAGAATTTTGTCAGCTAAACTCTTTAATCGTGTTAATTTTTACTAAACTGGCTGTTATTTATCAAATGTCAATCATGTCAATTATATCGTTAAAATTTTTGTTTTTTTTATAGTTAATTTTTTTCTTTCTCAGAGTGAAGTGTACAATTTCTTCAAAATCATTAGTGCATATATACATTCATGCTTTTAGCCTTGTATTGATTACTACTGAAGCTTAACGGCAGATGAAAGCTATAAATTACTACAAAAAAATATTATAGACAGATCTATAACAACAGCCACATAATGGAAATTTCAGCATAGTCGTACTAGACATAATGTACTTAATGAGCATGATGTTTAGAAGCAGTGTTTTACAAACTTTCTTTTTTATTGTAATTAAATTCTCCTTAATAATTTTGTTTTTTTTTATTTATAAAAAAAAATATATTATCAAATATAAGAATTAATTTTAAGATGTTATTATTTAAGCCATTCTCATTTTTTTATTTTAGATGTCTTGTTTTGTCCATGTAGCAAAGAGCTAGTCATGTTTAAGACTATGTTTCTTACTTGAAATCTGTTCATCTGTTTAGACTCAACTCATTACTTTCGTTAATTTTATACGAAAAATAATATAACTATTATTGTGGTTAGTGGAAAAAATTAACCAGATTGTTGGCAAAAATTAAATCTATTTCTATTTTTACTTTTTGGGTACGTAGGAAAATATTTTTTAAACAACATATTGTTAAATTTGGACCACGATCAAATTGTTCGTTATTACTCTGTGGCACACACTACTGACGGCTATATTCTCAACAACACGAGAATAAAAGTTGTTCCAAAATTACAACCTAAAACAAATACAAACTCTTGTATTAATTTACGTTGCTTTACAGTAATTTTGCTATTAAGGCACACCAATCGTATATAAAAGTGATTTTTCGGGCAGCCATTGTTAAGAGTTTTAACTCACTTAATGACTAATCGACGTTCTCTACGTAATTTTCAATAATTTTGCTTGGGAAAAAGTTTTAGTCAATCTATTTTTCTCTTATGAATGACTAGCTGGTCGATTATTGATTAAATTGCCTCCAAGTTGTCAATAAAACTGTGAGAGGCAATTCTCGTAAGTAATTTTGAAAATGAATAAGCAAACTTTAGTCTTAAGCAGACTGTCAGTAAAACTCCGTCTTGACTAAAAAACCCTATATACGCTTTTCTCCAAAAATCATTTAAGAATCACTGTTCATATTGACGTTTATTTCTATTATACATCTCCTGCAAAATACATCATCATACTTCGATTCGTTTCATTAACTTTCTATTGATTCTTCTTCTGTGCTTTATATTTTTGTTCATAAAGAGAAATGCTCTGAAGGACCACAAGTGCCACATCAACAGCAACAATTTTAATCACAGACTTGTACGCGCACATTAAAACAAGTACTTCACTCTGCTGTAGTCGTTCAGTTTTTGACATTTGATGCTTTGTTAAAAAATAAAATAAGCTTATTTATATATCCGCATGTTTGAAGTTTCTGTGTATGCTGATGATTTGAATACATCTCTATATTAGAAATAATTCAAATTAACTTTGCTTATGCTTTTTCTTTTATTTACTTATTAATTGAACAATCGTTTGTAATGGTTTTTTTTTAGCTGTGTGACTGACTCAAACTCATTAAAGCTGCAACAGGTGAACTTTTGTAAATATTTAGTCCCCTGAAAAAGTAAAAAGTGAATGTCTTTAAGGTTTTAAAGTTTAGAACAAACAAGAGAAATTTAATTTTATTTCAACCGTAATTTTAAAAGATAATTAAACACTGGAGTGAAAATTAATTAAATTACTTTAATAATTTGAAGATAATAGGTCAAGTGTTAAGTGCTTATGAAGGATCACTGTATGGCTCTTGGGAAAATAAAGACTAAATTTTCTGTCGTTTTCCTGTTTGGAAAGGGTATATAAAACATTTAAGAAAAATAAGATGAAAAACTTAGCTCCAAGTAACTATGTAATTGGGTGTTGTTTTTGTTTTCCTATTTTTTGATTATGACATCTCGTTGATAGGTTGGTCTAACCGAAACGCACAATAGTAATTGTAAATAAAATTAAAGGTTTTTAAAGATAATTGAGGGCTCTAAGAAAACTATGTGTAAAATAAAATATCACCCAAATGGTCGCCACGCCTTCGGTAGCATACCTCTATCCGATGGTCTTCATTTTTAATGACACTAAGACATAATGTAGGTTATATTTTGTTAATGTGCCGAATCATCTTATTTTTATACCCGCCACCAAAAAAATGGTGGGGGTATATTCATTTTGTCATTCCGTTTGTAACACATCGAAATATACATTTTAGACCCCATAAAGTATATATATTCTGAATCAGGGTTTGATTTGATGACGATCTAGCTATGTCCGTCCGTCTGTCCGTCTGTCCGTATGTCCGTCTGTCCGTCTGTTTAAAGCACGATAGAGGTCGCAACGAAAAAGCTAGGGGGCTCAAATTTTGCCAGAATCTTTCTTATAGACAAGGTTTGTTTGGTATTGAAAATGGGCTAAATCGGAATATTAGGAAGAGAGTTATAACTCGAAAAGCAAGAGTAGGTCGAAAAAACCGTGTCCTTCAAACATCGAATAAAATGGAATTGTGTCCAAACGCATTAACGTAGACTCATGAAACTTCGAATATATATTTCCTGGATAAAAACAATATTTTTTCCCAAAAATTATCTAAATCTATTTATTAGGAGAGGAGTAATCGATCAAAATGTACGAAAATTTATACCGCACAGTGTATTTTTTGGTATATTTAAAAACAAAAACGTCATAAAAGCAACAAAATTGGATGTACGACTCCGAAATTTTGCACACTTTGTTTTTTGGTGAGACGCTTTTTTGTAACGAAAAATCAATGTGCCACGCCCACCTCCCATATAACGTTTTACCTAAAATTCATATAATTTCTCTATTAATAAAGATTTTGGAATAACAAAGGGCTATATTGAAACACCTAAGTTGTACTCATTCGCAAAAATAACTTTGACACGCCTACTATAACGCCCACTTTTTACGTTATCTACCGTTAATGAAATTTAAAAGCTCATAAAACCACCAAAATGAGAGGTATGATGATAAAATTCGCTACGTCTATCCCGTTAGGCAATGTCATTACTGCGCCAGAAAATTAAGGTGCCACGCCCACTTTTACGCCCACCTCCCATATAACGTTTTATCTAAAATTCATATAATTTTTCTATTAATAAAGATTTTGGAATAATAAAGGGCTATATTGAAACACCTAAGTTTTACTCATTCGCAAAAACAGCTTTGACACGCCTACTATAACGCCCACTTTTCACGTTATCTACCGTTAATGAAATTTAAAAGCTCATAAAACCGCCAAAATGAGAGGTGTGATGATAAAATTTGCCACGTATATCCCCCTAGGCAATGTCATTACAGTGCCAGAAAATTGAGGTGCCACGCCCACTTTTACGCCCACCTCCCATATAACGTTTTACCAAAATTCATATAGTTTCTCTATTAATAAAGATTTTGGAATAATAAAGGACTATATTGAAACACCTAAGTTGTACTTATTAGCAAAAACAACTTTGACACGCCTACTATAACGCCCACTTTCACTTTTGAATTGTGTCCAGACGCATAAACGTAGTCATGAAACTTCGAATATATATTTATCGAGTCAAAAGAATATTTTTCCCTGAAAATCGCTTAAATCTATGAATTAGGGAAAGAGTTATAGATAAAAATGTACGAAAATTAATACCGCACAGTGTATATTTCCAACTTAAAACGTAATAAAACTGACAAAACTATATGTACGATTCTGAAATTTTGCAAACATAGTTTTTTGGTCAAAGTCTTCGTTATAACGGAAAATAGATGTGCCACGCACACTTTTTTCTTTAAATTTTTATAAAAATATATTAGTCATATTCATTTGCATTTATTCATTGCAGATGGCGACATCTGTTGAAGGCGCCACTACATTTTGCAAACACTGAGGATGATGTCTTTGCTAAACATCACGTAGAACACTAGATGACTCTAGTAACATTTTTTTGCCCAAACTACAAAGGAATTTTATAGGGGTTTGTGAAAACGAAAATGACCGAAGTTTGTTGACAAAAATTAACTAGAGTAATGATTTGTGCCCAACTTTACATATAGTTGTACACACAGTCTTATGAGGTTTAAGATTTAAAAATATTAAAAAAACTGTGCATCAGTAGATTTAAAATAAGTATTTGAATATTTAAAATACATATTTTAACTAAATTTTTTTTATTTATCTATTTTTTTGTAAAGGGTGGTTAAATTTTAAGGGCCACAGGGTGATTCAAAATAGACATTCTCTGCATTTTTCTAAAACGGGAAATTTATTAGTAAGATTTTGATTTTTAAAGTTCTATAACATTTTACTTTTAAAAGGTTTTCAAACGAAATAAGTTTTGTATAATTTTAAAATTTGTTAGCCATTAGTACATGAAAATAAATAGTTTATAATGCTTAGAAATAATTGTTTTTTTATCTTTAGGTCTAAATTTTCCTAAATTCCTTTTTTTAATACACCATAACTTCTAGAAAACATAAGATAACAAAAAGAAATTAGCATCATTTAGTAGATAAAACTCTCCTCTATACCACTATACCCCACTGTATACCCGGGACGATCCGAGCGTGATCACCAGACCAATTTTTGTGACACAAGGTCAAATATTTTTTGCAAAATTTTAGTAAAAGAGCTAAACAAATTTTTTTGTAATGTGCTTTTGAAGTATTTGAGTTTTTATATCCGCCACCAAAAAAAATGGTATGTATATTCTTAATCGGGGTTTTATTTGATGACGATCTAGCTATGTCCGTCCGTCTGTCCGTCTGTTAAAAGCACGATAGAGGTCCCATCGAAAAAGCTAGTGGGTTCAAATTTTGCCAGAATATGTCTTATACACAAGGTTTGTTTGGAATAGAAAATTGGCTAAATCGGAGTACAAGGAAGAAAGAAAAATTGCCTAAATGCATGTATTAGGAAGGGAGTTAGAGATCAAAATGTACGAAAATTTATACCGCGCAGTGTATTTTCCAATTTGTTAAAAATTTTAAACCTAATAAGAGTGACAAATTTAGATCTACGATTCTGAAATTTTGCAGGAATTGCTTTTTGGTCAAAGGCTTTCTTCTGACGGAAAATAAATGTGACACGCCAACCTCCCATACAACGTTTTCTCTCAAATTCTTATAATTTCTCTATAAATCGAATAATAAAGGACTTTATTGAAATATCTAAGTTGTATTTATTAGCATAAATAACTTCGACACACCTACTATAACGCTCACTTTCCACGTTATTTACTGTTAATGAAATTTAAAAGCTCATAAAACCGACAAAATTAGAGGTATGATGATAAAATTTGCTACGGAAATCCTTCTAGTCAATGTTAATGTTATGCCAGAAAATTTAGGTGACACGCCCACTATTACGCCCTCATCCTATATAATGCTTTATTTCAAATTCATATAATTTCTCAATGAATAAATATTTTGGAAGAATTACGGACTATATTGAAATATCTAAGTTGTATTTATTAGCAGAAATTTTATTGACACGCTTACTTTAACGCCCATTTTCACTGAAACACTTAATTTACGAAAAAATTTTACCAGCATATCCAAGTTATAATGGGTGGTTAAATTTTAAGGGCCGATGTTGATTTTGAATAAAACACAAATTATTTAGGAAATTATTATCATTTCTTTTTTAATGATAATATTTGTATGGTTCAATTATGTATGAAACAAAATATCGGCCAAATGGCCCCGCGACCTCAACGGCACACCTCGATCCGATAGTCCAAATTTTAAATAACATTGCTGATGCTCAATTGTTTGGCACGATGATGAGTCGAAGTTGACTGTTTTTTTGCCACACTATCGCGATAAACAGCAATGCTTCTCATTTAATGAATTTAGAAGGTATTCATAGATGTTCTAACATTTTATACAGACCTGGGGCCGAATTACGGCATTCGATATCGATCGAAATTTTACTCGAACGATCGAGTATGCTGTGCTTTAGGTATAAAGATTCTAATAGGAGTTTTCAAATTTCGATCACGTTCGAGTGCCGTAATTCGGCCTCTGTTTTAAATTTAAAATTTAACCACCCTCTACAAAGAAAGTGATGTATATTTTATTATAAAGAGATTACTCCAAGCGATTAACAAAATAATAATTATTGTGCTTTAAATGTACACAAAATTGGTGGTGGGTATAAAAGATTCGGCACAGCCGAATATAGTGCTCTTACTTGTTAGTTTTAAAAATTGTTCTCAAAATTTTTGTCTATAAATTTCATATACAAATTTTTTTGCAAACATGGTTTTTTGGTCAAAGTCTTCGTTATAATGGAAAATAGATGTGCCACGCACACTTTTTTCCTTAAATTTTTATAAAAATATATATTAGCATTTATTCATCTTACACTGCACCATTTATTGTACTGTAGCTAAGTATAAGATAAAGATGATAAGATAGATGACTCTACTAGCAACTACTAGATGGCATGCTAACAACTTATGCTTATGTTCTCCTGAAGTTATGCTCTATTAAAAATGGGAATTTAGTAAAATTTTGACTTAAGTAAAAAAAAATTATCTCTAAACATTATAAACAATTTATTTTCATGTACTAATGGCTAACAAATTTTAAAATTATACAAAGCTTATTTCGTTTGAAAATCTTTTAAAAGCAAAATGTTATAGAAGTTTAAAAATCAAAATCTTACTAGTAAATTTCCCGTTTTAGAAAAATGTATAGAATGTATATTTTAAATCACCCTGTGGTCCTTAAAATTTAACCTTAAATTCACTTTCTTCCTCTTAAATTCATGTAAATTCTCTATGAATAAAGATTTTGGAATACTAAAGGACTATATTGAAATATCTTAGTTATGTTTATTAGCAGAAACTTTATTGACACGCGTATTTTAACGGCCACTTTTATTGAAAGACTAAATTTACGAAAACATTTTACTAGCATACCGAAGTTATAATGGGTGGTTTAATTTTAAGGGACTATGTTGATTTTGAATAAAATTATTATGAAATTATTATCATTTATTTTTATAATGATAATACTTGTATGCTTCAATTATGTATGGAACAAAATATCGGCCAAATGGCCCCCCAACCTAGGCGGCACACTTCGATCCGATAGTCCATAATTTCAATGACACTGTTGATGCTCAATTGTTGGGCACGATGATGAGTCGAGGTTGCTTGCTCTTTTGCCACGTTATCGTGAAAAACAGCAATGTTTCCCATTCAACGAACTAAGATGGCGAAATGCATTTTGATTTGAACGCCCATTTTTATAAAAATCTTTAATATTTAAAGGCGTTGCTCGATTGCGTATCTTTCCACGGTTCAAATTGAGTTAGTCTGAGATTGAGAAATGTCAAATTAAATGCAAGAAAAAAGTTGAAGTTTAGGTGTAGTTCACCTTCAACATGGGCCTTTAAAATTTAAGCACCCTCTACAAAGAAAGCGACACATATTTTATTATAAAGAGATTATTCCATAATTATTAACAAAATAATAAATATTGTGCTTTAAATGTACACAAAATTGGTGGTGGGTATAAAAGATTCGGCACAGCCGAATATAGTGCTCTTACTTGTTTAGCATTTGAATTGTTCTTGGCTTATTTACGTCTCTTTTTCTTTTAAATATCCCCATAGAAAAAAATCCAACAAAGTCAAATCACATGATCGTGACTAGCAAGTACCATCGCCACAATGTGAGATAACACGGTCATTGAATTTTAGGCTTAAAAGAGTAATTTTTTCGTTGTCTGTGCGGCAAGTGTCGCCATCCTGTTTGAACGACATACTGTCTAAATTCATATCCTCAATAAATGGCCACAAGAAGTTCTTTTTGTTCTTGCTATAGTGAATATTTTTTCAGGATAACCACATGTCCGATTGCCCCATTAACCCATAAACTGCACCAAACAGTCACTTTTTGTAAATATACGGCTTTTCAAAAATTAATCAAGGATTCTCATATACTCATATGGACAAATGTGGCAATTGTGCTTGCTTAATCAAGTAAATTGGAAGTGTGCCTCGTCGCTAAACATGATTTTCTTTGTAAAATTAATGCTGTCTGTTCAGCTAACCATTCGGCATATTGACGATATTTGAAATGGTTAGTAGGCTTCACATTTTCAGTAACTGAACCCCATAAGCATGTAAACTCAACACATTATTTACATTTCTTATTAATGATGCACGTGTTCAATTATTGGGCACGACAACGAGTCGAGTTTGAAGGTTCTTGTGCCACACTTTCGAGAAAGAGCAATGTTTTCCGCAAAGCGAACTAAACGAGCACGCACAGGTAATTTTGCATTTCCTACAGACCATTTTGGCTGAAATTTTCATACAAGTCTCTCGATTGTAGACACATTTGGTCGATTATACTGACCACAAAATCACTAAAGGCACTAAATGCATTTTGATTTGAAAGACCATTTATCTAAACGACTTCCACAATCTTAACGCCCTGTTCAATTGTTTACCTTAATTTCGTTGTTATTTTTAAACAGTGAAACAATGATATGTCAATTTAAGATGGGCAAAAATTTGACGATAAGGTTTAACTCACAATAAACATCATGAATTATGGTTGTACTGCCCATAAATATGTAAAGACCTTCTTTTGTCTAATTTTATTAAATCATATCTATTATATAACTTTAAGTGTAACACTAAAGCAAGGCTATGCAATATATACTAAGTTAAAGCTAAACTAAAAATAAGAAGAATCTGATTTTTAATTGTAATATCTGGTGTATTGAAGCTTTACTTTCACTTCATAAATGGTTGAGATGTTATAATCTTTTAATAAAATGAGGATTAGTACACACAAGATGGGCATTAAGTTCAGTTTATTATAAATTTCCTTTTTATTAAATAATATTAGAGAACAGATTTTCCTAAATTCAATGCCATATTTTCGTGCTAATTTTTTGTTTAAAATTCATTTTAAAAACTCTTTTATTTCGTTTTGTGTTAAAAAAAAATAATATTCCCTCTTCTATAGAGTAGAGTAAAATTGCCAAAGTTTGTTAAAAGTTTTACGTAAATTTTCCAAAAAAGGCTTTAGAACTGTTGAAGATTTCCCAGCAATTAAACAACAACTATTTGCTCCCACTATCTACGTATTTATGCATGGAATTTTTTCTTTAGACAAGTAAGAATGAAAAGTTTAAAGGTCAAGGCATTTTTGTTGCTGTTCTTTATTCTACTAAAAAGAGAAGAAGAAAAAAACAAAAAGCAAAACATTTAAATTAGAAAGTTTGGCAAATAGAAAGTTACACAGATTTCTGTGGTTTTTGGGTTTTTCTAAACTTTAGCGTAAAAAGTGTGAATAAATAGAAATTTTTTAGTTTCAAACAATGCTTGAAATAAAACAGAAGAAAGAAATTCTTGTTGCACTCACAAGAATGTGCCTCAATTTTTTGCGCTAGTCTTTTGTTTGGCTGTGCAAAAGGTTTAAAAGTTTTCTATTGCAAAACATCAAAAAGAAAATAAAAATAAAAAAAAACATTGAAAACAGATAAAAAACGGATGACTTTTGATTTTTGAAATGGGTTTTTATTTTGACTTTCATAGAGTTTTAAGGATTTTTTTTCAGTATTCGGCAATTAGTGAAATACTAATATTCCACAAATTTCAGTGCTTTGTCTGAAGTATTTTTTATGTTGTACATTTTAGAAGTAAAATTTTATTTTTAATTTCGATTTTAAAATAAAAAAAATAAAAGACACTTGCTGAGACCAAACATCTACAAATAATCAGGGATTCGATATCATTTTATTTTCATCACATAAGATCAAGTAGAAACCACAGAAATAAATATTACTTTTATGGCATTAAGAAGAAACCACTTATGTATGTCTGATTTTACTGGTTTGCTGGATAACTATTGTTAATGTTTAGTTTATACTTTTATATTTTTAATTCTTTTGGTAAAAAACATATCGGTCTGGTGGTTCTCGACAATCCTTATCGCACAATTATTTTTAATCTCCAGCATTTTCTTTAGAGGTCCCTTGTAGCATCCACACTTAACGTGGGCTTATCTATGATCTGCAATGTTTCACTTAACAGTTTGCAAACCATATATGCTCTACCCTCTTAGCTTTCTCCAAGAAAATTCTATAAATAACATCATCTTCGCTTTGTATTCTCCTCAGCTAGTAATTACTTATTGCATGTGTCCTAATCAATGACATTATGCAGCTTATCTTCCTTGAAATACAGTAGTTACTGGATCCCTATCAAGACGCTCCTTCAATACCATACGAGCCTGCCTTTTTTAAACGGTTTCTACAATCTACAATCGTAAATATATAGATTTTACCAATTGAAAGATCTTCGTCCAAACTTAGCCATTACCCAAAGTAATTCCGGTTTCTGATTAATAGGATATATCTGCAGATCCCTTCTTCTCGAGTTTGTGAACAGTTTTCTTCTCAGCTACGGCCACGTATCCTTAACCCACATCACCGTCAATTCATTTGTATACGCAAACTTGTTGAGCTTTAGAATATACTCAGTTACCAATTATAATTTCATATTCATCATGAGCTCGCATTTTATACCCAACTGCTTATCAAATGTTGTAAAAATTCTCTTTCCGTTGCATTCAACAGGTGAACTAACTCTTGTAGCAAACCTTGCATTTCTGACTACCAGATAAACACGAATTCTCCCAACTAAGGGTTCAGGATAAGTTCAACTCAGGTCCTTACACACCAATGGCAGCAGTCGTAACAATGCTTCTATTTATTTGGTGAGATATGCAATAAACCTAATATACCCACACAAGCAACCCTTCATCGCATAAAACTTCCGCATTATCCCCGCCTTGAAAAAATTCGGTTACCAAATAACATGTGCGTAAATAATCATGGTTTTACAATTATCGTATAACTCCAGCGTGTATCCTTAACCCGTTTACACTGATGCAAAATCCTCTTTCCCATCTGTATACTTTTTCCAGAATTCCTGATATGTTTCATATCAAGTATTACCCCAAAATATTTAAACTTTCTGGAAATGCTTTTTTAAGGATTAAATTGTTATACTTTTCCTTCTTCACGTGTTTAACTATTTTAGTCGTCAGAATAATTTTTTTTTTTCAATTAAAAACAAAATACTCATTTACACAGCATCATGGCAACATTCAGAAATTTACTGTCTGCAATTCTAAATTCACTTCACTCAAACAAACAAAAATAGATTTAGTTCATTTAAAAAAATTTCTCTATAAAGTAAAGAAGATTTTATTTTTAAATCACTGATGGAAACACTGTTTTTTGACAGCAAGGTCACATTTTATGCCTGAATGTTGGTTTTGAGTTTTCTAAAATCCAACTCTTCTCTGAATTGAAATTAATAGACTTAAAATAACTTTTAAATTTCAGTACAAAAACGATTCTACACTTTCAAGCCGCATTTTTTTAAGTAACGACACATAATTTTGGCTGAATTTTAAATAAAATATTTTCTTGTTCACACAAATACACTGTCTGGTGTCGTTAGTGTTACACTTAAATATTTATTTAAATTTAATCCGACCTGTGTGTTAACTCAAAAAAAGTCAGCATACATTTTTGATCTTTATTGCAGGGTATAAATAAATAAAAATGGTAAATATGGTTTTGACCTCCTATAAAATTCCACTTAAATGCCTACAAAATTGAGCCATTAAGACTATTTTACTTTAAAATTTTCTTCAATATTTTAAAAGCTGTAGAAATTTTTAAGTTTTAAAAATCTATATTTCTTTGGTGTTAGACGAAAAGTCAAAAATACGGTCTAGTTTCTTGATTAGGTTTAACACAATTTTTTCTTCTTTTTTATTTGCTATCAAAAGCTTAAGTCCAGCATTAATGCTGCTAATGGTGGTCATTTGATCTTACGATAATAATTCAAAAATATGCATTTTTTCTTCGATATTAAACATAAACGGAAGTTTAAAATTCAAGCACTTTGTTTCAGCTTCAAAGATTTGTACAAAACTTTTCAACGATTTATTAAAAATATTATCTGCCTTTTTTCAAACTGACTTTAATACAAAAAGCAATTGCTTCTCTCGCTGCAATCTCTCCTTGGATCAAAATATCAGGTAAAGTATTCCTTTAATCAAATTCCTGACTTTTTGTGTTTCACTTTTACATTGCCTGTGTTCTTTTATATTCTCTCGCCATTTTGTTGGCTTTTGAATGCGATTTAAAAGATTCAATTGTATTCACTTTTTTCGGGCGCAGTTGACTTGTAGCAGGCATTCCTATGCAGACTAGTTTTTAATCCTACCTGATACTTATTCTGCTGCTATTATGTATTCTTCTAAAGTTATTGCCAGTTGTGGTGCATTGAAATAGCTTACCTTTGTATAAGTGTGTACATAAAGCATGGTGTTTGTCTGGGCATTTGTGTTTTTAACATCCTTGCGTTACAAAGAAAGAAAGTCAAACCCGGTAACTTGGTTTAAAAGTTGTTTCTCTCTTATTATTCTACAACACTCCGGTATTTGTTTATTCTTTTTGTTTATTCTTTTATTATGTTACGTTTTATTTATTGGTTATATTTAGTCAGTGAAATCACAAGCTTTTACCTAAAAGATTAAAATATTTTCTGCAAGAAAAAATAGATTTATTTAATAAATTAATATAATTTTTATAAAAATATTAAAAATTCTTTGAAGATAGTTAAAAAAATTATAATTATTTGTAACAAATCAAAATGACTATGAAAGGATATTGTTTTCACATTAATCTTCTACATTGTTGTACTTTTATTACTATTAAATAATTTTGTTTCACCAATATATCTTTGCTCATAACGGCTGTTTACCTTATCTGCCTTTGCAGTTTGCTATCTTCCTTATGTCTTCTATAGCTATTGTGTTTTTGTATTTTAGTTGCATTTAATTCACCTGTTATTCAAGATTGTTATAAACGACTCTACATAAAATTTCAAATTCCCATAAATTAACGTGATAAACGAGGTGTCCTTAATTTCTATTTACTTTCATTGTTTGTGTATTTTATGTAAATTTGTTCAACCTGCTGTATGCCTTTGTTCGATATCAATTCACTTTCTTTTCTTATTTATTGATTTATCATTTACATATTTGTCCTTAATTTATTGTCATTTTAGCAAAATTAAACTGTTACATTTACTTGAAATATTTCAAATAAATTTAACAGCAGCACCATCATCGAATACTGTGAGGGCTGAATAATGATGCAGTTTACAAGTACTTAAGTGTTACTAAACAAAGCGATAAATTATTTATGTGCAATTAATTTTAAACAAAAATGGTGTTACAAGTAATTTTGAAAGTAATAAGTTTTATTAAAATAATTATTTTGGATTACAATTTTTTCGAAAAATTATTTTTTTAATTAAAAATTCCATGAGTTTGAGAATTTAGCAAGACTAAAGAAAATATCGTCGGCTTAATATGGAAAATATCGTCGGCTTAATATGGAAAATATCGTCGGCTTAATATGAAAACCTGCTAAGTCCACTTTTTAAGTAAATTAAGATTATGATGCCATGTGGTAGAGAAATATGCGCCTGGTCGACCAGCATGTAGTTTTTCTTCAATTTAGGTCAAAAACTGCTAAATCCATTCACAGAAAATTTTTCGTAAGAAAAACTGCTCAATTATTAGTTCAGTGTTTATTACTAACTCCAATTTTTTTATACCCTTCACACAGTGAAAAAGGGTATATATAGGCTTGTCATTCCGTGTAAAGTTTCTACAATTTTCATAAAGTATATATTTTCTGAAAGCTTATGAATACAGGAGTCGATTAAGCTCTGTCAGTCTGTCCGTCTGACCGTCTGTCCGTGTGTATGTTTAAATCAACTTTTTGAAACTCCCCGACATTGCTTGGACCCGGGTGAAGTATTAAAATATCAGAAATATTCGGGAGTAGATCGGTATGGAAAATCAACTGAGATATGAGCAAAATTCCACGACCACTTCGATTTTTTTTTACAAAAACAACATTACAACAACAACAACATACATACATACAAACGTACACTGTACACTGGTTAGAGAAAACGTGGCATCGAATCCAAGCTGAGCCAAAAAAAATTTTTTTTTATTTTTTTATATATTTTTTTAATTTTTTTTGTATTATTTTTTATTTAATATATTATTTATATTTTTATTATTTTTTTTTAATTTTTTTTATATATTTTTTTTTAATTTTTTTTATTTATTTTTGTTTTATATTTATTATGTATATTTTAATTATTTTTTTTAATTTTTTTTTAAATTTTTTTTTAATATTTTTTTAAAATTTTTTTTTTTAATTTTTTTAAAATTTTTTTTTTAAGTTTTTAAAATTTTTTTTTTTTTTATTATTTTTTTTTTTAACATACATACGTAAATTTATAATTTTACAATGGGATGTTTTTATATATGTACGTATTTCATATGGGATGAATGGTGATAGAAACTACTGTTATTGCATGACTACACGTTGTGTATATAAGATTCGGCACGGCCGAATATAGCGCTCTTACTTGTTTTTTTATATTTGTAGGTTATAGTAATACATGAAAAATACCATAATATGGTTTTCCTCTCAAGCTACAAATATAAAAAATAAGAAGTTTTTTGTCTCTCCTGTAAAATTTACTGAAAGGTAGTTAGCGCGTTTGCATGTTAAGCTGAGGATATATGAAAAATTATATATTAAATTAAATTTTTTTTTTCATTATAGAGTACATATTTATTCAATATTGTATATGAATTCAAAAATTTGCTTTAATTTTTTTTAAATAAAAATAAAAACAAGTAAAACTAATTTACGGAAAACAAAAATCAAGAAATATTACAAAACTCAAACTTATCTATAATTAATTGATATATATCGATGGTCATAGATAAAAAGGTCTTAACTCATATAATTGTAATTGTAAAATTGTAAACATAATAAATAATGTATCCTATTTTGTCAAACTAATAATTTTACACTATTGTGGTTAATTTGTATGTGAAATATATTAGGATTACTCAAAAACTCAATATCGTAGACCATTAAGGGGCTAAAGGGGCTTTTTGCTTGTGACCATCGATGTATGATTATACCTTAAATATACAACAACATTCTCTTTCTTATCAAACGACTGAATCATTTAAACTACAAAGTCTTCTATTTCAAACCACACAACCTGTTATTAAAAAACTGGCTTTAAATTTATAACTTATGTAACCTTCCATTTTTTAAAATATTTGCTATCAAAATATATCATAATTTAAAAATCAATTCTATTGAAAACTTTAACACAATAACTTGTCTAACAGACTATGCAAGAAAACTTAAAAATTTTATTTTAACAATTGACAGCCATTTTCATTCTCCATTTTGTTCCCTTCAACTAGTAAAAGTTTCGAAAACAGACAAAATCTATCTATTGCGATTTATTGAGAAATAAAACCCAGAAATATCTTGCATCCGTTAGCTGTCAAATTATAGTAGAGACGCTATTACGGTTATATTTATAGATAAAGTAACATTTTGGCATAAAGCAGAATAATATTTTTCCTTTTCGTTTTTGCACCGCAAACTATTAGAACAGAGTGTTACAAATTTTTATGAATGTGTTCTTAATATCAGTTATAGATTTTTTTAATAATTTCAAGTTCTTTAGATACAAGTGCTCCCTAAAATTTTAATTTTAATTAAAAAAAAACTTTAAACGGCAACTTAATTAAAAATATCTTATAGATTTTTCTTTATATCATTACAAAGAGGATATTTTGTAAAAAAATAACAACAAAAATTTATATTACTTTCAAGAATGTCATTATAAGTATAATTAGTTATTTATAATTCTAACCACAATTTTATTACAATTAAAATTTTATTACGAATTTCTGATTAAGGGTAAATAATCTTTTTGTTTATTTTGGCAATGACGGTCTAATTTTAGAACATCTTCCGTAACGTCTTTAATAATTTGTGGCTGAAGCACCCGAATTTCTTTAACAATGTTGGCTATTTTCATTTTATAGTGGTGTCTCTAGTCGCCACTTGCCTTGTGATACTATTTTTGTCTACAAATTTGTTTAACTGAGAGCTGCTATGCTTATAGTCACTATCACTTCTGTAACAGAGGAGTTACTCTGTAATTCAATTTAAAAGAACACGTTTTCAAATAACAATGTATTAAGGAAACAAATTCGGGAAAAAAAATATTTTCGATTCGAATTATGGAGTAACCTCTCAGTTATTGAATCGATCAAATATGTATAACTATTTTTCACTTTTATTTTATTTTAGTCAGTACTTGAGCCATAAATACTCACGGTCTTGTCAAATGTTATCTTTAAAAGCTTTAGATTATGTAGCTTATTGCCATGGTGTCATATTAAATAATGAATTTAATACTTTACTGAAAACTTTATTTGTTATCAAATAATATTTGCTTTTGTGGTTAATAGGAAAAAAAGGAAAATTTTTCCAAATTAATATTTTTACATTTTTGATTTTAATTATAAAAGGAAATAAATTGAATAACATAAATAACATATTTTATTAATCGCACATATGTAGATGCATATGTGACTTAAAAAAAATCCAAAAAAATTTTCTGCAATGAAAACTTAGTGATTGTGGCTAACATAGCACTCAATAGCTATGCATTGATTTTTATTGCCCCAGAAGCGCAAATTTCGCTTTTACATTTTTATTCATTGAAAGGATCCTCATGTCACTCATAATAAATCACTGAAGAATTATTAAGCAAAAAAATAGTCACATGTATTGCGATTTCTTAAGGATTATAGCATTTCATGGCTTATCAATGTATATTCAGTAAGTGTTTACTTCACAAATATCAAAACTAAACTAAAAGGGATCTTCATTTTAAAATGTTCGGGCATCATTCCACAGTACTATAAATTGTAGGTTCTTATACACTTACTTAAAATTTAGATTTTTTAATTTTTTTTCCATTAAATTTTAATAAGTAACAGCTGGCGATAATTGGACATCAATATAAAATAGAGCAAAAAACTGGACCAAAAACTGATCACTTTCCGCAATTGATATATTAATAATATTAAATTTCTCCTCCAACGATCATATAAAAATGTTTAAACTAATATTTACCAAAAAAAACGTATTTTTTATAAAATTGTTTTAAAGTTTTTTGTTTACTAAACATTAAGTTACAAATTTAAAAAAATTTGTTTCCAAATATATAAATAAAAGTGAAGCTACATTGAGAATCGCAGGTTCATGTTTCAACGTAAAATAAAGCACGAACAAAATATTTTGCAAAAAAAACTTAAAACAAATAAATTTATTTAAGTTTTTCGCGTAAATAAAGTGTAAATTAATAATTAACTATTACCAAGTTTCTCTGCTTAATATTTTCTTCTCTTCTATGATCTCTCGTGCATTATTTTTGAAGGTCTGTCTTGTCATGTCCGTCTGGTTGGCTGTCTGTTGTTGCAAAAGAAAAGTTTAATATTCTTAAGCAAAATAAAATATTCAACCTTATAGAGGTAACTAGAGAAAAAATTGTTAAACAAATCAAAAGAAAAAAGTAGAGACTGGATTCCAAAGAAAAGTTACCATAATCTTATAGTTTCTTGTGTGAGTTAAAGTAGATGAAATTCATTTTCTCTCTAATAGTTTGGCAGAAAAGTTTAAAAGAAGGTACAGCTATACTTGCACGCACATACGTTTAACTGCACGCAAATTTCTTCCAAAACAAAAAAGAATTTTTTAACTTTTTTAAGTTTTTCTTTTCTTTTTTTTTTTTTGTTTCTTTAAACCTGCACTCTCTTATGCCCCATTCAGTGCAACTCATTGAGCTGAGCAAAAATTAAATTTCTTCTTTCACTTTTCCTTCTTATATATCTTTTTTTTTAATTTTTTTTAGTTTCTTCCAAAAAGACGAAGATAAATTAATCTTGATAAAGCTTATGGAAATTATTTTAAGTATTTTACTGTAAGGTTTGTTGTTACAGAAAACAGAAGAGAAAAATCTTTGTAAATTAAATTGATTTTCCTTTTTCCCCCCTTGTTAACTTTTGCACCATTGCAAATATTTTTGCAAATTTTGTAATTTTTGTTATTTGCTTTTTTTCAGGCTTTTATTAGTTGTGTGGCAGTTAGACAGTACAGAAAAACTGCTACTTATTGTCTGGATTCCATTAAACATAATTAGGGTTTAGTATATGCATAGATAATTTAGCAATTATTGTTGCCATACTCTCGACTACAGTCAGAGAATAAATGTTAGTTAAAAGTAATAATATATTCAAAGGGAATTTTTTAGTAAACTGACAGTAACAAGATTTTCGCTGATTGCAAATTAACGCAGAATAATAAACCGAATTTTCGTTTTTAAAATAACCGAACGACTTCTGTAAGACCGTAATATAAATGGTTTATTAACGTTATTAAAATGAAGTACTTATTTATTGCTATAATAATAATTACTTATTTAAGGCCCTATTTATAAGTCCCTATAATAAGTACTTAATCGAGTCCCTATTTGTAAGCAAGGGTAGAAGGTACTTATTTGAGTTCCTATTTGTAATCGAGCTTGGAAAGTAGTTACCTTCGATGACATTGCCGTGCTATAATGGTGGGATTAATAGCCAAATTGTAAATCAAAGTTATCAACTAAGTGATTTTGCACTGTTTTTAGTGTAGAGATATTTTTGATGCGGACAATTTTTAAGTTATTGCTCTGTGCTTTTTCCTTAATTTTTAGTGCTTTTCTTTTTTACGTCGGTGACACTAATTACTAATTTAAAATTTTTTTTATTAAAAACAATTTTCGTTAGGGTCTTAATTGATTAATTAATATCTTAAATTACCCTTACGTATCAAGTTTCGTTTCTTGATATTCTTAATGGACATAAAGCACCTTACTTTTATAAAATTAAATTGTTAAGAGAATTTTTTTTATAAGTTAAAATTCAAGTTGATTAAACGTATTAAATATTTCAAAATTTCATTTGTATGGAGATGCATTAAAAAGATGAAAATAAAACAGAAAGAGAAATTCATATGCAAACACTTTGCATCTTTTAATTTTATGGAGCAACCACTAACATCCTGATAAGGTTAATATTTATATGGAAAGCAATTTCCATATTGATAGCATTATGATATGTAATTCAACTGGCGTTTTGGGAAGATGATATAAAGAATATAATATCTATAGACCTTTATGTCGATTATGGATAGCAATAATATAACTTTAGTTTCATTTCCAGTTAAGTGCTGTTAAATTGTACACTGTTTAAAAAAGTGCTTTTTAATATAAAACTAATTTTAAATTAATCTACTCCTTATGCTTTTATTACATCAAAGTTTATAATTTTATAAAATAAATAAAATCAAAAGTAAACAAACAGTAAACAACAATTCTTAATTAACTTATAAAGAAATAAGATTGTTTTTCAACTCGATATAAAATTATATCTAAAATATTTTTATATGTCCCTGCTGATGATCTACGAAGTAAGTCGAAATATTGGAATAAAATAAATAAAGAAATTTAAAATCTTTTCTTTAAATATAAATAAACAAAATTAAATTTTAATGACCTAAAGCCAAACAAAAATCTCTAACAAAAGTAAACAATTTTAAACTCAGGGATTTTTAAGAAAAATAACGCAAGTTTTTAAGGCTTAGGTGCTTTTTGAAACTTCAAAGTTGATAACGTTATTGTAAGTAGTGAAGAACTGATTTCTAATACATTCATATAATTATTTGTTATGAGAACTTTTGCTGAGATAAATATAAGTATAAATAAGTAGATAAATTATAAAAAAATATGTACAATAGGTTGCTTTGTTTTAAAGATTTTTTTTTTTAAAGCTATCACACTATATATTTCAGTGCGCTTGACTTTTGTTATTAAATTTTGTTACATAAGTTTTAACAGTTTTCCAGAAAAAATCAAATTAATTTATTATGTGACTATGGGTTGTTGTAGCTCATTTCTATTTAAATGACTTTGTTCATGCAATGACACCCCATTAGGTGTACAATGAGCTGTGGCATTCTATCTGAAAATATTACTGGGCTCCTCGAAAAAGATGATGGAAGTATTATAACCCAACACGGGGAGTAGTGTCGGTTTATAATAGATAATTTTTTTCGCCATACTCTTGAAAAAAGACCTGAAATGTAGTTTTTGCAAGATTGAGCCACTACGGAAATTCATTTGCCAGCATGTTTGCCATATTTGCTGTATCCAACTATTCTGTTTTGAAAAAGAGAGTAAATGCGAATAAATACCAAGCAATACTTGATCTTCAGACAAATATTTTTGCAGGATTTAAGCTCCCAAATAATTTAAAATCAAATGCTCTAAAATGAGCGATGTTAGTTTTCATACTTAGTGTAACGAAATTTCGATTTTGTATGTTTTATCATCAAAAAATATTAAATTTTAAAGACTTATAATAATTTTGATCAGTACTAATAAATTAAAAATTAACTTATTAATAAAACTGAGGCTAAAATTAAACCAAAAAGGACTAAAATAAATAGCTGCATGCTATATCCGAATGTATTTTGAATCTATCTAAACTGATTATTCCTAATTAAAATATTTTTTTATTTTTATTTTAAATGTAAATTTTAAAAGCTATTTTAGAATTATACTTTTAAAAAAATATTAAAAACTTCGTTGATGAACAAGCACGTGTCCTGAAAAAAAGTAAAATACTATGTTTTTGAATAAACTCAGCTAAGTTACTACAATTTCTTTTTAAAGCTACTTATAAAATATTTGTATGCAAAATTTTGTTAGATTTATTCTAACATTTACTTTTCGGCTGTATTTTTAACAGTAATGCGCAAAAGCTTGAAATTTTAAAATATTTTATATTTAGCTAATAAAGTATTTGTAGTCACGTATTTGTGGCTTAAAATGCTAATCATAATAATATTTAACTCGAATTATTTTTTTCTATCTATTAAATAGATGGTTGTTTGTAAGGGTGATTCAAAAAAATAAATTTATTTATGTTAGTATACAATTAATGATATTGTTTTAATTTTATAAAACAAAGATTATTATTAGTCGTAGATGCAAGCTACCTAAGTGGAAGTTTATTCTATCTTAAATCTGGTATAAACTGATACCAACAAAGTTTGCTTTATATTAATACATTACACATTTTTATTACTTTTAAAAGAATTGACAAAAACCATGACATGATTTCTTTTAACTAATAGTTAATACTTTATTTCAACTTCCGTATTCATAAAAATTATTTTGGATTTATTAAGGGCTTTTTTTTACAGATGTACAGAAATTTGTCGAATGATCCTTCAACAAACCTAAAATATTTTTTATGAATACAGTAGTATATATAATAGTTTAGAAATATATTTTTATATGTTACCAAGGTGTATTTGTATAGGTAATTGCAGTTGATCAGCTGATCATCAGCTGGATATTGTCTAAAGTTGTTTTCTTTTTTGTGTGTTTGTTGGAATGAGTTACAGAAACACAAAATACCCGTAAATTTAGTATCGTTGCGTTTGTTGAAGCCGTGTTGTTCATACTTTCACAGTTCATTTACACAATATGTGCATAAATTTAAGGCACTGTTACGTTTAATATTTAATTGTAATTCATTTTCTACTGCATGTGCAGAATTTGATACACAGTTATTATTATTTAAAATTATTGACACATTTAATTGCTTTAGTATATTTATACGTCATATTTTACGTTGCTGACTTGTATTTTTATATTTAGTAATAATTCTGAGGAGTTCATTGCATACCTTTTGCAAAGTAAACAAACTTGAACATGAGTTGCAATGAACCAAAGTAAACTAATTAATAAAACAACAGTACATTGTGCTAGGTCGGCAAATTGGAATGTATGTTTTGTAACACTTATTTTTAGTTATTTTAATGCAATACAGCAATAAATTAGTATATAAGAAATCAAATTATGTTAACAAATGAGATATATAATAAACCTATTAAAGTGTTTAATTGTTTCTCTTCTCCGTTGTAACCAAGTTCAAGTGCTTGTGTTACATTATAAATTTTGTCCCGGTGTTACTGCCTTGACAAAAGAACAAAATAGTTGCTTGGCACATAAGCCTGGCAATTACACAATTTTCATTGATCAACAAAACAGTTGATCTAAGCACGTGTGTTTACTCGTGTTAATACATTCCGTTGGCGAATTTGGACGACATCGTTATAACGACATTTTCATCAATTTATTATTGCCAAAGAAACAGTATCAAGTCAAAATTTGCACGAAATTATCTTAAATGAAAATTTCTTTGACGAATCCAAGTGACAATGACAAAAAAAGGAATTATGCACGATAACATCACTAAAGGGTCATACTTATAGAAGTTAAAACTTAGTGACATTTTCTAACACAACAGTTCATAGGAGTACGCCAATGAATGATATTGTCTGCTAAGACTCACTTATACGCAAAGGCCTATGAGACAAAATCGGCTTTAGTCATCTATGGATTTTTGGACATTTACCTTAAAAATTCATATATGACATCAAATAAAAATCAGTATTTGTCATCTATGACTCACGATTTATCATGATGACGTTTGCCACCGAAACCTTGTTTATAGCAAAAGAAGGCTTATGAACAGTTTTAGAATCGTATTTAAAATGAATTTAGGGAATTTTGGTGAGTTGGCCTAATTGGGCATTACTTTTTTTAAAGACGGAGTTTAAATTACGGTTACTGAAAACGGCATTCGTAATAGGATTATGATAAGAGAACTATTGTTACCTCAACTGGACATCACAGATCTGGAGAATGTTTGGTTTAGCAAGACGGTAGCACCTGCCACACCGCACGTGAAACAAACCATTTAATGCATCAATGATTTCCGAAATCAATGAGCATAAGGAATTGTGATGTTAACTAGCCACCAAAATTAAAAGATTTAACGCCGTGTGATTGTTTGCGATTTTGTGATACGCGATTTAACCCGAAACACTTGCTGTGATCAAGACCGAGATTCAATGTCATCAGTGAGATACATCTCTGTGAAAACGAAAAATTTGATAAAAATAATAATGGCCTATCATAAAAGTCGTGGAGACAATTTTACGCATGTTTTATTTTAACTTAGTCGAAATATGTCTTGTTTAGAACCCATTTCAAAAATACGTGTTTTTATGATAAAATGAAAAAGTACGTTCTTACTAAGACACCCTATACCAATTAGGGTTTTGTAGCTAAAAAAAAAATTAATAGTTTTATAAAAATTTAAATTATTTCTCCAAGAATAGGTAAATCAATCGTAATATCGACTAAGAAATTTTTGGCTATAATATTATGGACTAAAAAATTAGTTGGGCTAAGCAAAAATTCTATAACCAATACGACAATAAATAACAACAAAATATTTAGCATAAAGTAAATTTTTCAAAAATTACTTGGAAAGTAATAGTTTAAACACTTATTTAATTTGAAGAACATAAAAATTATAAAACAGAAATGCAGAGTAATATTAAATTTAATTACTTAAAATGCCTTTTGTAATCTTCTGAAAAGTTAAACAGTAGCCAAAAGCCTATAACAATTATAAATACAATGTACAATTACATTAAGCTTTTGTATTAGTTTGTTTTCCATTTTGTACTAAAACTAAATATTTTTAATTACAACACATACATTCATAAAATTTATTCACATACACAACACTGCTATTGCTTTCATAATTAACGAGCCATAAATTCATGTGTGTGCATGATGTGAATTTGTTTGCAATATTAAAAATTTAAATATTTTACATTTGCATTAGAATTTACACGATGCAATTATGCGGAAAATATTATTAGGCATTCTATTCTGTAGAGCAGAGATTCCTAGTTGTTGGTATGTAAAAATATTCTCCTGCTTTATTTAGCATGGTGAAATGAAAGAAAAAATATTGAAAATAATTTGGTTAAAAAAAAAACGTTATAATAATAATTTTTATATTTGTGAGAAGTCGTAAATGTGGCTCAGTCAAAAATTCATAATTTTCACCAAACTTTAAAATGATTTCAAAGCAGTGTATTGTTATTACTGAAATATTTATTATTAATTAATTACTAAAATAATTTGATACTTTTGAAAATGTCCAATTTTTATGACATTATGACAATACGATACTTAGACGCCATGTTAATTAGACTATTATATACATGTATTTACATAAATGATCATAACAAAACTAACAAGCCTTGTTTTGTCCTGACTTATCCACACTCTATTTAGTTTATTTTTAAAAAAGGTTTTTATTGTGTTTGCGTTGTTATTTTGGATATGTAATTTAAATTTATAGTTTTTTAATTAGTCACTGATGTCAAAGTAACAATTTAATCTGAAATTTGTAATTGTAGTCAATATTATGTATATGGGCGTATATGAAATTAGAACTCCAACGTAGGCACTATGTCAAACTGGAATAGCTAAGAAATTTGAAATTCCAAAGGAATTTAATAAAAGGGACTGGAACTGGGATTATGGTGTTTTATTTGGAATATTTCATTCCATTAGAGCACACAACATCCCAACTGGTTCTACGTGTACACTTGTCATGGGTTTTGGCTTAAAGTACCCCTCCTTTTCAACCTAATCCAATCTTATTAAACAATTAAACTTTTTCCGGGCCACCAAAGCGATTCAAATTCTGTTAATAATAATATACTGTTAAGATTTCTAATGATCTCTAATCTTATGGACCACTAATACTAGTTTAAGAACAGCCGTTATAAAATTGACTAAATTATGACTTTTTATTTTTGCATTAAATGTTTCGCACAATTTGTGACAATTTCAGATGTTGTTTAACAAATGTTCAATATCAATAGATTTCAAATACCATCACCGCTAATCCCTTTATGTCCATGCAGGCCTTAAAAAATTTTCCACACAATAACATACATGTACATTAGTAAAAATTAATACAATTTAACACTTTAGCATGCAATGCAATGCACACAAATACACACATGTATTATTGTGACTGCATCGGTACACGGAAAAAAGTGTTTTTGTTATAATCGGAATTGTTGTCAATCATAAGAATGAGCTGAAAGTTACAATAAGTTATACAAATTCGTTTCATTTGTTTATTAATAAAAAAAATGTTTATACAGGGTGGACCAAAAGTCACGCCTGCGTGTAAAAATTGAATAACTTTTTTGTTTATTAATATTTTTAATTTTTTTTTTTAGATTTTATTCATCGATTCGTTTTACACCACCGTGCAAAATTTAACGACTGAGCAACGAACGAAAGTGCTAGAATTTTACTTTTAATCGTTCTTCGAGGATGAAGTTGGTAATACAGTAACGGTGAATGGGGACAGATATCGCGCTATGCTTAATAATTTTGTACGCCCTGAGGCAGCCAACAAGTGGTTTCAGCAGGATGGAGCAACAGCACACACGGCCCGTGCCACAATGACGCTTTTAAATGAAATTTTTGAAGACCGAATTATCTCGAAAAATTCAGAATTTAATTGGCCAGCACGTTCACCGGATTTAACTGCCCCTGATTATTTTCTATGGGGTTATCTCAAAGAACGAGTGTATGTAAACAAGCCTCAAACTATAGAGCAGCTAAAGAACAACATTGAAGCTGAGATCAGGGCAATAGAGCCTGAAACCTTGCGTGCAGTTTTGCAAAACGCCTGTTTAAGAGCCAAATTGTGCATCGATGAAAATGGTGGTCATCTCTCTGACATTATTTTTCATAATTAAAATTTAGGTCATACAAAGATAATATTATAATTAAAAAAAAAAATTTAAGAAAAAATAATAACAAACAAAAAAGTTATTCAATTTTTACACGCAGGCGCGACTTTTGGTCCACCCTGTATAAAAAACTACAACAATGTTAAAAAGAATAAATTTTCACACCTAAAATAAAAAATTGTACGCCGTGGTAACTCTTGGCTCACCCTGTATTGCCTTAGAATTTTGTTTAAAAACTTGACAACAAAATCAAATCAATGACAATAGAAATCTTCAACTATCAAAAACAAAAAAATCAATTAATTTGAAAATAATTCGATTGCCACATCAAATTAATTTTCTCTGTGTATTAAATCCTATAAAATTATATAGTTCACAAATTGTTTGTTTTATCTATTAATAGCATTTAATTAAAACCAATTTATTTAACTTTATTTTCGCTCTCCTTCGAAATTCCTCGTTTTTTACTTGTTTGCTTTGTTTGTAAACAATTTATTACAATTAATTCATTAAATATGGGTTAATAAAAGTAATCAGCATAAAGTAAAGAAACAAAAAAATACTGCATTTAATTAAAATTTTTTGTAATCATGCACATACACATGCATATTTTAGAAATTTTCTATATGTTAAATTGTCAACCTCATAGATTTATAATTATGTATTTTATTTGACTGCGCAAGCAAATTTTATTAAAATAAATTTTTAATTGTTTGCATTCTCTGTTAATCGTATGCATTTCATTTACTTTTTAACACACAGACACTCTCGTAGGTACGAACGGTAGACCAGAAATCAGGACAACAAAAAGGTTCAAAAGCCCTGCACTTGTATCCATGAACTCTACAGAATGTGTAAAAGTTACTTAAATTTTTTAATTGTAGATAAATATTTAATAATGAGAACTTATTATTAAAACATTTCAGTTAAATTGGTGTACAAACAAAAAAATAATAAAGTCAAAAAAATAAAAAATAAACAGATAAACACTTTTGTCCCAAATTTGTTAAGAAAAAAAAATCTTGTTCTATCATATGCCTCTTTTCTTTATAGTTTCACAGTTTATTTCCCAGAACGATGACTATTATTTATGTATTAATTGCTTTCTATTGAAAATGTGATGATCTGTCATCCTTGACAAATAAAAACTAGGAAACTAAAAACATACAAAAAAATCTACATGAAATTGACATAAATATGTTCTATTGTTGCTGACATGCATATAAATGATGATTGTCATATGATTTTTTTGCAGCTAGTGAGTGAACGGGTTGTCTTTCTTTTTTATGTTAAACAGACATTTAGAATTCCAATAATGATTTTTTGATGTCTATTAAACTTTTTTTGCCATAAACACCATTGTCAGTTAAATGCCAATTATTGTATCTTATTGTGTTTCATATACATAGTACAAACACATGTAATAAATATTTGTGTGTAGATCTATATGTGTGTATACAACATGTTTCAGTGATGTATTTAAAAGTGACACATTCTACATTCTTAACACATAAGATATAAAATTCTTCGACTTTTTTCAACTCCTGAGGTGCTTTTTGCAGGATTCAACACAGCACATTTATTTAAGATAAACTCTTACAGGTGTGAAAAGTTAAACATATTTGAATATCAAAATTATTGTGTATATTGAAAAATTTCAACTTAAGCTAACAATAATATATGTCTGTAAAATATTTAACCACATATTTCTCATCTAAAAAATCTTCTTAAATAGTAAGTAAGTGCTATTATATACATTTATATTTATGTGATATATAAGTGTGTATATGAATCTAGTTGTAAATGATTTCTTAAGCTAAAAATACAACTTCATTCTAATAATTAAATTTTTTTTATCTTTTTATTTAATTCGCCTTCACTTTTTTCTCTAACATAAACCCAAAACACATATAAAATCTGGAACAGAAAATACAAGTAAGAATGCTATATGTGGCTGTAGCAAATCTGATAAAAAAAACTGATTTTATCGTAGCTTAAATTGAATTTAATGTTTAATTGATTTTGCTCTGCTGTATTCAAGTAATTAAGCCTTTTAATTTGCTATTCATATTGATGTGCTGAAAGAAAAAAAACAATTATCCGCCATTTTGGATGCCATGTTGGACTTTAACATTTTAATAATTTACTGTATTATACTGGTCGAGTCCTTCCATTTTATACCTATATTGTGGGGACTGAAGGAGGCAAAGCAGTAATAACTATTTTTGATCCATATATCCGCCATTTTATTTTGGACACCATTTTGTATGTTAACATTAACATTATATACTGTACCTTCCTGGCAAAGTTCTTTTGTTTAACATCAATATTGATCGAGTTGAAATGGGTAAATTCTTTATAATAAAATATATAAGCTAATTGCACGCCATTTTCTAGTGGAAGCCATCTTGGACTTAAACATTTTTTTATAGTGCCGTATATTTTGCTAGTCAAGCCTTTTCTTCTGATAACTAGATATATCAGTGATCTTTGTTATTTACAAGACGGAAAAAAATTTTAAAATATGTTATAGGAAAACCATTTATATTTTTGTGATTTTATATCAGTAAGTTTCAAACCGAGTTGTTAGTTCTTTTTTGCAGTATTTTTCTACGGCTTCTATCTGGTGTCTTAAACATGTCAAAAAAAATTATTAGGGGCTTGGAAAACTTTATATATATCAAAAAATATTTAAAAATTGTATGTACCTATAACTTTATCTATTAGTAACCGATTTATTAAATTTTTTTTTTTATATCTCTAGAAGCATATCATAATAGTAACAAATGTCTCTAAAGATTATCCTAAGTGGTTCTTAAAAAAGTTAATTTTTGTGTTTATACAATATAAATATAGAGGCACTCGTGTTTATTTACTCATATTTCTAAAAATAATGGGACGATCGTGCTAGATTTTAATAGCGATTCATTCCCAGACATTTGCAAATAAATATCAGTAATTTCAGTACAGCTCTCAGCAATATATGGACGTTTCATAAAACTGATTTAAACTAACACACGGACAGATGGACATGCTTTTGTCGACACCCAAAGTCATAAGCTTTCACAAAATATATACTGTATGCGATTGGAAAATAATATATAGAAATTACAAACGGAATGACGAAGTTATATATTTAAGAGCGGCTTAAGCATAACAAGTAAGAGCACTATATTCGGCAGTGCCGAATTTTTTATACCCACCACCAATTTTGTGTACATTTAAAGCACAATATTTGCTATTTTGTTAATCGCTATGGAATAATCTTTTTATAGTTAAATATGTATCACTTTCTTTGTAGAGGGTGGTTAAATTTTAAGGGCCCATGTTGAAGGTGAACTACACCTAGTCTTTAAATTTGTTTTCTGCATTTCACTTGACATTTCTCAATCTCAAACTTACTCAATTTGATCCGTGGAAAGATACGCAAATGAGCAACGCCTTAAAGTTATTCAGGTTTTTTATAAAAATGGGCGTTCAAGTCAAAATGCATTTTGTGCATAATTCTTTTGATCAACATAATCGTTCAAATTTGTCCACAATCGGGAAAATTGTAAAAAATATTTAAATTTCTGCAAAACAGGTCTGTATAAAATGTTAGAAAATCTGTGAATGCCTTCTTAGTTCGTTAAATGGGCACCAGTGAAGTTGTTTTGCGATAGTGTGGCAAAAGAGCAGTCAACCTCGCCTCATCATCATACCTAACAATTGAGCATCAACATGGTCATTGAAAATTTGGACCATCACATAGAAGAATGGGGGGCCATTTGGCAGATATATTGTTAAATACATAATTGAACCATACAAATATTATCATTAGAAAAAGAAATAATAAAAATATCCTAAATAATTTGTGTTTTATTTAAATTCAACATCGGTCCTTAAAATTTAACCACCCTTTATAACTTCGATATGCTACTAAAATGCTTGTAGTCTTTCAATTAAAGTGGGCGTTAAAGTAAGCATGTCAATAACGTTTCTGCTAATAAATACAACTTAGATATTTCAATATAGTCCTTTATTTTCCCAAAAACTTTGTCAATAGAGAAATTACATGAATTTCAGATAAACCGTTGGGAGGTAGGCGTTAAAGTGAGCGCGTCACCTTAACTTTTTGGCACAACAATTACATTGATTAGAAGGATATACGTAGCAAATTTTATCATCATACCTCTAATTTTGGCGGTTTTATGAGCTTTTAAATTTCATTAACGGTAGATAACGTGAAAAGTGGGCGTTGTAGTAGGCGTGTCAAAGTTATTTTTGCCAATGAGTACAACTTAGATGTTTCATTATAGCTCTTTATTATTCCAAAATCTTTCTTAATAACGAAATTATATGAATTTTAGGTAAAAAGTTATATGGGAGGTAGGCGTAAAAGTGGGCGCGGCACCTCAATTTTCTGACACAGTAATGACATTGCCTAGGGGGATAGACGTAGCGAATTTTATCATCATACCTATCATTTTGGCGGTTTTATGAGCTTTTAAATTTCATTAACCGTAGATAACGTGATAAGTGGGCGTTATAGTAGGCGTGTCAAAGTTATTTTTGTAAATGAGTACAACTTAGGTGTTTCGATATAGCCCTTTATTATTCCAAAATCTTTATTTATAGAAAAATTATATGAATTTTAGATAAAACGTTATATGGGAGGTGGACGTAAAAGTGGGCGTGGCACCTCAATTTTCTGGCACAGTAATGACATTGCCTAGGGGGATAGACGTAGCGAATTTTATCATCATACCTATCATTTTGGCGGTTTTATGAGCTTTTAAATTTCATTAACGGTAGATAACGTGAAAAGTGGGCGTTATAGTAGGCGTGTCAAAATTATTTTGGTGAATGAGTACAACTTAGGTGTTTCGATATAGCCCTTTGTTATTCCAAAATCTTTATTAATAAAGAAATTATATGAATTTTAGGTAAAGCGTTATATGGGAGGTGGGCCTAAAAGTGGGCGTGGCACATTGATTTTCCGTTACAAATAAGCGTCTCACCAAAAAGCAAAGTGTGCAAAATTTCAGAGTCGTACATCCAATTTTGTTGCTTTTATGACTTTTTGTTTTTAAATATACCGAAAAATACACTGTGCGGTATAAATTTTCGTACATTTTGATCGATAACTCCTCTCCTAATGCATAGATTTAGACAATTTTCGGGGAAAAATATTGCCTTTACCCAGGAAATATATATTCGAAGTTTCATGAGGCTACGTTAAGGCGTTTGGACACAATTCCATTTTATTCGGTGTTCGAAGGACACTGTTTTTTTGACCTACTTTTGCTTTTCGAGCTATAACTCTCTTCCTAATATTCCGATTTAGCCCATTTTCAAACCTTGTCTATAAGAAAGATTCTGGCAAAATTTGAGCCCCCTAGCTTTTTCGGTGCGACCTCTATCGTGCTTTCAACAGACGGACTGACGGACAGACGGACAGACGGACGGACATAGCTAGATCGTCATCAAATCAAACCCTGATTCAGAATATATATACTTTATGGGGTCTAAAATGGATATTTCGATGTGTTACAAACGGAATGACAAAATGAATATACCCCCACCATTTTTTTGGTGGCGGGTATAAAAATACTGTTTACAAGGAATCTTATTAAATTTAAAATTGAGTGCGCATCTTCCTCTTTCATTACACAAAACAAAAATAAGTATGAGGAATATTAAAAAATATAACAAAATTTGAAATAAAACAAGTAAAAGCATTATATATGGATGTGCCACTTTTCACATAAATTACATTCAAGCTCATAAAATCGACAGAGTTAAATGTATAAGATGATAAAACTAATGCAAGAAAATTAAGGTTGGAACCGCACTTTAACGCCCACCTCGGAAGAACCTTTTATATTAAAATCATATTATTTCTATGTATATGGACAAAAATTAATCTTTTATGGATTATCTAAGTTTACTTCAAATATTTTTAAAATATTTTAAAAGTGGGAGGTACCATGCCTACACAAAGCTTATATTATTATATCAAAATTATCGGTTTCAGTTTCAATAAAAACATAATTGTAGTAATAAAGAGTGACTAGTATTACTCTAAATGTAGAAATACAGGGTGGGCCAACTTAGAGTGACTGATTTGAAATGCTTATAATTTTTGTATTTTTTAATTTTTTTCTTTAACTTTTTTGCAAAATAAAGTAAAAATTATAAATTTTTTTAAACTAAGTATGAAAAACTACATCTTTTAGATGGCGTCCATTCTCCTGTTGGCAGTTTATGGCTCTACTCAATACATTTTACATTACGTTGCGCTACGTTTCTGACTGCAATTGAGCAATTTCTGTCCGAATATTCTGCTTTAGCTCCTGAATATTTTGTGGTTTGTTGACGTAAACTGGTTCCTTCAACAAACACTACAAAAATTTCTGGGGGCGTCAAATCTGGAGAACGAGGTGGTCACGCGAAATCTGTATTTTTCAAATTATTCGGTCTTTAAAAAGTTCTCTCAGAATTGCCATTGTGGCGCTTGCGGTATGAGCTGTAGCTCCATTATTGAGATTTATTGGACGTAAAAAATTTTCCAACATAGTCCGGTACACCACTCCAGAGACAGTTTCTGGCTCATTAAGTTAATTTTTGAAAAAATATGGACCAATAACTTTATCCTCCATAATTCCACACCAAATAGTGCATCTGACTGATTTTTGGTTTTAAGGACGAAATTATTATTGTACTAAACTTTAGATAGTACTTAATTTAAAGCATCCAGAGATTACAGTTTTTCAGAAAGGACATTGGATTTATTTCTGTTATGGGAATTGTCTCGTCCCCATGCCTTTTTCTATCGATCCTACAACCATTTTATTTACAAAATTCGTGTGATATGCAATTTAAAATATTTTCTTTGGAAGGTGCCATAAGTCTTCATTTCCCCTAATCCAATTGAACCTGTCATTTCGAAAAAGGCACGTATCACACTTTTTTTCAAATATCACCTTTAGACGCCATTTAATTCATTTAAGGGTTTTACGTATTCTCTGTGAATATGGTAGATCTTCAAGTGCAAAAAACCACCTTATATGGCCCTCGAAATCTAAAGTCTATATGAAAAGGGCACGAGTCCGGGACTTATGCCCTTTTCAGGGGAAACAAAATGCTAATGTATAATATTTGTATAGAATTCTATTATTGGCACCTCGTCTCTGATGCAGCCTACTGTGTATTTTTATTCTGAATTATTTTCCTCAGCCGCGCTAGTCAAGTGGCTAGACAAGCCAAGCTAGCTAGACAGTGGGACAAAAAATTATTTTTACCATCAATTTATTTGATAGCGAAAAACGAAACCAATTTTTTTATATTAATTTTCAGTTTTATTAAATTTTAGTTTCTGGTATAACTATTTTTGGAAATATCTGCATTTAATATTTAATAATATGAAATGTTTTTAAGCAAACAAGCAAAATGTAACTTTTACGAATACTCACATATTTTTCACCGTTGGTTGCCCACTGCAAACTTTATGTTTACGTTTTGCTTTGTTGTTTTATTTTTTCACAAATCTTTCAAAGTGATTTCAACCGCAGGGTTGCCAACTCACTGCATTACATACATATTTTCATATCTTAACTATCTAAACTAATAGTAGGCAGACATAGAGCTGGCAGCCCAGTTCTTTTAGACGTTGAGGCTAATGAAAATTTTGAAATAAGAAGGCCTAAAACTGAAGAAATTATTGACATAAAAAAATGGTGACCGAAACATTACAAGAAACTGGTGCTTTCTGTGGATTCCTATGGCAAAAGAGTACCCAAGGACAAAAAAAAAAAACTTTTGCTATTTCCCAAGTGTCACATTTCACATTTTCCAAGTCTACACCAGGCCTTGTTACAACACGTGAATCTATAGATTGTTTAACCAGTTATGTATTCCAGCTCTTACAGAGAATGGGCACCAGCCCGCCTTTACCATCAAATGATACTCCTGCGTATGCTGGCAAAGTGCCAATCAATGTAAAGAAAATACCAGATTTGAAAAAACTAGAAAAATACATTCCAGAAAAGTACCAAAATTTCTATGCAGAGATTTTTGCATGGCCAACAACTTCAGCTAATGAACAATATGAAGAAAATAATGATGATTAAATGTCAGTTCTTCCGAAAATCTTTGTATTTGCGATTATTTCTAACAAGTCATATCGAAAAGGGCATAAGTCCAAAAACTTCAACCACCAAAATCTGTATGTTACATGTTTTTTTTAAAAATAAATAAATGGCACAAAAATTATATATGTTTTTATTTATTAACTTCTATATTCAGTTTCTTAACCATCATAGATTTTTTCCGAACAAATACGTTTTTTGTTAATCCTGAAAAGCTTTAATGTATGGACTCATGCCCTTTTCGAAATGACGAGTTCAATTATTTTAATAAATTGTAAAATTTTTAGTTAAATATCTAATACCAAAATAAGGAACTCTTATATTTATAGTTCATCAAATATCTTTTATAATAGATTTTATGTATGGGGCAATCACGTCACCTGCTTCGAAAAATATTTGGTTTTTATTTATAGAGATTATAATGTATTTCTTATATGGGTTTTTGAATTATTTAACTTCTTCAATTTCTTCTAACTACCTAGTGGTCAAAACTTGACTTAAATTTAATGTTATGTCAGAAATTTAAAAATTTTACCTACTTACTGAAAAGAATAATAATTGCACTAACTTTTCCATCGCTGCTATAAACTACTTAACTCTAATTTATATTATTTCTCAAATCTTTCCTATAAATTTTCGTCTATACAAAAACAAGCACACATTTTTTTCCCTGTGATATGTCTGAATGTCTTAACAGGCAAGTTTCATAATTACAGCTCCTGTAAATAAACAGCTTTTAATAATATTGTAATTGGAAATTTTGGAAAAATTATGTTTTTGTATTGGAAAATCGTTCTCTACTGATCTCTACTGTGGTCTTGTTTCCCTTATTTCAAACTTTCTAATAATAATATTTTCGCTTGTTTCTTGTCTAGAATTTCCTATAACAAAATTTATTTCAAAACACACACAATCATATGCTAGAACAGAATCAAATGTATCTATGTTACGTTTCTTTATTCTCTTGCAGCTTTTGTTCAATTATTTTAGAGGAAACCTTAAACATTTTTTTTTTGTTTATTCTACTTTTTATTTCTGTGGGCGTTTAAAGTTTTTTTTCCTTTTTTTATAAATATATCTGAGTATATGTGTATATAAAAGTTGTAAAAATTTATGAAGTTTTCCGTTTAAATATTTTTTGCTTTCGTTTCCTTCTACATCCTTTTATTATCATTGCTGTCTTTCCTGTAACAAAATCTTTTATTGACTATTAATACGCAATTGGCTGTTTGGTTTAGCTTGATGCTTGATTTAGTTTAACTTTGGTTGTTTCCTTACATTTGCTTCGCCTCATTTCTTTGCCGGTTACTGTCTTTATGCTAACCATGAAAAATATTGGTCATTTTATTTGTAACGTATTGAAATATTTTTTTTTTTTTTTTTTTTTTTTGTGGGTGATATTCAGAAGATTTTAAGGCGATTAAGCAGTGTTGATCCGTCTGTCCGTGTGTTTGTTGGAAGCTTGACTGAGGACGAATGGCAAGTCCTTACTTTGTTATCATTAACTGAATGTTATAATCGTCAAAAAGTTATTAGGCTACGCCTAATTGTATGCTTATTTCTCATATAAAATTCTAGTTGTAATTGACACGTGTAAATATATTCTAAAAGTGAAAATATTTTCGATATCGCTGTGAGAAATGCATAAAAATTTTAGTAAATGGCGAACTGTTATTAGTTATCATAAGATGGAACATACATATATCTTTTAAATAGTCTACGTGCATTAAAATTATAAGAGTTTTTCATTTACAATATTTAAAAAAAAATTAAATAAGAAAATTGTATAGCCTTTAATAATTTTTGTGTATAATGAAATAGGAACTTGTGACACTGTAATGTCCCAATATATAATATTTTGGCTATATTCTAGAACCCTCTTACAAGTTCCAATAAATCTGTCGGATTTCTTCCTTAACAAGAGAACTGATTTCTACATTATCACAATGAAATCTCTTCTAGTGGATTTCACATATATAATGTTTTATATCTATAGCAAAAGTAATCGTTAGCCGTCTTAATTGAAGGTAATTCTTAATCTTCTATATTGATCGAAGGTATACATAATTCGTCATAGCCAAACAAAACACTTTTGACTGTTTTTCTTTTTTTCCTCTTCTCTGATTTCCTAAGAGTATTGCTTCTTACTTCTAAAAATCTTGTTTTCAATGATACTTGATCTGTAGGTGTGTAACAATATTTTGGTGGTCATGTTGTTGTGTGCTGACGTTTGAATTGAATAGAATATTGCCCCAATCGAATATTAAAGATACATTCAAACATATTGTAGTTTTTAAAATTGTTGAATTTTTTCTCTTTTTGCTTTTCTATCTTTGATTTTTTATTCTATTATTTTATTCCTTAATGGTGTGTCTAAAGTTGTTTTTTCTCTTTTGAGTGCATGGTTTTTATTTTTTACATTCGTAAATTTTGTATATGGATGAATGACATTACTTTCAGTTAAAACGGCATTAAATTCAAATTGACAATTGATGAGAGTTTATAGAATTGAATTTCGAATGGAAAAATGCCATTAACGTAAATATATTAAGTTAATGGAGTGAAGATAAATTAAAATAATATAAATAAGAGAATGGAATAAGAAGGCAAATTTATAAAAAAAAAGCTGAACAATACATATATATGGTATAATATGAAGGCAAATTGTTACTTTGACTTGTACAGGACCTAAGTCAAATTTTATAATTTTTAAAGGAGAAGGAAAAGTGCAAAAATTTGTATATTTAACAAATATATTATCTACACTTTCACATATCAATTAAAAATTATACTCTATTGGACCTGCATCAAAAGCAGCAGAAATGGAGGTAGCGATTAGTAAATACTAGTATATTTTTCGCTGACCCATTCGACCGTACTCTAGCTGTAGATGATTTTTAAAGAGGAACCATCTAAAACAGGAAAACAAAATATAGATAAAACAAAAAGGCATGTTTTGAACAAAAGTTATAATTGTTCAGTTTTTTTCATTCATATAAAGCACTGTTTTTCAAAAAAAAAATTATTAGTTCGTTTTACTTTTTTTATTAATGCTTAAGTCCTTATGACATTTATTTTTTCTGGCTTTTTAAGATTTCAAAAAAGAGTATAAATATGTTTTCATACGAAATTTAAAGGGAACGAAAAAGTTTAGAAATAATGAAAAAATCTCAAAACGTCAAGGTTTCGCGTATATTATCGATACAAGAAAACGCAATCTGATAAAAAAAATGTGCAAATTTTTAACTGAAATTGTCACTACAGTAGAGTATATTATATAATGTATATAAGTATAATAGTATAATGTATAATAATAAACTGTGTAAAATCGAATTGTCTAATAAAATTTTAGACATTTGGATTGAAATGGAAATAACATCAAATAATAAGAAAAATTTATAAAAAAAAAACAAGAAACTAAATATAATAAAAATATTAAAAAATTAAATAGAACAAAATAAATCATTAAAAATAAAATTAAGAAACTAAAATAAAATGTTATAAAATTAAAAAAAAATACACCAACAAGAAATAAAAACAAGTAAGAGCACTATATTCGGCTGTGCCGAATCTTTTATACCCACCACCAATTTTGTGTACATTTAAAGCACAATATTTATTATTTTGTTAATCATTATGGAATAATCTCTTTATAATAAAATATGTATCACTTTCTTTGTAGAGGGTGGTTCAATTTTAAGGGCCCATGTTGAAGGTGAACTACACCTAGTCTTTAAATTTGTTTTCTGCATTTCACTTGACATTTCTCAATCCCAAACTTACTCAATTTGATCCGTGGAAAGATAAGCAAATGAGCAAAGCTTTAAAGTTATTCAGGTTTTTTATAAAAATGGGCGTTTAAATCAAAATGCATTTTGTGCACTTCGTAATTCTTTTCATCAACATAATCGTTCAAATTCGTCCACAATCGGGAGAATTATAAAAAATATTCAAATTTCTGCAAAACAGGTCTGTATAAAATGTTAGAAAATCTGTGAATGCCTTCTTAGTTCGTTGAATGGGAACCACTGCTGGTTTTTGCGATAGTGTGGCAAAAGAGCAGTCAACCTCGCATCATCATCAAGCCCAACGATTGAGCATCAACATTGTCATTGAAAATTTGGACCATCAGATAGAGGAGTGGCGCCAAGGATGGGGGGACCATTTTGCCGATATTTTGTTAAATACATAATTGAACCATACAAATATTATCATTATAAAAAGAAATGATAAATATTTCTTAAATAATTTGTGTTTTATTTAAATTCAACATCGGTCTTTAAAATTTAACCACTCTTTATAACTTCGATATGCTACTAAAATGCTTTTGTAAATGTAGTCTTTCAATGAAAGTGGGCGTTAAAGAAGGCTTGTTAATAAAGTTTCTGCTAATAAAGACAACTTAGATATTTCAATATAGTCCTTTATTTTCCCAAAAACTTTGTCAATAGAGAAATTACATGAATTTAAGATAAACAGTTATATGGGAGGTAGCCGTTAAAGGGGGCGTGTCACCAAAACTTTTTGGCACAACAATTACATTGATTAGAAGGATATGTGTAGCAAATTTCATCATCATACCTCTAATTTTGTCGGTTTTATGAGCTTTCAAATTTCATTAACGGTAGATAACCTGAAAAGTGGGCGGTATAGTAGGCGTGTAAAAGTTATTTTTGCGAATGAGTACAACTTAGGTGTTTCAATATAGCCCTTTATTATTCCAAAGTCATTAGTAATAGAGAAATTATATGAATTTTAGGTAAAACGTTATATGGGAGGTGGGCGTAAAAGTGGGCGTGGCACCTTAATTTTCTGACACAGTAATGACATTGCCTAGTGGGATATACCTAGCAAATTTTATCATCATACCTCTAATTTTGGCGGTTTTATAAGCTTTTAAATTTCATTAACGGTAGATAACCTGAAAAGTGGGCGTTATAGTAGGCGTGTCAAAGTTATTTTTGCGAATGAGTACATTTTAGGTGTTTCAACATAGCCCTTTATTATTCCAAAATCTTTATTAATAGAGAAATTATATGAATTTTAGGTAAAACGTTATATGGGAGGTGGGCGTAAAAGTGGGCGTGGCACATTGATTTTCCGTTACAAAAAAGCGTCTTACCAAAAAGCAAAGTGTGCAAAATTTCAGAGTCGTACATACAATTTTGTTGCTTTTATGACGTTTTTGTTTTTAAATATACCGAAAAATACACTGTGCAGTATAAATTTTCGTACATTTTGATCGATAACTCCTCTCCTAATGCATAGATTTATATAATTTTCGGGGAAAAATATTGTTTTTACTTAGGAAATATATATTCGAAGTTTCATGAGTCTACGTTAATGCGTTTGGACACAATTCCATTTTATTCGATGTTTGAAGGACACGGTTTTTTCGACCTACTCTTGCTTTTCGAGCTATAACTCTCTTCCTAATATTCCGATTTAGCCCATTTTCAATACCAAACAAACCTTTTCTATAAAAAAAGATTCTGGCAAAATTTGAGCCCCCTAGCTTTTTCGGTGCGACCTCTATCGTGCTTTCAACAGACGGACAGACGGACAGACGGATGGACATAGCTAGATCGTCATCAAATCGAACCCTGATTCAGAATATATATACTTTATGGGGTCTAAAATGGATATTTCGATGTGTTACAAACGGAATGACAAAATGAATATACCCCCACCATTTTTTTGGTGGCGGGTATAAAAATTAAAATCAAAGTTAACAAAACTAAGGACTAAATAAAAAAGCTTGAGACTTTTTGTTAAGATCAATGAGTGCCAAACCAATACAATGGTACTTTTGGTTTGTATTTTGATGTAACGTTTTGTGTACACCAAGCGCGGATACAGGGGAAAGGGATATTTAACCACCAAAATAAAGTAAATATAGAAAATATAATAGAGGCTCTGATAAAGATATCCAAGTGGAAAGACAGGGATATATTTTAAAAAGATTTATTATTAAGAAATTCATTAAGCACATACGAATTTTTGTGTGAATTATATATTCTAAGTGTTATACCTACTCTCACACAACCGCTACAAAAACAGGACATAGATTTTAAAAGAAGTTAAGATCTCATACAAAATTTAATAATGTGTCTTCAACAAAAAAAGAATTTAAAATAATTATTGAAGAAACACAGAAGATTTGCTTTGTTATGGAAAGGCCAAGATTTGAACAAAATCATTCTGTTAAAGATGTAGAAGAGTAGTACCGCATAGAGGGATATATACCCTATATTGGGTCTTTCGCTAGGACTTAAAAATACGTTTTTCAAAAGACGTTCTAAATTTATTTAACATCCCTAAACTTCTGTCAAAAATCATTATTCCTTGTAGACGATTTGTTTAACTACGAAGAAACAGATAAAAAACTACTAAGATCTATACTTGGAGCTACTAGAATATATACTTTGCAGCAACGGAAACAACAAATTACTTATATAATATAAGAGTTTTTGTTAAACTTTATGTCAGAAAAGTTTTTATTGTTGTTTAATAAATATTTATTTTGATTAAGCTATTAAAAATTTGTATTTCACTTATACTTAACCCAAAAGCTTAATCTGGATCCGCGCTTGTTGTACACTGAAAATTAAAACCAGGTATACGTGTCATTTTGTTTTTTATAAGATAAAAGGACCGTAAACTGCAAATAATTCAATAACTATTACACTGTGCTAGTTGAAAAAACAGACAAGCCGGGCACCTAGCGTTTTAACATAATTCGGGTACGCTGAATCCAGTGGTGCCCACGGTTTTTTAAGATTGGCTCTGGTTTTCGAGATATACCGTTATTTCGAAAATGGAGGAGGTTGCACAACATATGTTCGCGTAACTCAAAAACGCTTTAGATTATTGAAAAAACTTAAAAAACCGAAATTCCGCAATAAAATTTCCTTTAAGAAAAGTAAAACTTCTTTCTAAGATTCGCAGTCGTTTTAGAAAAATATTTTTTTTTTTGAAAAAAAAAATTAATTTTTTTATCAAAATTTCGAAATTTTTATTTTTTTAAAATTCATAAAAAATTGAAAAATTCAGCTAGGCTTCTAATTTTTTGCAGACATATAAAAAATAAAGCTGCAAACAAAACAAGCCATAAATAACACTGCTCGACAAAAAATAATTTTTTTTCTTCCCGTTAATTAAAACTATGTGGTCTATGTGGATTTTGATGCGCTGAACTCAAATCCGTAATCGGTTTTTTTCCATCAGATCGGTATTTTTTTTATGGGCGTGCCAAATTTTTTCCCCTAAATTAGGTTTCGGTTTTCAAAAGTAAAACACCAGAAGATGTGTTTTCTCTATCTCTTATCGTTTTGGAATTATTTAAAAATTAATGGAGATAAAAAAAATTTTTCGTGCCAAATTCGTAATATTTTTCAATTTAAAAATATAATTAAAAAAAATATAAAGCAAATATTCAACATTTTGCACTTTTTTCTGAGAACTACTTATCTTAAAAATAAAAAAAGCCGCAAGCCATAAAAATCGGTTAAAAAATGTAGATTTTATTGTCAATTTACCGCAGGTACCCAATATTGTAATGCAACCAGCCTTACATATGATACAGCATTTCGTTAGGTGAGCAGGTAATGGAACTGAAGTACAACGGTATTTTGTATGGTTCTTAGAATTAAAAATTATAACATAGTATTTTTCAATTACCTGTGATTTCAAATTATTGGGTACCTGCGGTAAATTGACAATAAAATCTACACCTGGAAAAGTTAGAAATATTATTCATCCTGGGTTTTTTTTTACAAAACATGGTCATGAAGGTCTCGACTGGTACTTTGATTAAAACAATTACAGTATAAATAAGAGTTCCTCAACCCCTTCACTGTCATATGGAAAGTGCTTGCGAAAGTGATTAGTGAATTTTAAAGCCTCTGACAGTCTTGTATCTAAACAGTTATATTGAAATATCTAAGATGGAGGCGTGTAAAAAGTTTAATTACTTTTGTTATGTGTGTGGGAAATATAAAAATATGCCAATTCGCCGTAAAATCACTACTGAAACAAGTACCTTGTATGAATCATATTTTTCTTTAAGGGTTATATATGGTAAGAGTTGGACACCATCAATAGTGTGTACACACTGCATTTACCATTTAAATAAGTGGGAAAAAAATGGAGACGCCATGCCATTTGGTGTTCCAATTATTTGGAGAGATCCCATAGTTCATGTTGAAGATGAGTGTTATGCGTGCATAAATTATACAGCGGGTATAAACAGAAGAAAAATGACTTATATGTCTTATACTGAAAGAGCATATGCTCGATTTCCGCTGCCACATTCTGATGAAATTACTGTTCCGGGTAGCCATATACCAACAGAACATATTCCCTCAATAATTCATTCTGTTGAAGCGGATAGCCCAGCTACTTCAATGTATCAACCGTCATGCATCACGGTTCCATGCAGTCACAATGAAATCACGCAAGATCGTCTGGATATAATGGTACGGCGTCTAAAATTATCTCAAAGACAGAGCATTCTCTTGGCAAAAGAGTTAAAACGAGCTAATATTTTAGCGCCAGGTGTACAAACATACGGGGCTATCAATCGCCATAGACGATTTACGACTTTTTTTAAATCTATTGAGAATAATTCTATTGCGTATTGTACTGACATCCGCGGATTGGTTTTAACAATGCAAAATGAATATAATCCTGGAGATTGGCGCTTATTCATTGATTCTTCCAAAAGTAGCTTAAAAGCAGTTTTGCTACATGTCACTAATTTAAAAAGTCCTATTCCGATAGCACTTAGCACAAATACTAAAGAGACATACGCATCAATGAAAAAAATAATACAGTTAATTAAATATGAAGACCACAAGTGGAAAATATGCGCAGATTTAAAAGTGGTAGCTCTTTTAAGAGGCATGCAATTGGGCTATACTAAAAATATGTGCTTCATGTGCTTATGGAATACGCGTTTCGATGGCGACCAGTACAATACACGGGATTGGGCTTTACGTGAGGAAAGCAGATTGCATAGAAACAATGTTATTGAATTACCACTTGTGTCGATGGAAAAGATTTTGCTTTCTCCACTCCACATCAAACTGGGTATTGTAAAAAATTTTATAAAAGCATTGAGCCCAGATGGTGTTGCTTTTACCGAATTGCACCGAATTTTTCCACGATTAAGCAGCATGAAAGTAAAAGAAGGTATGAACTCTAACTACTTTATTAAATTAGATTAATATTTCATTTCATAATGTTTCTATTTTACAGGAATTCTTAATGGACCGGACATTCGCCGTCTTATGAAGGACCATCAATTTGAGGTTGCATTGAATGATATCGAGCTATTGGCCTGGAATTGTGTGAAATCAGTAATAGAAAATGTATTAGTAAATCATCGGTCTGAAAACTGGCGAATTTTAATCAAAAATATGCTAACCGCATTTAAAAACTTAAACGTTAGAATGTCATTGAAAATACATTTTTTGCATTGCCATGCCGAAAAATTTAATGAACAATCACCTGCCGAGTCTGATGAACATGGCGAGAGATTTCACCAAGTAACAGCCAGGCTCGAACACTGGTATAGCGGCAAACAACTTGATTCGCTATTAGGGGATATTTGTTGGAATCTGCAGGAGGAAGAAGAATAAATTTCTAAATAAAAACTACTTAACAACAAAAAATTTTTAGTTTGGTTATATAAAAAATTCAAAAATTTCATCTTTTCTGAAAAAATCAAAAGTTGTAGACTTTAATCACAAATAGCTTATTTTGCACCTGCGCAACTTTATTTTTCATTCCCATCATTTGTTTCTAAGGCCTAGGATTCACTCCTAGGGGGATAAAATGTATGACCGACCTCCAATGTTTTTTGTTCTTAACATTTTCTTAAATTATACTTTCCCTTTATCGCCATCCTTTAGGGGGGCCCCAATACAAATGTTGCGTTTTATGAAATTCTTAGATTAATTAAAATTTGTCGACTTTTGTGAATAAAATCAAAAGTTGCAAACATATTTTAATTGTTAATGGCTTGTTTTGTTTGCAGCTTTGTTTTTTATATGTCTGCAAAAAATTAGAAGCCTAGCTGAATTTTTCAATTTTTTATGAATTTAAAAAAAATAGAAATTTCGAAATTTTGATAAAAAAATTAATTTTTTTTTCAAAAAAAAAATTATTGTTCTAAAACGACTGCGAATCTTAGAAAGAAATTTTACTTTTCTTAAAGGAAATTTTATTGCGGAATTTCGGTTTTTTAAGTTTTTTCAATAAGCTAAAGCGTTTTTGAGTTACGCGAACATATGTCGTGCAACCTCCTCCATTTTCGAAATAACGGTATATCTCGAAACCCAGAGCCAATCTTAAAAAACCGTGGGCACCACTGGATTCAGCGTACCCGAATTATGTTAAAACGCTAGGTGCCCAGCTTGTCACGAAAAAAAAGTGTCAATTTCATGCACAGTGTTATTATTGTTCCAGGTTAGAAAATTATATGGTTTTTTTTAAAAGTTTGAATATTTTTTTAATTTTGTTTTCAGTTTTCTTATCTTTTTCTGTAAATAAAGAAAGGTGACATTTGAAGATTTTTATTGAAAAATGAAACATTATGGACTTAGTTTATTTTCTTCTTAAATATATATACTTGAACCTACATAACGAACGTTCAATGTTAAGAAAGTCATATTTTTTGCATTAACTATTCTATACAACGAATAAATGGGCCTTTCTTTCTGTTATTTTGTATCAGAAGTAATTGTAATTGTGCAGAAATTTCTTATATTCCCTATGTGAGGATTAAGTTGCTGTTATATCTTGAAGCTAACAACTTCCTTTTTCTATGACAAAAACAGTTTTTAAAAAGTTTTGTCTAATAATAATGTTTCCTTGTTTTACGTTCTAAAAATCTATTAACAAAATAAGGCTGAAATTTAAGTCGCAACCACGTTTTTATATGTTGGATGTGTTGATTTAAATAAAATTAATTTTTTTTTTAAATTTGAACTTTTAATTTTAAATTAACAAAATAAAGAACAGTTCATTATTTTGTATTTATTTAATTGTATAAAAGTAAACAAGTAAGAGCACTATATTCGGCTGTGCCGAATCTTTTATACCCACCACCAATTTTGTGTACGTTTAAGGCACAATATTTATTATTTTGTTAATCGCTATAGAATAATCTCTTTATAATAAAATATGTATCACTTTCTTTGTAGAGGGTGGTTAAATTTGAAGGGCCCATGATTAAGGTGAACCACATCTAAACTTCAACTTTTTTCTTGTATTTCATTTGACATTTCTCAATCTCAGACTAACTCAATTTGAACCGTGGAAAGATACGCAATCGAGCAACGCTTTTAAATATTAAAGATTTTTATAAAAATGGGCGTTCAAATCAAAATGCATTTCGTGCACTTCGTGATTCTTCTGGTCAACATAATCGTTCGAATTCGTCCACAATCGTGAGAATTGTAAAAAATATTTAAATGTCTGCAAAGCAGGTCTGTATGAAATGTGAAAACATCTGTGAATGCCGTCTTAGTTCGTTGAATGGGAAACATTGCTGTTTTTCACGATAACGTGGCAAAAGAGCAAGCAACCTCGACTCATCATCGTGCCCAACAATCGAGCATCAACAGTGTCATTGAAAATTTGGACTATCGGATCGTGGTGTGCCGCTTAGGTTGGGGGGCCATTTGGCCGATATTTTGTTCCATACATAATTGAAGCATACAAATATTATCATTACAAAAATAAATGATAATAATTTCATAATAATTTTATTCAAAATCAACATAAATAGTCCCTTAAAATAAAACGTCCCATTATAACTTCGGTATGCTGGTAAAATGTTTTCGTAAATTTAGTCTTTCAATGAAAGTGGCCGTTAAAATACGCGTGTCAATAAAGTTTCTGCTAATAAACATAACATAGATATTTCAATATAGTCCTTTAGTATTCCAAAATCTTTATTCATAGAGAATTTACATGAATTTAAGAGGAAGAAAGTGAATTTAAGGTTACATATTAAGGGCCATAGGGTGATTTAAAATATACATTCTCCGCATTTTTCTAAAACGGGAAATTTATTAGTAAGATTTTGATTTTTAAACTTCTATAACATTTTGCTTTTAAAAGATTTTCAAACGAAATAAGTTTTGTATAATTTTAAAATTTGTTAGCCATTAGTACATGAAAATAAATTGTTCATAATGTTTAGAGACAATTTTTTTTGACTTAGGTCAAAATTTTCCTAAATTCCCATTTTTAATAGAGCATAATTTCAGGAGAACATAAGCATAAGTTGTTAGCATGCCACCTAGTAGTTGCTAGTAGAGTAATCTATCCTATCATCTTTATCTTATATTTAGCTACAGCACAATAAATGGCGCAGTGTAAGATGAATAAATGCTAATATATATGACTAATATATTTTTATAAAAATTTAAGGAAAAAAGTGTGCGTGGCACATCTATTTTCCGTTATAACGAAGACTTTGACCAAAAAACCATGTTTGCAAAATTTCAGAATCGTACATATAGTTTTGTCAGTTTTATTACGTTTTAAATTTGAAATATACACTGTGCAATATAAATTTTCGTTCATTTTTATCTATAACTCTTTTCCTAATTCATAAATTTAAGCGATTTTCAGGGAAAAATATTCTTTTGACTCGATAAATATATATTCGAAGTTTCATGACTACGTTTATGCGTCTGGACACAATTCAAAAGTGAAAGTGGGCGTTATAGTAGGCGTGTCAAAGTTGTTTTTGCTAATGAGTACAACTTAGGTGTTTTAATATAGTCCTTTATTATTCCAAAATCTTTATTAATAGAGAAATTATATGAATTTTGAGTAAAACGTTATATGGGAGGTGGGCGTAAAAGTGGGCGTGGCACCTTAATTTTCTGGCACAGTAATGACAATGCCTAGGGGGATATACGTAGCAAATTTTATCATCATACCTCTAATTTTAGCGGTTTTATGAGCTTTTAAATTTCATTAACGGTAGATAACGTGAAAAGTGGGCGTTATAGTAGGCGTGTCAAAGTTATTTTTGCGAATGAGTACAACTTAGGTGTTTCAAAATAGCCGTTTATTATTCCAAAATCTTTATTAATAGAGAAATTATATGAATTTTAGGTAAAACGTTATATGGGAGGTTGGCGTTAAAGTGGGCGTGGCACATTGATTTTCCGCTACAAAAAAGCCCCTCACCAAAAAGCAAAGTGTGCAAAATTTCAGAGTCGTACATCCAATTTTGTTGCTTTTATGACGTTTTTGTTTTTAAATATACCGAAAAATACACTGTGCGGTATAAATTTTCGTGCATTTTGATCGATAACTCCTCTCCTAATGCATAGATTTAGACAATTTTCGGGGAAAAATATTGTATTTACCCAGGAAGTATATATTCGAAGTTTCATGAGGCTACGTTAAGGCGTTTGGACACAATTCTATTTTATTCGATGTTCGAAGGACACGGTTTTTTCGACCTACTCTTGCTTTTCGAGCTATAACTCTCTTCCTAATATTCCGATTTAGCCCATTTTCAATACCAAACAAACCTTGTCTATAAGAAAGATTCTGGCAAAATTTGAGCCCCCTAGCTTTTTCGGTGCGACCTCTATCGTGCTTTCAACAGACGGACAGACGGACAGACGGACAGACGGACAGACGGACAGACGGACAGACGGACAGACGGACAGACGGACGGACATAGCTAGATCGTCATAAAATCAAACCACGATTTAGAATATATATACTTTATGGGGTCTAAAATGGATATTTCGATGTGTTACAAACGGAATGACAAAATGAATATACCCCCACCATTTTTTTGGTGGCGGGTATAAAAACATAAAATTGGTCCAATCATACGAACTTATAATCACGAAGAATATGTCTGACCATATATACGAGTGCTGTCTCTTTTTATTTTGCAATTGGGTGACCTCAATGTTGTAATCTGGTATTTAACGCTCCTTGGTATGGTTTAATATTTTTAACCAAATAAGTTCGGATTTGTTTGCCGGAAGCCTTCAGAGAATTAGGAAAAACAACCGCCACAAATGGATCTTTCTCCATCACGACAATGCAAGATTTTACACATCGTCTCATACAAGGGTTTTTTGAGCACTCATAGTCATAGTAAGTCATGCATCGTATAGTCCTCACTTAATTTGGTTCTTAAACATAAAATAAATTTCGAGGTTAACGCTTTTTGGCACCTGATAAAGCGGTTGTAGCGTTCAGAAATCAATATTTAGAGGTGCCTTAATCAGAATAAGAAAAGTGTAGAATGTAAAAAGCAACTCTCGCAGTATAATTCATATCAGAGTATGTTTACTTAAATTACGTAAAATAAATATTTGTTTCGATATATTATGATCTATGCAAGAAATTAAGAAACGTACACCCTCGTTTAACAACTTGAGTGGGCAAATTAATTATTTATAACTGCTTTTTATATAATCTTCTGCAAATTTTAAAACAGTAAGTTTGTGAACTATTAAACATTACAGTTATTTTACACAGTTTATCCTTTATCAATTCTCAAAAGATTTTTATAATACAAAAGAAGTAAAGTATTTTATTTCGCCGAATGTGCAATTTAGACGTCAATGCTACAAAATTATTCATTGACAACATTTGTAATATAATTTAAATTCGCTTTTTCTTGCGACTTTACGTGCATAAGACGCTACTCTATACATAAGTTCTGTCTGTCCGCATTCTACTGTAGAAGACTGCTCAGATTCTCCAAGTATCAAATAAATCCGGAACAGCTTGATTTTAAATACAAACATTTCTGAACAATATAACAGCCCTGATATTGGTTGGCAATATATACACTGAAAATATGTCAACTACATACATAGTAACAAGGCATATTACCTGATGAATAAATATGCCTTGACATAGTAATAAGGTAACGCAAAAAAAAATATGTTTTTTGTATAAAATAAATGACAAACTTTTAAAACAAAATCAATAGTCTCAGCAAAAATTGACAAAACCTAAAAAATATACATAGATGTATGTATGTGTTAAGCAACTTTAATGTTAATGTTCCTACACATATGTATGTCTAAGTCTCATCAATGTCTTTAATTTTTTTTTCACTTTTGTGTGCAAAAAATTTAAAAAAATAAACGAAAAAGGTACAAATAAATAAATAAAAACATATTCTTAGCAATTACTTAAAAAGTCCATAAATTATATTGGTTGGAAAAGAAAAGTTTGCCAAAACAAATATTTTCAGCACGCAAATGTATAATGAAACTCATAAATTAGGATGTCCTTCATCCCTAGGATAATAAAACATTAATCGATGCTGCGAAAAAATAAGATAGATCTCTACGTCCTTCTGGCGTACAGCAATGACTAATAAGATAATCATTTTTCAAGTTTTATCAATATTATATAGGTACGGATTACTTTTGTAACTATGTCTAGTGATGAACATATTATAGAAGTTTTGGCAAGGAGGCGAGGTCATCTTAAATTTATTTATTGTTAGGATAATTAAGTTTTTGATAGACAAAAGTTTTTTTTAAATAATAAAAAATTCTGCACTATTAAGTATGTTTATTTACAGAAATAAGTTGTGCAAATTTTAGAAACTAATATCGAAAATTGGTGGGATGGTGTAGTGGTAAGCGCATTATTGGAGTTTTTAGTCCCTGCAGAGACACGATGTTAATTAAGAATTTTTAGCTCTTTTTTCTTTAAATTCACATAATCGAAAAAAGGACACTCTATATTTCAGCTTACTCCTGATCTCAATCAAAGATCTGCAAATAAAGAAAATGCTCAGGAAGGTTCATGAATTAATACAAAGTATCTGTAGGTGTTGTTTGTAGGATCTGGTAGCATTTTACAAAAGACTTATAGACAAAAATACTACTTAAGTAAAAATACAAATAGAAAAATGAAACGAATTTAATATAACAAAATGTGATGCTTTAAGAAATTCCTATCCTGTTAAATTTTTAGAGCCTTTCTTGACCGTTCTATCTCTCGAATGGCTTGAAAAAAATTAGTCTTTTGGTTGTCGATTATTTCTTCATTATTCATATTTAAGCGGCCTTTAATGACACCCAGATCCTGATATCCTTACGTTGGCCCGTGGACCAATTTTAAGACTGATTGTTTGATTAGATAATGATGCGGCAACCAAATATTATCAGATTGAATATCAATCATGTAAATTTGATAGATATGTTTCTATAGCGCGCACTGTTGACTGAAATACTTATCGTTTTAATAATAACCTAAAGCCAAACCCTCGATCTCTATAAATTCATTGGAAAATATAAAAATGAGGCCCGGTTTTGTCTGATTCTTAAATAAGAGACAATTTGTCGAGATTAAAATTTGTGTTTTTCCGTAAGGATGTTCTTTTAACAAATTCTTTATCTAATTGGAGCTTTACATGTGCCAAGCCAAGGTATCGTAACCATGTCATTCAATTTCTTAATTCATTAAACATGTTAAGCGAATTCTTCTTGATCTTTGTGCAAAATTCTCATCGTTCCGGTATTTAAAATTCCAAGCGGTGGTCAGTATTGATCAGTTAATATTTTTGAATTGGGTGCACACTCTTGGACACATTAGACACTTTTTGGTTTGTAGGCTTAGTACGACTAGGGAAACAATGAGAATTGTGCACTAGAAAGGCAGTCCTATGATTTTTTTGGACGCACTTTCATACATAATACGTTGCTTTGTTCGAAGAAAACTTCCTTTTTTAAAAAAGGCACAGTTTGGAAAATTCAGCCACCCACTTTAGATATAAGGTTGCAATAATTCCATAAGTCGTTCAAGCGTGAAGCAAAAAGCTATGATACTGACTAATATTCAAAATTTCAAGGTGAAAAAAACCTACCAGTGACAAAATAACAAATGACTTGATGCTTTTATTTAAACCACCAATAACTTATTTTAATTACAATCATAACATGTACACTAGGGGTACAACCAAAATAAGGTCCTATCAACACGCTGTAGCCGATGTTGTGCTGAAACCGAAAAATGTTTCCTCAGGTCATTTCAGAACAACAAAGTTCCGCGTCGAAGCCGATTTCTGAAAGCCCTTTAAGATTTTTTTTTTTTGATTTTTTCAAAACTTTTTATTTATTTCAAAATTTTAACTTTTTTCAAAATTTTTAATTTTTTCAATATTTTTTTTCAAAATTTTTAATTATTTCAAAATTTTTAAATTTTTCAAAATTTTTTATTTTTCAAAATTTTTTATTTATTCAAAATTTTTTATTTTATAATTATTTAACTATTACATTTATTATGATTATAATCAAAATCACAATCCGGAACCTTTTTTAACGATATCGAAAATGTAAAGATGCAGTTCTTATTGATTTTTATGCACTACATGGTATGGATAGGGCCATTTTAATATTTTAAAAAATTGTAAAAAAGTTGTATCCCTAATGTACACTCATTCGAAGATCTTGGACTTAATGTGGTTGACTGTAATTTAAGCGTATCTTGTAAATAAAAATTGTGGCTTTAGAAAGCTAAAATGAAAAAATTTTAAAGTAAATATCACCCAGAAAAACTATTTGAAATTTTAGTTTCTATTAACATTTTCACCCTGACTGATAATTATCTGTACCTGTTATTTTTGGTCTTAAGGTTAAGAAATGTTTGACATAATGAAATAACAAAAAGAAAAAGCTTATTAATTATTTTATTTTTAATTATGTTTATCTGTTAGCTTCAAGCAAATAAACGTAAAGTTTTCAATTAACTTAACCTTGTTTACTGCTTTATGTTGTTTTTGTTTTTCTTTTTGTTTATATTAAATAATTTTTTTAAGTTGCGGATTTACTTCTTGTTTCTACAATTGAACTTGTAAAAAAATTACAAAATATTATGAGTTATGTAACAGTCTATGATTATGCAGAAAGTACAATACACTCTAAAGGAGGTGTGTTTTTACATTTTAAAAATATTTTAACTGAAATTTGATTTTTTTCTTTTTCATAAAATAATTGCTATTGTATTAAAAAACAAAATCAAAATTTGCTAATTAATTATCCATGAAGTTAATAAATCATTTTAAGAACTTTTGCATAAGTAAGGAAGTCCGTGTAATTAATAATACTCAAACATAACTTTGTCAGATTAACATCAATCATCGCTTGTGATTATCATGTTAAATCTTTGCATTAATTTAATGATAGTGTAATTGTTAGCATTAAATGTACAGGCCATTGAATTTACTTTGATTAATCTGCCAAGAGACTCTTTAACAATTTCAACCTCTCTAATCAAAGCAAGAATATTATAATAATCTTTCCAATTCTGTGCATTTAGATATCTATACCAGTTCTCATACATACACACATACATAGATCCTTTTGGGACAAAGTGTTAAGTAAATGTTTAAAAATTAGTGACGCATTAAATTTCTATTTGTATGAAAAACAGATAGATTTTCCTTATTGACAATCTTAAATATGTTAGTATTTGTTTTTATTCATTTTTTGATCCTTGGGCAGATTGCTTTATATCTGCTAATTTTTGTATGTGTGCATTCAAGCGTGTGAATGTGTTACGGTAATATAAAATGAACGAAAGTCCTTTGCCAATTAGTATGCTTAACAAGTAATATGATAACGAGACCAAAATTGTAACAAAATATATAAATGGAGCGGACTTTTGGTTAACCCTGCTTTTGGTTAAAAAAAGGTTACATATTTTGGGTATAGGACTATTATGGTATTTTACGCATATTTTGGAAAAATATATAACGCCATTTTTTTTTAAATGTTTCAAAGTAAAATTTTGGCTGTATAACTTATGTATAACTATTTTAAGTCTAATGTAAAATACAATTATATAGTTTATTAATTATAATTTTGTTTGATTTTTACCACATTCAGTTTTCGAAATTCGAAAAAAATATGCAGAAAATTTGCAAGAGTACATTAAATATTTCTTTGTGGTTATAAAAGTATGTCCGCTATTTACTTTTTAAGGATTATTTGATATAAATGTTGCCCGAAGATACCCCGTTTGTAGTCCATTCTAGAGCTCCAATTTTAGCATAATGTTTTCAGAATTTTAGCAGGCTGTTCCTTGTTGCACTAGAGATTTCACGAAAAATCGTCTACTAAGATCAACTTACATTAACATGGTGCCCAAAATTTAAAAAACACCTCCCAATGTATGGTACCATCTCGTTGATACCATATACCAACCAAGTTCAATTCTTTAAATTTCGTTAAAAAACAGTTGGTCATCTACCTGTTCTCTATTGACTGCTCCATTGACTGAAACGATGCCACTTTCATCGTTCTTAAGCAAATGAGGTCCAATGACGCCGCCGGCCTACAAAATAGGCCAAACAGTGTACTTTTGAGGGTGCATTGGTAGCTGCTGTACTGACTCTGGCTAACCTTTACACGAAATTTGGTCAAACCAACTTTAAAAGACTCTTCAGTGGATTATTAGTGACGACCATGATATAGATTTTATCTATAAAACTCATTTCCCACACAGCACGATATTTGATAATAAAATTCAATGACTAGCAAGCATTGTTCAGTTGTTAGTCTACTCATGATGAAATAGCATATACAACTTAGTACATTTTCATTGAGATATTTCAAAAATCATATACATAAATAATTAACACTGAAAAATCAAATTGACCAAAAGTAATTTTTTCCAATTATGTACTTTTGACTATGGAAGTTTCTTCTTTAACCTTCATCACAGTTTTCTCGGTCATTTAGTAGATATTGTTACTGCTTGTGCTTCTGTTTTCTGGAATCTATCAGTTTCAGGCTGTCTTGCTATTAGTATTACATGAATTTCAGTGATGTTTGACCCCTGCATATTTGACCTTGTATTACAAAATAAACAAATAATAAGATGGACCTAAACATAGAACTTTAACTTTAAAAATTTTTTTTGTACATTTCAGCATATGTAAAATATCTACTTAAAAAAACAAGTAAGCTAACATTCGAAATCAACACTTAGAATCATTGTAAAGTTCAAAAAGAGATCAAAAATATCAAAAAACTCTAAACGTTACAGCAGGGTTAATGTCTTTGTAGAAATTAACTTTAACATATCCTTGTTTAAACAGTATGTCACTGTGTTGAATTTCGGGCACTATATTTCTTTGACATATTAGTCCCAAAGCAATCAAAGTAATTGATGAAATGTCCCATAACGTTAGAAAAAAAAATAAAATAAAATAAAACAGAAGCAACAACTAAAGCGAGAAACAGGCGTACAACAATGACAACAGATAAATAGCCTTGTGTGTGTATTAGTAATATTGAGGGAAAAAGTGTTAAAAATTTATTATTTTTGTATGTGTTTTATGCAAATGGTTGTAAATGTAGAACTTGTAAAAATATTAAATAGAAATGTACTCCTTATCGATGAGAACTATTATTTGAACTAGAGAAATAAATCGTGTTTAAATATTTTAAAGAAAAATTTTTAAATGATGAAAAAATAATTTAAGCAGTTGGTCATTACCTCAACACTACAACGACAGAAATGACCATATTCAAATATTTATCTGTGATAATAAGAAAAAAATGCTAAGGTCTGTTTTTATAGTTTTTCTGAAAATCAAAAAAAAAAAAAAAACAGCGAATAGTTTAAGGAATATTGGAAATAATTTGGCCAGAGCGTTCACCAGATTTAACAGAAGCTAAGTATGTGCTTTTGGTTATTAAAAGAATCCAGAATATTTGAACAAGCCTGTGACAATCTTTGAACTCAATATTATTGCAGAAATTCAAGAGAGTCAGCCTTAAATCTGAAATCAAATTCATGTGACATTATTTCATATTTAATATAAAAAAGTTTTCGCTTTTACTTATCATGATCTGGAAAGAAAAATAAAAAAATTCTTAAGAAAAATATTTTTTAGTCTCTAAGACCTTGTGGTGACCTTTGTGCCCGTCCTGTGTATTATATAAAAAAAGTCGGAAAATGGCAAAATATTTTCTAGTTTAAATAAATGAATTGTAATATAAATTCTTATATCATTTGTTAACCATTTAATTTAATTTTAAAAAAATTTTTGCAGGAAGTTGAAAAAAAATTAACTTAGGGCCGAATAAATGATTTACAATGTATTTCTTTTGCTTACTAATATCGCTTCTTATATCGGTGGTATTTTCGTCTCCCTTAAAGTTTACTACTAAAAATCAACTTTGAATTTTGGAGATCAGTTTTTTACAAACCCTGTATATTTTCGATACAATTTTTAATTAAACAATTCTAATAATTTTTTATGATCATAATTGAACTAGGTTAGGTTATGTAAAAAAGTAGGGGCACTAAAAGCCCAAACCCATGACAGATATACACTTATGCTTAGTTGGTATGTTGTGCGCTCCATATGGTAAACGGAATTTCTAAACATATACCATAATCATAATTTCCTATAAGTAAAGTCCAAGTCTAAGAACCCAGTCCCCTTAATGTAATCCCTTTGGATCTCCAGTTCGAGTTCCCCAGGTATTCCAAGTTCGGCATAGTATCCACCCAAACGCAGGACAATGACAGAGGTAGTGTACTAAAGTCTCATCCTCTTCCTTACATGCTCTACATGTCATTTCCTCAGACAATTTCATGCGAGCTAGATGGGTTTTGAACTCCGTATGACCTGTAATCACACTGGTTAGTCTACTAAGTATTGGTCTACTTAGTCTCAGAATCTCCTTTGATTTCTCAAGATTTGGGTCACCCCATAGTATGTTTGTCACTTAACCGACATTCCGTGATATATTTCTCCATCACCCAACATTTAAGTTCTTCTTTGAATCGTTTAAAGGGTTTGGCATTTTACAAAATTATAGTACTCAGAAGAGCTCCTTTCTTTCTCGTTTCAGATCAGATTTGTATTAAAAGAAACTAAATTCTTTATTATTTGGTGTTTCTCAATAAAAGTTTTCATTATGGAAACTAAATTAAGTCTGATTTTGATTTTACATAGTTCATGACTAACTTTGAGAAGTTGCAGATAATTTTCTAAAAGCACAACAAAATGTTGGTTATCATTTCACTTGTTATTGGCAATACCCCGTACTCAAAATCTTAGTAAATATTTTCACATATCGAACCAAAATTAAATTTATTTTATGATTGTTTCATCGATATTGTTTTTTTTTCGAGGAGCTCCAAATAATTCCTTAGTGGTTTTTTACTACATAAGTATGAAGGGGTAACCTAGAAAGCAAACCATAAACATTGTGAAGGTATTTAACCAATTAGGGAGTATCTGAGAGTCAACTTTAATGGTTTAATATATGACCAACTGAAAGAATACGTATTTGATTGTAAAACATTTGATATCATTACAAATATTTCCACATTCATTTACGTACACACTCACACATGAATACCTTTTTAAGCATGAATGCTTTTCAATTCTAGTTGACTACTTTATTGTTTTAGGTAATTTGTGAAAGTAAACACAGTAATTTTAAAAGATTATCAGGGTTTGTTACCAACTACAAACACACTCACCCAATCACTAGTAAATAAAGAGGCATTCTTTTCAATACCCAAATATAATGCTGTTCATTTATTTTTAACTTAATAGAAGGATCTATAAAATCTTGATACATTATTAAGTCACTTTGTGACTACAGTATTTTTAGTAATCAAAGGTAAACTTTAATCTTGTTTTCTTATGAAATACAATACTATATAAACTTGCGATTTTGTAAAATGCTTAGCAGTTTTAATTCTTGTAAACAATAGCAACTTGGATACAAACGTCATAAATCGAACACATATATGATACACTGACCAACAATTTCCAATTTATTTACAACAATGACCTCAACTGTATAACACTGTTGTATGGTCTATTATAATGCATTGTAATAAATGCTTTTTCTGTCTTAGCTATTTTGTTTTCTAGCATTATTCTCTAAAGATTTGCTCCACAAATGGGCATTTTGAGCACCTGTTTATATTGTTCTTAAATTACACTGCTTCTCCATAATTATTTTCTCAATTCAGTAAGTGCGTTGGATTCTCTAATCTGATGACAAATGTATGTCAAGGATAACGAAACTTGAAGGTATTTCATGTACATTGTGTACGAAACTTAAATATTTATTTGTAGATTTCTTTGATTATTGGGCAATAGATAATATTTGTATAGAAATAATTTATAGCTTAAGGTTGCAGTGCGTATTGCAGTGATTCCTAAAATGTTTGTTAATGAAGAAATATTCCTTAACCCTGCTGGCAGGTAAAAAAAAACTTACAAATCTTAGGTATAGGACCATTTTGGTCCATACCATTTTTTTTATATAATAAATGCACAAAACGCACTTTTTGACTATTTATAATAATCTGCAAGCAAATAGAGTTTAGTTTCATTTAAAATAGGTTTTAGTTTCAAAAATAACTTAAATATAATAACGGTCAAACTTTGACCACTGGATGACATACTGTAATAATAATTTTATTTATAAGCCTGTTTTAACATTCTGATGTATTTTTGTGATTCCCCCAAATTCTATTGCTTTGCATTATGACGATTTGCCGCTTCATATTGAGTTTACATTATTTATGTGTTTTCTAATCTGACAAATAATTCTGAGTCAGAGAACGAAGAAGATGCTGCAGGAGTCACTGATATAGATTTAGTGTATATTGCTAAAAATAAAATGCAATGGAGCGCAGCTCCTTTAGACCGCCGCGTTGAAACTTTAGCTGAGAATGTCATTTCCATACAACCAGGGCTAACTCGATTTGCTGTATCCAAATGCCGCGATATTTTTTGTTATTTTTTCCGCCAGTGTAAGAAAAATAAAATTTGAAGATACAAACAAGTATGGATGAATGCATTTATATTACTTTCAGAAATCTATGTTTCGTTGGTACCAATTGATCTAAATCGTAAGAGACCAGAATTTTTACGCCAGCTGAGTTTATCCTTGCTCAAGAACACATGATAAAACGATCCCACTTACCTAAAAACAAATCATCCGCAGAGCTTCTGACTGAAATTAGAACATCAAATTCTAATTGTGTAGCATCTATGAGCGGTGTAATAAAAATCTCCTCTACAATAAAACGTGGTATCTGCGGCTGCTGTAGATCCAAATGTGATAATAAGTGAATCATGTGCAATAAATTTATTTGCAAACTACAACGAAAAATAATTTTCTTATCCTGTACTGAGAATTTTAAACGATTTATCCACCATTTCTGTAAATTTTTTGATAAGAAAAAAACAATAAATATGGGTGGACCAAAATGGTCCCAAACCTAAGATTCGTAACTTTTTATTTTTTTTATTTTTTACTTATCATAGATAATTGAAAATTTGTTATAAACAATACAATAAAAAAATACCACATGAGCTAAAGTTTTATGTTGATATCTTGAATGGTTGCGAAGTTAAAGGTAAAAGAAAAAAAATTGAAAAAGTATTCATTCACACAGAAAATTATGTTTTCAATTAATATTTCTAAAAAATTTTTATCAACATTTTTTTAAACTCTTGTTTGTAAAAAAACTATTTAATAAATTCTGTTTTTACATTTTTGGAAAAGTTTTGTTTAATCTATATAATAATAAAATTTTTTTTATAGGCTAGGTTTGAGCATCGATTTCTTAGGTATTTTCAATACCTATTGCATACGCCCAAGGGCAAGACATTGACAAAGGTAATGTTCCAAGTTCTAATCCTCTTCCACGCATGCTCTACACGTCGTTTCATTCAACATTCATATGCCATCTAGATGAGTTTTCATATCATTTCGACCTTTCATTATACTAGTTAATCTCCTAAGTGGTGGCTTACGCAATTAATGAATATTCTTCGTTTTTAGAAAATTTTCCATCACTTTCGAACCTTTTTTTCCATCGACTTAACTTCTGTTAATTTTCGAACATCTAAAACTGTTCAGAGATTTTCAAGGTTAAGATATTTAAAAACAATTCCATTTTGGATAAATTTTCGGCATATTCATTAAGGATTATGCCGTGATTGTCTGGTATCCATATTGTCTCTATAATGTTCACAATTTGATGCAAACTAATCTCTGTCTTGCGTTGCAGGGCATTCCGAGATTTAATTTAATCATTCATTATGGTCTTTATAGTTGATTGGCTATCCCTAAATATACAAATTGGAGCATCATTATTAGTCTCATTCATTAATTTAATACCTTCCGTAATTGCCATAATTTCTACCTGGATAACAGTATTCTGATTTGTAGACAGAGCAATTTATCTCTGCTTTGGCTTGTGTCATAGAAACTAATTCCAGTTCTAGCACCAATCTTTGATTCGTCTGTATAAACTTCGGTGTCTTGAGTACTTCTTATCCTAATAACTTCATCCCTCTGGTATAATGATGACGCAGTTAATACTCTCACACTTCGTTGGGATTTTGTCACATGTTAAATATTTATGTTCCATCGGTAAGATATAAATTATTCTTTGCCAACCATTCACCTATAGCCACTACTCTAGCAGCAAGCAGGATATTTCATATTTCACCTGCATCTCAACCGGGCGAATTGATAGCATATTCTCAAAAGCTACTGCTGATATGGTTCTCATGATACCGCATATACTAAAGCAGCACTGTCTTAAAATTTAATGATGTCCACCACACTGATAAGGATTTACTGCAGAAGGAGTTTTTGAAATTAAGCGAGGAATTTTCGATGATGCATAAAAGTTTTAATAAACTCTCATTATTTTCACTAGAAATTTTTTTTAAAAAATAATTTTATAACAATTTGATTTCATAAATCCTTTTTGACAAATTGCATGTTTAAGAAAACAAAAATGTGTGTATCGAATTTTCTGTAAATCCGTGTTTCATATGGGTGCTCTGTTAGAACAGGCAATACTTGAAAATTCGATTCCTAACAGAAGATCTTGTTTGTAACACTATAACGCGCAAATGGACTTCGTAACATTGCCCCGGTGAACCAGTTAGTAGTATGCTGGTCTGCTAGGTTTGGGTTGCGGGTTCAATTCCCGCCAGAGACTCTAGAATGGTCTGCTTCTCTTTCTCTTCTATTCTAACTATTCTATTCATATGGAGCGCACAACATGACAATTGGGCATAAGTGTATACCTGTCGTGGGTTTCGGCTTTTAGTACCCCTCCTTTTAAACCTTATCTAACCTACATCGCTCATTCAATGATATCATAATATATTTCGCAATTATAAGTACATTGTAATAAAGTAAAGATGTAAATTAAATTTCACTGAAAATAAATTATTTGTAATATGTTTTCTCTTTAAAAACATTTTTTTATATAATTCTATGATTAAAAAATTTTTTCTATGAACCATTAAAAAGTGTTTGGGAAGAGCTGCCTTAAGGGGTGTAATTGAGCCGAATGAAAAACAAAGCATAATTGGTAAGGGATGGTGTATAGTCAAATTCTAATTGAGGTGTAATCGACACTCGGTTGTTGTCAATTATAAATGTCTAGTCGATTTGGTAAACATAATTTGGACAAATTATAATCAAAAGAAAGTTACCATTAAAAGAAAAAAATACTCTGAAAACATTTTTGTAATAATGCTGGTGTTATTTTTTGTATAGTCCTTTCATAATATTGAGCTGTAGTTATTTCAAGCTCTTCGTTGTGTTTTCATAAAAAAACAAGTAAGAGCACTATATTCGGCTGTGCCGAATATTTTATACCCACCACCAATTTTGTGTACATTTAAAGCACAATATTTATTATTTTGTTACTCATTATGAATTAATCTTTTTATAATAAAATATGTATCACTTTCTTTGTATAGGGTGGTTAAATTTTAAGGGCCCATGTTGAAGGTGAACTACACCTAGTCTTTAAATTTGTTTTCTGCATTTCATTTGACATTTCTCAATCTCAAACTTACTCAATTTGATCCGTGGAAAGATACGCAAATGAGCAACGCTTTAAAGTTATTTAGGTTTTTTATGAAAATGGGCGTTCAAATCAAAATGCATTTTGTGCATTTCGTAATTCTTTTGATCAACATAATCATTCAAATTCATCCACAATCGGGAAAATTGTAAAAAATATTTAAATTTCTGCAAAACAGGTCTGTATAAAATGTTAGAAAATCTGTGAATGCCTTCTTATTTCGTTGAATGGGAAGCATTGCTGTTTTTGCGATAGTGTGGCAAAAGAGCAGTCAACCTCGACTCATGATCATGCCCAACAATTGAGCATCAACATTGTCATTGAAAATTTGGACCATCAGATAAAGGAGTGGCGCCAAAGATGGGGGGGGGGGTCATTTGGCCGATATTTTGTTAAATACATAATTGAACCGTACAAATATTATCATTACAAAAAGAAATAATAATAATTTCCTAAATAATTTGTTTTTTATTTAAATTCAACATCAGCCCTTAAAATTTAACCACCCTTTATAACTTCGATATGCTACTAAAAGGCTTTTGTAAATGTAGTCCTTCAATGAAAGTGGGCGTTAAAGTAGGCGTGTCAATAAAGTTTCTGCTAATAAATACAACTTAGATATTTTAATATAGTTCTTTATTTTCCCAAAAACTTTGTCAATAGAGAATATACATGAATTTAAGATAAACAGTTATATGGGAGGTAGGCGTTAAAGTGGGCGTGTCACCTAAACTTTTTGGCACAACAACTTCATTGATTAGAAGGATATATGTAGCAAATTTCCTCATCATACCTCTAATTTTGTCTGTTTTATGAGCTTTAACATTTCATTAACAGTAGATAACGTGAAAAGTGGGCGTTATAGTAGGCGTGTTAAAGTTATTTTTACGAATGAGTACATTTTAGATGTTTAAATATAGCCTTTTATTATTACAAAATCTTTATTAATAGAGAAATTATATGAATTTTAGGTAAAACGTTATATAGGAGGTGGGCGTTAAAGTGGGCGTGGCACCTTAATTTTTTTGTACAATAATGACACTGCCTAGGGGGATATACGTAGCAAATTTGATCATCATACATCAAATTTTGGCGGTTTTATGAGCTTTGAAATTTCATTAACGGTAGATAACGTGAAAAGTGGGCGTTATAGTAGGCGTGTCAAAGTTATTTTTGCGAATGAGTACATTTTAGATGTTTCAATATAGCCATTTATTATTCCAAAATCTTTTTTAATAGAGAAATTATATGAATTTCAGGTAAAACGTTATATGGGAGGTGGGCGTAAAAGTGGGCGTGGCACCATAATTTTTTGGCACAATAATGACATTGCCTAGAGGGATATACGTAGCAAATTTGATCGTCATACCTTTAATTTTGGCGGTTTTATGAGCTTTTAAATTTCATTAACGTTGGATAACGTGAAAAGTGGGCGTTGTAGTAGGCGTGTCAAAGTTATTTTTGCGAATGAGTACATTTTAGGTGTTTCAATATAGCCCTTTATAATTCCAAAATCTTTATTAATAGAGAAATTATATCAATTTTAGGTAAAACGTTATATGGGAGGTGGGCGTAAAAGTGGGCGTGGCACAGTGATTTTCCGTTAAAAAAAGCCTTTCACCAAAAAGCAAAGTGTGCAAAATTTCAGAGTCGTACATCCAATTTTGTTGCTTTTATGACGTTTTTGTTTTTAAATATACCGAAAAATACACTGTGCGGTATAAATTTTCGTACATTTTGATCGATAACTGCTTTCCTAATAATTAGATTAAGGTAATTTTTGGTGAGAAATATTGCTTTGACTCGGGAAATTTATATTCGAAGTTTCATGACTGTACGTTAATCCGTTTGGACACAATACCATTTTATTTGATGTTCGTAGGACACGGTTTTTTCGACCTACTCTTGCATTCCGAGCTATAACTCACTTCCTAATATTCCGATATAGCCCATTTTCAATACCAAACAAACCTTGTCTATAAGAAAGATTCTGGCAAAATTTGAGCCTCCTAGCTTTTTCGGTGCGACCTCTATCGTGCTTTCAACAGACGGACAGACGGACAGACGGACAGACGGACGGACATAGCTAGATCGTCATCAAATCAAACCCTGATTCAGAATATATATACTTTATTGGGTCTAAAATGGATATTTCGATGTGTTACAAACGGAATGACAAAATGAATATACCCCCACCATTTTTTTGGTGGCGGGTATAAAAAGAAATTATTTAAAAAACGAGCAAAACTTTTTAACTAAACCACTTCTTCAAATAAATTCCATTTTCTTACTTTCCTTTTAGCAATAAATTTCTTAAAGGAATTTTAAAAAAAGTTGTTTTTACAACCATGATTTCTTACATTAATTTGCACTTCAGTTTGGCATCTTTCAATAAGTGTGAGAAGCATTCAATGATGTTTTGTTCAGTTATAAACTGTTTAGATTTTTTAATACTGCCTTTTTATAAATAAATTATTTTTATAAAGAAATTCAGTGCAATTTTGGTTGAATTTTGTTTTGTAAAAAAAGTTTTTCTCTCCCTAGAAAATATTTCTTTTTTAAAATATAAAAAAAGAATTCTTTACCAGTTTAGGATTAATAATAAGAGAAAACAAGTAACGAAATTCTTAAATAAAAAAAAATATAAAAAAAAAATATAAAAAATATAAAAAAAGAATTCTTTACCAGTTTAGGATTAATAATAAGAGAAAACAAGTAACGAAATTCTTGAATAACTAATAGTTATTAGAAAAAGTGTTACAGAGAAAAATTTTTTTATTCATATATATTTTCTTTGTTACAAAAATAATTTTGTATAGCTTCAAGCAAATTTAATACAAATTTATTTCAATTTCTTTTAGGAGGTGTTGAATGAAACATATTTTTCAGAAATTAACTTATCATGAGTGCACTCGGAAACTCACTTAGACTATTAAAATATATTAATATTAAAAAATAGGGAAGGTGTTCTATAAACCAACAATATGAATTATAAGTGGACTCGATATAAAAACAAAATTGTGAATATTTATTATTATTATTATTATTATTATTATTATTATTATTATTATTATTTTTTTTTAATTAAAACACTTTAATGTGAAGGTTATGAATCGGGGTAATATTATTTATAAGAACCAGCATTCATCTGTATATAAATATATAGTCGATGTCCGCCTTTACGCTAATTATTTCTTGTTTTGAGAATTATCTTGAAGCTTAGTTTATTTGTGTCCTTCGCTACGTATGCTAAGTTAATTTTTTCTTTGAATATCTAATTTGCGAATGCTTAATAATTTCAATGGTAGGTCGAAAGAAGTTGTATATATATTGCAAATATATAATGAGTGTTTTATCTACCCCGTAGCCATAAGGTATTTTAGAAGACTGTTCAGTCTGACCTCAGATATTTCTGAGAGGTTATTCAATAAATATTTGTCGGGCATTCAATATTTCTTAGCAGCCAGAACAAATCCAAGTCGAATTGCATGTTTTCATCCCTGAGGAAACTGAAAACATCATTCACAGAGGTTGTTGAGTATATGGTTGTCTGGCATCCTGCATCTGTTATCAGTCAGAGCACAATATTCACAGCTAAGATGGAAAATCTATTTGCCCTTGTTCCTCGGCATGCGCAATATTTTGTTTTTACATAATCTGCTCTACCAGAGGAAACCTCTTTATCTTTATGAAAAGTTAGATTTTTTTTAATTCTGCCGAGATATACCTACCTTAACCCTAGCCCTTATACCCAAATTTTATTACGTAAACGTATACCCAAGAATAAGTTTGCGTACATAGCATTACTTTTATATTTTAAATCTGGCGACGTTTTGCTTGGCGTATTATTAAAACAAGCAGACTGTTTTCGTTAACGCTATTAATTTATGGAACTCTTAACAGTCACATTTAAAAGTCATATTTAGAAAAAACAATTTCAAAAAAGCACTTTATGACTATGTGTCCCATAGTATTAAACATTCTTATTAAAATTTTCATAACTTACAGAAATCTATGCTTCCAAGAATTTATCCTGAAGTACAATCTTTGCCATTTATTTAAAATTTGTATATAATTATTTGTTAAACTATTTATATTTTTTTTTTGTAACTTATACTTTAGTTGAGAAAATAATTATTATTATTTTTTTTTAATTTGTATGTTTCCTTTTGAACTATAAAACAATTGTATTCTTAATGTTCCTATGAAGGATAATTAAACTGTAATCAATAAATCAAATTGTTATCAAAGTCCGAGTCAACTTGCATATCTCCCTAACACTTAGTAGCCTTAAAATACTATTGATTGATATTCTTCCGACCACGAGTCATAAGTTGCAATGAACGCCTGATATTAAAAGAGGGCTACGTAAGTTTGTCCACTCTAAATGTATCCACTCAACGCCACCAGTCTATGACATTTCAAGAGCTTGCTTTCGATAGTCTCCAACAGGATTATGGCTGCATTGAAAAAATCGAAAGACAATCCATCCCTGTTTAGCTTATCCGCCCTCTCATTTCTAAAGTGGCACCTAAATATGCGCACGACCCCGAAGAAAGACATGTCAGTCTGTTAAATAAGCTTTGACAACTATTTTCTGCATTGACCGATTTACTTGGACAATTAAGTGTATGATCTAAGTGACAAGAGTGCCGCCTCACTATTGGTAAAGCTACTAATATTCCCGTGAATCTTCTTGCCATTGAGTATTGGACATTGCTACCAACTAGCAAATATCTTCTCCTTAAATACACTACGTTTATGTGGAAGGAAGAACGAGAGCTCTATCTTAAATTTTTCGAGAATAAAACTCCATGCTATCTTAGAACTGTGTGTGTATACCCTTCTGTAGCACTTACTCCTCGACTGATATAAGATTTTAAGCAGCCTGTCAAAATCTATATAGGGGGTGCCATAATCAGTAGGTTGGTCAGCAATCAAATGCAACCCGTCCAGAATTTTTGCATGGCTATATGACTTCGATCTTCAACAGCCAAATACATTTAGTATTACTTCACAACTTGCAGATAGTGCCATAATATGAAGGCAAATGGAAACTTCATAGTTGTAGCAGGTATACAAATTTAAAAATTATTTATGCTGTTCCAAACAATTAATTATTTACTTTATTTATTTAAATAATGATATGTGAGCTTAATATTAATACTTTCTTTATTCAATTAATATTTAAAAATATTTGTATATTTTATATTATATTTAAAACTTCTAAATAAATAAAAAATAATTTGATAAGAAAAAAACATTTTGAATATCACATAAAAAACAAGAAGAATCTATGATAACATTATTGATTCACAACCATCATATTATTGCACCTAACATTTTATGGTTATTTGTTATCTTAAATCCTTTTAAAGATTGTTATCATTTTTTTTATTATTACTGTTACTTTTAATTTTTTAAAGACGTCAACAATGTTTTTCGTAATAATTCCACAAATATTGAGAACAACCATTGTTTAATTATAGTTTATATTGAATATTTAAATTTAATCAGATATTTTTTTAACATGGAACTTTTTTTAATAAAATACTATAATTCATTAATTAGGACTGAATTTTGTTAGAGTTGCTTCCCTTGTGGCAGGAGTAGAATAAATAAAAATGATAATATTATTTTAAACCATTTCCTTTACAACTTCCTTCTAATGTTTTTAAAATAAAGGAGTGATATACATACTTTACATTTACTTTTGTATAACATATACATACTAACATACTTACAAACATATCTGTTACATTTAAATGCATGATATTTTCATAACTTTTATAAAATTGAAAACTTGTGGACAGCCTTTTTTATATGAATCTCTGACCACGTTATAAACTTTAACGGGTTTTTCAAAAAAGAATTTAATATAAAAAAAATATATGTGTGTAATATTTATAGAAAAATAGTTTAATAAATAAACTTAAATTTAAACAAAGTATGCTAAAACATCAACATGACATTTTTTTTCAAATAACTTATTTCATTTTAGCAAAAAAAAACATATCTTTTAAGAAGAATGTCTGACGTAGTTTTTGGTCAAAATAAGTAGCCTTATCACATACAGCACACGTATTAAGGATATACTTTGAAGCAGAATGTTCATAATTTTGAAATAATTTGTATCAACTTTTTTCGACTTTTTGCCACATATTCTGGTTAAGGTTTAAAAATTTTTTTTGCCACAGGATTATTTATTAAATATAGAAATTATGCAAGCATTAAGAATTTTAAATTTGTTAAAAAACAAGATAAAAGAAATAATAAATAAAAGAAAGAATAAATAAATTACCTTTAAAACTAGTTAAATTTGTGTTTTTACACTGAAAAGGCTAATGCGATCCATTATCAAATCGACCTTGAATAGCTGAACCTGAACAAGTAGGAGCATTATAGGGTGGTTAAATTTTAAAGGCCCATGTTGAAGGTGAACTACACGTAGACTTTAAATTTGTTTTCTGAATTTCATTTGACATTTCTCAGTCTCAAGCTTACTCAATTTGATCCGTGGAAAGATACGCAAATGAGCAACGCTTTAAAGTTATTCAGGTTTTTTTATAAAAATTGGCGTTTAAATTAAAATGAATTTTGTGCACTTCGTAATTCTTTTGATCAACAAAATCGTTCAAATTCGTCCACAATCGGGAGAATTGTAAAAAATATTTAAATTTCTGCAAAACAGGTCTGTATAAAATGTTAGAAAATCTGTGAATGCCTTCTTAGTTCGTTGAATGGGAACCACTGCTGCTTTTTGCGATAGTGTGGCAAAAGAGCAGTCAACCTCGCCTCATCATCATGCCCAACAATTGAGCATCAACATTGTCATTGAAAATTTGGACCATCAGATAGAGGAGTGGCGCCAAGGATGCGGGGAGCCATTTGGCCGATATTTTGTTAAATACATAATTGAACCATACAAATATTATAATTACAAAAAGAAATACTTATATTATCCTAAATAATTTGTGTTTTATTTAAATTCAACATCGGTCCTTAAAATTTAACCACCCTTTATAACTTTGATATGCTACTAAAATGCTTTTATAAATGTAGTCTTTCAATGAAAGTGGGCGTTAAAGTAGGCGTGTCAATAAAGTTTCTGCTAACAAATAAAAGTTAGATATTTCAATATGGTCCTTTATTTTCCCAAAAACTTTGTCAATAGAGAAATTACATGAATTTAAGATAAACCGTTATATGGGAGGTAGGCGTTAAAGTGGGCGTGTCACCTAAACTTCTTGGCACAACAATAACATTGATTAAAAGGATATACGTAGCAAATTTGATCATCATACCTCTAATTTTGGCGGTTTTATGAGCTTTTAAATTTCATTAACGGTATATAACGTGAAAAGTGGGCGTTTTAGTAGGCGCGTCAAAGTCATTTTTGCGAATGAGTACAACTTAGGTGTTTCAATATAGCCCTTTGTTATTCCAAAATCCTTATTAATAGCACCTTAATTTTCTGGCACAGTAATGACATTGCCTAGGGGGATATACGTAGCGAATTTGTCCATCATACCTCTAATTTTGGCGGTTTTATGAGCTTTTAAATTTCATTAACGGTAGATAACGTGAAAAGCGGGCGTTATAGTAGGCGTGTCAAAGTTGTTTTTGTGAATGAGTACAACTTAGGTGTTTCTATACAGCCTTTTATTATTCCAAAATTTTTATTAATAGAGAAATTATATGAATTTTGAGTAAAACGTTATATGGCAGGTGGGCGTAAAAGTGGGCGTGGCACATTGATTTTCCGTTACAAAAAAGCGCCTTACTAAAAAGCAAAGTTTGCAAAATTTCAGAGTCGTACATCCAATTTTGTTGCTTTTATGACGTTTTTGTTTTTAAATATACCGAAAAATACACTGTGCGGTATAAATTTTCGTACATTTTGATCGATAACTCCTCTCCTAATGCATAGATTTAGACAATTTTTGGGGGAAAATATTGTCTTTACTCAGGAAATATATATTCGAAGTTTCATGAGTCTACGTTAATGCGTTTGGACACAATTCCATTTTATTCGATGTTCGAAGGACACGGTTTTTTCGACCTACTCTTGCTTTTCGAGCTATAACTCTCTTCCTAATATTCCGATTTAGCCCATTTTCAATACCAAACAAACCTTGTCTATAAGAAAGATTCTGGCAAAATTTGAGCTCCCTAGCTTTTTCGCTGCGACCTCTATCGTGCTTTCAACAGACGGACGGACGGACGGACATAGCTAGATCGTCATCAAATCAAACCCTGATTCAGAATATATATACTTTATGGGGTCTAAAATGGATATTTCGATGTGTTACAAACGGAATGACAAAATGAATATACCCCCACCATTTTTTTGGTGGCGGGTATAAAAATGGCCCTTCGTCAAACAGATTCCTTAACAGTGAAATAAACATGACATTGCACATTAGGTGAAAATCGAAATCTATTATATATTGGTTTTATTTCATTAATATCAAATATTACTGAAATTCTTCTTCGTCGGTTATTTCACCATCCTCTGTTTTCAGAGCATTTCCTTATTTTGCAGAGAAATTTAACCTCTAACATAGTGAAAATAGCAAGTTGAATAGGTTTGTGAGAATTCTCAGAGTATATCTTTTAGATTTTGAATGGACGCGTTTGACTTTGCATTGTGTATTTTAAAACATCATTGTGTATTTTAAACAAGGGGTCCTTTTTCCAGTTTTTCTAGCTGAAATACTTGTTGCATGAATAAATACATCTATATCGTTTTGTTTATGATAAAATTCCTGCTGTTTTCCTTTTTTACGTACACATTTCATTCTATTACAATTGTGGCCAATCATCCTCTGAAGAGCTTGAGATTAATGCAGTTGTTTGCATTTAGTATATTTTGAAGATTGCTTTAGATCAGAACCGCTTGTCATTTACGGACGTAAAATATATTTTAAGCAACTGTGGCTTCTATACCATTTCTCTCCCATCTTAATGCAAAGAAGTCCTGTTTTTAAATTAATATTTAATGTAATCTTCAGAGGGGTTTCTTTTTCAATTTACTTTTATAACCTAAGTCAAAGGAACTGTTTTCTTCACCTTTTCCAAATAGTTTTTTATCCATATTCAAAATAGATCCGAATTTGTTATTTTAAGGTTATCTAACAAAAGTTCATGTCTTTTAATGAATTGGAAAAATATTTAAAAAATAATATAGACTAAAGTAAAATAATAAATAATATAGACTAAAAATTTTTAATAATTGCTAATTAATTTTTGTCCAAACTCTTAAAAGATCCTGCTCACATTGAATTTTCCAAATTGGTCTCGATATCTCCAATTATATAGAAAATAATAAAATTGAAATCGTAGCTGGTTTCGAAAATGCGTTTCAGTCGCTCGTGTTTGTAAAAAATATAAAAATAAAAAAATTCTTTGTTACAATAAGAATGTTAATAATGATTAAAATTTTTAGTTTAAACAGAAAACTTCGATTAATAAAATATTTAATATAAATAAATAAAAAATAAATTAAATAAAAATAAATTAAACAAACTAAAAGAAATTTGTGTGTTAAGTAAGAAAGTTCTAAAATAATAAAAAAATTATAACAGAACATTAACTGACATGATAAGCTCATTGTCAGAATCCATATTTCATGTAAAACTACTTATAAAAACACTAAATAATTAATAATAAACTATTATCATTTTTGCCATCGCGGTCACTCTATTACCAGCCTAAGACAACACTCTCCTGCATCTTTATTTAACGCCAAGATATTTGATGCAATTTTAATAGTGTTTCAGGAAATTGTGGAAATTTATGAAGTTTTTTCTACACAAATTTACACAAATTCTCACAGACAAAGCCAACTACAGAATCCTGCTGCTATTGATGATCCATTTATAGTCAATTGGCTTAAAGGTTTCCGGTGAGAGTTTTTTCTCTAACACAAACTGGAATGGTAACAATATTGAGGGGAAAAAGAAGCAAAGCTGTGAATTTGTTTTGGCTACCAGTGATTGTCACGGCAGGGGGTTACTTTTATAAAAATGTAAAAAGTTAAGATTAAAATAAAGTTTTTTTTTTTTTCTTTATTTATCGCACTGTTAAACACTTAATGCAGTGCTACATTTCAAATATAATGACATATTTCCCTTCTGTAATTTATACCATTTGGTAAACATACATATCTATTTAGGAGTATAAGTTACCGTTACGTTTCAAAGAAAATATGACATAATTAGGTTCAGATCAAATGGAAATATTTATTGAACATTTTCAGCATTTTTTTTTCTCCCTCCAATTCAAGTCATAAATATTTAATTTATGTATGAGTTTCAAAAAAGAATTTATTAAGAAATTAATTTTTTTTATCCCATATAACACATGTGTAAATAAATTTATAATTTATACGTATGTATGCATACACATATTTAGTTAAACACATATAAACGCATATATACTGAAAGCAGATATTCTGTACACACGTACATATAATTTATTTTCGATTTTAAATAGAAAATTTTAGAAATATTTGAAACTCTTCTACAGTGAGTATTTTAAAGCAGATTTAAGCAATGTTAAAAAATTACACTCGAGAATTAAAATAAGTACTAACAGCTAAATGTACTGTATTATTAAAAATAAAATAAAAATTAGCACAGTTATAGATTAATTACTACACAGTTTCGAATTTGGGATACACCATCACAATAAAACTTTAATTAATAAATCATTGTTACAAAATTAGTATCAAGTCGAAATTTGCACGAAATTATCGTTAGTAAGAATATCACTAACAATGGAAGTTATACATGACAGCTTAATTGAAGGGTCACTAACTTATGAGAGTTAAGACTTAGTGACATTTTCTATTATGAGTTCAAAACAGTATATAGGAGTGCTCATATGAATAATATTGTCTGTTAGGACTCCCTAATATGCGGAGGCCTTCGAGAAAATTTATATATGACGCCAAAGATCAGTATCAGTATTTGTCATCTTTGACTAAACATCATGATGACGTTTGCCACCGGGTATAAGTGGAAGAATCTATGTGTGTGTGTGTGTGTGTGTGTGTTAGCTATAGACTCCGAAACTGTAAAACCGATCGGACTCAAACTTTGGGAAGTTGTTGTTCACATACCAGGGAGTGTTTATGGGTGGAAAAAAGTGGGCGGGGCCACGCCCATAAAAATTAGTTATCAGTTTTAGCTACTTGCACTTGACCGATTTTTCTGAAACTTTGCACACATATTGTGCTGTCATGATTAAATAATTCTGTGATAAGAAAAGTGGGCGGGGCCACGCCACTAAAAAACTTTTAAGTTTGAGGTACTTGCACTGGACCGATTTTTCTGAAACTTTGCACACATACTAAGCTATTATAACCATATAATTTCGTGATTAGAAAAGTGGGCAGGGCCACGCCCATAAAAAAAGGTTATAATTTTGAGGTACTTGCACTAGACCGATTTTTCTGAAACTTTGCACACATAGCGAGCTGTCATGGTTAAATAATTTCGTGGTTAGAAAAGTGGGCAGTGCCACGCCCATAAGAAAAAGGTATCATTTTGAGGTACTTGCACTGGACCGATTATCCTGAAACTTTGCACACATATTGAGCTGTTATGACTTTACAATTTCGTGATAAGAAAAGTGGACAGGGACACGCCCATAAAAACAATTATAATTTTGATAATTTTTGCACTGGTCCGATTCTTCTGAAACTTTGCACACATATTGAGCTGTTATGACTTTACAATTTAGTGATTAGAAAAGTGGGCAATGCCACGCCCATAAAAAAAATTATAATATTTAGGCTTTTGTACTTGATATTCAATTAAAGTTCAGAATGCATTTCGATTCATTAAGGGGCGTAGCAACGCGCGCCGGGTTTGGCTAGTATTTAATATTATTTATTAACTGTTATAAATGTACTTATAGACTCTTCGATACTTAACAGTCTACTTCATCCATTTTTCGGGTCTAAACACTATATAACAACACTACGATGCAATCAATACCCTATAAGCAATAGAGTTGTCGACTACGAAAAAAATGCGATTTAGGTAAACTTTTATCAACTAACGATAAGCTAACTACAACGAAATGTAGAAGTTACCCAAAGCATACATAATAGTGTTTGTTTTGTTTTTATTTTGCTCTAAGAGAGAGAATTTAAACTGCATTTTTACTTACTTGTTTTTACTAATTTGCTTCTTGCTGTTTTTTGTAGCATTTTTATCATTTGTGCTGGAAGTCAGTGAAAAATAAATAACTAAAAATTTTGTTATGAAAGTTAACACGGTGACGTCACTGCCAACAAAATTAATTTAGCAGTGTAAGCTTTTCAAATACTTTTACTTGAATACGCGTATCCTATCTAATAACAAAACTACCTTCTTGCAATAAATCAATAGAAACACATTTTTTCTCAATCGGCGTCTGCATACTTGTACAAGCCGGTGCAACCTGATCGAACAAACCAATAAGACAACAAGGTTGGTTGTATGAGGGCAGTCCTGGGTACGGCGAACATCAGAACGGTTGTTAATTAACCTTAAATATATATTTTTAAAAACCTCCGCTTAAAATCCTTTAACTTATTTATTTAATTATAATAGTTTCGTAAGTTTTTTTTAAATAAAATTTTTTTAAAAAAAATATCAAAAAGTTTTAGAATTATTTTAAATAAAATATATTCATAGTTTACTTAAATAAAACTAACTTAAAACTAACTATAATTGGGGTGACTTTTAACTAACTTTTAAGTAGCTAACTTAAACCTAGTTTAAAAGATATCTAGAGTCTGACAATTACGGCAAATTGCTGCGTACAACATCTCAATGTTAAAATACTCAGTTAGCCCCATTGAAAATGATCCAAGCATCAACCACCACTAGTTGCTAAAATCTTTAAGTAACCTTAAAGTTAGTTGAGTTGCTTATAGGGTAGCATTTCTGGAACAAACACATACATAGACAAGAAATAATAGTACATGCCAACAGTATGCAAGAAATGTCTAGTAGTCGTTGCAAGTAAAACTAATGTCATGTCAGTTGATATGAAAACATAAATGACATAAATATGAAGGAAGTGAACAACAGTAAAATCATCTAAAAAAATAAACAAAACAACTAACTGCAACAACCTACAGCGTAACATTTATATATGTACATTCCCCTATATACATATTTTTATTTAGTATACAGCATTTCTGCATGGCATATGCAACACATGTGTATTTTAAACTTGTATTTTGATACTAACAAAATTGTGTTGCAAAAGTTTAGATTCAGACTGCATACTCATACAACAGCTGATGATGTTTAAAGTGATGACGCTGTGAATGTATAGTGATGATGATGATGTTGCAGAATGATGACTCCACCAAATTGAAGATTATCAGCTTGATGAGTGTTGTGATGTTTATTGTTAAAACCACCAGCTGATGGTTTAGAACAACTAACGGGTTACAATATACAAAAGCAGCAACAAAAATAAAAGAGCAAAGCAAATAGTAATAAAATTTATTGAGCTCATGTACACGGGCTGGAGTAAAAATTTTTTTAGCCATAAATAAAAAAAAAAACATTTTTTTAAATAATAGATAATTTTTAGTTTAAAATTTTAAATTTCTAGTTTTTAATTGAAAAACGAACATATGTTTTTAGTATTTAGTAGATATTTTGCTCTAGTTTGTATTTTATAGCTTAAACTAAATGAGTCGCAAGTAAAGAGGTTAGGAGATTTGTTAATATTAAATGAAAATATTTTCTAGACTATCTCCAATACCCACTAATGGTCACAGTTTCTCAGTATACTCGCAGTTAAACGAAACTATTCTTGGGAAAAAAATGTTTCTTATTTATTATGGGGAGATATTCACAGTTTGTGGTCGTCATTTTATTTTTCTTATATACGAGGTCATATCAGCGTTTTAAAAAAAATTATTTAAAAGATTATTCAAATAAATATTAAAAAAAATTAAGTTTTTGGTAAAAAAATATATATTTTAAATAACCTTTTTTTATTGATAAAGCCAATTGATAATTCGTTTGGGAACCACAATTCTATATTTAATTTCAGTTGCGTCACTTAATACCATCCATTAATATCTGCTACCACAACCGCTGGCTTACTAAATTTCTAAAGTTGCTATTAAAACTATCATGCTAAGAAACAAAATGTTAAGTTATTATAAACGAATTGAGAAATAGTACATGGAACGGAAGGAATTCGATTGGTAATAAATTCGGTTGTCATAATTAATATGTTTTGTAAGTGTAGCAACTATTTATTGTTGATGTTATTTTATTTATTCTCATGTATTTTTCATGTCCTTCGAAATGTCATTTTGTTTTCAACTTTCGAAACAAAAAACTTAATAAAATTAGGATATAGAAAGATGTGAAACACTTTAACATTTTACTGTTAATCTTTTTTATTAATATTTTTTTTTTCGTTATGTAGTATGTTCGTTATTGTTACTACATAGAAATGGTTAAGTATACAATAACCTTTTATGTCTGGATTTGTATTTACATGTAAACACGTGCATGTCAGTTTGTTTTTCTTAATATTTGCGTGACATTTCTGTCACCTGTTAATTGTTAGAAAATTCTTTTACAATATTTTCAATATTTTTTCTGTTTTATTTGTTAACTCGTTTGTACTTTTTTGATAGAGAAAACGCTGTGCGTTCAATTGAAATACAGGTTTTATATTATTTTTTTATCTTATATGAAATTAAGTTATTTAGATAATAGAAATCACATTTATCGGATCTCATAAACTTCCATTTTTGTATAAAATCACAAAAATAACTAAAAACTAGAAATAATATCAAACCATGAATTGAACTCCTCAATGATTTCACAGACCTTTTAAAAGAAGTTTGTGCTCAGCAAGATTTACTTAAGATTATAAATAAGGTGTTCAATTAAAATTAAAAAAATGGCGGATATAGCACCTATATGACAAGGAAAAAAACTCAGAAATTATATAAGTACTTTATGAGGTCTAAATAAAGGGTGTTTTTTTAAGCCCGATAGAACTTGAAATTGTAAAAAATAACACAAAAAATTAAATTGTAATCAAAATTTTTTTTTTTTTTTGAAAGATCAATACGTGACATAAACATTTGAAAATGATTTCCGGCATATGGGCACCGCGGCTGTTCTTGACGAAGCGCATTCTGGACGTCCAATTTTGGGCCACTTTTTCGAGCACTGCTGGCCGTATGTCACGAATAACACGAACAATGCTGGCCTCCAAGGCGTCAATTGTTGCTGGTTTATCAGCTAAAACCAGTGACTTCACGTAGCCCCACAGGAAATAATCGAGAGGTGTCAAATCGCACGACGTTGGAGGCCAATTTACAGGTCCATTTCTCGAAATCAACTTATCGCCAAATTTTGATTTAAATAAGTCGATGGTTGCGTTCGCCGTATGGCTCGTAGCGCCATCCTGTTGAAACCACATCTCCTCCGGATCAATGTCATCCATATTTTCAAACAAAAAATCATTGATCATGGTGCGGTAACGATCTCCATTAACCGTAACGCGAGCTCCGGCCTCATTTTTGAAGAAATAAGGTCCGATGATGCCACCAGCGTGAAAACCGCACCAAACGGTGCATTTTTCTGGATGTAATGGAGTCTGTAGGGTCTCTTGTGGATTGGTCTCGCTCCATATGCGGCAATTTTGCTTATTAACAAACCCGTTAAGCCAAAAATGCGCCTCATCGCTGAACGCAATTTTGCGATAAAACAACGGACGTCCAGAATGCGCTTCGTCAAGAACAGCCGCGGTGCCCATATGCCCGAAATCATTTTCAAATGTTAATGTCACGTATTGTTCTTTCAAAAAAAAAAAAAAAATTTTGATTACAATTTATTTTTTTGTGTTATTTTTTACAATTTCAAGTTCTATCGGGCTTAAAAAACACCCTTTATAATAAAAAAATTCATATACCCTCTACATTCTTTTTTTTTAAGAATTTAGCTTGAGCAAAGGATTTATATTATTTTTATATTCCTTGAAAATAATCGTCCAATAATTAATACTATAAGGTAAACAGATTTGAGAGGGCACCTTGATTTTATAATATTACTGGGACAGATTTTCTCTTGCGGGACTACGTCTAAGACAAAGTTTGTGTAAACAAGCACCAACTATTGTAGCAAATTAAGGGCATTATTCAAGAAGAAATTTATCGTATAGCACAAGAAACATACAATAAAATTATGAGAAATGCTAGAGTATTTTTTGAGTTAAAGAAAATGTTTCCAACTAAATTAGTTTTTATATTTAATGCAAAAAAAGATCAAAAAATTAAACCTTATTTGTATCGTTAAGTTTTTTGTTTAATTCTAATCAATATTTATTTAAAAAAATTCTTTGGTTATATATTTATTGATATTTCTAGAAAAAAATATTATCTTGTCAAGAAAACCGAGTATTAAAGGAAATTAACTACAACAAAAATCTTTAGAAAATATTAAAAATAAATTGTCTGACAGTGAACATTGACTTTTTAAACATGGTCATGCTTATTAATATCTTCGTATGTGGAACTAAAGTTTTAAGTATTTGATCAGCAAACATCGTCCCTTTCTTATAAAGTAATTTCAACAAGGGCAATTCTTTAATACAAATACAGTAGATCTTTTAAATTTCCAAAATGGACATGCTTTGTTTCTGCACGAAGATGAACTACATTTTTGTAAACAGCCACGAAAATAATTAAAAACTGAATTAAACTCCTCAATCATTTCACAGTCCTTTTTAAGCGCAAAAAACTTTAGCTTAACAAGACTGAGATGATAAATAAATTGTTTATGTAAGTATAATTTAAAAAATGGCTGATATAGAGGCTATTCTTCTTTAAATTTTGAATGTTCCTTTATTATAGTTTAAAACTTTGACATTAAATCAATGGTCACAAGTAGAAAGGTTCTAACACATATATTTTATGAAACTGAGTTTTTAGTGATTCCAATACATTTGAAACAAACACACCTCGATATAAAAAATTAATGCAATAATATAAAAAAATAACAGTCTTACAAGCAATTTTACATAATAAGATGCCTTGTGATAATACAGTTTCTGTTGCGTTTTTACCTTCTCCTGTAAAATGACAACTATTTAAGTTAGGGGCTTTCTAATTGTGACCAAAGAAATACTGTCTTCATTTCAAAGTTGCAGCTCTGGCGTTATTTAAATAATTACGGTTATCTTGTAAATAATGCAATTTTTGTTTCATATTTCTTCTTTGAATTATTTTTTAAGCATGAAAAACTTTCATCATTTCTCACAGATTTTACAACCGGAACCTTTTTAAGTTTAAAAAAAATTATCAAACATTTTTCCTTTAAAAAAGCTGGTTGATTATTTTCTAACTAACCCTAGATATGTGTTTTAAAAATGTTTCATTAATTTTTAATGAAAAACGGCTTTTTACCCTCCATTTGCTTAATTGTTTAGACATGTATTTCTGTCATTAAAATTGAAATTTTCAGTGCATAATTGCGTAAATTGTTATCTTTGCCTTTTTCCAGCAGTTATGTTGTCAACATTTCACAAATAAAACAATGTGGTTTGTTAGTACTTTTCCTTCTCTGCGGTTATTATTTTTACTTGGCGAAAGCGACATGCTGGTATGCATTTATGTATCACCAGTACCATGTTATTATGGATTATTATTAGCAAATGCTGTAAAACACATGATGATGTTTTGTAAATATTATTCGTTTTACATTCATATTGTGTTGTTATTTGTGATTTTTACACTTCTAGTTGTTTTTTTGTTTTGTTTTATTTCTTGTTAAATGTCAACATGATTGTGACAACAGTGTTAATGATAATAATCATCATCGTATTCTAGTATGCATGTTAACAATGCTTCATTGTGGATCTTGTTGTAATTGTTAATGTAAAATAAAATTGGTACATAACAAAATTCTATAACAACATGACAGTAATATGTACAATACAAAAAAATCTAAATAATTACATATAGGTAGGTTTTTGTAAAGTAAAATATTTTTTTTAAAACTGAAAATTTATTAAACATTTTTTTTATAATAAACTTAAAATAAAATATAAAAAACTTTTTAAAAAGCCTTTTTTTATTAGTTTTTTAATAGTATTCGGAATTTTCGTGAAAAAAACTGCACAAAAAAAATATTATCAAAATATGTTGAAGCAGTTGCTTAACATTAATTTCATTTTCAAAAAAATTTGTTTTTGTTGTTATTAATATTTTTAGTATGAGAGTAACTAGACCATTCTAGAAGATAAAATAATAATACTCCCAGAGTTATTCTTGCCCGCTTAAAAAAAATTTGAAGCCTTGCCACCCCAAGGAATAGTTTAAATTACGTCATCCTTAAGCTGCAGAATTGCTCTTGACTTATCGACGTACACTTTTTCTTTTAAATATCTAATCCAGCGGTGTCAAATAACATTATCGTGTTGACTAACATCGCCTCAATTCCTCCAAGCCATTGCTTCGATGGTTATGTTGCAAGTGGCATCAACCTGTTCGAGCTTCATGCTGCCCAAGTCTGTATCCTCAATTTCCGGCCTCAAGAAGTCCGCTATCATCTGCCGATAGCGACGACCATTTACAACAACTGCTTCACCGGCCTCATTTTAAAAGCAGTTCCGCACCAAAAAATCACTTTTTGTAGATGCATTGGCATGTCGAAAATTAGATTGTTATACGCCTAAATGCTGAAAATGTGTTTGTTAACAAATCAATGAAGATGAAAGTGTGCCCTATAGCTTAAAATGATTTATCTTTAAAAACTTACTATTTACTTTTGTCTGTTCAACTAAACATTCGGCGTATTGACGAGACTTAAAATTGTCAGTATGCTTTAGCTCTTGAGTCAGTTGAACCTTGTATTAGTGTAGACTCAAATCTTAATTACAAATTTGCATCAGTGTTGTTCGCGAGATGGTTAATTTTTGGGCACGATGACAAACCAAACACTAATGGGAACAACAGCAATGTTTTCGCGTAACGAACTGGATTAGAATGCACATCTATTCTCACATATTTTTACAGATCCGTTTTGCTAAAGTCTGCACACAATTCTTCAATTGTTTACGTATTTTTGGTGACCCAAAATAATCACGAATTTCATGAATACATTTTAATGTGAACCCGTATTTTTGTGAAAGTCTTTAGCCATTTTAACATGCTGCTCAGCTATGTACCTCCTCATAATTGAATTCGTTAAACACTTAACCAAAGGAATGTCGAATTTAGTTGGTTGAACTTTTATGTGGCAATTTCGCAAGATGTCCTTAGAGTCATATATTCATAATAACGAAAAATTGAAAATAAATACAAAAAAAAAGATTCAGGCAACATGGTTATTCTAAAATTCGTAAAAAAATTATTTTAAAACTAAACTATGATTTTATAGAAAGCAAATCCAAAACTTACTAGAAATTCCATTTTCACAACATTTTTATTTTCACTATTACCGTTTAGCATAGTTTATCACAACCACATCAAATGAAATATGTGACAATTACATAATTATGCATTTAAAAAAAAGTACTCACACTCCACATCTGCTCTAAATTCCATGTCAGTTCTATATCATTGTACTATAAAATGGATTATTAACAACAATTACACTCCCACTCAGTTTATTAGCAGTCATGTATTGTCAACCATTATTCCGACTAGTTTTATTTACATTTTATTTTGCAATTTCACTTATTTTTTTACAATTTATTTCAAATAATAAAGCAGTTGTGACAGCTGTCTTAAATAACTAGAACTAGTGCTCTAGCCATTGTCGCAAATAAAGATAGAGAGTGTTTGAGAAAAAAGCTTTCGTATATTTAATAAAAACTGACATACATATACATGATGTGATACAACAAATTAAAGTGTTTGGTTTGTTTAATAAGACTTTAAAGGACTTTGTTTATTGCATGCTTTTTGAAAAAAAAAATAATTGGACTTAAATATGTAAGTAAACTTACACATGTACATAAATTAATTCTCTTTAGCGATACATATACATGAGCTTAATGTAACATAAATAATAAAATCCCCAGTAAAAAGTAAAGCTATTTTAAAAATTTCAGTTTTAATAAATAACTTTTGCTAGCTTATTTCTATCGTAGTAATTTAATTACTTTAGTTTTTTTAATTTTCTTAAAAAAATTGATCTGACTGCAAATTTTTAAAAATTATTCATTTATTTATTTTGCATGCTCACAATCTTGTTGATATTTTATATCCTCTTGACTATAAAATTAATACAAGTAATCAATTGTACACCAATGAGTATTTTTTTTTTTTTTTAATATTTTTATTATCACACACTCACAAGAACAGCAAAGGCAAAATATCCTCCATATAAACTTATGAAATTGTATTAAAATGCAAGACCAATAACAACATAAATTAAATTAATATGTATAAAAGTTATATCTGTACAAAAGTAGCACACTTTCATACAAACAAAAGGCTTATTTTTATGTGCAATCATGTCTTCATGCAATAAAAGTTGATGATGATCCTACTGATGAAGCATAAACATTAAAAGTTGAATGTTGACTTTTAACTATTAGTTTGTTTATGGCTGTATGCTCCAGCACTATAGATTTGTAGACAATTGTGAAACAGACAACATACAAGTACTCGTATGACAAACAAATAAATATTTTGTTTCTGTTAAACAATAACAATTTATTTTTCTCTAGAGATGCATAACATCAATCTGAGTTATACTTGTGTGAGTGTATACCGGCATTAATGTTGGAAAGAACATAGTTGTACTTTAAGAAGATAAAATTGTGATCTAATTTGAAATTTAATAAAAATACAAGAAATACACTTAAAAAATTTTAAAGAATATTTTTTATGAATTAATTTTTTTTTAGAATTTAAGCTTAGGAAGGAAATTAATAACTTTTTTTATTTTGAACCAAATTTTTTTTTAATTTTTCTCATGGATAAATAAAATTCAACCGTGATAATGAAAAAAATATTAAATGCTGCTGATACATTTCCGCAATCAGCTACACTAGCAAAACTATATCGAAAAAAATTTGGTGTTCCAACTTTAACGACCGATGTTGATTGTGTGTTAAGCCGTAATGTCAAGTTGTTTACCAAACTTAACTTGACATTTCTTTGTTCCAATGTTTGGCGAATTCAACCTCGGAAATGTACACAATTGAGCAGCGCGTTAAAATACAACAAACTAAATAAGTTTATAAAATTTACAAAATAATCAAATTTAACTAGGCTCGCATATACATGATGAACCAGAAGTTACTGTGGGATTTAAAATTTCAAAAACTTAATGTTTATCTGTTCTTTGTTTTCAGATAATAAAATAAAAAATATGGAAACTTTCTTGCACTAAGTATGGAAAATTAAGTCACTAAAATAATCGACATTAAGATTTCAAGACAAGAGACGGATACTGACACACCTGGCGAAAATTTTGGCCAATTAATTTTCAATTCTAAAAATTATTTGCTCTCCAAAAATTTCATTTAAAGTGTAATTTGTCTCGGCTAGTGTGGACAGTTTTCCCATCTAAGACGTAAAAAATATTCTATTATTAACTGATACCGTTCTCTATTTATGATATAAGCACTTTAATCTTCATTCTCATAGAAGTAAAACTCAATGATATTTTTAAATATAATGCCACAACATCTACACAGAAAGAAAATTGAAGTTTTAAATCCAAGAATTAAATTCTTATGTTTAGCGGAATTGTGCTGAAAAATTCAAGTGTGATTTATTTCTGTTCAAGTTGTTCCTAAGTGTTAATACTTGATCGTTCGTGTATACCCTATTACCGCCAACAACAATAATCAGTGCTTAATAATTCTATAGTCTTCGACCGCTTTAATTAATTTGTTTATATTTTAACTGGTAATCGTATGTGGGCTCAATAGAACTGCAGTTCAAATAAAATATTATAAAATACCTCCTTACTTAGAGAATTTGCCAACGTCTTGTGTACAAATAAATGTTTAAAAATATTTAAGACTTCTGTTTAATTGTCAAAAACACTTTCTCTATTGGATACTTTTTATACAATAAAAAGTAAGAGATTTCATTTATTTTAAATACAAGGCTAACTACATGCTCGAAAGTGTATATATTTATAAATTAAAAATTTGTTTTTATCATACATCAACAGTTTCATTTATTTGCTTTAAACCATAAATTACATTGATAAAAGTTGCAAACAACAGTTTAAAAAAAAAAGATGTCCAAAAAGATGTCCAACTGTGAGTGTAAGATTTACTTGATGCTTTTCTTTTATATGTTTCTGCTACTAAAGTCAAGATATATTGTAAAAATAAATATAATACAGATAATACGTATAAATATTGACAATATATACAAATACAGACATGCATTTAAATAAATATTTACTTTAATAGCAGCCTTAGGACACAATGGAAAGCCAATTGATTGGTGTCATAAATTAAAAAATAAAGTTTTACGAATGAAATTAATTTGCTGCCAATCTGTTTGTCAGTACTGCTTGTTGTTTTCTATATGAAAACTTTAAAAGCCAAATACAAATATTATTTTTTTTTTAAATCTTAAGTTGAAAATTTTTTGTATGAAAGTGACAACCAGTGTTGCGAGGAGTTAAAAGGGAAAACAGGCTTTTCAGAAAAAAATTTTTTAACTTCCAAATAATTGTTAAATTCTTTTTTCATAAAAAATTTTCATACACTTGTTTAAATAAAACAAGTAAGAGCACTATATTCGGCTGTGCCGAATCTTTTATACCCACCACCAATTTTGTGTACATTTAAAGCACAATATTTATTATTTTGTTAATCGCTATAGAATAATCTCTTTATAATAAAATATGTATCACTTTCTTTGTAGAGGGTGGTTAAATTTTAAGGGCCCATGTTTAAGGTGAACCACATCTAAACTTCAACTTTTTTCTTATATTTCATTTGACATTTCTCAATCTCAGACTAACTCAATTTGAACCGTGGAAAGATACGCAATCGAACAACGCTTTTAAATATTAAAAATTTTTATAAAAATGGGCGTTCAAATCAAATTGAATTTTGTGCACTTCGTGATTCTTTTGGTCAACATAATCGTTCAAATTCGTCCACAATCGTGAGAATTGTAAAAAAATATATAAATGTCTGCAAAGCAGGTCTGTATGAAATGTGAAAATATCTGTGAATGCCATCTTAGTTCGTTGAATGGGAAACATTGCTGCTTTTCACGAAAACGTGAAACGTGGCAAAAGAGCAAGCAACCTCGACTCATCATCGTGCCCAACAATCGAGCATCAACAGTGTCATTGAAAATTTGGACTATCGGATCGTGGTGTGCCGCCTAGGTTGGGGGGCCATTTGGCCGATATTTTGTTCCATACATAATTGAAGCATACAAATATTATCATTATAAAAATAAATGATAATAATTTCATAATAATTTTATTCAAAATCAACATAGTCCCTTAAAATAAAACCGCCCATTATAACTTCGGTATGATAGTAAAATGTTTTCGTAAATTTAGTCTTTCAATGAAAGTGGCCGTTAAAATACGCGTGTCAATAAAGTTTCTGCTAATAAACATAACTTAGATATTTCAGTATAGTCCTTTAGTATTCCAAAATCTTTATTCATAGAGAATTTACATGAATTTAAGAGGAAGAAAGTGAATTTAAGGTTAAATTTTAAGGGCCACAGGGTGATTTAAAATATACATTCTCTGCATTTTTCTAAAACGGGAAATTTATTAGTAAGATTTTGATTTTTAAACTTCTATAACATTTTGCTTTTAAAAGATTTTCAAACGAAATAAGTTTTGTTTAATTTTAAAATTTGTTAGCCATTAGTATATGAAAATAAATTGTTTATAATGTTTAGAGATATTTTTTTTTGACTTAGTTCAAATTTTCATAAATTCCCATTTTTAATAAAGCATAACTTAAGGAGAACATAAGCATAGTTGTTAGCATGCCATCTAGTAGTTGCTAGTAGAGTCATCTATCTTATCATATATTTATATTTATATTTAGCTACAGTACAATAAATGGCGCAGTGTAAGATGAAAGAATGCTAATATATATGACTAATATATTTTTATAAAAATTTAAGGAAAAAAGTGTGCGTGGCAGATCTATTTTCCGTTATAACGAAGACTTTGACCAAAAAGCCATGTTTGCAAAATTTCAGAATCCTGCATATAGTTTTGTCAGTTTTATTACGTTTTAAATTTGAAATATACATTGTGCGGTATAAATTTACGTACACTTTTATCTATAACTCTTTTCCTAATTCATAGATTTAAGCGATTTTCAGGGAAAAATATTTTTTTGACTCGATAAGTATATATTCGAAGTTTCATGACTACGTTTATGCGTCTGGACACAATTCCAAAGTGAAAGTGGGCATTATAGTAGGCGTGTCAAAGTTGTTTTTGCTAATGAGTATAACTTCGGTGTTTCAATATAGTCCTTTATTATTCCAAAATCTTTATTAATAGAGAAATTTTATGAATTTTAGGTAAAACGTTATATGGGAGGTGGGCGTAAAAGTGGGCGTGGCACCTTAATTTTTTGGCATAATAATGAAATTGCCTTGGGGGATAGACGTAGCAAAATTTATCATCATACCTCTAATTTTAGCGGTTTTATGAGCTTTTAAATTTCATTAACGGTAGATAACGTGAAAAGTGGGCGTTATAGTAGGCGTGTCAAAGTTATTTTTGCGAATGAGTACAACTGAGGTGTTTCAAGATAGGCCTTTATTATTCCAAAATCTTTATTAATAGAGAAATTATATGAATTTTAGTTAAAACGTTATATGGGAGGTGGGCGTAAAAGTGGGCGTGGCACATTGATTCGCCGTTACAATAAAGCGTGTCGCAAAGTGTGCAAAATTTCAGAGTCGTACATCCAATTTTGTTGCTTTTATGACGTTTTTGTTTTTAAATATACCGAAAAATACACTGTGCGGTATAAATTTTCGTACATTTTGATCGATAACTCCTCTCCTAATGCATAGATTTAGACAATTTTCGGGCTAAAATATTGTCTTTACCCAGGAAATATATATTCGAAGTTTCATGAGTCTACGTTAAGGCGTTTGGACACAATTCCATTTTATTCGATGTTCGAAGGACACGGTTTTTTCGACCTACTCTTGCTTTTCGAGCTATAACTCTCTTCCTAATATTCCGATTTAGCCCATTTTCAATACCAAACAAACCTTGTCTATAAGAAAGATTCTGGTAAAATTTGAGCCCCCTAGCTTTTTCGGTGCGACCTCTATCGTGCTTTCAACAGACGGACAGACGGACAGACGGACGGACATAGCCAGATCGTCATAAAATCAAACCACGATTTAGAATATATATACTTTATGGGGTCTAAAATGGATATTTCGATGTGTTACAAACGGAATGACAAAATGAATATACCCCCACCACTTTTTTGGTGGCGGGTATAAAAATATATAACATTCTTTGTATTCAATGTAGTTCTAGGATGGAGTCTTAGGTTCGACATAGATATGTCGACCGGATGTACGTAGACAAATCCTATTTTGAAAGCTGAATCATTGCTGAGTATTTTAAATTCTATTTTACTGAGCTGTATATTTAAATGTACATATTTGTAATTGTTTTTTTAAATCTTTAACTTTTGCTGTCGATCAAGTGACTAATAAATTTTTTATATCATATTTCTCTATACAAACAAGGCATAAACCGCATGAATTCCTGTTGTATTATTTATTGTATATTTTTATATGAGTATGTACATACATGCATTAAATTAAAATAAAGGAAATAAAATGTGCCTGACACGTGTCGAACAAATGGTACCCTTAAGAAGTTATGATATGTTTGATGACTTATTTTAGATCTAATTAAATGTTTGAACATGACTAACTCATTAGTTGTAAATATTGTGTTAATACGAGATAAAATAAGGATATTAAAACAATTTTCAATTTGTGCGAAATTATTCTGAATTTTCATTTTAAATAAAAAAAATTTTAAAAACAAACAAATAAAGAGTTTGTATCACTAAATTAAAATAAAAAACTTAAAAACCAAAAAAAGTTAAAAAAAAATAGTTGATAATATTGTTTAATAAAAAAAATCTGTTTTAGAAATATTAATTATCAAAACAGTTTTTCTATTTATCTTAGTACAATAGGATTAAAAAAAGCTAAACAAATTAAATAAAATCAGTTAATTTGATGTAGAATTAGCCCAAAAAAATTAATTTTCAAAACAATTAGTTTTTTAAGTTTCTTAAAAATCAGGTAATTGTAGAACAATACGAAAATATTTATGTTTAACATATACAAGTCAGTACGGAAGAAAACAAGTAACAGTGCTATATTCGGCCGTGCCGAATCTTATATATCCTTCACAATAGTTTGCATCACCATTCATCTCATAAGAAATATATAAAAAACATACATATATAAGAACATCTAATTGCAAAATTATAGATTGAATTTACGTATGTTAAAAAAAAATATTAAAAAACAACAATAAAAAAAATTAACAAAAAAAAAAAAAAATAAAAAAATATATAAAAAAAATTATAAAAATATAAATAATATAAAAAAATAATTAAAAAAATTTTTTTTGACACAGCTAAGATTCTAACCAGTAAATATATATGTTGTTATTGTAATTGTGAAAAAAATGAGGTGGTCGTGGTTTTTTGCTTATATCTCAGAAAGTTATGGGGCGATTGTGCCGAATTTCAATAGCGATTCATTCCCGGATACTTCCAAATGATTAATACCATACACAGATCTGAGGAACATATAGTTGCTTTTAAAACTTGATTTTAACCAACACACGGACAGGCGGTCAGGGCTTAATCGACTCCCCATAAGATTTCAGAAAATATATACTTTATGGGGTCGGAAATGAAAATTGTAGAAATTACAAACAGAATGACAAAGCTATATATACCCTTGTGCACCACAGGTGAAGGGTATAAAAAAATTCCAGATAGAAATGAGGCAAAGGAGAAGACAGAAAAATAGTTTGCGATAAAAATTTAAAAAGTGAAGGGTATAATAAAGTATAAAAGGGGATCTAGTAGGCATTGAAATATTCAAAATATCATTAAAACAAAATTTTAAACATAGACATAAACATTAGTGAGTAAATATTGAATTATTAGATTTATCAGTAAATGTTAATATATATTAAATTAAGTGGAATTCCTACAACAAATTCTAGATATTTTGGCAAAAGTATTGAAATTTTTAATTATTATTACGACATAAGATTTCTACTTATTAAATGTTTTGTTGTAGAAGTAACTATAAATAAATGAATAAATATTTCTAATTTCTCTTAAGAAATATTCATATTTTTTATGTATTTTTTATTATTATTATTTTTTATTGCAGTAAGAACAAAAACTATAAAATTTATTCTTTAATTTGAGAATTAGTAAAATAATATTTTTAATAAAATCTATAAAAGGTTTTTCATATACTGTTTAGGTTATAATTTATCCTTGCAGATATTGCTACATTTCATTAGAAAATGTTGCTTTTTATATCATTTAATTTTTTGATTTATGCTTTTTTATTATATTTATTATTATTTATTCATAAGTTTGATGTGCATCAATAAACTTAAGATATACACATGCACACACACAAATACATTTGTACTATAATACAGACATAAATTTAAGCTAAACATAAACTGTTTTGTAAATATTTCTTTTTTAACTCAAATTCACCTACATACGAGTACACATACACTCACACACGTGTATTTACACATGCACAATAAACCAACTAAATAGTTGAAAGCAGTACAAAAACCTGATGTATGTATGTATGTATGTATGTATGTATGTATGTATGTATGTATGTATGTATGTATGTATGTATGTATGTATGTATGTATGTATGTATGTATGTATGTATGTATGTATGTATGTATGTATGTATGTATGTATGTATGTATGTATGTATGTATGTATGTATGTATGTATGTATGTATGTATGTATGTATGTATGTATGTATGTATGTATGTATGTATGTATGTATGTATGTATGTATGTATGTATGTATGTATGTATGTATGTATGTATGTATGTATGTATGTATGTATGTATGTATGTATGTATGTATGTATGTATGTATGTATGTATGTATGTATTTATATAAGTATGTAGTTGGATTGAAGCTATTTCCTCATACTTATGATTAAAGCACGTTTTGTTGTAAAATGAAATATTTTATAGGTATAAATGTATAGGTACGACATTGATGTGTATGTCAGCTTGCCTGTATGATTTGTATGAACAAAAATTTTATACCATAAAATTCATCACGTATGACATAAACTAAAAGTATTTGCACTTCCTTTATTTATTTATATATTTTTTGATTCTTCAGCATGAAACAGAATCACAACCATCATCTTTATCATCGATATTAAACTTAAACACATACATACATATAAAGATCTACACACCAATGTACTACACAAATATGTGTAAACTAATACCAAAACAAACAAACAAACAACTACATTTATTCATGTGTATGTGTACATAGTATAATATTGGCCATATATGGTTGATTTTATGTACCATTTTCTAAAATCACATTTTAAATTGGTATGTATTCGTTCATTTGAGTGTATGTGTCTATTTGCTATTGATATGTATAAAAATTTTGTAGTTTTTATTTTAGATGATGTTAGAAAATTATAAATAAAAGAAATAGGAAACTAAAACGTGTGTGTTAAATCACTATAAAAACTTAAGGTAAATATATTTCACTATGATTTTATTTTTGTACAGTAACAAAATTGGTTATGCAAAATTTAAGTAAAATATTTATCAAGATTTTTCTAATAATTGAAAATAAATATAATTAAAAACTTAACAATAAAATGAATGAGCTTAATTAGCAGAATGGTATGCCAGATGTGGCACAAGTAAAGTTAGAAGTCAGTTTATTTCTTTGAAAGTTATAAGCTCTTAAAGTCTATGTCAATACATTTTCAAAGCACATATTTATACCCAGTAAACAAATTGAGAAGGATTTGAAATTAAGTTTTTTCGGTGAGAAATTTTTTCGAAATACCCTGTGTTTCTTATTGAGATAAAGATCTTAAAGTTGGCCATACTTACTTAACTGACAGCCATTTTGTCAGCTGTCAACTGCTTTATGTTAAGTTTGGTTTGGTATTTCAAAAGGAATATTAGACTGACCAGGCGTTCAAATTTTGCAAATTTATTTCAAAAATTATCACTACGATCACTTAAAAATCAACATGATTGTTCATCAGAATTAGTTCTATTAACTATGGAACGTTTTTGCACTATGTTTACTTTAAATTATAAGACGCATCCGCAGAGATGTTGTACTGTGCATACAAAAGAAGTAACTGCTGCTGTAGAGCGTAGCGTAGTGGAAAACCAGAATCAGTTTATCCGCCATTGTGCAAAGTAACTAGATATGTGTTAGATATGTCCACTTTATAGAAGCTTTAGCGGTAAATGGGCCCGAGACAAGATTGCCGCTGATCCCGATTTTAATAAACGAATTTTGTTTCGCGATAAAGTCTTCCAAAAACAACCTTTTATGAAATAACTTTTTGATATATTGTTTATAAAATTATATATTTATTATTTATTTTAATCAATTACGAAAAAAATTTCTATAACTTTAAAAAAAAACTCGTCTTGCAATTAAGCATGGGTGAGATGAGTGGGATAAGCCATACGAGAGCTTGTAACAATTGAATAAAAATCTTTTTTTGATCAAAATTAAATTAGCTTTTTATTGAATAGCTTTCTACAAGAAGTATACAATCCATTTTTTTAAGAAAAAATAAAAAAACCAGACTAAAGAAATAACAAAAAATTTCCTGACAAAGCCGATAATTTACTTTTTAAAGCTAATGCGTCATTTTGTCGGGAATTACCTTTAAACGGCTTGACTGCAAATAGTTATCAGAATGTTAAAAAAAATGCATTTAAAATTCAGTAAGTCAATTAATGATTAGGTACAATCGTCGTATCACTTTCCGCGTTAACATAGGGCATATAGCAGACTAAAACAATATAGTGAGGAGTACCGCAGCCTAAGAAAATATCTTAATTATTATTACCTAATATCGCATGATGATAATGATGACGACTGACTTTTTTTGCATAACTAGTCTATCAAGAATCTACATCCACGATTTAAACTTAAATCCTGATTCTTTCTTATTTCTTCTTATTTTAATTAAATAAGACGATTTTGTGTTTTATTGTATATGAGATTAATATCGTTATTGTGCCGAATTATTTCATCGTTTAGCTTTTAAAGCGTTTTTGGCTTATTAACTTACCTTTTTTTTAAACATCCCAAAAAAAAGTCCCACGGTTTCAAATCACATGATCTTGCCGACCAGTTAACAACGCCAGTACATCAAATAACAGTGTAATTTAATTATTCGCGCAAAAAAGTAGAGATACGGCCTTTTGACGATGCCAGCCTATAAACGGCAACATATTATTTATTTAAAAATTTGTTATAAGCTAGCACAACAAGACAAGCACAAGTAAAAGTACTAGTCGTTTAAATTAAGAAAAAAAATTAATAAATAAATTTAAATTAAACATATCTATATTAAAAATTCGCATGAGTGATGTTCTTTAAATGTTCGTTTGTTGGGCCCGACAATAATGATCTTTCCTGTACACATTTCTTCTGATTGTAGACACATTTGTTCGGCATTTGGGTGCTGCTCAACTATGCACCTCTTCATGGTTGAATTTTTCAAACACTGAAGCAAAGAATTGCCAAATTAATTTAGAGATCAATTTGACGTAAAAGTGTGACCTTCAATTAACATCATAAATTATGGCTTGATCGACCTTTAGAATTTTTATTTATTAATGTAATTTCTCAGTTTTTATACCCGCCAACAAAAAAATGGTGTGGGTATATTCATTTTGCCATTCCGTTTGTAACACATCGAAATATCCATTTTAGACCCCATAAAGTATATATATTCTGAATCAGGGTTTGATTTGATGACGATCTAGCTATGTCCATCCGTCTGTCCGTCTGTCCGTCTGTTGAAAGCACGATAGAGGTCGCACCTAGGGCGCTCAAATTTTGCCAGAATCTTTCTTATAGACAAGGTTTGTTTGGTATTGAAAATGGGCTAAATCGGAATATTAGGAAGAGAGTTATAGCTCGAAAAGCAAGAGTAGGTCCAAAAAACCGGGTACTTCAAACATCGAATAAAACGGAATTGTGTCCACATGCATTAACGTAGACTCATAAAACTTCGAATATATATTTCCTGAGTAAAACCAATATCGTTTCTCGAAAATTATCTAAATCTATTTATTAGGAGAGGAGTTATCGATCAAAATGTACGAAAATTTATACCGCACAGTGTATATTTCGGTATATTTAAAAACAAAAACGTCATAAAAGCAACAAAATTTTATGTACGACTCTAAAATTTTGCGCACTTTGCTTTTTGGTGAGACACTTTTTTGTAACGGAAAAGCAATGTGCCACGCCCACTTTTACGCCCACCTCCCATATAACGTTTTACATAAAATTCATATAATTTCTCTATTAATAAAGATTTTGGAATAATAAAGGGCTATATTGAAACACCTTAGTTGTACTCATTCGCAAAAATAATTTTGACACGCCTACTATAACGCCCACTTTTCACGTTATCTACCGTTAATGAAATTTAAAAGCTCATAAAACCGCCAAAACTGGAGGTATGATGATCAACTTTGCTACGTATATCCCCCTAGGCAATGTTATTACTGTGCCAGAAAATTAAGGTGCCACGCCTACTTTTACGCCCACCTCCCATATAACGTTTTACCAAAAATTCATATAATTTCTCTATTAATATAGATTTTGGAATAATAAAGGGCTATATTGAAACACCTAAGTTGTACTCATTCGCAAAAATAACTTTGACACGCCTACTATAACGCCCACTTTTCACGTTATCTACCGTTAATGAAATTTAAAAGCTCATAAAACCGTTAAAATTAGAGGTATGATGATCAAATATGCTAATTTTAACCTTCTAATCAACGTAATTGTTGTGCCAAAAAGTTAAGGTGACACGCCCACTTTAACGCCTACCTCCCATATAACGGTTTATCTTAAATTCATGTAATTTCTCTATTGAAAAAGTTTTTGGGAAAATAAAGGACTATATTGAAATATTTAAGTTGTATTTATTAGCAGAAACTTTATTGACACGCTTACTTTAACGCCCACTTTCATTGAAAGACTACATTGACAAAAGCATTTTAGTAGCATATCAAAGTTATAAAGGGTGGTTAAATTTTAAGAGCTGATGTTGTTTTTAAATAAAACACAAATTATTTAAGAAACTATTATCATTTCTTTTTATAATGATAATATTTGTATGGTTCAATTATTCATTTAACAAAATATCGGCCAAATGGCCCCCCATCCTTGGCGCCACTCCTCTATCTGATAGTCCAAATTTTCAATGACAATGTTGATGCTCAATTGTTGGGCATGATGATGAGTAGAGGTTGACTGCTCTTTTGCCACACTATAGCAAAAACCAGCAGTGGTTCCCATTCAATGAACTAAGAAGGCATTCACAGACCTTCTAAAATTGGCCCTTACAATTTAGCCACCCTCTACAAAGAAAGTGATACATAATTTTATATTGTTATCACACGGTGATTCAAAATATACATTCTCAGCATTTTGCTAAAGCGGGAAATTTATTAGTAAGATTTTGATTTTTAACTTCTATAACATTTTGCTTTTAAAAGATTTTCAAACGAAATAAGTTTTGTATAATTTTAAAATTTGTTAGCCATTAGTACATGAATATAAATTGTTTATGATGTTTAGAGATAATTTTTTTTTACTTAGGTCAAAATTTTCCTAAATTCCCATTTTTAATAGAGCATAACTTCAGGAGAACATAAGATAACAAATATAAATTAGCACTATTTCGTAGATAAGACTTTCCTCTTAAATTCATGTAAATTCTCTATGAATAAAGATTTTGGAATGCTAAAGGACTATATTGAAATATCTAAGTTATGTTTATTAGCAGAAACTTTATTGACACGAGTATTTTAACGGCCACTTTCATTGAAAGATTTAATTTACGAAGACATTTTTCTAGCATACCGAAGTTTTGAAAAAAATTATTATGAAATTATTATCATTTATTTTTATAACGATAATAATTGTATGCTTCAATTATGTATGGAACAAAATATCGGCCAAATGGCCCCCCCAACCTAGGCGGCACACCTCGATCCGATAGACCATATTTTCAATGACACTTTTGATGCTCAATTGTTGGGCACGTTGATGAGTAGAGGTTGCTTGCTCTTTTGCCACGTTATCGTGAAAAACAGCAATGTTTCCCATTCAACGAACTAAGATGGCATTCACAGATGTTTTCACATTTCATACAGACCTGCTTTGCAGACATTTAAATATTTTTTAAAATTCTCACGATTGTGGACGAATTCGAACGATTTTGTTGACCAAAATAATCACGAAGTGCACAAAATGCATTTTGATTTGAACACCCATTTTTACAAAAATCTTTAATATTTAAAAGCATTGCTCGATTGCGTATCTTTCCACGGTTCAAATTGAGTTAGTCTGAGATTGAGAAATGTCAAATGAAATGCAAGAAAAAAGTTGAAGTTTAGGTGTGGTTCACCTTCAACATGGGCCCTTAAAATTTTACCACCCTCTACAAAGAAAGTGATACATATTTTATTATAAAGAGAATATTCTATAGCGATTAACAAAATAATAAATATTGTGCTTTAAATGTACACAAAATTGGTGGTGGGTATAAAAGATTCGGCACAGCCGAATATAGTGCTCTTACTTGTTATTTATTTAGCTGAAATTTATTTTTTTACAAACATTTAAGACCAGCAGCTAAAATTTATTTAATAATAATTTCTTTTGTGCAGCTGGCTATGATAAATAATTAGCTTTTATAGGAGATGCTTCTCTCACTATTCTGAGTTATTGAAATAAATATAATTTTGTGTGCAAGCCAAGTTAGGAATCAGTAAATTAGAGTAATTCGAATTATTATCTTATATGGACGTTGAACTTTATAACTATTAAGCTTAATAAAAGTAGTCGAAAAATAATATTTGTTGTGCATAATAATAATAGTGACTACGGTTTTAGTTAAAAATTTATATGGTGGAGGTTCTTCAACGATTACAAAAAGTTTCGTAACATGCAGATCAGTACAAATAGCTGAAAAATCCTCCGCTAAATATAATCAAAATTTTCAAAAAAATTTACACAATGAATTAGTTAAGCGTATAAACAAGTCGCTAAAGTTTTTCACACTGGCATGAATGAAGAGCAGAAATTAATATTACTTATTAATTACTTAATTAATATTAATGAGTCCCATATAAAAGTGGTATGTTTTACTATTAATTTTTATTGTGGAATCGCCCCTTAAGCAAATACAGATTTTGAAAAGCTAAATTCTTGAGCTTAGCCCTATATATATAAGCTACTGTTAGACCTTACTGAGAAGCAGTACAGTAAGTGAAAACTATTGAAATTATTTTTGTACTAAGAGAAAACTAGTGAAGTGCTTACCCTTATTCCTTGCGAGGGTGCATATTTCATTGTGAAGCCTGTGGAAAAAGAGTTAATAATCAGTGTGAAAGCGGCTTTTATAGATAGATTTTATGTCTGTATTTTATAAGATCTAAGATAATAGTATTCGAAACATTTCTGCACATAATGTGATCCTTTAAAAACAAATGCGAACAAAAATCTAAAATTTTCCTCATCACAAGCTTTTACTACAGATCTTTTAAGAAAATAATTTGGTTTTATAAAAAAGATTGTGCTGGGACTTCTAGAAACTATTCCGTATTAATAATTGTTGTTTAATACAACACATCTTAACAACATCTGTTCGGAAAAACTTGAAAAAACAAATCCAAGTAGAAACTATTCAATAACAAATCACCTTTGACATTATTTTTATAGCATAAAGAAGTGTATGTATTAAGGTGTGTGCAATATGTAGAAAAAAAATTTCTTGTTATTTTCTTTTATTTTATGATTATGGCTACGATTTGTTTTAAACAACTTGTGTGTTAGAAAACTACTGCCACAATCACTAAAATTGGTACTTACAGCTGGTTGGAAAATACTTATTTTCGTATTGTTATTTCAGTTTGTTGTTTTGCAATTTTCCTAACAACTTTTATACTTCATTATTATACCCGCCACCAAAAAAATGGTGGGGGTATATTCATTTTGTCATTCCGTTTGTAACACATCGAAATATCCATTTTAGACCCCATAAAGTATATATATTCTGAATCGGGATTTGATTTGATGACGATCTAGCTATGTCCGTCCGTCTGTCCGTCTGTCCGTCTGTCCGTCTGTTGAAAGCACGATAGAGGTCGCACCGAAAAAGCTAAAGGGCTCAAATTTTGCCAGAATCTTTCTAATACACAAGGTTTGTTTGGTATTGAAAATGGGCTAAATCGGAATATTAGAAAGAGAGTTATAGCTCGTAAAGCAAGAATAGGTCGAAAAAACCGTGTCCTTCAAACATCGAAAAAAAAGGAATTGTGTCCAAACGCATAAACGTAGAGTCATGAAACTTCGAATATATATTTCCCGAGTCAAAAGAATATTTCTCCCCAAAAATTGCTTAAATCTATGCATTAGAAAAGGAGTTATAGGCCAAAATGTACGAAAATTTATACCGCTCAGTGTATATTTGAAATTTAAAACGTAATAAAACAGACAAAACTATATGTACGGTTCTGAAATTTTGCAAACATGGCTTTTTGGTCAAAGTCTTCGTTATAACGGAAAATAAATGTGCCACGCCCACTTTTTTTTGAAATTTTTATAAAAATATATTAGTCATATTCATTTGCATTTATTCATTGCAGATGGCAACATCTGTTGAAGGCGCCACTACATTTTGCAAACACTGAGGATGATGTCTTTGCTAAACATCACGTAGAACACTAGATGACTCTAGTAACATTTTTTTGCACAAACTACAAAGGAATTTTATAGGGGTTTGTGAAAACGAAAATGACCAAAGTTTGTTGACAAAAATTAACTAGAGTAATGATTTGTGCCCAACTTTACATATAGTTGTACACACAGTCTTATGAGGTTTAAGATTTAAAAATATTAAAAAAAAATGTGCATCAGTAGATTTAAAATAAGTATTTGAATATTTAAAATACATATTTTAACAAATTTTTTTTTTATCTATCTATTTTTTTGTAAAGGGTGGTTAAATTTTAAGAGCCACAGGGTGGCTCAAAATAGACATGCTCAGCATTTTGCTAAAACAGGAAATTTATTAGTAAGATTTTGATTTTTAAAGTTCTATAACATTTTACTTTTAGAAGATTTTCAAACGAAATAAGTTTTGTATAATTTTAAAATTTGTTAGCCATTAGTACATAAATAATAAGTTTATAATGTTTAGAAATAATTTTTTTTTTATCTTTAGGTCTAAATTTTCCTAAATTCCTTTTTTTAATACACCATAACTTCTAGAAAACATAAGATAACAAAAAGAAATTAGCACCATTTAGTAGATAAAACTCTCCTCTATACCCCATTTTATACCCGTTACGATCCGACCGTGATCAGCAGATAAATTTTTGTGACACAAGGTCAAATATTTTTTGCAAAATTTTAGTAAAAGAGCTAAACAAATTTTTTTGTAAAGTGTTTTTTTGAAGTATTTGAGTTTTTATATCCGCCACCAAAAAAATGGTATGTATATTCTTAATCGGAGTTTTATTTGACGACGATCTAGCTATGTCCATCCGTATGTCCGTCTGTTAAAAGCACGATAGAGGTCCCATCGAAAAAGCTAGTGGGCTCAAATTTTGCCAGAATATGTCTTATACACAAGGTTTGTTTGGAATAGAAAATTGGCTAAATCGGAGTATAAGGAAGAAAGAAAAATTGCCTAAATGCATGTATTAGGAAGGGAGTTAGAGATCAAAATGTACGAAAATTTATACCGCGCAGTGTATTTTCCAATCTGTTAAAAATTTTAAACCTAATAAGAGTGACAAATTTAGATCTACGATTCTGAAATTTTGCAGGAATTGCTTTTTGGTCAAAGGCTTTCTTCTGACGGAAAATAAATGTGACACGCCAACCTCCCATATAACGTTTTCTCTCAAATTCTTATAATTTCTCTATAAATCGAATAATAAAGGACTTTATTGAAATATCTAAGTTGTATTTATTAGCATAAATAACTTCGACACACCTACTATAACGCTCACTTTCCACGTTATTTACTGTTAATGAAATTTAAATTTATAAAACCGACAAAATTAAAGGTATGATGATAAAATTTGCTACGGAAATCCTTCTAGTCAATGTTATTGTTATGCCAGAAAATTTAGGTGACACGCCCACTCTTACGCCCACATCCTATATAATGCTTTATTTCAAATTCATATAATTTCTCAATGAATAAATATTTTGGAAGAATTACGGACTATATTGAAATATCTAAGTTGTATTTATTAGCAGAAATTTTATTGACACGCTTACTTTAACGCCCATTTTCACTGAAACACTTAATTTACGAAAACATTTTACCAGCATATCCAAGTTATAAAGGGTGGTTAAATTTTAAGGGCCGATGTTGATTTTGAATAAAACACAAATTATTTAGGAAATTATTATCATTTCTTTTTTAATGATAATATTTGTATGGTTCAATTATGTATGGAACAAAATATCGGCCAAATGGCCCCGCGACCTCAACGGCACATCTCGATCCGATAGTCCAAATTTTAAATAACATTGCTGATGCTCAATTGTTTGGCACGATGATGAGTCGAAGTTGACTGTTTTTTTGCCACACTATCGCGATAAACAGCAATGCTCATTTAACGAATTTAGAAGGCATTCATAGATGTTCTAACATTTTATACAGACCTGGGGCCGAATTACGGCATTCGATATCGATCGAAATTTTACTCGAACGATCGAGTATGCTTTAGGTATATAGATTCTAATAAGAGTTTTCAAATTTCGATCACGTTCGAGTGCCGTAATTCGGCCTCTGTTTTAAATTTAAAATTTAACCACCCTCTACAAAGAAAGCCATTAACAAAATAATAATTATTGTGCTTTAAATGTACACAAAATTGGTGGTGGGTATAAAAGATTCGGCACAGCCGAATATAGTGCTCTTACTTGTTTTTTTTCCGCTTTTCTTCAATTTCCCCCTCTTTTTTGCTGACATTATTAAAAATTTTTATACAAACAAATGTAGGAGTTTTGTGCATGAATCTTGTTGCGAATAAAACGAGGTTGTAGGAAAGTTTTCGATTTAAAAATTACAATAAAAGTGATTATTTGCAAAGCCTCACTATCTTTAATAGTGAGTTATTTTAAGCTGATATTCTTGAGAATTTATATGACAAAGTTTTAAATTTTATTAGCATACTAAACTATATGATGAGTTGGCCCTCGTTACCTTTGTAGCAGCAACATAAGTCCTACAACAAAACAAATGATTTCCTTTTATTGTTATTGTATAATTTTACAAGTTTGTGTGTGTAGGTGTATAGTGTTAAAACAACTACCTTTTATAGAAATCAAATTTCACAGAAAATTACTTTCAACAGAATGCCACCAAGTGTCGCTTGTTTAAAAGAAAAGCAACTTGTTTTGCGAGTAGTACACACGCTCTCCACATGTGTGTGTGTAATTTTAAGTGGCGTAGTGTATTGCAGAGTAGTTGAGTGGAAAAAGTAAATGGCAAAAAAATATAAAAACTTTAAATAATAGAAAAATAGTTGAAATAAAAAACAACAGTGTATGGCTGCACACAATTCACTGTATTGAACAGAATAAACAAATAATATTGAAGGAGACTGAAAAACCACATAATTTTGAATACAACTTTGTAAATAAGGACATGCATGCACGATTCGCAATTTTCAAGGATAAAACAAGAGAAATTGAAAAAGGAAGTTGAAAAAGAATTAATATTGAAAATGACAACCAAGGTTGGCAAATAATATCTCAGAGAAAGCAAATGGTTCCTTTAAAGAAATAAATAATCGAATTCCTGTTTGAATATAAAATCTTTTAGATAATTTAATCGATAATAAACATATTTTGGTTCAATATATCTACAAATATTTATGGGATTAGACATTAAAAGGGGCTTTTTTTAAATTCTTATAGGCACATGCATTAAAAGCTTTGTTACTTAGTTTGTAATTTCTCTGATATATATTTCCGATTACATGAAATATATTTATTCTGAAGCCATATGAATAAAAAAGTCGACATGTATGTTTGAGCGTTCGTTTTGATTTTGAACAATATTAAAATGATAAGTCTTCCAATAGTTTCAAAAAATTTTTCTAGCATATATTTGCATATATATCAGCTTTATCATTCTGTCTGAAGTATTTATTTTCGACCATTTAAAGTATATTTTTCAGAAATCATATGAATATAAAGTCGATTGATCGAAGTCCTATCCAGTTAAAAAAAATTTTATAGGAAACCATATTATGTGTTGACTTGTATACATTTAATATCAATATCTTTATAAGTTGCTGAGATGTGGGAAACAAAACAAGGTTCTCTCTATTTTTTTCCACAAGCAATACAATTTTTAGCTCTTCTCTAATATCCGCACTAGTTTGTAATAATTTATATATGATGTACCTCTAATATAACTCATAGAAAGTGTTAAGGACAAACCGGTCGGATAAAGGCAAGGTAATAGGTTAAGATAATTTTTAAATATTTTGTAACCTACTTATTAAGTTATAAAAGTCTACAATTAGTCTTTTAACTAGATAATGATACTTATTTTCATTTTGTAGTTTTGAAAATTGCTCCAGAAAATAGCTTGAAAACTTATTCAAATATATATTCCAACATAAACATAAATGCTACCTCATTCTTTTTATAGAATGTTTAAACAAAAATTAAATTGTCCATCATTAAAAAAACATGCAGACTTGCTTTTAGCATCAACTAGGAGAACTGGTTGGTTAACAAGGTTGGGTGGACATAATCATAAAAAACATTTCTCTCTTATCAATTCTTCATGCAGTGGACATTGGTATAGTATTTGTTTTGGAACGTTTTGTGTTCACCTTTTTTTATTATGAATACAATCGTCACCTGTAAGAGGAATGGGACCTACAAAAGCAACCGTCACATTAAAGCTAGTTATATGGATCACTGAGCTAAAAAGTATTTTTAACACATATGTAAGAACGATGGTATAAATTAGTGGTTGTTAGAATTTTTTGGAGATGAGATAAATACAATAGTTAACTACTTGTTGTTTTTGGTTGGAAGTGCTGATGAAAAACACATTGTTCTCACATATGCTATTTAATTTATTATTCTAGCCTCTGGGATTGTGTTGTTGATTGGAAACTACTCTTATAATGTGCTAGTGATAGATGATATTACAACTCGCCTTTATAACGACTCGTAACAATATTATAAAAAAGGTAGGCCCCACAATAAAATATTAGATCTTAAGGTTTTAAAAAAATCCCTTAATCTCGGTATCCAATTTAAGAGACTAAATAGCAGAATACAGTACTAACAAAAAAATTAAAAACTCAAAAGGTCGTCCGAAATAAAATAGCGAATAAAATATATAACACTTCAACGAAAGGGCATGACCAGTAAAATAAAGTATATCATAAAACATTTAATATCCAAGACTGTCTCTGAAAGTAATAGTGAACTTTTTTAATTAAACAGTAAATAATATAAACTGTAGTCATAGATTTTTGCTATGCTTCGATTACAACGAGGCATCTATAAGGTTCCTGAAGCCTCTGAATATAATAACGCATTTATTGAATATAAACAAAACCATCAGCCTCCCAAGCATTTTATGACATTAAAAGCCAATTTTTCCTCCTGATAAGTAATAGACTCGGCCACAGAACGCATGAGCTGGGTCAACACTTGGTATTGAATCATCTTAATTGGTGAAGAGAATAGAAAATATTTTAATGTAGTACCACATGTAACACATTATTGGTGTAAATATTAAAAGATATGATTTCCTTAAAGTGTCTTATAAAAGTTGTTTTAGAAATAATAAAGCAATAAAATTATGAACTCAGTTTTCAGTGGTTTTCAAATCCAAAGTTTAAAAATTGATTCAATATTATGTGAAAAATTTATGTGCAAAATATTTGAGCAATGTTTCCTATAAAGTATTTTTAAAGGAAATAATAAATCAGTCAGCTATCCCTTCACACAGAAATTTTTCTTTGACAAGTTTCAGACTCATCCATTGTAGACCACTGTTAAAGCAGCTAATACACGGCATGTTTTTACATCTGACTTGATAAACTCCACACTGATTAATACAAACATGGCGTGTGTTACCTTTAAAACATTACTTCTGTAAAAAACATGTGTTGAGAGATCTGACAAAATTTTAGTTAGAGCGCGCTCTATTTTCTTCTGTCAAAACATGTGACACCAGCCGTTGGCAAAAATCTCTGCTGCAAAGCAGAAAAAAAATGAAAAAAAATGAAAAAAACTGACAAATTTCTAAATATTTTTATTTTGTTTAATATTCCATATTTTAATCACATTTTGACGTTTTTATAACCTTCATATACATTGGTCATTTCGTTTGTAATTACTACCATATAACTGTGCCGTGGAGCTAAAATAGACAATGTAAAAATATTTACTTTTGGGAAAATCGGAATTGAACTTTTACTTTTATAGATGCTTTCATAGTGACATTGGCCAGCATTTTATTTATGAAGCTGTTCTGGGTTAAGTATGACTTAAGCAGTTTTACCATAATGAAATAGAGCAAGAAAACAAATCTAATGCAATGATTAACTCAAAAGGGCAAAACAGTGACATTGGCCCTTTTAGCTCCAAGCCACAGATTTATTTGCAACACTATAAATGTAGATAGAGAAGTTTATTAAGCTAAGTTAGTGTGTCCGTCTGTCCGTTTGTCCACGTGTATGTTTAATTCAACTTAAATCTTAAAATTTTAAATCGTATCAATTACTTAAATGAACTTGCGAGAACTTTGCTATTAAAAAAAAATTAAGTGGGTACATTACGAGCTTTACCTTGAAAGGAAGATTATATTTGCCTCTGTTTTTCATCTAAATAAAGTCAAAGTTTTCAGCTCCTTTCATCGGAAGGAAGATTATATTTGCCTCTGTTTTTCATCTAAATAAAGTCAAAGTTTTCAGCTCCTTTCATCGGATAGAGGTATGCCGCCGAAGCCATGGTGATCAGTAGGCCATTATTTTGTTTTACACAGAATTTTCAACGAAAAATATTAAAAAAATTCTCTGAAAATTTTTGTCTTATTCAAAACTAACATCCTGGTTTTTGGTTAGACCACTCCGTATATATATGATAATACAAATAGTGTGAAGAGAATGTAAGAGTCGACGCAGCCAAATATAGCGCGCTACTTTTTTTCTTCATTTATTAGAACATATTGCCTTATATACGGTTTTTTTGTTTAAATAATTTTATTGTTATTTCTTTATTGTTTTCCTTAAAAAACGATTTTAATATAAAATTTTTGTTAAAATTGTCTATAACGTACAAGTTTTAGTGACCTTCTAAATTTCTCAATAAAAGTTTTATTAAACCTTTCTTTACATCATAACATTTCTTTCCTGTTTGTTCATATGCAAACTTTAATAGTTGCATGATATAAATTTTTATGAATACGATTTATGTGCTTTTCAGTTCAAACAAAAAAAAAAAACAACAACACAGAGAAAAATGAAAGCAAAAAACCAAAATTTACAAAAAAAAGAAGAAGGAAAATAAAACTTCAACTGAGAAACCAAGTGTGAAAACGTTGGCTAAAAGTGAAAATGAGTTTATACAAACAAATAAGCAAACAAAAGAATAAAAAAAATTGAAACCGAGTAGTTGGGGCAAACATTTCTTTTACACTTGATATTGCTTTTATTTCACCTATAGAATTTTTTATTATTTTTTTCGATTTCGAATTAATTTTATTATATTCTCACCCTTTTGAAAAGCTTAGACCTACAAAAAAATGTGTTAAATTTTATTTCATTCTCAGTTACCTTTTAGACAATTTACCATTTTATCGTTTAATGCCCACAAAAACAAAGCAAAAAAGGAAGATGAAAACATGTATAAAACCAAAAATCTACAACTTTTTAAAGGTAAATCTAATGTAAACCAAAAAAAAAAAATATCAGATTTTTTGTCTGTTTAAGCAGAAAAGCTGTAAATTAGACTTAAACAAGAGATGATGACGTGATGGTGTGGGTGAATTGCCACATAAGCTGGTGACTATTACATACATGGTTGGTTGTTGGTACTTTAGACTACCTTTACTACAGCTGCTTTAACTAACTAACAAACCAACTCACCTTTCAACCTGGCAAAATAATGAACGACAAGCATAAGAACATGCCACTTGTGAACATATTGTATGGCACGAAGGGTCATTTGTTTTATACTTAAAAACTTTATAAAAAAAAGGACAAAAATAAAGTAAGAATATACTGCCATCAAACTTTCTTTCTTTTTATACGTTTTGTACTAATTTCGAGAACCGTATAAAATTGAAAGTAAAATATGTGGTATTGGTTTATTTTAGATAAAATGTTGAAACAAAAGTAACCAATTGGTGTTAAAGAGTAAAGACAAAAGCGAGGAATTTACTTGTTTTCAGATTTTTTGCATTTAAATGATTCCTAAAAAAATATTAACTAGCAGAACTCGAACCGCTTTGCTGCCCCTAACTAAGGTTTTGCATTGTGTTCATTGGAAGATAGATTCTACAAATGTGATTATCAATACCTCATTTTATATCCTAATTCTAAACAGGCAGTTCTTATAAAAATCAGCTAGAACTAAGATTTAGCCAATAGAAATTATATTATTTTAGAAGTGATACCAACAAACTTTTTGTTATGAGGTACCATGTCACAAGTTCTTTTTTTTATAGATTTTTCACCCTGAAGAATAAGTTAATACCGCAGCTAATTTAACGGAATTTAATAATTTTTTTATTAAGGGAGGTACCATGCCCCTGTCATTCGGTTCCATCTAATTTTTTTCGTGAATCGTAAAATAAACGATTAAATACTTAAACATTTACGGCGTTATGCACAGTAACAAACTGTGTGACAATTAACTATCCGTTGTCTTTCTCTTTTGTAAATTTTTTAATTAAAAACCAGGTTCGTTATTATGCATAACACCGTTATAGTTTCTTAAAGATTTTATAAAATTAGGTATTATTCGTATCCAAGGTATCATTTTTCCAGCTCCGATAAATAATTTCTAGATATCTAATTAAATATTTTCTGTCTAAATAGGCTCCACGAAAAGCCCCCTAATGAAATAACGCCCAGGAAACAATCCCCAATGAAGTAAACCCAAAAAAATTGGAAAAAAAATTCAAAAACAATGAATGAAATAACACCGAAAAATAAATGAAATAAACCCTAAAGCGAAAACGAAACAACTCCCAATGATGAAAATGGAATAACCCCAAATGAAATAAACCCCATTAGCAACAGAAATGAAATTATGCCCGAATTCATAAAAGAGTCAGTTTCATTAAGGATTTTATGAAGTCAATATGGACCAACAGCAAAATCGCAAATTTATTGATATAAATCGTGTGGAGGCCCGCAGGTGTCTTCTTAATAATAAGGATATATGCAACTTCGAAAGTGTGCCAGCATTCATAATAAATTTTTTTGGTGAAACAACATGCAAAGCTCGTTTAATAGTGACTACTTTTGGTTTTGTAAATTGACTAAGTCCAGTGCAGTTATTTTCCCTTATACGATGGAAGCAATTTCAGATCAGCCGCCAACGAGCTATCCTAAAAATTTCGAATGGCTTGAAAATCCAACTCATGGGAGACGTTATTATAGTTACAATATTGTAAAGAAGGCAGTAATTTTTTGTAATGGAGATGTAAGGAAGTATGGACAAAGAATTGTTTAATATTTCCAATATATTTATTTTTGAAACCCAACTACCAAAAAATTATTTTCATGTACATAAATAAATAATAGACTTAATACATTATACGTAAGGAATGGTAAAAAAACAAAATGGTTGCTCATGAATTCAAGATGGAAAAAATATACGTTGTATGTATAAATGCTTCCAGTTGGTTACACATTGTTATTATGTACCTCCTCACTGCTTGGCAAAAGTGGAACCAACAACCGATTACTTCTGATTTAGGGAAAACAATCATTATTGCCGTCCGTAGACTAATTTCGTAGTCTGTCACGAAGGTCGCACCATCCAAATCCAGAACGCTAGCATTTGTGTATTTAAAAAGATATTGTAATATATTCACAGGCTAAAAGTTTTCTTGTAAAAGGCCCATTTTTATATAATTTATTTACAAGCACCCCCAAAAACCAACATCTTTAAAAATTAAATAACCCCCGAATACAAAATGAAATATCACCCAAATTATACATGCTATGAAACTAGCCCCGAATTTGTTGGGTGTTATTTCATTGGAAATAATTTCATAATTTAAAACCCCAAATGAGAAATGAAATAATTTCCAAAAAAAAATTAAAAACGGCCCAAAAAAATTGGGAGTTATTTCATATGAAATAACATCCAAAAATGTATGAAAAAAATTTGGAGAATATTTCATTTCTCGTTTGGGCGTTATTTCATTGGGGGGCTTTTCGTGGAGCCTCTAAATATACAAGTTCTAAACCTTGCATTGTTTTTCCGTTCATTTCTAATATGATCATAAAGCGTCTTAGATTTTTCTTTCGGTATAAACCTCAGTTGGATTATAACAAAAATTCTGGCTTGACTTAATTTTTGGTTATTATTTTTATACCCGCCACCAAAAAAATGGTGGGGGTATATTCATTTTGTCATTCCGTTTGTAACACATCGAAATATCCATTTTAGACCCCATAAAGTATATATATTCTGAATCAGGGTTTGATTTGATGACGATCTAGCTATGTCCGTCCGTCTGTCCGTCTGTCCGTCTGTCCGTCTGTCCGTCTGTCCGTCTGTCCGTCTGTTGAAAGCACGATAGAGGTCGCACCGAAAAAGCTAGGGGGCTCAAATTTTGCCAGAATCTTTCTTATAGACAAGGTTTGTTTGGTATTGAAAATGGGCTAAATCGAAATATTAGGAAGAGAGTTATAGCTCGAAAAGCAAGAGTAGGTCGAAAAAACCGTGTCCTTCAAACATCGAACAAAACGGAATTGTGTCCAAATGCATTAACGTAGACTCATGAAACTTCAAATATATATTTCCTGGGTAAAGACAATATTTTTCCCCGAAAATCATCTAAATCTATGTATTAGGAGAGGAGTTATCGATCAAAATGTACGAAAATTTATACCGCACAGTGTATTTTTCGGTATATTTAAAAACAAAAACGTCATAAAAGCAGCAAAATTTGATGTACGACTCTGAAATTTTGCACACTTTGGTTTTTGGTGAGACGCTTTTTTGTAACGAAAAATCAATGTGCCACGCCCACTTTTACGCCCACCTCCCATATAACGTTTTACCTAAAATTCATATAATTTCTCTATTAATAAAGATTTTGGAATAATAAAGGGCTATATTGAAACATCTAAGTTGTATTCATTCGCAAAAATAACTTTGACACGCCTACTATAACGCCCACTTTTCACGTTATCTACCGTTAATGAAATTTAAAAGCTCATAAAACCGCCAAAATTGGAGGTATGATGATCAAATTTGCTACGTATATCCCCCTAGGCAATGTCATTACTGTGCCAGAAAATTAAGGTGCCACGCCCACTTTTACGCCCACCTCCCATATAACGTTTTACCTAAAATTCCTATAATTTCTCTATTAATAAAGATTTTGGAATAATAAAGGGCTATATTGAAACATCTTAGTTGTATTCATTCGCAAAAATAACTTTGACACGCCTACTATAACGCCCACTTTTCACGTTATCTAACCTTTATGAAATTTAAAAGCTCATAAAACCGCCAAACTTAGAGGTATGATGATAAAATTTGCTACGTATATCCCTCTGGGCAATATCATTACTGTGCCAGAAAATTAAGGTGCCACGCCCACTTTTACGCCCACCTCCCATATAACGTTTTACCAAAAATTCATATAATTTCTCTATTAATATAGATTTTCGAATAATAAAGGGCTATATTGAAACACCTAAGTTGTACTCATTCGCAAAAATAACTTTAACACGCCTACTATAACGCCCACTTTTCACGTTATCTACCGTTAATGAAATTTAAAAGCTCATAAAACCGTTAAAATTAGCGGTATGATGATCACATTTGCTACGTATATCCTTCTAATCAATGTTATTGTTGTGCCAAAAAGTTTAGCTGACACGCCCACTTTAACGCCTACCTCCCATATAACGGTTTATCTTAAATTCATGTAATTTCCCTATTGACAAAGTTTTTGGGTAAATAAAGGACTATATTGAAATATTTAAGTTGTATTTATTAGCAGAAACTTTATTGACACGCCTAATTTAACGCCCACTTTCATTGAAAGACTACATTGACAAAAGCATTTTAGTAGCATATCGAAGTTATAAAGGGTGGTTAAATTTTAAGGGCTGATGTTGTTTTTAAATAAAACACAAATTATTTAAGAAATTATTATCATTTCTTTTTATAATGATAATATTTGTATGGTTCAATTATGCATTTAACAAAATATCGGCCACACTATCGCAAAAACCAGCAGTGGTTCCCATTCAATGAACTAAGAAGGCATTCAAAGACTTTCTAAAATTGGCCCTTACAATTAAGCCACCCTCTACAAAGAAAGTGATACATTTTTTTATATTATTATCACACGGTGATTCAAAATATACATTCTCAGCATTTTGCTAAAACGGGAAATTTATTAGTAAGATTTTGATTTTTAAACTTCTATAACATTTTGCTTTTAAAAGATTTTCAAACGAAATAAGTTTTGTATAATTTTAAAATTTGTTAGCCATTAGTACATGAATATAAATTGTTTATGATGTTTAGAGATAATTTTTTTTACTTATGTCAAAATTTTCCTAAATTCCTATTTTTAATAGAGCATAACTTCAGGAGAACATAAGATAACAAATATAAATTAGCACTATTTCGTAGATAAAACTTTCCTCTTAAATTCATGTAAATTCTCTATGAATAAAGATTTTGGAATACTAAAGGACTATATTGAAATATCTAAGTTATGTTTATTAGCAGAAACTTTATTGACACGCGTATTTTAACGGCCACTTTCATTCAAAGATTAAATTTACGAAAACATTTTTCTAGCATACCGAAGTTTTGAAAAAAATTATTATGAAATTATTATCATTTATTTTTATAACGATAATATTTGTATGCTTCAATTATGTATGGAACAAAATATCGGCCAAATGGCCCCCCCAACCTAGGCGGCACACCTCGATCCGATAGTCCATATTTTCAATGACACTGTTGATGCTCAATTGTTGGGCACGTTGATGAGTCGATGTTGCCTGCTCTTTTGCCACGTTATCGTGAAAAACAGCAATATTTCCCATTCAAAGAACTAAGATGGCATTCACAAATGTTTTCACATTTCATACAGACCTGCTTTGCAGACATTTAAATATTTTTTACAATTCTCACGATTGTGGACGAATTCGAACGATTTTGTTGACCAAAATAATCACGAAGTGCACAAAATGCATTTTGATTTGAACGCCCATTTTTATAAAAATCTTTAATATTTAAAAGCATCTCTCGATTGCGTATCTTTCCACGGTTCAAATTGAGTTAGTCTGAGATTGAGAAATGTCAAATGAAATGCAAGAAAAAAGTTGAAGTTTAGGTGTGGTTCACCCTCAACATGGGCCCTTAAAATTTACCCACCCTCTACAAAGAAAGTGATACATATTTTATTATAAAGAGATTATTCTATAGCGATTAACAAAATAATAAATATTGTGCTTTAAATGTACACAAAATTGGTGGTGGGTATAAAAGATTCGGCACAGCCGAATATAGTGCTCTTACTTGTTTAATTATAATATAATTTTTTATTAATGCGTTGATTAAAAGTATGTGCTTTACATTGACACAAGTGGAGTGGAATGCCTTTTAAATAAGCTACGGTTTCATAATCAGCACTCTTTGATCGGAATGCTTAATGCTTGATATAAATAATATGTATTTTAATAATATGTTCTTTCAAATAGAAAACTTAAATAAAACTCTTTATTTTTTCATATTTACTGAAATAGTAAGTGTGAACGAAACCAATCACATTCTAAACGTTTTTCGTTATGTTATTCTTCACATTTTCATACCCTATAAAAAATGTTGTCATTCCGTTTGTTATTTCTTGAAATAATAATTTTAGACCCCATAAAGTATTTATTTTCTAAGTTGTACTTTCATTCACAAGTGATCTAAAAATATCAATCCTTCTGTCTGTCCGACGGAGCTTGAATGGGGATACAATTTTTCCAGAATACGTCAAAAACTTTTGGTATTAAAAAAAGGTATTAAAACGCACACACGATGTTTGCAATTCAAGTAACTTTATTGAATTAAACGTTAAGAATAGAATTAAGAAAAAGGAATGTAAAAAAGTACAATGCAAATACAAAATGATGATTGACATTTCAAGTGTGATTAATATCGTATGTAAATTAAGGGTTGTAGTTGATCTGCTTCGTTGCTCCAACACCTCCCCTCGAAGTAGAGATACTACAAGCTTTTGTGCTGATGCTGTAAGAAACCAGACCTAAGTTTGTTGAACAGGTGTGGTGTTTTATTTTGCTAAGTGCCTTTGTTAATACGTCAGCTGGCATTTTCTCCGTTGATAAGTACTCGAGAGAAATGTTGTTTGCACGAATACAATCACGCACGAAATGGTGACGGATGTCGATATGCTTCGTTCGTGAATTATAGCCAAAACCTTTTATTAATTTTTGTGCACTTTGACTATCGTTGAATAAAATTACGCTCTCGTAGTTTATGCCAATGTCGCTCAGAATTCCTCTGATGTATAGAGCTTCCTTCGTTGCTTCAGCTATAGCAATATATTCCGCTTCGGTGCTTGATAAAGAAACTGTTCGCTGCTTACGCGCCTCCCAACTTATGGCGGCGCCACCTAACAGAAATGCGAAGCCAGAATACGATCGGCGATCTTCGGCATTTGCTCCCCAGTCAGCGTCGACTACGCCGTATAATTCTAAATTGGTTTTGTTATACATTAGTCCGTAATCAAGTGTTCCTTGTATGTATCGAAGAATTCTCTTTGCTGTTTTCCAGTGCTCCTCATTGTAATTGGAATTGAACTGACTCATAAAATTGACTGCATAAGAAATATCTGGACGCGTTGTTACTGCCATGTACATTAGTGCTCCTATCAATTGTTGATATGGAAATTTAGCCATTTCCTCTTCGTTTTTTACTAACGGACGACTTAATTTACAATTCATCTCCAAAGGAGTAGATGCTGGCTTACACTCTGCCATATTAAAACGTTCTAAAATCATTTCTGCATAATTACGCTGGGATAAAAAAACTTGATCTGATACTAGATTCTGATAAAAGTCAATGCCCAAACAACGCCTTACTGGACCAATATCTTTCATGTCAAATGAGTGAGATAATGACATTTTTATATTATTTATCCATCTGGAATCGTTTGATGCTAATAACAAATCGTCTACGTAAATTAAAATTAGTAAAATACGTTCACCTTCTTTCCTCGAAAATAAGCATGGGTCTTTTTTAGTTGGTTTTAATCCCATTTCAAACAATTTCGTCGTTAATTTATAATACCACATCAGGCCAGATTGACGTAGGCCATACAGGGCTTTCTTTAACAGACATACTGGGTTTGTGATACTAGATATTGCATGTAACCATCTGGCAGCTGTTTTTTCGATGTTCTGGTTATGCTTTTTCATGTTATTAGAACCAATGGGCTTACCTGATTTTATTTTGTTCAATATTTGCTCTAGTTGATCTGGAATTTTAATGTAAACGTTTTCTTGAAGTTCACCGTTCAGGTATGCAGTAATGACGTCCATTTGATGTATCTCCAGATGCATTTCTGCTGCCAATGCTGCTAGAAGTCTAATTGATGAAGAACGGGCCACAGGGGAATAAGTTTCAGTAAAGTCTTCACCTGGACGTTGGGCATAGCCTTTTGCTACTAGTCGAACCTTTTTTCTTCCATCATCTTTTGTGCGAAACACTAATCGGCTATCAATAACTTTTCTCAGATCAGGACGTTCGACTATTTCCCAGGTATTATTACGTATTTGGGCCAAGTATTCATCTTCTATTGCCATTCTCCATTCGGTTGCATCGTTTGTCTTCATAGCCTGATTCAACGTTACGGGATCAGTTACCATCGTCAAATATGCTAACTCGCATTCTTCAAATTCTTCATCCTCAGACTGAGTCATGGCTTCACAATCGTCGTCGTTTGAATCACCTTCGGCCTGCTTTACTTTTTGAAATAATTTCTTAGGCCGTCCACGTACACGTAATCTCTGCAGTTTTGGACGTCCTCTGCCACGTTTTTCACTTTTGTCGTCCTGGTTATCGACCAACGTTTCTACTGCATCAATTTGCTGAGAATTATTTTGATATTCGATTTCGATGACATTATCATTCTCAATATCATAAAAGGGTTCATACGCGTTATTAAACCCGTTTTCATTTATAAATTTTACATCGCGACTTATTATTACGTCTCTTTTTCTTTGAGACCACATACGGTATGCTTTCGATTCTGACGAATACCCGACGAAGACACACAATTCCGAACGAGCATCAAATTTACCCTTAGTAGGATTTTTGTTTAATACGTAGCCTTTGCAACCAAAAATTTGCATATGCATTACTGTGGGCTTTTTATTTTTCCAAAGTTTGTATGGAATTTCACCATTTGCCTTAGTAATACACCTATTTCGAATATAACATGCGGTATTGACAGCTTCTGCCCAAAACGAAGGCGGCGACCCGGCATGTTTCATCATGCATCGTGACATTTCAACGAGTGTCCTATTTTTACGTTCTGCCGTACCGTTTTGTTGGGGCGTATGAGGTGTTGTTAAACGACGTTTTATACCGTGTTCTTCTAGATATGAATCGAACTCACGATTACAAAATTCGCGACCATTGTCTGTCTGAAGTGCTTTAATTTTTCTACCCGTAAAAGTCTCTGCCATAGCTTTGAATTTTCGAAAGGCAGTAAACACTTCTGACTTTTGTTTTAAAAAATACACTTCACACCACCGAGACATGTCGTCAATAAATGTGACGAAATATTTTGCACCTGAATTGGATGGACGCCTCATTGGACCACACACGTCACTGTGGACAATTTCGAGTAACACTTCGGATCTTACGTTTTTGTTTTTCGGAAAAATTGGACGCGTTTGTTTTTGACTTATGCACACTTCACATGCTGATAATTTAAGTTCTTTTTTAAAATTTAGTCCATAAATATCACTATTTTTTGCCATGTCTTTAAGGTCTTTTTCATTAAGGTGGCCCATTTTGTAATGCCATGAATCAAGTTCATTTTTAGCTTCAATAACATTCGCAGCGTTTTCGTCATTTTTCATATAATATAAATTGCCTAATCTTTCCGCACGAAGGCACACTTTCTCATTTTTATCAATAACTATTGCGTCGTTTTTCCGAAAAGTTACTTCATAACCACTGTCTGTAATTTTTGATACTGATAACAAATTTGTACGTAAATCGGATACATAAAGAACGTCCTTTAATTTTAAATCTGTATTATGACCACTATCGTTCACTGAAATTTCAATATTTCCGATACCACTTATTTTTGTATTGTTGTTGTTTGCTAAATTAAGTGTTTGATCAACTGTTGAAATTTCTTTAAAATTTTTAACATTTGCACTCATATGCGAAGTACAACCACTGTCTAAACACCACTTCAAATTACCGGCCGGACACAAAAACACTGATTCTGTTGTTGTAAAGCAAACGTTTTGTTTTTTATTGTTTTCTTCAATTTTCTGCGCACTCTGTATGTTTCTAATTTTTGATTTGCAATTTCTGGCAAAATGTCCGAGTTTGCCGCATTTGAAACATGCACCGTTTTGTTTCAATTTCACTGTTTTTGATTTTTGTTGTTCTCTTTTAATGTACAATGCGTTTGATTCGTTTTTATCTTCTTTAGATTTTCGCGATTCGTATTCTTCTAGAATTTTAACACGTAGCATCTCGGGCTTCGGCAATTCATCACGTGTTTCTAACGCGCACCGAAAATTCTCGAACGAGTCGGGAAGGCTATACAAAAGCAAAATGGCTAAAAGTTCATCACCGATTGAAACACCAATTTCTTTTAATTTTGCAACTACGTCGAAAAATTCATTTAAATGTTCGCGCACTTTGCCATTTTCACGCATTCGCGATAACGCAACTTTCTTTAACAATGTAGCCTTACGCGCAGGCCCTTTCGATTGATACGTTGCCTCTAACCTTAACCACACTTGTCTTGCAGTCACACACTCTGTTATTAAGCCCAATTCCGACGGACTCATTGCAAGCATAATATCTGCAGCAGCCTTTTGATCTTGCTTTTTCCACAAGTTAGCCTGTGCAGCATCTGTCGGACACTTAACACTATCGTCAACGTATGACCACAAATCATTTTTTATTAAGATTGCACGCATTTGCATCTTCCACGTATCGTAATTTTCTGAGCTTAGCGGCTCTATACGCACTACACCGGCCATTATTACGATTTTACTTAATTGTTTTCTTTTAATAAATACTTTAATAAAAGCCACGGACGAGTTTTTCACTCAAAAGGTTAAATTTGCCATTCTGGGCCCATAACCTATTAAAACGCACACACGATGTTTGCAATTCAAGTAACTTTATTGAATTAAACGTTAAGAATAGAATTAAGAAAAAGGAATGTAAAAAAGTACAATGCAAATACAAAATGATGATTGACATTTCAAGTGTGATTAATATCGTATGTAAATTAAGGGTTGTAGTTGATCTGCTTCGTTGCTCCAACAAAAGGCTAAATGGGTCTACTACAGAAAAGATTTGCAGCTTTTAATGCTAGAGAAGGTCACACATTTTGTTTCCAACATAGAATGAAATCCGACTGCTTCTAAACGCAAAGTATATGTCTTAATTTAAAAAAAAGACGTGTTTCCCCAAAAACTGCCCAAATCACTATTTTAAAGAATGAATGAAAAATCAAAATGTAGAAAATTTACCTGTTCAGTGTAATTTTTAGTCTATTTAATATTTAAAATGTCATAAAACTGACATAATTGCATATATGTTTGTGGTTGATCTTATTGTTGAAATTAAAAAAAACACGCCCTGTTTAAAATAAAACGCTTTTTTGTTAAATTATTATAATTCTTCTGTAGACAAATATTTGGAGGGTTTCAGTCTCTATTATTTAATATATAAGTATAAATAATTATCAGATATTATTATGATACCCTCAATTTCGTCAAATTTTCGACAAAATTTGATGTACAATTTTTTTTGGCATATATAGGCTTTTGGTTCATATTATTGTAATAACGGAAGAGGCAAGTGATACGTTAATTTTAACGATCACTTCCTATATAGCGATTTTTATTTTACTCATATAATTTCTCTATGGATAGAGAGTTTGGAAGAATAAAGAATACTTTATTGGATTATATAAGTTGTATTCATTAGTGAAAATAAATGAGTATAAAAATGCTACACGAAATAATTACTATTTTTTTTCATTGCTTTAACCGAACAGTCCAATGGTAATGAAAACTTCGTTGTTGTCACAGCTTATTGCTTTTCATAATAGTACCTTTTTTACGTGTCCTGTTATTTACTTAAAGGTTTGTGCTGACCAATTTCTTCATAGAGAAGAATCAAAAAAAAAATTAACTTAAACCTGGAATAAATCAAAAGATGTTCTGTATTTCCAATTAAAATAAAATCACTCGGAATTATCATTGCTTTGTTATAAACAAGAACAATATTATGCCAAATTCGTGTGATTCAAATTCACTAAGAATATTGGACAATCATAATTGTATTTAAAACAATAAAGTTAATAAAAAAATAAATAAAGCAAAAAGAATAATTTTCTATTATAAAATATCATTAATCACGCTTTTGTTAAAAAAAAGTTAGCATTATTTATTATATAAAAATAAGTTCGAATTGAGTGATTCTATTTAAGCATAAATATTATTGATTTTATTCTAAAGATTGACGTAACATTGTTTAAACGAATGCGTTAATTAACTGCTCTCCATTCTATTAATTGCATAGAACTAAGCATATGAGGTGAAAGAGATCAATGTTTTATGAATTAATGTTGTTTTTACTTATGAACAGTCTATAACATTTTTACACGATTTTGCATTTATTAGTTTGTTGTTGGGGACACATTTAGCATTAACTCTTTTGCAATATTTCTATAGAAGTGCAGAAAATAAAATTCACTTTTCTTTTGCTACTTCCAAATCTGTTTGCTGGGTAAAAACATAAATATAAACGTTTTTAGGCTAGAAGTTTAATGTAATAAGGATTAATTATTTGTTCACAATAAAGAGTAATGCAAAGTGAAAGAAAACATGCAGCTCATACATAAAAAAAAATATTGTATACATCTTTAAGACAACAGATGGAGCTGCTTACAATAAACATAAAATTACCGCAATACTATGTTGTATAGCTTGTAACAAGAAAATTTCGTGTATTTAACATATTCTTTCCTAACCCATTTCCAACAAAATTAACACATTATAATTATCACATTGCTTTTAGGTTTGATACGCCTTTGTCTGACCAACGTTGTCCAATTAGGTGCCCCTTAGGTACTCTTTCCACTTAGGTACATTAGGCTTTTAACTAATAAAAAGCAGTGAAAAGGATAAAGGCATAAAGTTTCAACTTGTTTGTAAATAAGCCCATATTAAAGTATGTATAAATGTAATGAAAACCTTTATGTATATACCCACTCCAACTTTAATGATGGTTGTTATGAAAAAGGTTTGTCTTATTTTTACGATTTACATCAATTTTGAATTTAATAATAAGAAATTACCTTAATAAGTGTTATGTACTTCCGCAAATCCCACTTCATTATGTTCCAGTATAATAATTATTTATGCCCTTTTCCTATTGCACAAACAAAATTATTATCGTTAATACCTGCTTTTTCATACCCAGACAAGCTGCTGTTATTTCATACAACTAAATATACTTATGCCGGAAATGGCTTAATGTTCTACATATGTGTGAAAATAGGAAATGAATTAATAAGTAAATAAATCGGTGTTTAAAATTTACGATTAATTAGTGGTGTTAATTAGAAATAAACAAAATACAGCAAACTTAAAACATTTATTTATTTTAATAATAAATTCTGTTTCGAGTTTTCATTTTTTTTTTTAATAACCTCAAATTAAAATAATTAAAATTGGTTGGCAACAATTTGTTGTTCTATATAATTCACCTCAAATTTTGTGATACTAATAACATTTGAGTTCTTACTTACTAGAACAAATTAAGATTGTTTAATTTCTTTTAAATTGTTATTTTCAAATATGTTCAAAATTGTGACACGACTTGGAAAGTAAATTTGGTTCATAACAACGTTGAATGGTTTAGCTTCAGCAGTAAATTTTATCTGTCGGATTCACAAGCTCTGTAATTTTCATTAAAATTTTTGTATTTATTAAGCGAGTGTAAGGTGGCTTTGTTATTATATAAAAAATTTGATACAGTTAGCTCTAGTATTAAATACTACTTGTAGGCAATTCAAGGAATATTTTTTTAAGAACGCTTACTTCTTGTATAACATTATTTGCTGAGATGTTTTTGCTATAATATCGATTTTTTACAGACAAAATTTTTTTAATTTATATAAAGAGATAAAGAAAATCCTCGGAAAAATTGGCGATCGTTATTTTAAACGGATCTAAAATATGGTTACTTGGGCTTTATAAAAACTATTGTGAAAAGTAAAAAATCTTCTTTAATTATCTTTAATATGTCTATTGTGATTTCATTTTCTATTATTTTTCAATTAAAGCTAACAATTGCTTACATTAGAAGAGTTCATCCATTTATGTTTTAGTTAAATATTTGTGCAACTATTCATTTTATTTTAAACAAATAATGCACAATGGGGTCAATTGATAGTTAATTGTAAATCATAGTTTTTAATAAACTTAAATAAGCCCTAATACTTTGAGTCTACGGCTTTTTACCTCTTAAAATTTTTATTTACATTTGATAACCAATTATGCATGTATTTACTCTTTGGGTAGTTCTAAGTTTGAAAGTGATGCTAGTTAGGGTAATAAGGCTATTAAGGTGCTATGAAATAGCGTATATTGTTTTATACTGCTTGAGGGCGAAACTAGTACTCAGTAAATGAAAATACTAAAGTAAAGCAAAGCTGTGTGTAATACAGTATAGTGAGTCAGTTTAAAACAGAATAACGTGGTAAGGCGTGTAGCTTAAATGACAAGCACTTTGTATCGCATAAGATAGTCTGGGTCCGCCATTTAACGTATTTTTTTCCAACTAGTGCTTATTTCGTGAATGGTAACACTTAGCTTATGTCTGATTTGAAAGCTAATTAGTTTTATCTTTCTGCTGAACAAATATGGTTGTCTATACGCTTGAACAACGCTGGGAAATATTGCGACATTACTTTGGCCGATTTTGCCAAAAAAATCATCTTTTCAGACGAAGCTCATTTTGATCTTGGCGGGTATGTAAACAAGAAAAACTGTCGCATTTGGGGCACATAAACCCGCACGCATACATTGAAAAGTCGATACACCCAAAACGAGTCACTGTTTAATGCGGGTTTTGATCCAGAGGCATGATTGGGCCATTTTTCTTCGAAAATGAGCAAGGAGTGGCCGTTACAGTCAATGGCGATCGTTATCGGGCCATGTTGAAAGAATTTTTGTTCACAAAAAGTGAAGAGGAGTTTATTGGCAATATTTGGTTTCAACAGGATGGTGCTACGTGTCACACTGCCGAAGCTACACTTTTTGTTAAATCATTTTCAAAAAAAAAGTTATTTGGCGGACCCTTTATATATATATGTATATTTGTATTTGTATAAACCAACCCATCGAAGACGTAACAATTTTGGAGCATATTTACTTAAGAGACAGTAAACAAGACATTCAGAACAGTTTTTAAAAATTCTGAAGGTTTTAAGTCGTACCAAAATAACTAATTCAACACAGGTGTTTTAGTTTTATAAATTTGAATAGTGGTAATTTTAGAAACACAAGATGAAAAGACTTCAAGCATTTTCAAAATTTCAGTCGGCTGCTGGTTTTCTAGGGTCAAATAATCGATCTCACAGATATCTTATAAGACTTTTCAAGATCGGATCAATCCCAGAGGCTTCCGAATTAGCAGGTAACCTTTCAATACGTGGATAAGTTAAAAATTAAATGGGATTCGAAATAAAAAGAGATAAGAAACAAAATGCTTTTGACAAAAGCATGTATCACATATGATAACGATATTTATTAAATTGTACAACCGCTTTTTTACTACATTTGAAATTTTTTATGAATATGTTATTTAAATGGGAAAATAAAAGTTAAGAAAGTCAATTCATTCCAGTTTTCAACACACCCTTTACAACATTTGCTTAAGTTTTTTTTTCTGAACAAATTCCTAAAATAAGTTTAGATTTAATTGATCAATATACTTGCCAAATTTTTTTTTCTCACAAGTTTCTGTCTAATTTAAAGGACGTCACTATATACGTTTTTAGGAAAAAATATTTTAATAAGCTTTCTGTTAAGAGATGTATTAAGAATATGAGAGTATATGAATATGAAGAAAATTGTCAATTGATAAAAAAGAATAAGACAAATTTGAAAATGACCTCTTCGCTTCCCTAATTCCAATTTTATTAACCCATTTCCATCCTCTGTTCGCACTTGCGAACACAAAACTTACTCATTTTGATCGGTAATTTTTCCTGCTTTACTGAACTGTCATGTTTAAATTTTTTACGCAGAAGTGTTGTATATATTCTTAGCTTATATAAATAAGAAATAATAATTTTGTTTATAATATATTTTTTATGCTATTCGCGATTTTTCTACACCACCATTTTTAGAGGTTTTTAATTTAACCGATTATTGTAAAAGACTTAAAATTGTAACTATGCAGTCTTTACAGCAACAAATAAACAAAGTAAAATCAAAACAAAAAACTAGGAAAAATTTTAACACAGCTGTTGTACTTAACAGCAAATATTGCTGTTCGCAAGCGCAAACGTTGGCTGCTATTCAACATCTATAATTGAAAAAAAAAAAAAAAATGTTCAGAGACATAAAGCAATCTATACATTACTTAACGATAAGCTAACCAAGGGAAATAAATTTTAACTTCCTGTGAGATTGATTGGCTTATAATGTGTTTATTCCTCATGTTATACTATTGATAGACATTTCAAACTCAAAATACATGCAGTTTGGCATATGGAGTTTCGATTTGTCGATCGATGAAAAAATGGTTCCATATTTCGAACGCCACTCATGTAAAATGTACATAAGAAACAAACCGATTCAATTTGGTTACATATTATGGCGTATTTGCTCTTCAAATGGGTATTTGTATAACTGTATACCGTATTCGGGTGCCAGTGAAAATTATGATTGCCAAATCGGGTTAGGTGCAGATGTTGTATTAAGAATATTACAAAATGTTGAAAACACAAATTACAACAGAGTTTTTTTCGATAACTTTTTCACGTCATACCAACTAATGTGTTTGCTTAGCGAAAAACAATTTTGTGCAACTGGAACTGTCCACAACAATAAAATTATAAGGGCATCTTTAAAAACAGGAAATGAATTGAACCGTGGTGATTCTGACTTCTGATCAAGCGAACAATATATTGGGTTGTCGTTGGGCTGATAATAAAGAATTGACAATTTGTACTAATTTTGACCAAAGTGAGCTATTTCACTCGGTAAAAAGATGGAAAAAAAAAGAAATAAATTCGGAAGTTATCAGCAGCCACATAATTTTTTTAATTATAATTTTTGCCTGACAATGCCGTTCAAAATTATTGAATAAATATTCGCTCTAAAAAGTGGTATAGGACGTTTTTGTTTCAGTTTTAAGCGCATCGATTATCAATGCATGGAAGCTACACTGCTTTGCTTCAAAGGAAAAGAACAAAAAACCTATGCCACAAAAAGCTTCCAAATTATAACAGCAAAACAGCTTTTGTTATCAACTGAAAGAATAGATAAGTCTCCAGAATTTGTACCTCGCAACTTATAAAGAGTCAATTGAGAGCACATTTCCGTAGAGCAGATAGATGGAAAACCTAGACGTTGCAGATTAAAAACCTGTGGAAAGCCAATAAAATGAATGTGCCAAAAGTGTAATGTACATTTACATCCTATATGTTTTGAGGGGTACTATAATTTTATAATTTTTCTTAATAAATATAATTGATAAAATCATAAGAAATTTGTGTTAATTGTATCTTTAGATATGAAAAAGAAAATCATATGAAATTTTTTAAAACAAAAAATAATAATGCGAACACCGATTTCTGACGATCTCCACAGGGACACGTGAATTTTGATAACGAATTTGAATTCAGTAGCCTCATGTTATCTAGAAACCTGGATTTCATCGAATTCGGACGACTTTTATGTTTCATAGTAAATTCAAGAATTTTTTTATACATTTTTTAGGAAAAACAGTTTTTTTTATTGAGCTTGAGATCACTTGTAGGAATTTATATGTGAGAGTTACTTTAATTTTAAAGAAAAAATAAGAAATATAAATAAAAAATAAAATATTTTGATAAAAAAATTTTAATATATTTTATTATTTTTTTATTATTTTTTTTTTCTTTATCAATTGAATTTAAATTTTTTAAGTTTATTTTAATTCTCTATTTTTGTATATCTTTTATGAATAATATTATTAACTTTTTTTTATTTTCATATAATTGTAAACTCCTTTAATAAATTTGTTTATATTAATTTTTTATATATTTATTTATTTTATAATATTTTTTTTTTATTTTGTTTTCGTTTTTTATTATTATTTTTAATTTTCTCTTTAATTTCATATAAAAAATACTTAATTTAAAGTATTTTGTCTTTTGTATTTTTTTTAATATTATTTTTTTGTATTTTTATAATTTTTATTACTAGATTTTGATATATATTTTTTTTTTCGCAAAACATCTGCTAAAGAGGAAAAAAGTTCTATAATTTTATCACAATTCTCTTTCTATTTAAGGTATAATTTTTAATTCTTTATTTCCTTAAACTTTTTCGAAACTGTTGTATTTTTTACAAATTATTATTAAAAAATATCCCAATATGCAGTATACAATGCATAAAAAAATTTATTTTATTAAAAAAAATCATTGTTTATTATAAACAAAGTTAATGATGTAAAAATTATCATAAATTTGTATCCATTTATTTTTTATTTTTACTTGAACAAACAATAAATATTTGATATGACGCAATGTTTTTCAACAAATAAACAATAATTAAATATTATTTAAATTTATAATCAAATTAATATAAAAACAAGTAAGAGCACTATATTCGGCTGTGCCGAATCTTTTATACCCACCACCAATTTTGTGTACATTTAAAGCACAATAATTATTATTTTGTTATCGCTATTTAATAATATCTTTATAGTAAAATATGTATCACTTTCTTTGTAAAGGGTGGTTAGATTTTTTAGGGCCCATGTTGAAGGTGAACTACACCTAGTCTTTAAATTTGTTTTCTGCATTTCACTTGGCATTTCTCAATCTCAAACTTACTCAATTTGATCCGTGGAAAGATATGCAAATGAGCAACGCTTTAAAGTTATTCAGGTTTTTTATAAAAATGGGCGTTCAAATCAAATCGCATTTTGTGCACTTCGTAATTCTTTTGATCAACATAATCGTTCAAATTCGTCCACAATCGGGAGAATTGTAAAAAATATTTACATTTCTGCATTTACATTTCGGCATTCTGTGAATGCCTTCTTAGTTCGCTGAATGGGAACTACTGCTGGTTTTTGCGATAGTGTGGCAAAAGAGCAGTCAACCTCGCCTCATCATCATGCCCAACAATTGAGCATCAACATTGTCATTGAAAATTTGAACCATCAGATAGAGAAGTGGCGCCAAGGATGGGGGGGGGGGGCATTTGGCAGATATTTTGTTAAATACATAATTGAACTATACAAATATTATCATTATAAAAAGAAATGATAATTATTTCTTAAATAATTTGTGTTTTATTTAAATTCAACATCGGTCCTTAAAATTTAACCACCCTTTATAACTTCGATATGCTACTAAAATGCTTTTGTAAATGTAGTCTTTCAATGAAAGTTGGCGTTAAAGTAATCATGTCAATAAAGTTTCTGCTAATAAATACAACTTAGATATTTCAATATAGTCCTTTATTTTCCTAAAAACTTTGTCAATAGAGAAATTACATGAATTTAAGATAAACCGTTATGGGAGGTGGGCGTTAAAGTGAACGTGTTACCTAAACTTTTTGGCACAACGACTACATTGATTTGAAGGATATACGAAGCAAATTTGATCATCATACCTCTAATTTTGGCGGTTTTATGAGCTTTTAAATTTCATGAACGGTAGATAACGTGAAAAGTGGGCGTTATAGTAGGCATGTCAGAGTTGTTTTTGCGAATGAGTACAACTGAGGTGTTTCAATATAACCCTTTATTATTCCAAAATCTTTATTAATAGAGAAATTATATGAATTTTAGGTAAAACGTTATACGGGAGGTGGGCGTAAAAAATGGCGTGGCACCTCAATTTTCTTGCACAGTAATAACATTGCCTAGAGGGATATACGTAGCAAATTTGATCATCGCACCTCTAATTTTGGCGGTTTAATGAGCTTTTAAATTTCATGAACGGTAGATAACGTGAAAAATGGGCGTTATAGTAGGCGTGTCAAAGTTGTTTTTGCTAATGAGTACAACTTAGGTGTTTCAATATAGCTCTTTGTTATTCTAAAATCTTTATTAATAGAGAAATTATATGAATTTTGGGTAAAACGTTATATGGTAGGGGGCGTAAAAGTGGGCGTGGCACCTTAATTTTCTGGGACAGTAATGATACTGTCTAGGAGGATATACGTAGCAAATTTGATCATCACACTTCTAATTTTGGCGGTTTTATGAGCTTTTAAATTTCATTAACGGTAGATAACGTGAAAAGTGGGCGTTATAGTAGGCGTGTCAAAGTTGTTTTTGCTAATGAGTACAACTTAGGTGTTTCAATATAGCTCTTTGTTATTCCAAAATCTTTATTAATAGAGAAATTATATGAATTTTGGGTAAAACGTTATATGGGAGGTGGGCGTAAAAGTGGGCGTGGCACCTTAATTTTCTGGCACAGTAATGATACTACCTAGGGGGATATACGTAGCAAATTTGATTATCACACCTCTAATTTTGGCGGTTTTATGAGCTTTTAAATTTCATTAACGGTAGATAACGTGAAAAGTGGGCGTTATAGTAGGCGTGTCAAAGTTGTTTTTGCTAATGAGTACAACTTAGGTGTTTCAATATAGCCCTTTGTTATTCCAAAATCTTTATTAATAGAGAAATTATATGAATTTTAGGTAAAACGTTATATGGGAGGTGGGCGTAAAAGTGGGCGTGGCACATTGATTTTCCGTTAAAAAAAAAAACGTCTCACCAAAAAGCAAAGTGTGCAAAATTTCAGAGTCGTGCATGCAATTTTGTTGCTTTTATGACGTTTTTGTTTTTAAATATACCGAAAAATACACTGTGCGGTATAAATTTTCCTACATTTTGATCGATAACTCCTCTCCTAATACATATATTTTGATAATTTTCGGGGAAAAATATTGTTTTTACTCAGGAAATATATATTCGAAGTTTCATGAGTCTACGTTAATGCGTTTGGACACAATTCCATTTTATTCGATGTTTGAAGGACACGGTTTTTTCGACCTACTCTTGCTTTTTGAGCTATAACTCCCTTCCTAATATTCCGATTTAGCCCATTTTCAATACCAAACAAACCTTGTCTATAAGAAAGATTCTGGCTAAATTTGAGCCCCCTAGCTTTTTTGGTGCGACCTCTATCGTGCTTTCAACAGACGGACAGACGGACAGACGGACAGACGGACAGACGGACAGACGGACGGACATAGCTAGATCGTCATCAAATCAAACCCTGATTCAGAATATATATACTTTATGGGGTCTAAAATGGATATTTCGATGTGTTACAAACGGAATGACAAAATGAATATACCCCCACCATTTTTTTGGTGGCGGGTATAACAAGATTTTTTCGTAATTACTAGGCTTGAAAAATTAAGGTTATTATATCAACGAAATAACAGTATATTCATATATAGTTATAAATTAAAAATTCATATATGCAAATTAACAATGCGAAATTAGTACAAAGTGTTAACTAGTGAGTGTTGAAAAAATATAATAGTTTTGCTGCAAAAACGTAAGGACAATAAATTATTATTATAAAATACTAGTTTCCTCTTGTTGATATTCAGCAAAATTTTTATAAATTTTATGTTCAATTATACAAGAAAAAAATAAAATATACGTATATAAATTTTTAATTTTTATGAGCATTTTAAATTTTGTAGTTCTTCTTTTGCTTATCTACTAAAAGTTCATTTCAGCGCATACAATGACTTAACTACTGCACTGACTATACAATTTTCGCATATCCAAAATTTGGTGTGACATACCGAAAATATGGCATCAAAGCCGATGATATATAAATAAGCCGACGCTATAAATTTTTTTTAGTTGAAATTTTTTTAATTTTTAATATATATTTAATATGTTCTATAATTGAGTGTGTTACTATTATTTATTATATTAAGTGTTTTTCACTAAATTGTTTACAAGCCATTATTAATACTTATGTCGCTCATTAAACAATTATCACAATTTGTTGCTTAAAAAACCAGCATTAATTTTTAACTGCTTCATGTGTTTGGAAAAAAAAGAATAAAAGTTAACTAACATTATCGTTAAATATTCGTTCTCAAAAGGATAAGGCTTTAAGAGAAATATAAAAATAAATACTACTGAGCTGTATTCTCACTCTCTTATTTTGTCTGTTGAAATTGCATAAATGCTCCATTAAATTTTTTTTTCAAAAATATAGAAAAAAGTTAAAAAAACAGAAAGATGCCACACATCGTTTAACTTCAAGTGTTTCGATTTTTCTCTAACTAAAGGGGGGAATCAATTGAGTTTGTTTACCCAAATGTAACATCTAAAGTTCGTTGAAATTGGCGGTATGAAATTGTGTGGAAAAAAAGTAAAACAAATAAGAAATAAAATAAAAAAGATAAAACGATATAATGTATGTAATCAGGTGGGCGATAGGAAATATATTGGAACATTTTGGCGACTTTATTAACCTATTAACTATTTATAGAAAAATATTGTTTTAAGTTTTTGACTTCTTTTGAAACGCTTATTTTTTATTAATTTTACATAAATTTTTATTAAAAGAGAGGGAGGTTTAATTCTAATTTTTAGTTAAGTCGTGAAACCGATTTCTTAATATATACATATGTTATTCATATATCAATTGTGATCTTTCAAAAAACATTTGTAGTATGAACAATTCTAAAGAAAACTTTTTTTAATAACTTAAGACATAACATCTTAAAAATTTCATATAATATACAATATAATATCAAGAAGATATTATTTAAAAATGATCCTACAATGTTTGAATTTTTCATTATTTCGACGTTGCGAAAATTGTAAAAGTAAATTGAAAAAAAAACTATAGTAAACAGCACAAAATAGGAATTCAAATGAATATTAAAATAATGTAAATTAAACTAACAAAGTTAAAATCAAGTTGAACTAACGCTGTAACAATATGTTGATTTATTTAGTTTTTTATTAATTTTATTTTCTTTCCCTAAATTCTGTATAAAAATATGTGGTAAAATTAAAAAAAAATATATATTTAGAAAAACTGTAGCTCTATTATGCTTTAAGAAACAATTTTATAGTAGCTGAATTAAAGTGAATTTTTTTTAATAAATCAGACACTACGGAATGACCCTTATTTAAATAGGTTATGGTGCACTGTACGCGCGGCTAAGGTCTTTAAAAAAATATATGAATTTTGCTATTTAATGGACAACAGAAGTTAAGAGGCATGAATTAGATTTACCCACTAGCTCTTTGGTAACTTTAGTTCTTAACCCATTTTTCGATACGCGTAAACACATAACATACTCTGCTTATGCCAAAAAAAAAAATACCTTATAGTATGCAAAAATAAAAGATAAAAAGTCAAAAATATCGAATATTACAAACATACAACAACCATGACAAGGTGATGTGTCATGTAGGGTACAATTTTCCCACCCAATATTTTAACGCCTAGACAGATAAATTACCCATAGTTTTATTTCTGTCCCGAGAAAAAAAAATGTTCTTACCTAATGGTGTTCATATTTTGTCGTGGTTATCTTTCCCATTAATGAAAACAATTTAGTGGTTCATCTTAAAACAATAGTTCAGTAATAAAATTTATTGTAATATAAGGAGAGTATAAAAGAAATATGGATCAAAACAGCACTTAATAACAACCCTGTTTAGGGTAATAGATAAGTTCTTGTATGAAGGTCTAAGTAAAAGATTTTAATTTTAATTTACAAAAATATAAAGTAATTAATTGCTGCTAAATAATTATTGACAAATCGTCCAAGTATATGATAGTAAACTTTTTTAATAAAACAATTCTTTGACATCAGAAAACAAAAATTCAAAATCAATAAATTTTGATTTAAGCTTAAGGCTGGGATTTATATAATTTTTACTAAGTTTTGTTTTGTTTCAGTAATTTAAATCTAGCCCACCTGCTACCAACTGTAATAATTTGCTCTTTAGGCAGTAATTCAGAAATAAAAATTTAGTTTGATACTGAACAAAAAATGCAATTTCTTATAGAAGACTTTCTTGCCTATCTTAGCAGGCTAAACACTGAGCATAATTTGTATTAAAAGATAAAAAGTCTTACAATATTTCAAAAAATTTTCTCCAAAATTTTTGTCATAAACTAAGAATGCACTTTCAAAATTTAGTACAATTTTTTTGGTGAAAGTGGAAGCTCTGAAATTTCGCATTAGTCACATGCGATTATTAAAAACCGAGGGCTTTTTAAAGTAACAACATGTTATAAGTGCGAAAAATTATTAAAAATATTTAAAAATTTACGCTAAGATTGCTCGCAAACTTTAATGAATTTTCAGTTGAGGGAGTAGGAATACCTAATATGTCAGCCATACGCTGTGCAGTCAAAAAATTTAAAGAAATAAAGTAGGTTATAGACAGTAAAACCCCTGTATGTCAAAGCACCAGTTGGTTACTTGACAACATTGCCATTGTAAACGATAAAGTCACTGAAAAACCGAAAATATCAATAAGGCATCGTTTTTAACAACCTCAAATTTCACAAAGAACTAAGCAGGAAATTTTAGTAGAAGAACTACACCTTCATGCGTACAATGTTCAACTTAGTTGGAAGCTTAAACCAGCAAGCCATGGAAAACTCCAGCAATTTGCGTAATAAATATAAAAAAGTTAATTCAGTGTAAGTTTTTAAAAAAATCTTGATGACATGTGGTGTAACTAGTATAGCGCAACTAGCCACACCAGCCTAACAGTACTACAAAATTCAGATTTCAACTAGCCACAAAGTTCATGCAATTAAACACAATTTTATTATTTTCTTTGGGATTTTTTAAACCTCCGACTTTTGTTAATAAACTAGAAACAATTCCTGAGCTCAAATATGAGATCTTACACGACATCGATGAGATTTAGCTACATTTTTGTCAAAAAGTTCTTGGAAAAAGTAGTGACCTGTCAGTAGAACCCCTGGAAAAATTAAAAGAAAATTTAATTCTGCACTTTATCGGACCATGGATTTTTAAAAAATATGTATTTTATTTTAAAATAGAGGTGTATATTCTTATAGGTTTACATCTATATTTAACTAAAAAAATACCTAGATGCTCATAGAGTGAAAGCCTAGGGGCTAATCAAATCAAACAGAATAAGTCGGTTTTGTTATTTGTTAATTTATGTTATCTTAAACATTAAATGTCAATGATGAGCAGAATCTGCAAGTATTGAATAAATATCCTCCTAACGAATTTAATATTTTGTTCATGTTTAGTAGTTTTAACGAAAGAGTACTGACTATAAGAGTCACTTCAGTCTCGTATACTTACTTTTGTTTTGTTTATTGAAGACAAAATGACTGCGTGAATATTTGAAGTAGAGTGTGAGTAGCAAACATTTAAAAAATTTTCACTTTTTTGAAAAAAAAATCATTTTTATTTTATTTTGAATGAAGATAAACTTAATAAAAATATGCACACTTGTGCACTCACACATGCATGCCAATATAAATACACACTAAAAAGTCTGCTCGATATCTCGTAACTGCTGTACAAAAACATACATCCCTGCAGATAATATTGGACTACATGGTTCATTATAGCTGAAATATGGTCCTTTGTAAGAGGGTCATGAACATTGCTATTTTCAGAAGAGATTTTGTAGTTAAAAGGCAAGTATTTGTGCTGTAACGATTACATATGGTGTTGTCAAGAGATGTATAATAGTCGTGTAGGTGCTCCATTGAGTAGTGATAAAGAGCAGCTTTGATGGGTTTTATGGTCGAGCCCAAGCACATCGTAATGCCAAATCGATAATGTTTTATTAATATATTAGGTTGAAGATTGGACTAATCCGAGTCCATTACGGAATAAAATTGATACGCGAGTATAATCTAGTCGCAATATCTGCAGGTAAATATCAATATGTAAGTCATGGTACTAGTACGTACTACTCAAAATTGCAAATTTACCCATAAAATTGTTGTCAATTCGTAACAATTGTGTGCATGTGCATTTAAAGATGTTACCACCAACGAAAATAACAAAAAAAAACTCGAAGCATTTTCGAGATAAATCTCTTAACGGAGAGTGAAAAAAGACCGAAAACAATAAAAAAGGTAGTAAAATATGTATGTTTTAAGTAACAAATATATACTCGTATTTGCATCTATAAATATAAAGGTTGGGTTGCGAGTAGAAGCAAAAGTTTATTGAGTTCTTTATAGTTTGTAAGTTGCTGCCTGTATTAACCTTATAAAAAATAGGGGTTTTCAATAAGACCGGGCAGATATTGACACTTTATTACTAGATAGCCACTGATGGTCAACTGACAAATGCAAGCTAATTAATAGCGACAGAAAAAACAAACCTTTATAAAATTGAAAATTCAAGTGCTACAAAGATTGTACAATTTTATTCTTAATGACTAATTCTGATTGGGCTATATATACACTTGACCAACAGTCAATGCCCGAACTAAGGTACATTAAATATATTTACTAAAAATTTAATTTCTTAAAGTCGTGACACCACATCAGATCTCGTTCTACCAAGTAAGCGATACTAGTCTCCATACGTAATTTATAATTAAGAAAAAATTAATTTGTTTAATACTTAATACCTTAATAAACATATGGAAAGGGAACATGATGTTATTTCAAAACCATAGAAAATTAATTCATATTTTATATTTTTCCCTTGGACATCGACCTGTCCTTATTGTAAACCCCTAAGAAATTGGTGTACAATATATGTGTTTTTTTTTTATCAAACTGATGAACATTTATTTTTATATTTATCGTTTCGCTCTTTTTTATGTTGTACGTTGTACGTGTGTATATGACTGTTTTTTATATGGGTCAGTTAAGACATGTTGTAACTTTAATGTTTTCCAAAATAACGCTTCCAATACGTGATTGATAGCTGACTACTAAAAAATGTTTTCCTTTGTAGAGAAAAATAAATTTTCCAAAAAATATATCTAATGTTAAAAAAAATTTTAAAAAGAATTTGAAAGTGATTGGAAAACTATTGGAAAGTGTAAAAAATTAACCAAAATTTAACTTAAGTAGGAGAAAAAACTTCATTTAAGCATTTTTTTGTTGAAAAACTGTACACATTAGACAGACAAATACATGGAATATCATTATGAGCAAGTAGCCTCTACAGAATTAAAAAATTAAAAATTTTATATATTTTTTCTATTCATAAATAAATGTGAGCTCAATAATAGGGATTGTTAAATATATATTTACCAAAGTCGGGGCAAACATCAACAGGATATATTTTTGGAAATAATTAAGTTTTTATTTATTTTGCTTAACGAGTTTCTGTTTTTTCTAGAATCACATACTCATACCATCTAATTTAATATCATTTATCTAAGTTAAAGATGTCTTTAGTGCATTTAGAATTTTGTTTGTATATTTTAAATGTAAGCAAAAATATTTTATTTCTTATTTTATTTTTATTTTTATTACAACATAATTAAATAAATTTTATATTATATTTTAGGTAACCGTGCTGAGTAACGAAGACCATTTGCCTTAACCCTTCGATGTCAGACGCACAATCTGAGGCACCATTTCCAGGCACATAATCATCCTCATTTTCACTTGCAGCATGCGGTCCTATATTTTCATTGCTCATCGCCGTCATCCTCTATTTGCTTTGCCATACTCGCAAAGATTTTATTTAAAGGTTTAAAAACAAAAACAATGCAACACCAGAAACACTTCTTTTCAGCAAAAAACACTTTTAAAAAATTATCAAAGTAAGCTTTGTCAGTTAAAAATCAATAATTTAAAAAAGTAGCTTATGGTCCAGTCAGACCATGAGGTGCACTTAGTGAACTTTTACTTGTGGGAGGTTTTTTGTGCCCTAAATATGAGCGAAATGGTTCCAAATTTATTTTTTTGGATTCGAACAACTTACTTGCAGAATTCATATTCTTCATTTCTTAACAATTTTGCTACAAAAAAAGATATTGCATAAGAAGATCAAATATGGTCTGGCCAGACCATAGACCATGTGGCACTAAGGTTATAAAATATCGCAGGGTTAATTAACCGAGTCCATTGCCCGTTGCCCGTTGTAGTGAAACTGACCAGTGTCTCTGATGGGAATCCAACCCGTAACCCCGAGACTGGCAGACTAGTCCACCAGAGCACCCAACTAGACAAAAATAATTTCCCCGCCTTTATTGAGAAATTTGTTTAAAAATAATTTTCATATTCTAATTTATTTTTAATTGTTTATCGTTTCAGTAAAGAATCTTCCCAACTTGGTAACGAAATAGTAGAATAAAAAAACAAAAATTTTTTATAAAAAACTGATCTCAAGCTTAACAAATAAAATAAATTTTAACCGAAATCAAAAAGATCTCATACTGAAAATTCGGTTATTCGAGATGAAAAATTTAAAAGTTTGTATTCAATGACTAGCAACAGTTAAGCTGCTTCTAATAGTGATTTTAATTGTAAAATAGAGATATGCGAAAGACGACATCGCATATAAAAATTATTAATTCTACAAGAGCTTTTGGAAGGAAAAAAGTACTAGAAAGTTTGTAGTGGGTTATATCATAGTTGGACTCCAAATGACTAAAGACAAAATTATTTAAAATATTTCCTACTATTACAGTTATATTTTTCACTATTCACTAATATTTATCAATATCTATGTACTATTTTTATGAAATTTTTCCAGTACTGCAAAATAAAATATTTATTTATTTATTTTTAAGAATTTTCTTAAGTAATTTGGAAAAAACTATATCTTGAATTTATTTTTCCAATGTTTTATATAATTTAATAAGACTTTATATTTTATCTCTAAAATACTACATTCTTTACTCCTGCTATTTACACTTTCAATTAAAGTCTTTAATTAAGTCAATGGTAAAACTGTCAATTATACCACCCACTTACTATAATTCTTAAAAATTTATAGAAAGTATTTACTCCAAAAAGTACCTTAAAGGACCTTGCCCAAATGTAAGACAACAATACAACTTTGCATTCTCTTATAATCCTTATAAAGAAATTTAATATTTAAATCTCTTTGCTCAAAAAGACTATCGCCAGCAATATTTTATGATTTTGTTTTCAAACAAATAAGACAGTAAAATGCTCTTAAAAAGAACATTATTTTTTGTCCTATTACAAAGCCTTTACTTAAAAGTCTTTGGTTAAGAAGTTCATTAGTTGGCCGAAATGTAAATGAGTTGGCGGAAACAATAAAATCTCAAATGCAAAATAGCAAAAGTTTATCCTTTTCCTGTTTTATTTTTTCTTAATGCCAATATAAATATATAATTTAAGTTGTAGACACCATGAGAAGAGAGACAAAAACAAGTTGTTTGTTTGGTTCATTGATTGTACTTTTAAGATCATTATTTTAATGCACAGCTAGTTGCAGCAACATCATGATTACTTATTTATGCAGTAGAGAAAAACTTTTTACTTCATTGAGATATTATTTCCATAGACCACAATTAGAAAGTTGTAACAAAAAGTATTGATTCTGTAAGGATGTTGGAGCAAGCCAAACTTAAAACAAATAAAAATTTAGATTTAAGAACTGTTCAATTGGTTTGTTAATTGGGTTTATTAAGTGTTAAATAATAGTGTGACTTTTGGTATCATATTTTATAATTAAGACAAAATTAATATTTATGACCACATTTTGTAATATTTAATAACAACCAAGCAAAAATACTATGAAAGAAGTGTCCCATGAAATACATCTTAATGACTTTTAAATCAATAATAAATCAATAATGTATTATATTTTGCTGCTTAGTTTCATATGAGAGATGGGTACCTGGAGCGTATGAGGGTTTCATATTAAATTTCTTAATAATATAACGTATACGCAATATGTTGCCTTAAAGTGCTTTATTTACCAGCAAAAAAAAATGTGACATATAAATGGGGTTCAACGAATGATGAAGCGATTTAACTTAGATGAAAAAAAACTAAAGATTTTAACATCAGCGTGTCATTGCAAATCATGTGTTTATATAAATATATAGTAATGAACTGTACTCCGCACTTAGAATAATAAAGCAACGTTACATGAGCTAAAGATGTTTGTTTAAATAAATTGTTTAAGATATTTTGTATGATATAGCATTCATTTCAAAGCATATCATTTATTTATTTCACATTTTTTAGAGTCACCTAGAGTTAATACTTTTAGTTTTGATTAAAAACTCTTGAAAATGTACCTGAAGTAGTGCAACTTAAAATTTTTTTGATCGGCAGTGAATTATTTTTGTTAACTGCTGTATTCACAAGAATTCCTTGGTGTTGTACTATCGCAATCTAAAAAATTCCTAAAATGTTTAAAATAATTTAGAGTAACGTACTGATTTTTGAAAATTTTTAAATATTTAAAAAAATTATGATATTATGATAAACGACATTGTGAATTAAATTTGATTGAATTTAAAACAATTTTATAAAATGTTCTTAAAAAAAAATATATCCATGCATTATGGCTGAAAATCCATATATTTTTCTGTTTGTCCAGCTTTATCAATTTTACATATTAAATAAACTACTAGCGTATTCACAAGAAGTCGTTAATGTTGTATTGTTGGAATATCGCAAAAAAAATTCTAAAATAAATTAAAAGTGTTGTACCTTTCTGTTAAAGTTTAAGACTTTTCTAATATGTTTAATAAGATTATGGAAATTCCACACTAAGGACATTTTGTGAATTCACCGGATATGTTTCAAAAACAGAAAGTTCTACCAATAAAAAATTGTTGACTAAAAAAAAGCCGCAGAATTATTTGTTTATTATTTGTTTAAAAGTGGTCTTGTCTTAGGTTCTGACAAAAGGCCACAACCCAGCAGGTAAATAGATATGTTTTGCTGACAAGGTTAATCTTTATAAAAGCTACCGTTTGTTAACGTTAGCAATAAACTGATGATTAAGTATTTTTTGTTATTAAAACCTCCTTGAAAAATAAATTGTATTATTTTTTAATATGGCAGCAGTAAAGCAAATACCGACTATTTTAAACAAATAAACTAGATATTTTAAAGCAAAGTGGCAACGACAAATGAATCATAAACAATTCCTTTGAACAGTAGAAAATATTGCAAATTTTAATTTATTAACCTTATTTAAAGTTAAAGGACACTTTAAGGTTATCGTGAAGTTGTAATATCGAAAAACTAGTTATCAGTCACATAAAATATTAACTTTAGTTATCCGTAAGTTTGATAATGGCCCTAAGTCTATCACAAGAGGATTTGCTTTATTATCAAAATTACTTTTATTTATTCTACCAATTGATATTGTACATTTGATGAAATTACTACTTACAATAGTATTAGAAATCCTGTCGTTAGGACTTAAAGTCAAAGAGTCTCATTGAAATTACTTTTATGGATAAAAGTGTAACTCAAATAAATTATATGCAACAGCAACCATGAAATAACTTATAGTAATTACTCTTAATAAGATTTCGTTCGAGAGGTATTTTGTATGCCTTCTTAATATTATTATTATTATTATTATTATTAGTATTATTATTATTGTTATTATTATTGTTTGTTTGTATTGCGAAGAGGTTATTGAAATTTCATCGTCTAAAACGATTAGGTGGTTAAAAAGAGGGACAAAGTAAGAAGACAAGCAAGAGGACAATAAGTATTCATCTATGTCCATGAAATCCAATTCATTTTAGTCAAAAAAATCTTCCTCTATTTTAATTCGCTAAGAAGATCCTGTACGAAATGCTTAGCTATTTAAAGTCAAACAAAGTTAACAGATTAAACTTTTCGTATCTAATATCCAACATGCTGGAACTGAGTGTTTCGTTTTTGGCGTCAAAAGATCAGCATGTTATTCTTTTCGAGTAACAAATGCAAGCTAAATAATTGAATTCCTAATACTACATGACCTGTTATAACATATATATAATTTATTATTGTCGCTCTTCAAAATTTAAAAATATTTTGTTATATCTTAAAATTTCAGTTTTTCTATTACATTTCATAATCTTAACAAAAGAAAAATGTTGCCACTTTCTGATGTTGTCATTCATTGCACAAACTGGCAATCTTTCAAATGAGTTATAGTTTTTCAATGTAATGGTATTCAAAGACAATTCAATTTTAGATAATTTTTCAATATTTATGATTTCAATTAAAACATGATGGCCAACTGCCTTTATTATCTTTAGTTGCGTATAACTTTTTTAAGTAAAGATAAAATTTTCTATATTTTTTTCACATAGAAATCTCAGTAAAATCATGAAAGTGTTTGTACAATAAAATCATAATTTTGTCGAAAGGAAAAAATTATGAGAACTGCCTGTTTAACTTCAAGTGAACACGAGTTAAGCACCTTTAGTGTTGCGCTATTTTATGAACTTTTCATAATTTGCGTCTACACAAAAAAATTGCACTTTAAAACTTTATCTTGAAAATTTTCTTATTTAAAATAAATACACTTAAAATTATATGTCCAAGATTAGTGGCTTTTTGCAGTGTTGACCGCAGATATTGATAATATCCACGAAAATTTTTATTCCAAACCCCTAACATATACGAGCAAAAGATTTTTTTTATAAAATAAAATTTAACTAAAAATAGATAAAATTAAAAAAAAATTCCAAAAACTTCATTACGTTTAAATACATCTCACACCTTAGGAAAGGACTAACTCTAAATATTTACAGCTTTATTATATTAAGCTAACGCAGATTCAAATATACTGATTTTGTTGCTGTGTGTACAGGGTGGTAAATTAAAAATATTAATTAAAATCGGGTATAAAAAAAAGTTCTGTATATGTTTTAAAATATTTCGATTTATTGGAAAATTTAAACTTTGTCATTTAAGAATAACACAATATCATTCATATAACTACCAATACTGGCTCGAGAAAACCCCACCGGATCAAACCAATTTCTTTATATAATAATCTTTTCATAAAAGTGGGAGAGATGTAAAGTTCCAAAGAACAATTACGAGTTGATGTTGGTGGATGTTCATACATATGCCCAACCACATCAGCAATGTTTTCGATTAAATACACTTAATGAAAACGTTCAAAAATTGCTTTGTCCAATAACGATCCATTTCCATCAAGTCGCTTCGCTAATTGAAGCACAAACTAAACTAAATGCTGATGTCGTCTTAAAAATTAGACGATTTTCTTCAATTGGAGTCCTAAAAATATATTTTTTTTAATAATTACCCTTGAGCGCTGCATACCTTACACATTGAGCTTACAATATCCTGTATTTCTTTTTTCAAAAACAAATTTATTATTCAATTTAAATTATGGCCTTAATCATGTGACTTATATAAAATTGTTACAATATTTGTTATTTTTTCTCTCTTAATGTGACTATTGTTTTAAAAACTTCAATCCTTTTTTTTCCAAATTCATTGCATTTTTATTAAAAACTTGTGTATTTTTTTAACATACCGCTGCTAGATCCTTTAATATCATTCTCAACACATTTATTATGTGAAGTTTTAATCAGAGTACTTAAACATCTACACCAAAGACACCATAGTTCATAATAGCTATTCACACTCTAATGCATGTGTATGCTCGTATGCCACTAAAGATATTTTCTTAGAAAACATGAGCTCATCTAATGGCTACAAATGATGTACTTTAAATGTTGTCGTTATTAAATCATACCAACACACCTACGCTTTTCAGTTGCCACTACTGGGAGAAGTCGGAAATTCAAAAACACTATGTAGTGCTACTCAACTGTATTTCAAATGAAAAAAAAAAACTTGCACTCACAAGCCCACACAAACATAGACATTCATATACAATATAGTGGTATTAGAAAAGCTGTGTAAATTTTCTATGTTGTAGTAGTTAAAGTTGCTGCTTTTTGTTCCTGAAAAACATCCTTTTTAGTGTCCTTTTATTTATTCTCTTTTTTTGTTGTTGTTGTTACTCTATATATTTGAGTATACACGTTGTTATTTTTAGTGTTTTTTTTTTATTCTCGCACTCTTTTCTTTTTATTGCTTTTTATGAGCCTGAAGGCGTCCGTGTCATTTTGTATATTTTTGTTGTAGCCATTATTAGTATTGTCGTTGTTGTAGTATTTTTTAATATCAGCCTTTAAAGTATACAACCTTTAAACAATGTATTTGTGTTAACAAAAAACAAACAGGTTGAAAAGTGTTTAAAAAAAATATTTTCTTTTGACAGGAAACAATTGTCGCAAGAAAGTCTTGACTTCTGGAACTATTAAAGTTAAATTAAAAGTAAGAGCATGTAGCAATGCCTTTTACTCATTGTACAGCATGAGTACAATGGTATGACATATTTTATTTTTATAATATAAAACTAATCAGTAACAAAAATGTGTACTGCTTAGAAACTGTATCAGGCAACCTATATTTTACCATATTTTAGGCGATTTTAAAATTTTTAAAATGATTTTTTCAGAGGTAAACCAATTAGGGATTACGTGTTCAATAGGGTTTAGTTACAATAATAAATAAATATTCCTTTGAACCTTTTATTTTTAATTTTATCAAAAATTATTCTTATTCAGGATTAAGTTTATTTTCTTATTATTAAATTAAATTCATGTTTTAAATGAAATTGAAAGTAGAATGCATTATCGAAACCAGCTTCAATCATTACCACTCTTTATCGGTAAACTCATATGTAATTTGAAACCATTTTTTATATAACAACTTTATGAAGTAGGATATGGGAAGCATTGTATTAATTATTAAATTTGTCTTGCCTTCTTCGCAAATGACATTTCCTGCATGTTCATATTCTCATATTCTATCATATTGTCATACCCATTTCATTCTAATTCTAATTTCTACAAATTTTTTTATTATAAAGTCAGAGAGTTTGTGATACATAATGGACTATACGTCTGTCCGTCTGCCTGTATGTTGGTTGAAATTAAGTTATAGGAGGAACTTTATGTTGGACAGAACTGTATATAGAATTAGTCCTTGGAATATTTTGAAAATGAATCGCTATAGAAACTCAGTACAATCGCCCCATAATTATTATTGAGCGAATAAATCCTACTATCCCTGCTTTTTCTGACTTTTTTTTTTGAAGAAATCAAAATTTTTCGTTCCCATGATAATTTATAGACCCATTTGTTATTATCAGTAGATATCGTTTACGTCTAGAGCTATTTGTAAAATTTTGGACAATATAGTGCGAAAAGCTTTAGGCAAATATATTTTGGAAGGATATATATTTTCATAACATCAATTTACAAAAACTTCTTACTTATTCTTGGACAAGTCAAAAACACTAAATTATAAGCAGTATAATCGAAAAGTGTTGCTGAAAATAACTAAATTGGTTTGAAACTAACTGAGATATAGGCACCAATATAAAACCTTTTCTGGTTTTTACTAAAATAGCGTAAAATATTTTATATATCGATGGTCACAAGTAGAAAGGCTCTAACTCCTACTTTTTACGAAATTTAGTTTTTCAGTGATTTCAAGACAATCCACACAAGTACACCTCGACACAAAAATTAAATGCAAAAGTAATAAAAATAACAGTTATACAAGGAAATTTACAAAAGAAATTATACCATGATTTTCTACGTGTGACAAACGATATGTGGGTCAAATTCAGTAATTAAAAATGTACCTCGTTTCTCCACAATATTAAAGTATTAAAGTATTAAATCAAAATACAAGTAGGCGCTTAAGACAAATTAGCAGATAAAATTTGCTTCAATTCTATTAATATGGGTTTAAAAAAAGATGGTTTGACTAATAGAAAACATTTAACTATTTTGAGTTTCAAAATCAAAGAAAACATGGGAAATTATAATTAAAATCGCGCGCAATTCAAAATCTGTGCGATGTGATAATATAATGTTAGTAAGGATTATTATCAGTTACTGCACCATAATTATATTATTTCCTCTACACCTAGCCTGCACCAATTTTAACCTGGCGAATAAATTTTCGTCCTTGAGTATTTTTAAATTGGACACCATCCTTCGAAGAACTAGCAATAATGAAATCATTTAAATAAACTGCATTTATATTTTCCGTACTATTAATTTTTTAAGTGTACATACACTGTTCTCAATTACATTGCGTTAAACGTATGCTTTTTTACAATGATATCTATTTGTCTGTACGCTTACTTTGTTTAAGACCGTACAGTGGTTTCCTTATATTTAAGACACGATTTGGATACTGTTCGTCATGTATATGTTGTGCCATGTATATTTTGGCGCGAGATTTCCATTTAAATAACCAGCCGATACATTAACTTGATGCTTACAGCATTGGTTTTTTATTGCCTTATACATATACGGTACAATTTTTGGGTAAAATTAATTACATCAATTTAATTTCGTAGAAATATTTCTTAAATTGAGGATTATTCTGCGCCTTAAGAATAAACATAGAAAGACAAGCAGAAAAAAAATATGAAATTGATAATAGGGTTGAAATTATGAATACAATATCACTTTAGTAATTAGAACAGCTCTATAAAAACCAGAGAAGTGTAATGAGCATTATATGAATGTAAGTTTGATTCGACTAAGAAGACGCATCTAGGATTCTAAAAAAATTTACATTTAAAGATAGTAGAAGCTCTGTTATCAAGATTTCTTTACAAACACTTCTCAGTCGACCCTCATAACACTTTGTGCATATGTATGACGGTGTGTACTTTTAAATGTTTTCTTAAGGCTAATGCAACGTGTCACAATGCGTCTACGTAGAAATATTTGCTATTGCACAGGTTAATGAGAAAAGTTTTATATATCTTTTTCTGTTCTTTTTTTTCCTATACCGGAAGTCCAAATGCCACAACAGTTTTTTCGATTTTTATACCCGCCACCAAAAAAATGGTGGGGGTATATTCATTTTGTCATTCCGTTTGTAACACATCGAAATATCCATTTTAGACCCCATAAAGTATATATATTCTGAATCAGGGTTTGATTTGATGACGATCTAGCTATGTCCGTCCGTCTGTCCGTCTGTCCGTCTGTCCGTCTGTTGAAAGCACGATAGAGGTCGCACCGAAAAAGCTAGGGGGCTCAAATTTTGCCAGAATCTTTCTTATAGACAAGGTTTGTTTGGTATTGAAAATGGGCTAAATCGGAATATTAGGAAGAGAGTTATAGCTCGAAAAGCAAGAGTAGGTCGAAAAAACCATGTCCTTCAAACATCGAATAAAACGGAATTGTGTCCAAATGCATTAACGTAGACTCATGAAACTTCGAATATATATTTCCTGAGGAAAAACAATATTGTAGTCCGAAAATCATCTAAATCTATGTATTAGGAGAGGAGTTATCGATAAAAATGTACGAAAATTTATACCGCACAGTGTATTTTTCGGTATATTTAAAAACAAAAACGTCATAAAAGCAACAAAATTGGATGTACGACTCTGAAATTTTGCACACTTTGGTTTTTGGTGAGGCGCTTTTTTGTAACGGTAAATCAATGTGCCACGCCCACTTTTACGCCCACCTCCCATATAACGTTTTACCTAAAATTCATATAATTTCTCTATTAATAAAGATTTTGGAATAATAAAGGGCTATATTGAAACACCTAGGTTGTACTCATTCGTAAAAATAACTTTGACACGCCTACTATAACGCCCACTTTTCACGTTATCTACCGTTAATGAAATTTAAAAGCTCATAAAACCGCCAAAATTGGAGGTATGATGATCAAATTTGCTACGTATATCCCCCTAGGCAATGTCATTACTGTGCCAGAAAATTAAGGTGCCACGCCCACTTTTACGCTTACCTCCCATATAACGTTTTACCTAAAATTCCTATAATTTCTCTATTAATAAAGATTTTGGAATAATAAAGGGCTATATTGAAACATCTAAGTGGTATTCATTCGCAAAAATAACTTTGACACGCCTACTATAACGCCCACTTTTCACATTATCTAACCTTAATGAAATTTAAAAGCTCATAAAACCACCAAAATTGGAGGTATGATGATCAAATTTGCTACGCATATCCCCCTAGGCAATGTCATTACTGTGCCAGAAAATTAAGGTGCCACGCCCACTTTTACGCCCACCTCCCATATAACGTTTTAACAAAAATTCATATAATTTCTCTATTAATATAGATTTTGGAATAATAAAGGGCTATATTGAAACACCTAAGTTGTACTCATTCGCAAAAATATTTTTGACACGCCTACTGTAACGCCCACTTTTCACGTTATCTACCGTTAATGAAATTTAAAAGCTCATAAAACCGTTAAAATTAGAGGTATGATGATCAAATTTGCTACGTATATCCTTCTAATCAATGTAATTGTTGTACCAAAAAGTTTAGCTGATACGCCCACTTTGACACCTACCTCCCATATAACAGTTTATCCTTAATTCATGTAATTTCTCTATTGACAAAGTTTTTGGAAAAATAAAGGACTATATTGAAATATTTAAGTTGTATTTATTAGCAGTAACTTTATTGACACGCCTACTTTAACGCCCACTTTCATTGAAAGACTACATTGACAAAAGCATTTTAGTAGCATATCGAAGTTATAAAGGGTGGTTAAATTTTAAGGGCTGATGTTGTTTTTAAATAAAACACAAATTATTTAAGCAATTATTATCATTTCTTTTTATAATGATAATATTTGTATGGTTCAATTATGCATTTAACAAAATATCGGCCAAATGGCCCCCCCATCCTTGGCGCCATTCCTCTATCTGATAGTCCAAATTTTCAATGACAATGTGGATGCTCAATTGTTGGGCATGATGATGAGTAGAGGTTGACTGCTCTTTTGCCACACTATCGCAAAAACCAGCAGTGGTTCCCATTCGATGAACTAAGAAGGCATTCACAGACTTTCTTAAATTGGCCCTTACAGTTAAGCCACCCTCTACAAAGAAAGTGATACATATTTTTATATTATTATCACACGGTGATTCAAAATATACATTCTCAGCATTTTGCTAAAACGGGAAATTTATTAGTAAGAATTTGATTTTTAAACTTCTATAACATTTTGCTTTTAAAAGATTTTCAAACGAAATAAGTTTTGTATAATTTTAAAATTTGTTAGCCATTAGTACATGAAAATAAATTGTTTATAATGTTTAGAGATAATTTTTTTTGACTTAAGTCAAAATTTTCCTAAATTCCCATTTTTAATAGAGCATAACTTCAGGAGAACATTAGATAACAAATATAAATTAGCATTATTTCATAGATAAAACTTTCCTCTTAAATTCACGTAAATTCTCTATGAATAAAGATTTTGGAATACTAAAGGACTATATTGAAATATCTAAGTTATGTTTATTAGCAGAAACTTTATTGACACGCGTATTTTAACGGCCACTTTCATTGAAAGACTAAATTTACCAAAAAATTTTACTAGCATACCGAAGTTCTAATGGGTGGTTTTATTTTAAGGGACTATGTTGATTTTGAATAAAATTATTATGAAATTATTATCATTTATTTTTATAATGATAATATTTGTATGCTTCAATTATGTATGGAACAAAATATCGGCCAAATGGCCCCCCAACATAGGCGGCACACCACGATCCGATAGTCCATATTTTCAATGACACTGTTGATGCTCGATTGTTGGGCACGATGATGAGTCGAGGTTGCTTGCTCTTTTGCCACGTTATCGTGAAAAACAGCAATGTTTCCCATTCAACGAACTAAGATGGCATTCACAGATGTTTTCACATTTAATACAGACCTGCTTTGTAGACATTTAAATATTGTTTACAATTCTCACGATTGTGGACGAATTCGAACGATTTTGTTGACCAAAATAATCACGAAGTGCACAAAATGCATTTTGATTTGAACGCCCATTTTTATAAAAATCTTTAATATTTAAAAGCGTCTCTCGATTGCGTATCTTTCCACGGTTCAAATTGAGTTAGTCTGAGATTGAGAAATGTCAAATGAAATGCAAGAAAAAAGTTGAAGTTTAGGTGTGGTTCACCTTCAACATGGGCCCTTAAAATTTAACCACCCTCTACAAAGAAAGTGATACATATTTTATTATAAAGAGATTATTCTATAGCGATTAACAAAATAATAAATATTGTGCTTTAAATGTACACAAAATTGGTGGTGGGTATAAAAGATTCGGCACAGCCGAATATAGTGCTCTTACTTGTTTTCATTGTTTTTGTTATTATTTTTCTACTTTACAACACACGGTTGTACAGTGAAAAGAATATCGTGTAAACCAGTTTATGTCTTATGTTTCAGCAATGCATTATATAAAGTTGTTGTTAGTTTAAAGCCTTAATAATGTGTACAACTTTAACTACTTACTCTAGTGGGTTCACATTAACCATATGGATTTATTTAACAGGATTTTCTTATAAAAAATTACACTTGTTAATGTTTCTTAAGCACTTGTGTGGGAAATTATTGTGTCAGTTTAGAAATGGACAAAGTTAAAAGCACAACTGAATATTTTTGAACAATATAACCAAGCATAAGGAATCTTACATTAATAAATTTCGAGGACTGTATAATTTAAAAACTAAGCCACAAAATACCTTACCCTCTGTAAATTTAGTGTTTATGAAATACAATGAAGTAAAAGTGTAAATTAAAGCCTGTTTTTTTTTACCGGAACCCCTTAAATCACACAAAATACAAAATAAAAATATTATAAAAAAAATTTCTAAAATTTTGATAACCATTTTAAATTGAAAATGTATTTCACCATTGTTATTACTATTTCCAGAAACTACAACTGACATTCTCTTATTGTTGCTTTTATAGTGTAAGAACAAAAATATTTAAAACAGCAACACACTCACATCAAAATATGCATCAACACATACAAACATATACAATTTCCGAATTTTTTTTCTTATTTCCTTTTTTTGTGTTAATAAATTTGTAAATTGTACATGAAATAACTTAATACATCAACACCTTTAATAGAACAATTTAACAAAAAATATATAAGAGCCTTGTTTGAAGCGTTAACGAATTAGGAGCACCCACCACCAATTAAAAATATTTGTGAAAATAATGCGCAGCCCACAACGACTCTAAATAGCTAAAATCTTCGAACCTCCCACCCATATTGCAGCTCATTTATACCGAATAGGTTTTATGTAGGCCTTTTATAAAGGCTTTCAATTTTAATTTAGATCCAAAACTTTATAGTTTACGAACTGTAAAGTATCTGGAATATATGTATATACTTTCTGTGGCTAAGCGTTACAAACCAAGTAACAAATTTATTGTACCTCCTATTATTTAATTAAAAATTTATTTTTTTTAATCAAAAGAGGTCTTTCAATCAAAAAAAAAAAAAGTAATAACAACAAGAGTAGCAATAAAAACAAATGTTTAAAATAGCAAAAAGTGGTGAAGAACAAACTCTACCAAAATGCAAAGAATTAAAACGAAACCTGTCTGCATATGAAACGAGTCTATCAGTCAAAACTATCATACAAGAAAACACTTTTTTGTTGTTATTGTTGTTGTTCCTTTTTTATTATTATGATTTAGATTTTTGTTTTAGTCTCGTTACATTTTTAGTTGCAAACAAAGTTTTATAGGCACAATGGGAAAGGACTTTCCAAAATTCAAAATATATTATCGAAATTTATTCATTAATTTAAAATATTTAGTAAATAAAATATTTACTTTATTACAAAATAATTTTAATATAAACTTTTTCTGATTTTATTAATCCATTACAGCAACTAGGTCACATTGACCGTTATTCAAGGCGCTTAATTGCGACGAACGATGAATTTTTCAAAGCGAATATTCGTAAGTCACATTTACAATTGTGCGTACAATTGGTGTCGATGGAAATTCGCTGTACGCGGCGAACTACATTAGCTTTTTATACCCGCCACCAAAAAAATGGTGGGGGTATATTCAATTTGTCATTCCGTTTGTAACACATCGAAATATCCATTTTAGACCCCATAAAGTATATATATTCTGAATCGAGGCTTGATTTTATGACGATCTAGCTATGTCCGTCCGTCTGTCCGTCTGTTGAAAGCACGATAGAGGGAGCTAGGGGGCTCAAATTTTGCCAGAATCTTTCTTATAGACAAGGTTTGTTTGGTATTGAAAATGGGCTAAATCGGAATATTAGGAAGAGAGTTATTGCTCGAAAAGCAAGAGTAGGTCGAAAAAACCGTGTCCTTCGAACATCGAATAAAATGGAATTGTGTCCAAACGCCTTAACGTAGACTCATGAAACTTCGAATATATATTTCCTGGGTAAGGACAATATTTTTCCTTGAAAATTGTCTAAATTTATGCATTAGGAGAGGAGTTTTAGATCAAAATGTACGAAAATTTATACCGCACAGTGTATTTTTCGGTATATTTAAAAACAAAAACGTCATAAAAGCAACAAAATTGGATGTACGACTATGAAATTTTGCACACATGGCTTTTTGGTCAAATGCTTTGTTCTAACGGCAAATCAATGTGCCACGCCCACTTTTACGCCCACCTCCCATATAACGTTTTACCTAAAATTCATATAATTTTTCTATTAATAAAGATTTTGGAATAACAAAAAGCTATATTGAAACACCTAAGTTGTACTTATTCGCAAAAACAACTTTGGCACGCCTACTATAGCGCCCAATTTTCACGTTTTCTACCGTTAATGAAATTTAAAAGCTCATAAAATCGCCAAAATTAGAGGTATGATGATCAAATTTGCTACATATATCTTTCTAATCAATTTAATTGTTGTGCCAAATAGTTTAGGTGCCACGCCCACCTCCCATATAACGGTTTATCTTAAATTCATGTAATTTCTCTATTGACAAAGTTTTTGGGAAAATAAAGGACTATATTGAAATATCTAAGTTGTATTTATAAGCAAAAACCGATGTTGAATTTAAATAAAACACAAATTATTTAGGGCCTTATTAGTATTTATTTTTGTAATTATAATATTTGTATGGTTCAATTATGTATTTAACAAAATATCGGCCAAATGGCCCCCCATCCTTGGCGCTACTCCTCTATCTGATGGTCCAAATTTTTAATGACAATGTTGATGCTCAATTGTTGGGCATGATAATGAGGCGAGGTTGACTGCTCTTTTGGCACACCACTGCGAAAAACAGCAATGTTTTCCGTTCAACGTACTAACAAGGCATTAACAGATTTTCCAACACTTTATGCAGACCTGTTTTGCAGAAATTTAAATATTTTTTACAATTTTCCCGATTGTGGACGAATTTGAACGATTATGTTGATCAAAATAATTACGAAGTGCACAAAATGCGTTCTGATTTGAACGTCCATTTTTATAAAAAACCTGAATAACTTTAAAGCGTTTCTCAGTTGCGTATCTTTCCACAGATCAATTTGAATAAGTTTGAGATTGAGAAATGTCAAGTGAAATGCAGAAAACAAATTTAAAGTCTAGGTGTAGTTCACCTTCAATATGGGCCCTTAAAATTTAACTACCCTCTACAAAGAAAGTGATACATATTTTATTGAAAAAAGATTATTCCATAGCGATTAACAAAATAATAAATATTGTGCTTTAAATGTACAAAAAATTGGTGGTGGGTATAAAAGATTCGGCACAGCCGAATATAGTGCTCTCACTTGTTTTATTCGATGCCTCTAAAAAACACTCCATACTTACAATATTTTCTTTACTGACAATATTTAGTCTGCAATACTTTCATATTCCATGTTCACTGCAATCTTATTTAAATGATTTAATATTATCTAAGCGAAATCTAGTAGATTTGATTTAAAATCTTTATTAAAATCTAATCCGTTTATACTACTGTTTTTTGACATTTTGCAAGATTTTGTTTACAAAACAATATATTTATTTACAAGGTGGTCTGGGGGCTCTCTATGCTCTACTTCTTCAAAATTCAAACTCCATGTAAAAAAATGTAAACAATAAAGTACTTGTGCAATTGCAACCACCTTATATATTATGATTAAATTTTTCTGTATGCAGCATAATACATTTTATTACAATTTAATAAAAACCACAGTTGCATCACGAAGTAGTACTAGATTTTAAGTAGATTTTGCCAAAATCTAGTGGCGAAGTAGATTTCGTTTTGTATGGGAAATCTGGTAGAAATGAACAAGATTTCGCTCAAAATCCCTAGATTTGGTGTAGGTGTAAGTGTAGTATTACAGAATGTCACATAATGAAAAAAATTTATTTTAGCACTGAATTGCTGATCAGATTTCTTAGTGGTCGGTCCACTTCTTGTCAGATATTTCCAAATGTTAAATACAAAGTAAATGTCTCACTCAATTTGTACAAGTCGGGTGTCACAGTGTACCAGACTACAGTGTATAAATATATACAATTGTAGTCTGTGGGTAGCCAGAATGATTGCCATCATAAAACTAGGGCTGCTACACAACAACGAGTAAATGATCTTCGTTGACCAGCTCAGTTAATTAGAATATAAATTGTAATGGGTTTTTAACATTTTATGTATTTTAAAACTAACAAAATAAAGTTTTTAACAACTTCCTTAAAACCTCATAAATTAAAAAAAAATAAAAATTAAAATTAAAAAAAAATTAAAAAATTTACAAAAATGATAATAGCTCAAGGAATATTGTAGAGCCAAAAATTTATAATTCATTGACTTATGTACCGGAATTATCGTAAAGGTTAAAAAAATCTAAAGTTTTTGAAACTGATTTATATGAGATGACCTATAAAACATTTAATACAATAGCTAGATTATTAAGTAGGACAAAAGACAGAATACAAAAATGGAATCGATCTAATTTTTTATATAGGATACCTTGTGGTAGTAATAGTAGTGAGAAATGTAGTAGAGTGTATATAGGGACGACTATAAATAAACCAAAAAAAAGAATTACTGGACATAAGTCAGACCAAAGGCATATTGAGAATATAAATTCACAAAACTCAGAGAGGTTAATCTCATTGTTCTTAATTAATTCACTTTCAAAATATTGAAAATGTTTCAGTTTTAAACACAGAAATTAATTATAAGCGTAGATTTATATAAGAAATGTTACAAATTATTACTGTACCATCAACACTTAGAATTAACTATAGCGCAGACACTGATAATGTTGCTCAGAGTTACAGACATTTAATACATAAAAAATACACATTTCATATATCCACACATATTTGCTTTTGTAATACATATTACTTAAGTGTTTGTTGATTTTTCAGTTAGTACTTTTTTACAAATTTTTTTCATATGACAAAATGTTGGAATCTATATTTTAAATATTTTCAAAAGTTTTTTATTTCAAATTTGTTATTTTTTTCACACAAAATTATTACAAAAATAAAAACAAATATTAATTTCCTGACGATGCTACATGACGGAGTAGTAAAATTTTAGAAGACTTAAAAACATTAAAGACAATTTTTTTAATTATTAATAGACCTCGAGCTGAGATAATTTTAGTTAATATTCAAATTAAGAACGGTCAAAACAACTAGGTTAGGTTAGGTTGAGAGAAGGGACATTAAAAGCCCAAACCCATGACAGGTGTGCAGTTATGCCCAGTTGGCATGTTGTGCGCTCCATGTGAAAAACGGAGTTCCCAAACAAAAACCATAAACATAATATCCCATGAATAACGGACTAGTCCAAGAACCCAGTCCCCTCAATGTAACGCCTTATTGATCTCCAGTTCGAGTTCCCCAGGTATTCTAAGTTCGGCATAGTATCCACTGTAAAATTCTCCCACCTAATCTGCCCAAACGCAAGACAATGACAGAGGTAGTGTACTAAAGTATCATCCTCTTCCTCGCACGCTCTACATATTGTCTCCTCAAATAATTTCATGCGAGCTAGATGAGTTCTCAACTCCGTATGACCTGTAATTACATTGGTTAGTTTCCTAAGTGTAGGTCTACTTAGTCTCAGAATCTCCTTTGATTTCCCAAGATTTGGGTCACCCTATAGTGTTCTTGTCACCTTACCGATATCAGTGCTTTGCCATTTTCTGACATATTCCTCTATCGCCCTATCGCTCTATTTAAGTTCATCCTTAAATCGTTTAAGGGGTTTGCCGTTCTCCACAGTTATAGTACTCAGAAAAGCTCCCGTTTCTCGTTTCCGATCAGCCCGCGATGGCTTGGTATCCATATTATCTCCAGATATTCACAATTTGCATATGAGTTTATCTCACTCTTGCATTGCAAAACGTTCCGGGATTCAACTTTCTTTCTTCTCAATGTCTTATTCACTGATTGGCTGTCCGTAAAGATACGAATCGGTGTTTCGCTATTCGTTTCCTTTATCCATTTAATTCCTTCCATAATCGCCATGATCTCAGCCTGAAAAATAGTGTTGTGATCTGGTAGACGGAAGTATTTGCTTCTATTTCGGCTTATGTCGTATAAGCCCATTCCAGTTTCGTCACCAATCTTTGAACCGTCTGTATAAAGATCGATTCCATGGGTATTTCCCATCCTGATTATCTCATCCCATTCACCTTCTTCCGGTATTGTGGTGATGCAGTTAGTATTCTCATATCTCGTTGGGATTTTATCACATATTAATTCCGTAAAACAACTAAGTAATTATAATAAAACTAAATTTTAAACATTTTCTATAACTTGAGAATTTTTTATACCCGTTTGTAACACATCGAAATATCCATTTTAGACCCCATAAAGTATATATATTCTAAATCGTGGTTTGATTTTATGACGATCTAGCTATGTCCGTCCGTCTGTCCGTCTGTTGAAAGCACGATAGAGGTCGCACCGAAAAAGCTAGGGGCTCAAATTTTACCAGAATCTTTTTTATAGACAAGGTTTGTTTGGTATTGAAAATGGGCTAAATCGGAATATTAGGAAGAGAGTTATAGCTCGAAAAGCAAGAGTAGGTCGAAAAAACTGTATCCTTCGAACATCGAATAAAATGGAATTGTGTCCAAACGCCTTAACGTAGACTCATGAAGCTTCGAATATATATTTCCTGGGTAAAGACAATATTTTAACCCGAAAATTATCTAAATCTATGCATTAGGAGAGGAGTTATCGATCAAAATGTACGAAAATTTATACCGCACAGTGTATTTTTCGGTATATTTAAAAACAAAAACGTCATAAAAGCAACAAAATTGGATGTACGACTCTGAAATTTTGCACACTTTGCTTTTTGGTGACACGCTTTATTGTAACGGCGAATCAATGTGTCACGCCCACTTTTACGCCCACCTCCCATATAACGTTTAAACTAAAATTCATATAATTTCTCTATTAATAAAGATTTTGGAATAATAAAAGGCTATATTGAAACATCTAAAATGTACTCATTCGCAAAAATAACTTTGACACCCCTACTATAACGCCCACTTTTCACGTTATCTACAGTTAATGAAATTTAAAAGCTCATAAAACCGCCAAAATTAGAGGTACGATGATCAAATTTGCTACGTATATCCCTCTAGGCAATGTCATTATTGTGCCAAAAAAAATTAAGGTGCCACGCCCACTTTTACGCCCACCTCCCATATAAAGTTTTACCTAAAATTCATATAATTTCTCTATTAAAAAAGATTTTGGAATTATAAAAGGCTATATTGAAACATCTAAAATGTACTCATTCGTAAAAGTAACTTTGACACGCCTACTATAACGCCCACTTTCACTTTTGAATTGTGTCCAGACGCATAAACGTAGTCATGAAACTTCGAATATATACTTATCGAGTCAAAAGAATATTTTTCCCTGAAAATCGCTTAAATCTATGAATTAGGAAAAGAGTTATAGATAAAAGTGTACGAAAATTTATACCGCACAATGTATATTTCAAATTTAAAACGTAATAAAACTGACAAAACTATATGCAGGATTCTGAAATTTTGCAAACATGGCTTTTTGGCCAAAGTCTTCGTTATAACGGAAAATAGATGTGCCACGCACACTTTTTTCCTTAAATTTTTATAAAAATATATTAGTCATATATATAAGCATTTATTCATCTTACACTGCACCATTTATTGTACTGTAGCTAAATATAATATAAGGATGATAAGATAGATGACTCTACTAGCAACTACTAAATGGCATGCTAACGACTTATTTGTATGTTCTTCTTAAGTTATGCTCTATTAAAAATGGGAATTTAGGAAAATTTGACCTAAGTCAAAAAAAATTATCTCTAACATTATAAACAATTTATTTTCATGTACTAATGGTTAACAAATTTTAAAATTAAACAAAACTTATTTCGTTTGAAAATCTTTTAAAAGCAAAATGTTATAGAAGTTTAAAATCAAAATCTTACTAATAAATTTCCCGTTTTAGAAAAATGCAGAGAATGTATATTTTAAATCACCCTGTGGCCCTTAAAATTTAACCTTAAATTCACTTTCTTCCTCTTAAATTCATGTAAATTCTCTATGAATAAAGATTTTGGAATACTAAAGGACTATATTGAAATATCTAAGTTATGTTTATTAGCAGAAACTTTATTGACACGCGTATTTTAACGGCCACTTTCATTGAAAGACTAAATTTACGAAAACATTTTACTATCATACCGAAGTTATAATGGGCGGTTTTATTTTAAGGGACTATGTTGATTTTGAATAAAATTATTATGAAATTATTATCATTTATTTTTATAATGATAATATTTGTATGCTTCAATTATGTATGGAACAAAATATCGGCCAAATGCCCCCCCCCCCAACCTAGGCGGCACACCTCGATCCGATAGTCCAAATTTTCAATGACACTGTTGATGCTCGATTGTTGGGCACGATGATGAGTCGAGGTTGCTTGCTCTTTTGCCACGTTTCACGTTTTCGTGAAAAACAGCAATGTTTCCCATTCAACGAACTAAGATGGCATTCACAGATATTTTCACATTTCATACAGACCTGCTTTGCAGACATTTATATATTTTTTTACAATTCTCACGATTGTGGACGAATTCGAACGATTATGTTGACCAAAAGAATCACGAAGTGCACAAAATGCATTTTGATTTGAACGCCCATTTTTATAAAAATTTTAATTTTTAAAAACGTTGCTCGATTGCGTATCTTTCCACGGTTCAAATTGAGTTAGTCTGAGATTGAGAAATGTCAAATGAAATACAAGAAAAAAGTTGAAGTTTAGATGTGGTTCACCTTAAACATGGGCCCTTAAAATTTAACCACCCTCTACAAAGAAAGTGATACATATTTTATTAAAAAGAGATTATTCTATAGCGATTAACAAAATAATAAATATTGTGCTTTAAATGTACACAAAATTGGTGGTGGGTATAAAAGATTCGGCACAGCCGAATATAGTGCTCTTACTTGTTTAAGTTTAAAACCATTTGTACAAATTTCCTGTAAAGAAAATTTTTGGGTAAGTTTTTTCATAAAATAAAATTTCATTTCATTTAAGAATCCAAATTAATCTAATTTTTTACTTAAAAAACATGTAGTTGCAATTTAGTTTCCAGCTGTCTAGTTTGCTTTTGGTTTCTTCCCATTGTGCTCTTTATTTATGCAGTTGTTTTTTTTTTGTATGTCTAAATATGTTGCAGTTTTTATTTTCTAAGCAAAGTAATAAATGCACTTGCCTTGGCTTGGTTATATTGTCAGTAGTGCTTTTTAACTTTTTTAAAATATTTATTTATTTTTTTTTATTAAAGTTTATACAAAAGTTTACCTGCAAACGAGTACACGCAAAAATTAACTTTTTTTCCTTATGGTTTGTGTCTTCCTGTTGATGCAAAAAAACAAAAAAATTCTTCAAAAAAATTTCTAATGAAATATGGCTTAAATGTGCATGTATTGCATTCATGTACTGTTTCAGTTAAATACAAGTGTATATAAATTTGATGTACAAAAATATGAATAAATTAAAACATATTCAGTTCATTTTTTGTTTCTTGGTTTAAGGTTTTTGTGTTGTTTTTACTTCATGTCCTTTACAAAATAGACAAGTCGAATTCATAGACAAAGTAGTAGAGAAAAGACAATTTTTGTTTATGACTTCTGGTTTAGCAAGTAAATGTTAGCAGATTTTATAAAGGTGTTGATTTTTTGCAATGAAACTTTTTTGGTCTATAAATATTCTTGTATGGGCTTTTGTTATGAAAAAAATAAATGTTAGATGTCCTACATATTGCTTGACAAAAAAATTAATTTTCTCTCCTGTATGTTTTTGTTTTTGCACAAGAGTAATTTTTTTTAAAAGTTGCAATTTTAAAAAATTATATTTTTTGGGTTTCCAGGTGAAATTTAAAGTCTCTTCATCCCAAAATATATGGGATTTATTAAGAGGCACATATCGTTACTTTATCTTCTGAATAGTAAAATAAACAATTTTAGTAAATTGAGAAAAATTTAAAAGAGTTTGGTAAGCACACATGCTTGAATATAGAATTGTTTTAAACACACACTACTATATTGTAAATAACTTAGCATGTACGAGGGCATTGCACAAAGTTTTGCATTAACATCATACTTTGGCTGCAGTCTTTTTCTATTAATATTTGTTAACCCAATCTTTTAAACAGCTCTTTTTGTCCTCCTTGCAGTTAAAACTTTATGTGCATATGTAAAATACATTTTCTATGTGTTAGTTTGCTGAATGCAAATGCATACAACTACGAGGGTGTTTGCTTAAACGTGAGAAAAGTTTGCTTTTTAAACAGTTTTTATATAAAACAACTTTTTCTTTTATATCTATATTGGTTGTTGTTCTTTTTCTTCTTCTTAACTTCTTTTGAGGTTTTTGTTTTAGTTGTTGTTTTATTATTACAACATTTATGCAGGAGTAAATTTATGCTGGCACTTATATGTTTATGCACACGTAAGTGTAACTAAAAACAAGTAATAATTTAGCATACATCTTTACATAAATACAAATACACACAAAAACACACACACACATATATTCAACAACTTTTAACTATTACTCTATTGCGAAGTAAGAACTTGCAACGAAAATTACATACAACTGCATACAAACTGCGAATACTAAACTGTTTCGACTAGTTTCAAATAAAGCGCTGAGAATTATTATGCTAAAAATTTTCGAAAAGTTAACAAGAGAAACACGAGTTTTGCAATTTTAGTTCGTCTTCAAAAATATTTAACTTAAACTAAAATATTTATGCCAGCACAAGTTAAAAGTTAGAAACAACTAAGTAGTTGAGTATTATTGTAACCGCAAGCATTTGGCATAAATAGCAAAAAAACAGGGTGGTTTGTTTTTTAAATAAACTTTACTTTGAGTTAATAAGTTACGATGCTATATACAATACAGTCGTATGCGAAGTACCTTTAAACTGTATTTTAATCAGCAGCAATTGAAAACTTCTCATAAATAAAAAAAATCATGGAAGTTTCCTACAATCAAACAATAACTGCGATGGGTAATAAAAAGAGAGCTCAACTAAGATATTTCATAAATTGAAGCTATAACTGTATCTTCATCAATACTTTATGGAAGATTTTTTGAAAATAGGAAACCATACAGAACAGGCAGCTGTAATGCTGCTCACTTGGGTCTATCGTGTTGATCGGCTTATAATACCTGTAAGAGAATGAGAATACAAAGAGAAAAGAAATATTTAATTATTAGTGTTGGAAAAAGATGAGAAAAGAAGTTAGAAAAAAAATCTTACCAACAACTTTCTGGGAAATCTGCTCGAAGTTTCGTCGGTTTTCTTATAGTGGACTGGTCCATTGAACCACCAAGACTGCCTTATCAAATTTAAAAATTCAGCATAACTTATTTTTTCCAACTCTGATAGGCCATGCAGTCTGCAGGTCTTTTGGTACAGGAAGGGATGTATGGTTTCGTTCTTCTCTTCGTCAAGATGGGTTCTACAAAATGCAAAAATGTCACAAGGTCTTTTAGCTGATTCGAATTAAATCCCAAAAACTGCTTGATGTATTAAGGATCCAATATAAGACATATCGGCATCTCAATATTACACCAAGAGTCATTAATTCATCTCGTCTGGGCCAATAAATGAAGATAAATATCTATAGGAATTTCTCTAGCAAAGAGAGGTATACCATAGTAGTGATCGATTTACCGATGTTTTTTTATAATTTTCCAACGATTATATAAGTATTCCATGGTCAGTATTAACTTTTTCCATTTACAACTATAAGACTGTCCAATGCTGAAATATTTTGAAGATTTTTAAAGACATGGGTTAAGGAAAATTTTGACTGATATCTGGCAGAAGATAATTGCTATCCGCGAGCCCTCCAAAAGAAGTACTTAATCTGTACCTTAATCAACTTATATTATTTTTTCTTTCAACAAATTTTACGTTTTACATCACCTTTGCATGAAATAACAGCTGCTTATAGTTCTTAAAATGAATTATGAAGTATTAAAAAGTTATCCTGTAACTCTTCGGGAACTTGGAAAAATTTTCAGTCAAGAAATTACACCTTATATATCAACCATTCGAAGAGGGGTTAAAAAGTCTTAAGAAATTAGGTTCGTTATAGAAAATAGCACTGCTGCCAAACCATAAATATCAATTCGACAGCGTTCTCAGTTACTTTTGGAAACACTATGCAGCGAGTTTTTACTACAGAGTTTTACTTTTATGTGCATCATATCAATAAGAAGCCCAAATCAGCAGATCATGGATAACTCCGGCAATTTTTTCAACGGGTCATGGAGCAAAGTACAGTCAATACTAATTTTTCTAGAATAAAAAGCCATATTCATCACCAAAGCGTATATCCATCTACGTGGATTCGTGAATACAAAAAATTTTTGAATTTAGTTCTTAGAAAATTCTCATGCAAATCAGGAGAAAAAATGCACCCAACACGAGCACCTCTATGATGCAAATCTTGGTCAGGTGGCATGATTGTGCCTTACTTCTATGAAGATAAGGCTGAAATTACAGTGACGGAATTCGAAACAAGGTCATAATAATGAAGTATTTGTGGACTCAGCTAGACAATATAATTTTTCGCAACATGTAATTTGAGCAAAATATCGCCACTGACCAACCGCAAATGAAACGATCCATTTTTTAAATTTTCTCTAAACATTCTCATGTGAATTAACCATTAATATCATGCATTTTTTTTACTTATTTAAAATTAAGGGCTTATGCGAATAATTCAGAACAACGCCTGAGCTCAAGTCCGAAATCCAATGAGTCACCGGTAAAATACAGCCACATCCCTTAGACACAATCGAGGAAAGTTGTATGAGAAGTGAAATGGTCTATCATTGGAACCGTAGGATGATTTGAATTTGTATTTAATCAGAACATGTCGTTTTTATACCCGCCACCAAAAAAATGGTGGGGGTATATTCATTTTGTCATTCCGTTTGTAACACATCGAAATATCCATTTTAGACCCCATAAAGTATATATATTCTGAATCGGTTTGATTTGATGACGATCTAGCTATGTCCGTCCGTCTGTCCGTCTGTCCGTCTGTTTAAAGCACGATAGAGGTCGCACCGAAAAAGCTAAAGAGCTCAAATTTTGCCAGAATCTTTCTTATAGACAAGGTTTGTTTGGTATTGAAAATGGCCTAAATCGGAATATTAGAAAGAGAGTTATAGCTCGTAAAGCAAGAATAGGTCGAAAAAACCGTGTCCTTCAAACATCGAAAAAAAAAAGGAATTGTGTCCAAACGCATAAACGTAGAGTCATAAAACTTCGAATATGTATTTCTCGAGTCAAAAGAATATTTCTCCCCAAAAATTGCTTAAATCTATGCATTAGAAAAGGAGTTATAGGTCAAAATGTACGAAAATTTATACCGCTCAGTGTATATTTGAAGTTTAAAACGTAATAAAACTGACAAAACTATATGTACGGTTCTGAAATTTTGCAAACATGGTTTTTTGGTCAAAGTCTTCGTTATAACGGAAAATAAATGTGCCACGCCCACTTTTTTTTAAAATTTTTATAAAAATATATTAGTCATATTCATTAGCATTTATTCATTGCAGATGGCGACATCTGTTGAAGGCGCCACTACATTTTGCAAACACTGGGGATGATGTCTTTGCTAAACATCACGTAGAACACTAGATGACTCTAGTAACATTTTTTTGCACAAACTACAAAGGAATTTTATAGGGGTTTGTGAAAACGAAAATGACCGAAGTTTGTTGACAAAAATTAACTAGAGTAATGATTTGTGCCCAACTTTACATATAGTTGTACACACAGTCTTATGAGGTTTAAGATTTAAAAATATTTTAAAAAAATGTGCATCAGTAGATTTAAAATAAGTATTTGAATATTTAAAATACATATTTTAACAAATTTTTTTTTTTATCTATCTATTCTTTTGTAAAGGGTGGTTAAATTTTAAGGGCCACAGGGTGATTCAAAATAGACATGCTCAGCATTTTGCTAAAACAAGAAATTTATTAGTAAGATTTTGATTTTTAAAGTTCTATAACATTTTGCTTTTAAAAGATTTTCAAACGAAATAAGTTTTGTATAATTTTAAAATTTGTTAGCCATTAGTACATGAAAATAAATTGTTTATAATGTTTAGAAATAATTTTTTTTATCTTTAGGTCTAAATTTTCCTAAATTCCTTTTTTTAATACACCATAACTTCTAGAAAACATAAGATAACAAAAAGAAATTAGCACCATTTAGTAGATAAAACTCTCCTCTCCTCTCCATTTTATACCCGTTACGATCCGACCGTGATCGGCAGACCAATTTTTGTGACACAAGGTCAAATATTTTTTGCAAAATTTTAGTAAAAGAGCTAAACAAATTTTTTTGTAATGTGTTTTTTTGAAGTATTTGAGTTTTTATATCCGCCACCAAAAAAATGGTATGTATATTCTTAATCGGGGTTTTATTTGACGACGATCTAGCTATGTCCGTCCGTATGTCCGTCTGTTAAAAGCACGATAGAGGTCCCATCGAAAAAGCTAGTGGGCTCAAATTTTGCCAGAATATGTCTTATACACAAGGTTTGTTTGGAATAGAAAATTGGCTAAATCGGAGTATAAGGAAGAAAGAAAAATTGCCTAAATGCATGTATTAGGAAGGGAGTTAGAGATCAAAATGTACGAAAATTTATACCGCGCAGTGTATTTTCCAATATGTTAACAATTTTAAACCTAATAAGAGTGACAAATTTAGATCTACGATTCTGAAATTTTGCAGGAATTGCTTTTTGGTCAAAGGCTTTCTTCTGACGGAAAATAAATGTGACACGCCAACCTCCCATACAACGTTTTCTCTCAAATTCTTATAATTTCTCTATAAATCGAATAATAAAGGACTTTATTGAAATATCTAAGTTGTATTTATTAGCATAAATAACTTCGACACACCTACTATAATGCCCACTTTCCACGTTATTTACTGTTAATGAAATTTAAATTTATAAAACCGACAAAATTAGAGGTATGATGATAAAATTTGCTACGGAAATCCTTTTAGTCAATATTATTGTTATGCTTTATTTCAAATTCATATAAAATCTCAATGAATAAATATTTTGGAAGAATTACGGACTATATTTAAATATCTAAGTTGTATTTATTAGCAGAAATTTTATTGACACGCTTACTTTAACGCCCATTTTCACTGAAACACTTAATTTACGAAAACATTTTACCAGCATATCCAAGTTATAAAAGGTGGTTAAATTTTAAGGAATTATTATCATTGCTTTTTGTAATGGTAATATTTGTATGGTTCAATTATGTATGGAACAAAGTATCGGCCAAATGGCCTCCGCGACCTCAACGGCACACCTCGATCCGATAGTCCAACTTTTTAATAACACTGTTGATGCTCAATTGTTGGGCACGATGATGAGTCGAAGTTGACTGTTTTTTTGCCACACTATCGTGAAAAACAGCAATGCTTCCCATTTAACGAATTAAGAAGGCATTCATAGATGTTTTAACATTTTAAACATACCTGTTTAAAATTTAAAATTTAACCACCCTCTACAAAGAAAGTGATACATATTTTATTATAAAGAGATTATTCCAAGCGATTAACAAAATAATTAATATTGTGCTTTATATGTACACAAAATTGGTGGTGGGTATAAAAGATTCGGCACAGCCGAATATAGTGCTCTTACTTGTTATAATTTAACTAGCCAAACCCGGCGCGCGTTGCTACGCCCCTTAATGAATCGAAATGCATTCTGAATTTTAATTAAATATCAAGTGCAAAAACCTACAAATTATAATTTTTTTATGGGAGTGGCATTGCCCACTTTTCAAATCACGAAATTGTAAAGTCGTAACAACTCAATATGTTTGCAAAGTTTCAGAAAAATCGGTACAGTGCAAGTACCTCAAAATTATAACTTTTTTTTATGGGCGTGGCCCTGCCCACTTTTCTAATCACGAAATTATAAGGTCATAACAGCTTAATATGTGTGCCAAGTTTCAGAAAAATCGGTCCAGTGAAGGTACCTCAAAATTAAAACTTTTTTAGGGGCGTGGCCCCGCCCATTTTTCTTATCACAAAATTATTTCGTCGTGACAGCTCGATATGTGTGCAAAGTTTCAGAAAAATCGGTTGAGTGCAAGTAGCTAAAAATGATAACTAATTTTTTATGGGCGTGGCCCCGCCCACTTTTTTGCACCCATAAACACTCCCTGGTATGTGTACAACAACTCACCAAAGTTTCAGCCCGATCGGTTTTACAGTTTCGGAGTCTATAGCTAACACACACACACACACAGAGTTTCACTTTTATATATATAGATAGAAGATAGATAATTCATAACTATGAGTGGAATCAATATAGAGCGTTAATGGAACCGAGCCACCTTTTTCTATAGGTTTCATGGTAAATTTTTTCAAAAAAAATTTATATATTATCTCAGATTAAGGCTATAAAGGTAATTTTAGCCATTTTCAATTCCATATATAACCTCACGTTTCTTTTATTATTATAAAAATTAGTCTAAAAAATTTGTTTTATTTTTTTACTTTTTCTAAGAATATTATTAATTAATAAATAAATATTTAAAATATTTGTATATTGTATTCAATATTTGCTATGCATTGATATATTTGATGAAGGGTATTGTGATTATTGCTCGCTTCTGTACCTTGGCTAATAATAACATAATACCTATTTTCTGCAACGTTTCAAAATATACCATTTGTATTTAATTTTAAAATAAATAGAAAAAAAAACCAAAAATAATAACTTCTTTCAACGCACATATCATATTTATCTCAATTATTCTTTCTTCTAATACCAACATACTTTTTTCCAATACTTTCTACTTTCGCATCATTCAGCTTTATAATTCTATTTAATATTAAACATTGTATTCAACATTCTATTTTTAACTTTATTATGGGAAAATCCCTTTTAAAAATCTTTTAATTTGTATGTAAAATAATCCATTTAATCCAATACATTAGTTTCCTGAACTCTGACTTCTGTTTTGTTATCGTGTTTTCCGTTTCCGCTTTATTAGAAAGCACCTCCGACTTTGTTTGCCAGTTGCCACTTTAAATAATTCTCTTTTAACTACTATGAAGCTATTATGCAAAATATTCTCTCTCTTTCTCTTGTTTTTTTTTATCATTTGGTGCAAAGGCTTATCTGTATAATATTTTAGTGTGATAATAAATTAACACAAGGAAACATGGTAATAATAGACAAACTCGTACAATCACATGTGTGCATACATTTAAATCTATTATGTATGAATTCGTACTTTTGTTCATAAATGTATGCTTGTATGTGTGTATTTAGTTGCAAATTTACAATCTGGCTCCTTTTATCATTTACATTTGCTGCAATACACAATCCAGATCTGTATCCGTCAACAACGACAACAATAAAAGCAAAAATATTTATTAAATATTCACAAACGGTTGTGCTCTGTGCTCTAATGTGAATTCCTGTTTCCGTAAAAAATTAGTTAAAAGGTGATGCAAAATAGCATAAAATAGAATGCATTAATACTGGGTTTATTTTATTCTTAGTCGCTAGACTCAAAAGAATATTTTAGACAATATAAAATAATAATGCTGCTTATTAAGTCAACTAAAAAATTGGTTCAAAATAAAATATATTAAAAATATAACACGTTTTTTAGAGAAATCCTCTGCTATTGGATACTGCAAAAAATATAATGTGATCTTTTTTTTGGCTGGTTTTGATGCTGACATTTTTTGATTATTTTTCTATATACTTGACTCGATTGGTTTTGATATCCAGTTGTCGTCTTCACTTGTGACTGAAGCATCTCACCTTTATACCGCTAAAAATCTAACAGTAGATGAGAGATCAGGCTACCTAGTCTGTTTCGCAGAAGGTAAAGGATGTATTAGCCATAAAACTATATACAATATTGCCGGGAGATACAGATAAAACGAAAGAAACAAACCACCCTAGTCAACTCTTTTAAAAAGCAAAAGCACCCAACAATGATAATGGTTGCCTGAGTTATGTCACACCCATGAGCATTTATCATTTATACACCTGTTTTATTGCCTTATTTGGTTATGGATCATACCACACGCATGTATTCCTGATAGTAATAACCAATTCAGAATAACTCCTAGGAGCTAGCGGATAGGAATTCAACATGACCTCAGAAGAAGGTTGAAGAGACTTAAGGAATTTAAAAAATGATATTTTTTTCAAATGACCAGCAAGATTTCAAACTACGTAGACAGGTTCGCACCACTCTCTATGGAACGATATGAAGGCGTTATCCATACTTAGATAATAGACGAATTATTTACTTTGACAAAAAATATATAAGCCGAACAGAAGCCAAGCAAAATCAACTGGCAGGATTTTACGCCACCAACCAACAGTAGCAACTTATGTAAGAAGATGATGTTGCGAAACCTTATGCAAGCAGATTAACATTGATGAATAGTTTTTTTCACAACACTAAAAAGCTCTCTAATAGTTTTTAAAAATGTGGAGCTAATTTAGTCCTTGCGAGCCTTAATCACGATGCACAACAAAAAAATAATTCTTTACATTATGTCAGTGCGACAGTCGCTTTTGTATGAAGAGTGCTTTACGCAACCATAAACAGCTTGAACCAAACTTTTTATATTTTTTCTTGATTGGTACATATCTTCTATATTTCCTTTTGAATTTGCTACAAAGAATGTCTCTTCAATAGGTTGTAAAGGATTAGTCTGCATATTTTTTTAAAATATTTTCACATTATCAGGGGCCACAATAAAATGTTGCTTTATCGTTTAAAATCACTATTATTTTGCTTAGATTTATAAACTTTCGATCGTTTTCAGCTGCTTCCTTCACCAATTAGTTTAGTTATGACCACCTGTAAAAGCAATTGTGATTAATTTGACAAATGTAGAAAAAAATCAAGAGCTTCGATATTCTGACTTAAGATGTTTAATTATAATATCGGTGGCAAGTATACAAAGCTGAGAGGAAAGAAAATGTGCTCTCTTAATATGTCTAGATTATTCTAGCGAACCCCCTGCATACTTCGTAGTGCAAAAATATGAAGTAAATGCAGTGTTCATTACAATGGCTATAACTGATGAACCAATATACATACGTCACCTTTCATATGAACTTTGCAGAAACAAAATCGGTTCACGCATTCCAGAGAAGATCAATTACTAACACAATGCAGATTATTTTTATATATAAAGATTGTCAACTTGCATAGTTGTCTTTAAGTCTTTTAAGTAACTTGGTAGCTGACATATATAGCCAGATTTGGTTTACTTAATGGTACCACGTGTCATAATCTGACGGTGTTCTTACCATTTGGCTGAATTTCTTAGTACCCCTGAAATTAAGTTTCCCCACTCAATATGTCACTGGTGGCAATATTAACTTTATTAGTTCTTAGTTAATATAAACACACCCTAATATGGAGATCGGGTTATCTGTATTTAATGTTTTATTTTAATCAGCGGCAAAATTACAGTTGAAGTCCGAAATATTTCAAAGAATTTACCAAGCAAGTACAATTATTGAAAGGCAGCAGCACTTCAAGAAACATATAATTCTGTAAATATGCCACAGCCGTTAAGGCAGCACCCCAGAGTTATCAGTAGTAGCTCGAACTCTCACCAATGTCAAGCATTAGTAACTTAACCACCTCACTAATTACTATTGAAGAAAAAATTCTAGGTTGGTGCTAACTGACTGCCGTTATTCCAAATAAGTCTCTGGGTAACTACGAACGTATAAAATAGCCAGAGTTCAAGCTCTTTCAAGTTATGGTTCCAAGAAACTAGAAGCGTTTGTTCTACCTCTTTTGTAAGACATGCCTCCTGGGAACGTTTATAGTTGATTCTTTTTTTAAAGTCACTTTTTATTAGATTTATATAGTTACCCATTGATAATAACATGATAATGGTTAGATTTTTATAAAGCAGAAAAGTCGGGTACCAATCACGCATAATTCATGGGATTGCTTTTTAAAAAATAAGTGACCGCTGATATCTGATTTCGAAGTATGTTATTTACTTGTCTATTAGCTATAACATATATTATTGAGTTGAGTATTTCTAAACTAATATTCTGCTTTTATTCAAAATCAATATAATGTTTATTACATAATTTAGAGTTTAGGTTTATGTTTATTGTTTTTCCAAAATATCACAATATCCTGAATGAACACATCTCATTATACGAAAAATAAAAATTTTTACGCAGTATTTTATGACTTTTGATAGCAAAGGTGCCACTTTTGAATTGAAAGAGTAAATGGGAGTGGTCATAAACGCCTTTTGCAGACGAACATTTATTTAGGAAATAAAACACCACCCTTTAATAAATCTTAAATACTGACAAATAAAAGAATAAAACAAAAATGGCAGCATTATTTGTTTCCTAATCAAAGAAGAAATAAACTTTATTAAACTTTTTTTCCCAACTACAGAAATTTCATCTACTACACTGGCCTCTCTGGTCTTAAATAATAAATAATCTACCTTCAGTTTTTGTATTTATTTTCTTTAATCCTTTGTCAAGTCACAAGTATAAGTATACATTGTATTACAATTCTTTTTCCTAATGTCATTAGCAAACATCCATTTCCCCTCCTCACACAACAAAAACACAAAAAAGCGAAAAAATGTAGAACGAAATCAGCCAGGGAATGGGAGGTAACAGCATTGTCTTCATAAATCACAATATAAATTTTTTATATCAATATTATTGACTGTCTAGTCAGGATACATGTATGAAACTTGTTTACTTGTTATACGTACATACTATAATAGAAGAATGTGTGCAGGCTATGGCATTTGTGTTGCCAAAAATCGACAAAGGAAGTAGGACAGGATAAATTAAGGAAACATATACACATATATATGGATTAAATAAAAGTCCTGCGATTGGAATTGTCAATTGTAAACTTCTAAAATGAAATATAAACTCTAGTGTTTTTTTTTCTTTTAACTTTCCTGTTTTAATGTCACTTAAATATTTCCTACTTTATTTTTGTCGTAACTGTTGTTGTTTGTTTGTTTTCTTGTTTCTTTGGAAGTTTGTTTTAATCCTGTTCCACAAGTCACTCATAATGGCAGTTGGGAGGAGGTTGGCACTAAAACACTAGCAGCAACTACACATATTGGTTTTATTGTTCATAAATATAATTCAATAGATTTTTTTTCTCCAATAACAAGAAAATATACACCATTTTATCCCCCGTATAACCCTGGTGACTCCTTTATGTATAAGCTTGATTAGCTCAAAAAAAACTCAATGTTCACGTGTACAGGATATTTTGATTAAAGGTGTTTGTTTAAATTCTCTTAACTTTGTCTTGAAAATAAAACAACATAAATAATGATATATGATTCATGTTTGTGTTTAGGAAACTTTTTGTTTGATTTCACCTGCCAAAAAGCCATTTTTCTTGATATCCTTATAGAGAAATTGCTTAAATTGTAAGGACACTTATTCTGTTCAAAAATGTTTTAGTTTTTTATTTATTTTTATGTTTTGATTGTTATTTGATATTGCATTGAAGTTCTAATTTATGTTTCCTTCTATTCAGTGTGTATTTTGTTTTTGTCGCTCTTCATAGGGATAAATGCAAACTCGTATGCAAGCATGTGTTATTGGTGGATTATGTTTACAAATAAGAGTAGAGACTAGTTTATAATAACTTGTGTGTTTGTTAGTTAATATTTTTTATACCTTTCACCTGTGATGTCGGTATATGCAAGTTAATGATTTTTATACCGTTCTCCTGTAGTTCCGGTATACATATGTTTGTAATTTTCACAATATTTCCTTTCGATCCCATAAAGTAAATATTTTCTGAAAGCTTCTGAATAGTAAAGTGAATTAAGCAATGACAATCTGTCTTTATGTTGATTTAAATCAACTTTTAGAACGATGCACAGAATCTACAGATCCCTATATAGCATCAGTAATTTAAAAGTATTAAGGAATGAATTACTTTTGAAGTCCAGCTCAATCGCCTTATAATTTTCTGAGGTACAGGCAAACAAAATGTTTAAAAATATATTTATTTTGAATATATCAAGATACTTAAATTACTAATAAATCACCCAGTTACAAGACGAAAAGCAATGTCGTCCTTAGGCTCGTGAGACCAAGAGATATCCATAGCTAAAGTGCTTAGAAAAAATTAATAATTATATACAATAATTACACTGTGCATGAAATTGACACTTTTTTTTCGTGACAAGCTGGGCACTTAGCGTTTTAACATAATTCTGGTACGCTAAATCCAGTGGTGCCATCGGTTTTTTAAGATTGGCTCTGGTTTTTGAGATATACCGTTATTTCGAAAATGGAGGAGGTTGCACCACATATGTTCGCGTAACTCAAAAACGCTTTAGCTTATTCCAAAAACTTAAAAAACCGAAATTCCGCAATAAAATTTCCTTTAAGAAAAGTTAAACTTCTTTCTAATATCCGTAGTCGTTTTAGAAAAATAATTTTTTTTTAAAAAAAAAAATTAATTTTTTTATCAAAATTTCGAAATTTTTGTTCTTTAAAAATTTATAAAAAAATAAAAAATGCAGCTAGGCTTCTAATTTTTTGCAAACATATAAAAAACAAAGCTGCAAACAAAACAAGCCATAAACAATTAAAATATGTTTGCAACTTTTGATTTTATTCACAAAAGTCGACAAATTTTAATTAATTTAAGAATTTCATAAAACGCAATATTTGTATGGGAGCCCCCCTAAGGGATGGTGATAAAGGGAAAGTATAATTTAAAAAAATGTTAAGAACAAAAAACAATGAAGGTCGGTCATACATTTTATCCTCCTAGGAGTGAATCCTAGGCCTTAGAAACAAATGTTGGGAATGAAAAATAAAGTTGCGCAGGTGCAAAATAAGCTATTTGTGATTAAAGTCTGTCTACAACTTTTGATCTTTTCAGAAAAGATGAAATTTTTGAATTTTTTATATAACCAAACAAAAATTTTTTGTTGTTAAGTAGTTTTTATTTAGAAATTTATTTTTCTTCCTCCTGCAGATTCCAACAAATATCCCCTAATAGCGAATCAAGTTGTTTGCCGCTATACCAGTGTTCGAGCCTGGCTGTTACTTGGTGAAATCTCTCGCCATGTTCATCAGACTCGGCTGGTGATTGTTCATTAAATTTTTCGGCATGGCAATGCAAAAAATGTATTTTCAATGACATTCTAACGTTTAAGTTTTTAAATGCGGTTAGCATATTTTTGATTAAAATTCGCCAGTTTTCAGACCGATGATTTACTAATACATTTTCTATTACTGATTTCACACAATTCCAGGCCAATAGCTCGATATCATTCAATGCAACCTCAAATTGATGGTCCTTCATAAGACGGCTCCCATACAAATATTGCGTTTTAAGAAATTCTTAAATTAATTAAAATTTGTCGACTTTTGTGAATAAAATCAAAAGTTGCTAACAGATTTTAATTATTTATGGCTTGTTTTGTTAGCAGCTTTGTTTTTTATATGTTTGCAAAAAATTAGAAGCCTAGCTGCATTTTTTAATTTTTTATGAATTTTTAAAGAACAAAAATTTTGATAAAAAAATTAATTTTTTTTTCAAAAAAAAAATTATTTTTCTAAAACGACTACGGATATTAGAAAGAAGTTTTACTTTTCTTAAAGGAAATTTTATTGCGAAATTTCGGTTTTTTAAGTTTTTGGAATAAGCTAAAGCATTTTTGAGTTACGCGATTATATGTGGTGCAACCTCCTCCATTTTCGATATAACGGTATATCTCGAAAACCAGAGCCAATCTTAAAAAACCGAGGGCACCACTGGATTTAGCGTACCCGAACTATGTTAAAACGCTAGGTGCCCGGCTTGTCTGTTTTTTCAACTAGCACAGTGTTATCAACTATTCAATCATATTTTATGCTTAATACTATGTCTCAAAAAAATGTCTCAAGTCGTTACAGAAAATTACTGCTGAATAAAACTAACAATTTTGGATACACTTTAAGTAAAATTTTTAACAACATTTAATAATTAAAAAATAGTTTAGTATAATTGGGCTTTTATTTACATTCGTGATTTGAAATAAATGGCTTATTTAGTAAGAATTTAAGTATGAACTGCATAAAATGATTAAAACAAAATTAAAGATCACCAGTCATCCAATAATAAATCTATGGTTTTCATAGCCAACTACGTATGTCTTAAAATCAAATTTTGCAGGAGAGCCACAAAACCGTTTTATATGAAACAACAGGTATTGAACTTTTTAAACTTTTAAAACTTTTTATACCCGCCACCAAAAAAATGGTGGGGGTATATTCATTTTGTTATTCCGTTTGTAACACATCGAAATATCCATTTTAGACCCCATAAAGTATATATATTCTGAATTCGGGGTTTGATTTGATGACGATCTCGATATGTCCGTCCGTCTGTCCGTCTGTCCGTCTGTTAAAAGCACAATAGAGACCCCACCGAAAAAGCTAGTGGGCTCAAATTTTGCCAGAATCTTTCTTACAGACAAGGTTTGTTTGGAATAAAAAATTGGCTAAATCGGAATATAAGAAAGAAAGTTATAGCTCGTAATGCAAGATTAGGTCGAAAGAACCGTGTGCTTCCAACATCGAATAAAATGGAGTTGTGTCCACCAGCATCAACGTAGAGACATGAAACTACAGATATAAACTACCTGAGCAAAAACAATATTTTTACTCGAAAATTGTTTAAATGCATGAATTAGGAAGGGAGTTAGAAATCAAAATGTATGAAAATTTATACCGCGCAGTGTATTTTTCAGTATGTTCAAAATTTTAAACCTAATAAGAGTGACAAAATTTGATCTACGATTCTGAAATTTTGCACGAATTGCTTTTTGGTCAAAGGCTTTGTTTTGACGGAAAATAAATGTGACACGCCCACTTTTACGCGCACCTCCCATACAACGTTTTCTCTCAAATTCTTATAATTTCTCAATGAATAAAGATTTTGGAATAATAAACGACTATATTGAAATATCTAAGTTGTATTTATTAGCATAAATAACTTCGACACACCTACTATAACGCCCACTTTTCACATTATCTACTGTTAATGAAATTTAAATTTATAAAACCGACAAAATTAGAGGTGTGATGATAAAATTTGCTACGGAAATCCTTCTAGTCAATGTTATTGCTATGCCAGAAAATTTAGGTGACACGCCCACTCTTACACCCACATCCTATATAATGCTTTATCTCGAATTCAGATAATTTCTCAACGAATAAAGATTTTGGAATAATAAAGGAATATATTGAAATATCTAAGTTATATTTATTAGCAAAAATTTTACTGACGCGCTTACGTAACGCCCACTTTCACTGAAACACTAAATTTACGAAAATATTTTAGCAGCATATCGAAGTTATAAAGGGTGGTGAAATTTTAAGGACCGATGTTGATTTTGAATTAAACACAAATTATTTAGGAAATTATTATCATTGCTTTTTGTAATGATAATATTTGCATGGTTCAATTATGTATGGAACAAAGTATCGGCCAAATGGCCTCCGCGACCTCAGCGGCACACCTATTTTAAATTTAAAATTTAACCACCCTCTACAAAGAAAGTGATGTTTATTTTATTATAAAGAGATTATTCCAAGCGATTAACAAAATAATAAATATTGTACTTTATATGTACACAAAATTGGTGGTGGGTATAAAAGATTCGACACAGCCGAATATAGTGCTCTTACTTGTTTTAAATTCATAATAAAAAAGATCTTAAAAGTTTCTTATGAAAATTTCAAACTAATATCATTTTAAAATTAGATCATAGCGAATACCAAAATAAACAAAGTGGTACGAAGACTAGAAGTGTGTACAGATAAAGCAGCGTATGTCACAATAGGTTTTACACAAGTAATTATTCTACTTTTAGTAAACTGAAAACTTATCAGAAAATAACTTTCAAATGTGAATTAATAACGTATGTGGTTCTATGTTTTTTTCTAAAAAATTAAATAATTTGCCATTAAGCAAATGTAAGTCAACATAATGCGTTAGTGCTAAACGATTTTTGAATATATATAGAAGTTACGTTGTTATGCCGTTAAAAAAATCGAAATGGGGCATCTTATTTCAGAAATTTTTAAAACCAAGTAAAAGGCCTTTAAAACCAAGCAATATGTTATTATTAATTCAAAATTGTAAAAAATTAACATGCGCGATTGGCCATGAAAACCACAGAAATGTTGTACGAAATATAAAAAAGCACCATTTAAATAAATAATTCCGCAAATAATTAGTTGATTCAAAATTTTAAGTAATGATATGACAAATAAATTTAATTTAGTTAATATTTAATTAAATTAACATTTATTTTTTTAGAAGAAATAAATATATTTTAGTGGTTGCTTAATTTGCTATTTTGCTATTTTGTCAAATATTCTCCTAATATAAAAATATCTTTTGTAGAAATAAAAGATTAGATTGAAAAAAGTATTTAAATTATACTTCTGCATAGATTCTTAAATTTGAATTTTATTTAAAGCAAATCTAGAAGAAATTTTATACGTATAAATAAAAAATATACTATTAATCCTGTTATATTGTCTCGTATTTATATTTCATACATTAAAATATAAAAGTTTCTTGTGTAAAATTTTATTCACTTTTTTTAAATGGTATGAAATGTTAACGTTACTAGTGATAAATGTACTTCCTTATATATGGAAAACTACCCTGCAGTTTTTATTGCTTTTCAAAAAAATAATACTCAGTTACCGCGTGTGTACGTACTAGGGTGATCGTTTATTTGACTTTTTTAAGAATCCGGTTTTCAAATAGTTTGAAATTTAAAATTAAAAAAAAAAACCTTTACTCCTTAGAAAATTGAGAAAAAACCAGTTAACCGGTTCGAATATATAAAATATAATATTTAAAGTAAAAATTAAAAAAAAATATTGTAAAAAAAACATTATAATAAAAATTATATCTGAATATGAAATTTTTACAGTTTATATACATTTGGCTGCACAATTACGCAATAACTGACATGAATGCAGTTGACTGATTTGGTTTTAATTAGTTGAACTTAAGGACAAAAAGTACTCTTTACAAGTAAAATAAAATACATTAAATTAATACATAAATAAATAAAACTTTTTATAAAGCTGTTATAAATTTTTGTATCTCCTTCGGTACATTTTTTAAATGTTAAATAGATATTTTAAACTAATATGCACTAACGTATTTTGTTTAAAATTATTTCTGTAATTTGAAATACATTTTAAAGTCTAGGGAAAAAAATCTTAAAAATCTTCTTCCTTATACCCGGACATACAAACATAGGCATAAACTAGTTTGTTAGATGGTTTAATTGAAACTTAAGTTGACAGAGACTCAATGCCATTAATTAATATAAGGATCTGGAAGGAGAGATTATTGGTTTTTCTTTATTGTAACTACACTTTTTACCTAAAAGTGATCGATCAGCTAAGTTTATGCTTCAATTACCTTTAACTTTTAACTTTAGGTTTATATCCTATAAAAAAAAATTATATTAAAAATCAATTATTTTTCTTATTTTACATTTGTTTTTTAAACAACAAATAAATTTTTTACAATATTATGGAAGAATATTTTATAGTTTTTTTTTCTGATTTTTGGAAACTTTTCGCGTACTAAATATACTATGGTTCGATTGGTTACAAATATATATATAAATAAACTTAAAAAAATAAAAAAAAACTGGCTTTTTCGGATAAAAAAACCGGTGTGTTCGATATTCGAAAAATCAACATTTAGAAAAAAGAGGGGAAAAGTTGGGTTTTCCACCGGTTGTAAAACCGAGTCGATCACCTTAGTACGTACGATATTCATATTAAGCTTTTTGGCTGTCTACTGCATCTCATATAATGTCCTGTCGTTATCATTGGTCTCATTTCATTCAGCCAAGTTTTGTATGAACAATTAAAAGTAAAGTGATTTAAAACGACCAAAATAATTTTTTTAACAAAGAAATAAACTTTATTCATTTTATTTTATTTTAAAATGTCTTGTGACTCTCAAGTTATTTTCCATAACAGTCAGCACATCTTTTACTCATAACTTTTGCAATAATCCTTTTGAGGAAATTCACTTTGTTCCTGAGGTGTGTGTCTTTTTTAAAGTTGTACGCTCTTTGGAAATGCCAGGTAAAGAATTTTCAATTGACTTTAAAAGAAACTTTAATTTGTAAAAATTGAACTAATTTTTAAAAACCTAATTACCTAAAAATGCAATGCTAACTCCATCAAATAATGCTCTATGATACCATTTTAAACATTTTCCCAGAGATTTCAATTCCCCATTAGACTTGGTTATAGTCTATATTTATATAGTTTTTTTTTATAAGTTTTCTTTATGCTCCTTAAATTACTCTACACTCGCATTTATTTCAGTGTTGCTAATACTATAGAACAATCCGCTTTTGTCCAGCTTACTTGGGTCCATAGTAATGATTACTTTGTGATACCTGTAAAAGAAGGAGAACAGAAAGAGGAAATTTATATTAGATCATTAGCGTTGAAAAACGATGAAGAGGAAAGAAGTTGTTATCTGGTTCTTCAACCACTTCCTGGAAAATCTGCTCTAAGCTTCCAATTCCGGACTTGTTAAATAAATCACCCAGACTACTATTTATAGGTTAAAATTTCAGCAAAACTTATTTTTTTCCATCTCTGATTGACTATATGTCAATCACGGATGTTCCTCCGTGCTGGACTGTGACACATTAAGTGGAAGATAGATTCCTTATCCTCTTTGTTTAGACAGAAGCACAATGTTCTTCAATACCTTTCTATTAAATCCTAAGAGCCGCTTGATGCGCCGAGAATACATTCTAGACCATGTCATCCTCGTAATATTAACCCAGGTTCATTCATTTATCTCGTCTCGCAATACGTATATATACGAATTTCGCAAGCAGAAAAAGGTATACCACGGTAGTAATTGATCTTCCGATCTTAAGTATTACGCCATCGAGCGAAGCCATCAGTTTTGCAGTTCCTATTACTAGTTCAGTGTGCCAGCACTAAAGGGTGATTTTTTGATGAAACGCCAATCAATTTAAAGATGTCCGATATTCCTGGACGACTTGTGATGTCGAGTAGGCATCAATCAGGGACGTGATAAACGCTGTTTATACATACCTTAGCCAACCTTAGCCAACATGCCGCTCGTTTAATCGGCAAAAAAAATAAATAAAAGTAACTACTAAAAATTATATGAACCATACGTATTGCACAGAATTTTTAAACAATAATATTTTTAAATATTTCCCATTGTATCACATTCGCTGACGTAATTTATTACTGTGGATGTACGCAATAGTAAAAGTTTTTATGTGGGATTGTCAAAGGATTTATCACTTAAACTGGTATCTCTTAAATAACTGACGCCTTTCTGCTGTTGTCTTGCCAGAACTGTGTGGCACAATTACCCCAAAGTGAATGCCGCTTTTAGCCAATACAATTTAGTGTAAATTGAGCCTAATGGTTTATAGAGAAAATTGTTCTGCGTAAAATTTGATTGTGGCATTAAGTGTCACATACGCAGTTGTTAGTAAATTACCTTGATGTTAAAAACTAAATTGCTTATTTTAGACATACATGCACATTTATTTAATGTGAAAATACATGCAAGTGTTTCTTATGGGTGACTGTAATTGACAATAAAAGGTTTGAACTCATTTTAAATGTTAGATTATTGGTAACAATCGATTGAGTAAATTTAATGACATAAAATTGTTTTTGTCTTTTCTTTTTGTAAATAGCTACGACTATAATAGAATATTAGAAACACTTGCGGTGTTATTAAAATTAAATAAAAATTGATTTTAATGTCTTGTTTTTTGCTAAGGTTTGTATTGTATTGGTTTATGAAAACGTGCTTAGCACAATTTTTGCAATCTGACATTCGCTTATTTGAGTGTCATGGTGCAAGGCATGCTATTCCTTAAGCTTTATAAAATTTACGACTTGTCATGACACATTTTAAGTAAGAGTCAAAACACTAAATGAGGTTCCATTTTTTTTTCGTTTAAAAATGTGAGTATATACTACTAATACCAAACGATGTACGCAGCTTAAACCATGAATATTTAAGCTAATAGCTGAGAGATCTATTAGGTATCATGCAACCAGTAGCTCTTAAGAAGTTTTCCTTACCTGGTTGTTGGGTAGGTTTTCAATTTAAGTCTTGAGAAGAATGTAGTTAATGTTAGTGATGAACCTTAGACAAGTAAATACAGTTCAGAATGATCTTGCCTGCTTAGCAGTTGTTTGAATCCTGTTGGGGAATAGTTGTCGTTAGACTTTGATTTCAAGTTAAATATGATTCTGTTAAGAGACTTATAATCCGCAAAAAAATTGGTCGGTTGTTTGGTATAGTATATGCTGTATTATAAGGATGAAAGTCTCTACTTTTTAGGCGAAAACTGACATAAATTGAATTAAATATATTTACATGTTGAATAGCGCTCTGTTAGAAGTACTAAAAACTCACCTTGTATATCCTTCCTTTTCATCATTCCATCTGCTTATTTTCGCTAAACATAAATATTTTTATACCCGCCACCAAAAAAATGGTGGGGGTATATTCATTTTGTCATTCCGTTTGTAACACATCGAAATATCCATTTTAGACCCATAAAGTATATATAATCTAAATCGTGGTTTGATTTTATGACGATCTAGCTATGTCCGTCCATCTGTCCGTCTGTCCGTCTGTTGAAAGCACGATAGAGGTCGCACCGAAAAAGCTAAAGCGCTCAACTTTTGCCAGAATCTTTCTTAAAAACAAGGTTTGTTTGGTATTGAAAATGGGCTAAATCGGAATATTAGGAAGAGAGTTATAGCTCGAAAAGCAAGAGTTGGTCGAAAAAACCGTGTTCTTCGCACATCGAATAAAATGGAATTGTGTCCAAACGCCTAAACACATACTCATGAAACTTCGAATATATATTTCCTGGGTAAAGGCAATATTTTTCCCCGAAAATTGTTTAAATCTATGCATTAGGAGAGGAGTTATCGATCAAAATGTACGAAAATTTATACCGCACAGTGTATTTTTCGGTATATTTAAAAACAAAAACGTCATAAAAGCAACACAATTGGATGTACGACTCTGAAATTTTGCACACTTTACTTTTTGACACGCTTTCTTGTAACGGCAAATCAATGTGCCACGCCCACTTTTACGCCTACCTCCCATATAACGTTTTAACTAAAATTCATATATTTTCTCTATTAATAAAGATTTTGGAATAATAAAGACCTATCTTGAAACACCTCAGTTGTACTCATTTGCAAAAATAACTTTGACACGCCTACTATAACGCCCACTTTTCACGTTATCTACCGTTAATGAAATTTAAAAGCTCATAAAACCGCTAAAATTAGAGGTATGATGATAAATTATGCTACGTCTATCCCCCTAGGCAATTTCATTACTATGCCAAAAAATTAAGGTGCCATGCCCACTTTTACGCCCAACTCCCATAGAACGTTTTACCTAAGATGCATATAATTTCTCTATTAATAAATATTTTGGAATAATAAATGACTATATTGAAACACCTAAGTTGTACTCATTAGCAAAAACAACTTTGACACGCCTACTATAACGCCCACTTTCACTTTTGAATTGTGTCCAGACGCATAAACGTAGAGTCATGAAACTTCGAATCGAATCATGAAAATCGCTTACATCTATGAATTAGGAAAAGAGTTATAGATAAAAATGTACGAAAATTTATACCGCACAGTGTATATTTCAAATTTAAAACGTAATAAAACTGACAAAACTATATGTACGATTCTGAAATTTTGCAAACATGGCTTCTTGGTCAAAGTCTTCGTTATAACGGAAAATAGATGTGCCACGCACATTTTTCCTTAAATTTTTATAAAAATATATTAGTCATATATATTAGCATTTATTCATCTTACACTGCACCATTTATTGTACTGTAGCTAAATAAAAGATAAAGATGATAAGATAGATGACTCTACTAGCAACTACTAGATGGCATGCTAACAACTTATGCTTATGTTCTCCTGAAATTATGCTCTATTAAAAATGGGAATTTAGGAAAATTTTGACCTAAGTAAAAAAAAATTATCTCTAAACATTACAAACAATTTATTTTCATGTACTAATGGCTAACAAATTTTAAAATTATACAAAACTTATTTCGTTTGAAAATCTTTTAAAAGCAAAATGTTATAGAAGTTTAAAAATCAAAAACTTACTAATAAATTTCCCGTTTTAGAAAAATGCAGAGAATGTATATTTTAAATCACCCTGTGGCCCTTAAAATTTAACCTTAAATTCACTTTCTTCTTCTTAAATTCATGTAAATTCTCTATGAATAAAGATTTTGGAATACTAAAGGACTATATTGAAATATCTAAGTTATGTTTATTAGCAGTAACTTTATTGACACGCGTATTTTAATGGCCACTTTCATTGAAAGACTAAATTTACGAAAACATTTTACAAGCATATCGAATGGGTGGTTTTATTTTAAGGGACTATGTTGATTTTGAATAAAATTATTAAGAAATTATTATAATTTATTTTTATAATGATAATATTTGTATGCTTCAATTATGTATGGAACAAAATATCGGCCAAATGGCCCCCCAACCTAGGCGGCACACCACGATCCGATAGTCCAAATTTTAAATGACACTGTTGATGCTCGATTGTTGGGCACGATGATGAGTCAAGGTTACTTGCTCTTTTGCAACGAACTAAGATGGCATTCACAGATGTTTTCACATTTCATACAGACCTGCTTTGCAGACATTTAAATATTTTTTACAATTCTCACGATTGTGGACGAATTCGAACGATTATGTTGACCAAAAGAATCACGAAGTGCACAAAATGCATTTTGATTTGAACGCCCATTTTTATAAAAATCTTTAATATTTAAAAGCGTTGCTCGATTGCGTATCTTTCCACGGTTCAAATTGACTTAGTCTGAGATTGAGAAATGTCAAATGAAATACAAGAAAAAAGTTGAAGTTTAGTTGTGGTTCACCTTAAACATGGGCCCTTAAAATTTAACCACCCTCTACAAAGAAAGTGATACATATTTTATTATAAAGAGATTATTCTATAGCGATTAACAAAATAATAAAAATTGTGCTTTAAATGTACACAAAATTGGTGGTGGGTATAAAAGATTCGGCACAGCCGAATATAGTGCTCTTACTTGTTTGTATATTAATTTTTTTTTTTTAATATTCTAAAAGATATGATTTCGTTGTACTATGGTGTCGCATATTTTATATATATTTTTAATGGTTAACGTGGTAGTTTACTGCACGCGAACAGTCAAGTGGAGTCTGCATGATACCGGTTTTTTTCTCATTTTATTTATAAATGACTAAATTTTTTCAATACATGCTTTTGAAATCCAAGACTTTCTTATAAAGAAACCAAGGATAACAGAAGTGTACTTGACCGGGAAAAATCTCACAAAGTACCACAAGTGGTAAACAAATTGTTTAGCTTGTTAAAACAGCATATATCACACATCAATATTATCCAATTAAGATAATAATATATTGAATATCATGATCTTTTTAAGGAGCCGAAATAACTTTTTTATAATCGATTCTATAGATCCACTATGCATCCTTATTAGGCTTCAGTTCTTATGCCATAAAAACTTTGCAGACATGGAAAGTAAAATGCTTTCTAAGCAGACGCTTAACAGAGCTTCTGGAATAATTTAGTTTAAACTTCTATAAATTTTTATTAATTTTTTTTTTTATAATTAAAAAATTTTTTGTTCTTTTTTTCGGTTACTGTCACACAATTTTCTTTTAATATGGGCAACATTTTAGCGCCAACACCCTAGTGTCCTTTATTATATATAAGTTGTGACAAAGATATACACATTTCAATGTAGCTTTCAAGAATTTTTTCTCTTTTCCTATTTGGTAGCAGGGGAAGCAGTCTCCAGCTTAGGCAGTTACCTTTTCTTCATAAAACTTTTTCTAACATTTTTCACTTCAAATTTCAATTTTTTTTTATTTATTAAACTGAAAAACATACTTCATCGTACTCAAACCCATTTACCTTAATCACTCAAACCTATAGAATTGTTAAAAAGAAAAGTTTTTTTTCTCTTAATAGACAGTCTGTTATAGAGTTTAAATAAATCATTTAGTTACGAAAAAATAATATTTTGTTAAAAACATCTTTTGTATGTAAAAAAGCCAAGTCAGCAATATTTATATTTATTTTGAGTAGACATTTATTATTAGTTTTTGTTACTTTCGTTGCTCTATCGAAATCAATACTCAAGATTTTATTTAGTTCGGTTTTACTCTCATTCTCTAACCACATCCTTGCATGTAAGCTATTGGTTTTCTACATACCTACTTTTGCACATACACAGATAAGTATGTAAGTATTTTTAACAGATGGCATTATAAATCAATTTGTCTCTTTATTGAATAAGTTCAATACCAGTAAAAATACTTAAAAATTTTTACTTTTTTCTTCTTCATCTTTGTCTTCAGCAAACATTGTATTTATGTATGTCAGTTTAATAATAAAGACTTTTAGACACAAAATTTTGGGTTTCCACTATTCACATACACACTCTATATTAATCTTTAAACATACTAAAAACTACATAAATAAAAATTATAAGAAAAAAAAAAAAAAATAAACTGCTACTTAATATGCTAAATCATCAGAAATTTTGGTAAAGCAGCTTTATACAATTTTATAGAATAAGGTAGAAGAAACTGTGCGCTAATAGTTAAATGACAATTTTTAAAAAATAGGGTAAAATTTTTATAAACAGTTCTTAAAATGAAAAAAAAAATATTATTTTATGTTGAACTAAGATTTGAACAAACTTTAATTTTTTGTTGAACAAAAAACATTTAATATAAAAAATTAGAAATCATTTCTCCTCAGCGTCAGTGTTTCGTGAGATTGTAGTTCTCCTAAAATATCGCAATGCAATTAAGACTAACTAAAAAAATCCAAAACTGTTTTATTTTATATCGGCTGCAATCACCATTTACAAATTATTGGTAAAATTTTTGATCACTTACAGACATGTTTTCTTAGTTCTTTTTAGTAGTTTTACGGATTGAAACTGCTCATGCGGCTTTAAGTCCTATGCAAGTTAAATGTTATAAGTAAGTGGATGGACATAAATTTTATTATTTAACGTAAAAACAAATTTACACAGACGCATCCCAAAATTATTTATTTTACGTCGAATTACGGTGCACGTTTAAATATCTAAAGTAAAAATGCAAGTTATATGCAGAACTAAAGGGTGGTTAAGTTTTAAAGGCCGATGTTGAATGTGAACCACACCTAAACATCAAGTTTTTTTTCTGAATTTCATTTGACAGGATTATTATGAAAATGGGCGTTCAAATCAAAATGTGATTTGAACACTTCGTGATTCTGTTAGTCAACATAATTCACAATCGAGAGAATTTTGAAAAATATTAAAATTTCAGCAAAACCGCAAGTTTGCACATAAAACTCGTTTTTCCAGAAGAGCACACCCATACGTGGTTGATTGGCCAGTGGATCGAACTACACACTACAGGGAAAATTCGTTCTTTAGTCGTACTGTTCGTATGTGGAACAGACTCCCCGCTGAAGTTTTTCCAGCCACTTACAATCGGGAAAAGTTTAAATCAAATGTCCACAAACACTACTCCCTTTCTCTTCCTACCGATAACCCATTTTCCTGATACCAACACAATGCATGCTTGAATAAGGGACATCCCCTGAATGTTGTTCAAAAAAAAAAAAAAAAAAACAGGTCTGGAATGTGAAAACATCTATGAATGCCTTCTTAGTTCGTTTAACGGAAAACATTGTGCGATAGCGTGACAAAAGAGCAGTCAACCTCGACTTATCATCCTGCCCAACAATTGAACATCAACATGGATTTCTGCCGACGAGGTCGAGGTGGCCATTTAGCCGATATTTTGTTTCACACATAATTCAATCATACCAATAATATTATAATAAAACGAAATGACAATAATTTTCTAAATAATTCGTGTTTTATTCAAAATTAATAGCGGACTTTAAAATTTAATTTTTACTTTCACACTAAAGCGACATCTATGGATAAAAAAATGCTGATTGTTAATTTCTTAAGCATATGCCTTTTTTTCCTAAAAGGAAACAAACACTTATATTTGTTATTTATTTAATTACATTCAGCTTATTTACAAGAAGTCCGAAGTGTTCTATTGTCGTATAGTTTTTAAAAATTTCCAAAAAGATTCTAAAAACTTTACAATAAATAATATAAAACTTTTCAATAATTTTAAAAATTTTGTAAATTATAACTTTATAATAATACGACACTGCGGACACCTTTGTGAATTGGACAATTGCAAAAATTCTACAATGACGAAAGAAAGGAAAGGACGAAAGACAAAAAAAGTGGTTAATGGTTTTTTAATAAATGCAAATATAAAACGCCGTCATAAGTTGAATATGATTTAAATTTTTTCCTTAAGTGGAGAATGAAATTTGTAGATTTTATGAATTTCGTTGAAACGAGCATCTATAAGAAATTGCGCACTAAGGAAATTTTTTCTATTTTAAATATGTATAATAAAATAAATTTCTAAAACAACCTCCACTTAATTGAAAACTCTTTGTACATACTGTAGGGTCTACTAACCATTATTTTCAGCTAAATATGATGCCATAATTTAAGCTACACACATACATACGTATATTTTGTTCTCTTGTAGTTGCTCGTAAGCATTTTAATGTATCAATATGTTTTAAAATGATTACAAATCTTTTGTTTGGTTATTTGCTAAACATACATGTACATTTTTTAAGCTCATCTTTTTGAAATCTATGAGCTGTAGTGTAAATTGTATTCTTCTCTTGGCTTTTGGTTTTATCCTTTATCCTGTGCATGAACAAATTATTGGCAAAAAAGCTTAAGCATGTTAAACTTAGCACACATACACACAAATGGTTAAATTTTTGCTTATCATGTACTTTCTATAATCATTAAAGTATATTGATTTAAGATTTAAATTTGGGTGTAGAATTTTAAAAGAGTTCCATCATCTACAGTGAGCATGTAAGAGTCTACAAAAAAAAAAACATTCACAATTTTGTTGGAAAGATATATTTTAGGTTTGATAAAAAAAAATAGCAAAAGCAGTTAATAATCAACAATAAGAAGGTTCGTATGATACGATTGAATTCCATAATATAGTAATTTCAGCTGGTTGAATTCAGAATCCATGGTTTGAATATCTCTAATACCAACTGACCAATATAAAGATAGAGAAGAATTATATTTGTTTAATGCATCTAGAGGAGGCTGTGCTGTATGTGAATCTATCATTGGCTGGAAACGTTTGTTTTTCTTGAAAATTATGAGAATTTTAAATTGAGTTTATTCAGAGAAAAGCATTTTTAATAGTCATCAAATTGCCTTTTTTAATTAGAAAATTATATTACCCAAATGATTAAATTTTTAAATTTAAACTTTTTGAGTAGCAGTTTGTGACCGATTTTGGCCTAGAGGCTTGTTAACCAAAACTTTAAATAAATAAATAAAAAAATAAATAAGTAAATAAGATCTAGGCTACTACAGATAAAGAATTTTTTTGGTTTAATTTTTACACATCCTTTTCAGAATCCTGACTGTATTTCGGGAATAACGCATTGAGTATTTGCTTCCAAGTACTCGAATAATTTTGGCTTATGTATTCCATAAAAAAATAATGGGCCAAATAACTTGATATAGATGGCCAGTTGACAAGCCAATTTCTTGAATTATTCAATCGTCAATTATTTCTCAGTATGGCGTTTTAAAAATACTTTTCAAATGAGTTACGGAAAAGTTAATAAAATTTTTTTATACCGATAACCATAATCTCTGGCTACGTTTAAACATTTCAGGATGCAAAAGTGATTTGACAATGACTTGAAGATCAGCGCTACGAATACGACGGTTCTGAAAATAGCTTTAATTAGTTCAGACAATTCAAAGTTATCCACCTCTAAAAAATTTGATTTATAAGAATTTAAATCACATACAGGCACACGGTAAATATAAATTCTCTAAGGAACCTCAGTTTACGACAAATGCAGAAGATTACAAAAGACTTTTCGAAAAGTAAGGACAGAATTTATGAGTTGAGTCTCTAGTAACGAATTATTGTAGAACAAGCACTTGTAGAAGTAAGGGATAGATTGAAGAAAGATATAATTTAATATAGAGATCGGAAGATGGAATAACGAGATTGAAAAAAGTCCTTGATATATAGCATGATGTAATTACATAAGGTGATAGCGTAAAGGAGAGCGATTTTCGGCTCACTTTTTTTATGTGTGAAGTTTAACAATTTCCGGAGTTGAAATGATTTTTTTAATATGTAGTTTGACATACTCCAGAACACAAAAAAATAGTCAGCTGGGCTGGCACCGCCACCTATATAAGTGTACCCTGATATATAGTCTTCTGCTTTATCACTACTACGATACTTGAACACCTACTACGTTTCTAAATTTAATTTTTTTTAGAAATTAACAACCTTTGTCTTTGAAACTTCTTGAGAACTCCTAAGGTATTATGGTATTTTATTTCTTTTTACAGACTTTAAAATAAAAATTATATTTAGAAAGCCCAATGAAATTCACGGTATGTGTTTGAGAAAAAGGTCTTCTGCAGCCAACAACAACAATCTGAATCTTGCATTACTATTTTATGATCTTCTGGAATGTCGCCATCATCTGAAAAAATGAATCCTCCCTCACTGGAATCACTTTCATATGGCAACTTTTCTATGTAGAACTAAATATTTTATACGGACTTTTGCACTTGGGCTCATTTTTTACATATTTGATAACTTTTACAAAAAAACTAAAAACTCCCTTCAGCCGAACAAATTTCTCTGCGTGGGTACAGAAGTGAAACGAAAATAGTGAAGAAATATTTTACTTAAAAATTTTTTACTAAAATCTATGATCCGACGAAAAATTATAGTCAAATCCTATAATTTAAGTTATATTCCTATAGATAAGTATACAACTTTAATAAAAGTTCCTTTTTTTAATTGTTTCAAGGAATCTTCGTTTGTTTAGTTTAGGTTTGTATTAAGGTTTAATTTTTCGTCAATCACGTTAGGGTTAAAAAATCACCAAAACATAAGCTGGCCATAAAGTTAGAGTTGAGCAATGAACAAATGTAATGTTTATTTGAAGTCAATTTTGTGGAGTTATGTTTAGTATTTAAGAAAAAAAATTTAAAAAAAAAATTTCCTTTATTATTTTAAATTAAAAAAAAAAATAACTTTAATTGCATATTCTTTGAAAGAAATAGCCACAACTACTTATACCAACAAACATTTTTTACTTTTATGTTTGTGGTATAATTTACATTTAAATAAAATACACAAATCTAAATAAAATGTCTGTTCAAAAAAAACTAAACACTTCTCAATTACAAAGCAAATATTTGAAAAGTAAATCAATTAGTTTTTTTTTTTTTATAAAAAATAAAAATTACATATAATTTTTTCCCAATTAATTTACATTTTGATCTCTTTTATTTTACACAGAAATGTTTAGCAAAATATTGATCTAACATTTTTTTTCTATTTTATTAGTTTTTTCCATAGTTTTGTATTATTTTTGTTCTTCATTTTTATGAAGTGATGGGAAAAATGTTTTTTATTATATTTTTTTTATTGCTATTATATGTTCATTACACTTGTTGTATTGATTGGATTTTATTTTATTTATTTATTTCATTTTTTTTTTCTAATTTCTGTTTATTTGGAAATAAAATAATACCAGAACAAAAGATGGGAGGAAAGAGGAAAGGAAACATAGAAATTGCTATTATTTGTCATCATAGCACGATATGCAGATATAGTACAAATAAAACCATATGTGACACAAATTTGGCACGAAAAACAAATAAATTATAATTTTACCTTGTTCTTTTTATTATGTATATAGACTCCACGTTCTCGGTAAACTCTGTAAACAGAATGTAATATATTGTTAGGGTTTTTGTATGCAGCGAATTCCCGGGATTTTTTTTTTTTTTCAAATTTACTAATATAGTAGATAACTACGAATACTTGTATGTCAAAAATGTATTAGAAAATTTTGCAATATATAAATTGACTCTTCAAAATCCACATCACATTTTATCGTTACCCAAATATGTGTTACTGTATTATAATAACTTATTTTGAAAATCTTTTAATTTTTGATTCACTAGAGTTTTTTGTTTTTCGTGTCGAGGTGTATTTGTGTAAAATTTCACTGAACAGTCACTGAAAAAATCAATTTCGTAAAACACACGAGTAAAGGACCACCGATATATATATATAAATAACAACTGAACTTCTATATCACTAAAAATAAAAGAAATCCGTAAAATGACTAAAATTTAAGGACCGTATTCATAAAAAATATTTTAGGTTTATCGAAGGCTTATTTGACAAATTTCTCTACAACATCTGTCAAATAAGCCTTTAATAAACCCAAAATATTTTTTATGAATACGGCCCTAAATGTTTATTTATTTTAAACAAGAAAATTTTTTTAGTTTATATCAAATTATCAGCCCAGCTGATGGGGAAACTTTTTGTAAAAATTGGTTGAACTTGCCTTGATTGTATTTATTATTGCAGGGGAGAAAAATGGGATTTTGGCTTCAATATTAAATAATTAACTTAAGTGTACTTATTTGATAATAAATGTACTAAATTTATGTATATTTGTTGCTTTTGCGTCATTGATTATGTGTGTTAAAAAATTTATATCCTTTTCTTAATCAAATTTTATTATACTTAATATGTCATAACAACTTTTCCATCCCTGATATACGAATTGGCCTTAACATAAAACATCTTCTCAAAAATTGCTTTGTTGTATCAACTTGCCGTTGCATATACCTGTATGAATATATAACAAGTAAGATCACTATATTCGGCTGTGCCGAATCTTTTATACCCACCACCAATTTTGTGTACATTTAAAGCACAATATTTATTATTTTGTTAATCGCTATGGAATAATCTCTTTATAATAAAATACGTATCACTTTCTTTGTAGGGGGTGGTTAAATTTTAAGGGCCCATGTTGAAGGTGAACTACACCTAGTCTTTAAGTTTGTTTTCTGCATTTCACTTGACATTTCTCAATCTCAAACTTACTCATTTTGATCCGTGGAAAGATACGCAAATGAGCAACGCTTTAAAGTTATTCAGGTTTTTTATAAAAATGGGCGTTCAAATCAAAATGCATTTTGTGCACTTCGTAATTCTTTTGATCAACATAATCGTTCAAATTCGTCCACAATCGGGAGAATTGTAAAAAATATTTAAATTTCTGCAAAACAGGTCTGTATAAAATGTTAGAAAATCTGTGAATGCCTTCTTAGTTCGTTGAATTGGAACTATTGCTGTTTTTTCTGATAGTGTGGCAAAAGAGCAGTCAACCTCGACTCATCATCATGCCCAATAATTGAACATCAACATTGTCATTGAAAATTTGGACCATCAGATAGAGGAGTGGCGCCAAGGATGGGGGGCCATTTGGCCGATATTTTGTTAAATACATAATTGAACCATACAAATATTATCATTATAAAAAGAAATAATAATATCCTAAATAATTTGTGTTTTATTTAAATACAACATCGGTCCTTAAATGAAATGAAATTCAATGAAAGTGTGTTAAAGTAGCTGTGTCAATAAAGTTTCTACTAATAAATACAACTTAAATATTTCAATATAGCCCTTTATTTTCCCAAAAACTTTGTCAATAGAGAAATTACATGAATTCAAGGTAAGCCGTTGTATGGGAGGTAGGCGTTAAAGTGGCCGTGTCACCTAAACTTTTTGGCACAACAATAACATTGATTAGAAGGATATACACAGCAAATTTGATCATCATACCTCTAATTTTGGCGGTTTTATGAGCTTTTAAATTTCATCAACGGTAGATTACGTGAAAAGTGGGCGTTATAGTAGGCGTGTCAAAGTTATTTTTGCGAATGTGTACATTTTAGGTGTTTCAACATAGCCCTTTATTAATCCAAAATCATTATTAATAGAGAAATTAGAGGAATTTTGAGTAAAACGTTATATGGGAGGTGGGCGTAAAAGTGGGCGTGGCAACTCAATTTTCTAGCACAGTAATGACATTGCCTAGGGGGATATACGTAGCAAATTTTATCATCATACCTCTTATTTTGGCGATTTTATGAGCTTTTAAATTTCATTAACGGTATATAACGTGAAAAGTGGGCGTTATAGTAGGCGTGTCAAAGTTATTTTTGCGAATGAGTACAACTTAGGTGTTTCAATATAGTCCTTTATTATTCCAAAATCTTTATTAATAGAGGAATTATATGAATTTTAAGTAAAACGTTATATGGGAGGTGGGCGTAAAAGTGGGCGTGGCGCCTTAATTTTCTGGCGCAGTAATGACATTGCCTAAAAGGATATACGTAGCGAATTTGATCATCATACCTCTAATTTTGGCGGTTTTATGAGCTTTTAAATTTCATTAACAGTATATAACGTGAAAAGTGGGCGTTATAGTGGGCGTGTCAAAGTTGTATTTTCGAATGAGTACAACTGAGATGTTTCAATATAGCCCTTTATTATTCCAAAATCTACATAAATTGAGAAATTATATGAATTTTGGGTAAAACGTTATATGGGAGGTGGGCGTAAAAGTGGGCGTGGCACATTGATTTTCCGTTACAAAAAAGCGTCTCACCAATAAGCAAAGTGTGCAAAATTTCAGAGTCGTACATCCAATTTTGTTGCTTTTATGACGTTTTTGTTTTTAAATATACCGAAAAATACACTGTGCGGTATAAATTTTCGTACATTTTGATCGATAACTCCTCTCCTAATGCATAGATTTAGATAATTTTCGGGGAAAAATATTGCTTTTACTCAGGAAATATATATTCGAAGTTTCATGAGTCTACGTTAATGCGTTTGGACACAATTCCATTTTATTCGATGTTTGAAGGACACGGTTTTTTCGACCTACTCTTGCTTTTCGAGCTATAACTCTCTTCCTAATATTCCGATTTAGCCCATTTTCAATACCAAACAAACCTTGTCTATAAGAAAGATTCTGGCAAAATTTGAGCCCCCTAGCTTTTTCGGTGCGACCTCTATCGTGCTTTCAACAGACGGACAGACGGACAGACGGACGGACATAGCTAGATCGTCATAAAATCAAACCCTGATTCAGAATATATATACTTTATGGGGTCTAAAATGGATATTTCGATGTGTTACAAACGGAATGACAAAATGAATATACCCCCACCATTTTTTTGGTGGCGGGTATAAAAATGTTGCAGTGTTATTTACGTTTTTATTTATTTTAAAGTAATAAAACGCTCTTCTATAAAATTTCGTTTTTGCAACATACGACAGTTTTGCGAACAGGGGTCGATATATTAATGCAAAGCTTTAGCTTTGGGAAATTATCAAATAATTTTTAAAATGTTTATTTTTTTTTTAAATTTTTTTTCTTTTGTTGAGCCTAAGATAACTTTTTGTTTTTTAGATTTTTATAGGACTTTTTATCACAACGGGATCATCGGAGGACCCAAGTGAGCTATGCCTTCGGGCGGCTACCGGATCTAACCTAACCTATAGGAATTTTTATAAAAAACTAAAAGTGATCTGAAGCTTACGAAAATAAACAAATTATTAGAATAATGATCAAGAAAATTAAATGACACTTTTTTAATAAATTTTTTAAAATTTTTAATATATATGGTTTAAATACGTTACTTCTATATTTACGAAAAAATTTAAGAAACTAATATTTAATATTTTTTTATTTATTTTTTTTATAACAATCAGCCAATTTAATTTTGTAGGAGACAATTAAACAAAGTACACAATGTGTTTAACAATGTGTGTTTAACAAATTAGAGCAAAATCTTGAAAATTTTTAAAATCCTACTAGATATAGATAAATCAATATCAAAACTCATAAAAAAAACAAAGACGGTATAGACATATTTACAACTAGATTGTGGTTCAATGAGTCGACCGTATAACATGGTATAGTATATTAATTCGTAAACTATTGTATGTGTTGTATGTTGTAAAAACCAACAAGGTGTTTTGTAATACCATGTTATTATAATACTGATATAAATTTAAAATTTTTTAAAACCATTGTTGTTTTTTTCGTTGTAAAAATGTTTAACCAATTTTTAAAATTTTGAAATATATATATGACAAAAATTTATTTTATCTTTAATTACTTTTAAAGGCATCCAGTAAAAATGGTAACAATCTGTGCACATCTTGTATAAAATAAAAAAAATTTACTAACAACACTAATACAGATATATTAAGTTTATCGACATACAACTCATGCAATTGCTGGTAAAGGAAACAATAATATTTAGTTTGTTTTTTATTAGTTTTGTTTATTTTTATGTTAAATATCGAACATTTTACAAATGTTTTGAAATCCAATTGAAATATTGTTTATGTAATCAGTACCAAAAACAATTCTTGTTGATTTTTATTTCATTGCATCCATAAATACCTTCATTTATGTGTATGAAAATTATAATACACATACATGCATACTTACGTTTGACTACCGGGAAAAGCATGGCATGGTAAATTCGTGTTTATATAAAATACATATAAATTTTGCTGACAAAAATACTTCAATAAAGGAGAGAGAAAGAGAGTGAACAAAATTAGTAAAAATAGTATTTTTTGTTTGTTTAAATAAATTGTATAAATTGATGAAAAATATATAAAATTTTGTATAAATATTTGGAAAATCATAAAAAACAACGTTTGATTCATGCTGATTTCTAAGGCGAACAGATATATAAGGTTTTTTTAGAGACAAAGTGCGATATAGTTTGCTTAGTTTAGAGAAGAATTCAAGAGTGTTTCTAAAATATTTATACTAAATATCAAATAAAATGAGAACAAAAAAGTTTACATTCATTAAGGATATTTTACAAAAAATGTCGTAAACCATAGGATTAGTTGCTATTAAAGATTTTTTTATTCATAAGCATATTCTGCACAATTCGAAAATTATTTTATATTATTTGTACTTTTTTATATAACAGTAGAAAATAGTTTAAAAAATCTAAGCTCTATACTAACCAAATGTTTTTCAGCTTCATACAATAATTCCTTTTGATATCCTATATTGTATTCGGTTTATTTATCATTCTTCACATTAAAGAAAAATATCAAAAAGGTACATGTTTACTGTCGCACTGAATTAAGCTTTAAATATGCAAATAAATGCCAAAACTATCCACACAAACCACATACAAATATGTGCACCCATACACATTTAATACAAAATAAAGTTTAACATAAAAAAAACAAAATACAGAAACAAACACAAGACACAATGTAAAGGCTTTTCATGATTACAATATTATCACCGTTGCCTGTAATGTGCATGTTCGTATGTGTGAGCTTTTGCATATCTCTATTTTGCATTAACAGTAGAAACAATACTAAACGTAAAAGCATTTGTCGGTATCAAACTTGAATGAAATGAATATGAGTTGTGATGGTTAAAACCTAGCAATTGTTGTATTTTTATTTTAAATAAACGCCATTGCGGATATCCGCACTAGCTTTACAATTGCTGTTTTTTTATCTGTGTATAGTGGAGTTCAAGTATGACATTGAGTAACAGGATACACACCCAGGCATACAGATGAAAACCAACCTTAATCCAGGGATGTTAAATATTATTTAATTGTATTTCTACGTCGTGAAATTCATGCAAAGGCTAAGTTTTTATAACAAGGTTGTGATTCTTCATTTGAAAATTGTAAACGGACCTTATTCTTTTTGGAAATAATCAAAATAACCGCACAGGTATCCACAAAATTTATTTCAATACGACAATCGTGGAAATGAAAAAAAAAATTTCAAATATCTTCAACAGATCCTTTTTAAGTAAAAATAGTAATAAACGCAATTTTTGACAGTCGTAAATCATACTTATAATAATAATTATTATAATCCTTTATATTTATGCTCACTTTGGTTTTTAAATGCGAATAATTCTATCATTGCTAAGCCTTAAATTTTTAAGTTAATGTTGAGACCTAAAAAAGTAGTAAACAAAGATCATATTAAACATGGACAGGAAAAAAATAATGAATCATTAAACGAACTTAAACTTTGTTTCATATAACTTATCACATCACATATAATAACTCGCATTGGAATGAAAATCTGCAATTCTGCTTACATTGCATAAGATCGATGTTCACAAAAGTAGCTTCATAAAATCGATAATTAAAGACAATTTTAAAAGGCAAAAATTTTTCATTTGGTACTTAATTTGTTTTAGCACAATTTTTAATATGTTCTATTGAACTTTTCATGGTAATCGGCATGCAGACAAAGCGAGATATACCATCCTTTCTAGGCTAATGCTGCCTGGCATAATGTACCTGCCTATAAAATATGTTTTTACATGTAGACTTCTATTGACCAGGCACCAATGCCTTTACTATCCAGTTAAAAATAACACCAAACGGTATATTCGGACATGTTAAATCTGGTAATACTTTCACCATCATGTTCACACGTATAATGACTATATGCCATATGATGCCATCCTTGATTTTGAATTTTAAACTAGTTATCTTAATTCCGCTACTCAAGCCCAAGTGACAAACACGTGACCCATATACATATCTGCCTTTTTATTTAAAACGCCATCTTTCATTTAAAATTTTTTTATAGTTTGCTGTATTCTGCTGGTCACTTCTTTTTATTTGATGTCAATATTAAAAGGATTTCACATAATTGTTGCTTATAACTTAGCCGACTTGTGACTAATTTGTCCCTAAAGAACACCAGAATATACAAGGCCTCAAAAGTATTAATTTTTATGTTGAAAATATGAAAATAAAAACACACAGCCGTGCTTATATGCTCGTATTTCAGAAAGCTATGGGGCGATTATGAATTCAGCCAAAACGCGGACAGACATACAGACAGACAGACAAAAAGACATTGCTCAACCAACTCCCATTATTCAAAAGCTTTCAGAAGATATTTACTTTATGGAATTGGATATTAATATGCCTGTAATTAGAAACCAATTGACAAAGGAATATTTAAGCTGAGAAGCAAAAACCATTTAAATGATTATTGTGTCAATTATAAAAAATTAATTAAAAATTTTGTTATTATCTCTCAGAAGTTGTACTGCAGTGACTCTTAGCCTTTTCATCCATTTTATGAGGAGGGAGCTAACTTATAGCGTATAGAAGAGACTTTACCATCTATATAAACTTGTTCACAGATCAATAGAAAGGAACAACAGTTTTGAATATCTTAATAAACCAATATTACAAAGAAAATGATATTTGTTCTCTACCTGATTATTCTTTTTGTTAATTTTCGACCAACAACGGTATTTATATAAATTTGATTTTCTTGTTCATCTTCGGATTCAATTATGGCTTCTGAAACGATATCTCCCAGTTCAATCTAACGAGATGAAAAGTTTCAATACTTTTTTTTTGTATTGTTACCAACCTTAGTAGAAGTCGATGTATGCCCAGATATACTGTTATGGTTCCATAACTTATTAACAAAAATAAAATTAATCAAAAATCTGTTCTTAAATTTATCCCCATATTAGTAATAATTTTTTAAGTTTAGCCCCAGGGTTTACGAATTTTGTATAAAAATTCAAATTACAAGCTCTAATAAGTTTAAAATTGACAATCATTCCAAATATTTCTGTAAATAAAAATACAACTATATTTTATTTTTTTTTTTTTTGAATTTTTTGTAGTTAAAGTAAAACTGAGTAAATTTTGCCGGAAAAAATCTCAACCATTTTTTTTTTTCAATAACTTTAAGACACATAATCAGGTAGTTACAATTAACCAGCTGATTATCAGCTGTTGCTTCCAAGCTATCAAAGTTTTATATATGTATTTTTCTCTTATATAATTTCGAATTGTCTAATAAAAAAAAAATGTTTTCAAAAAATTCCCTCCGAAATTCTCCACGAATTTGTTTAAAATTCCTTAGACAAATTCTAATAAAAAAAATTTCTTAAACCAGAAAATATATACCGGAACTTTCAAAAGAAACTTCAATTGTCGACAAAATATTCAAAACGTGCTAAAACATTTTTTTTTTAAATAATAACTAAAAATGAAAATTTTAATTTCTAGTTTGTATTTCACATCCCTGAAGAGGAGCCGAAATAGGCAGAACACTGCACAAGCTTGCGAATAACTTTCTCTTTGTATTTAACTTGCTTGTCTATTTATTGTACTTAATACTACTGTTACTGTCCTCGAGTTACTGCATAATTTATTTATTATTGTAAAATGTATTTGTTTAACTTTATATTCGTGATATAATTTTTTTTATATAATTTACATAAAGCAGAGAAGACAACTGCAAAAAAAAAGACAAAAAAAATGCAAAGGATTAACATCATTATAAACGTTATATTCATTAATCATATATAAAGCTTTAATATTGTATGTTTTCGTAGTTGCATTATTTCATACCAATTTTTCTTTTTTGTTGTCTTTGAATTTTGAAAAAGGATTTAAGTTTAAATATTATTAAAGAAATTATTTATTGCAGCTTTAAAGAAGTTTCATATTTGTTTTAGTTTTTTTGTTTAATATAATTTTTTTTTTAGTTTTAGAAAAATAAGAAAACTAATAATAACACAGGCTTGCAAAATTTTATTGCCATTAAAACAGTTCATGATATCACTTATTGTGTGCTAATTTTTAGAATATTTAACTTATAATGAATGCTGCGTGGCGGTTCACAAACGAATTTATTGAAAAAAATCAAAGAAGTCAACAGTGGCAAGCAGTGATAGCATGAACAAAAACTAAAAGCTGTTAATTCTTCCGAAGGAAAAAAAACGAGAGTGATAATTTAAATAGCAATTTCGAAGATTACTTTATAAAAATTTGATATTTATTTCATTGACGGCTAAGTAACTTTTTAATTGAATCTTAGTATGTAGTTTACTGCATAATATTTATTAAAATAATTTTATTTTATTTTAAACTAGCTGACCGGGTCTTTGTTGCTGGCCCTAAGCAAAAGTTTGAAAGTTTTTATATTGGATCATTATTGACATAGGCTTTTTGTAAATATCTTCAAGACTACATAACCGATTTGAGAGTTTTGTATGTCGTTTTGAAAAACATGAAAACGGCTTTCAAAAGAAATAGAAAAAAGCAAACAAAATAAATATAAGTCTATGTCATTGGTGGTGCAATATAAAAATTGGATTTTGCCACGCCCCTTCGCCCGCAGACCGAAAATCAGAAATCAGACTTCACAGTGTCACCCGCCTAAATATTCTGAAGATTCTCTGAAAATTTCATCAAAATCGGTCTAGCCATTTTGGGTTCATACGTTACATACATACATCCTATTATATATATATAGAAGAAGAAGAAGATTTATCAATTATCCTTTTTTACTACCTTAAATTGGAAAGTAGATCACACTAAAGTTATTTACTGAAAACAAAATTTTTAACTTATAGAAATGTCGATTCTAATACTCTTCGCTCTCAGTGTATACTTCCAAAATTCGCTACATGTATATTGACATGCAAAACAGTTTTCCTATGATAAAAATTGACTTTATATCGATCCAATAAAACAACAAAATTAATTCAGCCAAAAACAAATAATTTTGTATTTTTCCGTTTTGTGTAAAATAAATTATTTAATGGCAAGTAGCGGGTTTCGAAAATCATCAAGTTTATACTTTCAAAAACAATTCGCTTGATTTGTTTTTTGTCCTTTTAGAAAAAATAATTAAATCTTAAAAATTTGGTATGTTGCAATAAGCAAAACTCGTATAAGTGTGCAATAAAATTCAATAGACATGATTTACGTACACATACACTAATAAATCTAACAGGATTTCTATCACACTTAGCTAAATGAACAAAGTTTCTCAAAGAAAGTCATTCAAATTTCATTAAGCTAATTTTCAGCTTTGTTTCTACTTATTTATATTTTTGAGAAAACAATAGGAAAGAGTATTTTTACTTTTATTTTATTTACACAATTAGAAAAATTTATTGTCGTTAACGACTTACCTCGCATTTAAATATACATGTGTCTTATTTACACTAATTTTCACTACAACATTGCAAAGTCTTACCAAAACATTTAAATTCTTTTAACTGAGAAGTTATGTGTACATGTATGTGTACAAAGGAATTTGTGTTTGAATATTTATCAGAATATAAAATTCCCATTAAACAAATATTCTAAACAACTGTTGCATAAGTTATGCGTAAATAACATTCTTAGTCTATGAAAGTGCGTTAATGCCATAATAAATATACGAAAAAAAAACAGAAAACAAAAAAAACAAGTAAGAGCACTATATTCGGCTGTGCCGAATCTTTTATACCCACCACCAATTTTGTGTACATTTAAAGCACAATATTTATTATTTTGTTAATCGCTATAGAATAATCTCTTTTTAATAAAATATGTATCACTTTCTTTGTAGAGGGTGGTTAAATTTTAAGGGCCCATGTTTAAGGTGAACCACATCTAAACTTCAACTTTTTTCTTGTATTTCATTTGACATTTCTCAATCTCAGACTAACTCAATTTGAACCGTGGAAAGATACGCAATCGAGCAACGCTTTTAAATATTAAAGATTTTTATAAAAATGGGTGTTCAAATCAAAATGCATTTCGTGCACTTCGTGATTCTTTTGGTCAACATAATCGTTCGAATTCGTCCACAATCGTGAGAATTGTAAAAAATATTTAAATGTCTGCAAAGCAGGTCTGTGTGAAATATGAAAACATCTGTGAATGCCATCTTAGTTCGTTGAATGGGAAACATTGCTGTTTTTCACGATAACGTGGCAAAAGAGCAAGCAACCTCGACTCATCATCGTGCCCAACAATCGAGCATCAACAGTGTCATTGAAAATTTGGACTATCGGATCGTGGTGTGCCGCCTAGGTTGGGGGGCCATTTGGCCGATATTTTGTTCCATACATAATTGAAGCATACAAATATTATCATTATAAAAATAAATGATAATAATTTCATAATAATTTTATTCAAAATCAACATAGTCCCTTAAAATTAAACCACCCATTATAACTTCGGTATGCTAGTAAAAAGTTTTCGTAAATTTAGTCTTTCAATGAAAGTGGCCGTTAAAATATGCGTGTCAATAAAGTTTCTGCTAATAAACATAACTTAGATATTTCAATATAGTCCTTTAGTATTCCAAAATCTTTATTCATAGAGAATTTACATGAATTTAAGAAGAAGAAAGTGAATTTAAGGTTAAATTTTAAGGGCCACAGGGTGATTTAAAATATACATTCTCTGCATTTTTCTAAAACCGGAAATTTATTAGTAAGATTTTGATTTTTAAACTTCTATAACATTTTGCTTTTAAAAGATTTTCAAACGAAATAAGTTTTGTATAATTTTAAAATTTGTTAGCCATTAGTACATGAAAATAAATTGTTTATAATGTTTAGAGATAATTTTTTTTTACTTAGGTCAAAATTTTCCTAAATTCCCATTTTTAATAGAACATAACTTCAGGAGAACATAAGCATAAGTTGTTAGCATGCCATCTAGTAGTTGCTAGTAGAGTCATCTATCTTATCATCTTTATCTTATATTTAGCTACAGTACAATAAATGGTGCAGTGTAAGATGAATAAATGCTAATATATATGACTAATATATTTTTATAAAAATTTAAGGAAAAAAGTGTCCGTTATAACGAAGACTTTGACCAAAAAACCATGTTTGCAAAATTTCAGAATCGTACATATAGTTTTGTCAGTTTTATTACGTTTTAAATTTGAAATATACACTGTGCGGTATACATTCTCGTACATTTTTATCTATAACTATTTTCCTAATTCATAGATTTAAGCGTTTTTCAGGGAAAAATATTCTTTTGACACGATAAATATATATTCGAAGTTTCATGACTACGTTTATGCGTCTGGACACAATTCAAAAGGGAAAGTGGGCGTTAAAGTAGGCGTGTCAAAGTTGTTTTTGCTAATGAGTACAACTTAGGTGTTTCAATATAATCCTTTATTATTCCAAAATCTTTATTAATAGAGAAATTATATGAATTTTAGGTAAAACGTTATATGGGAGGTGGGCGTAAAAGTGAGCGTGGCACCTTAATTTTTTGGCATAGTAATGAAATTGCCTAGGGGGATAGACGTAGCAAAATTTATCATCATATCTTTAATTTTAGCGGTTTTATGAGCTTTTAAATTTCATTAACTGTAGATAACGTGAAAAGTGGGCGTTATAGTAGGCGTGTCAAAGTTATTTTTTCGAATGAGTACAACTGAGGTGCTTCAATATAGGCCTTTCTTATTCCAAAATCTTTATTAATAAAGAAATTATATGAATTTTAGTTAAAACGTTATATGGGAGGTGGGCGTAAAAGTGGGCGTGGCACATTGATTTTCCGTTACAAGAAAGCGTGTCACCAGAAAGCAAAGTGTGCAAAATTTCAGAGTCCTACATCCATTTTTGTTTCTTTTATGACGTTTTTGTTTTTAAATATACCGAAAAATACACTGTGCGGTATAAATTTTCGTACATTTTGATCGATAACTCTTCTCCTAATGCATAAATTTAGACAATTTTCAGGGAAAAATAGTATTTTTACTCAGGAAATATATATTCGAAGTTTCATGAGTCTACGTTAATGCGTTTGGACACAATTCCATTTTATTCGATGTTCGAAGGACACGGTTTTTTCGACCTACTCTTGCTTTTCGAGCTATAACTCTCTTCCTAATATTCCGATTTAGCCCATTTTCAATACCAAACTAACCTTGTCTATAAGAAAGATTCTGGCAAAATTTGAGCCCCCTAGCTTTTTCGGTGCGACCTCTGTCGTGCTTTCAGCAGACGGACAGACGGACGGACATAGCTAGATCGTCATAAAATCAAACCACGATTCAGAATATATATACTTTATGGGGTCTAAAATGGATATTTCGATGTGTTACAAACGGAATGACAAAATGAATATACCCCCACCATTTTTTTGGTGGCGGGTATAAAAACTACGCAATATGTATTTAAACGTATTGACAAGCATTTGTAGCAAGCATTTCTAACACCAAAATAAGAAAAATTCGAATTGAAAAGTATGTATGTATACGAAAGAATGAACATACATACTTGTATATATGTACATATGTAGTAAGTGGCACAAATATTTACAAACACACGGCAATATTTCATGAAAAGTCTATAACTGTGAACACAAAAAGTAAAATTGAATGAGTGTGTAGAACAAGTCCAGACATTGGAAATATTTTATGTATAAATGTGTAGCAGTCACTTATGTTGTACGCTAATAAAGCTGGCATGCTAACAATGTATTTTGAAATGATATAGAACAACAAGGGATCTAAGATACATGTTCAACTGGTAAGCAAACATATGCATGTTAATAATATATAGTCTAACAATGGTACTTTTGAAAGCCATTAATTTAATAATGCTCTTAATGGCCTGAGTTTTTATTTTCTTCTTCTTATTTTAAGAAGAATATAATTACTTAATTTGTAGTCATTAGCTGAGTAACAAACAGTTCGAAAAGCAATTAGTACTTTTTGAATGATTTATTAAGTATTTATTAAATTGAAAACCCCTTTTTATCAAAACTACAAAATTAGAAGAACAGCTTTTAGTTCATAAATTTTACCAAAAAAAAATTTCAAATAACTAACTAAATATTTAGATAAAAATTGTGTGTATTTATTTTAAATAGAAAAACCTTAGAGCAACTCAGTGATAAGCTTATGTTAGATTATGGAGAAAAGAGAGACACTTGCATGATCCACATAAATTACGGCAAGTACAAGTACTTACCTATTTCAGCATGCTGTGCACCTAAATGTAGGAAGTTCGTCGAAGTAAATGATAATCATATTTATATTTTCACACAGTAGATAACCTTATGACTCCTTAGGACTTTCTAACCTTAAATTATAATTATTGCGCAAGATATATGAGCACTTTACCTTGTATCATCTGCAGAAATACTAATTAGTCTTTTAAATGTTCGCTAAACGTAAATTTTCTTACAAATCGGTATCTTAAAAACGATGCGGAATTCAGTCATGCAATATTATGTTTTTCTTTTCTTACGCTCTCCTTTTAAGATAATCGCCAGCACTGACATTTTTGTACTTTTCGAGTATGCCTTGGTGTTTTTTTTTATACCCGCCACCAAAAAAATGGTGTGGGTATATTCATTTTGTCATTCCGTTTGTAACATATCGAAATATCCTTTTTAGACCCCATGAAGTATATATATTCTGAATCAGGGTTTGATTTGATGACGATCTAGCTATGTCCGTCCGTCTGTCCGTCTGTCTGTCTGTCTGTCTGTTGAAAGCACGATAGCGGTCGCACCGAAAAAGCTAGGAAGCTCAAATTTTGCCAGAAACTTTCCTATAGCCAAGGTTTGTTTGGTGTTGTAAAAAAGCTAAATCGGAATATTAGGAACAGAGTTATAGCTCGAAAAGCAAGAGTAGGTCGAAAAAACGGTGTCCTTTGAACATCGAATAAAATAGAATTGTGTCCAAACGCATTAACGTAGACTCATGAAACTCCGAATGTATATTTCCTGAGTAAAAAAAATATGTTTCCCCGAAAATTGTTTAAATCTATGCATTAGGAAAGGAGTTATCGATCAAAATGTACGAAAATTTATACCGCACAGTGTATTTTTCGGTATATTTAAAAACAAAAACGTCATAAAAGAAACAAAATTGGATGTACGACTCTGAAATTTTGCACACTTTGTTTCTTAATGAAACGCTTTTTTGTAACGGAAAATCAATGTGCCACGCCCACTTTTACGCCCACCTCCCATATAACTTTTTACCCAAAATTCATTAAATTTCTCTATTAATATTAATATAGATTTTGGAATAATAAAGGACTATATTGAAACACCTAAGTTGTACTCATTCACAAAAACAACTTTGACACGCCTACTATAACGCCGACTTTTCACGTTATCTACCGTTAATGAAATTTAAAAGCTCATAAAACCTCCAAAATTAGAGGTCTGATGATCAAATTTGTTACGTATATCCCCCTAGGCAATGTCATTACTGTTCCAGAAATTTAAGGTGCCATGCCTACTTTTACGCCCACCTCTTATATAACGTTTTATCTAAAATTCACATAATTTCTCTATTAATAAAGATTTTGGAATAATAAAGGACTATATTGAAACACCTAAGTTGTACTCATTCGCAAAAACAACTTTGACACGCCTACTATAACGCCCACTTTTCACGTAATCTACTGTTAATGAAATTTAAAAGCTCATAAAACCGCCAAAATTAGAGGTATGATGATCAAATTTGCTACGTATATCCTTCTAATCAATGTTATTGTTGTGCCAAAAAGTTTAGGTGACACGCCCACTCTAACGCCTACCTCCCATATAACGGTTTATCTTAAATTCATGTAATTTCTCTATTGACAAAGTTTATTGGAAAATAAAGGACTATATTGAAATATCTAACTTTTTTTTGTTAGCAGAAACTTTATTGACACGCCTACTTTAAGGCCCACTTTCATTGAAAGACTACATTTACAAAAGCATTTTAGTAGCAAATCGAAGTTATAAAGGGTGGTTAAATTTTAAGGACCGATGTTGAATTTAAATAAAACACAAATTATTTAGGATATTATTATTACTTCTTTTTATAATTATAATATGTGTATGGTTCAATTATGTATTAAACAAAATATCGGCCAAATGGCCCCACCATCCTTGGCGCCACTCCTCTATCTGATGGTCCAAATTTTCAATGACAATGTCTATGCTCAATTGTTGGGCATGATGATGAGTTGAGGTTGACTGCTCTTTTGCCACAGTATCGCAAAAACTAGCAATGGTTCCCATTCTACGAACTAAGAAGGCATTCACAGATTTTCTAACATTTTATACAGACCTGTTTTGCAGAAATTTAAATATTTTTTACAATTCTCCCGATTGTGGACGAATTTGAACGATTATGTTGTTGAAAAGAATTACGAAGTGCACAAAATGCATTTTGATTTGAACGCCCATTTTTATAAAAAAACCTGAATAACTTTAAAGCGTTGCTCATTTGCGTATCTTTCCACGGATCAAATTGAGTAAGTTTGAGATTGAGAAATGTCAAATGAAATGCAGAAAACAAATTTAAAGACTAGGTGTAGTTCACCTTCAACATGGGCCCTTAAAATTTAACCACTCTCTACAAAGAAAGTGATACATATTTTATTATAAAGGAAATATTCCATAATGATTAACAAAATAATAAATATTGTACTTTAAATGTACACAAAATTGGTGGTGGGCATAAAATATTCGGCACAGCCGAATATAGTGCTCTTACTTGTTTTTTTTTTGAAACATACATAAATAAACTCAATTTATAATTTTACAATGGAATGTTTTTTTTATATCTGTTTTTATTTATGTTTTTTATATGTATGCACGTATTTCATATGCGATGAATGGTGATACAAACTATTGTAATTGCACGACTACACGCTGTGAAGGGCACATAAGATTCGACGCGGTCGAATATAGCACTCTTACTTGTTTTTAATTCAGAAAATGCAAAATGCCCGTTGTCCTAATTTTGGAAAAATATTTTTTAAAGTACTAATGTGTGATATATACAAACAGGAATTTATTAAAAAAAAAAAATAATTATTTATTTTAAAAATTTTAGTGAGAATTTATAAAACAAAATTTTTATAAAAGTATACAGATAATTTTCTTTTTTTGTGTTTTGACATGCTCTGGGACTTTTTGTGTTTGTTGTAAGGATATTGTGACCTGATGTGAATTCGCCTTGCATACATCCATACGTAACGGATTTCCCTATATTGCAAAATAAAGTAAATTTATATAATTTTACTAACGTAAGAATGTAAATATGTATTGTACTTTAATTCTCGTAATTTTAAAAGAATTTTGATTTCTGGCTGTGAAAATGTTTGAATAAAGAAAGTTATTCTAAAATTTTATATTTTTGTATTGAGTTATTTTTTTTTTTAATTGACAAGAAAATCTGTATTTGAAAATCATGTTGCATTTTTCAATTGTAAATGCCAAAATAAGTTTTACATTGAGCATTCTTTTGTTGTAATCGAATACTAATAATACAATTAATCAATAATTAGCTGTGTTAACCAAAAAAATTATTTTGTTTTAAAATAGACATGTAGAGATGATATTTTGTATTACACATACCAATATTTATTACTGTACCCACACAACACACAAAATTTAATTTGATTGTGATAGACTCGAATTGAATATAAAATTTAGTAATAAACCAATTTAGTTATAAAAACGCATTATAGCGTTATATGTTGCCATATAGGAGTTTAAACTTTGTTTTCAATTTCCTTTTATCCTTCATCATCTTTTTTAATATCAAAATCTCAGTCTAAAACACAGTCTTGCGATCGGTTATTATCATAAAATTCTGCACCAGAAATTTCAAGTTCGCATTTTTGTGTATTGGTTTCTGGTTTATTCTTCTAGATTAATAATGTATCAGTTAACAAAAAATTCAAATAAATACAGATATGAATATTTTTCTCGTAATATTTGTAAATAATAAACAAAGGAAATTTAAAAAGAAATCAAATGACGTAGTATCAATTAAGTTGATCCAAATTCAATTCTTTTTCATGAAAGTTTCAAATAATTAAATTTGTTTTTTCAACTAACTAATCACTTAAAGCATTCAGAAGGAAAAACTAAATGATGATACATATATGATATAAACATACTTTCTAAAATGTCTATATTTTTTCATAAAAATCACCTGTTTACTTAAATCTTTAACAACTTTTCTATATAAATAATAAATATGACAGCTTAAAGGAAAATTTATGTTCTCCTACATAATAAAAGCAAACAAACAAAGAACGAATTAAAACTGTATACCACCACAATATGATGCTGATTTACGCATTTGGAAAGGAAGTTATAAATAATTAATTCAACTTCGTTATCCTGACATTTTACTTATGTATGTAAGTCAGTGTATGTGTGGAATATGTTCATTAAATACAAATCTCTTCCACATATAGTGAGCATAGTGAACATTTATTATTAAAAATGACATTGATATACAAAAAGAAAGTACTTAATAAATAAATAAAAAAGTAAGTACAAATGTATGTTTAAATAAAATGACTGGAAGTATTTCACTAATAGATACCCATACATGTTTCTAAACACACACACACATATATACACACAGTCATATATATATACCTACGCAACAAAGAACATTAAAAGAAAATGAAAACAATCCAATTATTTAACTTTGAAAAGAATTTTTTCTTCCCTTTCATTTGTAAAACATAAATCTTACCACATGACAAGAAAAATTAAAGTATTATCGTTGTTTGCAAAAGGAGAAAATTAAAAAAATATATAATTTAATTTGAAGATCAAAAGAATGTGTTATAATTTGATTTATTTACAAAGATTAAAATTGGAAATAAACAAAATGAGTTATAGTTTTCCGGTTAAAGAAAAAACACAAGGATTATTGTATTAGAGTAGCGTATACTGTTTGTTTGTAATATTATTAAAATTAAAAATCTGTGATTACACCTGTTACAGTTTCCCCTAATAAGTTTCAAGTTCTATACTTAACAGTCCTACTATCAAAAGAACATTACATATGAGACAACTTTAACGATCATAATTTTTTGCTTGCAAAATGCATATCAACTTGTTTATGCAGGATAATAAATAAACAGATGAACAAACACGCCTCGATTGCAACTATATTTCGTAAAAATTTTAAAACGTGGCTGAAAGATTTTTTATTTTCTAAACATTGCTTAGCCGTGTTAATGCGATATTTTTTTTTAAATATCTAATCGAACTAACGTTAAACTGTCAACTAGTAATCTCTTAGTAGGGTTTCCAAAAATAATAAATAATAATAATCAATAAATAACACTCAATTTGGAGCTATAGTCTAACCGTGTTGTTAAGGGTGGTTAAATTTTAAGAGCCGATGTTGACTTCGAATAAAACACAAATTATTTATTATAATAATATTGGTTTGGTTTAATTTTGTATAGAACAAAATATCGGCCAAATGGCCGCCATAACCTTGTGGGCAGACCTCCATTCGATTGTCCAAGTTTTCAATGACAATATTGATGTGCAATTATTGGGCATGATGATGAGTCTAAGTTGACTGCTTTTTTGCCACACTATTGCAAAAAACAGCAATATTTTCTGTAAAACGAGCTACTAAGGCATTCACAGATGTTTTCACATTGCATACAGACCTGTTTTGCTGAAATTTAAATAGTTTTTAAAAATCTCCCGATTGTCGACGAATTTGATTACGTTGACTTTTGATTTGAACACCCATTTTCATAATAAGTCTGAATAACTTTAACGCGTTGTTCGATTGTGCATCTTTTCATGAGTTATTCTTAAATTTGAGTTAGTTTTAAAATGTCAATGAAATGCAGAAAAAAAAAACAAAACAATTAGGTGTGGTACACATTAAACATCTTTTCAAACTGTTTTATGAATAAAATAATTAATGGTGTTTGTAGTTTTACAGAAACCTCAACAATTTTCTTCTAACTATTCTGTGTAACACATTCAAAATATTTAATTATTGTTTTTGTAATTGCAATACAATTACTAACACACCCTTAACATGTTTACCAGTGATTAAATCAAAAACAATCTAATGAAATTTTCCATTTTCTAAAACGATTTAACAATTAAAAAACTACGTCCGACTTGTCAAACTTCCTTCCGTATTTTCTCTCATGTGTCACATACAGCAACCCTGACTAACACCGAATGAGGCTGCGTGACATTTTTTATAGAAGTTGGGAATCAAGTATTAACCATCGATAAGCGCAGATCACAGCGAATTTTTTTAATTTTTTAAATTTTTTTTGTTGCTTTCTTAAATATACTTTCTAAATCTATATATATAAAAGTGAAACTCTGTGTGTGTGTGTGTGTTAGCTATAGACTCTGAAACTGTAAAACCGATCGGACTCAAACTTTGGCAAGTTGTTGTACACATACCAGGGAGTGTTTATGGGTGGAAAATTGTGGGCGGGGCCACGCCCATAAAAATTAGTTATCAGTTTTAGCTACTTGCACTTGACCGATTTTTCTGAAACTTTGCACACATATCGAGCTGTCATGACTAAATAATTTCGTGATTAGAAAAGTGAGCAGTGCCACGCCCATAAAAAAAGGTATAATTTTGAGGTACTTGCACTAAACCGATTCTTCTGAAACTTTGCACACATATTGAGCTGTTATGACTTTACAATTTCGTGATTAGAAAAGTGGGCAATGCCACGCCCATAAAAAATATTATATTTTTTAGGTTTTTGCACTTGATATTCAAAATTCAGAATGTATTTCGATTCATTAAGAGGCGTAGCAACGTGCGCCGGGTTTGGCTAGTTTAAAATAAAAGCCAAATGGTGTCGTGTTTTATTTTGTTTCTTTAGTTTTAAATCGACCATCTATGATACATGTTTTCTCCTACTAATTACAATTTGCTTTTGCACTATTTTACTTTATTAATTCCACACGAATTTTTAGCATGTCTTATTGCTTGTATTATAGTTTAAAGTGGTCTTTAGTAGTATCAATTTTTTTGCAGGCACGAGAATATATGTAGGTGAGTTTATTAATTACTTTTAGTCTTAGGCCTATACCTAAACAAGAGCGTTGAGCGTCAAGCGTTGCAATTTTGCATGTATTTTGTTATTGTAACAAAAACAAAACACATGTAAAACTCCAACGCTTGACGCTCAATGCTCTTGTTTAGGTATGGGGGTTACTATTCGTCAAAAGCATACAGTTTATTTAGAAGACCACTCCAAAAATAAAAATCCATTGTAAATAGTTGTTATTTTTTTTTTATTATTATTTGTTATTGTTTTATATAGATCTTTATAATATTTGTTTAACATTAATTTCTTATATTTCAGTTTTAAATTTAGTTTAATTTTTATACTCGACTTCCCTTAACTGTTATCAGGAAAATAAACTTAACATTTGCTACTATCATTTCAAAAGATTAAAGAGCATTTTTTCTTAGAATTTAAAATTCTCATACCAATTATTATTAAATATTTACATGTAGTTTTATCTTATGGCCTTTGTCTTAACTATTATTAATAAAACACCAGTACTAAGAGTTAACAAATACGGAAGAAATCTTACTATTTACTATAAAAACAAACTAAATAAATCATAAATTAAATTTACAAACTTTTTTTCTTATCAATTACACTATAAAATCAATCAATATGTTTTAGCATTATTCTCTATATGGTAATATTTTTTTTTTTGTATTATTAAATGGCAAAGATATTTGTTTAAAGATATGTATATTTAAAATTAACAAGATATGTACACAATCATGCATATGTATGAGTTTAGGGTATTTTCAAAATTATTTGAATTTCATTTAAAAAAAAAATTATTTTCGTAACAGTTGTTAGCAAAATTTTATTACAAAAGATAGTTTTTAAATTTTTATAAGAATACTTAATAAATATTTAAAAAAAAGCCTGAAACAAATCATACTACTTATTAGTATTACATTTAAAATAATTTTAAATTAAAGTTTTTCTGTCCTAAACTAGCCCATATTTTTCCCAGTGTGTTCACATTGAATGCTTTGTAAGCCTGACAGATCTTAACATTGTAAATAACACAAAGAAAGATATCAAGAATATTTTAATTGAGAGACAGATATATGGAATTTTTATTAAAAAATGATTTTGAACATATGTCCACCATGGCTGTTCTTAACAAGAATTTCTGGCCGTATGCTACAAATAATATAAACAATTTTAGCAGTTAAAGCTAAAATTTTTTCTACCTTATTAGCAATAGCTAGTGACTATACATTGTCTCACAGAAAATAAATTTATGGTTTCAAATTGCTCGATCTTAGAGGCCCTTTTTCGAAATCAACTTATCATCATATTAATATTGCACTACATTTATTGTTGTGGTCAAAAGAGTGTCTTACTGAAATCAGATTCCACTCAATCAATGTCATCTATAAATTAAATCAAAAATATCATGATGTGGTAATGTTCTCTATTGACCGTAATGCGATCTTCTACTTCATTTGTGGAGAAAAAAGTTCGATTACATCTCACTAAATATTTAATTTTCTGGACTAGTTTATTTGGTAGAGCCTGTTGTGAAGTGGTTTAACTCTGTATGGAAAAAATTCAGTCAATTAACAAACCCAACTATTAGGTCAACTCTTCAAAACAAAATTACGCTAATAATTTGATAAAGTTATTCAAGCACTAACCTAATCGTAATAGTTTTCAGACAGAGAAAACAGTATCAGTTGTGAATACCACAATAGTTGCCAATCGCAAGGTTTGGTTATGACAGTATAATTTTACGCTTGTATGTATAGAATTTCGTTTCGGAATATGAATATATAGTCAGTAGTAAGTAATTATGATTCATGCAATTGAAATTTTTTAACCATGAAAAAAAGTTTGATTACAAGATCCGAACCATTCGACTGGTAATGAATTCGGTTTTTTGTATTCTGGGTGCAAAATACAATGATAATAAAAGTCAAAATAAGAGGACAGAATGACAGCTCAACTAACTTTTAAACTTTTCGTAATTTCTCGTGATCATAAAAAACACCATTGAGATTTTTAATATAAAAATCTTGGTACAGATCATTATATATGAAGGTTTTTGGAGAACCAACTCTTTTGACTTTTCTATATGGTTTTTTCTAAATAAAAATTTCTAATTTATTTTGTTTAATTTTAATTAATTTTAATATTTATAACAAAACTAGCTGATCCGGCAATCGTTGTTTTGCCATATAGATTATTTTTGGAAATATTTTTTTAGTTCATTAAAAATAAATAACTTGTTCCGAGTTAAAGAAAAAACGTAAACCATATGTGTTCTACGGAATGCAGATCTACCTTAGTTTAAAATTTTATCGAAGTCGTTACGTTATAAAGTTGAGGCATAAATTGTCCCTTTGCGTGAGACATCCTAAATATAAGGGAGTATGAACAATAGATGTTGGCCGATTCTCAAACGTATACTTCTGTATTGACTGGACTATAAATTGTGTAAATTTTAAAGAAAATACTACAACTTATATCGATGCAAGTACATAGCAAAAAAAAGTGGGCGTTAATGTAGGCGTATTAAAAAAGAGGATATTATTAATCATACCAGAGTCTTAGGTTTATTATGTGAAAATTTCAAAAATATCTGTCCAGCAGTATGGCCTACCTGAGGGTGCGTAAAAAAGGCATTGAATTGAGGTGTATGAAAAATAAATGTTGACCAATTCTCAGACCTACGATATGCACACAAAATTTCATTAAAATCGGTCGGCCTTTTCGGAGCAGTTTAATCACAAACACCACGATACGAGAATTTTATATATTAGAAATTAAAACGAAATCTTAATGTGAATTAATAAACCTTTGTTAATTTTAAAATTTTCTAAATTGTTTTGAGTTTTTAGTTGTCCGTATCCTTGTTTTAAAAAGCAAATGTAATTTACGAAGGATATGCTCCAACATGCTTAGTTCTGCAGAAACTGAATTATTGAGTCTGTAAATTGAACAAAAGCTTACGTCTAAAAATGGCGGACTTCGTCTTTAGTCAACAACATTGTTATATAAAGCCTTCATGTACCATTTGTATAGTTTAGCTAAATTACAATAATTCCGGTATTCGTCTAAGCCACTATTCTTCGCAGTGCTTAAACCTTTTAGATTTACCAACTACTTCTATTAAGCTAGTGTACCTAAAAAATTAGATAATTTTGTAATCAAGACTTAAAAGTGATGCCCAAGATATATGAAACACCACAAGTAAAAATATGTAAAAAATATTTCAATTTAAATTTAAGGTTTATAAGAGATCTTTTGAAAAAAATATTTAAAAAACACAATATTTCAGGTAATGTCAGATATTAAGCGTAAGTGGCCAAACATTTGACACAACTATCAAATCTTTAATAAGAGGATTTCTGAAAAAATAGTGAAACTTTATAAATAAATATTATAAGTCAATATTTTAATGTCTAATGAATTTGTACAGTATTAAAATAAATTTACGTATTTTTTATAATTTTTATATTGAATATTTTAAGTATAATTTAACTTAATCCTTATAATTACAACCGCCTACCGGATCATGTTTTTTAGGTTTAATTTGATTAACTTCACAGTCTGGCGCAATATCGACTGGACATTTTGAATATGCTCCTAAAATATTGTTTTATACCATCTAAAAGATCAATATTAAAAAAAGTTTTTAGGATAAGATTTATTAAAAGTTTTTGAAACTAATCCCTTAACCACACAAAGCACATATCCGGGTAAGCATTAATCTATTTATTATAAAAGCTGGCCGTCGGTGTTGTGAGATTTGCTCTGAACATATAGCTCCTTATTGCAACGAATCCTCAAACTCATTGCAGAAAGATAAAGAAAATTACACTTTTTAATATAATTAACACCCATGTGATGAATTTAGCAATTATTTTTTGTTTTGTTTTTTTTTTAGACTTTTAATTTATGGAATTAGAATGTTCCTTTTATTTTTAAGTTCGTTTTTTATTTTTTATAAATTAATAAATCAAAAAATTTAAAACAGTTTAAATATGTTTATTTTGCATATAGCAAATAGCTAAAAGAGTCATGTATATATTGCTTACAGATATGTTTATCAAATTTTAAAAATTATGCAAGGTACAATGTCAAAAAAAACTGGGGTCATATCTACCCACTTGACTGTCGGTGTTTCTCTTATCACATGCCCAACGCCGGGTTAAGAATCTTTGCTGGTGTTTTTGAATTTTTTTTTTTTAGGCTGACTCAAAATTGTAACTTGTAATAAAGTTGTCACAAACGATGTTTTGGACGTGGCCAGTAAAATAATAGTAAAATGTTTATTTTCATAACATAAGCTGCAAATTATATAATTATCCCACAAAAACTCAAAAAAAGAGATTTAACAGAGCTAATTTACTACGAAACAACACTGCTTACCTAGGTATGATGTATGTATGTTTAGTGAAAAATTTTTGGTTGTAGACACAAAGGTTAACACAACTTTAAGTTTTTTCTGCCTCACTCTTAATAGGAGACATTGAGAAAATTAAACGAAAATATTACTATTAAAAAAATCAATCAAACCTCGTCCATTTTACATTAAATTTCAATTTTCAAATATTTTTTTAAAGTGTTTTCTTTTAGTATACTTTTTTCTAAATTTAATTAAATTATTTGCTAAAATTTCTAAAATAATTTGTATTTACAGGATAATTTATAAACAAAAAATTACTTTAATTTAATTCCACGAGAATTCAGCTCAAATTTAGTTGTTAACTGCGACTCAAATGACACAAAGTGAAAAGAAATACTGAGAAAAGGCTCGTATGCCAAGTAAACGCAGTTAAACTAGATGAAGATATATAGGATTTGGAAGATTTTGTGGCTGCGTTTTGGTTTTCTGAAAAAAAGTGGAAAAAAATAAACCATAAATAAATATTTATTATTTCTTTTGTGACAGTAGCTATTTTTTTTAATAAATATTATTGTTAATGTCTTATATTAAATGAATTTTTATTTATTGTTTTTTTACCTTCTAATGATTTATCCAAAAGTCGTGATTTCGGCACAACTGTTTCTCGTGATTCTAATACAGGTATTCTCTGATGTTTATCACTTTCAACACTTTCTTCGTTACTCTGCCAGTAGACTGAAGAGATTTTGGCGACACACTATGTAAATGAAAAGAAAACGAACAAGAAAACAATATTAAAGAATTGAAGGCACAAAAATAGAATTGTTTTTTATATTTGCTTATAACGGGTATTCTAATATAGACGATAGGTTAGAATTTGCTGGCAATTGTGACCTACTGGTTTAACATCTATTAAATGTATACACGGTTGAGCAAAGAAATATTATTTTCACAATAATGTCAGTTTAGCGACCACAGTTTGAGAATTTTATACAAACTATGGTCTAAATAACAGACTAAGAGCCTTATCTGTGAAGAGAGTAACTAAAACAAATTTAAGGGAGATAACCTCAGTTGCTAATATTAATGATCCCAAAGACTATCAGAAATATTAGCCGTAATATTTCGAATAACTAACTTAAGCCTAATATGGCTTTAAAAAATTTTATAAGAAATATATTTACACTCTTATATGATTTTTAATAAAAAGTTTTTAAGCAGTGCATATTGCCCTATTAAACAACAGTGTACTAGTCTACCAGTCTGAGAGTTGTAAGCTCGATGTACGCCAAAAACTTTTATCTACCGGAAAATTATTTTCGTTTGTTTTAGTTTGGTTTTTTGGGAATTTTGTGTTATAAACACATTTCATTCCGCATTTTAGGAAAGTATTTTCTGTGCCGAAGAAATTTTAAAATTATACACAGCGTTGTTGTGGTATATATTTTTTTCTAAGAAAATATTTTTTTAATATCCAAAATATTAAAATGACAAAATAATTTTACACTTAAACAACAGCAACTAATAATTAAAAAAGCAGGGACTTTAAAAGCAAGAATGAATAGTTGCAATTTGCATATTGATTGATATTTTTTCCAAAAATTTTTTATTTTCCTTCAGAACTAATTATACCACCCACTTTTTGTAATTTTATTTTAATAATAAATAATTTAATTATTTCATTGTTTTATTGTATTACCTAATATTTTAAATTGGAAGTAAAAGCTAAATTCTTCAAAGTTAAACAAAACCATTTATATATGTTTAATAGTTTTCTAAGCTTAAGGTCCTTTTAATAATAAAAAATCTTTTTGTTTTGTTTTATATTATTTGATCAATATTTCGCTACTTCTTTGTGTAGCATCATCAGGATAAACGTTTTTTTATTATATATTAGTTTTTTGTTGGATTTGTGTCTTGATATTTGTTATTTTTTAAATAAATTTATAGTTTTTTTTTTTTATTTAAAAAATAACAAATATCAAGACACAAATCCAACAAAAAACTAATATATAATAAACAAGTAAGAGCACTATATTCGGCTGTGCCGAATCTTTTATACCCACCACCAATTTTGTGTACATTTAAACCACAATATTTATCATTTTGTTAATCATTATGGAATAATCTCTTTATAATAAAATATTTATCACTTTCTTTGTAGAGGGTGGTTAAATTTTAAGGGCCCATGTTGAAAGTAAACTACACCTAGTCTTTAAATTTGTTTTCTGCATTTCATTTGACATTTCTCAATCTCAAACTTACTCAATTTGATCCGTGGAAAGATACGCAAATGAGCAACGCTTTAAAGTTATTCAGGTTTTTTTATAAAAATGGGCGTTCAAATCAAAATGCATTTTGTGCACTTCGTAATTCTTTTCAACAACATAATCGTTCAAATTCGTCCACAATCGGGAGAATTGTAAAAAATATTTAAATTTCTGCAAAACAGGTCTGTATAAAATGTTAGAAAATCTGTGAATGCCTTCTTAGTTCGTAGAATGGGAACCATTGCTAGTTTTTGCGATACTGTGGCAAAAGAGCAGTCAACCTCAACTCATCATCATGCCCAACAATTGAGCATAGACATTGTCATTGAAAATTTGGACCATCAGATAGAGGAGTGGCGCCAAGGATGGTGGGGCCATTTGGCCGATATTTTGTTTAATACATAATTGAACCATACACATATTATAATTATAAAAAGAAGTAATAATAATATCCTAAATAATTTGTGTTTTATTTAAATTCAACATCGGTCCTTAAAATTTAACCACCCTTCATAACTTCGATATGCTACTAAAATGCTTTTGTAAATGTAGTCTTTCAATGAAAGTGGGCGTTAAAGTAGGCATGTCAATAAAGTTTCTGCTAATAAATACAACATAGATACTTCAATATAGTCCTTTAATTTCCCAAAAACTTTGTCAATAGAGAAATAACATGAATTTAAGATAAACCGTTATATTGGAGGTAGGCGTTAAAGTGGGAGTGTCACCTAAACTTTTGGCACAACAATAACATTGATTAGATGGATATACGTAGCAAATTTGATCATCATACCTCTAATTTTGGCGATTTTTTGAGCTTTTAAATTTCATTAACGGTAGATAACGTGAAAAGTGGGCGTTATAGTAGGCGTGTCAAAGTTGTTTTTGCGGATGAGAACAACTTAGGTGTTTCAATATAGCCATTTGTTATTCCAAAATCTTTATTATTAGAGAAATTATATGAATTTTAGGTAAATCGTTATATGGAAGGTGGGCGTAAAAGTGGGCGTGGCACCTTAATTTTCTGGCACAGTAATGACATTGCCTAGGGGGATATACATAGCAAATTTTATCATCATACCTCTAATTTTTGCGGTTTTATGAGCTTTTAAATTTTATTAACGGTAGATAAAGTGAAAAGTGGGCGTTATAGTAGGCGTGTCAGAGTTGTTTTTGCGAATAAGTACAACTTAGGTGTTTCAATATAGCGTTTTATTATTCCAAAATCTTTATTAGTAGAGATATTATATGAATTTTAGGTAAAACGTTTTATGGGAGGTGGGCGTAAAAGTGGGCGTGGCACCTTAATTTTCTGGCACAGTAATGACATTGCCTAGGGGGATATACGTAGCAAATTTGATCATCATACATCTAATTTTGGCGGTTTTATGAGCTTTTAAATTTTATTAACGGTAGATAACGTGAAAAGTGGGCGTTATAGTAGGCGTGTCAGAGTTGTTTTTGCGAATGAGTACAACTTAGGTGTTTCAATATAGCCCTTTGTTATTCCAAAATCTTTATTAATAGAGAAATTATATGAATTTTAGGTAAAACGTTATATGGGAGGTGGGCGTAAAAGTGGGCGTGGCACATTCATTTTCCGTTACAGAAAAGCCCCTTACCAAAAACCAAAGTGTGCAAAATTTCAGAGTCGTATATCCAATTTTGTTGCTTTTATGAGGTTTTTGTTTTTAAATATACCGAAAAATACACTGTGCGGTATAAATTTTTGTACATTTTGATCGATAACTCCTCTCCTAATACATAGATTTAAATAATTTTCGGGAAAAAATATTGTTTTTACTCAGAAAATATATATTCGGAGTTTCATGACTGTACGTTAATGCGTTTGGACACAATTCCATTTTATTCGATGTTCGAAGGACACTGTTTTTTCGACCTACTCTTGCTTTTCGAGCTATAACTCACTTCCTAATATTCCGATTTAGCCCATTTTCAATACCAAACAAACCTTGTCTATAAGAAAGATTTTGGCAAAATTTGAGCCCCCTAGCTTTTTCGGTGCGACCTCTATCGTGCTTTCAACAGACGGACAGACGGACAGACGGACGGACATAGCTAGATCGTCATCAAATCAAACCCTGATTCAGAATAAACATACTTTATGGGGTCTAAAATGGATATTTCGATGTGTTACAAACGGAATGACAAAATGAATATACCCCCACCATTTTTTTGGTGGCGGGTATAAAAAACGTTTATCCTGATGATGCTACACAAAGAAGTAGCGAAATATTGATCAAATAATATAAAACAAAACAAAAAGATTTTTTATTATTAAAAGGACCTTAAGCTTAGAAAACTATTAAACATATATTATTATAAAAGGTCAAAGAAACCAATAATTATCAAAACTATTTATTCTGCAGTTTTTGTTAATAAAAAGGAAAATACGAAAGAGTAAATGATCATGATAAGAAGCAGACTTCCCACACTTAATTTACTGTTACCAAACAATAGAATTGACAGAAAAATAATTTTACATTTTAAATTTACAAGACCCCAAATGCTAGTAAGAACCCGAAACCAAATACTTAAATAAAACCCAAACTGTAAGCAATTTACTTGGGAATGATGCACCAAAATAAGTCCTTCAGTTCAGTTCTTGCCTTAATTAATGAAGCTGGATTTATAATTGGTAAACTTATCCGTTTACATTCCTGTTCACCACGTTCAGCTAAAAACTTGATTGGCCTTAGCCAAAGCAAGTGTGAACACAGAGCAATTTTAACTACTCGTCAATCACAGGAACTAATTAAGCATTTTTATTAAAAAAATATTTTTTTCAGATGAAATTCATTACATGTTGGAGGATTGTTATTAACAAAAATCATAATCTCCTCATTTCTGGCATAGAGTATAAGAACATCAATATTGCTCTTTGATACGAATTTTGCCAAAGTGACATAATTTTAAAATTATTATTTGAAAATTATGAAGATTGTCTACATGTCATGCTTAATGAGTTTTTATCTTTGGACATTGAAAAAAACAACATAGCAAAAGCGATGTAATTCGGTTATCTCGTTTCATTTTATAAAATGTTCCGATAAGGATAAATGCTAAACTACAATCTGGATGTAATTGTTGCCTGAACCACGAAAAAGAATATTTCATAGGCAAAAATCAAGCAATGGCAATCAAAAAACTACTTAAAAGTTTGTCAAATATAGGTATATCGATCCAGCTCTGGTTGTCATGATATTGCATTCTCAAAATTTGGTCAATTCAAATAAATAAAAAAACTAAAGATTTTTTAAGGCAGATTTAAAATATAACTTTTAAATGAAATTTATACAATTTCTCTAACTCACTTATGAGTTTAAAAAAACAAGTTTGTTTTGGTAATGCATGAACTTGTAAAAAGCCACAATAAATATTTTTGAAGGTTTTTGACGAATACGTGTTGAATGATGAATATGTGTTGTCTTTATTTTACTTAAATACTTGAATTATGATTAATAACATCTGTGATATTATTTAATTAAATTTTTTAGTCAGTACAAAAAATATCGATAACAAAATTTTCAACTTAAGTTTTTGTTTATATTCATCTTTCTTTTATCTTTTGTCTTGAAATTTCCTTAAAAATATCTGTATTTGACAGTATTTCTAACCATCTGAACTTAGTGGCTTAATAACATTTATTGCTTTCAAGTTCAATTTTCAAAACCTCTACTTTTTTTTAATAATTAAAACCTTGTTTAATGTAACTAAACAAAGGATATAACTTTGTTGATCAAATTCATAATCCAATAATAGGCATATGACTCCAAACACATACATGCATACCATCACACATCATAAATGTTAATAATTTTTTCGCACGTGCATCTAAAGTGTCCTGCAAACACAGTTAAGCAGACAATAGTCATACAACACCCACACCTATAGACAAGTCTAAACGCATACAACAAATAACTAGAGGACATGCACGTATGAATGAATAAACAATTAAAAAAAAGTCTACACAAAGGAAAAACAAAACAAGTGTACGTACATACTTACGTTTATGTGCATGTGTACAATGTATGTTTGGTAAAGTGTGTTTGGTTTGCGGACATTTGCAAATGTGTGAATAGACAATAGTAGAACATGTGTAAACACGTTAACACAATGTGGTGGCTTGCTGAGAACATTGTTTAATATACAGTTAAACAAGTTCTATACAGTTTGTTTGTTCAACATTTTTTCAAAACGCACTTACGCACATTGAAACACTAATACGGCTGTGTGACCATACATGTACTCACACATGTGTGTGTTAATGTAAATATGTTTTGGCTCACTATTTTTATGCCTGATATTAGTTTTTATAGTAGAACTGGAGGTTTTCTTGTTCAGCCACTGAAACATTAAATTGAATAAAAACTAAATTCTCTCTACATTGACCTCAACACTTTTTATGTGACATTTTCTATGGCACAATATCATCGTGGATAACAACAATTGAATAAAAGAAATATTCACGTTTTTTATTTGTGGTAACATTTTACACGTTTTATAGCTGATTAAATGAGGATTTTGTAACAAATGTAAACTTATCGTAGTCTACAGTATAGGGTCACAGCTTTTTTGTTTTACGTAATAAATTGATTTTAAGATTTTATGATTTTCTTAGTTGGTCTATTGTGACACATTGCCCTTAATACTTGAGTGGTACCATGGCCTACGAGTAATTAGATTTGTCATTTTATTTGCAATTTCTGCAGTTTTTTTTTTGCTATCTCATAAAGTATATGATTGTAGCAGAAGTTAAAAAATTAAACTTTATTTTATTTCTGTTAAAAGGATCTATATAAAATATTTTTCGCTTTAAACGAAACTTGAATATATAATTGGAATACTTTGATATTATATATAGTAGAGTAGAGAGAGAGAGAACCAATCACCAAATTGAACGAACAGATCCGGTTATTTTTCTAAGCCCTCTATTTAGTAAAGCTGTATAGCTCATGAACGAACCGGTTAAAGTGAACGAATCACCGAATTGAATAAAGAGATCCGGTTTTCTTTTTTCTAAGCGCTTCTTATTCAATAGTGTGCCGTTCAATGTTTGTTTCTTCAAGTCCGTTTTATGTAAAATTTTTGCTCGTTGATTTATTTGTTATGTGTTATTTATGTCATGTTCTTTGTTTCAGTTCAGTGATTATGTGTTAGAGCTGTATAGCTCATGAACAAACGGGTTAAATTGAACAAGGTGATCTAGTTATTTTACTGAGCGCTTTTAGTTCAATGCTGTTTTATTCCAAGTTTATTTCTTTTAGTTTTTTATGTCAAATTTTCTATCATTCATATGTGTCTTTTTGCTATGTTTATTGTGAAATGAGAACAGTTATTATTCTATGGGTATGAACTTTTGTGAGATTAAGTCAGGTCTGTACACTAAAAAAACAAATCAAGTTATCCGTACTTGAATCAATCCGTAGCGATGTCAGAAATACGGTTGGTACGGATTTTCTTAAACCAAGTACGAAATTCTCAATTTAAGAATTAATGTGTCAAGTTTGAATATCTTAATTTTAAGAATAGGTAAGCCAAAAAAAGTTGAATTTTAAGAATAATTGGCTTGATTGAAGACCGAATCCGTACTTGCCGTAAGCTCAAAAAAAGATTATTTCAAATATAAAAAAGATTAATTAATCAAAATTTGAGCTTGTTTCAAGAATTCGTAACTTGGTTTGATCGTAGCATAGTACAGTATCTTTGCCACTTACCCTTTAACTTTTTTTAGCGATACGTTTTATTAAAACTAAAAATAACAGATAAAGAATGCAACGTAAGGTAACTTGGAAAATTCTACAGCTTTATTGTCGTAAACATCATTACTTATAGTTGAGGCATGATAAACTGAATGAGAATTATAAAAACATACGTGAAATTTTATAGAGTGTGTTTATCTAACCAAATCACAGAAAAAAATATTGCTAAAATTTTTTTAATTAATTGAATTTTTAATTTGTTTTTGAATTCTAATTATAGTTTTCATTAATTTAATTAAATTTTTTAATTGATATTAAATATTTTCAAAAAACAAAGAGATTTCTGTCAGTTGAAAAAAATTTTAAAAAATTAAATATATTATTTTAAATGACATTTACTTGAAAATTTAATTTTAAGAATAAATTTAATATAATTGTTACTCAAGGAGCGAAATAATGAAAAATTCACGCCAATCTGCAAGAGAAAGTTCTGATAAGTGCACATACGTACATACATATATAAAAATATGTTCTGCTTTAAATATAATAAATGGTTTCGGTTTCATTGTAGGTATGCCAAAATTCAAAATTACATATTTATTGTGTGCCTTTATATTCCTCAGAATTCTCATTTTAATAGGTAAGTTAGTTGAATTTCTTCACTCTGCCTGATCAAGCCTTTTTACCGGTTAATGTTCCTTTATATCTAGGTCGTTGATGCTAAAAATTATTTTTGGAAATCCGGCTTTTGATATGGTGTAGTATGTGTATGTGTTTGGAACACTATTTCTTATCATTAATTTTATTATATAAGTAACAAAATATAATTAAAAATATAGACTCCTTTGTAATATAAATGTAGTATATCAATAATAAACAAATATAAAAAAAGAATATTTTTTGTTGTATTTTTTATACAGGCTTAATAAATTATATTATTGATATAGTAAATGCTTTAATATTATAAAACCAAAATCTCAAATAAAGACATGATTAAATTAATTAAAATCATTTTTGAAAATTAGTGAAAATTTTAATTAATTTTTTAATACTGTTTTAATTGATATTTTTCTCCATATTTTTTCGATTAAAACTATTGATTTTCATTTAATAAATAGTATCATTTTGATGATTGGAGCAAAATTAAACAATTTTTTAATTAATAATATTAATTTCGTAATTAAAATCCATATTTATTTTTTTCTGTGAATGTCTCAAAAATAAAAGTTTGTTTTGAATTGGAGAGAAATAAGACTTAATTTAAGAAGTTAATGCCTATTTTAATAGTCTTATACTTTTTGTAAGACATTATCCTTTTGTACTTGTTTTAAGAAAACCAGAAATAAATAGTACCTGAATTTTTAAGCACGATTTCGGCTTAAATTAAGAATTTAATTCTTGGATTCAGAACATCATTTTTCTTTCTGTGTAATATTTACAAACTTTTTATATATCCGAAAAATTTTTAATTTTATAAACGCCAAGCTGTAATAATAGCCCTAAGTATACTAAGTTAAAATCAAATAAACGATATTCTAGTCAAAAGATTATAAATAATTTAAATATTATTTATTTACTAAAAAAACTTAATAAATTAAAGAATTAACTAAATTTAATATACATACATAATGCGAGAAAAATATGTGTAAATATTTGTTACATGACTCTATTCCTAAATTTTATTTTTATACCCGCCACCAAAAAAATGGTGGGGGTATATTCATTTTGTCATTCCGTATGTAACACATCGAAATATCCATTTTAGACCCCATAAAGTATATATATTCTAAATCGTGGTTTGATTTTATGACGATCTAGCTATGTCCATCCGTCTGTCCGTCTGTTGAAAGCACGATAGAGGTCGCACCGTAAAAGCTAGGAGGCTCAAATTTTGCCAGAATCTTTCTTATAGACAAGGTTTGTTTGGTATTGAAAATGGGCCAAATCGGAATATTAGGAAGAGAGTTATAGCTCGAAAAGCAAGAGTAGGTCGAAAAAACCGTGTCCTTCGAACATCAAATAAAATAGAATTGTGTCCAAACGCCTTAACGTAGCCTCATGAAACTTCGAATATATACTTCCTGGGTAAAGACAATATCTTTCCTCGAAAATTGTCTAAAGAGGAGTTATCGATCAAAATGCACGAAAATTTATACCGCACAGTGTATTTTTCGGTATATTTAAAAACAAAAACGTCATAAAAGCAACAAAACTAGATGTACGACTCTGAAATTTTGCACACTTTGCTTTTTGGTGAGGGGCTTTTTTGTAGCGGAAAATCAATGTGCCACGCCCACTTCAACGCCCACCTCCCATATAACGTTTTACCTAAAATTCATATAATTTCTCTATTAATAAAGATTTTGGAATAATAAAGGGCTATATTGAAACACCTAAGTTGTACTCATTCGCAAAAATAACTTTGACACGCCTACTATAACGCCCACTTTTCACGTTATCTACCGTTAATGAAATTTAAAAGCTCATAAAACCGCTAAAATTAGAGGTATGATGATAAAATTTGCTACGTATATCCCCCTAGGCAATTTCATTACTATGCCAAAAAAATTCATATAATTCTCTATTAATAAAGATTTTGGAATAATAAAGGACTATATTGAAACACCTAAGTTGTACTCATTAGCAAAAACAACTTTGACACGCCTACTATAACGCCCACTTTCACTTTTGAATTGTGTCCAGACGCATAAACGTAGTCATGAAACTTCGAATATATATTTATCGAGTCAAAAGATTATTTCCTTGAAAATCGCTTAAATTTATGAATTAGGAAAAGAGTTATAGATAAAAATGTACGAAAATTTATATTGCACAGTGTATATTTCAAATTTAAAACGTAATAAAACTGACAAAACTATATGTACGATTCTGAAATTTTGCAAACATGGTTTTTTGGTCAAAGTCTTCGTTATAACGGAAAATAGATGTGCCACGCACACTTTTTTCCTTAAATTTTTATAAAAATATATTAGTCATACATATTAGCATTTATTCATCTTACACTGTGCCATTTATTGTACTGTAGCTAAATATAAGATAAAGATGATAAGATAGATGACTCTACTAGCAACTACTAGATGGCATGCTAACAACTTATGCTTATGTTCTCCTTAAATTATGCTCTATTAAAAATGGGAATTTAGGAAAGTTTTGACCTAAGTAAAAAAAAAATATCTCTAAACATATAAACAATTTATTTTCATGTACTAATTGCTAACGAATTTTAAAATTATACAAAACTTATTTCGTTTGAAAATCTTTTAAAAGCAAAATGTTATAGAAGTTTAAAAATCAAAATCTTACTAATAAATTTCCCGTTTTAGAAAAACGCAGAGAATGTATATTTTAAATCACCCTGTGGCCCTTAAAATTTAACCTTAAATTCACTTTCTTCCTCTTAAATTCATGTAAATTCTCTATGAATAAAGATTTTGGAATACTAAAGGACTATATTGAAATATCTAAGTTATGTTTATTAGCAGAAACTTTATTGACACGCGTATTTTAACGGCCACTTTCATTGAAAGACTAAATTTACGAAAACATTTTACCAGCATACCGAAGTTATAATGGGTGGTTTTATTTTAAAGGACTATGTTGATTTTGAATAAAATTATTATGAAATTATTATCATTTATTTTTGTAATGATAATATTTGTATGCTTCAATTATGTATGGAACAAAATATCGGCCAAATGGCTCCAAACCTAAGCGGCACACCACGATCCGATAGTCCAAATTTTCAATGACACTGTTGATGCTCGATTGTTGGGCACGATGATGAGTCGAGGTTGCTTGCTCTTTTGCCACGTTATCGTGAAAAACAGCAATGTTTCCCATTCAACGAACTAAGACGGCATTCACAGATGTTTTCACATTTCATACAGACCTGCTTTGCAGACATTTAAATATTTTTTACAATTCTCACGGTTGTGGACGAATTCGTATGATTATGTTGACCAAAAGAATCACGAAGTGCACAAAATGCATTTTGATTTGAACGCCCATTTTTATAAAAATCTTTAATATTTAAAAGCGTTGCTCGATTGCGTATCTTTCCACGGTTTAAATTGAGTTAGTCTGAGATTGAGAAATGTCAAATGAAATACAAGAAAAAAGTTGAAGTTTAGATGTGGTTCACCTTAAACATGGGCCCTTAAAATTTAACCACCCTCTACAAAGAAAGTGATACATATTTTATTATAAAAAGATTATTCTATAGCGATTAGCAAAATAATAAATATTGTGCCTTAAACGTACACAAAATTGGTGGTGGGTATAAAAGATTCGGCACAGCCGAATATAGTGCTCTTACTTGTTTTATGTAGTTTTGACAGATAAATTGTAAATTAATTTTTTTTTACCTCATGTACCTAAATTCGTTTATAGAAAACCAAACTCACTAAAGCCGATGTTATGCCGACAAACACTTACACATATTTGGTCGTACTGTACAACCAATTTTAGTTTTGCATGAATTCTAAACAAAATAGCTTGTTTCTGTACTGTCGCTCAAAAGAGAACGATTCAACGGACGGGTAAATTGTTGCAAATTGAACAAAAATTAGCGATCACTGAAACGAACGATGTTGCACAACTCTACTATGTAGCACAAAAAAACCGTAATATTAAATACTTAATTGAAAAATTCAGTTTTCCATCCATCGCTCAGCTTTCATTGTTATCAATCATATAGTTGCATGTAAATTGAATTTTTATAATCATCTTAAATAAATAAACATGCCCAATCCAGCTCTACTTAATTTTTGTATTTCTACACACAGTTGTATTTGATATTATTCATCCTACAGGCTGTTGTTTGAGATGGATCGTTGCCAGAAAATTCGTGGAAAATTTTAAAAAACCTTTATTTACGAATATGTCTCGAGAGGTAGCTTTTCAACTTTCGCAATCATAAACTAATGTTTATTTGATATTGGTGCCGAATATGTTAATCTAAGCACAACTTGATATTGAGGACAGATTAATAAGCAGTATATAAAATCATTAAGAACGGATTTAGCACTTTTATTTTTTCTCTTTCTATTACTGAATATTTAGCAGTTTGATGTTTTTATGTTAAAAATTTGGAAAACTTTAAATTGTAAATTTAAATCTTCATGATCATACTTCGCCGAATCGATGACAATTCTTTATATATGGTGATTTCCGGTTTTATAACTATTTTTTGTTAGTTTTTATTTCATTAACTCATTTTATAATAATTCAAAAAGCTTAGTTTGTAACATATTGACGTTAAAGGAAACCCTTAATATCTTTTAAAATATTATTGTAGTTTTTCGATGAAGAATGATGTTTATGTCATAGAAGTAAGTATGACCTTTTAGCTTAAACAGGATGCTTAACGTATTATATATCATTTAATAAAAAAGGGCCTTTTGTTATCCTTAAATTAAAGTTAGTAGATAATACTTGATTGTTCAGGTATAAAATTGTTATTATTGTTTTTTAAAAAGATTATTTTCTTCATGTTTCATCTTTTTAATTTCAGAAAATAAGCAATAACCAAAAAGCTCACCAAAAAGCACTAAAACATTACTAAAAATGGTATAAGCCATTTGTAGTAAAAATGTTTGTATTTTCTTTTTCTTAAATAAGCATACACATGTTTGTAACACAGACTACCACGTAAGTAACCATTTTATACCAGCTTAATATTGTAACAGCACATTTATTGTCAATTATTTTGTTTAGATGGATTTTTTATGTCCTTTTGCTGACACACACATTTTAGTATCTTATTTTTTACATTTGTGTTGAAATATTATGCTTTACCTTTAGTTTCATGTCGCCATGCTTAAAATGTCACCCACGTACACGAAACTCTAAGCCCAATGTAGCCACTTCTAAACCTTCACGTCCAACTATTTTGGGTTCATAATAACGCAGATACGAACGATTTGCATGGACACCGTTAATCAACCAACTGAGATGACAGATGGGCTTTGATGGCGCTGATGTGCAGTTAACAGACACTTTCTCACCGATTGAATAGCGCGGTTGACCACCAGTAATTTGTGGTCCTTTTAATGGTGTAACTGTAAATAGAAAAATATTTTTTTTTTTAATTTTTCTAACCTTATTTTATATGTTTAAATGTGAGTGTGTGAATATATTGGAATTTATGTCAATAATGGCTTAAAAATTGCTATGGAATATGCCAAATAGTTAGGCATACGTATGTATGTATATATAATAAGGTTAGTTAATAAAACATGTATTTTGTTGGTGCTGGCATGCATGCATTAACTAGATGGCTGTATAAGCATACACCCACACATATGCAACGCGCATATATTGGTGGTCGGTGGTATTGGTGTGGTATTGTAAGTATATTTTTGTTGTTTCTTTATCCCAGCTGCATACTTCATATGTGCTATTAAATGTTTCTATAAATGTCGTGCTTACATACACCAATACTATGGCATGTATGTATGCGAATATAATTATGTATATGGCGGTAATGCGTTGTAGTAATGTGTACTCTTTCAATTGAAATTTATATGTATTTGACGTAGTACATCATCTGGTCATAATATCAAATACGTGTTTTGTACACCTCCCTGTTTTATTTTAGCAACATGTTTTTGTTGTTGTTGTTTTATTTTACCATTTCAATGGATACATTTATAATATATTTGTGTGGTTACACAAAATGCACATTTAATTAAAATTAATTTTGTTTAATCCCATGAGTAGAGACAAAAAAAAAAGAAGGTTTTTATAAATAAATAACAATAGAATGAATTATGTGTGACAATATTATTCTCTCAATAAATATCAAATTTATTAAATTAGCAAAAACAAAAACTTTTGCATTAGAGAAAAATAAAAAGCCAGCCATCACATTTCGCAAATAAATTAAATTAATTACTACGCTGTATAGGAAATTCTTACGCACGTACCTTTATTTAATCAACATCAATATGAGTTTGTTGATTATAAGGTCGTGTATAATAATTAGTTGTATAAAAAGTAAATGTGACTTTATTAGGGATATTCGTTTTACATATTGATGAAGCAAAAACAAGCAACACATGCGACAAAAAAATAAATAAAAAATTTTTTTTCAGTATTTAAAAAATTTATTATTCACGGAGCAAAATCTAATAAAATTTTTCAAAAATTTACGCTTAAACAATTTACCGGAGTAGTATGTTTTTTTTATTTAGCATGCAATGTTTGTTTTTGGTGTAGAGCTAATGGGTTAAAATCATGCCTTAAATTTATAAAAAAAATTAAAAATTAATTAAGTTTAACACTTCACTTTGTCTTTCTTTCAACTTAAACATGCTATAATACTTTATGTTCAGCAAAATAGAGATGATTTTTAAGTCGTTAAGTAATACTGCATAGTGCTTTGTTATACAAATAAATCATATAACACCTTGAACAAATTGTGATTGAATATATATTTTTTGTAAAACAAAAATCCACTTGAGAAACTCGTTTTTGTGGATTGCGAAGGACACTACATTAAAGAAATTTTAGCGTTTAAGAAAAGGTTTTTTTGATTGCATTTGTTTTTTAAATTGGCTTAAAATTTTAATTAAACATTATCTTGGGTTATTTAAAAATATGTCGAAAAAATGTCTTTCAAATTAAATTAAATTAAGACTATTTCCTACATATGCCTTTTTATACCCGCCACCAAAAAAATGGTGGGGGTATATTCATTTTGTCATTCCGTTTGTAACACATCGAAATATCCATTTTAGACCCCATAAAGTATATATATTCTGAATCAGGGTTTGATTTGATGACGATCTAGCTATGTCCGTCCGTCTGTCCGTCTGTCCGTCTCTCCGTCTGTCCGTCTGTCTGTCTGTCCGTCTGTCCGTCTGTTGAAAGCACGATAGAGGTCGCACCGAAAAAGCTAGGGGGCTCAAATTTTGCCAGAATCTTTCTTATAGACAAGGTTTGTTTGGTATTGAAAATGGGCTAAATCGGATTATTAGGAAGAGAGTTATAGCTCGAAAAGCAAGAGTAGGTCGAAAAAACCGTGTCCTTCGAACATCGAATAAAATGGAATTGTGTCCAAACGCCTTAACGTAGCCTCATGAAACTTCAAATATATATTTCCTGGGTAAAGGCAATAGTTTTCCCCGAAAATTGTCTAAATCTATGCATTAGGAGAGGAGCTATCGATCAAAATGTACGAAAATTTATACCGCACAGTGTATTTTTCGGTATATTTAAAAACAAAAACGTCATAAAAGCAACAAAATTGGATGTACGACTCTGAAATTTTGCACACTTTTCTTTTTGAAGACACGCTTTCTTGTAACGGCAAATCAATGTGCCACGCCCACTTTTACGCCCACCTCCCATATAACGTTTTAACTAAAATTCATATTATTTCTCTATTAATAAAGATTTTGGAATAATAAAGGCCAATCTTGAAACACCTCAGTTGTACTCATTCGCAAAAATAACTTTGACACGCCTACTATAACGCCCACTTTTCACGTTATCTACCGTTAATGAAATTTAAAAGCTCATAAAACCGCTAAAATTAGAGGTATGATGATCAAATTTGCTACGTCTATCCCCCTAGGCAACTTCATTACTATGCCAAAAAATTAAGGTGCCACGCCCACTTTTACGCCCACCTCCCATATAACGTTTTACCTAAAATTCATATAATTTCTCTATTAATAAAGATTTTGGAATAATAAAGGGCTATATTGAAACACTTAAGTTGTACTCTTTAGCAAAAACAACTTTGACACGCCTACTATAACGCCCACTTTCACTTTTGAATTGTGTCCAGACGCATAAACGTAGTCATGAAACTTCGAATATATATTTATCGAGTCAAAAGAATATTTTTCCCTGAAAATCGCTTAAATTTATGAATTAGGAAAAGAGTTATAGATAAAAATGTACGAAAATTTATACCGCACAGTGTATATTTCAAATTTAAAACGTAATAAAACTGACAAAACTATATGTACGATTCTGAAATTTTGCAAACATGGTTTTTTGGTCAAAGTCTTCGTTATAACGGAAAATAGATGTGCCACGCACACTTTTTTCCTTAAATTTTTATAAAAATATATTAGTCATACATATTAAATAGCATTTATTTATCTTACACTGCACTATTTATTGTACTGTAGCTAAATATAAGATAAAGATGATAAGATAGATGACTCTACTAGCAACTACTAGATGGCATGCTAACAACTTATGCTTAAGTTCTCCTGAAGTTATGCTCTATTAAAAATGGGAATTTAGGAAAATTTTGATCTAAGTCAAAAAAAATTATCTCTTAACATTATAAACAATTTATTTTCATGTACTAATGGCTAACAAATTTTAAAATTATACAAAACTTATTTCGTTTTAAAATCTTTTAAAAGCAAAATGTTATAGAAGTTTAAAAATCAAAATCTTACTAATAGATTTCCCGTTTTAGAAAAATGCAGAGAATGTATATTAATCACCCTATCGCCCTTAAAATTTAACCTTAAATTCACTTTCTTCCTCTTAAATTCATGTAAATTCTATATGAATAAAGATTTTGGAATACTAAAGGACTATATTGAAATATCTAAGTTATGTTTATTAGCAGAAACTTTATTGACACGCGTATTTTAACGTCCACTTTCATTGAAAGACTAAATTTACGAAAACATTTTACTAGCATACCGAAGTTATAATGGTTGGTTTTATTTTAAGGGACTAAGTTGATTTTGAATAAAAATATTATGAAATTATCATCATTTATTTTTATAATAATAATATTTGTATGCTTCAATTATGTATGGAACAAAATATCGGCCAAATGGCCCCCCAACCTAAGCGGCACATCACGATCCGATAGTCCAAATTTTCAATGACAATGTTGATGCTCGATTGTTGGGCACGATGATGAGTCGAGGTTGCTTGCTCTTTTGCCACGTTATCGTGAAAAACAGCAATGTTTCCCATTCAACGAACTAAGATGGCATTCACAGATGTTTTCACATTTCATACAGACCTGCTTTGCAGACATTTAAATATTTTTTACAATTCTCACGATTGTGGACGAATTCGAACGATTATGTTGACCAAAAGAATCACGAAGTGCACAAAATGCATTTTAATTGAACGCCCATTTTTATAAAAATCTTTAATATTTAAAAGCGTTGCTCGATTGCGTATCTTTCCACGGTTCAAATTAAGTTAGTCTGAGATTGAGAAATGTCAAATGAAATACAAGAAAAAAGTTGAATTAGATGTGGTTCACCTTAAACATGGGCCGTTAACATTTAACCACCCTCTACAAAGAAAGTGATACATATTTTATTATAAAGAGATTATTCTATAGCGATTAACAAAATAATATATATTGTGCTTTAAATGTACACAAAATTGGTGGTGGGTATAAAAGATTCGGCACAGCCGAATATAGTGCTCTTACTTGTTTTAATACAAATTTTAAAACTGCCGATTTTCGAAAACGAATAACAAATATCCATAAAAAGTTATCATTATTTCAATGTTTTTGAAGTATTTGAGTTTTAGTTTAAGAACGGTTTACGGAGAAGAATGGGCATTTCTTTAAGTTTGATAGACTGACTTGCAACGAGGAATTTTTTAAAAGTAGGCATTTAGCTATGATATTCCAAAGTGAAGGAACATTTCTACACAAAAAAGAAAAAGGACAAAATTAGCCAAATGCAATAAAAGAGAGGAATCAACACTATTATTTAATAAAGGGAAGTTAACTGTGTCAGAGTTTCTTTATAGAATCATTTCGAAGAAAATAAAATTTGTGTAAATATGGTGCCTAAAGAGAACATAGTTTAAGTAGAATTCTCTGAAGGCGAATCAGCAGATGAAATGTTTGAGTTACCGATCTTAGAGAATGAAAATCTATGTGTATGAGATAAAGCTCAAAATACTGTTCTTCTACCATGCAAACGTCTTAAAATATGCAATGAGTCTGACGTAAAATTAATGGCAGATGCAATTTCGAATGGGTTTTAAATATATAGTTGCTCTAGTTGCCGCAAAATAGTTGATGAACCAATGCAAGTTTTTTTTAAAGTTTTAAACTTATTGTAAACTAGCTTGTGCCCGCGACTTCGTGTGCATAGTTATCGGGATAAAAGGTAGACTTAGTATTAACAACAAAAATAAAAATATTTACAACACAAACAACCCCTTTAAGGATGTGTTATGATGAGTTTGCCAACGACTTCGCGTTATTATCGCGATTAAAAGTAGCCTATGTGTTAATCTGGGTCGTTATCTATCTATGTGGCAAATTTCATTTAGTTCCGTTCAGCCGTTTTTGCGTGATTGAGTAACAAATATCCAAACATCCATTATATTATTATTATATTAGTAGGAAGTAGGATAAGCTTTGAAGTAATTTGTTAAAATTTTTTTAATATCTAATGGAGGTTTATTTTATTTAAAAAATTGGGCTGTTATACCCTTGACAGACATAGGGTTTGTATACGATATTAGTATGGTATACTACACGTGTGTCAACCTAAACTACAATTAAACCATTGAACAAATCGGTCTACGATTAGTTTGTATACAACAAAAATTTAACTCGTATAAATGTGATATACAAACAATCGAACAAACTAGATTGTTGATGGTTTATATACATGAACATGTACAAGGTATAAATTTAGTGTACATACTATGTAATGTAAACCATATGTCTGTCAGGGTTATAAAATGAAATAACTCCTCCAAATATTGGGATGTTATTTTACTTCTGTTTGGGCTTTTCATTCATTTTATTTGAAACTTATTTCATTTTTAAAATTGCGGATTTACTTCATCTGAGACAAGATCCCAGATAATAGGAACGTGTTGCGTTTTGCTTCTGGGGAATTATTTTATGCCGCCTAAAAAAAAATATTGCTTGAAGAATTTTATGTGTATTTGTCTTCGTGACGCTATTGATGTGAAAAAGCTTTATTGTAAAAGTATACCTTATTCTAACATTTTGTTAATTTTCCAAACTGATGTTGATGATGTAATTTCTGACTGGTGGGCATTGTTTTCAAAATATCTAAAATTTGGCCTATATCTGCCTGCATCTGTATTTGAGTATTTGTTTCAAAATTCACTTACATACAGTAGTCTTTTCTATTTTGTCAATTTGTTCTATGAGAATTGTAATCTGCGAGATGGACAGACTGACAGATAATGTATAGGACGAATAGAAGGACATATATTTAAAAATGATTCATCAATATATAAATAAATATACCAAATTTTATTATAATGATGCTAGTTTGGCAGAAGTTATAGCATTTTTTCGATTAAGGATACAGGGTAGAATTAGAATCAATTATGAAATAAATCTCTATAAATATTTATACAAAAATTATATAAAATAAAATTAAAAATATTAAGTTTGTTTCAGATTTAAGGGGCAATTTTATTTCTTTATTTTAAAATTTTATTAACCAACTTGTATTAGAACATAAATAAATCACTAAAAACTAACAAATACTGCTTTAATTTATTGATTGTGATTATGTGGGGGACAGCATTTTACAGCGGTTACTATTAACTCAAAACTCGTCTTATGGCAATTTCCAAAGATGACAGACTTTAAAATATGAACTACTATTAAAGCATAAACGCCGATTTGAATTTAATTCTAAGAGCCAAAAGAGGAAATGTAACATAAAAGTGCTCAGCCATTAGCTAATATTTATCAATGTTTCTTTCTATCTTAATCTTTGTGTTCTTTAAAGGCTAAATATTTATTTTGTACCTTATCTTTTTCAAGCGACAAGCAATGTCTGTTACAACCAATTATAGCGCTCTTAGTTGTATGTTGTTAGATTGTTTGAGTGTCGTATACTTATACTTATCATTAAAAACAAATTAACTTATTTTTATTGAATCATTAGAGCAGCTTAGAAAGGTTAAGCTATTTAAGTGCCATATTAAATTGAATTAAATATATAAATGACATAAGACTTATTGATTTAGAAAAACATGCTGTGTTAACGTTAACGTTTACGTCAAAGCATAATGCTCAATCATTGACCTTAAAAACATGTTTCACCACATTTAAGTGTTTTTCTGGCTGTGAAAACCAAACGACAGAAAAGCTTTTTCAAATGTCGTTCTAAGGACTTTCCATCTTATTCATCATTTTGTTCTATTTTTATTTCCCCAAACATAAATTTTGTTCTCAATATATAAATCAGATTAAGAAAAAAAAATGAAAAAAGTTCATTTAACACGCACATGTTCATAGTAAATGGTCGTTTAATAATGCTCACAATTTTTTTTTTTAATTTCCTAGCCAAAAGAGAGTTATGAGCACAAAATATATAAACATTTGTGTTGGGAGAAATACAGGTCCAACAAACAAATTTATGTATCCTTTATGTAATTTAAGTGCATTTCTTAGATTTTATATATAAATTTGTAGGGAAAAAATACTATAAAACCACTGGGGTTATTCAAGACATACAATTGTATTTTTTATGCCACAAAATATATTTATGGAATGTTTTTTGTAACAATAGTATTCATTTAAAAAGCAATAACAATTAACACTAACACAGAATGGTTGCCAAAATGTACACAAGCAAGCGTGAAAAGCTTAATAGAAACAAGGCAACATTGGCTTGAATACCCAACCCATTTACAAACAACAACAAGTTCCATGCGTATTAGTATTAGTAATATTTAATGGCGATTTTAACAACACGTTTTTATACTTAATGGTGTATGTGAGCAATGGCATGTATTGAATATTTAATTAATTATCCTTGTTATGAATTATTTAAACATAAATTTATGACCATATAACATGTCTACGTACGTATCTATGTGGTAAAAAAACTTGCAGCAAGAACGAGTAGAGTGAGCGCCACAGATAGAATACTTGATTTTGTTTAAATTTTGTTCTATAAATAAAATACATTGTTTTAAACTTCATTTTGTAAATAAAAGAAAATTAGATATAATTTGAATATTAAAATAAAAAACCCACAAAATTGGGGGCTCAACCAAAATTATTAATTATTTTTTGTCGCGAAAAGTTTTGTAGAACAAAATAGCAGAGACGTTTATCTATTCATCGAAGAAGATCGTAAAGGAAACAAAAATCGTTGCTTTTACAAAAAACAATGCCTTGTTTAGGAGATTTTGAATTTGTACGAAACAAATTGGCGACGATTGGTCGTGCTGTAGTAGTGGCTTTTCACAAACTAGTGTACGAGGAGGAAGGCGACCGTGGCAACAGACAACGTCTGCGACAATTTGAAGGTTTTCAGAAAAGCGAGGAAAATTACAGAGCCAAGGAGAAATATGTTAAAGAAAACTTAAGCCTGGCTGCCTTGGTTTGTATATGCAATTTGCTTGATCTAGATTATAACAAGGACAACTTGTTTGATCACATTTACACGAATTTGCTCAAGGGCCAGTTGTTATGTTCAAGGCATGTAGACGACGTTGATGAAGATGATTATCATGATGACGATGATAATGATGCAGACAACACAATCATGCAGAACAACAACCAGCAAATGACGGCTACGAATAATGTTTTGATAATGAATGAACGAAGAAATAGTAGTTTAGATAATTACAACGACGGCAATGAGCAACAAGGTTTACGACGTAATATAAACTTTGATAATAATAACGACTATAGGCAGGAAACCTCACGACGCAACGACGATTACAACGACGGCTACAGGCAACATACTTCACGATGTGGTGTTGACTATTCAACAAAATTCTCAATAAATTTTCGAGATATTGAGGACTCAATAAGACCTTTTGATGGAAGTGGCAATCTACCAATTGATATTTGGATTAACGATTTTGAAGAGACTGCAGCTGTTATGTATTGGGACGAATTTCAAAAGTTTATATTTGCAAAAAAATCTCTTAGAGGCCTCGCAAAGCTATTTATTCAAAGTGAAAGAGGCATAACAACGTGGAAAAAATTAAAGCAGGTATTAATTGAAGAGTTTAAAGCTACCGCCAACAGTGCTCAACTGCATAAAATGCTTACTGAACGAAAGATAAATAAAGATGAAAGCGTTCATGAATACTTTTTGAAGATGAAAGAAATGGCTTCACGCGGTAATATAGAAGACAATGCGTTAATGCAATATGTTATTGACGGCATACGAGATTTAACAATAAATAAAACCATTTTATACGGTGCGTGTAATCTAAAAGATTTTAAAGAAAAACTAAAATGTTACGAAATGATGCAGGAGAGAATTCCTAAGTTAAAAGTCGATGCCAGAACAACAAGCAACAATAAAATAGCTGTTAAAAGTGAAAAGACTATAATCTGTTATAACTGTGGTGATAAAGGACACACATCCAAAGATTGCAAAGATAAGTGCAAAGGCGTTAAATGCTTTGGCTGTAACAAATTTGGCCATATTTCAAAAGAATGCCCGGAAAAAACTGTAAAGGCAAATGTGCGGCAATTAGCGGTTGAGAATATAATGAAGGTTAACGTCACATTTTCAGACCAAAAGTGGATAGCTTTATTTGATACTGGCAGTAAATTTAATATCGTGTCCCTGAAAGTGTATAATTCTTTAAATAAACCAAAACTATCTAAATCTGATTTTTATCTGATTGGATTTGGTAATAACTCCAACAAGATTAAGCCAATTGGAAATTTTAAGGCCAGCGTAGTGATCGAAGGCGAAAAATACGATTTAACTTTTCACGTGGTTTCAGTCTCCTGTATTGATGTAGAAGTGATACTGGGAAACGAATTCTGTAAGTTTGCTGAAATCAAAATTACACCTGATGGACTGAAAATAAGTAGAGTTAACGATGAGATTTCTGAAGAAGTGCATAGTATTATGGTGATGGATGTATGTGCTGATACTAATGTAAGTGATATTAATATTGAAGAAACAGCTAGTGATAGGGCTAAACAAACTGTAGAAGAAATGATTCGTAATTATAAACCGAATAAGTGCAAAACCACTAATATCGAAATGCGTATAGTTTTGAAGGACGAGAGACCTATATTTTGTAATCCCAGACGACTACCAATAAAAGAAAGAAGTATTGTAGACAATCAGATTGAGAAGTGGTTGGAAGAAGGTATTATAGAACCATCAGAATCAGAGTTTTGTAGTCCGATTGTGTTAGTAAGGAAAAAAGATTCTACACCTAGATTGTGCATTGATTATAGACGAATCAATAAGGTAATCGTAAAAGATCGTTATCCTCTACCCCTTATCGAGGATCAACTTGATCGTTTGCAAAATTCGTTAATATTTAGCACAATTGATTTGCGAAATGGCTTCTTCCATGTTTCCGTAAACGAAGAATGCAGAAAATATACATCGTTTGTTACGCATAATGGCCAGTACCAGTTTCTGAAAGTTCCATTTGGGCTATCAAACTCTCCTGGAGTATTTCAACGGCATGTAAATGCAATATTTCGTAATTTGACTCGTGAAGGCATAGCTTTACCATATATAGACGACATCATTATTCCAGCGAAAGATGAAGACGAGGCACTGCTTAATTTAAAACGTGTATTAGAGGTCAGTGAGGACTACGGTTTGGATATAAATATTAAAAAATGTAACTTCTTGAAAAAAAGAGTTCAATTCCTTGGTCACGTTATTGAGAATCAGCGTATATCACCATCAGACGAGAAAACAAATGCAATGGTTAGTTACCCAGTCCCTCAAAATGTCAAACAGTTGGAAAGGTTCCTTGGCCTTGCAGGCTACTTTAGAAAATTTATTCCAAAATTTTCAATTATTGCTAAGCCCCTTACCGATCTTAAGAAGCAGAATGCAAAGTTTGTATTTCAAGATGCACAAATAACTTCATTTAATGCTCTTAAAAACATTTTAAGTAACGGTCCAGTATTGAACTTGTATAACCAAAATTTTGAGACCGAAGTTCATACTGATGCATCCATTGACGGGTACGGAGCAGTTCTTCTACAAAAATCTCCACATGACAATCTTTTGCATCCGGTATACTATATGAGCAAGAAGACAACCGACCAAGAACGAAAGTATACAAGCTACGAGCTGGAGGTGTTAGCAGTCATAGAGGCATTAAAGAAGTTCAGGGTATATTTGATTGGTTTACAATTTAAACTCGTAACGGACTGTAACGCTTTTACGAAGACGCTGGACAAAAAGGATTTATGCACAAGAGTCGCTCGTTGGATACTTTTTCTGCAAGAATACGATTACACAGTAGAACATCGACCTGGATCACAAATGCGACATGTAGACGCCCTAAGTCGTCATCCGATCATGGTTTTAAAAGAAGATAACCTTATTTCAAAAGTCCAACACTTACAAAATTAAGATGAAGACCTTATGACCATAAAACATATTCTAGAAGATAAGTCATCGTATAACGACTATTTTCTAAAGGGAGACATTTTGTATAAAATCGTAAATGATTGTGAATTATTGGTGATTCCAAAAGGTATGCATACTGAAATCATAAAGAAGGCGCATGAAAAAGGTCATTTCTCAACTAAGAAAACTAAAGAGCTGATAAGTAATGAGTACTTTATACCGAAAATAGAGGATAAAATACAGAGGTTTGTTTCTAATTGTATACCATGTATCATAACGAATAGGAAACGAGGAAAGCAGGAGGGGAAATTGCATCCACTGCACAAAGAAGCAACGCCGCTGCATACGTATCATATTGACTTTCTAGGCCCACTTGAATCGACCAGTAAAATGTACAACCATATTTTTGCGGTGATAGATTCGTTTACTAAGTTTTGCTGGTTATACCCTACAAAGACAACGTCTGCCAAAGATGCCATTACCCGCTTACAATTACAAAGTAGTATTTTCGGTAATCCGTTCCAGATTATATCAGATCGTGGTTCAGCCTTTACAAGCGAAGAATTCAAGACTTATTGCGAAGAGGAAAAAATAACACAGATTCTGATCACAACAGGTCTCCCCCGTGCAAACGGACAAGTAGAAAGGCTTAATAGCGTGATAGTCTCACTTCTGTCAAAGTTGAGTATTGATGACCCGTCGAAATGGTACAAATTCGATGGAAAAGTGCAACAAATTATAAACTCAACGTACCATAGAAGTATTGGTACCACTCCATTCGAAGTGCTTGTTGGCACCAAGATGAAAACTAAAGATGATGTTCAACTTAAAGAGCTGGTAGAACGGGAATTTGCAGCTAAACATGAGGAACAAAGAAACGAGATAAGACAAGCAGCGAAACAACAAATACAAGAGGTTCAACTGGAGAATAAGAGAAGCTATGATCTCCGTCGTAAGCCGTCCAAACAATACAACGTTCATGATCTAGTTGCCATCAAAAGGATTCAGTTTGGAGCAGGTCTCAAACTTAAGCCGAAGTATCTGGGCCCATACCAGATTGTTAAGACGAAACAGAATGATACATACGATGTTGTCAAATTTGGTGAATGTGAAGGTCCAAAACGTACCACTTCATGTGCAGAATTCATGAAGCCGTGGTCAAATGGTGTTGATGTTGAATCTGATTAATTAAACCCGCAGGATGGCCGAGATGTGGTAAAAAAACTTGCAGCAAGAACGAGTAGAGTGAGCGCCACAGATAGAATACTTGATTTTGTTTAAATTTTGTTCTATAAATAAAATACATTGTTTTAAACTTCATTTTGTAAATAAAAGAAAATTAGATATAATTTGAATATTAAAATAAAAAACCCACATCTATGTATGTGCACACGTATGCGAGTATGTTTGAAACACAGCTGTAAAGTCTTACATACAAAAAAGAAATAATAATAATGTTTCGTGCATAGAATTTTTTATGTTACAATCTTTGTTTGAAACGTTAATGGCCTTTACACAATTGTAGCCGTTAGCCATAAGACAAGCTGCATGACTGCATCCAACCAAAATAACCACATGCTTGTATAACTTTTCATATAGTGTTGTGTAGTGTGGGAGGGTTTTGAATTTGATATAAAGATTTTACGATACTTGAATTGCTTACCTACTACAATCATATCCTCATGACCGGAAACAGTTTGAAATGATGGTGCTTCACCGGATACTTCACAGCGATAACGACCTGTTGATTGGAGAGTGACACGATTCAATACCACCACATTGTCTGTTGAATTTTGTAACTGTAAAAAGATGAAACTAATGTTATCTTAAGGATTATATTTGTTTAAGAATAAAATGTTGCTATTGATGTAATACTTCTACTCTAGCCACGTTATGGGATTTTTCATAGTTATGAACCAATTTGTATTCATTATAACATTGAGAAATAATTTGTTCAAAGTGCTAATTAAATACAAATTAATTGAAGGCAAGCATAATGGATTGTCGTGAGTAAAGATCCTACAAATTAATTGGACATTGTTAGATAAGGTTTCAGTTTTATATGTTTTGAAGTTTTCTGCTGTTGGACAATAAGAGTAGCTTTGGGTTTTAATTTCGTAGAAAAAAAAATTACCAGTAGTTAGTTGGTATTGTCAAAAGTCTATTTAAAAGAACACTGCCTACAACAAACCATTTTAAGTTAAATCTAAGCATATATTAATAAAGATATTTTGGTTATTGAAATTATAAGCTTTTAAATATTTTTCATCTGAAGTGTTACTAAAATAATAAAAATGTTTCTACTTACGAATATGGATCGTAAATAACAGACAAACGTTTAAAATTTTTTTACTCTTACTTTAAGTGATAATTAAAATATGGCAAGAGCAACCAACATCCTTTCACGTCGATTTTTTAACAAAACTTGTTTTAGCGATAAAGCTAATTTTTTATTCAAATATTACGTCAACATATGGGCCATTGCATAAAAAAGAGACTATTCGGTGTGTATTATGATCTGGGCCATATTTTTTTATCAAAAATTATGCTGGAATCCACGTGCAAACCACTACTATTGTGCAGTACTCGATGAAAAGGTTTTAGTAAAGTGTGACATATTATTTGATAGACAAATGGATAGGAAGAAAGAACTACCTTTTTGATATTAGGAATACTGCATAGACGAAAGAATTTCTCAACATAAAATTAATTGTTATGGGGTGCCAAAGCGGATCACTAATTACTCGGATTCTTTTTCAAAATTTCAATAGATATGTAGCGACCAAATAAAAATGCTTGGATATATTAAAATTTGATGAATAATTTTAATTGTAGTTAAAACTTTGGTTGTTTTCAGACAATGAGACTTCTTATTTTCGTTTAATGTTTTAATATTTTTTTTTTATTTTATTGCAGATGTAGGCAAATTTGCTATATATTCCTTATTTTGAATACAAACCCTGAAGCAAATAAGTTTACATATAGTATAAAGTTGCTTCAGGAAAGAAAGTTTTGGTAAACTAACTATGCCAAGCAAGGTTGGTTCTCAATCAATGAGCTTCCAATATCAGCGCTGCCTTAGGGCTCCTTTATTTTTCACCGAGTACATATCGTAAGACAAGTTATAAATAAAGACTATATGTGGTTTTGTTTACGTCAGCCCCGACAGCAAATGACAGAATATGATGGTAAAATTTTGCTTAAGAGCTCAGGTGTTTTTTTACTCAAGGAGACAAGTATGGTTGTTCAACAACAGAATTGAGTTTTTATTGCGTAATAAGCCGAATAACCAACCAAGTAAATATTTTGCTAAAAAGCAACAGCAGTCGTAGATTTTATTGTGTGCAGGTGTCCTCACTCTGCAAGTATGAGTCACTAAATTACCGGTATTTATTTCTGCTGAGAAAGCAAATAAAATTAGTGGTTGCAAGAAGTCCACAGCAAGGTCGAGCATCACTTGTTTTCTTGTTTGGGAATAAACAAAAGACACCCAGTAATATCCAAACAGATAACACCTAGAATAATTTCTTGGGACTCACTGATTTCCTGACTTTGACTCTGGTCTGTATTAAGTAAGTATTAGGGGGGGCGCGTTTTTTCTCAGAGGTTAAAAGCTATCTGTCTGCTTTCCTCCTGGGTGTGGCAAGAAGCGACTCCTCTGTCCGAAATTTCCAAGCATCTTACAACTTCCGGTCTTAGACAAAGTACTCCCTGGTCATGTCATTAGGCTCCCGTCTGATAAAGTGAGAAGGCGTGCAGTACTGAGTACCCAGAGTGCATGCTAATACCGATGCGTCTCTGGAAACTAGGCATCAATCCGATGGCATTTAGTCACTGAAAGTCAACTGTATTTAGCCGGCGGTACGTTCGCAGCCCCAACTCTAGGATCGGAAACTATGGCCTAATCAGTCAATCTCCTTAAGTTTAAACGATTACAGAAACGTCAATTGACGCACTCATTTTCCTGTGGACATTTGATCTAAATATCTTATTTTACATTTTTGTAAAATACTTAGATAAAAAACGACATAAAAAGTATACGTATTTCTGATCAGAGTTATTCCTTCTAAATTATGACACCTTGTAGCTGAAGTTATTGATTGCACCTTAATACCAGGGAATGATAACTCTGTGGTGTTTAGATAATGCGAAGATAACTTCAAATGTCTCAAAAGGGGACAAAAATATATTTCACTTAACATAATTTATATTCAAACATTATTTTGAATAATTAATTAAGTTCTCTTCAAGCGTCTTGCTTCGAGTCCTCTTTTGTTTATATTTACTTTAAAATTTCAAACAATTCCATTAAAACTGAATGCTGACTTTATCAAGTAAACCAACTGAACAAACAAAAAAACTTTTTATGACTCTAAAATAACAAAAAAAAAAGTAACTTAAACTCACAACCAATCGCACAAGTTTGACGTCATCGGCTTTAGCCAAAGTTGCTCGATTTTTTTATTAATTGTTCTAATTATATTATATTTTTGCAATATATACAATAATCTTACAACGTCGTTTAAATAGACAAATTATTCTTTTTCATGTAACATTATACTTACATCAACATCCACTCCCGGTAATGGAAACACTTGGCCAGGTGGCGTATCTCTGGGAACATAACGATAGAATTCAAAACCATCCTTATACCATTTTACCGAATACAATGATTCGCCATCCAAATCATATTTGCAACCTAGTGTAGCAGTTTCATGACGCATTATATGTTTTGGTATGCGTACTTCTGTCATCGTCAATGAAAGGCATGGAGCTGCAAATAAATAAAAGACAATAAAAAAATCGTTTCAGTAAATATTAACAAAATAATAGGAGTTTATTAACTTTTTTTCAACAGCAACTTAAAATTAAGGTCATTGCTTAACAGATTGAAGTATTTTCTTTATTGGCCATGTTCAGCTGAACTCAGTGTTTAATTAAATTTTTGTAAAAGAATATAAAATAAGCAACTACTAGACTACTTCTCACCTTATTAAATGGTGATGTAAGTGGTGTTTAAGACCCCAACAAATTTTTTTTTTAATTCCCTTGTATTTTATCTACAATTTAATTTAAAGTGTTTTCTGTCCATCTTTGGCATGTGGAAAAGTAAAAAAAAATCACTCTAAATAACAACAGTTGCAAGTTTAAGAAATAAAAAAAGCTAGATAAATTACGTTAATTTTCCTTGGCACATCAAGTGCTAGTAACTAATTAAAGCTTCGTGACTTAGATTTTTATCGTTTTACTGTTAAATCATTGCCCAAATATGGTTGTGTGTGTGTTTGAGAGGACTTATATGTGCGACTTTCTCTTCTCTTTATGCATTAAAAGTTGTTTATGTGAATTTACGTTAATGGAATGAAAATTTCTTTTTTTTTTACTTTTGCTTGACATCATCAAGGACAAATTATTGGTTCTAACGGAGTGAAAAGCGTGAAGAATTTAAAAATGTATTTAGAAAAAAGAAATCTAATAAATTTTAAGACCAAATAAAATTCCAGCTGATAAGTAAGAGGAATTTTTTTATTCAATGCAAGTTAAATGTAGTGGCTATATAATTGATTATGGATTACTTTTAAACACTGCATTAGTGCTCTTTAAGGCCAACCACAAAATTACAGCGATTTGAATGTATAAATTTAAACTCAAATATACATGGACATTCAAATCTTTCTGCCCAAATTATATTTTAAGCAGCTGTTACAGAAACTACATTTAAATCCTTATAGCCCGTTATAGTTAGTAGATGTTTATGAATGTTTACTCAAAACAAAAGGAAAACATAAGTTGTTTTCTAGGTTATTGAAATGCTTTTTTTCGCCAGTTTCATTTTAAAAACAAAAATTTTTAATAATAAAAACACATTTGCGCTTTTTTTTTTATTTTTCTAAAGGAAAATTATATTCAAAAGCCACTCACTCTTTTACAAGTGACTGTTTTATAATTTATTTTTATGTTTTTAAATAAACTAAAATGGCTAAAGCTTAGCAACAACAACTTGCTGTGTTGTTTCTTTAAATACTCATTTGCTGGCTTTGTAGCTCAAAGCATAATGGTAACTGTAGTCAAAAGAAATTAAATCACAATAAGGAAAACATAAAAAGGCAAGAAAAAAATGAAATAAGCATAATAAGGTCAAAAGTGGCAAAGAAAAAAAGTATAATGAAGCATTTATTTTGCTTTGAGTTAAGAAAAAAATGTGTGGTTTTGTTTTACAGTCTTTGGTTAAAAAATTAAATAAAAATAAATGCAAATTATGATAATACAATTCGAAAGAGATTAAAATAAATCTGATATTATGGGAGTTATTATTTAACGAGCGAGCTCGAAAATATCTTAACATATATAAACTTTAATAATTTGGCAAGAAGAGTTTTGAATTTTGTATATTAATGATATTATATGGCAGATCAGAGAAAAACATAACTTTTATGGTCGTACCCACTACTTAACCTTTGGATCTCTTTGAAAACCATTAGGCTTTCGATAGTTGTTTTAGTCATTGTTTGGAACAGTTTGACCAAGTTTTTTTTTAAATCTTTCATATTATGAGCAATCTTTTTATTACTATTTAATTTATTTTCTCCTAATTTCAATATCTAAGCACAAGTCCAAGCTTCTGTTATCTTGAAGGATTGGCGTTTCTTGGTCTAAAAACTATGTTGTTGGTTTGGTACCATTTTAGAGATTTCCTACAAAAGTGATATGACACCAAATCGGGCCAGAAAAATGTGCTCTCTTTTGAAAGGAGTTTTGCAAGTATCTTTTTTATATATGGGTCATTCCGCCTCAAGTGTACCAGTTTTTGAAACCAATGTCTTCCGATCGGTTAGTCCTATTGAATAGTAGCTCAGACATAAATTTTTAACAAGATCTGTCAAGATTCTCTGAGATATAAGCTAAAAAATAAATAAAATTGTTCCTTTCTTTTTGCTTGGAAGTGTGCGAATCCCATGCTCAGCAACCTCTATGCATTATGTCATTCCTGAGACTAACATATTGTTGATAAAAGTATATCGAGCGTATGTAATCCTAATTAGGTATGTCATATACCCTTGGAAAGGCTATTTCGCCTAGTTTCTTAGTAAATGTTTCGTTTTTAGGGTTTTAGAAACGTTTGCACACAAATAGGAAATAATTGAAAATAGTGCATATAAAAACCTTTGTACTGAGTGAAAAAAATTTTTTTGTGGATATCCTAATCGTATATTAAAGCTCTTAAAGGAAAAGCTCTAAAAATTATTTTCCAAAAAAATAAATTAAAAAAATTTTTTTTTGGAGAGATTGAAAAAATCGCTATCCAACCTATTTGGCACAAATGTTGCTGAGAGTAATAGGTAATAAGTTGTAGGTATGAGAAGGAACACCTACTTGGCCAAATGCTAAATTTTGACCCCCTATATCTCAGAGAGTTCTTGACCGATCTTGCTCTGAGCTACTAATCAATAGGACTCACTTTGGTTCAAATTTTATCCCGATCGGAGGGCATCGGTTTTAAAGGTTAGTACACTTGAAGCGAAATGACCCATATATTTCGTTGCACTGTGAAAAATGACACACTTCCTTTAAAGCAACTGCAGAAAACTTGCGATACCACAAAAATATCATAATTCGAGAAGCACTTATTTATTTACCTTGACGAAATTATTTATTTTTATTAAAAAATAAATCTAACTTTAATTATTTAGTTTCAAATAACCAAATGTTGTTATTAATATTTAAATGTGTAAGTCCTGTGTCTTTATAGCAATTATACTCTTTTTACATAATTAAGCCTAATAATATCTACTGCTGCTTTAATGTCCTTCACTTTATGTGATATTATAACACATTTTCAGGCAAATTGTTCAGTTTGCAGTTTATGCAATATATAAAAGCGATTCCGTTACACACAATTTATATATTAACCGGTGTTAAGCTCACTTGAACACAAGGCAGTGCTGTTTTCAATAAATGAAGGGTTAAATGGAGCTCTACAATATTAATATAGTGCGCTATATCTTCCTTTTCTTCTAACTCTTTTCAAAACCCACATTCAATAATTTTCTGTCTGATACCTCTCTACTGAAAAAAAGTTTTGAGAGATATCGATTGAATTATATCCATATGCCTGCACAATTTTATTTTGCAAAATTTTTTCTATTATAAATCTGAAAAGCGAACTTACAAATAACTGTAATATAAACAATCAATTAAAAATTTCTCTGTTTTTTTTTTAAATCTAATATCCTAAGACTAAGTTCTACTCTATTGTAATTTACGGACGAGAAGACATTTTCTCTGGTTAGTTTTAAAAGATCCAATTATTTAACAAGCGTGTAAATACAAAACTTTTTTTGGATACTTGTAGTTTCATTTAAAAAATAATTTATTCTGCCACTGGATATTTTTTGGGCATTCCTAAATTACACACTCATGATCTCTTATATAATTTTCATGATCAATATTTGCTAATAAATTGCCAGTATGCTAAAATATTGCAGAAGAATATTCAAAATTCAGTCTAGTCATTAAAAATCCTTTATCCTTTTGTTTATTAATATTGTAAAAGTTAATCTGTGTTTAAGTACAAATACACAGGCCGAGAAAAGTATAAATAATATTTGTATTTGTATTGAAGTATCAACATCATTATCATTATTGTCATACCCATCATTAAGAGAATTAAACCGCAATCAAATAAATTTTAATTAACAATTTAATTCAATTAAATAAGTTTCACAGTATTTTATGAATGAACGTACGTATAAGTATGTGAGCACATTGTAAATTGTGTAAGTGTGTGTGTGTGTGTTTGCACAAAATCATAAATGTTTAAGTGAACACATCCATTCATATAAATTCATAATGATAGCGTTATAAGCATATGTATGTAATATAAAATGACCTCTTTGTTTGCCTATGTGTGTCAGTGTGTAAATTCGTTTGCAGTGTCGGAGTGTGCAAACATTTATGCATCACAAAGGCCATAAACAAAATGTGATGATATGAATTTATATGCATTTTGCGCCTAATGAATTGTTATGAATTTATTGATTTTTAAATATTCATATAATGAATAATATCAATGAATGTTTTATAAAAACAAAAAAAAACGTAGAATATATTGTTTGCAATTAAAGCTAAATCAATAAAATTCATAATTAAATAATTATATTTAAATGATTGCGTTTACATAGATTTAACATATATAATTAAATATAAAGTACTGAATGTGTTTAAGTATTTAAGTAACTTTTGATTAAGGTTCTTAAGAAAAATCTGTTTAAATAAAAGAAAGATTTTTTTATATAAAAAAACCCTTAAATTATTTTAAATGTACATAAATTACACATGTGCTAATATTCTTTAGGTCATCTTAAAGAGGTTGCATATCAGTATCATTAAAGCTGCTTTAAATTGTATACATGCATAAAGCTTCTGTTAGTAATTTCCAAGCAAAATAGATAATATTTGTTCCATGTCCTCTGCCATTTTTACTTTTAGAGGAAAACACTGCTGGCTTGTTTAAGTTTGTATGCTACAACAACAAAAATTTTAAGCAGATTTACTAACAAAAGTCACCAAAATAAGTAAGCTAATCGAAACAATATTAAAGATTTTTCCTGTACTCCAAAGTTTTATTCATTTAAATTGCATTTATTTTTGTTCAACTAAGAGCCATTATTGCAATTTTTCTATAAAGTTAATGCAAGGAAAACGTAACTTTGGCTAACGTGATCAATAAAGTGACCTTCAAATGTTTTTCTTCTAAAAAACTTTCCTTTTTTTTTTTAATTTCCAGTACCTATCTGTAAAACTCCACGTGGTTTTATCAGGCCTGTGCAGTCCTTTTGCGTTACAACGTATGTACATCATTTGTGTTTTGCGTATTGTCGACGAATACGTCTGTGACACACTATAATCAGTTTTGCATTAAACTGACTAATTCGTCCATGACTTTCTATAATCAGCTACGGTGAACACAGTAAATATAAAACCAGACCACTTATATCCTTATGTTGATTTTATGCGTGTTTACGAACGAAATGGTTTATATGGATCAATCAGGTCTATGTACTATAAGGATGGTAAGGCAGATGATTAAAAATTAAAAAATGGTTGAAATATGTTGAAGCTATGAACAAAACCAAATTCCTCAGATCGAAATATTGGATAAAAAATGTGATAAACAATATTTGGTTAACACAATATCGCACTATGCTGATACGTGCCAAAAAAAGAAAAAATCTGTGGGTTTTAAACACGAGTGAACACTGCAATTGCGCCGTCGACTTATCGAAAACATCGCAAGAGCCATATCAAATTTTAAGCCTCCATATGTATAAATCTGAACTGAATAAAATGGATCAGATGGTTGGTGGTTACATGTATAAAGGGGGTATAAATCGATGGCCCTTAGTTACAGAATATAACATGTTCGACTTTCGAGTTCGAGTTTGGCCGAAGTTGTTATAAATGATAAATTGGAGCATGTAAAAAGGAAATACCGAATACGTGCCTAACTATAAACCTTGTCATTTCAGCAATATTTTTATAGTATTAAAAAACACAAACAAACACTTAAACATTTAAGAAGCTTGTTGTTGAGATTTTTATACAAAAATTATCAACAGAACTCATCTCTCACGTTAAAACCAAAGTTTATCTGATCCACTAAAAAGCAAATTTACACCAACGATATCATATTTCATAAACCTTTATTTACTAACAAAACCATATCAGCTGATTCGCAATGTAAGTGTTTACGTGATAATGTTTTTGCCCTTAAGCGTGCCACTGAAAACACTTTAAATGATATTTACCTGCAATCTGTAGCTGTTTAATTTAATATATTTTTTTAAATATTCATAATATAAATTTTGCATGCGAAAAAAATTTGTGCTTAAAATAAAATAACTCGGAAATGGAGCAATATGTAAAATACTTAGCTAATTTTTGGTTTTACACGTTCACATATTACACGAATATCTTGATATTTTCTTTTTATAAATACATTGCTAGCTTACTTGCTGGCTAAATAGAAAAATATGTTTTTATTTCAACGTTGGTATATGCAAGCAGCTTAAAATCGTCTCACTTCTTTATGGGGAACCAAACTATTTACCTGTAACTAATGCCAAATATTGGAAAAAATCAGTTTATCCTTCTATTTGCTAGCTACATCACAAAAAGTGCAGTTGCGTGCTATACATAAAATACAATACATTTAAACTGACTCAAAATTTAGAGCAAAACTTTATAAACACGTAGGGACACATTAGCTGGTGCTCTTTATGGTGGTGATAGTTACTGGCAATCTCGTATTAACTACTTAAGGATATTTTTCACACACAATAGTTGTTGACCAGTTGGTTGATTTTTGAATTATATTTATATAAAAAAACACACAAACTGATAAATCAATACACCCCTTTAAACATGTCTCTAATACGTGACCTTTTAATAGCAATTTTTAGATTGTTAAACTCTTACTATTTATATACATGCATTTAATATTTTGTGGTGTTTGTGTAAATACTTTATAAATAGTGTATAGCAACATTATTTTAATATCATTTTTCTAACAGTCTTTTACTGTCACATTCGCCAAAGCGTTTAGAAAGGTGACTCACTGAATTACAACTTTTTATTGAGAGCGGTGGGTTAAATGTTGAGGTTAAATGTCTAGTTAAAATGCAAAAATAATTAAATTTTATTAAAAATTTAAAACTGACTAAAATAGCAATGCATTGTTAATATAAATAAAATTGTTGAAGTTTTTTTTTATTGTGGAATAAATAAAAATAGACAGGCAATTAGTGAGTGCAGAAGGACTATTAATTAAATTGTTATATAAAGTCTAGTTAAAATAAGTTTGTAATCACTAATTTTAGAAAGAACATTGTTCTGAAAATATAAGAAAGGAATAAAAGTGTAAGAAAAATAAACAATATTATTATACATGTCATGCTCACATAAGATTTAATTTTTTTTTTTTTAATTTACAAATGGAAAAGTTCGTATTATCGAGAGATACAATTTTATCCGTTTTTTGAAAATGAAGATCAAAACTTGTATCTTGGGTTTCTTTAATACCTGTTGTAGTTTAACTTAATACACCGGTTCATTAAATTTTCAAATATGTTGGAAAATATGAATAGGCACCCAAAGGTAACCTGGTTATCAATGAAAAATATAGAAACAATCTATTAATAATAAAATTATTATACACCAGTCACTAGTAAAACCGTAGACTTAGTATTATGGTTGCCAAATATGGTTCAGCGAATTCACTTCTTATATGCAAACGATACGCACATTCGAAAGAAAATATCTCAGGAGTTGCACAAAGTACAGGATGGGGAAGCAGTTTTTATCAGATCATAAAATATATTATTTAAGAATTTTGAATTCATTTTTTGAAAAATAATTTGACTATATAATCCATGTTTTTAGCTTTACAATGATGGCTCATTTAAGAAAACTTTTCATAATATATTTTAAAATCTGTGGCTGTTGCGCTCTAGTTTCTGCTAGAATGATTGCTTTGAAATCAAAAATTATCTCGGATTTCTTCACATTTAGCCGCTCCGTAAAAAAACACAAAAAAAAATATTTCAGTACTGACAAATTTATTTATTTATTTAAATTAATTTCCGAGTACCTGGAAATTATTCGCTAAACAAAATTTTGATTTAAAATTTTCATTATATCTCGTAAATTGTAAACACTGGCTTCATCATGCTCGATCTCTCCGTTTTCAGGAACAGCACGTAAAAATTTTTGTACAAATTCATTCACGGTTATAGCACTTTCGTCTTCATTTTTGAGATAGTATGATATAATCAAATGTACAGCCACACCATACTGTTCACCTCACGAGTTGTAATTTAAGTTGATATATGGTTCTTGGAATTTCAGTACCGTAAAACTTACAATTCTGCTTATTAGTAAATCTACCCAAATGAAATTGAGCTTCATCACTAATAATCAGATTTTTAATAAAGTTGATTTTACCTCTAGACAACTGATAAAACTAAGCTGCAGAATTCAGCTATTGCCAATGATCTACGTGTTTTTATAATTGCACCAAATGCATCCTATATAGTACTGACAGTTAATCTTGCTTCAAAATGTGATGAGCAATTCATTCCTAGCTGAGCATAATACCGTTCGATAGATTTTATTGCTGTTTCGGTAACACTTTGATCAATATTTTCCGCAGTGCGAATTAATCGTGATATATAGGTTTCGAGGAAAATCTTTACATTGCCATTTTGGAGGTGCCGGTGAACTAAATAACGAATTATTACTTCTGCAGACAAAACCTTGTCGTTAAAGTGTCGACAATATGAATTTTGGGTTAAAGTTATTGATCATTTATAAGTCCATTCGACACACTATTGACAAAACAAGCCTATATATGCGAAATGAATCAGACAGGATGGCGTTTATACGGTGTAGTAGTGAAAGACAGAAGTTATTTTTAATTACTAACTGATACAGAATTTGTGAGCTAATAAGCTAAGAATTTTGGCCACCTTATTGCCTCTAAAAAAACGCCCAATAAAAAAATTTTATATTTTTAATTTTAGCTTTTCTGAATTTTAACATTTTATTCATATTCATACTTAAAAAAAGTTGTCCATTTACATGACGTCCATTTATATATCGATACTGCTATTCTTAAACCCAAAAAATACTATTGTTGACAACTATGTTCTACAAGAATGTAGTTTTTTCTTTAACCTTAAGGGTAATTTTAGTGTTTTTAAGTTTTCCAAAAAATTACTTGTCTACATCTGAGTCAATTACATAAAGAGGTGACCCAGAGTTTTTAATATTTTTTTACAAAATGATGTATAAATATTCCGCTTTATTCTGCAGCAAAAAACCTTTTTGTTTTAGTTGTTATTTTTACTTATTTTTTTTTATACTTTACCACATTTTATTTAAATATTCCTTTTCATATTTTCACAATTCCCGCCATCTTTTAAGACTTCAACAGTTTTAACAGCCTTATCAACTTGTACAACTAGAAAATTAATTCTTAAGCTTCTATAGATTAAGTTCTGACTTTATGTTATTATATTTCCAATCATTTATTTAGAAATTTCTAAATGAGGATTTTTTTTATATATTTTCTTTTTTTGCTTTAGTCATTTATTTATGCCATTTCATGTTTATGTTTATTTGTAATTTACCTGGATTTATGAACCCTGAAGAAAGTTTTGTATTAAATTTCATAGCCACTGCACAGTTATTAATCGTTCTACACGTTAATATATGCTGATGAAATGGACATAAAAGTCTTAGGACTATTAACTATTTCTTTATAAGTTTGTTACAAAAATGTTAACCCTATACTGTGCAAACTGCTTAAGTTGTTGCTTTATGGGATTTAAATTTTATAAGAATTCTAGGTAGATATTTTAATACTGTTGAAATATCAATAAAGTATTAAGATATTTGTTACGTATTTGTTCAGCTACATTATAGTAAAATAATCGTTATAATATAATAGGACGACTGTTTAAATTAAATAAAAAAATTGTCGATTAATAAATATTTTAATACAAAGTAGTAAGAGTGCTACTTTCAGCAGAGACAAACTGATAATATCCTCCACCACCATGTACATAGGCATAGGGAATACAACTTAGCTAAGCCTAGATTTTAGATTGCATGTAATACGCCATTTTCTTTACTATTTCCCATGCCATCTGTGATTTTGAATTTTTAAATAAAATATTTATTCTACTAGTCAAGCTGTTTCATTGGTTGTCCATATTGTTGGGCTTAAAAAAATAATAATGCCATTTTGTTTCTGAAATCATTTGGACTCTACGCTTTTTTGATAGTTTGCTGTATTCTGCCGCTAGAACCCCTTCATTAGTTAGAAATATTGTGGGGTAGAAAACCAAAATATGGGGTTGAAGTTGAGCCTTAACTCATATATTCGCCATTTAATCTAGAACTCTATCTTAAATTTTGAACTTTTCATAGTCAACTGTATTTTGCTGGTCAATCCCTTATATCTGATACCTATATTGACTCTCTCGGTGGTACATAAATTAAAAAAAAATAGATTTTCCTTTGAAAATTTTTTTTAACAAAACCAAAGGATTTATATTTTTCTGCTAATGTCCCAGTTAATTTTAAACCGATTTATTAATTTTTATTCAGAGCGAATTTTTAAGCACACGACTTACAATTTGGTCTAAATACGGTGTCCGAAAATCATTTAGGATCTTGAAAAATTTTATATATTTATTTTAGAAAATGTTTGCCTATAACTTAGCCTAATTCATTTGTCCAATATTTTCACAAATATTTTTGAAGGGATATTTTATATACAAATAGTCTCAAGCGTATTTTAGGACTGAGAAGTTTTAAAGTTTGTGATAAAAATAAGAAAAAACCAAAGGCAGTAGTGTTTATTTGCTCATTTCTCAAAACGTTATAGAGTAATTCCAGCAAAATCTTTACTAACCTAGTAAGTTAGCAAGTAATATTGGAGATATACATAAACTAGTTACTTTTCGACCGAATAACTACTTATTTTTGTTTGAGTTGTCCCAGAAATCATGACCCTCGCTTACAAATGAACTTACAAAAAGCAATAAAATAACTAGTTACCAATAACGCTGAATTATAGCTGGATATTTGTATTCTTCAGCAATACAACAAATTATAATACAAATTATAATATTGGGCATATTATAATATTTATAAAGTTAATTTAAAGTTCACTGTTTAAAAAAATATATAAAAAGTATTTACGAAGGTCATAACCAATAGGCCATTATTTTAAAATAATGATGTTGGTAACGACCCCTCATTACTATGTAATATATGAAGTAATGACAACCAGTTACACAATTTCAAAAAGATTTTGCTGGGAAATATGCTGATTTTTAATACTGATCCAATTTTAAATATTTCTGTTATTCTGACATACGGAACTTGGTAATTTCGACATGCTTAAGAAAATTAATTTTAAAATACACACGGAGAAATGCTTCAATATTTATATGCTTTAAGAAAATATTTTTATGGAGCCGAAATAAATATTTTAGAAACTTCACATGAAATAACAAACTTTTATATTGTCGCTTCTACAACGTGATCGTTTATGTAACAATTTTCGCCATTTTTTTAATTCTTTGTTTTAAAACATTGGTTCCAAAATAAACTATAGTCGGTATGCGTTTAGTACCATAAATTTAGAAAATAAAATGTTTCTTTTGCTATGCTGAAAACTTAGTAAAAAACACAGAACTGAATTTGTTAGAGCAACGACGATATACTCTTACGTTATCTGTGAAAGGTATAAACAAATATTAATTTATATATATATATTCATATATACATGAGTACACGCAAAGAAAAACCATGGTTACGACATGATCACGACGGTCATATTATTTTTTCTAAAACAATATTTGGTTGTCGAAAACAAGTAATAGTTATTTTTGTTTCATTTCATCATATATTTTGTCACGATAATCAAGCATTTGTTTGAATTGTATCATTTAATGATAACTTTTCGTATAAATTTCAAAATGGTTATCATTTAAAAATAGTATGATTTAAAAAAACTAATTTGACAAAAATAACATTATATTCAAAATCATTAAAAATTAAAAATAATCATTAAATAATAAGTGAGACAACAGTATGATTACAAAATAATCAAGCTATGATTTTTTTAATAATAATGTGATTTCAATTGTTCTTCTTCTTGCTGAATAAATTTTTATTATTTTAAAAGTTTAAGATGTCAAAAAAAGGAACAAAAATTTTGAAAAATTAAAGAAAATTTAAAAATAAACGGAAAATGTAAAAAAATATTGGTATACAAATTGCAATTAAATTGGTGAGTACAAGTAATATGTGTATGTTACAGCAAAAGACAATAATTTGCCGTAAAAAAGCAAAGATTGTCGATTTCAATTGTAGTCATATATATGATTATTGAATGATGATTAAATTAAACATAATAATGATAACTGCTAACCATTATTATTTTAAACATAATCATACAATTTAATCATATGTTGCTCTTCGATTATGGTTACCACAACCGTATTTTTTCTTTGCGTCTACCCGATAGATGTTAGCATACCTGAGCGTTGGCTTGGGTATTCAGTAAAAGTTGCTTGATTCGCAGTAACCAATTATTCAATACAACTAAATATACAACAAATTCGCATACCCAGTTGAAAAAGTCATCAAAAGTCATCATCGCAACTTACCAAAAAAATTTTGGAACTTCTTCTCAGAGATGTTTTTAGTTGCTTACTTCATTGCATTGATAGAAATTTCGAAATTGTTTGCATATAAGATCACAAAAACCTGTGTGTTCTATCCTGCGTATTCTTTCAACAGTAACAAAACGCAGGCAATTAATTTCAATACTTGCTTCCATCTTTTTTAGCAGTGCGTAAGTTGAACGCATAGTTAGGCTACGTTTGGTAGAAATATAATAAAATCGATCTGATATGTTTTAAAACAGAGACATCAGAATTGGTATAGTACATACAAAAATTATGTTCCTTGAAAGCAGATTAGCGCCAGGCCTTTAAAGAACCACATTTGGCTAATGTCATTTCTGTTGGTGGAAAACTTAATTTGCTACTCTTAAACTTATTCTCCGTATGATAGTCCTCGTCTCACATCATTTAAATTTCTCTTAATTTAATATAGAAAAAATTTCAGTACTTGAAGTTTATTCCTTAACTTTCACCTTGTTGTTGTGCATTTATCTCTGAGATTTTCATTACTTACAAGTAAAGTCCCCTTTGTTACCACTTAAATCTTACTTTATGTTCGTTCATGCACTGTTTTGTTGCTTACTTTTGTTTGTTTATCTTTCATTATGCTTCACCTCAGGCAAATTAATTTCATTTATCATTGATTATGTATTTTTTTTTTCTACGTCTTTTTTTATAATGTTACATTGAACTGTTTTACTTTTTTTGGAAAAAACACCATGTCCTGGTTGGATGATTAAATTTGATATCAAACTAAATACTTAAATTTTAAAATGGAAATTCTATACAAATAAATCTAAAATGTCGTTCGTTGGTAATCACATCACTCAAGAACCTTAGCACTGCTAATTTTCATACCCTTCACCTGTGGTGCACAAATGTATATATAGCTTTTTCATTCCGTTTGTAACTTATACTTATTTTCTGAAAGCTTATGAATAGAGGAGTCGACTGGGCCCTGACTGTCTGTCTGTCTGTCCGAGTGTTGGTTGAAATCAACTTTTAGAAGCAACTATATGTTCCTTAAATCTGTGTATGGTATCAATCTTTTGGAAATATCCGGAGATGAATCGCTATTGAAATTCAGCACAATCGCCCCATAACTTTCTGAGATATGAGCAAAAAACCACGACCACCTCGTATATAATGGTTACATACATATATACTGGTTAGAGTAAGCTTGGCATCGGATCCCAGCTAAGCTAAAAAATTTTTTTATTTAATTTTTTTCTTTTATATATTATTTATATTTTTATTATTTTTTTTAATTTTTTTTTTATATATATTTTTTATTTTTTTTAATTTTTTTTTATATATATTTTTTATTTTTTTTAAATTTTTTTTTAATTTTTTTTTTTTAATTTTTTTTTATCTTTTTTTGTAATTTTTTTTTTATTGTTGTTTTTATTATTTTTTTTTAATTTTTTTTTTGTATTTTTTTGAAAACACATACGCAAACTCAATTTAAAATTTTGCAATGGGATGTTTTTATGTATGTATGTTTTTTATATGTATGTACGTATTTCATATGGGATGAATGGTGATACAAACAATTTTTATTGCATGACTACACGTTGAGAATTGTATTATCAGACGTTTCGACGTGGAGAAACATTTACGACGCCCACTTTTGAACTCTTCTAAAGGCGGAGAAGGATTTGTATAATTTTTTAATTAAATAATCTTTGGAGTTTAAGAATGGTTTTTACGGACAATTTTTATTTAAATTTAAGTGGGCGTAGCTCCTCCCAAAAAAAATTATAATTTTAGCCGCATATATTTAAATCTTCACAACCTGTGTGGGGTATTATAATGACACCTAGAATAGTTCATCTTAAAATAAGCTAGAAAACAATAGTAGACATGGCATATTTATTATCATGAAAATATTTTTTATAAAATATGTAGAAAGCTATTACATTTATAATTTTAGAACTTTGTACGCTATACCTTTAATTCATTTACATTCCAGTCAAAAATGGATACAATCGGAGCAGTAAAAGCGACACTCTCTATCTAAAAATCGTAGAGCTTTTAATCGTGTTATTACACATTTTTACAAAAAATTTTAAATTTTTTTAAGTAATTAAGAAAGGGTCAAATAAAGGGGCATGTAAATATTATTGTTTAAGGCTTTAAATTTAACGTAATTAGCTGCTTCGGTTGAAAGATCTACATATTCCGACCAGTGGACATGATACTCCCCACAAAAAAATATATATAAGTTAATTTTTAAGAAATTGTAATCTCGATTAAGTTTACAATTAGTACAAGCTTCTTTTAATAATAACATCATAATTGGAATCAAAAATTGTAAGGATTGTACAGGAGAAGTGACACCTTGATACAAATGATATATTATTTAAGACAGTACCTAACAGATACCTAACAAATGGATTTATTATTTATTTATTTAATTTCGACTACTCTGTCTTAAATAAAACTTGATTTGTCTTTATATGTCTGTTTTAATATAATTATGCATAATAAACTAGAGAGATAAAAATGAAATAATTTATTGTAATTAAATAGAAAAGTATATTGTACACTGGTAATTAATATATCTGCATTTCTTTTCATTAGAACCATTTATAGGTCTCTGCAATTTGAGTAGCCAATAAAACAAAATATAAAATAAATGAACATTAAGCTCCTATAATTCTGACGTTACACTTTGCTAACTGGATTGTAAAAATTCGTCTTGTTTTTCTATACAATTTTTAATGGAAATGGTGTAATTGTATTAGTGTGTGTAGTCGTACAAATCACAAGTTGAAATTTGACTTTATTTGCTGAAAATAAAGTTTTACTTTTCCATGCTTAACACCACCACCACCACCAACACATTATCTCTTTCATCACAAAACACATATAAATGTCTGCTTGGTATTACGTGTTTGGTTACACGGCACAACAGAGCCAAACAAAATATGATTTACTCACCAAAATGTCTTCGTTAAGGGTTTATTTATGTCTTATTGTGATCTTGACAAAAAAAAATCAAATCAGCTTGTATCTTCGTATAAAACTGCCTTCAGATAATGTCATACTCTCGTACAGCAATAACATGTCTTGGCATAACCTACACAAAAAGCATATGAAACGGTAACATCACCGTGTAAAACAGAATCAGTGCTTGTATTGTCCTTGTCAAAAATTCATATCACGCTTCAATGCATTTCGTTACTGTCTTATGAATAACAAATATTTAATTTTCATTCTTGGCACTCTTCCCTGTGTTATTTTCTTCTCATGCTTAAACTATATAAAACGAGCGCACCATAAATATTTCATAAATAATGAATTAAAGCATAAAATTGAAATTGTTGTCACACAAATACATGTTTGCTTGATAATAAAAGGGTTAAGGGCAAATGATATTCAAATGAATATTTAATTCGATTTTAATGTATTAAAAACAAAAAACAAACACTGAGACATTTAAAAGTTTTAAAAATTTATTTAAGAAAAGTTTGAGCTAGAGGGTAAAAGTATTTAAAGTGAAGGTAAATCCGTGCAGTTAAATTTAAAAACTTTTATGTAAAGCGAGAATTTAAAATATTGATTATTTCACCTGCGAAGTTCCAATTAAAGCCCAAAAGTAAAATAAAGTATTAAAATTCAAAGACAACAAAATGTTTAAAAATGATAATTGAAATAAAGTTATATTTATTTATATATATGAATATTAACTAGAACGAGACCAGAAATAACTGAGGCAGCAATACTGTGTAGTAGCATTTTTTGGGCATAAACAATTTTTTATGGTCATTAATCTGCAGACGAAATGTACTGTTTATAGGATTCTGAGGATATAAAATATATTTTTTTTAATATGTAAGTATGTATTGTAAATTATAAAACTATTGGGACATATGAAAGGAAGTTATTCGTCAAGTTGAAAAAATATTAATCGATCAAAACAAGAAACAAAAATATATTCTTCTACAAATGTATTCTTCTATATTATAAAACATATGAAAGGGAAATAGACAGAAAAATTAATTCGTCAAAACAAAAAATAAAAAAATATTTTTCGACAAATGTGTCCTTCTATATCCGTGAAATTTTTTAAAAGTGAAAAAATTATATATAGAAATGCATTACATACATTACATAAGTGTGTAAAATATTTAGGAAAAATTTTAAGGATATACAAGGTAGCATTTCAAAGGACATTTTGGTGTCTAGAGAACGAAAAAAAACTTTCAACTTTATATAATTTTACAAAAAGTAAATATTTTTTGGTTTTGAATCTTAAAATATACCTACGAAAATTTCTTTCATTACAAAAAAAAAAAAAAAATTGAAATTTAGTATTTAATGTCACCAACGAAAAAAAAGCACAAAAATTCAAAAGCACCGGCGACAAAAATTTCAAAGCATTAACATTTTTGCTTTATTCAGCGAGTCTACAACGTTGATTTTAGGTGCTGAGTATTAAAATATTTAAAAATCATTAAAAAAATGTTAAATGAACTTAGGATGCAGTTCCTCCCCGAATATATGAAAAACATAAATACAAATAAAGAATTATTTTCTTGTCATAAAACAGGCTCTAGGTCCAAAAAAACTATTTAATTCTAATATTTAAATAAAAATATTTTGTTTTTTATTAAATACTAGCCAAACCTGGCGCGCGTTGCTACGCCCCTTAATGAATCGAAATGCATTCTGAACTTTAATTGAATATCAAGTGCAAAAGGCTAAATATTATAATTTTTTTTATGGGCGTGGCATTGCCCACTTTTCTAATCACGAAATTGTAAAGTCATAACAGCTCAATATGTGTGCAAAGTTTCAGAAGAATCGGACCAGTGCAAGTACCTCAAAATTAAATTTTTTTTTATGGGCGTGGCCCTGCCCACTTTTCTAATCACGAAATTATTTAGTCATGACAGCTCAATATGTGTGCAAAGTTTCAGAAAAATCGGTCTGGTGCAAGTACCTCAAAATTGTACCTTTTTTTATGGGCGTGGCCCCGCCCACTTTTTTAATCACAAAATTATAAAGTCACGACAGCTTAATATGTGTGCAAGGTTTCAGAAAAATCGGTCCAGTGCAAGTACCTCAAAATTAAAACTTTTTTAGGGGCGTGGCCCCGCCCACTTTTCTTATCACGAAATTATTTAGTCATGACAGCTCGATATGTGTGCAAAGTTTCAGAAAAATCGGTCAAGTGCAAGTAGCTAAAACTGATAACTAATTTTTTATGGGCGTGGCCCCGCCCACTTTTTTTCATCCATAAACACTCCTCGGTATGTGTACAACAACTTACCAAAGTTTGAGCCCAATCGGTTTTGCAGTTTCAGAGTCTATAGCTAACACACACACACACACACACACACACACACACACACACACACACACACACACACAGAGTTTCACTTTTATATATATAGATTATTTTTAAAAAAATTTTTCCTAATTTTTTTTATTAATTTTGTTCAATATTTCGAGCCTCTCCGGTGCTCTTCTTCAGGAACAAGCTAAAACGCACAAAAATAATATATATACAAATAATATACAAAAACTAAAGTTATTTTACCAAATATTTGTATACCCTTCACACAGTGAAAAAGGGTATATATAGGTTTGTCATTCCGTGTGAAATTTCTACAATTTTCATTTCCGACCCCATAAAGTATATATTTTATGAAAGCTTATGAATGGGGGAGTCGATTAAGCCCTGTCAGTCTGTCAGTCTGTCCGTCTAACCGTCTGTCCGTGTGTATGTTGAAATCAACTTTTTGAAGCCCCCCGACATAGGTTGGACCCGGGTAAGGTATTAAAATATCAGAAATATTCGGGAGTAGATCGGTATTGAAAATCAGAAACATCGGTACATAAACAACTGAGATATGAGCAAAAACCCACGACCACCTCGATTTTTTTTTCACAAAAACAACATTACAACAACAAAATGCATACATACAAACGTGTATACTGGTTAGAGAAAACGTGGCATCGAATCCCAGCTGAGCCGAAAAAAATTTTTTTTAATTTTCTTAAAAATTTTTTTTTTTATTTTTTATTTAATATATTATTTATATTTTTATTATTATTTTTTTTTTTAATTTATTTTTTAATTTTTTTTTTTATTTTTTTTTTGTTTTATACATGTATATTATATATATAATAATTTTTTTTTTTAATTTTTTTTTTTTTTTTTTTCGTTTTTTTAACATACATACGTGTACGTATTTCATATGGGATGAATGGTGATACAAGCAACTGTTATTGCATGACTACACGTTGTGAAGGGTATATAAGATTCGGCATGGCCGAATATAGCATTCTTACTTGTTTATACTTATATATAAAAATATATGTACATTACAGTGCATTATTAAAATTACGTATGTCTACTAATTTCATAATATCGTCTTACATTTTAGTAAAGCTGTCGTCGGTTCACAAATATAATGTAAAGCTTACTAAATTTTCTTATGTTTAAATTTAGGTATTAGGTGTCTGTATGTATGTGCACAATTTTCAGTGTCTTTCTTGTAGTTCATCCTTATGTTCGTAGGGGTATTAATTATGTGTAACATCTGTATTGTGTATCTCTTTTTATAATTGTCCTCTTGTTGAAGTATTGTTGTACCTGTTATATTTGGAGAGTGCCCAGTAATTGCATAGTAGGTTGCTAACGCTGTTTTTTGTTCTGTTGTTCTTTTTCGTGTTTTATGGTCCGATTTATGTGCTGCTAATCTCGTTCTCAGTTTTGATTTCTTCGTTCCGACATATGTTTTATTACATACGTCCAAGCCGTTTCCGTTGCACGGTATTTTCGTGTTTGTATTTGAAAAAAGTTTATTTAACGTTGTTTCTGTCTTAAGTGCAATATTTACTTTCGCTTTATCAAAAATGTTCGAATGGGTAATTCGTTCAGAAAACCCTGGAATATATGACATTGATTTAAAAATTTTTCTTTCTTTTACCGGTTTTATCATCGAGGTTGTGTTGACATTTCTTTTAGCTTTTTAATCAAATTTGCAATTGTGTAATTTGGAAAACTATTTTTTTGTAGCGTTTTTCGTATTTTCTTAATATTTTCTCTGTGATAGGATTCATCACTTATTTGTAATACTCTTTTTGCAAAATTATATGCTGTATTTAATTTAACATGTATAGGGTGGTTAGAGTTGAAGTTTTTGATTCGTCCTGAAGATGTTGCTTTTTGGTACCAATCTGTAGCTAACGTATTCTGTTTGCGTATTACGAGTGCATCTAAATATGGTATCATACCATCCTTTTCCAATTCCATGGTAAACTGTATTTGTCTGTGAAAGTTATTGAGAGATTTAAGTGTTTCTTCCACTTTATTTTTCTTAGTTATACAAAAAAGGTCATCCACATATTTAGTAATAAATCTTGGTTTGTGATCCAAATGTTCAAGTGCAGAATCTAACAACTTTTCCATTACAATGTTCGTATTGGGGGTAATCGGGGATGCTGGTGAGCCCATAGGCATTCCTTTTAACTGTTGAAAAATTCTTTCATTATATTTAAAATACCTATTTTCTTTAATACAAAATTTCAAGATATCCATAAATGTATCCTTAGGTATCTTAGTATGTGTCGCAATTATGCCCATGAGAAGAAAATAATTCTTTAAACATTATAAGGTCGTAAAGAATATAATTATATAAATACAAATATTTATATATTTTCATTTTATTAAAATTATCGACCAATGTAAAAAATTTTTATAATTTTGACTACAAATTTTTTGATCCAACGAACAACTTCAAAAGATTTAACTTTTCATTCGTGTATTTTTTTTAAATTTTTTTTGAACTTTCCCCACTTTTGCTTTCATTTATTAACAAACTTTTAATTACTAACAATTAAAGTATCTAAGCATTTTGGTCATTTAACTTTAATGTAGAACAACGCACATACCTCGGAGGCACAACTTTTCTGAGTTATAAATCAAATTAATATTTTCAACAGTATAATAAACTTCATTTAAGAATTTCATTAACAAACCGAAACACTGAAACGTGTTTGACCAAATTGCAAATACCAAACTACAATCGAAAAATTAAAAACCTAAACTTTAAGAAAGTTTTATATTAAATAAATTATTAACAAACTCATACAGTTTTTTTTTTGCTTGTTTCTTCTACAGACTGACCATAAAGTTAGATTTTAATAAATAATTGGTTTATTAATAAAATACGTGATACATATTATGGCTTAAAGCAGCCTCGGTATAAAAGAACTTTTGCTACACTTAAATGAGTAAGTGGGTTTTGTGCCAAAGAACAATTTACTGCTGAATATTTTACTTCTGCAGTTGTTTAACTGTTCAACTATTCGTTCAGCTGTCTTGCAGTTATAAATAAATGAAAATGAAATTATATGAAACGTGATATATATTTAAACAAACATACATATATATATTTTTTTAATAATATATAACATTATTTTATATGTCTGTACACTAACTTTAGCTGTACATGACATGCTGAGCCCCTCCTCTTTGCTGTCATTGTCAACATCGCCATTATCAGCATTCTTGTGAAATCAACTAAACTATACAATCCCATAGATATAAACACACAGACAGTTTGTCTAATAATAAAATATTTTTGAGGCAAAAATGAAACTACAACAACAAAAACATAAAACAAGAAAAGTTTATTATAAATCGAAAAAAAAACCTATCGAAAGTTAACAAGAATAGAGGGAGGGAAACAAGAAATATAATAAAAACTTAAGTACAATGGATTAAGGAAAGTGAATGTTTAAAAAATAAATCAAAAATTAACGAAGTGAAATCAAAAATTTATAGAAATTTTACATTACTATCGACTGTTGCAGCAAGAGTGCCGAATTTAAATTTGGCACCTTTTTGTTAATAGGGGCTACACGGAGATTTGTTTTTAATAGTTGTCAAGCACAGACCACGCAATTTAGTTATATGATGAAATGCTCAAAGGGAAGTCGTCTAATTATTGTAAAACGCACTACAGAAATGGCACAAGTTTGGCTTAAACATTTTGACAATTAAGTCAAATTTTTCTTTGGGACCAAATTTACGCTGATGGATCTGTAGACCATCCATTGGCCTTATTTTTGAAGGTCACTCGAAAATACAGGTGTAAGATCTACATTTTCACGTGTACTAGATAAAAATGGCACAGAAAATCAAGTCAAGGTATCATGCGCAGCGTAGCGTAAATTTCCTGATTGAGTGTTTTAGAATTATCGAATTATTGTAGATTTCTGGAAAAAAAAATAATTTTTTAAGTTGTGGCAAGTTTTAAAATTTAACTTTCACAATAATGAAACGTTGTCTGTTTAAATATTTCTCTAACTGCCAACGTTCCTGCTGGGATATCTAAGTATTATTATTTTACTAAGAAAAGAACAACAATTTTAATGAAATTTTTTTTATTCGTAACCCAAAAAGTGTTATCTATACACTTAATCTGAATTTTGTAATAAAATGAATACTTTATGAGAAACGTAAAAAAGCTTAAAATTTAAACTTCCGTATTAAAAAATATTAAAGCTTTATTAAAGTGTCATTTAACAGATTTTGTAGAAAGAATTATCAAAACAACCTTAAGCAAACCTAAAATATATTCTGTGATACTTCAGAATATTTTTATATGAAAATAAGCACATAAGTCAAATTTATTACAAGTTTGCTTACTTTAATAAAGTGTAGAAAATAGAGTATAAAATTTTAAAAGCTTTAGTTTTATTTTTTTAAACAAAAAAATTTTTTTTTTTTCAGCAAGTAGAGCCACATACGTGTCTTTTATTGGACCCAAAGTAAATTTATTCATCAGGTACTCTAGACTAGGCAGCTGATTATTTTTTTCTTCACTTATTTTAACATTCAGCTTTTAAAGTCCACAGAAAAAAAAAACAATTCCCTCTCTTCTTTCATTTCTTTCATATTTCAGACTTACGATATAAAAAAACATAAACAAAGGGATTCTCTTCGAATTAAAATTACCTGATGAATAAGTGTGCCTTGTATTGATCCTAGTTTTTCAAATCAATTTTAATAATTCAAAGTATGTTTATACGACAGGTTAGATAATTCATAGTTGTCAGACAATTCACAATTTGCGGCGCTCTACAACTTTAAATGTTTAGTCTAAAAAAGGAAGACCGAATGGGAAATATAAATGTTTGGAGAAATCTAAATGGCAACCAGATCGCAGGTTTAGGGATACCAGTCCATAAATTCAGAATTTTTTCAGACTGTTTAATGACATAATTTTTGACTAGACCATAGACCAACTATTGATTTTGTGGACCCGACGAGTGGCACTGAAGTACACTGATGATTTAAACAAATCAAATGAGTATGCTGCCCCATTAGAACCAGATTGTTAAAGTAAAATTTAATATCTTCCAAAACTGTATGCTAAATATTTATTATTCCGTACTTATAAGTGCCTCTAAATTTCCAAGAAGCAACATAAGATAAGCCCATATTTACATTATTTTGGTCTATTGCACTAAGATTTTGAAATGCAATGATGTTCTTTACCGTCATATCCTGAACAACCTCCTAGCGTATGTTATAGCGTATCATCTACTAGTTATACCGAAACTTTCTTGTGGTATACTTCCAAAATATTTTTGAATAATGGACCAGTAATAAAACTCTTAAAGAATAGATAACGGAATACAAAAATTTAAAAAAGCTTCTAAAAATATTGTAATTGCGCCATAAATGCTAAATATTTTAAATAACGCTCACACAAAAACAAAAGACATCTTAACGTAATTTGAAGTATTGATGAAACTAATTCTTTTAACTGATTAATATAAAGATATGGTAACAGGAGTTATTATTGTGTAAGTTAAGCAGTATATAGTTAAATATCTACAACGAATTATTCGTGGGGATAATGCAAAAATTGATTTGACTGTACGTCATCAAAATTACATAGAACCAAATGCTCTCGCTATTACCTCAGCTTTAAATTTTAACTCAGGATATAAAATTCATAATAATATCTCAAGTTATTGTATTTTTGTTTTTAGTTGATGACACGCTTAGCTTCACAATCCCACTTTGAACTTTGGATAATTATGAATTAAAATTAACTGAAATTTTTAACTCTGACTAAAAGTCAGTATTTAAGTAAAATTATCTTTTGAACAACTTTCCTTTGTATTTAACCGATAATTTAATTTTAATATAATTTTATTGAATACTTTATAAATAAACCATAATCTCATTCTGTCATCGTTCTCTGACTGAATGTTAAAAGCTATATGAGCTTTTAACTAAAATCTAATTGTTTTTAATTAAATCTCCATAGAAATTGTTAGCCTCTGCAAGGCTATATTTAGCCATTTTTTGGGTCATTCTTTATAGAATTTTACATTCTTTGATCATTAAGAACTGTCAACTTTGATATTTACACAGGGGCTATACATAAAAACAAATTACAAGTAATATGTGTATGTATATACAAAACGATAACACGGAAAATAAGGTTCAAACATATGTATATCCAAAAATATCGAAAATCCATATACGAAAGTAATTGTCGTTGTTTTTTTTAAGTCGAACTTTGATATCTGTTTGATTTTATGACTTTCCTAGTAATCTGAAAATGCCATTAAAAATTCCTATCAAATATTAATTTTTTATTAATACTTTGTTACATCAAAATGTTTCTACTATTTTTTTTAGTAATTGTTTTATGAATTCCATTCCATTTATATAAAAATAATATAGTTTGACGTTAATTTATTGATCAATTGATTGATTGTTAATAACTAATTTCTCTTTCGCCTAATTGAGGGAAAAATAGTTAAAAGTAATGTGACATGAAGTGCAATTATGCTATTTAAAGTGTGTTATTGTGCGTAGTAATACATACATACATGCTTATCTTTATATGCACGTATCGTTGATTATGTTTTTTTTTTTAATTCTATTTATGTATTAATATTAATGAGTGTAGGTTTTTTTCAAAAGTACTCAGTCAGTTGTAAATATTGGTTATAATTGATTTTAGTTACATTAAGTAGATACATACGAGCACAGTGGACACGGATAAGCCTTAAATGTTTTTTTTTTATCAATTTCTATTGTCAGCACTTTCGCCAATAACCTACGCTATAGACTGAATAACTGTCTGGTTGTTGATGAGGTTTTTTACAAACTCAGTACAAAACAGTAGCGAAAACATTTGCTCGATTAAAATAAAATTTTGTAAATCAATATAAATATTTAAAATGAAAAAGAATATGACTTTTACAAATTTAAAGCACACTTCCTATCACATTTTAAATTACGGAAACATGCTTAAGTGTTAATTAAATTATAATCAATATGCAAAAATTTTCTACGAAACACTCACTCTCCTGGTTTTCCACTCACATTACATAAGTGTGCAAATAAATGTTCTAGCATAAATAATGAAAACAGGCAAATATCCAGCAAAATCAAAAGAAATTAAAACACATTTGTAAAACAACACGTTCAACTCAAACCCCATTTTTCGTTGTTAAACAAATACCAAATTGACTGACTTAACCGTTAAACCTGCTAGACGAAGCAAAGGGGTTAGATAAAATTTTATAAATGCTTTTATTTGCAGCAAATGATTATTAAAGGTTTAAATTACTTGTACAAACACCTTTATGAAGGTACAAAGGGGGTTATCAAATGTCGTAACACCATTTCTATCTTCAGCAAGCAAATTCACAGATAAAAAAGTTATTTGAGAAAGTTTTACTGAATCAATTTTGGGGGATTTTATCCAAAGGCAATAAGCTTTCATTGGTAATGCCAACAATAAGCTTTCTATCTCTTCTAACTTTCGGCACCTTTTACCTTCTTCTATCCCCTTTCCAAGAGCCTAAAGGTAAACAGTTTTTGTGCTTGTTTGCCGACACATTTCTTTCAATACTAGATTTAGGATCATCAATCTCTGAAAAGGTCTAAGACTTTTTTCTCCACTTAGCGAACAAACTATAGAAAATGAGGTAAAAAGAAAAACACACGATTTGCTATAAAACGGTCTGAAAATAATTAAAATTGCGTGTTGAGACTTTCTTCTCAACTGTTTATTTAGGTAACTAAATTCTAAATTTTTCAAGTAATAAGCTATAAGTACTGAATATGTTTAACGACAATATGAGGTCTAAATTTTGAATAATTTTTTTCTTTGTTGGTTTATTTTATCAGCCTAAAAACCGTAACAGCTGTTCGTTAAATTTTTTAAGCAGTGCAGACTAAATTCGCTTACCGTCTTCTATACTGCCCATTTGCAGTAGAAAAATGTGCATAAAGTAATTTTTCTTAAGCATTGTGTAGGACTGATTTACCGCCTTCTTGCGGGGATGACATCAGTGCTTATTTATTGGAAAAAAAAACAGACCTACAAAGAAAAAAAAACGCATATCAAAAATATGTCTTCCACAGCGCTCTTGAAATCCGTTGAGCATTACTTAGGCAATCAATAAGTTCATTTTAGTAATGAAGTCTCTTGGTGTGCTTGCTTTAGGGTATTATTTAATTTGATATAATTCTTCAACAAAAATGAGCTCATTTGTGGTTGCATAACTTCGATAATCTCACGAATTCAATTTTGATTTCGTAAATTGCTAAGCGACCATTGGCATAGACCTTAACTTTTTCGAATTAAAAAGAGTCGAAAATTACTAACTTACAACAACTCGATGGCCAATTGTTTTTATCTCTACGAGTAGTCAGTCAGTCATTTCACTTTACACGCAAACAAGCTGTAGTTATGCTTCTTGTATGGGACTTATCAACATCTCTTTTAGAATAAAAGCCGTAGATATCAGGCACACTTTCAAAAGCACAAATTTTAATGACTTCGCCTGACAAAAAACCGTACCCAACAGTAACACGCATAAAAGCAATGTTTATTAAACATTGTTTCCGAGGTAAAAACCGGCCCTCATTACTCGAGATAATTTATTGATAAATGTTTGGATTAGATTGATGATTCTCGATGATGATGTGCCAACATATCTCTAAAAGCTTTAAGACCTTTTTGCAAAATAAGGTGAATTGCCGTTTATGTTACACATAATTTTAAAACTTGGGATGGATGACCTATTGGTTACAACAGCAATATTGTCAAATAGTTTTTAGCGACATACACAAGTTCGAGTTTTCTATCAGTTTAACAATTGCTAGCCGAGAAAATGTTCCATGACCATCCAATTCTGCTTAAGTCTTGCGAACTATGAACGAGAAATTTTTATTATTTCTAAAGTAAACTATAATAATTTCAAATCGTTCGTAAATTGTTCTATTTTTGTTTATAAAGAAATTCTTACTGGTCATCTGTCAAGTAGTTGCAGGCTAAGTTATGACAACTGTTAAAATTACTCCCTTTAAAAAAACGGTTAATTGGAACACCCTGCATATACCTTAGGTTAAAATTGCTTGCCTTGGAAAAAAACTTTTTTTGTAGCCCATGTCCACGGTATATTTTAGTATATTATATTTCGGAAGAATATCTAAAAATCCAAAAAACTCTCGTTTACGATTTTTGAGATCAACCTAACTGGCAATGGTGTTGTCTGTGCTCATGGCAACCTTAAAAGCAAACTAAACAGGAAAAGTTAATAACATATACCCTAAAGGATACTACACATACACAATATGTTCGAGTATTATTCCAACAAAAATACATTATGCAGTATGTTTCAAATGATTTTGAAATTAATGTTAAAGTTTATGTATATGTTTTGTACATTTATAACACATACCAATAAAGAAATTTAAAAGCAAAAATGTTTTAAAACCAACTGGTTATATTTGCATATGCTTTGCTACCAACTAAACATTAACAAGCAACAACACACACACAAATAAAAATACATATGAAATGTTTAAAATATATGCAAGGACTGGACCCAACAGATGAAGTGAGTGTTAAAGAAGAAGTCCTTATAAGCATAAAAGACAGCAACAGACAATGAACTGAAAAGCAAATAGCTTAGAAAAAAACGTGGGTAGAAAGCAACAAAAAAGTATATATATGAATTGGATACAAGAAGCCATTACTAAATGGTGTACTTTTACAAATTGAACCATCAATCTTTTACACTCATTCTCCATTCATTTATATCTAAGGATATATGTAAGGAACACACAAACCAAACACAATTCCCATGTTATTCTACAACTTCTTTACATACTGTATTTCAATATGATATGCTATAAGCATTAACATATAGAGCCTCTTCTGTTGCTTTTAAAACAATTTGTTTATTTTCTCCCCACCCCTCCAGCTCATCAACAAGAAGATTGGACCACACTCAAACTGTTCATAAAATTTTTATATCAGACCATTCCCTAGCATGTGTTTATTAATTCAATAGAAATAGACACAGAATCAGGATTTGTATGGAAAAAAAATAAAATGATGAGCTTTCACAATAGACAGACAGCAAGTTTTGTTATTTGTCTGTACAGAGAGGAGCGGAGTTTACACACTCCTGTGTGAAATATAAGTTTGAATTAGATTGAGGCTACAGATAGAGATTGAAAAACAAAAGACCGGATATCAGTCCTTGAGTCATTTCCATTTTTTCGTCAACATTTCCAAATGTAAATTTAAAAATAAGATATTTTTTGTCATGTTTTTTTGTTATTATTCTATTTGCTGCTCATTTATTTTAAATGACAATAGTATTCGAAAAGAAGTTTTAAACAACCTACTGTTCATAGAAAGAGCTACGTTTATTTTCGGATTAAAAAAACAACAACAATTTGGAAATTTTGGCATTAAAAAGAAATGTTCGTACCTTGTGTCCCATTTACTTAGACATATATCAGGATAGGACTATGACTAAATGTATTTTGTTTGATCAGATTTGGATAAAATGGAAATGTAGTTTTAGCAATAAGTTGCATACTATGGAACATTAGATAATTATGACGACGGTCTTGTACAGCCAATAGTTTTTACCCATAACACTTCTCTCATCCAGAATAACGAAAGCTGCTACAGTTGCAATTTCTCTTGAACGCCAAATTATTCGCTTTCGTTGGTTCCTTTTACAGACTTCATCTATTCACTTGCGGTTATGTGAATCGGTTACCATTATCGTGATTTTTAACCCTGTAAAATTTCATAGAAAGCCATTTTATTCGATTAAGTCACAAATAGCAAAGGCCCATAATTTAAAATTTCACCGTCAGCCTGAGCCAAAATCATAGAAAATTTAACATTTGGTACGTGTGCCACACATTGAAGCCACCAAGTATATTTTCACTATGTTATATTCCATTCATAAACATCGATGCCAGAAAACTAATCAATAATTTCGACGATAACTGATATACACACTTTGTTTTGTTTTAATTTAAGGATAGCAGGCGTTTAATGAAAGACTGGCTAGTTCAGAAAGCAACCACATCTTATTTTACGTATTTAAATTGTTTGCTGAAATGCATGTTTTCTTAATGCGAATATAAAAAGCATTAATTAAAGTAATCAAGAAAGACCTTAAAAACAAATTAAGAATAATTTTTTACAGAAACTACAATTTAACTTTTGCATGACTGCCATAAAGCTAATAATTTCCTTGATTTTAGAGCCCTCTTTTCTCAACAAGTATTTAACATTTCATGTTAGTTGTAGAGCGTTTCACGTTTTATACAGTGTCAAAATTTATTATCGCATAACTAAGGGACTATAAAAGAAAGCGTATTTGACCTTGGCTTTAATTTTGGCTTGAGTGTTTCCATACAAACTGTTGTCTACGGGTGGTTTATGAGTATTTAGAATTGCTGTGAACCATAAACCATATATTAATTAACACTTTCAAAAATCAATAGCGTTAAAGAATGTTTTTCTTATTAATTTCTTAGACCCCGTTTTCTTTTATTACTTCTTATGGTCTCTGTTTTTTACTCGTTAAATTTGCCACATAAAGTGTTGGAGTTTCTCTCAAGCATTCGAGCGCCAACTAGTTAAAGCATGAAATGCAAATTCATGACTACAATTTGCGTTTCGTTTTACAATGATGTTTTATTTTTTTTTTCTTTTTAAATTTCCTTTTATGTCGAACAGGCGTAACAACACCATGAGAGAAATCGTCACAGACGATAGTAAAGCTTGAGAAGAAATGAATTTTATTGTAAATAGTAAGAAGAAGAGTTGCTGTGGGACAAGGTGTATTTGTTATTATAATTTATTACAGAGATGGAAGAGTGGATACTATTTTTCTTTGTTTCGTTACTCGCACTTGTAAAACATTTAAGGAAGTAAGACAAAAATTAGGCCACAAAATATCATAGGACTTAGAATGGAATAAAGTAGGGATTAAAGTACTTGAGGCACAGATAAAAGATTTGTCATTGAACTCGAATTGGTATGAAGATCTTATTAGATGTATGAAGAAGATTGGTAACGTAACTCCGGTCGTATCTTTACGGACCATATTGAATAAAAAATTTTAATCTCAAAATGTCCTGCAGTGTGAAATTCAAGTAAACTTGCACGTAAATTGTGAAAGTCCAGAGACAATATGTATACTACGCCATCACCGCATATTCTAAAATGAGGATCCATCACAGTTGGAAATGTTAAACCTTTTCATAGGTTCTAATATGAACTTAAATTGTGCGTTATGCTAGAATGTGGCAAAATACTGTCGATAAGTTTACAAACATTGTATTACATGACCCAAATTTTCTGAAATTTAAGGTAATTCTATAACTGAATAGGCCAACATTAAATAGTTTATTAGTATAGTGACAGGTAACACGGTGCTGAGAACTCGACTAGCTCGCAAAAGTTTGTCGAATAAGGCGGCATGTAGAGAATGCGAAGAAGGGAAATAAATTTTTAAATACTGCCTTTTTAGTGCTTACGACCTTTGTCATTTGGTCGTGTTAAACACGATAACATTGACATAAGCACTTTGCCTAACTTGGAATACCTGAGGAAATTAATTTAAAAATTCCTATGGAATTACATCAAAGGGAGAGTGTTTCTCACCTTGTCGAAAATTATAAGAGTTTGGGATTTTGGTTCTAGTACAGAAATTTTCAATTACTTTGAAGGTCACAACAGTTCTATTGAGCATACTTATTTATCTATCATAGCTTTCGGCCTCTGTGCTCTGTTCCTCTGTTCAACCTGACCTATACAAACATAAGCCTCAGAATCTTCTATGTTGCCGTAAATATTTTTTGCTGTTGGTGTACATTTAAGAGGTACATTTAAGCATAGACTTTAGTCAAGGTAAACAAATGCTATTGCGGAGTTCAAACGGCCACATTTGACACAAACAACTGATTGGAATTGTAAAATAAATAGACTAAAGATTAGAGTCTAAGAAGGAGTTCAAAAAGAAGAAGGCCATCACACATGGAAAAAGCAAACCAGCTCTAAGCTGAATAATAATGAGTGTATTTGAGTGATGTTGTTTTGGATTTAGGGTTATAGTATAATTTAAATTTTTTTTAGTAACGGTATCTTGGTATTTGTGTTGTTCATTGTAGGGTGGACCTTTTCCAAAAAGAGATTTTTTTAAAGAATTTGTTAGTACTAGTTTGCTCAAAAAGTGTAATACAAAAATTCAGTTTTCCATCCCATATTCTACTATCTTTCCTATAAATCAACTATGTAATTTTTATACCCTTCACACAGTGAAAAAGGGTATATATAGGTTTTCATTCCGTGTGAAATTTCTACAATTTTCATTTCCGACCCCATAAAGTATATATTTTCTGAAAGCTTATGAATAGGGGAATCGATTTAGCTCTGTCCGTCTGTCCGTGTGTATGTTGAAATCAACTTTTTGAAGCCCCCCGACATAGGTTGGACCCGGGTAAGGTTTTAAAATATCAGAAATATTCGGGAGTAGATCGGTATTGAAAATCATAAACATTGGTACATAAACAACTGAGATATGAGCAAAAACCCACGACCACCTCGATTTTTTTTTCACAAAAACAACATTACAACAACAACATACATACATACAAACGTGTATACTGGTTAGAGAAAACGTGGCATCGAATTTCAGCTTAGCCAAAAAAAATTTTTTTAAAATTTTTTAATAATTTTTTTTTTAATTTTTTTTTAATTTTTTTTTTTATTTTTTATTTAATATATTATTTATATTTTTTTATACCCGCCACCAAAAAAATGGTGGGGGTATATTCATTTTGTCATTCCGTTTGTAACACATCGAAATATCCATTTTAGACCCCATAAAGTATATATATTCGGAATCGGGGTTTGATTTTATGACGATCTAGCTATGTCCGTCCGTCTGTCTGTCCGTCTGTCCGTCTGTTGAAAGCACGATAGAGGTCGCACCGAAAAATGTAGGGGGCTCAAATTTTGCCAGAATCTTTCTTGTAGACAAGGTTTGTTTGGTATTGAAAATGGGCTAAATCAAAATATTAGGAAGAGAGTTATAGCTCGAAAAGCAAGAGTAGGTCGAAAAAACCGTGTCCTTCGAACATCGAATAAAATGGAATTGTGTCCAAACGCCTTAACGTAGACTCACGAAACTTCGAATATATATTTCCTGGGTAAAGACAATATTTCCTCCCGAAAATTGTCTAAATCTATGCATTAGGAGAGGAGTTATCGATCAAAATGTACGAAAATTTATACCGCACAGTGTATTTTAAGGTATATTTAAAAACAAAAACGTCATAAAAGCAACAAAATTGGATGTACGACTCTGAAATTTTGCACACTTTGCTTTTTGGTGACACGGTTTATTGTAACGGCAAATCAATGTGCCACGCCCACTTTTACGGCCACCTCCCATATAACGTTTTAACTAAAATTCATATAATTTCTCTATTAATAAAGCTTTTGGAATAATAAAGGCCTGTATTGAAACACCTCAGTTGTACACATTCGCAAAATTAACTTTGACACGCCTACTATAACGCCCACTTTTCACGTTATCTACCGTTAATGAAATTTAAAAGCTATAAAACCGCTAAAATTAAAGGTATGATGATAAATTTTGCATATGTCTATCCCCCAAGGCAATTTCATTACTATGCCAAAATATTAAGGTGCCACGCTCACTTTTACGCCACCTCCCATATAACGTTTTACCTAAAATTCATATAATTTCTCTATTAATAAAGATTTTGGAATAATAAAGGACTATATTGAAACACCTAAGTTGTACTCATTAGCAAAACCAACTTTACACGCCTACTATAACGCCCACTTTCACTTTTGAATTGTGTCCAGACGCATAAACGTAGTCATGAAACTTCGAGTATATATTTATCGAGTCAAAAGAATATTTTTCCTTGAAAATCGCTTAAATCTATGAATTATGAAAAGAGTTATAGATAAAAATGTACGAAAATTTATACCGCACTGTGTATATTTCAAATTTAAAACGTAATAAAACTGACAAAACTATATGTACGATTCTGAAATTTTGCAAACATGGCTTTTTGGTCAAAGTCCTCGTTATAACGGAAAATAGATGTGCCACGCACACTTTTTTCCTTAAATTTTTATAAAAATATATTACTCATATATATTAGCATTTATTCATCTTACACTGCGCCATTTATTGTACTGTAGCTAAATATAAGATAAAGATGATAAGATAGATGACTCTACTAGCAACTACTAGATGGCATGCTTATGCTTATGTTCTCCTGAAGTTATGCTCTATTAAAAATGGGAATTTAGGAAAATTTTGACCTAAGTAAAAAAAAATTATCTCTAAACATTACAAACAATTTATTTTCATGTACTAATGGCTAACAAATTTTAAAATTATACAAAACTTATTTCGCTTGAAAATCTTTTAAAAGCAAAATGTTATAGAAGTTTAAAAATAAAAATCTTACTAATAAATTTCCCGTTTTAGAAAAATGCTGAGAATGTATATTTTAAATCACCCTGTGGCCCTTAAAATTTAACCTTAAATTCACTTTCTTCCTCTTAAATTCATGTAAATTCTCTATGAATAAAGATTTTGGAATACTAAAGGACTATATTGAAATATCTAAGTTATGTTTATTAGCAGAAACTTTATTGACACGCGTATTTTAACGGCCACTTTCATTGAAAGACTAAATTTACGAAAACATTTTACTAGCATACCGAAGTTATAATGGGTGGTTTAATTTTAAGGGACTATGTTGATTTTGAATAACATTATTATGAAATTATTATCATTTATTTTTATAATGATAATATTTGTATGGTTCAATTATGTATGGAACAAAATATCGGCCAAATGGCCCCCCAACCTAGGCGGCACACCACGATCCGATAGTGCAAATTTTCAATGACACTGTTGATGCTCAATTGTTGGGCACGATGATGAGTCGAGGTTGCTTGCTCTTTTGCCACGTTATCGTGAAAAACAGCAATGTTTCCCATTCAACGAACTAAGATGGCATTCACAGATGTTTTCACATTTCATACAGACCTGCTTTGCAGACATTTAAATATTTTTTACAATTCTCACGATTGTGGACGAATTCGAACGATTATGTTGACCAAAAGAATCACATAGTGCACGAAATGCATTTTGATTTAAACGCCCATTTTTATAAAAATCTTTAATATTTAAAAGCGTTGCTCGATTGCGTATCTTTCCACGGTTCAAATTGAGTTAGTCTGAGATTGAAAAATGTCAAATGAAATACAAGAAAAAAGTTGAAGTTTAGATGTGGTTCACGTTAAACATGGGCCCTTCAAATTTAACCACCCTCTACAAAGAAAGTGATACATATTTTATTATAAAGAGATTATTCTATAGCGATTAACAAAATAATAAATATTGTGCTTTAAATGTACACAAAATTGGTGTTGGGTATAAAAGATTCGGCACAGCCGAATATAGTGCTCTTACTTGTTTTTTTTTTCTTTTTAAATTTCCTTTTATGTCGAACAGGCGTAACAACACCATGAGAGAAATCGTCACAGACGATAGTAAAGCTTGAGAAGAAATGAATTTTATTGTAAATAGTAAGAAGAAGAGTTGCTGTGGGACAAGGTGTATTTGTTATTATAATTTATTACAGAGATGGAAGAGTGGATACTATTTTTCTTTGTTTCGTTACTCGCACTTTTATAATATTAAAGGAAGTAAGACAAAAATTAGGCCACCGAATATCATAGGACTTAGAATGGGATGAAGTAAGAATTAAAAGTACTTAAGGCACAGATAAAAGATTTGTCATTGAACTCGAATGGGTATAAAGATCTTCTTAGATGTATGAAGAAGATTGGTAACGAAACTCCGGTTGTATCTTTACGGATTCTATTGAATAAAAATTTTTAATCTCAAAATGTCCTGCAGTGTGAAATTCAAGTAAACTTTCACGTAAATTGTGAAAGTCCAGAGATAATATGTATACTACGCCATCACCGCATATTCTGAAATGAGGAGCCTACAAATTATAAAAAATAGAATAATTTTTAAATAAAATATCAGTGGAAAATGTTAAACCCTTTCATAGGTTCTAAAGTTTAAAAGAAGAAGGCCTGGAAAAAGCAAACAAAAATGTATTATCCCGCATAGTTCTAAGCCGAATGAAAATGAGTGTATTTGAGTAATGTTGTTCTGGTTTCAGGGTAATAGTATAATTTAATTTTTTCTAGTAACGGTATCTACATTAATATCTTGTTCTAAGTGTTGTTCATTGTAGAATATGTTGGTACTAGTTTGCTCAAAAAGTGTAATATAAAAATTCAGTTTTACATCCCATATTCTACTATCTTTCCTATAAATCAACTATGAAAGTATTTTTTTATAGTCGGTTTAAATAAATATAAACAAAAATTAATAAAGTAAAGTTAATTTTTAAAGAGAGAATAAAAATTTACGTTGGATTAAAATATAAGTCACGAAGCACACAAATTTTTTTACAAGCTTTTCCACAATAAAACTTAATTTAAACCTTTACATTCTTTAACATTTATTCTAAGTTTTCAACGTGTCTTTGGTCTTTTTGCAAAAACGATATTTTACGTATGCGCTCGTAATACATGGTGTTGTATGTATACATTAGGGGCATCAAAATCTGAAGTGGAAATTTTAACTAAAACTTAAATTTATTTTTATGTATAACTAACGAACCCCCTGCACACTTCGTAGTGCAAAAAAGAAAATAAAAAAATCAATTCAAATCAATAAATTGCTTTTATTGTAATGCTCTGTGGTAAACAAATATTCGAAATGAATGCAGTGTTCACTAAAATGGCTATAACTCATATAATACCAATACACATACATAGACCGTTTATACATAAAAACCTTTCACCTTTCATATAAACTTTGTAGAAACGAAATTGTTTCACACATTCCAGACAACATCAATTACTACACAATGCACCTATTTTCATATATATGTATATAGATTTTACAACAGATTATTTTAAGGACTGATTAATTTTAATTTTTGGGCCCATCCTAATACAAATTTCTTCATGTAATTATATCTGATTCTATTAAGGATTAATATCATGATAAAACTTTGGCAAATTAAACATGTAAGCGCAAGTGAAAAGAAAAAGCGAAAAATGTGTAAAATTAAAAGCTCTTTATTAAAACCAATAGACAAATTACTCAATGATTTATTGTGAGGCAAATAAATGAGTTTGTAACAAGATTAAAATTGATTATTAATCATTTAATTTAATTGCCACTGCGTTAAGATCTTTTTTATTAAATGGTTTTAGTAATAGGTTTAAAAGAAAACCTTGAACGTAATAAAGCAATTTAAAGCAATTACTTAACCAAAACCAAACGTTGAAATATTTTAGTAGTTAAAGCAAAAAAAAAAACGTTTTTCATTGTCTACAGTTACCTGTTCTGTTGTAGTAAATTAATGTGCTTACCTGAAATTACAGAGAAGAAGTAAATAATTTAGTTAAAATAAATATAACAGAAGTTCAATAGGAGCAATTAAAATGGATAAACTATATAAAGGGTCCGTCATCTAACGTTTTTTTTTTCAACAAGTGCTTATTTCGTCAATGGTAACACTAAGCTCATGTACGGTTTGACAGATAATTAGTTTTATCCTTACGCTGAATGAATATGGTTGTATATACGCTTGAACAACGCTAGGAAAGATTGCGACATTACTTTGGACGATTTTGTCAAAAAAAAAATCTTTTCAGATGAAGCTCATTTTGATCATTTGGAGCACATAAAGGCCGCACGCATACATTGAAAAGCCGATACACCCAAAACGAGTATCTGTTTGGTGCGTATTTTGGTCCAGAGGCATAATTGGTCCAATTTTCTTCGAACATAAGCAAGGAGTGGCCGTAGTCAATGGCGATCATTATCGGATCATGTTGAACGCATTTTTGTTCACAAAAGTCGAAGAGGAGGATATTGGCAACATTTGGTTTAAACATGACGGCGCTACATGCCACACAGCCTAAGTTATACTTTTTTTATAGCATTTTAAAAAAAAAAAAAACTTATTTGGTGGACCCTTTAAAATGATTGGAAAAGTAACAAATCTTTAATAATTAAAAGCATAAATTTTACCTGAAGAAAAACAAAATAAATTTTAATTTAAATTATTAAATTTAGCAATTATTGTTTTTGGGTGTTGTTTGTTGTTGTCTATTTCAATAAAAAATTTTTTACCCTAAAAAATCATGTACAATGTAAAATCTACTAGTTTACCAGACATCATTGAAATATCAATAATTAAAAAGTACATTTGTTGAATTTGTAATGAATTTATGAATTAACACTAAGTGCTATCATATCAAATTATGTTCGTTAGTTTACTAACAACTATTGCCTATTTTTTACTGAACTTTACTGAACTACATTCGTTCTTTAAAATTTTCATATAAAATTTAAAAAAATACAGTAAGGTCTAATCAAATATAGTGAAAACTTTATTAAACGAAAGAACCAAAAATAATTTTTGGAAATTATAAACAAATAAAAATTATTTTAAAATATTAGGGAATTTATCATCTTTTTTTTTTGGTTTTTAACAAATTATAATAAAATATGGTTCTACAATAACATATTTCGGTCAGGACGAAATCTTTGTCTAGTAAGATTGGTCAAGAACTATCTGAGTTAGAGGTGGTAAAATTTTATATTTTGTAAAAATAAATATTTTTTCATATCCATGTAACTTATTGTTCCTAACGAAATTTCTCCTAACTATTTTGGACAGATATTTCTTTGATCTTTCAAAAAAAAAATTAAAAAAATATTTTTCTTTTTACAAAATACTTCTTTTACTTTTTTAAAACCGGCCCATTTGGCTTCAAAGGCAGCTTAGGACTCTTCTTTTAAGAGGGTTTCGGTCGCTTAGTAGGATGTGAGTGGGGTACCTATAAAAAAATGTTTTGTAGCTCAGCACAAATATTGTTCAATGTTAAGCATAGAACCCTATTAAAAATGTTTTCCTAAGCAAAAATTTTCATCACAACAATTAGCACTTTTAAACACAAGGATTAAGATATTCCTTCCTTTCTGCATGCAAAGAAAAAAATATGATTACCACAGCAATCGTAATCTAAGAGCAACATATTATGATTGAATTGTGTTTGAAGCTTATAATGGTTGCACGTCATCTTCATTATGCTTAATTAAAGTATCGTGCAATTATCGTTCTATGAATCAAAATTAAACATACCTTTTTACACTTTTCTAAAACATATTTTATTTTAAGAAAAATAAATATCAACACAAGATTGTAGGGGTGTGTTTGCACACAACAATCTTCAAAATTCACCTGTGGTAAGAAGCTAACCAGTAACCGATTCAACATGAAAAAACAAAATACAAGTACTTCTGGATATTTCACACTCGGCGAAACTATCATGTAATGTGCGCTCTCAAGTATATAATTATAAAAATTTTTTTTCTAAACCTTATACATTTTTTATATTTTATGTTTGACCAAATATTAGGTTTTTTCTTAATTTTAACCCAACTGTTATTACTACATAAATACTTGCAACATCGTATCCCAATTATACTTCGTTAGTTTCATTTCTATAATTATATCACCTTATTTTGAATACGTTGCAAAATTTATAATAACAAACAATAGGATACACTTATTTGTTTTTTTATACTAATTTAATGATTAATTTTCATTGTTTTAAAACATAATTTAAATTAACATGTACAATGGAAATATTAGAAAAAAAAAAATAAAAATTTGTGTTAGGCAATTGCCTTATTTATAGAACAACGCAGAACAACGCATAGAAACGCATCTCTACGCGTTGTGCAAACCCAGCAAAATTGCAAGGATGAAAATATTTGCAACAAGAAAGCAACCATGCGTAACTAACATCAAAAAAATAAAAATGTCAATTTTAGTTTTCCGGTAGCCTAGAAAAATTCTTTCCGCACAAACCTTTACTCCATTCAGACGTTCTTTTTATAATACAGTAAAAAACATTAAAAATCTCTGAATCTGTGTCTTATAATAAATAAAGTTGAAACAATTTCCTCATTTTCGCAAAAGAAACAGGTAATTTTCTGAACTTAAACTGAAGTTAAATAAATTTATTTATGGGAGTTAATTTTTTGCTCAGATACGAACTATAATTATATTCTAGATTTTTCGCTAAGGCAAATTTAAAATCGACTATAACCTGAAACTAGAATTTTATTAAACTGGCCGGTAACAATTTGTATTAATTTTGTTTAATATATAAAAGAAAAATTAATCGATAAACATCTGCAGTTGATTCAACAAATTATAGTGGACTCACTTTGTGAGCCACTACTGTTTCGTTTTTTCTTGTTTCTGGTCATAAAAATAACTACTGCAATGTAATATGGATGAGAGTTTTAAAGCAAAAAGCAAACCAAAAAGCATCGAATTAATCATTCTACTAAATAACCTTCATCAGAAGCCAGTGTAAAGCAGCAAACAACAGAAAGAAATAAAATAGAAGTGAAAACTACATTTGTTTAAAAATTATTAGAAGCAGAGAAAAATATTAAGATAAAAAGGCAAATATCAAGCAGATCCTAGCTTCCAAACATATACTCCTTTTTCTGGCAAATACTTACAAGCCTTAATCATCCGCAGGACGTATCCGTAGTCTCCATAGTGTGGTAATTAGAAATATCGATATTATAATATAGTGTAAATTAGAAAAAACTATGTAATCTTGTGATAGAGTGAATTGTTGAACAGTGCGCGGAAAAATACAAATACAGTCGTAGTTTCAAGGTTATGAAGGGCACCTAACCTAACTTACCAGGCGTGCTAAAGCGATAACTATCTCGTGTTTTAAAATTTTATTCAATACTAATTTCAATAAAAGTCATTTAAATTTAAAAATACACTTAAATGCTGGTAATAAAATCAAAGTTATGAAATATTGGTATGCATATAAATATTAACATTATTAACTTAGCTTAACAGTGTGTATTTTTGTTCAAGAATTTGCTCTACTTTTTTTTAAATTAATTCATAAATTGTTATTATATTGTTCATCTATTTAAATGTACACCTATGCCAAGTAATGAAATAATGATATATTTAGTAGTAGAAATTCAATTTAATATATCTCCTTATTTTTCATAGATAAATAGTTTTTTAAGTATTCGTCGACCATTTAAATGAATACCCCTGTTTTAAATTGCAAGACATCCATAGATACTCCTTGTTATTATTAAAACTTCCCACAGCACTTCAGCAACTGCAGTTTGACGAGGCCTCTTCATCCCGCAGCGGCAGAATAATTAGCCTATAAAGTGGTGAGTCAATTTATAAAGTAAATACTGTTTTGCAATTTTTTATACCATTTCACCTTATTTAAGAGAATACATAAACCGTAAATAAAAGTAAAATAATGTGGGCACGAGCCTGTACAATTCCATAACATTCTCTCTTTATATTTTCATATATTTCTTAATATCATGATCTGTAAGGGACTACTGTTTCTTTTAAAAAGGTGACAAAAATATTATATTATTTTTGTTGTAGGTTAGTTGAACACACAACTATACAATTATTGTTCTGTAGTTTTTTTTTACTTCGTTTCTTCTTATTGTTTATGAGAAAAAAAAAAAAGAAGAAGAAAATATTGAGAAATATATAGATCAAAGAGAGAGTTTTATTGGAAAGTAATTAGCAATTTGTGCGGAGTAAATTATATCTATTGAAATATTTAACATAATTTAGTTTTTTTATATTCTCACACGGTTTATGTATACCCTACAGTATAAAATATTTTAGTCAATTTCTACTGTCTACAAGTAATAGTAATATATGTATATATCTAGATAATAACAAAGAATTTGAAATATTTTTTTTTTTAAAAACTATTTTGTTTGGTAATCTACTTAGATTTAAAGGCATATTTTTTTTATTCTATAAGATATTTTATAACGTAGTCATACAATGAAAAAATGAATAAATATTGAATTATAAATAATGGATCTGTAAATTAGCAAAATTCTTTACATGATGTGAGCAAATAGACTGACGTAGCAGTTACTGTGGGATCTTAGCTTAACCAGTATTTACGCTCTAAGATCATAGGCAGGGAGGGTAATGAGGCGTTATCCCTATGAACATCTTAGGGAAAAATAAACTTAATAATTTGATAGTAATAATGGTTAATACTTTTCTTTCCGTATAATCAGTTGATTAATAATGGGGTTTTCTTTTCATCAATTTGTATCAAAATCAACTACCCTGTCCTCTATTGTTTTGTTTTCTTTTAAGGGAGTCTACAATAATTATTTATGTGTGACATTTGATGGCAAACAGATTAGAGTAGACAAGAACCTCCCCAACCGACTGATTGCTAGCCCAATCAATGGCTCCCGTTAGTCACTCTATTCTGATAACCTTAAGTTTTAGGCCAGGATTTTATCCTTGAAACCATCTTACAATGCCGTGTTCATTACAATCAGGCGACATAGTGAAACTATGTGAAGAGTGAAACCCACAGGGGAGACGTGGTACCGCGCGACCATCTTATACGTTTAAACGCCAAATAATAATTGAGCAGTGCAAGTTAAGCTTCGATTAAAGTGAAATAGAAAATCGAACAAAACACACAGAATATTGGAAGGAACTGGTTTCGGTCCTATGCTACCTTTAGGAGTTTAAAGAATCAATGTTTATATATAAAAAAAATTATTATTTACCATTTTAATTCTACCTACCTTTTTAAAAGGAGCTTTTAATATTAAAACGTTTAACATTTCATCGCGTGTTCTAATTATCTCTTAAATTTTTTTATTTTTTTACATGTCATACTTTTCAATAATAAGTTTTTTAACAAGAAAAGTATTAGTTGAAAACAATTTTTGATTAAAAAGTATCATAGCTATATTGCTTTGTAATTATGATATTTTTGCCACAACAATTTTGTCAATCATACTTTTAGTAAAGGACAACCATAATGAAGTTTTCATAAAAAGCAAACATTAACTGCCTGTTAACCTAAATGCAAACGAAATTTTAATTCTCACAAATACGTTGAAAACAAGAACAAATTTTTAGTGTTTGTTGTTGTTTTTAATATATTTGTAAGAATAAAAATTTCGTTCGCATTTAGATAAACAGGCAGTAAATATTAAAAAATTCGAACAAAAGCTTAGTTGTCCTGACGATATAAATAAGCAACAAAATATAACTAAAATAACTACTTTTTGCTTTTGATCAACAAATACTGTTTAGAGAATATAATATGACCATCGTGGTGATGCCTTAACCATGGTTTTCTTTGCTTACGCAGATTTTATATGCCCCTAAGCATACTTTTAAAACATTTTAAAAAATAGATTTTGAATCCTTGTAGATAAAAATTATTTCGAATATATTTTTCAATATATATCAAATTTAAAAATAATTTTTGGAAACCCTAGTAACACCATATTACAAGCTGTAGCCTCGAAATTTAATTCTGAGAAAAACTTGTCAAAATATTTTAAGCTTACTGATATATAAGCACCAAAATGCAACTGTTTCGGTAAATTTCCTAAAATTTACAAACAAAAATCAAGTTTTTTCACTGCTTCTAAATATCGTTTTCAAAACAAAGAACCTGACAAGAAAAAAATACTTTATTATAAGTGTATCATCTAAAAATGTCATACAATAAATTCATATAAGAGTCAAATTTAATATTTAAAAATTTACTCCCTTCATCGACATCATATTGGTAACAAAGAAAAGCGCTTGACCCTATTACTATTTGAAGCTTAAAATTCAAGATGGCGTTTTATTATAAAATGGCGGAAATATGGGTCAAATATTTACTGCTTTGCAGCTCCACAATATTAGATTTAATAAAATGATTGACCAGTAGAATATAGCAAACTTTTGAAAATTGCCAAATCCCTAATTTCGCTTAAAAATTTTTTCAAACCAAATATGTCATAAAGCAAATTGGCATACAATAATTTATCTGAAATCTAGGATACCCTGCAGTGTCATTAAACCTTTGTTTATGAAGGTTAAGTTTATTATCAGATTTACCATCTCGTATGTTTTTTTTCTTAATTTGTTTTTTTTTATCCATAATTTTTTAAAACAAATAAAATACAACAAATTCTACTTTTACTGTAAGCGTTACTAGAATTAAAATAAAATTTTTTGCAAAACTTAGGGTTGCACTCGTATGTCTTTAAACTTATGTTCATATGGATATAATGTAGCTACCGATATACATGCATACATACATATGTATTCAAGCATTGCATTTACATATTTGTTTAAAATAATTTACTTATTTTGCATACAATTTACTTTCTATGCACGATGTTTTCTATATAAGCCATAATGTATGCTGTAGAATTTTTGGTTCTTTTTCTCCTTATTTTGTATTCCATGTCATAAAAAATTTTTCCATACGTGTGTCAATATGTATGTGTTATGCTATGGTGCTCAATTTTTTTCTACCATTTTTTTTCTACCAACTTTTGTTGTTTTTGCTCATTTTATGGTGTAAATGTGACGGCATTTTGGAGTGAAAAATCATAAAATACAATTGTTATTTGGTTGTGCCATTTAATATGCATAAGAGTATTATTATAATTTTTGTTGTTGTTAACGGTTGTGTAGTCGCTTTTGTAGCGTTGTTTTTTTTTGTTCTTTTGTTTTCTTTTCGCTGTTTTAACTTATTTGTTCTTGTTTAGATGGTGTTGCATGCTTTTTGGCAGCGCATATGTGTTTTGGTCTCAGTTTATGTATGAACTGATTATGTATAATTTTTTAATGCATATAAATTTTCATATTTCTGTTAATGTTTTGTTTGTTTTCTTTTATACATACATACATTCATACATATATAAATTTTTTGTTCCATTTTATTTATTCAGGAGACGTTATAAAATATGTTTTATTTATTTTTGTGTTTTTCGTTTTATAATTTATGTATTAAACCAGTTGTGGCCAAATATAAAATATTTGAAATTTATTGACTGTAAAAAATTCTATGCATTTAGAATAATTATTTTCTATATCGTCTTCTTTTTCACTTTTTGTAAGAATTAGTACGAAATATATATAACACTATCAGCTTTTAACGGAAAATATTTTAGTTGTTTTTATTCAGCTTTAAAAACTTGTAATTTTATTGCCCACTAAACATAATGCTAACTTGTTCTTTTTCCAAAATACTTTAAGCTTTAGTTGTCAGACAGTCAAACTACAAAAAAAAAACGCTATCAACCTTAACAATTTTTATATTTTCATTTTACTGCAGACTTGTTAATACCATGAATGCATTATAAACTACTTTAAAAATGTAAAAAAAAAAAAATAAACATAATGCGGATATTTGTCTCTAACAAATGGAAAAATATGGTTTGTGTGACATCAGTAATAAAAGGGAGAGGTAAAAAAAAAATGAAATACAAACATAACAATTCTTATTAAAAAAATACTTGACAAAAAAGGACGACAAATTGCTGAAATTGTTCAAGTTTTTGTTATATTCTTTTTATATTAAATTCAAGTAGTTGAATATTTCCGTCGAGAGCTATTTCTTTGGGTATCCAAAAATGTGTGGCATGACATTTACATAACTTGTTATGAAATAATACAATTAAATATATGTACATACATATTAAGAAAATAATTCTACTTTAGAAAATTTTAAGGTAAAGTGGAAAATTTAATTTTTAAGAAAAAAATCATAAATTGTACATAAGTGTCTATAAGGAGAAATATTAATTAAATGTCTAGCAATTTTTGTTGCTTAATAACTAAATTTTATTTAAAATATTTAATTCTTGTTAAATAAAAAAATCATATGGAGCAAAACGTCAAACTTCTTAATGACAAAAATATCAAAACCAGGTGTTCGTAAACCAAACACTTGAAATATTAGAAACTTATCTTCTTATTAGGTTAGGTAAGTCTAGGTTGAAAAGGAGGGCCCGAACCCATTACAGGTATACACTTATGCCCAGTTGGCATGCTGTGCGCTCCATATAGAAAACGGAATTCCCAAACAAAAACCATAATCATAATATCCCATAAATAACGGACTAGTCCAAGAACCCAGTACCCTCAATCTAATTTCTTATGGATATCCAGTTCGACTTCCCCAGGTATTCCAAGTTCGGCATAGTCTCCACTGTAAAATTTCCGCGTCTAATATGCTCTAATCCGTTGTCCTTTTAATTAAATCTCTAACTAGTTACGTTTTCAACCAATCATATAACTAGTTGTAAGGAAACTGTAGTATTGACTTACAATAAACAAGGTCATAATCGCAAAATTAAAGTGCACTTTGTTTTTCAAACATATTACTTAATTTAAATATTAACTAAAATTATTCCAGCTCCAGGTCTTTTTATAATTTAAATAATATCCTTAATATTTATTATTATTTATTCTTCCAATATTTCGCTACTCCATTGTGTAGCATCTTCAAGAAATATTTGTTTCGATTTTTTGTAAAAATTTTTTGTGTGAAAAATAGTAAATTTGAAATAACAAACTTTTGAAAACATTTAACATATAAATTTCAACATTTTGTCATATGAAAAATTTTGTAAAAAAATTACTTACTTAAAAATTAACAAACAGTTCAATAATATGTGTAACATAAGAAGCTATGTGTGCATATACATATGTAATGTGTTATTTTTTATGTATTAAATGTCTGTAACTCTGAGCAACATTATCAGTATAATAATAAATATTAAATATATTATTTAAATTATAAAAAAACTTTGAGCTGGAATAATTTAAGTTAATATTTAAATTAAAAAAGGTCAAAAAACTAATAATTATTATAATACTTAATTATATCAATTGTAGATAATAGTGTGTCGGTGTTGGTTAAAAACCCAATATTCTCGAAATGCATATTAAAATTTTTCATTATATGTCTCTAACTACTATTTAAACTAGTATTAAACTATATGCAAATTAACTAGTTGATAAATTAATATAAAAACTTAAAGCTTGATGTATGAGAAAAGGAAATATATTTAACTAGTCAAAATTATCTGCAGCGTAGTCTAAGAACCTGTTCTTTAATAGAATTATTTTTTAAGGCACAATTTCAATAGCCATGAACCAATCTTTCGTATCTATATAAAGCTTTTCAGTTGTTAAGATATTGCTAAGGTGTTAGGTGCAAATGTACTCATAACATTTAACCCTTTAACGACGAATGGGACACATATGTCCCATTTGGTTTTTTCATCAATACTGCCACATTTTATAATTTATTTTGATTTAATTTGTTCGACAAAAAACAAAAGCATCTTTTGGTATCCGTGTAAAACTTAAGTTTTACTTGCTTCAGTTGTGTTTAGGATGTCTTAAAGTCAAAAATTTGCATTTTATTTTTTCGAAAATTTAGTTTTTTAATATCTCGGATTCTAATTAATACTCTTGGATAAACTTTTAGCGTTAGATATATTAATTCCTTATGTAAGTTACTTGAATAACGAATGCTGTATCGGTTCTATACTTTTATCGGGAGGACTAAAAATGTAATGGGACATATGTGTCCCATTCGTCGTTAAAGGAATTTTTGTAATGCATTCTTTTTATTTTATTTAATATTTTATAACTGAAAAACAAAGAAAGAGCAATCAATCTAGTACAAAAAAAACAAAACTAAACTAAAAATTTAATTTAAAATTATTAATTAATTAAAATTTTTAATTATCTTTCAAATGGTTAATATAAGGAGAACCCAAATTAAACTCAGTTTGAGATTTAAAAAAATTCCTGTTCTTAGTAAAGCACATTGGTTTTCTGCATGCAAAACAAATTGTGTTTGTTCGGCTTTCAATTCCGTTCTTTGTGCAAACAACACATCGCTTCCTGACTTCTCCTTTTATTCATAATGTCCAGCTAAATTTGACAATGCCCACGGTCTTTACCGTGTAAAGGATCCTCGTGGTGTCAAGATAATACCAACTTTTCGACAACAAAAGCTGTCTACTAACTGTGTAGCCAACTGAGAGGAAAGAATTTTTTCGAAACGGTCCCGAGTTATAACCTTTGAAATAAACGGTACTGAATATATTTCCATCGTAGACCAGTACAATCTTATTTCAGGTAATATGTGGATACTCATTGCTATAATCAGCCCAAAACATGCTTTAAACTCTTCTTTACTTATAGAAAATATTATACATTTCTGCTCACAATAAAGTTTTGTTTGGTGAATAATATACTGTACTAGTGTATCGAACTCACAAACTATATTGCAAACTTCTAAAACAAACGGGACCTGCTCATTAGCGTTTACTTTTGGGTTTAAAACCTTTCCATATGTGTAATCAGGGTCGATATAAGACGGCGAAACATAATATTGATTAGGTTTTTTCCAGTGAACTTTAACTAAAATGTTTTTATCGACCTTAGATTTAATAACATATTTTGCCATTGGCGCATCAGTCTTAGAATTTTTGCTCATTGGAGGTTTTTGGGTCTGCAGAATATCTTCAGTTTTGATAACCCCTTTTGCGATTGGCGCATCAGTCTTAGAATTTTTTCTCTTTAAAGGTTTTTGGGTCTGGAAAATATCTGCGATTTTCAGTTCGGCTCCGATAGCTAAAACAGTGAAATTTTCCAAAACACCCCTATCCTCGGTATTCAACTCTAACACATTTTCTTCATCTTCACTATTTGATGAATTTAAAAGCTGTACAATTTTATAAAATCGACGCAATTTGCTCATTTTTAAAAATAACTTATATGGTTTACAATAATTAAATGGAAAACATGTTTTCAAAGTGCAACTTAAAACATGAATTTATGCAGAAATTACGCACTAGAAGTATTGCAATGCAAATAAAGCAATACTCTCCATGCGTTAACATGTTTACCGTTTGCAACGACAAAATGCTTTTATATGTTCAATGAATTTGTTCCCAAATTTTTACCTTTGTCGACGAATGGGACTCTCGTAAAAGGAGTAAAAATTTTTAAATTTTAACAAAAGTTTAGTTAAGAAATGAAGAGTTTCCGAGAAGGAATCCGCAATAAAATTTTAAAAATCTCTAGGCGAAGATTCTTCGTCGTCAAAGGGTTAATATAAAGTTTTTTAAATATTATTTTAATAAATCAAACTAATACGGGGTTTTAAAATATTCTAAAAAGGTGAATATTATTCAAAAGATTTAAACCTTTACCATTATTACTTAAATATGATTTCAGGACATATAACCATTTCAAATGTTTTCGACGAAACACAAGCTGGATATCCAGCCTTGTGTCATTTTTTCTACCATTGCCTGCTGCATGTCATAAAAAATACAAACGATGTTGGCGTCGCAGGCATGAAGTTTTGCTAGTTTAATAGCATAAGCCAGTGGCTTAACGTTGGACCAGAAGAGACAGTTAAGGGGTTTCAAATTACATTGTTTTAAAGGTCAACTGAGTGGTCCGTTTCTCAAAATAAACTAATCGTCAATATTGTATTTTAATAAATATGGCACATAGTACCATCCTGTTGAAACCACATTCCACCTGGATAAATTTCATGTATATTTGGATATAAGAAGTTATTGACTATGGCGCGGTAACGATCTTTATTAAACACAACACGAGTTCCGGCTTAATTATTGTCCTATGATGCCATTAATACGTAAACCGCACCAAGTGGAAAGTTTTTCTAGATATATGCAGTCTGTAGTAGCTACCGGTAATCACAAAATCAGCCTCATTGCTTAAAACTATTTTGCAACAAAAATTCGGTCAAATTTATGACTGATTTCTAAAGAAATTTAAATTATTTGGCAGTATCGTTAAGGCTTCGATCGTATAAAAATGGTTTTCTACAGTATACTAAACGCAAATACCAAGGAGTGAGCGCAGGTGATAGTTAGCATTTTGTTAAGTTCTATAAAGCTTAACAAAACACGATGTACAAGCACATATGTATATATTCCGATGAAAAAGCTGTTGATTAAACTTCAAGTAGATTGTGCGCAATCTGACTTAACGTATTTACGTTCTGAAGCTAAGTTAATCAGTTGAACTATTTCCCATCATTTCAATGTAATTATTATTATTTTAAATACTGCGCTTATATGAATCCATTAATTTTATTACTGAGAAATAATTTCCTATAAAAAAATTACTCTATAATATTTTACGACTACTTTTGCTGTATTTGTTGTAAGTAAAATTATGCACATATCTCACATAATTCATCCTTTTCTTTGAATCTTACTAGTACATAATGACTAACAGAACTATTCTTCTATCAATTTAAAAGCTCCACCCTTTTGACTATACACTGAAATTTATAAGTAATTTAATTTAGCAAATAATAGACAAAAAAAAACCCAACCATATGTTTAGACAATTCATGCACTGCACGTACTATTTTATGGACTCATTCATATATGGTATGTCTGTGAGTACAAAGACAGCAATTAAAATAAAATAATTGCTATCTTTTACATTTTCAATTAGTTTGCATATGTTCTGCTGCTTCTTTGTAATTTTATCTGCTTCTTAGGAATGGAATTTAAAATTGCTGCAATTTGTAAGACACTGAAATTAAAAATACAAAAAAAAATTTGTGATGTATGGAGTTAGGAGAAATTTTAGCAACCCACCACGAATAGAAGGTTTAAGGTTAAACGAGTAATGTGAGCGACTACTAAACGCTCACATTTGATATGCTAAGGAACACTAATACATACTCATCATTATTATAATGAATTTGCCCATCGGTTATGCCTGATATGAATAATTGTGGAAAAATTGGCATGATTGAAATTGGCCATTGACTTTCCCGATTTATTATGACAAAACTTATTTGTCCAGACAAAAATTTTGTTCAAAATGAATCGGTCAATCCAGGTAAATTTTGTATATACCACACACTTACTGCATCAAACCAGCGATATTTAATATGGTCTTTTCCCGATAAAAATGTAAAGCAGTTCTATTTAATTAATTTGTTGGACAATTCGTAGAGACTTACAGAATTTGGAATATTTCATATTAAAGACACGGTGAAGAAGTAAAATAAGGCAGTATCCAATCAACAGAAACTTTTTTCCATCTTACTGCACACAGCTGTCAAACTTTGTTTATATTAAAAATAAACAAAACAAAAGAAATAGAAAACAAAAAGTTTTAGCTTAGAAGTTCTTAAAAAAATTATTAATATTAAAAAAAAATCTTTCTATTGTTGTTTGTATTTATTGCCGCGATTCGTATGCACACAAAACTTACCTTTGATCAAAAGCAAAACGGTATTACAGAATAAGCAAATAAAACTTCAATTACAAATTTAATTTGTTAATGTTAATTATTGGTGACTTTTTTTTAATAAAAAAATCAAGTAAAATTAATATCAGTTTACCTGAAGCCAGTTCTGCCCAATATTTGAATCATCATGTAAAATTGTATTTCTAAACTTAATTAATACCAGATCACAACACTATTTTTTAGGCTGAGATCATAGCGATTACGGAAGGAATTAAATGAATAAAGGAAACGAATAGCGAAACCCCGATTCGTATCTTTACGGATAGCCAATCAATGATTAAGATATTGAGAAAGGAGAAACTTGAATGCCGGAACGTTTTGCAATGCAAGAGTGAGATAAACTCATATGCAAATTGTGAACATCTGGAGATAATATGGAAACCAAGCCATCACGGGCTGATCGGAAACGAGAAAGCCGACAAATTATCCTAAACGAGAGCTCTTCTAAGTACTATAACTGTGGAGAACGCCAAACCCCTTTAACGATTTAAGGATGAACTTAAACGTTGAGCGATGTCAGAAAATGGCAAAGCACTGATGTCGGTAAGGTGACAAGATCACTATGGGGTGACCCAAATCTTAGGAAATTAAAGGAGATTCTGAGACTAAGTAGACCTACACTTAGGAAACTAACCAGTGTGATTACAGGTCATACGGAGTTGAGAACTCATCTAGCTCGCATGAGATTATCTAAGGAGACAACATGTACACTACCTCTGTCATTGTCCTGCGTTTGGGCATATTAGGCGCGAAAACTTTACAGTGGATACTATGGTTAGAATACCTGGGGAACTCGAGATCCATAAGGTGTTACATTAAGGGTACTGAGTTCTTGGACTAGTCCGTCATTTATGGGAAATTATGTTTATGGTTTTTGTTTGGGAATTCCGTTTTCCATATGGAGCGCACAACATGCCAACTGGGCATAAGTGCATACCTGTCATGGGTTTGGGCTTTTATACCCCTCCTTTTCAACCTAACCTAACCTAATTAAATCGCACTGGAAAATAAATTTAACTTTCGTTTTGATTTTTCTATATTTTTTATGATCATAATTCCCATTTTTTTAATATTTTAAAATAACTAAACGTGCAGTATTTATTTCTATTACTACTGAAAATGTTATTCAAAACATGGGCTGCTAGCATTTATATAAATTTATTTAGGCCTTCAAGTGCGTCGTGAAATATAATTTGAAAATTTAAACTAAGACGCACTTACTTAGAAAAACTCTAAAACACACAACTTTTAAATTAATTTTTTTTTTAAACAGAAACATTTTTAATGCATTAATTTTATTTCCAGTCAATTTAGCATTTCTTTAGCAAACCATTAGTCCCTTTTGTGTTTCTTTGTATTTATAAAAATTGTACTTTAAATACAAATTAACTTAAACTCTTAGTCGCTGCAATATAAACGTATGTCCTCAGCAGTACTTTATATGTTTGTATGTGCTTTAGTCTACTAAGTACTATTTTTATTTATTTTTGAATTCATTGCCTGGTCGTATTTCATTTTTTTCTCCCCCTAAAATAATTGCTGTTATTATAAGTAATAACCTCTCCTAAAAAGGAAAACAATATATTCTATAGATAAAATTAAGAAAACAAATAAAATTACAATGGGGTTCATGAACTTGTTTCATTGCCTTTATCCAAAATAAATACAAAAGTGAGTAGCTAAGAAAGGAAAAAGTTTTTAAAGCCATACTTTTGTTTATTTTTTCTACGTTATTGTTGCAATATGTATTATAATTGGTATTATTTACCAATAATTGCTTTCTGGCAACAGAATAAAGTTCACAACAGAATTTTTTTTTCCTTTTCTTTGTTATTTTTTCTTGCGAAAAATTAAAATTTATGTACATTGTCGGTTGTTAGTGTAAAGGCAGTAATGTACAGAGTACAGTGGGTTTGGCAAGAAGTTAAGTGTTATACAAATATAAATATATGTGTCATATATCAAAGCCGTGTAAAGTACACTAGATATTTTAAGATGACCGTAACTCTAGTAAAACTTAAAATTGCTCCAATAAAGTGCATCTCTATACGTTGTCATTTAAAATTAAATTATCTTTATGATTTGTAATTGCATTTGCCAATAATAAAAACTTAAGTCTGATCAGATTTAATATAATTTATATCTTACATTTCTTCAAGATCTTAACCTTATTCTTTAACTTTAATTTTTTAAACTTTTAATACAAACAATAGTATTGCATTGTCTCTTAGAAGAAAATAAAAAAAAAATACCATTTTCACTTCAATGTAAAATTACAATTAGAATCTGAAAATATTAGTCTTATATACTTATATAGGTTTCTATCGTTTCTATCAGGAGCCTAGTATCGAAACAAAATCCTTCTATCTAGATCTGTAGTGAGATTTACTTACTTGTTTTAACGATAATCGTATTGTTAAATAAGTAAGCAATAATTTTATCGATTTCGGTATTCAGCAACATATTTCAACGACAGTTGTTATTATTATCAAAATGACAATAATTTTTTGGTTTTTTTATTTTACTGACAAAAAATTGAACTTTATAGTCCACTCAAAACCCATTTGTTTAAGTGTTGGCTATGGCGCGACTACCTATAGGAGTGATGTTAATGATGAATTTATTTACGCACCATTAATGAAAAAGATGACACTTTAATGTACCAGTTGTCGAGTATTAAAAACAATTTAATGGATCGCATAACCATTAGTGCAAACAACAATAAGCGTCGACCAATTTAATGATTATCGTATCGTTAGAAGTTAGTGAATCGCACCACTGGTCATAAGAATAGTTTAAACTTGTTTGCTTGTCACCTCAATTTCAATTTGACTGCGCCACATGTGAACTCGACCACTTCTATGACTGCCTTTGGGCTTCCCTTTAATAGAGGTTCTAGTAGTGCCTCTGAGCGGTTTTCTTCACCTGTAGCCTATCTGATTTTATACCCGTCTTAGTGTTTCAGTTTTTATAGATGACTGGTCCGTTTCTTGCCATAGTCTACTGTTTGATATGGTTTATGGTCGGAAAACTTGAAGATTTTTCTAAGTCTTAGAATATACTTAAATACCTTAAAAACAAACTATCTTTTTTTAAAGAGCCCAAGAGAAATAAGTTTTCTCTATGCAAAAATTTTTGGATTTTATATTGCCTAAGTCTCTGTTAGACCATTTAACCTAAGTATCTTAAATTCATACTTTGACGAAACTAAAGGTATCCCCAGCAGATTGCAAATGAATATGCAATAGAAATTTATTATATATAAAGAAGCATAACCCATCACAGTTATTTGACTTTTGTAGCATATCTCCCCCCGAGGGCATATCTTCGTGGGTAGTGTCAGGCCAAAGTGTATTGTCAGTACGGGATAGAGAAGTGAAAAAAATACCTCTGGTTTCTTGAAGCCATAAGTTCGGAGAGCTAAAACTCTGATCAAAGCATACGTTTGAGGCTCACCAGAGACCTAGGTGGTACAACGGAAATCATTTAGCGCACAGAATTCCTTTTACACTGGTTATTCTAAATCATAATTCGTAGCCATATTGCAAGTACCCTTGTCAAGTCATCGTAAAAAATATGTACTGGCTGTAAAAAATTTGTGGTCAAGTTCAATGTATGTAGATCTTAGTTTTATATACCTTACTGATATTAATGCGCTTTTATTTGCTATATTTTCTGTTCAATTACAAATACCATGTTAACTAAATACCTTCGCGAAAATGTTTTGTGTAATAAATTTGTAGCAAAAAAGTTTTTAAAATAGACAAACTTTTAAGAAAAAATATTTAACCACTTTCCATACCAAAAGCTTTTTACAGTTATGCCATAATACAAATAAATATATTTGCTACTTAGCAATAATCAACATTAAAATGCATTGACATGTTCATTTTGTTAGATGATATCCCAAATATTTATTCTTTAATTCCTCTGTCGCAAATTTTTCGTCAACTATACTGAGCAAACAATTTTTTTTAATAAGAAGATTAAAGAGAGGTAGGTATCAATTCAAAGATCTTATTTATGGATCCTAAATCATCTTTGCTGTCACAAAAACGCAAAAAATTTTATTTTCATAAATAAGCTATCAATTAAACTACAAATAAAAATGTCAGTTATATTTAAAATAGTTTTTAAATCGTCAAACTACGGCCTTCATGAAAGTCTTACCTCAAGGCAATTTGCATCAATTCAGTAAAAACATTAAAACAAAATCCTTGTTCTCATCGCTAACTCCCATCTTTAATAAATTTTTTTCTAAGATTGTATTTTGCTCTACTGTAACCGACTTTTTATAAACATGTGTACATTTTTTTTATTTTAAGATCAAAAACTTCTCATTTATCCCCTAATTCAAGGGAACTTTGTTTTTTTTTTTAGAAATTTCTTTAGCTCAAAATATAATTTCGTGGTAAATTTGTATTGGAATAAGAGAAGTGATAGAGTCTAAAAAAAAGAATAAGTAAATAAATAAAACTTAGCAAAGAACAAGAAAGAATAATACAAAAGTTAAAATTTATTTCTTTAGAAAATAATTTTTTTTTCTTCCTTTGTTGTAATAAAAAAAAATATAACAAAAACCATTAGCACCTAATAAAATTGATACCATGGTTATTTTAATAAACAACGAGCTTCCCTAGTAAAAACTAGGTTACAGTAACAGGGAGAGTGAGAGAGGACACAAGGATTTTTAAGCAGTCATTTAAATTATATATGTAAGATATCAAATAAAATTGTTATCCCATTCAATAATTTTCTCTGAATTTAATATTACGCTTTAAATACAAAAAGTGTTTAAAGCCTGTAATTAAAAATACCGCATTTGACAAATTTAAAGCTTTCCTTTGTGCTTTTGTTATAATCATTTAATGTTATAGTATAATTTGTTTAGTGAAGCGTTAAATCATTAAGACAATTTTAATTAAATGTAATTACTTAAGACTGAGACACAAGAAAATAGTAAATTTTACAAATGAACAGTAACATTTGTACAAATCGTATATACCTGAATGACATAGTATTAATACCCTGTAGGAAAATATCTGTAGTGAATTAGCACTGAATCAATAATAAATTTTTCATTTGAGCTATTAACCAATTCTAATCCACTCAATTTTCTTTGGTTTTGGTGAGTTTTGTCGACAATATTACCGCATAGTAGTTGTTGTGACTTTGAGACACTTGACCCCAAAATTTTTGCACGGTACTTATGCTCATGTTAAACTATATAAATGTATAGATCGGGTGTTTAAACGTGAAGTTTAGTTTTTAATAGATTTATTCTGACAGATCACACTTGGCAATTGTCAAAATATTTTGTGAATTTTTTTCAGTATCCTCTGGCAAGTCATCGTGAAAAAACTTACACCACAACAGTTTCTTCAAATTGTTCAGCTGCATTATGGAAAAATCGTTTTGTGAAAAATGTTTTTTGGTGTTTTTGTTCAGTGATTAGGTACATTTCTGTTTTAATCGAATAGTAAACAATATTGCCATCAATGGTAATCTTTATCGCACCATGTTTAAGACTTTTTGCTTTATGAAAACAATTAACTTGTTTTAAAATCATTTCAGTAGGCACTGAATTTCACATTTTATTGCGGTAAATTGGTCTCTATGTGCAAGTAAATGTTTAACTTTATCCCACCATGTTAACGAATTTTCTGAAATTCCGACACATGGTCTAGATAAGCTCTGGTTTCAACAAGACAATGAGCAAAACAATTGACTTGTTTAATAATTTTGCTGAGAACTTAACTTTACGATTTGCTTCGGTAAATTGGCAACGGTAGATTTGCGGGAAAAAGCCAACTATGATTGACGCTATTGAAGCCAACCTTACTTGTGTTATTCGAAAGATACCAGCGGTTATGATCAAACGAGTTACCGAAAATTTAGTCTTCTCAATAGACCATCTCAGAAGTAGCTTGGGCCAACTTTCACAAAATATCATTTTCAAACTGTAAAGGTCGTACATTTCTTTTAAGCGATAACAAAACTTAAAAATTTCAATTTCAAAGTTCTGTTTTATTTCACATTATATATCAAACCTCGTGAAAAATCACCCTATATGTATATATTCAACTTTATTTCTTCAACAAAGTGTACAATTCACACATGAATTAGCACTACAACAAAACCTATGTCATTACTTAGTTCATTTGTACACATTTCTATATCTCTAAAAGCTTTAATAAGTAATTAAAATCAAAGACAAAACCTATAAAGTTGGCATGTGTAAATGTGTGTTTGTGATTGGAATAAACTTTAAACCAAAAGCATTTTAATTCTAACTATTTATAGTTACAATTATGGAAACAACATGGTGTGTTCGTAAGAAAATATTTTGTATATTTAATATGATTTCTTTTAAGCATTAATGTAATTAATAATTGTGTTTGAGTAAAATATTTAACAATTAGGCACATTTATTTCTAATTGCATACGAAACGTATAAAATTTAAATACAAACGTTTTACTATAAATATCAAAAATAGTTTCCATTGATGCAGAGTAAGGTGATAGTAGAAAATGGTAAGTAGTCGTCACTACTAAATAACCTTGTTATTGTATTCTACTAACTGAAAAAATTACTGCTTAAAAGGGTTTGATTTTTTGAATTATTGATTTTTTTTTACATTTTTAATTTATTTAAAAAATTTTATTTAATTGTTTTAATTTCTTTTAAATATATATAAATTAGACGCATACAAAAAAATAAAAAAAGATATAATTTTTAGTATCAAACAAGAAAAACTAAACAAACTAAAAGAAAACACTTACTGCCTGCAATAACTAGTTGAAGCTGTTTCTGGCTTTTATTAAAAAAAAAACAAAAAACAAGTAAGAGCACTATATTCGGCTCTGCCGAATCTCTTATTCCCCGCAACAATTTTGTGTACATTTAAAGCACAATATTTATTATTTTGTTAATAGCTATGGCATAATCTCTTTATAATAAAATATGTATCACTTTCTTTGTAGAGGATGGTTAAATTTTAAGGGCCCATGTTGAAGGTGAACTACACATAGTCTTTAAATTTGTTTTCTGCATTTCATTTGACATTTCTCAATCTCAAACTTACTCAATTTGATCCGTGGAAAGATACGCAAATGAGCAACGCTTTAAAGTTATTCAGGTTTTTTATAAAAATGGGCGTTCAAGTCAAAATGCGTTTTGTGCAATTCGTAATTATTTTGGCCAACATAATCGTTCAAATTCGTCCACAATCGTAAGACATAAGAAAAATATTTAAATTTCTGCAAAACAGGTCTGTATAATATGTGAGAACATCTCTGAATGCGTTCTTAGTTCGTTCGGCAGGTGGTTTGAATAAAGTTTTCGTGCGTGCGTCGCCAGAATAAAAATTAATTAATTATAAAAATAAATTCAACAATATTTTGAAAAAATATGGCTTTATCTCTCATTTCGCAAAATTTTAAATATGGCCTTACCTCTCAATGATTGGGCAGTAAGGCCATTATGGGTTTATTTTCCATTCAATTGAGCAATAAAGCCATCATGGCCTTATCTCACATGGTATGAGAGCACCCCCTAGTTTTCCCAGTGTCGCAGATTCATGCTAAAAAGTGGATCAAATTAAGACGTCAACATCAGTTTTACATGACTGAATATTTTCCATATCGTGGTTCAGAGGTAAAAGGGCCATAACTCAAATAATTAGAACTTTACAGGAGATGAGATTAGAAGGCATAAACATAATAGAAACTGTATTATCACAATATTATTTATTTTGTAAATTGCTTGTAGATCTGTTATTTTTAATATTAATGCATTAAATTTTTGTATCGAGATGTATTTCTGTAAAATGTATTGAAGTCACTAAAAAAACTAAACTTCGTAAAAATAATAAGTTAGGGCCTTTCTACTTGTTACCATCGATATACCCTTTTAAACTCTTTTACTAGCTTGTGAGTAGATTCATAAATTTAAATTTTATTTATATTTTTTGGGGGGTGCTTTAATACCATGTGAGATAAGGCCATGATGGCTTTATCTCTCATTCAAGAGAGAGATAAAACCTTTTTTTTTTAATTTGAATGGGAGGTAAAGCCATCATGGCCTTATCTCACATTAGCAATATTAGAAAATGGCTTTATCTCTCATTTCAGTTCTGAAGAACTTTTGCATTTTACATTGATTATTTAATACTTTTCTTATTTTTATAATTAATTAATTTTTATTCTTGTGACGCACGCAAGAAAACTTTATTCAGCGAAGCCACCTGCTGCGTCCAACTGGAGGATAAAACCCGTAAGCACGGCCGCAGGCCGCCACGCGGAAAAACTTTAGTAGATTCCAATAATAATAACATTCTGTAAAAAAATGTCTTCTCAGAGACACTAAAAATAAGTATTGTAATCTGGCCTCGCATACTAAAGTTTTTCCGCGTGGCGGCCTGCGGCCGTGCTTATGGGTTTTCTCCTCCAGTTGGACGCGCCAGGTGGCTTCGCCGAATAAAATTTTCCTGCGTACGTCACAAGAATAAAAAAATTTCTCTTCCCGGAAACACTAAAGTAAAGTATTGGAATCTGGCTTCGCATACTAAAGTTTTTCTGCGTTGCGGCCTGCGGCCGTGCTTACGGGTTTTCTCCTCCAGTTGAACGCGGCAGGTGGCTTCGCTGAATAAAGTTTTCCTGCGTGCGTCACAAGAATAAAAATTTATTAATTACAAAAATAATTATAACAATATTCTGAAAAAATATGGCTTTATCTCTCATTTGCGAAAAAAAATATGGCTTTATCTCTTATTTCGCAAAATTTTAAATATGGCCTTACCTCTCAATGATTGGGCAATAAGGCCATTATGGCTTTAACTCCCATTCAATTGAGCAGTAAAGCCATCATGGCCTTATCTCACATGGTATTAAAGCACCCCCCCTATTTTTTAATAAATGCCTTTTTCACTAGTAAATATCTTTACGTCAATTTCGTTAATGCGGTCCAACCTTTTTAACACATGAGTACTTTACTATGAGAAAATTATGCGATTATAATTTCCAAATCCTAAATACTTTCATAATTTTGTATCACCGTCCCGCTTTGATATGCAAAATATTTTAATAAAGTATGATAAGCATCTCCTATTAATTACAGCTTTTCAGGTTATTTAATATAACATTCTACAAATTTTCATATTTGCTAAATTTAGTTTTACACGTTACTTAACAACTAAAACAGAGAGAAAATAACAACAACAAAAACAAATTCTTAAATCTCAAATAGCAGTCATTTATTATTTTATTTACAGCAATAAATCAGCAGAAGATGTAATACATTTTATGCTGCTTTTCAAATATGAATAACACTGCAACGTGAAACAAAGGAAACAGACAAAAACGAAAAACAAGTTGTCATAATTTATATTATAACTGCAAACATATGTATACAAAACAAAAAGAAAAAAATATTAATAATACTTGTGTATTTAATGTTTGTATGTACACTGCTCATCCTTGTTAACTTACACACTGACATCTTTTTTAAATTAAATAAAAACTTAACAGCAACAAAAGTATGAAAATGATAAATAAGAGCACGACACAAAAAAAAGATATACGGAAGCAAATACATGTGCAAGTAGTTATATGTAGGTGTGTGTTCGTTGTGGAAATTAAATGGCAACTATTTTTATTAAAAATATATTTTACTTTTTGTTCAAGCATACCATTTTAGTTGAAACTTTATTAAATTTTAAAGTGTTTTTATTTAGCCTTAAAACATCTACATTGTTGCAATAAAATCTATTGCTATAAATCAAGGAATGAATTGTGGTTTAGTCTGCCTGTTCGACAAAAATTATTTGCTTAATTAATAATAATTTTCTTAAATTTATATTAAACCAAAAAAAAATTTTGTGTAAACACGCTTTCAGTTGAATAAATATAGATTATGATAAGCAAGTATGTATGTATATTTATTTACATATGTATGTATCTTTTTTATTTAATATCCTTGTAAGACCAGCCACAAAAATACAAATAATTTTTGTAAATAAATGAGAAAGCTTAAACTAAAATATCTTCCTATGCTGGTATTTAAGCCATAGAGAATATATGTGTGTATGTAGTAGTGGGTAAGTAAATTTATTTGTGTTTATCATTATGATTGTCAAATTATTTGAGTGAGAGAAGTGTAGTTAAAATAAGAGGTCCCATTACCTATATTAGATTCATGGAATTTCTACTAGTATTAAAAAAGAGAATTTCTAATAAATTTTTCACTGATTTGTAGATTTTATTGGCCATAGGCTTCACGACATAAATCACAACAATTAAAAAATGCTTGGAATTGGTCTTTGTATATCTATAACACAGTTTTTTTCCCTTTTGTTTTAATTTTAATAATTTCAAATTTCAATTCAAAGTAATAACTTTTTATTTCAAGTTTAGTATTTATTTAAATGTTTTAAGCAAACTTAAACTGCAAATCATTTATTGTAGAACAAAAATAAAAACTAATATGTTTGACAGCTGCAGACAAGTTATTAAAGAAAAAGTTGGTACCGGTGATGAATAGTATATAAACTAGTAAGAGCACTATATTCGGCCGTGCAGAATCTTTTATACCCACACCAATTTTCCTTACTTTTATAGCTAGGGATTTTTCAAAAGTTTTAAATATTTTCGCATATCGTATTTTTATCAAACATTTAATTTTGTTTATGTGGATGAGTTATTTTCTTTTTCCGGATTAAAGTGCTTATGTACAGAAAAGCTTGCGGTAGTCTCTTTTATCCTCTTTAATGTGTATATGTATAAGCGCTTACAAATTATAAGTCAAATTAATTACCTACTTGTTGTTGTCGGTTAAGACAATAATTTGTCAGCATTAAAGTCATAGAAAAGGAAAACGCACATAAAACATAATTCTCTCTTGAGTAAAATTAGACGATATAATTCATAAAGTCATGGCAACAAATTCCAACAATTACAAACATATTTACAGAGTAAATTACCAGAACAAATATTTGATATGCTAGAATATTTTCGCTTTTCCTTTTATTTTGTTCATTTGTTTCCCCTTTTTCATTAGCAAAGTAATTAATAATTTTTACCCCGGAGATCATGTTACAGCAACACATTAATAATTGTTATTTATTATAAAATATTGGTACACTGATTACACGCTTTTGAAGGCAGATACACGAAATCTAATCAACTAAGGTTATGGGAAAGGTTTTTGAAAGATTAAAATCTATACAACTTTTTGAAGTGTCATGAAAATTTTTGAAACCCTTTCTATTGAATTATTGTTTTATTTTTTATTAAATATTTTATTTATTTGTTCGTGATTTTTTTTATTTTTTTTTTTGTAAAACTAAGTTTTTAAGAAATTTTACCTACCTTCCATTCTGATGTAAATTGTTTTAAAAACTTGGTTTTAAGCTCTCATTATTTTTTTTTATTTATGTACAGCTCGTTGTTAGTTTTAAATAAAATAAATATTTTTAGGATAATTACTTTAATAGCTTTTATTATGATGGGTGGACTATGACAATGACGTGTGAACTAAAATATCGACAATATGCTCGTCACGACTTCGGTGGCATACTAATAGCAGACCGTTTATACATTCAATGAAACGGCAGGTTTCATGTGCCGAACTAACTCATCCTGTAGCCCTTGAATTATTCTTGGCAAATTAAAGTACACTTTTTATTTTAAATAAAAGAAATCTAACATTGTCAAATCACAAGATCATGCCGGCCAATTAACATCGCTATGATGTAATATAACACGGTCATTAATTTTCACACAAAAGATTCATTATTTCATTAAATCTATGCTAAGAAGCACCATTTTGGTGGAACTTCATATAGTCTAAGTCTTTATCCTCAATTAAGGGACACAGAAAATCCATTATTATTAGCGATAGCGAACACCATTTACGGTAACTGCTTGTAGGTCTCAATTTCTAAGAAGTACGCCACGATAATGCCTCCAGCCAATTAATCGCGCACCAAACAGTCACAATTTGTTTATGCATCGGCTTTTCAATAATTAGTCGTAGTTTTTCATTTACTACAATTAAGCAATACTGCTTTTAAACATATATTTTCTGTACCTCATTGTTGAATGAATGAATGATTTTCTTTGTTAAGTCACCACTTACTTCTGTCTTGCCAATCAGTCAGTAAATTTCAGCTCTTAGGTCAGTTTAGCCTTGTAAGCATGCTTATTCAAAACTTTATTAAAAATTAGCATCATGTATATCCCAACGGGACCCTCGGAAGACCCAAGTGAGCTTTGCCTTCAGGCGGCTGCCGGATCTAACCTAGCATCAGTGATGATCGTGGATTACTTAACTGTTGCACACGACAACGACTTGAGCTTGATGGCTCTTCTGTCATGCCATCACAAACAACAGCAATGTTTTCCGTAGAGCGAACAGACAGAGCATGAGCAGATTTTTTTAAATTTCTTTCAGTCTCATTTTTAGTCGATCATGCTGACAAAAATAATAAAATAGTATACGAACTGCATTTTGATTCGCATGCCTATTTTCGTAGACGGCTTCAACAACCTAAGGGCGCCGCTCATTAGTGTATCTCTCCATGGTTTAATTTTTTAAATACTACAACAAAGAAATATCAAATTAAGATGGTCAAAAAAATTTACCTTAAGGCGTAACTCACAATTAACATCGTGCATTATGGTTGGACCACAATTTATATTGAGTTATTAACTTGAATGTTATGTGAGGCATTCACGGATGCCAATGCTAAGAGTTATATGAACGCAATAATTCGTTTTATAATTGCTATGTACCGCTTCGTAATGCTTGCACTGTTCTGGTTAAGTTTTGTTAATATTTTTACAAGGTTGTTAAATCCATATGTTATATCAAGAGAATTTAAAATTTTAATACTTTCGAAATCATGGAAGAAAATTTGTATTTTTTCAAAGCTAAAAAGTTTTATTGTATTTGCAATTGCTGTAGTTTTTTACTAGAAGATTGCGCTAATTGTTAGTTGAATAATTATCAAAAACAATAACAACGAACTTATTCCTTACGTAAATTTTGCAATTTAAAGTTTTTTTGGTTGTCCTTTTTTCCCAACATTTTGTTTCTTTCTTATGTTTAAAGTTTTTTGAGGTCTAGATAAGACCTTAATTCTATTCTCAATAACAAATAAAGAAAAAAAAAAAAAAACAGTGTACTTTTTAGACATTTCTATGGTTGCTTTTGTCAGTTTGGCTAAATTACCAATGAACATCTTTAAAGCACTCTCTAATTAAACTTTAAGTATTTTGAAAGTATATATAAGCAATGATTTTCAGAAAAGTGGGACTGGTTGTGTGGTGTGTTTTTAGGAAATTAACTAACAAAAACTTTAATGAAGTTCTTGTCTCTAAAAAAATATCTTCAAGAAGAAATTGCTAACACAATAGCATGTTAACCCAGCAAAACAAATTTGAAGCTGTGCAAAGCGAATTACCTTTCAAAGACTTTTAAATTAATTGCGTAAAAGTAATAATTCTTAATGGCTCCCTAAATGCGAAAAAATTTATCATAAATAATGTTCTTTAAAATAAATGCAACATCATGCACATAATCTAAAACGATTTATGTTAACAAACAAAATTAACTCATGTAACAACGCATGCTTGTCACCATATATGCATGAGTTCTGTGCACTTGTGCTATTCATTAAAATATTCATGAAAACACATGATCTTCAATGACACGCTACTGTTTCACTTAGAGTTTTCACCTAAATTTAATCACTTTGTCACCAGTTGAACCCTTGCAAATTCACTTTTTTCATAGAGTGTTTTTGCTGGCAAATTTAAAAAAATATATGTATAAGGATTTTTTAAGAAAAAATTAAATTTCCTTAAAGAATTTACTGAAATAAGTAATTTGTGCAAAATGTTAAAATAAGTGTATGCATACATATTTGCTAATATTTTTTTTATTAATTTTAATATATAGTTTTATAGTAGAAAATGATCCAGACCTGCCAAAAGGTTTAAGCTAAATACTTTATTCAGAGATAGCCTTTACTGTGCTTATATCTAAGCTGACTGTTGAATATTTTTCTAGTTTATGTTACCAATTTTGTGCAAAATATTTCTGAAATTTTATTTTACATTCGTTTCAGTGCAATATATGGGAAACTTCAAAAACATTGTTTCATCAGTCACATGTGTATACAGAGAGAGAGAGAGAGAGAGAGAGCGAGAGACATTGCAAGATCTTCTTTACTACTTGAAATAATTTAGAAAATATTAACGTTTGTTGTCATAAAAAAAGCTAAAATACTACAATATTTTATCACATTGTACTAGATACTACTCTCACTCTTGATCTTGATGTCTAAAAGACATTTGAAATGCAAAAGATTTTAATCTCCTAGAAAACGCAAGATTTAATGTAATAATATTGTCTGCAATTAATGCCACGAAATTATATTTAAAAGAACTTACATATTCATACAATTTTTAAAATAACGATAATTATAGGGATCTTTTAAAAATGCCAACAAATCATGAGCCTTACAATTATGTCATTAACTATATCTTTAAAAATAAAAACTGGCATGTAAGAAAAAACATGCGTACATACATTTGCTAACAAATGTTAATCTCCTATATTCCCTAGAGGTTTCTTTTTTTTTCTGGCGCATACATTTCCCATTGCCTTTGTAAATGTCCCCTGAAGCGTATGATTAATATGAAGTACGTTGAATACATATTTAAAGGTCATAGTTAGAACATTCTCATACGCCATAGTGCACAATTAAAAAGTTTTAATCAAGTTTTCACTTTTAGCAACTAATTACAAGTAATGTAATAAAAAAATTTAATTATTGTTATATTAATTGGTAATTTTCATTAAAAAAATAAGAAAAAAAATAAAACTTTTTTTTTAAGGAAAAAAGAAAAGAAAACCAAATTCTTCTTATTTTATACGGCAAAGATATTGCTTAAAACTTTTCTCTTTTAATTTTTTTTTAATTTGTTGCTTGTTTGGTATTTTCACCATTTTAATTTATGCAGTTTTTTGTTGTTAATTTTCTTTACAACAAAAACAACAATACAGTTAAAAAGAAACAATATAATTTATGTATATATAATATAATCATAATGATAAAAGGAAAAAATATGGGGAAAAAACACAAAATAAATTGTTTTAATAATAACAACAACCAACAACAGGCATAAGAATGATGAAAAGAGAAAAAGAAGAAATTACTTACCCAATATTGAAAGGAAAAGCCATAAGAAGAAGTAGCATTTTAAAGATGAACAAAAGTTTTTGTTTATAGTCGTTGATGTTGCCGCGTTTATAGGAAGTCTAGCTGATGGAGAAGGTTTGTTTTTAAGTTTGTACTGTTGTTGCTGTTGCAAAGACACCCACCACCACCAGCTGCAATACCAGTTGTATATACTGTGCATGCAACAATATATAGTTGTTTTTGTAATGAAAGTAATAATACTATTTGGACTGTTGGAACTAAAATAAAATAAACTTAGACTTTGGCTACAACCAGAGCTGCCACTAATACTACTATTATTGTTACTGTTAGTTTCTTTGGGTATTAAATAGTTGTTTCTACTGCTGCTTTGTTTGATGCTATTTTTCATGTTACAAATACTTGTGGTAAAGTTACAATCACTTCTTGTTTTATATTTGGCTGCTATATGGCATGTTGTATGGTTTTCTTCTATTTGTGTAGCAATTAATGTTGTTGGTGCTGTTGCCATAGTTTGAACATTTGTTGGCAGTTGGTAGATGCCTCTTTTAACTTTCTTATTGTTTGCCATTTTTTATGATTTCTTCTGGCTTATTTATTTTTTCAATTTTAAATTGTTTTCTATTTTTTTGCTAGATTTTTTCCAAGTTGAAATTGTTGCTAGTTGTAGTTGTGTGTTTTGTTTTTAATAACTTTTGACTGCGCTTAAACTGAAACACCATAAGAATCACAACATTCTTGATATTAAGTTTTTTATTTCTGGTTCCTTAATACTTTTCACCAAAGTAATTTGTGCTGTTTGAAAAATGGGAAAAATAGAAAATAAAAGGAAAAAACTTTAATAAACATTTAACCCTTTGTTTTGTAAAAAAAAATGTTTGAGTAAGGACGTCCACTCAGTCGTTTTAAATATATAAAATTAATTTCTGGGCTTTCAAGAGTTTTATAAAATATATATAGAATAAAAATTTTGCTTTATAAACTCTTGTGTATCAATTTATTAAAACCATTTCTACACAAAAACATGAAACAGGTTTTCGGTGAGTGTAAATAAATTTTTATCTACCGCCTTTTTAGACTTAAAAGCTCATTCAGTATTGAAAGGCACTTTCATACAAGGAAAATTATTCTTAAGCGGGCCTATTGTACACTCTAAATAGGCAGTTGAAGCTAAAGTACATATCTTGACATAAAATATTTTTAATGAATTTTTATACACAAATTTATTTAGCGGTTTATAAAATTTAGTAGCAATTTTGCTTCCGATATCTTTTTCTAATACAGAGAATATCTAAACTGATCTAAATGTGTGTAAGGTGTAAGGTTGGCCAAATTCACCATGTGGTTTTAAAACAATTTCTTCTTAAATTTAATATTTTTTAAAGCAAAAAGCATTTTGTGCACTTCTTGATTTTTTTGGACATCTTGATTATGATGAAAACGTGTCCACTGACGGGAGAATATTTTTTTTTTAAAATTTCAACAATTTGGGTCTGTAGAAAATCATAAAAAATCTGAGCGTATACGCTCGCTCGCTCTGTGAAAAATATTACTAATGTTCGCGGTAGTGTGGTAGTGCGCTATAAATAAACATCTCACAAACATTGTCGAAAATTAGGTTGATCAAAAAGTAACCGTGAGTGTTGTTTGCTACCGCAAGATGATAACAGACTTTTTGTGGCCACAGATTGGTCCTATGGACCTGAAAAATATTTGGTCGTAGCAGGATGGTGCTATTTTTTAGACAACAAATTAAACAGTGGCCCTTTTTTGCAAGAAATAAAATAACCGTGTTATTTTTATCATTGAAATATTACTTTTCCGCTATGATCGGTAGATTTGACAACGTTTAGCTTCTATTCTATTAAGAAAAAATGTAAGTAAAAAACAATTTAAGAATTAAAGGATGAGATTCATGTTAACGCCATTGCACCTCAATTCTTTCTCAATGTATTGAGAGTCAGGATTTTAGATAAAAGTATGCCACAGTCTTCTTGGCCAGCATTTACCCGATATTTGATTTTACACTTAATTGTTATAGGTCTTTCTAAAATTACAAAAATTATTAAAATAATTCTCTGAAAGTTTTTTGCTCTACTAACAACTAATTGTGTGGATTATGTTTAGACCACCCTGTTTATTTAATCTTTGCTTTTGTTTCTTTTTAATACTTTAATCTAAATTAATGTAACCATTGAATATGATTTGAAACTATTTTGAGACCAAATACAGCACACTGTCTACATTTTTAATTTCTTTGGAACAATGAGTTATAAATTAATTAAGTAGTTTCTATCGATTATTGTTAAAATTCAAGTTTGTCAATTTAGAAAAAGAATGCTGTTTAAGAGGCAAGAAAATTTAAATTGTATATTTATGGGCAGAAACGCAAACGAAGGATGCAACGTGACTTTTAAAATATCTTACTATAAAAAATATATTGAAAGAAAAAATGTGAGATTTTTCTCCAAAGTAATTAGTCAAGAAATGTAAAAAAAATTATGATCCTTTAATTTTGTTTTTAATAAATTAAGTTTATATGGTTCCTCACACAAGCTTGAAAAAAAATATTAAAATCGAGACAGATGACATTCTTTAAATATTTGCTTACAACTTGTAGATAATTTTGCATTTGCAAAAATTTTAAATCCCCTCCGACACTCGTATAGAGTTTAACGGACAAAGGGTTAATCCATAAGACTTATATTGAGTTTTACGCTTTCCTTGCTATTTGTTTTTGACTTGTTTATGCATACACACACACACACACACACACCCACATGAACAGAAATGTCTGAAAGTTTTCTATATTGAAGTTGTTAGCTTTTTCTGTTCAAAAATTTGTGCTGTTCCATAGAGTATCCTTTTTATATGTGTCAGTTGTTGTAGTTGATTTTTTTTTTTAGAATTCAGTGGTTAAGTTTTATAAAGATTTGTCTTTCAATTTGTTTTTATTTCCGGATTTTATATTTTTCTACCGCTATTACAACTATTGCTAGTATTTTTGGTGTTTTTTTTAACCACTGACAGTTTATGGGTTTTGTGAAAGTCCCTGTGTTGTCTATGGTCTGTTTATATACTTTAAGGAAGAGCTGGTAAAAAACAACAATAAAACCACAATTTCGCCATGTAACTTCTCCTTCGAAACTCTTTTGTTGATTTCAGTGCACAATTTAAAGTGTTTATGGCTTAAGAATTAAAAGCAAAACAAATTTAAATTTCTATTTAAATTCTTGATTTTTTACATTACAATTTGCTACAGTAAAAGGAATTAAGGCAGGTATTTCATTGACATTTGTTTTGTATATTAACCACGACCAACTTGATTACTTAGTCAGCTGTAATGTAATTTGATTTAAGTTAACATGTCTTTGTACAATTAATAATAAACAAAGACAACAAACTACATCATGTGGTTTTAATATTCCTTTTAATTGTACAACTGAATGTCCTTTTAATACAAATTTGTAAATACAAAGCGAGAGAGAGAAAGAGATTGAAAAAAAAGAAAGTTTACTCTCGCATAAAAAAATAAAAAAATTAAAACTACGTCCCTGTTGATGACATTAGTTATTCTCCTTTTTACGGTTTATTTTATTTTTATTTTCTCTTATTTTAACATAATTTTTTTGTTTTGTAATTTGTGTTTTTATTATTAAATTTATTTTTTTTACATTGATGGTCAAAGGCTTTCCTGTTTGCGAAAGTAATTATCTTGCAGTTGCTATTTATTCTGCCGGATTTTTTTGTTTTGTGTAAATTTTTTTAAATTGTTATAACCAAAGTTTTTACTATTTTTGTTCGAGTTTCCTTTTTTTAAAACAATTTTACAGCCGTGCTGTGCTTTAAAAACCACTTACACTTTTTAGAATATTTTAATTATTTTTAAATTTTTTTTCACAATACTGTTGGTTTCAAATTTTGTAAATTTAATTTCATTCTCCTACAAATGGCACTTTAACCATTTTGAATGAAATATTAAAAATCAAAAAAAAAATTATTTTGATATTTTGTTATTAAAATTATTTATTTGGGATTAAAAATAAATAAAAATTCTAAATATAGCGCACAACATGCCAACTGGGCATAAGTGCATACCTGTCATGGGTTTGGGCTTTTTATGCCCCTCCTTTTCAACCTAACCTAAATATTATTAGAAATTTAATTCTACAGTGGATTTTTTAATAAGACTACCATCATGTTTAAATATTGTAAGTTATTTTACTATAAGTTACCTTCTTGTATAAATTATTGACCGAAAAACCGAGTGCGGGCAAAAACACTGCTGTTAAATTTGAATAAAAAATAAACAAGTTTACGGTCGTGAACTCAAGGAATATATCAGTTATATATCGAGTAAATTTCAAAGTACAGAAACCTATTTCTGTGAATAAATATTTTTAAGTTCAAAACTTATTATTTTTCCATAATAAGTCGGGATTCTCTTATTGCAAACTCTCTTGAAATTAACATTAAAAATACTATATTTATTAAGACTCACTCACACTCACAGTGTTCAAATTTTGGCATAAAAAAATCCAACTTTTCTGATTAAAATCAATTAAATAAAATTTTTTACATATTTTTTTAATACATTAGTTCTAATTAAACAATGTGACAATTATCTATCGAATATAAAAAAATTAGGCTAAAAATGACAATAATTTTAAAGGCCTTTGTGCAGAATAAGTTTATAAATATTAAACTTTAAAATGTAAAATTAAGTACAAACATGCGTCTCAAAGACACGTACAAAATGTTTGCATTAAAAAGCAACTTAATCCAAAAAAGCTCAACAATTCTTGTTATGAAAAGTTGACGTGGGGCCTATTAGTTCCCAGATATGTCAACGGCTTAGAAATAAATTATAAATGCCTCTAATGCATGTAAAATTTCTTTAAAAATAAAATTTGCTAACTCTACGAATCTAAAGTAATTCTAAAAAAATGTAATACTGTTTGGAATAATCAGACTTTGAATATTATTGATCATGAAGAGTTTAAATGATAAATAATTTGTTTACAATTTGTTCAGCCGGTTTTGTTTTATTTTTTATATATATTTACTAGAGACACATGCTGTTTAGATTTGTAGTTTTTAATTTCGGTATGATTAGGGCTAACCAAAAGTTTTTGTCCATTAAATTGATGACCTGCGTATCTTAAAATTTTAAGGAACTACTAACTTTCGAAAATATTTTTTAGTTTTGCAGCCGTACATATAATTTTTTTCTGATTTGCATGTTGACCTTTTATTCAAGCTTAAGATCAGAGTTTTATATACAAAACTTTTTATTTCAATCTAATATTTCGCTACCTTTAAGAAAAGATTTTAATAAATTAAAAAAGTATCAATAAAAAAATATCCTAGAAATTATCTTATATTTGCATTAGAGATCAACTTTTAGGGTCTTTACATGAAGTGTTGTTTTTTTTTTGTATATTTTTTCAGTCCCATTTTATACACGCTTGACTCATATATTTTTAACGTAAAATATAAAACTAACATGACCTGCTGCACGCAAAAAATCGTCTTTTAAACGTCAGTAATTTTTCTCAAAGATTGTTTAGAATAAAACTGGAAAAAGACATGATTTAGACAATCATCGTGTCAAAGCCCGTTTACTAATCCCTCCTTTAGTTTTATTGTAATAACTTCTGGTTTTAGTAAACAAGATAAATTTTATAGCCGAATATTCAATTAAACCTGTAACATATGTATGTACGTTGTATGCAAATATGTTTAGAAAAAAAATTAACCTTTACTTATTTGACAGTAAATAACATAATAAGAACTCTTGGTTTTTTTAAATATTTTGAAAATTGTTAGATTCCATTAGCTCAAAGCTCTTGCCAGTTTCAAAGCCTTAAAAAAATTATGTTTACATTTTACATATAATATAGATTTTTATTAAAAAAGTTTAATTTTCTAGCCAAATCCGCAAAGTTCCCGTATAACTTAGAGCTAAATAGCAGGTGCTTTTTTCTCGCACACAAAAGGGTTAATAGAAACTTTAATTTAAAAAATCTTCTAACAGATATTCTATCTACCTGCATGGTAAAAACTTTTGCATGCGTAAGCTCATTTTAAGCACACTTTTTAACACACTAATAAATAAATTTATTATATAGACTCATATTACGCTTTTCTTCCCAGTAGGATTTTCAACGAAATAAATATTTTCATTTAAATTTTCAAATTTAAGTTTGAGGCTTTAAGTTAATTGCCTACATTTAAGGAATTCTGTAGCAAATAACTTCAAATATGTAAAAAACTTAAAATAATTAAATATGTATTATACCAGTTAAGTTTACATATTTACGTACATATATTAACATATTCTTAAAGCAAAAATATTCAATTAAAAATTCCATTTAATATTCAAAACCTCTTAAAATATTTATAAAGTCTATGGAAGTAACAAAATTCGAAAAATTAATTTAACACTGTATATTATTTATAATCTCAATTAATAAACACATAAGTTAGGTACAAAAAACTTTAACTTTTAGGGCTGTAAAATGTTGTGAAATGAAAAACATCTTGACAGATTGTTTTTGTAAATTTAAAATTCCAACTTTAATAAAATGAATTCGAAATAAATTAAATTTAAACATAAACATACTTAAAGTAGTTTGTTTAAACGACAATTTTATTTTTAATGACAAATTTCTTCAAGGTCATATATAGTACAACCATAGACATAAGTATATTCTACTGCTGTACGTGAACATACATACAGAGACGTAAGTAGTTATTATGTAACAGCAACTCAATTAAACACACCCAAGAATATAGTTTTTTTATCTCTTTATGCACGCAAAAACATTTTTATATAAATAGTGTATGTCTGTATGTACAAAATATACAAACATAAACAAGTATAGATTAATGTATGTGTAAAGAAATGCATGTGCTACTTAATACAAGTTGTTTGCTGGCAATCAACGTAGAAAGAAAATTATTATAAATATAAAGTCTTATTTCATGTTAAAGTGGTGGAACGATTCTCAGAGGAAAAGACAAGAGGAGAGAGAATAAAAGTTAAATTTATTTTATAATTTAGTAGCAAGTGCACTGTTAGTTAGAAATTGTAAATAGTACCTAATAAATTAAATGGATATACTCAGTAGTTTTAATATTTTAGAAATGCTTTTCTCATAAACGGAGCATTGAAGGTAAATTTTCTTATGAGAATTCTTTTAAGTTGAAAAATTTACAATATTTTAGTTTCTGTTTAAAAAATTTTCTTGATTTTAGTAAAACTTTAACAAGTTTAATTCTTAAGAAAAGAATAATATAAAAACGTTTTCTTTTATAAAAAATTATAAAGAAATAATTTCTTAAAGCAATCTTGGTAAGTTCACACTTTATCAAGAATATGTTGTAAGAGTACGCGTGGTGAATCCATTTGAAAAACGTAAGTCGGGTGACGGGACCCTCGGAGGATCCAAGTGAGCTATGCCTTCGGGCGGCTGCCGGATCTAACCTAACCTAAGTCGGGTGATGGGAACTTAAATTGTATTGCACTTGGTAACTAGTCTTTTACATGGTGTAGAAAATAAAGCGTCAAATTTGAAACCGAAGGAACCTGTTTAAATCCTCTCTAGAGACACAAACTTTCATTGTAGACAAATCCCACTTAAAAAAATATAAGAATCACCCTGACATTTCAGCTTACACCTGCCCTCAAAAAAAGCTAAACATGCCATTGACCTTTAAAAAATGCCACCTATAGGGCAAATGATAAAGCAAAATCATATACCACAGAGCAAGCACTGTACCTCCACACAATTAAATCATGGACGCATCATCCTAGGATGGGATATATTCTTGGTAGGGATGAAATTGGAGATTAATTAATTAAGAAAGCACCTTTTAATAATAAAATTTTTTGGTGGGCCTACTTAAATATGAAAATAAAAAAGATAAATGAAACTGCAGCAAGTCGAAACAAGGTGTTTTATGTTAGCCCTATGTTCTCTAGAACACCCAATGTAAAACAAGATTTTTAACTCAAATTTACCTCCCAAACGTATTTTGAAGCTGAAAAAAATGTAATAATTTAACAAAGAAATAGGTAAGCTGTAAATAAAGTCACAAATAAACTTGCCATAATACGTTCTACGATGAAATTATGTAGTACAGAGCCAAAAGTTTTTCTGAAGCTGGAAATAAGTACAGCCAAATGATCTTCTGTAAATGGTCTCTATAAAATGTTAAATGTTTAAAACGACGTCAGAATAAGGTCGTGTCGGATATGAAATTCTTCCTAATCTTTCTTGATTAATTTTTTCTATTGTTAGTCAAAAGAAATTGAGTTTTTAATTATTTATTTATCTCTTAGTCAAAATACATTGCCCAGGACCGTATTATTTTTATAAAAAATTTTGAAGTAATTTTCATTATTGATTCCTGCTATAAATGGTTTTAAAGGGCACTAATTTTAACGCAAGCACCTATTTAAAATCAAAAATTGCAAAAATTAACCCCTTTTCCATTTTATAATAATTTAATTTCAGAATAATTAACAAAAATAATCAATTTCCAGTAACACGGTTATTTTATTTTATTTTTTTTTTAATGAAAATTTAAATTTTTTATTCGATTTTATTACTAACACGATAAGTCCTTAAATTCTGTATTAAGCTTCAACCAAATTTCTTTTCTTTTTTTTTTTTGTAGTAAAATATTTAATTTTTGTTTACATGTTTTCTCGGATCAAGATTTATGTTGGTAGCATTTGTTAACCCTAAAAAGCATAAAATAAATACTAACACAAACAAATAAATAAATAAATAAATGAAGCATGCCTGCCTTTTTATTTCAAACACATAAACACAAAAGAAGGGGGGGAAAAGGTTGTACAAGAAACCAAAGAAATTTTTAACCTAATTTCTCAATTTCAAAACAAAACCCACAATTTCTTCTTTTATTATTAGAATTTTATGTGTGTGCTTATGTATTTATTATGCTTTTATGTCTAGCTATTAGGGGTAAAGTGAATTTTTGAAGCAAATTTCAAATGACTTTAAGTACACTTTAGAACACGTTACAGGAAAAAAAGTTATAAATGTAGAATAAAACTATGGATATTTTTCAGAGATAAAAAAGGGTGGAGGAAACTTATTTACTTTTTTTTTTTTTTTTAACAGTACTGAAATAAGAAAAAATATTTTAATGAATTAATTAAACTGAACAGGCGCTACCTCCTTTAACTAAATTTTTTAGCCAGCATTTTTAAAATAGAGCTCCTGGCATAAAATGAAAGTAGATGCGTATTTTGGCGAGTAAATCGCAACCTGGATAAAGGATAAATTCATTATGAAATAAAATGAATTTAAAAGTTATTACAAAAAAATTTCCGTGACAAATTCTAATAAAAACATATAATGAATGCGACAGGCTTATGAATCATAATTTTTTTACACGTCAATTTCATTTATATGTAAATATTTTTACAATAATATTGACCACAATGAAATAACCACAGTCCGTTGTTTAATTGTGCGACGTAGACACAGAATTTACACTTTATATATTTATACATTTTCGAAAACAAATTTTACAACAAACACACAATTATATTCTATGATGCTAAAGATGCACATAAGAACATTTTTTTAAATGGCTGAGTGCGCTCTTTACGTCATTTTTAATATAATGTATTTAAAATTTTATAGATAATAATAAATAAAATGCTTTAAAAAAGCATTTCTATTTTTCATCCATAAAATAAAAAACAAAACATGCACTAAATCATTTAAACGCCTAAAATCGTCTAACCTACGACAAATCATAAAATCTTGAAACCACGTTTTCACTTAATGTTGAATCTTAAATACACGAACTTATACTAATTTAATATGACGTGAATGTTGTTCTTACGAGCTGGTCGTAACACTTAAGTCGTGTAAGCTAAATACAAAGAAGTAACCGAATATGAAAATAGAAAAAGCACGAAACTTTGCTTTGAGTGGTTGTGATATTGACATGTGCAAGTAAAAAGTTATTGTGTAATATTTTCATGCATGAAGCTCGCTTTGTATGAAGAACGAGCTAACGAGCCATAATATCAGTAAAACGAGAGCTTAGAACTATTCGAGACTAAAACTGATTTAGTAAACAGCGAGTGCGCTAGCAAGTATAGTATGTATTGTTGCAGTTCTCTGGCTCATACTAAGGTGCTTAAAAATGAAACTTTAACTAAACAAAAGAGAAATTGCAACAGACTTTACTTAAGATTTATTCAAAGCATAGTATATTCTGTTTATTTCGTCTAATAATTCGCTTGAACTGATTCAAACTAAATTGATGAAAAAATGTCAACCCAGCCGTAACAGAACTTTTTTGAATGGAGTAATAAAAGAGATTATAAGTATAAGTGCTGCCTGATTGTTGTCGAAAGTTCTAACGTATAAAATACATCTTCCTGATATATGTTGCATTTATTTGGAACTTGATATTAAATATAGCATATCGCCAAAGTTCTTCGAAGAATACTGTGGATCAAATACAACAGTGTACAGTAGTGTAAACGTCACTTACCAGTTTATCCTTTAGCCACTTTTCCCGGGCATAAAGCTTCACTAAAAACGCTATATAATGAATTGTGAACTAAAGTTAGTCTGAGAAAAAGTTCAGATTTTACATCAAGGACAAGAAAATTGACTAAAAGATCTATTACCATCGCAAACTTTTACTCGGTATAGTCTGTAATTTGGCCACACAAATAAACAGGAAATGAGTTTCTAGTCCATTTCTAATAAGAAAGAATTTTTCTATAAAAAAAGCATTTTTATACATATTTTTTCTACAACTATTACAGAGAAGTAGTTTTCCAAATGAAATTAATGAAATTTTCTATAAAAAAAAATAGTCAAGAATTATTAAAAGTAGCAAATTTGTCGGAAAATTTTACACAAAATGTTTCGAATGAAAAAAAAAATGGCCAAGAATTTTCTTAAAGTAAAATAATGTTTATAATTTTCAAAAACTAAAAATTTTTTATTTATTATTTCCTTTTAAAATTCTAACGATAATTTTCTTAAAAATCTTGTAGACTAAATGACTTGCCCCTCAAGGGCTTGTTTTACCAATACGATTTTAAAGAAACTCTGTGATTATCCTTTAATTTAAACTACATTTTCGTATTTTATTTACTAAACCAGCGCAAGTACCTCAAAATTATAATTGTTTTTATGGGCGTGGCTCTGCCCACTTTTCTAATCACAAAATTGTAAAGTCATAACAGGTCAATATGTGTGCATAGTTTCAAAATAATCGGTCCAGTGCAAGTACCTTAAAATGATACCTTTTTTTATGGGCGTGGCACTGCCCACTTTTCAAATCACAAAATTATTTAGTCATGACAGCTCGATATGTGTGCAAAGTTTCAGAAAAATCGGTCTGGTGCAAGTACCTCAAAATTATAACCTTTTTTTATGGGCGTGGCCCTGCTCACTTTTCTAATCACGAAAATATATGGTTATGACAGCTTAGTATGTGTTATTATTGAGAAACAATTTAAAGATATTTATATTTTTTACAAAATTTTTTTAATGTATGACAGATAAGAAAATTGTTATCAAAAGCCCTTTTTATACCCTTCACACAGTGAAAAAGGGTATATATAGGTTTGTCATTCCGTGTGAAATTTCTACAATTTTCATTTCCGACCCCATAAAGTATATATTTTCTGAAAGCTTATGAATAGGGGAGTCGATTAAGCTCTGTCAGTCTGTCCGTCTGACCGTCTGATATGAGCAAAAACCCACGACCACCTCGATTTTTTTTTCACAAAAACAACATTACAACAACAACATACATACAAACGTGTATACTGGTTAGAGTAACCGTGGCATTGAATCCCAGCTGAGCCAAAAAAAAATTTTATTATTTGTAAATTTTTTTTTAATTTTTTTTTTTTTTTTAATATAATATATTATTTATATTTTTACTATTTTTTTTTTAATTTTTTTTATATTTTTTTTTTAATTTTTTTTTTGTTTTATATTTATTATTTATATTAATTATTTTTTTTTAAATTTTTTTAAAAATTTTTTTTTTAAATTTTTCTTTTAAATTTTTTTTAAAAATTTTTTTTAAAATTTTTTTTTTATTTTTTTTTTAATGTTTTTTTTTAACATACATACGTAAATTTATAGTTTTACAATGGGATGTTTTTATATATGTGTGTTTTTTATATGTTTGTACATACATACGTATTTCATATGGGATGAATGGTGATATAAACTACTGTTATTGCATGACTACACGTTGTGAAGGGTATATAAGATTCGGCACGGCCGAATATAGCGCTCTTACTTGTTTTCAAATGTACTCACATCAAACTCTAGCTTTTTAAGACCATAATTTACTCTTACACCCAACAGTTGTGGTTTCTGTTGTTGTTCATTTTGTTATTCATTTTTTGTTTTCTGATAATAAATGGGATTTTAAGAAATTATTCATCTCCTTCTATTTGTTGTTCTTTTGTTAAGAATCTGCTAATTTTTTTTATTTTAGGCAACAAGGAAAATAAGATTAAACCTTATAAGCATGAGGACAAATACTAGATTTATCAACACAAAACCTAGTTTGACAAATACATGAAATGATAAACAAAACCATACCTCTATGTACTAGCACACATACACACAAATCATCTACTTAGCATCACAGTATATTTGTGTCACAAGGCAAAAAATTCTATTAGCGTATCTAAATGAAACCATCGCTCTTTAAAAATATCAAAAGCTTACATTTAACTTTCTTGTTCAACACTTTAATAGAACATTGACTTATATCATTTTTGTTGTAGCTGTTGCTGTTGTTGTTGTTGTTGCTGTAGTACATTGGTAGACCCTTTAATAGCAATCATAGACATAACGTTTATTTTTTATGGTCTCGTTTCCTTAATATATAAATAAGAAAAACTGTATTTTCTGTTTACTTCAATAAACATTGCCTTTAGAAAGAAAAAAAAATTTTTTTTTTTGTAAAAAAAAAATAAAGAATCAAGTGTATAAATTTCTTAACATTTTTATGCCTTTTAATACTTGTAGTAAAGTAACAATGTTTTTAACTTTTTTGCTTTTGTAGGTATGAATGCGACAACGATTAAGTGAATGTACAAGTTTCTAGTTGAGTGGCTGAGATGTGTTAAAGGATAAGAAATTGTAAAGCAACGAATTTCAATTTGCAATTTTCCCTATTTTAAAAGAAAATATGCTTATAAAAATCGTAGATAAGCAATCGCTAGGAAAAGAAGACCTTTTAGATATTTGTGGATATTTTGGGTTACTTATTAAATTTTATCAATAATTTTTTATTAATTTTTTATTAACAGTTATAATAATTTTGTCCAGTAACATTATTAGTGCACATAAGCATAGTATTTTTGATTATAAATACATTTTCTTATCGGCAAAAAATCAATATAATCGGTTTACAGTAAGCAAAAATGTTCTAAAATATTGTACGAGTCAAATAGTGTGATCATGATAATCTAAACAACAGGCAACGTAATAAAAATAATTCTAAAATATAAATTAAGTAACAAATAAAATTTGTGAGAAAAAAATATGCCAATAGGCTTAGAAGAAAGAAGTACCATATTTACCATATCCATCGCAACTACAATAAATAAACCACAACCTTTAATTAGAGTTAAGATTTATTGAATTTCAACAACCGAAAAGTCGTTTTTTGGTTGGTCAGTGCCTTTTGTAAAATCACGCTGAATTAGCATGATTTACTTTAAAAGTAAAATTATCGAAAAGATGTAATACATGAAGGAGGTACATGGAACCTTACTAAAGGCTATAATACACGGCAGGTTTTTTACATCTGACTTTAAAATTTGTGAGACATTTGTAAATCTACATGTCTGTCAAAATTGTACTTTAACAGGCAACCGTCGCTGACTACTTTGCAGCAGCAGAGATTTCTGCCAACGGCTGATGTCACATATTTTGACGGAAGAAAATAGAGCGCGCTCTAATTCAAATTTTGTCAGATGTTTTAACACATGTTTTTTACAGAAGTAATGTTTTGAAAGGTAACACACGACATTTTTTTATTTATCAGTGTGGAATTTGTCAAGTCAGATGTAAAAAACGAGCCGTATATTACAAAAAAAACAATTTTTTTTAATTAATAACTCTGCAAACACCTATTTGATTAAATGTTATAGGGAATTTCCAAAAAATACTTTTTATCTTTTTTATTGACAAACATATTATCCTCTTTTATAACATTTTCTTGAGCTCAATGGTCCTTAGTTATATCTATCATCATTTGAAAAGAAAAAATAAGATCCAATTGTTAATATTAAAGATATAAGGAAAAATGTAAAAAAAAAATTCTTTTTAAATTTTCGCAACTGTTAAAAATTTGTGTAAGGCTTAAAGCTAAAAATAATTTATTTAACTCTCAAGTTTCTATAAAAATTTATTCTGTAAATCAAACGTCATATACTTATACATTTTCATTGTATGAATAATATAAAATAAAGAAAATTTTAAAAAATTTCTTAAAAATTTATATTATATTTTAATTGAATTTTAAATAATGTAGACAAAATTTAATGTAAAAAAATGTTTTTCAAATATTATTATTTAACAGGAAATTTTATTTTCTTATATACTTTTAAAATAAAGTGTTCTACAGAAACTAATTTGAGTTTGCTCCTCTTAAGGACTGTTTTCTAAAAGCTGCCATCATTTGTTACTTGTAAATATTTATGCCGCTTTTTTGACGACGCAATAGAAAGTTGTGTAGACAAACAAAATGGTAACTTCTAACAAACGACTGCCAGATAAATAATAAAGATTACTGCCTTAAGCTATGCCTCTATTTAAAGATTAAAAAACAATAAAAGAGAAAAAAATGTTTAAAAATTTAATTCAAAGCCATAAAATGAATTTCTGCTAAATATGGTAATGCTCTGTTATTAAATTACACGGTACTGTAGATAAGCGAATGAAAAATACAAATTAATTTCATGGTGTACGCAAATATATAACGCTTTCTTTTACCACTTCCTATCTCTGCCGTAAACTCAGACCTACGGCATGAAAACTTGATCACTATGAACACATACTCTAACAAAACAAATTACGAAAAATATTTCTAGACCAAAATTAAATGCATATTTTTATGCTATAATAAAATCATTTTCGTTTCTAGTAATAACTGTAATTATGTACTGTTCCTCAATCCAAATATTTTTCATAAACCAAGGCCGCTGGGGAAGGGGGAAACAAACGAAATTTGTATTATTATTTTCTTTTCTGTTTCATGGTCAGTACGTCCTATTTCCGACAAATAGCCTTTCATTAAAAAAAAGGCATGAGTAGCAAGAGTAGAAGTAATAAAGAAAATACTAAAACAAGCTAAATATGCTAATACTCAGTTCTGTGAGGCTAAAGTTTTCACAAAGAAAAGAAAAAGCCAACACACATTAATACATTTTTGTACATTGTAAACATATCTATTACTTTTTCATCTAGGAGAAGCTATTAATGTCTACAAAGACAAAAAGAAATTACATATATTTTTTTAAAAAATTTTCAGTTTTAAATTCTTTACTCTAGTCTATTTTTATTTAAAAAAAAAATTTTGTTTGTTTGTTTTTTTTTGTCTATTCTCCCCTCTTTAACAAATTACACAAAAGTGAGTTTATTATGGTGTGTTAGCTTAGTGTCCTTAGGGAATTTGTTGTTTTTTCATGTCTTTTATATGACTTTCCTATTCTTGTTATGGGACATGCTAAGTCTGTTCTTGTTCAAGTGAACACCCTACAATGTTGAGTTTATTAATAAATATTCATTCTCCATGAAACTATTAATGATGTTGTTTAATATTTAAAGAAAACGTAATCAGTATCAGAAATAGGCAAATTTAAAGGAAGTTATATTTATGAAGGCAAGGCAAGGCAGGCATATGAAAAACACTTAAAAATATAAATTACTTTTAGCGAGTTTTTTTTTAGCTCTGTAAAATATCTTATGGTGCTAAAAAGCAATATATAACAAGTTAAGTGTCTATTTAATATATTCAATTTAAGTATTATTTGTGACTAGCACTAATTCAGTGATACCCAAATACATACTAGAGGCCTTAAGGAATTTCGTCTTGTTACAAAAACATTTCTTCTAAAAGTTCTCAAACGGTAATATGCGGGCCTTTGAATTTTATTTTAATAGGCATCCACATAGACTAGTAGTTGCTTAGAATTATATTCTGCTGAAGAGTTTAAGATTAGCTGATGATACATACATAAACTCTAAAGCTCATATTACGGAAATCAAGCAGTATTAACATACCAAAAATTAATTTTGAATTTGGTAAGCAATGCTGAATTTCGTCAATTGCCATATTGCATACCATATGATGTTTTAATTACTGGAAATGACTTGGAAGACATTGAATATATTTTAAATGAATTATCTATTATCTTGTCATAAAAATTGAGTATAATCAAGATGGTAAAATGTATCTCAGCCAAACTTCAAGTATTGAAAAAGATCCCCAATGGAAAAAGGTCTTCAATTACCATGTTGTGAAAAAGAAACTTGTAATAAACCATTCAGAGAACTCTTAGGAAGTCTGATATATTTGATGCTATGCATTCGCCCAGATATTTGCTTTGCTGTTAAATACATGGGTCTATTTCAAGAAAACTTTGGTAAGATACATTGAGCAACTCTTATGCAAATCCTACAATATCTTAAAGAGACTAAGCTATTAAAATTGAAATTTGACAACTGCTGTGAAAGTATATATGTTCTAGGTAATTATGTAGATGCTAATTGGGCCTCTAATACTATTTATCGAAGGTCAACAAGTGGTTAAATTTTTTATGTATATGGTTGGCCTGTGTCTTGGTGTAGTAGAAAACAACCAACAGTAGCAATGTCTTCAAGTGAGGCTGAATATGTGGCTCTAAGTTTAGCTACTTTCGAGGGCATATGGTTGAAAGGCATTTTAGATGACATGAAGTTTACAACATCTGAAGAATCAATATTACTTTATGACAATGTCCTATGTCCAAAAATTTGGAATCTAAAAGGTCAAAGCACACAGACATTAAACATAATTTGATACGAGATCATGTATCGAAAGGTAATTTGAAGATACGTCATATTTCAATTAAAGATCAAGTTGCTGATGTATTTACACAACCCTTAGATAAATATAATTTTATAGCAATAAGAGATTTCTTGTTGTTATTTCTATTGAGCCTGAGATCACTTTTTAATAAAAAATAGTTTTAATTTTATTTTCATTTATTTTTTTCAGGGAAATTTTTTACAATTTTCAACAATTAACAATTAAAAAAAAAATTGTTAATTGTTAATTGTTGAAGCACCAAATGCATTTTTAATTTAATACTTATTTTTATAAAAAGCCTGAATAGCTTTAACGCGTTGCTCCACTGTGTACCTTTCCATGGTTCAAATTGAAATTGAATTGAATTGACTAAAATTGAAAAGTGTCAACTGAAATGCAGAAAAAAACTTGACGTTTAGGTGTGGTTCAAATTCAACATCGGACCTTAAAATTTACTCACCCTTTATAATGGTATTTTTGACACAATAATTTTTTCATAATAATTTTGTCAATCATACCATTTATAAACGACAACCATATCGAAATTTATATGGAAAGTAAACATTTAGCGATAAATTTCAAGCAATCAGTTGATTATCCTTTATGATGAAATAAAACAAAAATAACTATTATTTGCTTTTATCAACCAAACATTGTTATAGAAAATATAATATGACCGTCCGTCGTTATGGTTTTTCTTTACGTTTTCTCATGGTAAGCCTGATGGAAGCTATAGTGAAATTATATTAGCATAGATGAGAAAATCTAATTAAATTTATTTAGTATTTAAATATTTTTATATAAGTGCTAAAATATCCATATTTAATGTTATTTCATAGCGTAATAAATTTTTTCTATTGAGGGAATTAATAAAGTATAATTTTTGTTTTTATAAATATAAAGCTTAAAAGGTATAACAAAGTGAGTCACTAGTGTAGGATTATAGATTATAGTAATAAGAAATTGAAAACATTGTTTCGTCAATAAAAAATATAGTATGTTACTTCTAATGTGAAAAGAATTTGGAGCGAATATAATCCTTAAGTCGTTAACGAACTACCATTAGATCTATTAGCATTAAATTTTTAGTGCGTTTTATACGTTAGTGACATCATTTTCACTTTATATCCTTTTAATTAAGCAAGTAGCTGCTATTACCGTGAACAGCGGGCGCTATCGAGACATATTGACTGTATTTTTGTTTCCAGACATTAATCAGCTAGACATAAATGACCATTCTTTCAAACGAGATGACACAACTAGCCATAAAAAGTGCTCAACAATCAATTATTTGCGAAATAAATTAGGTGATAACTTTATACTATATGACGTAAGATCCAACGCCTCAAAACTACCTTTTATGGGGTTATTTTATATCACTTTGTTATGCCGTCAGAAACTCTTGACGTACTCAAGACTTACACTTAGTTTAGCCACCATTGATACCATAAGGCCATATTTATTGAAAAAAAAATTCAACACTAGCATCGATCGAATGGGCCATGTAACCCGTAGCCGTGGCAAACATATAAGTTATGTTTTAAAAATAAGCAAGAGTTCTATATTCGCCCGTGTCGAGTCTGATAAAACCCTTCTCCATCATGTACACATTGTAGTTTAGCTTAGATTTCAGATTGCAAGTAATCTTACTTTTGCTTTATTATTTTATATTATTATTTGCTAGAAATTTATTTATTTTATTTAAATTTATTTAACGCTATTTTGTAGTGGCGGCCATCATAGTGTCTTATATTCTGAATATCAAGCCCTTTCTTCTGACATCCATCTCGTTCCTCTCTGTTGTCAAGAAGCTGAAAAAATCGATTTTCGTTTATAAATTTTTGAAAAAAAACACAGACGACTTTGTATTTTTGTGCCTTTATCTCAGTTATTTTAAAGCCGGCTTGTCAAATTTTCTCTGTGATAGTTTTTGAGGCTATAGTTTAATCCTGGTGTCTGTACTATGTTCAAAAGTAATTAGGAGCATCAATAATTGAATATATTTTTTAAACAAAATTATATTTTTCAAAATTATTTTAACCTGTAACTTTGTCGATAGGTAATTGATTTATTCAAATTTTTTTAAGAAGATCCCTTCAATTTAAAATAGTAACAGCTGTCTCCATAAATTAACTTGGAATTGAAAAATTTTGAGTTTTAGATTAAAATATACGAAAATTAAGAGACAGTCGTGTTTGTTTGCTCATATCTTAGTAAATGAAGGAGCGATTACGCTAGACTTCCATTGCAATTCAATTCTGTATATTTTCAAAAGATTGATACCACACACAGATCAGAGTAACAGTTGAGGCTTTTAAAAGTGGATTTAAACCTACACACGAACAGTCGGATATAATTCGACTACTCTAGTCATAAGCTTTCAAAAAATATACGCTTTGTGGAGTTGGAGATCGATATTGTAGAAATTAGAAACGAAATGGCAAAGCACTACAGGTTAAGGGTATAAAAATACCATAAAAATATCTACCAGATTATAATAAAACAAAGTTTATTGCAACAATATCTCTGTCCTGTATTATTATTTTAAGTGTACACGCGGCTAAAAAAACTATAGTTATAAAATTTTATGTATTGGTTTTTAAAATAATATATAGAAAATTTGGCTAAAATCTTAATAAGACCTTGTCTTGTAGTTTAGATGGGTGAGAAAAGAAAAGGACTTGAAGAAAAGGACTAAAAACCTTTTTTGCAATAAATGAGCTTTTAATTGCATAATTTTCTATAATAAATTAGTTACGAATAAAACATAAAAAAATAAGTAATTCATTACAAAACCGATAATTAATTTTTAGCAACTTCCTGTTGTTTTAAGTGGAATTACCGAATACACATAATGTGTCTAAAAAGGCTGTGTTGAGTCTCGCCTAAAATAAGGAGAGGGATAATTATAAGGATTGAGTTGGACATGACATAAAGCCTCTTTATGTTGCCATGTTTCACGCATTTTTACTATTAAAAATTCTGAGAATCTAACACTCTAACATTATTCCTCTACATTCATCAAATTCTTAAACTAGTCTTGTGATTAAGCCACAGCAATAAAACTTGCAGTAACTCATAATTCTATTAATTAATTAACATAAATATTTTTTTAATTTATTAAAGTTTATCTTAAAAAAGGTGAAACTGTTAACTTTTTCAGGCATATATTTTAACTGCAATATGTTTTGGTTTGACATTTTCAATATATTTGAATTTTTGTGTGAGCTTTGAAATCTCTAACCCAGTGCATACTAACACGATCGCTGTTTTGAAATTTTTATTAGAGCATTTACATTACGAGAATAGAAAGTTTTAAAAATTGAATAAAAATAATTTCTACATTTTATTGAAGGCTTTGGGAACATACGCTGTAGATAATGGAGCCATAATAAATAAACTATTTCTATTTACTGAGGATTAATATTGTTTCACAGTTGTTTTATATTCTTTTAATCTTCTTCTTAGTTCCTATCTTGTTTTATATTATTTTAATCTTCTTCTTATTTCCCTTCTATATACAGTTCGACTATTTTTGATTATTTTATATTAAGCGTTATTTCGCTTAATCTCAAAGTGTACGAGCTATAAAATATTTGTTTTAATTTGTTGTTTTTAATTAGATTTTTTTATGTTTATTGTGGTATTACGTTTTATTTCTTAAGACGCGGAAGAAATTAAAATACCGACAGCAAAAAAAAACATTTAAATTAAACGATTGACAAACATACAGAATTTTATTTATTTTTTTTTTTTGTTTCTACCCAGCCGAAACTAGATAATGACTTTTATTACTTAACAAGTTTCATTTCAGAATACAATTTCATTCAGGCAGCTTTTAATAATTCTCAATTCGTTTATCTTATTTCAATTATAAGTCATAATGTTTTGAAAACATCGTTGAAAAAGCTCATAAGCAAACTGATGTCTTTTATATTATCACTAAATTTGTAATTTTAAACAAACGAATTGCAGAACAAACAAACCAAATTTGCATCCACAACAAAATTTAATGCCTTTTTAAAGTCCACAGTAATAACGAGTTACTAAGGTCATTCAAATCAAGTACTAGTTTATTACTATAAAGATAATTACTTATTTAAAACCCTATTTGTAAGCAATAGTGATACGTTCTTACCTCCAATGACATGGGCATGTTAAAACAATGAGCTAAGATGCCAAACTCTATCTAGTGAAAAAGTGCTTTTCAGTACTTTCAAACTGTTATTTTGTATTAGATTTTGCTTTCAAAACTATGTCGTTTGGTGATGTTGTTGGAGGGATTTACGAAAAAAATTGTTTTTTGCTTAACCTACATAAATCAATTAATATTAAGGTTTTATAAAAAATTCAGACAAATATAAATGTAAAATAACGCACAGGACATTGTTCAGATGATATACAAGAACTTCCTGCACTATAGTCCGTTATAATTTATTTCTTGATCTCTGGTGTATTAGGGGAGCAATAAGTGTCCTAGCAAATTATAGTGAAGAGATTTGGTGATCAATTGTGTCTATGAGACATGTGTCATGTGTAATTTATGTTGTATTTTTTTTTACTTATAAAATATAAGATAATTAAATTTTTTTTAGTGTTTTTTTAGTCACTACAAAACATATGTTACATAAAAGTCAGGAAGTGTAATTACGATATACCAAATATTTTTAAATTAAACATAAAAATGTGTGTCAGAGACACATGTTGGTAAGATTATGGCTAAAACGAAGCAGCTGCTGATCGTATCAAATAGTCGTAGGTGAACAAAACTAATAACCCAGAGTAAAGATACAGTCATAAAACAAACATATAAATGAATTTTACCCCTTATATAATATGTCCTATGATAATCCAGCAGTTTTAAACACAGAGAAGTACCTATAGTTATTGACTTTAAATTGAAACTATCGCCTTTTTCAGGTTGTGATCAAAGTAACATTTGTAACAACCTTAAACTTTTATCGAAAGTTAGCAAATAGGGTTACAAATTCTACACTTAATATAAATAATAAATTTTTACTTTTTATTCACATCTAATTTAACACTTTTTTACTTACCATAATTAATCACTTTACTGATGGTGCTACAAAAGTCATTAGCCATTAATTATAGTTTTTACAGCATATTCGAGTTTTTTTATTGGTTTCAATAGAACAAAAAAATATAATTTTCACAAAAACCGCAGAGAAAAAAATTTGAATTTGCTACCAGCTACAACCATTAATACAAAACCAAATTAACACTTGGTTACAGTTGTTAAACGCAAATAACAAATGAGAGTAGAAAAAGCAAAAAAAAAACTGGGAAATGGAATTAAAAAAAAATTACTAGATCTTAGCTTACGGCTTTTTTAAGTTTGCAAACTATATATTGTTTTCAAAAATTTATTTTTTTTAAATTATTAATAAATTTTTATAATTTATAAAAAGAGGTGTCACTTTTGGCAGCACTTTTTTCGTTTTTTTTTACAATATTGTGTTTTTATTTGTGTTGATGGCTTTTGTAATTTATTGTTTTCTTAATTTTAGAATTTAATTTTGTTGTTCTACTTATGCCTAAGACATTATTTTTTTTTTTTCATAAAATTTATTTACGGGAATTTATTTGAGAATTGACTTAAGTAGAGTTGTCGTCGTACTTTGCTGTTGTTGTTTTAGGTTTTATTATTCCAATTATGTTATTTTAGGTTTTGTTATTGTTATTGTTAACATTTAAGTTTGATTGCCTGCTGCGGTGGTTGAGGAAGTGTTTTTTTTTTCTGTTATTTTTTATGTGTACAATAACAAATTATAAGTTGTCACGCACTTAACGGTAGCTTGATTCATAATTTATACATTTAAATTTGTCAAAATTTATTAAAAGCCATAGAAGCCATAAACCAAAACACATCAAGCAGAACTTATGCGGCAAAGTTCACACACACTCATCTATACCTCTAAACGAAAGCACACACTTCTGTTAAGGATATCCGCAAGAAGGCAATGGTAAGAGGGGATAATCACATTCAAGCTCTTAAAGCCATCAATAATATTTATGCTAAAAAAAACACAGCTGATTTTTTAAGTTTTCTATTTTTTTATTGTATTCAATAATTCATTAAAATTTTATTTGAATTTACTTCCCCTCAAATTCAACTTGTTTGTATTATTTTCATGCTTAAGCATTAGTTGGACTTTTTACTTTTTCTTTTTTTAACAACTTTTTCTCAAATTTTTTTTTTCATGTATTTTTCTGTAACATACGTTCCGTTTTATTTTTAGCTTAACAACCGTACGGCCCGAATATCGTTAAACGACTGAAAAGCTTTTTGCTCTCTAAAAATTCACCTGGTTTTCGTAGAGCTCATGCAAAAACGCACGCATACGACAACGTAGTCACAGACAATGCGAATCCTTACGAATTTAGTGTGCAACAAACTCTAATGTTTTATTTTACTTATAACGCTTATAACGTTAAAATTTCTCAATCTTGACTACTACTCTCTGTCTTAATAACACTTTCTCTCTTTAGTGCATACTTTCGTGTTTCTCACTCGGTGCTTATGACTGATATTATTATTATATTGCGTAGGTCATATCCTTATTACTTTCAACAGTAGTATGTTTGACATTTGTGTTATCTAAAGTTTTTGTTTATCTCCAGAGACAAAAGCTTTCAATGTTTTTTGCTCTTTTCCCCTACGTAAGTATTTTTTGCCCTAGTCCTTTTATTATTTTAACATACTTTATGGTTTGACAAGGTACTCAGCGTGTAGGTTGTTCCTCTAGTGGTTACGAAAACAAATGAAGAACAACTTAAATAAGATATTGTAAAACTTAAACAAATATAGAAACCATCAAAAATAAATAAAACAGTTAAATGTAAAGACTAACTTATTATGTCAAGTTCAAATAAAACTAATATGCAATTAAATAAAATGATTTTTGTGACCTTATCAGTTTGGCATTTGATAAGGAAAAAAATTGCATTATTAAAATATTTCGATATATGTAATAAGTTATGATGAATTTTTTTAATGTATATTATAAGTTTTGCCCGATAAACACAATTTAAAAATAAATATTTTTTTTAATTGTTAATAAAAATAATTATTTACTCTAAATTTCTTTAATTTTCAATTATTACATCAAAATATTTATTTTTAAACAAAATTAAAAATACTAGATTATTTAAGCTAAATCATGCCGATATTTTGTTGTAAAACAAAAATGTATTTACAACCTTTTCTGTTATTTTATCTCCTTTGAGTATACCCCTTAATACTAGGAAATTTTTTTGCATTATAACTGTTATACTCGCGTCTTAAGAGTAAATATCTTCTTCTCTTTTGTTTATTACCATTAAAAAATATTTGTGTTATTATTTCTCTTTAAGAGAACTATATTTATGTTGAGCACATTTTTAAACTTACCGTTATTGTTTAAGCATTATTACTTCGAAATGTTATCGTTATACATATACTTTTTTTTAAATATTCAGTTGTTAATGTTACTTCTATATATCGTTTAAGAAGTAATATTACTTTGTGTAGGCATGTTATTTTTAGATAGATGTACACAGGCAGACATTTGATCATGTTATATGAATATTTTATTTGTAGAAATTTGTAAATCAAATAAGACTTAAATCAACAAAAAAGGAATTTTATTGTAAATTTAATTAAATTAAAATAGATAAGAATTTGTGTTCTATTTGAGCAACAAGCACAACAAGCCCGTTTAGGCATGAGTATGCCTGTCACAAGTTTGGAATTTTAATGCCCATTTTTAGAACCCAACCTAAGAATATGTGTGGAATGGCAAATCGAGCAACAGATTTAATCAAGCTCTTGTAAAACATCCTACTAATATAATAAATGTCAATATTTGTATGTTTGGATGTTTGGATATTTTTTACTCAACCACAATGAAATTCGGCACATAGTCAGATAACAACCCAGATTAACACAAAGGCTACTTTTTATCACGATAATAACGCAAAGTCGTTGGCAAACTCATCATCACACATCCTAAATGGGTTGTTTGTGTTGTAAAAATTTTTATTTTTGTTGTTAATACTAATTCTACCTTTTATCCCGATAACTACGCAGACGAAGTCGCGGGCACAAGCTAGTATTTAATAAAATGAAAATTATATCGTCTTCGTATTGAAAAAATATTAAAAAAAATATTTTTTCGCCCTTTTTAAAAATAGTTTTTTCAATTTGTAATTGTTTTGAATTTGTTTTTTGTTTAATAAAATTTGTATACATATTTACCCTGAAGAAGCTACCCGTTGTTTGGTAGCGAAATATTGATTTCTAAATAGTAAATAATTTTTTATGAAAAAACAAAAAAGTGATCTCAAGCTAAAATAAAAATCAAATATTAAAATAAAATTTTTAAAAATTTTAATTACATAAAATAAACCCTCTGAGTTAGTGTAAAATGATATGTGAACAAGGTGGGCCAGTTTGAATTGAGTTATTTGAAATATTTACAACTTTTTTCACTAGTTAAGCCTTTAAGTTGATGTTTTCTTTAAATAATAAAGTAAGAATTTTTTCAAGGCTAAGTGATAAAGTTTACATCCTCAATATTATAATTATTATTATTTATTAATAGATTTTTGTATGTACATATTTAATTCATTTACAATATGTTGTAAGCCAGATTGACACAATTCTAGGAAAGTAAATTTTATTTAAAAAATATTGATTTTACATAATTTTTAATTTTACATCCTCAATATTGCCTTTGTTTTCGTGTTGGAAATAAGTTGCTTCTTTCAAGAAATTTTTAATAACTTGTGGATAAAATGTTTCTAATTTTTGCAAAAATATTCAGTTTTACTTCCTGAACTTTGTATAGTTTGTCAATGTTAAATCGTTAAAGATAAATAAAAAAAAAATATTGCTAACGTCATATCTGGTATAATGAAGTGGCCACAGAACATCTTAATTTTCTTAACGGTTATTCAGTAAATAAAAAGTTTCTGTAAAATTTCATTTATCTCTTTAGCGGTATAAGCTGTGGATTCCATATTTCCAGAACCATACCAGTTAAAGACGTTTAGATTTTTGAAGCACTATCTCCATTAAAATGTTTCCGAATTTTGTAAGCAGTGCAGATTTCGTTACCTTATTCTACTGCATCCATTGAAATTCCAAAATTGTTTGCATACTTAAATGAAGCAAATTATGTCTTCCGTATTGCCTATTAATTTAGCAATAATAATAATAAATCTCCTTTATTTATTTCAGTAGTAATTTTTTTATATTTTTCCCTTATTTGCAGCTACCTTTTTAAGCAGTGTTAAAAAAAATTTATGACTTAGCTATTCTTGGGGAAATGCACCGGTGCACTAGTGGGGTGCCCCGGTGAACTAGTGGGGTGCCCCGGAAGACTAGTGAGGTACCCCGGTGAACTAATCAGTAGTGTACTGGTCTGCTAGTCTGGGGACTGCAGGTTCGATTCCCGACTCTTTACTTGTCTGCTTCTCCATCTCTTATTTCCTTAATATTTATTCTATTCTATTCAGGTATCACACAACAGCTGCCTGTTCCACCTACCTTTCTAGCTGTTCTTGTTAGAATTAAAACTGATGCTTATTAATTGCAACAAAGAGATCTGCGAAGTGTACTATCGCATAAAATACACATGCCTACTAAATGCGTTCTGGAAAGCTAGTAAGCATTAAGTTGGCGATTTAAAAAGCGTTATTTGTTATTTGACATGAAATTTTAAAGTGAAAACACGTTTATATGCAATCCAAAAACAGGATTTAAATTGTATATTTTAACCCTTTGACGACGAAGAATCTTCGTCTAGAGATTTTTAAAATTTTATTGCGGATTCTTTCTCGGAAACTCTACATTTCTTGACTAAACTTTTGTAAAAATTTAAAAATTGTTACTCCTTTTACGAGAAAAATCATGGGACATATGTGTCCCATTCGTCGACAAAGGTAAAAATTTGGGAACAAATTCATTGAACATATAAAAGCATTTTGTCGTTGCAAATGGTAAACATGTTAACGTATGGACTAGAGTATTGCTTTATTTGAATTGCACTACTTTAGTGCGTAATTTCTGCATAAATTAATGTTTTCAGTTGCACTTTGAAAACATGTTTTCCATTTAATTATTGTTAACCATATAAGTTATTTTTAAAAATGAGCAAATTGCGTCGATTTTATAAAATTGTACAGCTTTTAAATTTATCAAATAGTGAAGATGAAGAAAATGCGTTGGAGTTGAATACCGAGGATAGAGGTGTTTTGGATAATTTCACTGATTTAGCTATCGGAGCCGAATTGAAAATCGCAGATATTCTCCAGACCCAAAAACCTTCAAAGAGCAAAAATTCTAAGACTGATGCGCCAATCGCAAAAGGGGTTATCAAAACTGAAGATATTCTGCAGACCCAAAAACCTCCAATGAGCAAAAATTCTAAGATTGATGCGCCAATGGTTTAAAGTTCACTGGAAAAAACCGAATCAATATTATGTTTCGCCGTCTTGTATCGACCCTGATTACACATATGGAAAGGTTTTAAAACCAAAAGTAAACGCTTATGAGCAAGTCTCGTTTGTTTAAAAAGTTTGCAATATAGTTTGTGAGTTCGACACACCAGTACAGTATATAATTCACCAACAAAAATTTATTGCGAGCAGAAATGTATAATATTTTCTATATTACCTGAAATAAGATTGTACTGGTCTACGATTGAAATATATTCAGTACCGTTTATTTCGAATGTTATAACTCGGGACCGTTTCGAAAAAATTCTTTCCTCGCAGTTGGCTACACAGTTAGTAGACGGCTTTTGTTGTCGAAAAGTTGGTATTATCTCGACACCACGAGGATCCTTTACACGGTAAAGACCGCGGGCATTGTCAAATTTAGCTAGACATTATCGGCCTTATTCATAACAAAAACTTGGCATAAAGTTAGCATAACACACATGCCAAACTCTGACTAACGATTTGCTAAACTCTTGTAAACGAGCGGCCAAATGCTTGCCAACTTGTAAAAAACAGCTGTTCTGTGTTGTTGTTTTATATTACCAATATTTTTTTTACCCACCTATTCATCCTGCAATTTTGAGGAGTATCATGCAATTTCAGAGTTGATATATAAAAAGTTGGCAGACGAATAAAAGTTTCTTACGAATAAACTCTGTGCCAACGAGCTGCCAAGCTTAATCCGCATTCTAGTTAGCAGCTTGTTGTACGTAGTGTATAAACTGTGGCTAACTTTTTGTTTGAATAAGGCCGTGTGAATAAAAGGAGAAGTCAGGAAGCGATGTGTTGTTTGCACAAAGAACGGAATCGAAAGCCGAACAAACACAATTTGTTTTGCATGCAAAAAGCCAATGTACGTTACTAAGTACAGGAATTTTTTTAAATCTCAAACTGAGTTTAATTTGGGTTCTCCTTATATGAACCATTTAAAAGATAATTAAAAATTTTAATTAACTAATAATTTTAAATTAAATTTTTAGTTTTGTTTTGTTTTTTTACTAAATTGATTGCTCCTTCTTTGTTTTTCAGTTATAAAATATTAAATAAAATAAAAAGAATGCATTACAAAAATTCCTTTAACGACGAATGGGACACATATGTCCCATTACATTTTTAGTCCTCCCGATAAAAGTATAGAACCGATACAGCATTAGTTATTCAATTAACTTACATAAGGAATTAATATATCTAACTCCAAAAGTTTATCCAAGAGTATTAATTAGAATCCGAGATATTAAAAAACTAAATTTTCGAAAAAACAAAATGCAAATTTTTGACTTTAAGACATCCTAAACACAACTGTAGCAAGTAAAACTTAAGTTTAACATGGATACCAAAAGATGCTTTTGTTTTTTGTCAAACAAGACCGATTAAGTCAAAATAAATTATAAAATGTGGTAGTAATGATGAAAAAACCAAATGGGACATGTGTGTCCCATTCGTCGTTAAAGGGTTAATCTGTTATATATTTATCCATTGTTCTCTTACTAAGAAGCATGTTTGTACACTCAGAAAACAGAAAATCACATTCATTGCCAATCGAATGGTTCAGTTTCTGCAATCGAACTTTTAATTTGTGATTATAAAATTTATATTGCAAAAATCATAGTTTATTAATGCTGACTACATATTTATATTCCGAAACAAAATTCTGTAGACATAACCGCAAAATTCTACCATCACAACTAAACTATGCGATTGGCAACAATTGCGGTACTCACAACCGATACTGTTTTCTCTGTGTATGTGTTTATTTTATCTAGATATCTTTGAAATTGATTTGTTTTGAGTTTGATCAAAATGAGTGACAAAAAAGAAGATCTTGCTAAAATTGTTCCAAATAAAAAAAAAATCAAATTCATTAATACATTCCCAAAGAATTAAAAGTTTGCCATTAAATCGTTTCTGTTCTTCTTAACCAGTTCACGCAAAGAAAAAATATGGTTGTGGTATCCATAATCGAAGAGCAACATACTATAATTAAATTGTATGATTATGTTTAAAATAATAATGGTTACCAGTTATCATTATTATGTTTAATTAAAGTATCATTAAATAATCATATATATGGCTACAATTGAAATCGACAATCTTTGCTTTGTTACGGCAAATTATTGTCTTTTGCTGTAACATACACATATTCATTGTACTTACCAATTTAATTGCAATTTTTTACCAATATTTTTTTACATTTTCTCGTTTATTTTTAAATTTATTTTAATTTTTCAAAATTTTTGTTCCTTTTTTTTGACATCTCAAACTTTTAAAATAATAAAAATTTATTCAGCAAGAAGAAGAACAATTGAAATCAAATTATTATTAAAAAAAATCATAGCTTGATTATTTTGTAATCATACTGTTGTGTCACCTATTATTTAATGGTTATTAGTAATTTTTAATGCTTTTGAATATAATGTTATTTTTGTCAAATTAATTTTTTGATAACCATTATGAAATTTTTACGAAAAATAAACATTAAATGATACAATTCAAACAAATGCTTGACTATCGTGACAAAATATATGATGAAATGAAACAAATATTACTATTAATTGTTTTCGACAACCAAATATTGTTTTAGAAAAAATAATATGACCGTCGTGATCATGTCGTAACCATGGTTTTTCTTTGCGTGTTTAAGGAAAGTTTGACCATTAATAGGAAACCTCTTCTGGCAAGGAAATAAAGTCTACATGATATCGGAGGCCATTACAATTGAAAGCATATTGAGACGAACTACAAACACATTGAAAAGAAAAGCAGCCCCTAGTCTTGATTTGTTCCATTTTCGGTTTCAACTTTGCGAGTTTAAATAAAAAAGACTCCCTATTTTCCTTTTATGTTTGCAGAAACACAAACACATGTTGCTTTACTCTAATATCTAAGTTTATATATGTTTTGCGTATGTGGCAGAGCAAATTTTAAAATTTATTTTTGTATATCGAACGTAAGTCAAATCTGTAAGCAAATACTTTTTAAATAATATATCATAACGAAAACAGTTTGTTAAACAGAGATCAATAGCATGCAAGGATGTATTTTCCTTCATTGTTAATAATATATTTTGCTATTCTGAATTATTTATAGCCTAAGTACATGATAACGACCTAAAAGCGAGCAGTCAACAAGACACGAAGGCAATTCGATGCGCCAATGACGTTTTGTTACATTTTAAGAAATTTTTATGAGTGTTAATGTAAGTTTTGGTTCTGATAAGACCAGGATATACATAAAATATATATTTGCTCCCTTATATCTTGTAAGTATTATTTAAGTAGTACAAAGATTGTTTTAGGGATTATCTTTATTTAAATTTTATTTAAGTTAATTGTTTTTATAATGTTTTCTTTAATCCTTTTTCTGGTTTCAACAAAAGTCATAATAACCCAACAACTTAATATGTTCTTTCCATTTACTCCAACAGCTTAAAAACTTCTTGACAACCTCAAAATTATTCTACAGCTTTAAATAAGTTAAATATTTTAATACCAAAAAATTTTTTGGTATAAAGCATGAAGGAGTGTAAAAATTAAAATTAGTATTTCATCTTCTTAAATGTGTGCAAGTGCCTTAATGTAAAACGACTATGTAACAACGTAAGAAAGCACCACCTCCTTTTAATATTGAGACAAAAATTATTTTTGCTAAAAGGTGTAGGAAAAAGTATTAAATGAGACACTTAGCAATTTGCTCTTATTTCAGCAATTACTGGGTAAGAAAATGATATAAAAATCTAGAAAAGTTTTGTTAAAATTCCTAATAACACACATGTGTATATTAAAGCTAATCAACGGAATTATGTATTATTCTTCTCATCTTGTACTTGTTAGATGTGCTTTTTTCCTAAAGATTATTTCATTATTTACATACATATGCGCGCACACACACATATTCACATTAATATATATAATCTAAAAGAAACATGCATTGCTACTTAAAAAAGATAACTAGGAATGAAAGAACACAATTTGGCTCAAAGAAGGAGAAAAATATGGAATACAAAACCTTAAAAGCAAGCAAACTGTTCATGTAGGTTAAACGGATGTTAACAACACACCCACACTTATAACACACACATGTACACAAATACAATATATGAACAAATCTTGTTCTTTACTTGTAGCGACTTAACCAAAAACATGTACGAATATCACAATTGCACCCTCTCTCAACCCACAACTGAATTCATGTGCTGTGAACTGATTACAACTGAACACACGAGAAGTACAAGTCAAATTAAATAATTGAGCGCACATTAGTGCACTTCCGCGTAATGCTAACTTCCGTTCAGAGTTTCGTATAATATTTTCTTGGCTGATTTTCTTGTTAGAAAAATAGATTTTTTCTTTTTCGAAAACCGTTAAAAATCAGCACATACTACTTTAAGTGTTCTACATGAAACGGGTGGAATTTGTGTGTTTTATTTTACTCGTGTATTTGGTATTCTAGAAAAAAAGTTAACAAAAATTTATGTTTAAATTTCAAGCTAAATTATATAAAGAAAAAAAATTTAGGTCACTTGTAAAAAGAAAAATTCATGGTCACAATAGGGACACATATTTAAAAAAATAAATCTCTTTAAAAAGGACTTGTTATTTTTTGCAAAAATATTTATTAAAAAATCTTTTGTTGTTAAAATTGCTTGAAATTTATTCCTGACAAAACGGCTCAGCATTTTGTTAATAAGCTTTAGCATATTTTTCAGATTTCTCTTAATATAAGCAGCTTAGAAATTATATTTGTTATGAAATAATAATATAATTTTGAATTTTAAGAGGTTTATTTATTTGTATTGAACTATAAGCCCATTTGGTCATTTAGCTGTGCCTGTAATTGTGCATATGGCTGTGTATGTTAAATTAGTACGTGTATTAGTTCATTGGACATTAATATTCATCATGAAATACTATGATAACCGCAAGACCACCTAGATATATTCTCTACAGCAATATTTTGTTATCGCAAACAAGTTATTCTTTGGTTTTTCCACTTAAACATTAGTTTCATTACAATAACGAAATGTTGACTTTACTTTTATTTCTGTTGTTTGGAAAAAAGATTTAAGGTAAAACAAGTAACAGTGCTATATTCGGCCGTTCCGAATCTTATATACCCTTCACAACGTGTAGTCATGCCATAACAATTGTTTGTATAACCATTCATCTCATATAAAATACGTACATACATATGTATATAGTGGTTAGACTAAATGTGGCATCGAATCCCAGCTGATCCAAAAAAATTTTATCTTATTTTATTTTAGATATTATTTATATTTTATTATTTTGTTTTATATTTTTTTTTTAATTTTTTTAAAAAATTTTTTGAATTTTTTTTTTTAATTTTTTTTAATTTTTTTTTTGTAATTTTTTTATTATTTTTTTTATTTTTAATATATTTTTTTTGGTAATTTTTTTTTTTGGCATGTTTTTTGCATGTATGTATGTATGTATGTATGTATGTATGTATGTATGTATGTATGTATGTATGTTGTTGTTGTAATTGTGTAAAAAAACGAGGTGGTCGTGGTTTTTTGCTCATATCTCAGAAAGTTATGGGGCGATTGTGCTGAATTTCAATAGCGATTCATTCCTGGATATTTCCAAGAGATTGATACCATATACAGATCTGAGGAACATATAGTTGCTTCTAAAAGTTGATTTCAACCAACACACGGACAGACGGGCAGACGGACAGACGGACAGACGGTCAGATGGTCAGACGGACAGACGGACAGGGCTTAATCGACTCCTCTATTCATAAGCTTTCAGAAAATATAAACTTTATGGGGTCGGAAATGAAAATTGTAGAAATTACAAACGGAATGACAAAGCTATATATACCCTTGTGCACCACAGGTGAAGGGTATAAAAATTACTATTTAGGTTGATGCTTGGAATATCTTCTCTCTTTAGGTTTGGTATCAATAATTTAAGTACAGCACAACTTTTTTCAATCACAATCATTTGCTATGTAGGCAACAATTCTGAAAAATTTAAATTTGTTTGATATTAAACAAACTATAGTTTCGTACTATGTAGCACAATGTATTATTTGAAAAGCAACTATGTTTCAAAATATTGGGGACAACGTTATAGGTAAAAATCAACTTACTTACGCAGAGACTGCCAACATTATTAAATTGGCATGTGAATTAGACTACGAGCCAGCACCAAAGGGATATAAGTCGATAAGTATATGTTTCAAGCACACAAATGGGCATTAAAATTATCACAATTTAATTAAGTCCCAGTAAAGTTAGAAGCTGACATAGTTCTCAGACTGTTCAGGGTTGTAAAATCTCCATCTGATCCCACCATTTAAATTTTTTAAATTATATCGTCTTGTGTATTTACTAGGGGCAGGATAATTTTTTGCTGCAGATAACATGCTACTTTCAGTGTTTAGAATGTAATATCGAAATTTATAAACTTTAATAGGAACTGTCCGGCGAAATAGATAAGCTGTATCTAAACTGACAGAAAAAAATACAAAGGGTAAATCAGATCAGGTAAATGAGGTGCTACAATTTCATGCTCACACGCCATATGAACGCCAAATGTGCAATATATGTCTGCCAAAAACGAAATGAATATCGGTACACGGTAATAATGGCTTAATACCTTAATTAATTAGGTAAAATATTTCCCATACATTAGAAATATTATGTATCGAAAATATGAATAAGAATATTATATATTGCAAAGGGCAGATCTTATCAAAATATCCATTTGCCAACTTACAAAGTACAAATAGCATCTTAATACGATAACGTAGTGAGATCAAGTTTTGCAGATTTATGTTAAGGAAAAAATAATTAAAGTAAATGTTTTTTTTAATTCTCAAAAACCTTAGTTATATAACGCAAATATGCTAGAGCTTTTCCCATTTTTCTGACAATATATGGAGTCCGCGCTAAAAAAAAAAACTGCTCATTTATTGAGGCTATTAATGAAGCAATAGAATCAGGTAATCTGTTCTGAAGTGTAGCGTATGTTCTTCAGAGATCGAAAAAAATAGTATTTGGACGATGCTGTAAGCCGCATGAGGCAAAGCTTCTCTACTGCTTCTTTCTAAATGGGTTTAGCAGATTTTGGAGCATATACCCCAGCGTTTTTATGATGGAATATTATGGTTTGATTTAAAGCAGTTTATGTTAGGCAATATTCAGATAACGCTGACCTCAAACAAAACATGCATTCGACCGAAGTTCTCTGTGATAGTTTTCCTAGACTTCAGCAGCTTATAAGGACTTTTTTATGTTCCTGTTTGCGTAGCCACCAGTAAATTCGCATTTGTAGAATTTGAGAACTGTCTCCATGGATTATTGCTTTCCGTTATTAGTTTTTAAAATTTTTGGCTGACATGTGCCAACTTTAACATCTGTGTAAAAATCAACACTTTTAAACAGAAAAACCAATCCTCGTGCTTTGAAACTAATGGAGTAATTTCACTATAAGCTACAATGATCAATCGGTGTGTTTCAGTGAGACTTTTTTTTAATAAAAGAAGTGAAACAAATCATAACGTAAATGACGCTCTATTGACACAAAATTCAAAATTTTTTAAATACAAAAAAAGCTTTGTGGTGTGAACAACAAAAAAAAATAAAATAAAAGACAGACATGTTCTTTTCAAAATAACATATAACTTACTAGAGACTAAAACCATATTCCAAAGATAAATCTTCATCGAGTGAAGTGAAAATATTTAAAAAAGAACCTTGAAGCCGGATATAAAGTTGTTATCTATCAGAAAAATTAACCACCGAATCAGTGGCGTGTACGTCAAATAGAGAAAACATATATAGTGCAGGATCCAAAGGTCCGCATAGTGGATGTGCTGTCTGTTGTGTATCTTGAGGCTTTAATATATTTTACCCAAAAAGTAATCATTATAATTTTTTTGCTGAAATAAATGCAACCGAAAGATTAATTGAGAGCATATTCCAAATAATTGGGTTACAAAAATACATTTGTTTGAAAATATTTTATTTTAAAGGTTTTATTCCAATTTTTAATCTTGGTTTTAGAAAACAAAAATAATTTTAATTCAAAATTTCTATACAAATATTAAAAAAAAATACACATAACAGTCGATTTTGCTACAGCTCTTTATAAAAAGTTCTGAGTTAAGGCATACAAAAATTTTCTTTAGTTGTTTGTTTGTTTGTTGCTTTTTCACTTTACTCTTTTTTAATTGCTTATTTAACGCTTTTGCATTTAAAGCGTAAACAACTGCTAATTGCAATTTATTGTACTAATGCACTTATGGTTAAAGCATACATCAACACTTAGCCAATATATACTTGAAATATATACACACGAGAAGAGCTAGTGAGATGGTTGCTTTTTGTATTTGGAATTGTATTGGAGGAAATTATTTTGTTTAAAGGGGTAAACAAAAAAAGTTCCTTAAAGCCATAAAGAATAAAAATAATAAGCCTTAAACATCAAATTTTTTTTTGTACTGGGGATTAATTTTCGTACTGCAAAAAATATCAAATAAATTTTTTTTTCACTTAAAAGCTTTTATTTAAACAGAACAGCACCGGGCTATTTTTTTGTGTTACTAATGAAAAGTTGGCATAGAGGTTATTAAAACTAATTTATGAAAGATTTGTGGAGTGCATAAATTTATATTGATGATATTGAAGCATGTCTTAATGCGAGGCGTTTAATTTCATTGAGCGACGACCCGTTCAACTTATTCCCACAAACTAGTGGTCACTTTTTAATTAAAGCACCACTTTAACCCGATAATTATGATTTACTATAAGGTATTGACAATAGCTAGCAAAACCTCAAGGTGCTTCATCATCAATTTGCTCTACAATGGAAAAAAGAGTACTTTAAAAAACTCCATCGTCGAGTGAAGTTGAAATATTTACAAAAGGACTTTGAAGTAGTTAGGTTTTATGTGTCAGTATGATTTACTACCGAAAGAATGGCGTTTATGTCGAACATAGAAAGCTTGTGTAGTGAAGATTCAAAGGTCCGCACAGTGGATGTGAGAACAACTTCTGGAATTCTAACCCGACCTATAGTGAAGCTTCTTACTTTACCGAGTTCAGAAATCTATTATTTTATTTTTTTCCCCTTTCTTTTTCCCCTTTTTGTTTTTATACCCGCCACCAAAAAAATGGTGGGGGTATATTCATTTTGTCATTCCGTTTGTAACACATCGAAATATCCATTTTAGACCCCATAAAGTATATATATTCTGAATCAGGGTTTGATTTGATGACGATCTAGCTATGTCCGTCCGTCTGTCCGTCTGTTGAAAGCACGATAGAGGTCGCACCGAAAAAGCTAGAAGGCTCAAATTTTTCCAGAATCTTTCTTATAGACAAGGTTTGTTTGGAATTGAAAATGGGCTAAATCGGAATATTAGGAAGAGAGTTATAGCTCGAAAAGCAAGAGTAGGTCGAAAAAACCGTGTCCTTCGAACATCGAATAAAATGGAATTGTGACCAAACGCATTAACGTAGACTCATGAAACTACGAATATATATTTCCTAAGTAAAGGCAATATTTTTCCCCGAAAATTATTTAAATCTATGCATTAGGAGAGGAGTTATCGATCAAAATGTACGAAAATTTATACCGCACAGTATTTCGGTATATTTAAAAACAAAAACGTCATAAAAGCAACAAAATTGGATGTACGACTCTGAAATTTTGCACACTTTGCTTTTTGGTGAGTCACTTTTTTGTAACGGAAAATCAATGTGCCGCGCCCACTTTTACGCCCACCTCCCATATAACGTTTTACCTAAAATTCATATAATTTCTCTATTAATAAAGATTTTGGAATAACAAAGGGCTATACTGAAACACCTAAGTTGTAATCATTCGCAGAAATAACTTAGACACGCCAACTATAACGCCCACTTTTCACGTTATCTACCGTTATTGAAATTTAAAAGCTCATAAAACCGCCAAAATTAGATGTATGATCATCAAATTTACTACGTATATCCCCCTAGGCAATGTCATTACTGTGCCGGAAAATAAAGGTGCCACGCCCACTTTTACGCCTACCTCCCATATAACGGTTTGACAGAAATTCATATAATTTCTCTATTAAGAAAGATTTTGAAATAATAAAGGACTATATTGAAACACCTTAGTTGTACTCATTCGCAAAAACAAATTTGACACGCCTACTATAACGCCCACTTTTTACGTTATCTACCATTAATGAAATTTAAAAGCTCATAAAACCGCCAAAATTAGAGGTATGATGATAAAATTTGCTAGGTATATCCTTCTAATCAATGTAATTGTTGTGCCAAAAAGTTAAGGTGACACTCCCACTTTAACGCCTACCTCCCATATAACAGTTTATCTTAGATTCATGTAATTTCTCTATTGACAAATTTTTTGAAAAAATAAAGGACTATATTGAAATATCTAAGTTGTATTTATTAGCAGAAACTTTATTGACACGCCTTCTTCAACGCCCACTTTCACTAAAACACTAAATTTACGAAAACATTGAAGTTATTAAGGTTGGTTAAATTTTAAGGGCCGATGTTGATTTTAAATAAAACACAAATTATTTAAGAAATTATTATCATTTATTTTTATAATGATAATATTTGTATGGTTCAATTATGTATTTAACAAAATATCGACCAAATGGCCCCCCATCCTTGACGCAACTCCTCTATCTGATGGTCCAAATTTTCAATGACAATGTTGAAGCTCAATTGTTAGGCATGATGATGAGTCGAGGTTGACTACTCTTTTGCCACACTATCGGAAACAACAGCAATAGTTCCCATTCAACGAACTAAGAAGGCATTCACAGATTTTCTAACACTTTATACAGACCTGTTTTGCAGAAATTTAAATATTTTTTACAATTCTCCTGATTGTGGACGAATTTGAACGATTATGTTGATCAAAAGAATTACGAAGTGCACAAAATGCATTTTGATTTGAACGCCCATTTTTATAAAAAACCTGAATAACTTTAAAGCGTTGCTCATTTGCATATCTTTCCACGGATCAAATTGAGTAAGTTTGAGATTGAGAAATGTCAAATGAAATGCAGAAATTTAAAGACTAGGTGTAGTTCACCTTCAACATGGGCCCTTAAAATTTAACCACCCTCTACAAAGAAAGTGATACATATTTTATTATGAAGAGATTATTCCATAGCGATTAACAAAATAATAAATATTGTGCCTTAAATATACACAAAATTGGTGGTGGGTATAAAAGATTCGGCACAGCCGAATATAGTGCTCTTACTTGTTTTATTCCTATTTAGCAATATGTCAGGTGCTTTACGTTGACTAGAACTTTACACAAAAACAATTGAAGGTCAGGAATCTGTAGCTGCTAAAAGAGAAATGAGTGAGGGTTAGCGTGAACGCTCACTGTGAAAATTTCCCAAATTTTTAAAAACTGCGGTGGAGGAGCAGTCGAGTATCATCAAGCGGATCCAATACTGTTTAATTTAGTTGGCCAACTTGCACATTAGGTACTAATGTCGCTGGCGTAAGCGGGTTCTTCCAAAAATCGTAAAAACAAAAAACGGACCACAAATAAAATGGAAAAATGCTCTCACCAATGTTGCCAACAAGTTCATCAGCAACCCTAACAACACCAGCAAACTCTTTATAATTGCTAGCAGCAACACGGCTCAACCATGTCTACGACGACCTTCGCAATCAACGTGATAAGTGGGCGTATCGCATAAATTTTTAGGTATATTTTTGTATCTTCGTTTTGGTTTTTACCATTTTTAATTGATTTTGAATTAATTTTTAAATCTTAAAGTTCAATAACGAATTGTACTTCGAAAATAATATTAATTTCTTTTCCTTGATTCTTTTTTTTTAACACGCGTGATCATTAGCCGTTTTTGTTTCATTAATGCAAGGGGCGTGATGTTTGTTAACGAAAAAATCTTTGTTGTTATTATTAATCATTATTTTTTTTACTATTGTAAACTCCAAATAGTTTGGTATGTACAAAACCCCGTTAAACAAAAAATAATCATAATAAAAACAAATTTCGTATTTAAAAACCTAAGCCCCCGTTTTTTTTTTTATATATATTTTCTAAAAATATTTAAACGTATTTGGTTATAGCAAATATATAAAAATTTTAAATTTTTTATAGTTAATATTTTAGTATGAGTATATTTTTAAAAGGGTATCACTCTGTGAGTTAAAAATACACTCTTGTGGACAGCCAGAAAGATTTATAATCCTAAAATAATTCAAGAACCGTTTAGCCAACAACATTGAGCTTTTAAGCAAATTAAAGTCCCAACTTCGTTGAAAGAGCTACTAGTTATAAATATTGTTACAGAGCTCAGCTCAATACCAACAAACGTATTACTACTACATAAGTATTTATAACATACAGCTAAGATTTATAAACTATAAGAGACACACATATACATACAACTAAGTGTACATACACACACTGAGTAAAACCATTATAAATGCAATTTACCTCTATGATTATACAGATGTGTGTGTTTGTCTAAGAGAGTTGTTGTGTGTCTGAAGTGGCATGTTTAACTGGTTACCTTACCACATACACAAACAGACACACACATGCTCACAAGCAAATATCTACAGATGATTGTTGAAAACTGTTTAATGTTTCCTCAGCTAAATTTGTAGCTGTTGCTATAGCTGTTGAGCTTCTCAAAATGTTTATATATGAGTGGGTATTTGTTAATGATTGTGGTATTGAGGTAAAGCTCCAAATAAATAAAGTATATCAACGTTTTAAACCACGAGTATCTGCAGATATCTGGATACATACTCGTATATATAAATACAAGAGATTTTAATGATGATTACGATGATGATGTTGATATCGATGGTGGTGATACTAGTGTTGCAAATGTAGACACGCCACAATTAAGCCAATACTTGTATATACTGAATACATATGTATGTATGTATGTATTAAGTGCAAAATCCATTTTAACTTGTATACGTACTTGTGCACTTGTAACAGTAATTTAATTTTATGTATTAAATGTACGAGATTTATATTCCCTTGGCTGGTGAATATCAAATTGGAATATTATGAAGACCGCTATAAATCGATAACGTCAATAAAAAAATTTAACCGTCTATTTATTTTTAAATTGTGGCAATTTGCTTAAAATAAGGTTGGAAATTTTGTAATAAAAAAAGGTGTAAAATATTGAAAAAAATATTGCATATTGAGATACTAAAACACTTGCTATAAAAATCGTTTATATATGTATAAGTTTTATACATGTTTATGATCCTTCTTTATTTTAAGAACATTTTCAGTAAACTTTTGAAATGCAAAAAGCTTTTGAATAATTTTCTATTTACGTTATATTTAAATTTCAATTCTGGATTGAGTTCATTTAAATTTTTTTAAAAAATTTTTTTTTTCTTATAAAGAAATTTAATGCTGATAACAACAAAAACGTTTATATTTTTGACGACATCAGCAGAGTGTATGATTTATTACCAGCAATCTTTGATTGGTGGTTTATTGAAAATATAACTTTCTTTACTCGCTGGTTTTAAGCTGATTTTATTCGATTTTTTATATTTTCTTACCACAACATGTTAGAATGAAATATGAATAAGTAGTTAGGTTTCCTGTTTGCTAAGCATAACTTGATATTAATCATATCTGTTCATAGCTCCATCATTTTCTTTGTACCTTTAAACATCTTCTGATTTCTACTCATTTTTTAGTCAATACTGTATGCAATATTATACCCATATTCAGGTTGTATTTTGTCTTCTGCAGCATTTTATTCTGACGAAATAATAAGATCATCAACCGATCCTTCTAATGACTCTTTTTTAAGATTTATTTGTGAAATTACAATTTTTACTCTGTATGCTTAAGCATAGATTACATTATTAAATACACCCTACTGCGTGAAAAATAGAGGGTAATTTTGTATAAGTTATTCTGTTTAAGATTTCTGTTTCTATTTCAACCAAGGAAGTAATAGATTCTTTCATAAAATGCTCCGAATACCAGGCTGTAAATTAAATTATGAATAAATCAGGCCAAAACCTTCCGACATGTAAAATTTGACAGGGTATTTTAAATTCTAATTAATTTCGACACCATGATCTAGACGGACAGTTCAATGACAAACTGTGGTGTTAGATCTGCTGACAAAAGTTCTCAAGGCGTAGTCAGCTGATAAATAGTGCTCTTGTGTGTGACCCTCTGCATAGGGACAAGTATAGTAGCGAGTGGGCAAACGAGGTAGATAGGAGAGAAATGGCTCTAGATATCTACATATAATATCTAATCGAACTCCTGTTATTGGTGATCTTTTGATGTCAGTCGTATAATACAACAAACGACCCGAGGTCAAAAGGACAACTGGAGGTGTATCTGTCCTGGATGCCAAAAGACACTGAATTCTTGTCTAGTTTATTCTGGATAAATTATCTAAGAAATCTAAGGTCACACTGAACAATCTGCTGAATTTTACGAAAGCCTGTAGCGAGAAAAACTTTTCTCATTTATTTTTTAATTACTGATAGAATGTGATACACAATAATGAGTGCTGTGGTCTGTGCATAAGCCAAGTAGTACATTAGGTGTCGCATATACGTTATTAGAGGCAAACCTATTAACTGTAAAACTTACTAGGCTAATATAAATACAAAATAGGCCAAAAGAAACTATTTAGTATTTTAAAATTTATAACTTTTTCGTATATATATTTTTTTCCACTCACAAAATGCATCTACCAAGGATAGAATACCACAATCAAATTACTGAATTTATAGTTTTCATAGATACGGTTACACTAACAGGTCTTCAAATTAATGTAGTTCAAATGAAACTAGGCAAAGAGTATCTTTCTTTAAAAATAATTTCATTTATTACTTTATTTAAATACGTCTTTTAACATATTTGAACAAATAATAATTTATCTCCATTCAGCTTCAATAGCTTCGCTCTAAAATATTTTGTAATAAGTTATTATTTTACAAAAAAATATCCTGATCGATAATAAGTTACCTTAGATTTTTCCAGATCTTCTCTAAAATTTAATCTAGCAGCAAAGGTGCACTGAAAAAAAATTAACCTTTTAATTCCCCCTAAGTTTTGTTAGAAAAGTCTGCTTATTTTCTTCCTTTTTATTTGTTACTTTGCGCATCTCAAATAAAATTTAATACATTTTATAATACGCAAAAAAATTCTTTAAATATAAAGTTTGTTTCTGCATAAATTTTGGTTTTGCATTACAACAACAACTAACTTTAATACTGCGAATGCTAAAGTGAATGCTTAAGACCAGCTATAATTACCTTAACTTAAGTACAAAGTAACATAACGAAAGCATAAAATGTTAAAATGTGGCGAAAAAAAGGGATAAACTCCCCGTCGTTTACCGACACACTATCAATAAACATTAGTGGCTGCCTGCCCATTTAAGTTTGTTAGTTAAATGGCATAAAACTAACACGTTTTATTTCAAACGAATGAAAGTTCTAAACATAAAAATCACTTCAAAAAGTAGAAAGCAAAAATTTAGAAAACAAGAATTAACATGTTTGCGCAATTTTAAAGGTACACTACCCAGTGAGCTGTTTAAAAAGTTTTATATTAAAATAGAACTTAAAGCGTTAAGAAAATTGTAATCGAGATGACAATTAAATAAGGCTTGTTATGTTTAATTTACTTGGTAGGTAGGACAGGTAGCAGTGGATTAAGCTTACTTGAATCAGTTTCAGTGGACATTTTCTGACACCTGTAAAGAAATTAAAAAAAGGTATCAGATGAAAGAAAAGAGGATGATAGGAAGTGTCGTTATGTTACTCGTCGAACGATTTAAACAAATTGTCGAAAGGGGTAACTATTTTTCATTATGGACTAGTTTAGTTCCAGAAATTTATGAAGAACTTCTCTTCCACTAATACGTCGTAAAATCTGTATACTACAAAAAATTTCATACGAGTTTTTAGACTAAAAAAATACACAAGATATTTTGTATATTCATCCTGACAGAAGTCTTATTCTTTAAGCCACTTTTGATGGACCATGAAAATGTTCGAAAGATATTTCATAGTTAAAGAGGCACAGGGGAAAGTATTCTATCTCCTTCCGCTCTACATCACGAAATTGTTTTAACGTAGTCCCATTCTTTTAACATTGTTGTCAGGTGGCTACAGTGAGAATCCATTCTGGATTCTGACTTATTGCTGAAATACGCCCTTTTGAAATTACAAGTAGTGTAAAGTAATAGTCGACTTCGCCATTACTTATTCTATATTTACACTGACGTGATTCACGTCCACGTCACGTCACGTCACGTCACGTTTTTAGGTTAGAAAATGATCTCACGAATACACTTAAGTCAAATCTAGCAAATTTTGCAATTTTTGTATACTAGGAGAACTTTAGACTGATGTTTAATAGCTCAATTCATAATAAAAATCAGATTATGTAAAAGCAGTTTAAGTGATCAGCCTTGATCTTGCACCGAATTTATCGCCCTACAGTTAAAAAATATCCAACTTATGTTTGACATTATATGTGAAAAAAAAAATTACGTCCAAATATTTGACGTTTCTTAGTACGAATCCAAGAGAACTATTCTCTAAAACAGTGTATCATATTTGCGGCTATATTAAGCGGTCACTTAGGCTTTCTTATAAGGCTAGCTGGAAATAAGTTGCAGAGTATTTTAAATATCTAAAAAAATATATGTTTATATGTTCACTATATCCATGTACTATTTTAATTCACATCCAAAAAACACCATTAGTTTATACGCCGACTATAATGATGATTGTAGCAACTCAAAACGTACTTCACGACTTTAGAAATAAAGATTTATTGTCGCCTGGTTAACTTCGTAATGACCGATTTTGCTTCCTTATGTGTGTATAAATACATTCATTTATACACGTTCTTACTATCAATTATTCAAAATTTGTTTAATTTTTCCATAAAAAAATTAAATAAAATAAAAATCGTTGTATATTGTCTTTAGCTTTGATCCTTTTGAGTTAGATCTTGTGCGGTTGTAGGAAAAAATTAATATACAAATATGTCAAATCCTTATCTTTTAAAGTACGAGCTTTTTTTGCATCGGATTTTCTTTTAAGCTTTTTTAGATCTCGGCACTGTTCTGAACATATTTATCATATTGAAAAAGTAATAGACTTTAAAAAGCACTTACAAAGGCAACCCCCATTAATTTCGTTAAAAGCAATTTGGCAATTGTACTTGCTGTTTAATCAAGAAGCTCAACAGAAAAGTTTGGTATAAGTAAATTAATAATAAACGACAAATAAGACAGACGCCATCATAATAACACTGTGGCTTCAAAGTATCTCTATCTGAAGAGTTGATAAATTTACCAAAATTATTATTACAAGCTCTATTTTAATCTACACCATCTGCTAAAGACCTTTCAATATTATTTATCCTCCCATTCTGTACCATATTATGCAATAAGCCTTAACACACCAAATTTTCATACCTAAAGTCAGTAGCCAAAGAAAAAATTAAAAACCACAATTGCATAAATATATAAAAAAAAACTTTTCCAAAACATCTTTAGACAGGTGAGTTAATGTAATAAATTTAACATAAAACCAAAATAAAAAACTATTATGAAAACAAAAAAAAAACAAAACTAGGAAAACTTTGCTGCAACAATATTAAACTCATTGCCATTTCAAGCATAATAAAAATAATAAAATGAAAGAAAATACAAAAAATTAAAATAAATAATTATTTATTCTGTACCACTGCAATACTCGAGAAAAAGTCCAGTAAAGTGTTTCATATGAAAAAAAAAATTATAAAACTTAGAAACAACAAAATGAAAATGAGTAGAAATTACGTTTTGTTGACTTTTTCTACGAAAAAAAAATAAATTGAAGTAGAAACACAAACCATCAGGTTTTAGAAAAAAGTAACTTACGGCAAATCTATGACAAAGTAACGAACATAAATGAAATGAAATATTTGTAAAGGAAAAAAGAAAATGAGGCTAAAATAGAAATAGAAATGGAAAGACATAAACTAGGCAGGAAGAGGAAATTATTTTAATAAAATATTTATAAATAGAAAAATGCGAAACAGACTTAAAAATAATTTTTATTATTTTCTGAAAATCACTTAGATTCATATACCATATTTATGGCGATATATACAAAGTATAGAAAATTTACACACCTTTGATATTGCACGGTATTAATAAAAAAGAGTGAGCTATTGTTCATTTACGATAACTCCCCCCTAATGTAAATTTTTTTGCATATTTTTTAAATATTTGATTCGACGTTTGCTTAAAAAGTCACCCAGGACAAAAATGAAGCCACAGTCGAGCCACGAACAACGTTATCCGATATGATGAAATTGCACTTTAAATAGCGACACTACATACAAAAATCAAAACGTTCTGTATTTTGAGGCGTGGCAAAAAAAGACAATTTTCCTGTTTTAGAAACTGCATTGAAACATCTTTGATTCTAGAGGGTAACTGGCACAACTTTCTTATGTATGGAGGCCGACCCGCCTTAATGATTAAATAGTTTTCTAAACTTACAGTTCTTATAGTTGCGGATACACACCCTACGGTTCTCTCACTGGAATACGTTAAGCTGAAACAATTTTAGGAACTACTGTATGGATTGTTATAGAAATGATAAGATAAGGCCTCTATAATAGTTTCAAACACTACTTTGATTTTACAAAATGACTACAGGCTTCATATGTCGTTATAATCATTTTATTAATTTGTGAAAATGAAACTGTTAAAAAATTTTCTGATATTGTTTTTAAAATCATAATAAAGGTGTGCAAAAATGGTGCAACAGTTACAACAACAATCTTGGTATTAAATAAGACATGGTTTACTGAAAATTCCACTGGGAAAATAAGTGCAGCTTAAAAAAACTAAAACAAAACAAGTAAGAGCACTATATTCGGCTGTGTCGAATCTTTTATACCCACCACCAATTTTGTGTACATTTAAAGCACAATATTTATTATTTTGTTAATCGCTATGGAATAATCTCTTTATAATAAAGTATGTAACACTTTCTTTGTAGAGGGTGGTTAAATTTTAAGGGACCATGTTAAAGGTGAACTACACCTAGTCTTTAAATTTGTTTTTGCATTTCACTTGACATTTCTCAATCTCAAACTTACTCAATTTGATCCGTCGAAAGATACGCAAATGAGCAACGCTTTAAAGTTATTCAGGTTTTATATAAAAATGGGACTTCAAATCAACATGTATTTTGTGCACTTTGTAATTCTTTTGATCAACATAATCGTTCAAATTCGTCCACAATCGGGAGAATTGTAAAAAATATTTAAATTTCTGCAAAACAGGTCTGTATAAAATGTTAGAAAATCTGTAAATGCCTTCTTAGTTCGTTGAATGGGAACCATTGCTGTTTTTTGCGATAGTGTGTCAAAAGAGCAGTCAACCTCGACTTATCATCATTCCCAACAATTGAGCATCAACATTGTCATTGAACATTTGGACCATCAAATAGTGGAGTGGCGCTAAGGATGGCGGGGGCCATTTGGCCGATATTTTGTTAAATACATAATTGAACCATACAAATATCATTATAAAAAGAAATTATAATAATTTCTTAAAAAATTTATGTTTTATTTAAAATCAACATCGGCCCTTAAAATTTAACCATCCTTAATAACTTCGATATGATAGAAAAATGTTTTTGTAAATTAATTCTTTTAGTGAAAGTAGGCGTTAAACCAGGCGTGTCAATAAAGTTTCTGCTAATAAATACAACTTAGATATTTCAATATAGTCCTTTATTTTCCAAAAAACTTTGTCATTAGAGAAATTACATGAATTTAAGATAAACCGTTATATGGGAGGTAGGCGTTAAAGTGGGCGTGGCTCCTTAATTTTTTGGCATAGTAATGACATTGCCTAATAAATTTCATCATCATTCCTCTAATTTTTTCGGATAACGTAAAAAGTAGGCGTTATAGTAGGCGTGTCAAAGTTATTTTTGTGAATGAGTACAATTTAGGTGTTTCAATATAGCCCATTATTATTCCAAAATCTTAATTAATAGAGAAATTATATGAATTTTGTGTAAAACGTTATATGGGAGGTGGGCGTAAAAGTGGGCCTGGCACATTGATTTTCCGTTACAAAAAAGAGTCTCACCAAAAAGCAAAGTATGCAAAATTTCAGAGTCGCACATCCAATTTTGTTGCTTTTATGACGTTTTTGTTTTTAAATATACCAAAAAATACACTGTGCGGTATAAATTTTCGTACATTTTGATCGATAACTCCTCTCCCAATGCATAGATTTAGATAATTTTCAAGGAAAAGTATTTTTTTTACTCACGAAATATATATTCGAAATTTCATGAGTCTACGTTAATGCGTTTGGACACAATTCCATTTTATTCGATGTTCAAAGGACACGGTTTTTTCGACCTACTCTTGCTTTTCGAGCTATAACTCTATTCCTAATATTCCGATTTAGCCCATTTTCAATACCAAACAAACCTTGTCTATTAGAAAGATTCTGGCAAAATTTGAGCCCCCTAGCTTTTTCGGTGCGACCTCTATCGTGCTTTCAACAGACGGACAGACGGACAGACGGACGGACATAGCTAGATCGTCATAAAATCAAACCCCGATTCAGAATATATATACTTTATGGGGTCTAAAATGGATATTTCGATGTGTTACAAACGGAATGACAAAATGAATATACCCCCACCATTTTTTTGGTGGCGGGTATAAAAAGGAACGAAATAAGGATTTACTATGTTTAACTTTGCTACGCCCTATATTGTTGTATTTACCTGATTGATGCCGTTTATTGATAAAGATCATTTTAAATTCGTACATGCCTACATGCTAGTGAAGGATTTCTTTTCAGTCTTGTCATTGACAAATATAGTACTTATATTTGTTATTATGTGAACAAAAACAAGATAATGTTTTTTTATAGAATCTGAAGACTTCCACTTGTTAAAAAATAAAAACTAAAAAAAAAAATATTTTTTTTTTGTGGGTATAGTATTAAATCATTGGCCTTAGGCGTGAGGTAGACCTTAAAGTAGACATATGAAAATATTTTCCTGTAAATTTCTCTACTGAGATATTTAAAAACATAGACCATTGTTCTTCCAAATCTTTGTCCATAAAGTAATAAGATGAATTTCAGAAAAAGTAAGATGGGATTTAAAGTAAGATTGTCATCTTCATTTTTCGTTATTCCAATTATATTGAAGAAGCAGCTTAATTTTAGCATCGTAGAACTAATTTTGTCAGTTTTATGACAATCAAAATTTTAAATAGACTAAAACTCACTGTGCAAGGTAAATATTCATACATTTTGATCTTTAATTAATTTCGATGTATACATATTTGGGCAATTTTAGGAATAACACTTTTTTTTCTTAATCATTATACTCCTAAAATTTTATTAATCTACGTTATTGCGTTATGACCAAATCGCATTTTCTTCAATGTCCGGAATTAATTTTTTTATGAACTCCTGTTGCATTAAAAGCTATAACTCTCTTTTGTTTGCTGATTTATCCCTTTTTTAATACCAACCGATGCTGATGTTCTAGAAATATTTTAGAAAAATGTCATCCTTCTAACTTTTTCTGTTTTAGCTCAATTGTGATTACAACTGTCAGGCAAAAGAACGGACCTAGCTGTTTCATACCAAAATTAAAACAAAATATACACTTAATTGGGTCTTAAATGATAATTTTTAGGTGTTGCAAATAAATTAACAAAATAAGTATACCCTCGCACCATTTTTTGGTTGTTTTTTTTTACCACAAGAAATGAAATTTTTTAACCCAATGATAATTTAAAGACACGTTAATCACTTTTTCGCTATGCCCTTACACTATTTTAAAAAAAAAAGGTTCCCGATCCTCAAAGTTATAGGCAAAATATATTTGAAAAAATATACATTGTTTTTAATATATCAAGTTTTTCAAACTTCAAAACAATTCTTGTTCACGAAAATTATTTCTTTAAAAACATAGCCAACAGTGATATAAGAACCAAACTAAATACAACTGTTTTAGTATTTTTCCTTATAAAGGGTGGTTACATTTTTAAATTTAAAATAATTGTGATTTCTTTTTGTTATGATAATATTGGTATGGTTCAATTATGCATGTGGGCCAAATGGCCACCGCGAACTCGGCGGCACACCACCATCCGACGAATTTAGCTAAATGGCTCTTCAGCCAAATTATTGCGAATAGCAGCACTACAAGCCTTACGAGCATGTACTGGTGTTTTTACATTTCCTACAGACCCGGTTTTATAAAATTTTTTCAGGATTTATCCAACTGTATGCACATTTGGACGATTAAATTGATCGAAAAAATCACGAAGTGCACAAAATGCAATTTGATTCAAACGCTTATTTTCATGATAGGCCTAAAGAACTTTAATACGTCGCTCGATTGCGTATCTTTTCATGGTTCACATTGAGTTAATCTGAAATTGAGGAATGTCAAATGAAATGCAGAAAAAACACTTGAAGTTTAGGTGTGGTTCACATTTAATATCGGCCCTTAAAATTTAACCACCCTATATTTACAAAGAACAATTTTTTTTCAGCTAGATAACATGAAATCTGAAATCAAAACTATGCTGCGATTTGGTTATTGGACCTATGTACTTGATGGTACATCGACTACTATCGAATATAAAACTTTTACAAGCGGTGGTTTGTGTAAATGTTTATAGATATTTGAGTAGTCTTTTAAACAATTTACGTTTCTTCTATATTACTCACATAAGTACTAAATCAAAAAGAACCATCTGTTTTCAAGGTTACATCAATTACTAGCACACAAAGAGAAAGCAAAATATATTTTTATTGATGTTTCACTTAATTTTTTTATTTTTTTTTACTTTCTCTAAACAACAGTAAAGCTGAGTCGTAAATGATAGTAAGAATAAACAAAATGTTTTGTTAAAATTTTCTTATATATAAACGTACAGTTTTTTATTGAGTTAAAAGCAAGACGTTTACTTTAACTGGAAAAAAAATTTACAACCAAGATAGATTTTTTTTAATTTTGTTTACTTTATATCCATGAAGTCCTAACTATATGCACAATTGTATCAGCTTATTCGCAACTACTACCTTTGTGGGAGAATATTTCTGCTGAATAATAGTTTTATTAGACAACTAAAGCCACCATAAACAATTCATAAAAATAACCATAAATTTAAAGCTTAACCACAATAAACAAAAGTTTTATGACCTTGTTAATTGTGCAAAAAATTCGACTACTTGTTGGTGCTTTTAATTTTTATTTCAAATGAAAACCAGAAACAAAAACTCAAATAATAAAATCCAAAAAAAAAAACAAATCGACTAAAAAATATAAAGGAACATTTTATTGAATATTAAAATACAAAAAAAAAAGTACAGCACTAGTAAAATTGTACAAAAAGGTGTGTGGTAAATTAAAACTAAACACATGAGTATTTGTTTTTCGTTCGTAACTTAACATGTTTAATAAACAAAAAATCTTAAAAGTTAACATTATAAGTTCTTTAATATTTTTTGTATGATGCGAGTTTAAAACTTTACAATAAGAGACTAAGAGAAAATATATTAACAAATTAGTTTTAAAATTTGTCAAATATTTTTTTTCATTAATAAAAAAAATATTTTACATTGGTGATGTATTCACTAGAAGTCTTATTGTCATAATCTCATAATACCAAAATTTTCTAAAATTTCAAAATTAGTAAAATGTTATGTATTATTTTTTTTTTTTTTTGTTAAAAATTAAAATTGTTTTCAACATTCTTAACTATAATAATGCAATTCTTAGGTGATCTATTTAATTAACCAAGTATATATGTATGCTGAGAGCATCATGGTTTAATAAATGGACCAACATATGCAAATAAACTTGTATCCAGAAAAATATAAGGAATTTAGAAGATAAATAAAAGAAACTATGTAGAGTTTTCTAAAATGGTTCCGGAATCAATATTGTTAAGAGCAAGTTTTAGATAAAGAAAAACGTTGCAATGGTTTAGGAGCATTGTTAGTACCAAGAGTTAGGAGTAGAATAACTAGAAGAATTTAAAGTCTTTGAAATGAGCAAAGCTTTTTAATTTGTTGCTTTGAATATTCCTTCCATATGATTATAATTATGCTGTTTTAGAACTTTCTGAACAGAACAGAAACTGTAAATAAAGCACACAGATCCTCGATATTGCTAACTTGAGTACAAAAAACTTAGATTTTTAATCCTTGATAATCGTTAATATTATTAAAAGAGTAAAAAAAATTTAGAAAACAAATATTAAATCTGCCTTTTTTTAAAACAAAAAACTAAAACTATTAACAACTTTGTTCATAGCAGCCTTGCCAGCACAGCGTACGCACATAAATAGACTTTTTCATAATATAGGAGTAACCAAAACAAGTACCAACACACAAGATAATAAAACCTTTCCCCAGCTCATATTTTTAACGGTTCTCCGATACTAATCCCTCAAAAATCCACTTATAGTAATAATAATATTGTCTTGGCTAACATATGATAAAAGCTAAAAATTTAATAACAGAAGATTAAAAAATTAATATTCTAAAGAGCTCATTAAGAGTTGCAAGTAAAATAATCCAAACTGTCAGGTTTAAATTAAAACTGTTGCTGTAATAAGACTGGACAATCTTCCCCCTAACATTTTAACATTTTTGATAAGAAATTTTTTTGTTTTATCTAATAACTAAATTAACTTACTTTTCTACAACAAAAACATCCTTCTTCTAAATACCTGAAAATTTTCACCAACAAAAAGTCAATTTAGTCGACTCGGACTTCCATCGAACGACCATTGTCACAGCTGTCTAGATATGGAGAAGGAGCAATCGGTTTTACACCTTCTCCGCAAATGTCCTGCACTGGCGGCTAAGAGACACAGACTTCAGGGTGAACATGTGCTGGATGACCTCTCTGCGATATCCGAAGTTGAATTGAATTATCTATTGAGATACCTTACGCCCATGAAGTTTTGTGGTCTTGTTGAAGCGGTGTCATATAGACTCCACTTGACTTTTTGCGTGCAGTGAACTACCACGTTAACCAACCAACCACCTACACACAGACAAATTTAGCTATGAAATCTAACTGAAAATAAAATCAAAACTCGGTTGTTATTTCCAATTATTAACTTTCTGATGTTTCTTTTTTAATTTTAATTTTAACACCGGTATACAAGTTTAAAAAATTACACACCCTGATTGCCCTGAAATTATATATCCTGATCAGCCATTTTCTAAAAACCTTTTTATTAAAAGAAATTTTCCCACAAATTAATTAAGTTTTATTAAAAAATTTTAATATAATTATTTTTTTTTATTCTATTCAACGAGTGTATAAATATAAATAAATTTTTGAAATAAAAATTTTAAAATTTTTCTTAAGACGATTTCTTTTTTAATTTTTTATAAATATGAAATCTTCAACAATATTCTCATAAAAGAACGAAATGCTTCATAACAACAGAACAACCGCAAAACACAAACCTCAGAGGTATTAAAAGCCAGCAACAAACCACTTACATTCACATATTTTTCTACACGTCTGGTTAAGCAGTATTTAACTGGCAACATTTGTGCTGCCAATGTGATTTATAAGCAGATTTTATTTATTTTTGTCTTTGTATCTGTTTTATTTTTATTTATTTATTTTTACTGTTGAACACAGTAGTAGCATTTTAGTGTAAAAATGTTACCGTAGTTATTACTATCTGCTTGAATAAACTTCGAGGTGGGTTAAATTTTTTCTACCATCAATTCTGCTGGCTTTTTATTCAAGCATCAGATATTTTATTGAAACGTTTTTCAGCCCTTTGTGGCAAATTGTGCTTGTTTTAAATACCATAAGCTCTCTTTCTAGAGTTAGATAGCAAATTATTTTTTATTTTAACTAAATGTTTTTTTGTTGTAAAATACAAAGCAAACAATAATTTTTATACAATTTCTTAGCTAAGTAGATTTTATTGTTATATTTGCGTTTAATTATTTTTATTGTTATATTTTTATTTTTAAATTGCCTGCATGGGTTTTTGTTATTGATTTTGTTTTTGTAATTTATTTGTTGGTTGGTTTTTTTCAAAGACCAATTATTATAAATATGATTGCGTTAGGTTTTTTAATTTTTTTTTTTATGTATTTGATAATAGATAAGAAATTGGTATATTTCCTTTGTGTTTCTTTTTATTTTGTAATCACAACTGATTCACATTTACGCAGGATTGTGCTTGTGATTCTGTGAGTCTTTCTTCTACTTCTTGAATACCAGGAGCCTGGGTCTTAGCATAAATATGCTGAAACGTGTTCACGCAGTATTTACTCTGCAGTTAGGTAAAGGAAGCTGTTGTCCAATATTTATTTATAATTTTTTATTAATTTGTTTTTGTTATGGGGTCTGGGTTTGTGCTGCCTTAAAAAATGGAGCAAAGTGTAAACAAAATTATTATATTTAGTGGAAAATATGTTAAATAAAATTTATTATTAAGCCAGAAAAGAAGGTAAGAAAATTAACTTAATCCAAAATCTATATCAAAGCTTTACTTAAATATAATAAAAAAATATGTCTGGGCATGAAATATTTTTTAAAAATATTTATGCTGATAAATTGTTTACGATTTAGGATATTAAGCTCCAGTTTTTTTATTCTGTCGTTCTGCTCTTCTATCTGACTCCCTGTACTCTATTAGGACAAGAAATGCCGGATAAATTTTACTTTACTTCGTACAATATGAAGGTACTTTGGTACTTGGGTAAGCAAAGACAATATTCATCAAATAGAAAACTAAAATTGTAGGTGCTTTTTTACCAATTTTAATGCTACTTAAAACCTTCTTGGAAGAAAAAACATGCACAGAGAAGACGGAAAGATGAATGAAAAAAATGCTTGCAAACTTCAGCATTTAAATATTCCTTTAAACGAAAATGATCAAAGCATTTTGTTGGAACCACCTTTGAAGTTCAGGTCAAGAAGTTATAGAATAAGAGATAATAAAACCAAAGTAATTGACATTAAATTAATTGTCAAAAATCTATGGTTTTATGATCATACTATCATTTTAGGGTATCCAATTCACATTTCTTCATCTTTTTCTAAATTAAAAAAAAGGATCACACTATTATCTAGTTATTTCCGACAATTCTTATTGCACAGAATATATTTGATTTCCAGTCTGCCGCTTGCTAATGTTAGAATTTAATGTACTTCATGCATTGCTATCTCAAAATCCTTTAAAACCATTTTGCAAACATACTTAATGTCGATTAACATAATTTTAATTGTCCATGTACCGTAACCAACACAGTTATGCAGCTCAACATACGCACTCTTAACTCTTTGAACACCGTACGAGAATTTCTAAATGGCGTTTGGGAAGAAAAGAAAAATAACTAGTTACAGTTGGAAAAACTTGTTACAGCAATTTGAAAGCTATTCTACGACCGCTTGAGAACTTTAAAACATTTTCATTCGAGAATGTGCACCTAATGTCTCAACCATCGAAAAATAGTCTTAAAAATATAAACAAATCTAGATCAGTTATGGACACTAGGACAGCTGTGTATCAACGTCGGTATCTTGAAAACTATTTTGTTGTAAAGTATAGTGCCCTCGAGAAACTGAAAACATCTTTTAAACAACTTAAAATTGAACAGTGCACTACAAAAAACCTCTGCCTACATGAGTACAAAATTCAGCTTACAAAGGAGTAAAATCAATGGACAATGGAAAGCAACGGCAATTCGTTTAATGGGTAATGTGGCAATGCAAAGTTAGTGTCAATGTTAAAAAAAAGTCATCTTCTCGAACGTAATGCTGTTCGTAAATTCACGGAATTTCCGAATTTCGGCATTAAAGAATTTTCATGAAAACCATAATAAAATCTGAGCAATTGTCTAGTGTGGATTTTGGTCAGGCGGCTTGAACCGGCTTTAGGCATTCATAAAAGGGAGAGAATAACGAAGTTATTGTATATGGAAATATACTCATCGTAGTAATGATTTCCAAAATAAATTATTTTAGAAAATGTTCATGTCATCCAGTTTCTAAGATCATTTAATCGAACCATGTTAAAATTTGAAAGTGTGTTCTTACTGAGACACCCTTTGCAAGTATTTTCTCCTGTCCATCCTTTTTTAGTTTTTTTTGTTGTTTACAGAGTCTACCTACTAAAAGATTTTTTCCCACTCCTTTACCCTATTTAGAAGTTTCCTTCTTTTTTGAAGCGTTATTGGCGTATGATTAATATTATTTATTAAAATTATTTCACATACGCTACGATACACTTTATATGTTGTTACAGATTTGTTATACATATATTTATGGTAAATTTCGAAAGTTTATATATAATATTATTTCTCTATCACTAAATTGTTTTTACATTAGATCAATTTACTTACACACACTTACACACGAGGTGTTATAGTTATAGTTTTAGCAAAAATTCAATGGTGAAAATTAAATAAATTTTCTCTAGTTTTATTCGTGTCCTCTAATCTTACTAAAATTGTTTGATGTATTAAAAAATATTTTTTTTTGTTGTTTTTATTAAAAAATTTTTAAACCTTATTGCAATTTTTACAATGAACTTAAATTTATATTAATGTGTTTTTAGATATATTTATTGATAAACATGTACTTCTTGCCTTCATTGTTTTTATTGGCAGATATAATAAAAACGGATTTGCAAGATTGATAAAATTGCTTGCGTTTTCTGCTGATTTGTTATTGTTTTAGATCTGCTATAAATACCCTAACACTCACATGAATGTTTCATAAAATTTATCTTTTATTTATACAAATAAAATACTTACACACAAAACAAATAATAAACACATTTTGTTGTATAATGTAACCGCTTTTACTTTTTCAAACTGTTGTTACACATATTAACAAGGAAACAACAAATTCCCTAGAATATAAAGCATAACAGCAAATGAACTGTTTTTTTGGTTAATATTATAGGGATTTAGTTTATTTTTTGTAAAAATGTTAAGCAAATTCTCTTATAAAAAAAGTGATTGCTTACGTTGTTGTTTTTTTGTCGTTTTTTCTAGTGATTTTATATTGAATTAGGACTGAGATTTATTGGCAGAGCTAAAAGTTTTTACTGATTGCATGTCAAAGGAAACAAATGAAGTAAGTTTTATTTATGTTCTAATTTTAGATTTACAAAACAAATAAATATCAACACCATTATTTTTGCATATGGGTAAAAATAAATATAAAAACATTTTTTCCTCTAAAACGACATATGGCAAACACTTTAGATAAAATACTAATTTAAATATTTTTCAGCTCAAAAAATATTTATTAAGTATTCTTAAATACCAGAGGTACTCGGTTAGTCTGTCAAATGTCTCGTGTTCTTGATACGACTTTTACATATCAAAATTTTTTTTTTAATTCTGATAAAAATGTTAGGGTTTTCACTTATTTTTGATGATATTATTAAAACCTGATTCCTAAAAAATTTAAAATGGTCGCTTATAATATGTAGCTTATAAACGCAAGTAATTTAAGGGTTGCTAAAAATTTTAGCTTATGAAGGACGGTAGGTAGGAAAGGAAGGTGTAATAGCCAAAAGCACTTCCAAAAACTACACTGGGCGATCAATACGGTTCATAACATACCCTTTATTAGAAGAAAAACCGAGATTAAAACAATTTGGTTTTTTAAAAAAAAAATTTTTTTGACATTTAAAAAAATAACAATTAAATTTTTATGGGAAATGTTTGTAAAAAATTTTGCTACTTATCTCTTAACTATAAAAAATTATATCTGGAAAGCACAAAATTAATTATTATATTTTCGTTAATAAAACCTCAAAAATTTAATTATACTTTAATTCAATATTAATTATATTTCGATATTCATGCTTTTAATGTTCATATATATAGCCGCTATTAAAATGTTCTCTTAACTCATGCGCTCTATCAATATCTGAGTATTCCTAACCTCTTCATTCTCGAAGACCAGGACATTCTATGCCCAAGCCAAAGGTACTGGCCTTCAATATTATTATGACTATAATACTATAGCCTGTTTTTTTGATAACACTAAGAAGTTCAATATTTTCCTCAGTAATAACTAAATGCGGTTCCACGCAAATCTCTTACGGTGCCATGTTAGTGGTGACAATCAACTCTTCAAGCAACGAATCATTAATACAGATGAAGAAATTCCAGTGTAAAAATATCGCTAATATAATTAATTGCTAATTTAGATAATAAAATTTTATTTTTCTAAAATTCTATTGTTCAGTTGCTGGTCACTGCATTGCTTATTATCCAGATGTTAATTATATGCCTGAAAAATATCCAATTGTCAAACTTTACATGAAAAGAAAATTTTACCGAAAATTATATTACAATGAAGCAACGAACTTGTTTAAAAAATTGTTAAAAAAAAATTTTTTTGAATATAAAACTCTAAAAAAAGAAATATTTTCTTTTAACATAATAATAATTATTTCTTTACATTAAATTTTTTTATATATATTAATAAAAAAATATCAAATATCATATTATAGCATAAGAGTCTAGACTATTAAAAAATTCTACTAAATGAAAATTTACTGAATGAATATACCCCACAACATTTTCTGGTGGTTGATGTAAAAAGTGAATTCTTACTTGGACAACATTTATAAGTGGTTTCTTCCCCAGTCCATATTTTTACACTTTGATTTTAGCCATAAGGCCGTAATTATTTTATTTATTAGTTTATTTCTACTGAATGCAACTTTAAGATTAAGTACTAAAACTGGTAACTATTTCCTGCTTTCTATTTTTTATGAATTTTTGGAATTTAAAAAAACAGAAACAAAAAAAGCAGACAGGTGTCTGGTACTTTTTTTGAAAAAAAAAGACTAAAGATCCCATCTAACTTTTAGACTAAATAACGAAGGAAAATAATTTAAAATTAATTTTTCATTAAAAAGAATAAAAATCACAAACTTTTTAGCTGCACTCAAATTTTTGATAACAAATTTTAAAACTAAGCACATTTTTTCAGAAAAAAATAGGAATTTGTAAATTGATTTTCATGTGACTAAAGGTTTTTTATTTCTAAATAATGCAGTACTCAAAATGATAATTTTTTGTTCCTTTCTATTTTTTTTATAAATTTTTTGATTTTAAAATTTTTATAATTTTACAAAAAAAAAATTGTTTAAAAATAATCAAAAAATTATTTAGAAAAACTTAAATCTGGCGTAATTGGAAGTTGCATAACAAAATCAAGTACGTCGTTCCAGAGTTACGACAAGATGTATGGAGCAGCCTATTCACAAATCTCAAATTTTATAAAAAAAAACTCAACCATTTAATTTGAAATAATGATGATTTTTACAGCTAGGTGACTATTTATAGCGGATCAAAAAACTGTAGTGGTTATTAAGGGTGAAAAAAATTTGTTCCATACCCAGCGAAAAAATCTATGACAAAGAAGTGATTTTGCAGTGGTTCAACTGGTGACAAAGTGATTAAATTAAGGTGAAAACACTAATGATTTTAACATTAGCGTGTCATTGGAGATCATGTGTTTACATGAATATTTTAATGAACTGCAATCCATTCTAATAAGTGCATGGACCTCATGAATATTTGGTGACAAGTATCGGATATTTCATGTGTTAAATTTGTTTGTTTACATGAATTCTTTAAGATATTGTGCATGATGTGCATTCATTTTTAAGCACATTATTTATGACCAACTATTTTGCAGTTAAGAAGTCATTTAGAATTAATGCTTTTACACAATTGATTTAGAAGTCTTGTAAATGTAATTTGCTTTGCACTACTTCCAATTTTTTTTGCTAGGTAGTGTTATTTGCTGTTATTATTTGACGCGTACATGGCGTATGATTAATATTATCTATTAAAATTATTTCACATACGCTTCCATACATTTAATATTTTTTTACAGATTTCATATCGATGCATCATCGCGATGGTTACAAGCAGAAAGGCCCTTACTCTTATTTTTTACAAAATTGAGTTTTTTTAGTGATTCTAATACATTTTACACAAATACATCTCGACACTTAGATTTAATGCGTTAGTAACAAAAATAACAGTTTTACAAGCAATTTTACAAAAGAAATTACATTATGATAATACATACAGTTTCTATTACATTTTTGCCATCTCCTGTAAAATTGCAATTCTTTGAGTTAGGACCTTTCTGCCTGTGACCAACGATATATATGCATATTCCGAAATTAGAGTTTATTTTGATTATTAGTTGTGCGAAGTCATCAGTAAATTTAAATAAATTTAATGAAGGTCAATATATAACCGATTACAAAAGTTATTAAAAAATTGCGTATAAAACAAGTATTGCACACTATTATTAATGGCCATCCTACTGCTCCTAGACATGTATTAAATTGTATCTCTGTAAAAGCTTTTTTGTTATTAACATATAATTCCCAACGAAATGTGTTGCCCACTTTTTATATTTGTAATAAAATTTTTTTCTTTTTTTTAATTTAACCACTGATGAGATTCTATTTTAGTTTTGTGGTTACAACATGTCATTTTATGTTTCCCACTCCCAACTGTTTTGAGTACTATTGACCGCAGTTAAAAGCATTTTACTTTTACAATAACTACAAATGCGTGGCAATATTTGTTTACTGTTATATATTTTCACTTATTATTATATTAAATAGTCGAACATGTATACAAACAATAAAACAAAGACATGACTGTAGTAAATCTAGTCATAAATACAATATTTATTTGCTTTTTATATATGAGTGGACAACACATACAGACAATTAAATAAATTTGTTGTATGTGTATTTTAATATTTACAAATAGACCCAAATTATTTCTGCTATTGAGTATTTTGTTGATTTTTTTATATATATTTTTGCGGCTTAAAACTCATATTTTATTGGATATGTAATTTAGAAAATAATTGTAGTTATAAATTGAATATAATGGAAATATTTATTTGTCATTCGTTTTTCGCAGGGACAGGAAGTTCATACAGTAAAAATGAGTGCCATAGTAGTACAGAATAGGTACGCGATTTCTTAAAATACGCACCAGAAATTTAAAAAAATAAAATTTATAAAAACGACATTTCAATTTGACAAATAATTAACTTACAAAAATAACAAAACAATATCTTAAGGTGTCTCAGTAAGAACGTAATTTTTACTTTAAAACAAAACACAAATTATTTAGACGTTTTTGATCGTTTAGTTGGACCTTGAAGTAAACACGTTCCTATTATTTATAGAAAAAATATCCTTCCATAGCTCTAGCGACAGTATTTTCCTTTATATGTAAAACTTCCCATGACTTTTTAACATACAGTGTTGGAAAAAATAATAGAAACGATTACTAGTTCATTATTAAAATATTATATACTTTTTCGTAATGAACATCACTGTCAAATTCTTGCTAATGTAATAGGAAAAAGTAAGAAAACACGTAATGTATCTGGAAAAAATAATAGAACCGTTTTTTTTAAATCATATTTAAATAAAAAATAAAGAAACATTTTATATGAAATATTTAAAAGTGGTAAAAATTAAGTTAAAATAATTTGTTTTAGAACATTGGCAAAATTTTTGTGTTGAGTGTGTGTTTTAAATCTTTTAAAAAATGGGTCGAGGTGTTCATACTACTGATGCTAAAAGAAATGTAATCCTTAAGTTAAAGTCTGATCACTTGGAAAATAAGCCCAAATAAGGAAGTGTTCTAAACATAAAGTATTTAACGTGATTCACTCTACAAAAAATATTGAAACTAGAGGAAGAAAGAGGAAAACGTCCACGCGTTTTGATAAAATTTTAGTACGTCATTAAAAAAAAACCCTTTTGAGTCATTTATTGGGCTTAAAAATATACTAGATGCTCCAGCAACAAGCCGTTCTATAAGAAACATGCTCCAAGAAGCTTGACTTATGGGTCGAAATCCAAGGTTAGTACCTCTTTTAAATAAAAAAAATATGCAAAAAAGGTTACAATTTGCCAGACAACACCAAAGTCGCAAAAATCAGAACAACGTGCTGTGATTTGATGAGACAAAGATAAATTTGTTTGGATCAGAGGAAAAATATTTTGTACGTCGCCCTGCCAATAAAGATTTTGATCCAAAATACACAAAAAAGACAGTCAAACAGGGCGGCGGGTCCCTAATGATATGGGGATGTTTTTCAGCGTCTGGCGTTGGTCCAATTTTCTGGGTAGAGAGAAAAATGACAGCGGTAGATTATCTAGATATACTCCAGAGCAAAATGCTCCCATTTGCTGAGGAGGAAATGCCATTAAAGTGGCAGTTTATGCAGGACAATGATCCCAAACACTCTGCAAGAAGTGTAAAATCTTGGTTTCAGGAAAAATAAATTCCCGTAATGCAATGGCCATCACAATCACCTGACTTAAATCCCATCAAACATCTATGGGAAGTCCTTAAGAATAAGTTTGGAATGTTTAAATCTAAAATTAAGCAACAAATGTGGAGTAAAATTCAGGAAGCTTGGTATTCAATTTCTCCTGATATTTGTGCTAATCTTGTTGGTTCAATGAATAGGCGGTGTCAAGAAGTTATCAAAATGAAAGGAGCCTCAACGAAATATTAAAATAGTATTAGGATTTGATGGTAAGATTTAACAAAATCTTTTCTTCCGCAAAATATAAAACGTTTCTATTGTTTTTTCCAGGTTTATATTTAAAATATACAATATTTTCTAAAAGAAACCATAATTAACCTTTTTTTATATGTTTAATAGAGAATGAAGATACCTTTAAGTTTATGTATATAGCTTTTTTTATTTACTTAAAGATAAAAAAATTCTTAAGGAAATAATAAAAATTTGATGCGTTTCTATTACTTTTTCCAACACTGTAGATATAACTGTATCTTACCGACGATGCTATAGATCTTGGTGAATTGACATCATGACTTATTTCTGGTTTGTTCGCATAAACTCGGGATTTTAGAAAAAACCTACATGGCGTACTAGCGAATTAAATTCGTGCGTAGTGTGCAAATGTTTTACTGAAATCAATGTCTTCTACATTCATTTATTTAAGGCAACAAAAAATGTTTTTCAATGCTATTGTAACAAATCTCGATCTCAGTCACTACAGTTTTCGACTCACCTCCAAAAATTAGTATTCAAAATCTGCAGCAAACATGTACTTAATGTGGATTCATTTGTTTTTTATGGCTTAAAATAGGATTTTTGAAACTAGTACTATAACAATTTTGTATATATATGAAGTCATCTGCTCCAATAAAATGGATTTCTCATCGTATAGCCTAAAGTTTTTGGAGAAATTTGAATTGACTTTATTTGGCTCCGTTATCTATTGAAACAATTTCCGGCAATTCTTATGGCTTGCTGCTATAAGCATCTGAGTAAATTAAATTTTGTACCTATGGAGGATGCGTTTTGTTTTCTTCGTAAAATTTTATGTTGTTGATAACGAATGCGAATTAATGTTTTCGGGTTTCGGTAACACTCTCGTCGACAGAAGAAATTTTCAGGAGGCCTCTGTCAAAATTCTATTCTTCGTATAATTTAATGTTGTCGAGAGCGATGGTGAATTCATGTTTTCGAGTTTCGGTGACACTCTCGTTGTCAGAAAGAGTTTTTAAGATACCAACCAGCACGTTGAAACACTATAGTCTTACTCTTCAAATCAGACCTAGTTTTTTCATATTTTTTTACCTTTCTTTGACTGGTAGACTATAAGGTGGACTTTCTTAAATAAAATATTTTCGTATTTTAGGAGAGGTTTCAGCAAAACCTTTTAATTAATTATAGCGCAAAGCTCTCTTGTAAAACGCTCCACCCTTAATAATCAGAATAATCATATGCGATAATTACCAAATTAAAGATTTGCCACTTGCACAAAAAATGGCACTAAATTAAAAATGTGCACCCTTACTTAAACACCATTTGTAATAAAACTAAGAAAATTATTAGTATGAATAGAAAATAGTTTTTAAAAATTTTCTTTAGCAATTTAAATTTAATGATTTTTAATTCAAACCAGCAATATTATATATATCTTGTATATATCTTGTTGTCTTCTGGATCTGGATAGAATTTTATAATAAGTGTTAGATGTGGAGGTACTATGACTGCTTTACGACGACGTTTAAAATGGTCGCAGTTTTAAATTTTTTAATTAATTTTTTTTCTTTTGACAAATTTTCTCTTATTTCAACTGGTAATAAAACAAGATTTTCTCATAAAAAAGATTTTTTCTATGAAACAAATATAATACAATTATGCTTTATTTATTTCTTTATTTATTTATTAAATTCAAAGTAATATAAAAAGCTTTAATATAATAAAAAACAATAAATGGTAAAACGCTTACATTGATCTGAGACTTTAGCAGAAACATCCACTTGCATGTATTTCCTCTCCCTGGTTATCACTTGTACGCTCAGTTTAGCGGCAGATGGTTCTCTTAAAATTTTGTTACATATTTTATCAATTATTTATATTAAATATGCTTTTGTATTAGCATGAGTGTGTGTGAAGGCATTTATTTGTTAAAACATATGAATTTTAACATAATCAAAATATATTGGCATATATGCTTTAACGAACTAATTAAAATCTATTTTTTTCTAAAAGCCTATATAAAAGTGACCAAAACATTCAAATATTAACAAAATATACATAAAAATATACTGCAAAAATTTATATAAAATTTTTAAACGTTAAATCTACTTCAAGCCTAAAACTTATTAAACACAAAATTTTTTTTAAATAAAAAAATATATTTTTTTAAATCCTGGTATAAAGTTTTTTAAAACAGCTGCTTTCTGTTTTAACATTTCAGCTGGAAAACAGAACCACACATTTCAAGCCACTACTTACCCAAATATACTTTATCACCGTTTCTGTTTGTATGAAGGTAGCTAGCTGTTTGTCTGTGCATTTTGTGTCATCTTATTGCAACGGCCTCTTTATATGGACAAGTGTGCATGAGTATACGAAAGTGTACAGAGCACAGTATGTGCAGTGTATATTTTTATGTTCATTATCCTCATATGCATGCAAATGTTGTGTTGTCAGGAACTGAGTCAGTAAAATCCAACCTGCCTCCAAGGTAAAAGAGCTTTAAATCACACTATTTTTAACGAAACGAAAAAAAGAAAACAAGAAAGAGAATAAGTTAAAACAAATACACAAAAGTTGAAATAAAGGAAAAAAATAAACATACACGCGTAAACGTGTGCATGAATGCAGACTTTAAACTCACTTAATATTTGGCCTTAAGCTGAACAATGCAATATACCACATAAACACAAAAAAAAGGAATAAAACCAAAGCTTAAGTCAGAAAAGTATTTGGTATAATGATTTCGTATTATAATCTGGAACTCTTTAAAAAAACTTTTTGCATTCCTACAAAATATTTTAAAAACATTTTTAATCAAATTCTCTAAAAAAATTTTATAGCAAAATTATTCTGCTTCTACTAATTTAAAAAACATGATTAATTTTTTTTTAATTTTTTTAAAACTGATCCTTCATAAAAAATATTTCTGAGTTTAAAATTATTTTCAACATGATTAACTTCGTATAAAGGATATCCCAAAATTTACCTTAAATCTAAAAACAAACAACGCTTGCAAGTCTCTGAATCTTATTATCGAAATTAGGGCTGAGTAATGAATGTGTTTCATAAATTACATACGTCTATTTCATGGTCGTCATTTTAGGAGTAAAATAATGAACATTACTAGTTTGATGAATAACTTCAATTCTAACTGTATCAAAATGTTTCGTCAAACTTTGTGATAAGTCGTTGTATGTTAGAGAACTATTATTTTTAACTACCAGATCTCCAGGTAATCTCACAGCTTGTTCATACACTGATTCCGAAGGACCATATTAAAGTCATTCCTTGATACTCGCTTGAATTCCTATTAAAACTATAGGTAACTGTTTACACGACAATTTAAAAAAAAGACATAAATAAATAATTATAAAGTCTGCATAAAATAGTATGACACTACAGTCATAATAGACCCACCAAGTAGGCTATTCAAACTGTAGTGTCTAAATTTCACACAAATTTATCTTTATTTGACACCAACTTACCAACCCGTATTTGTTTAGCCGACTCTTTTTTGTTGCCCAGATTTAAATAATTGATCACAGTTAGTATGTGGTTTCAACAAAACGGTGCGACGTAGCACATGACATGCAATAACATTAATCTATTGAGAAGTAAGTTTGTTGAGCAATTGGTCTTACATTCTGAAGCAGTCAAATTGGATTGGACCTCACTAGACTATTTTTGAGGCGGTAGGTGAAGTCTCTGCTGCACAAAAATAAGGCAATAAAGTCGGGAAGCTATCTGGGAGCTGCAAAATTTGTATTCATTTGGGAAGAGAACAGACAAAATCTTGTTTTTTAGCTTATACAATGCCCCTGTAATTGATTTTCAAAAGCGAAATTCTTGAAAGCATATCTGACTGATACCATATAGCAGTCTGAAGTTCTAGTGGGGGCTTCAAGAAGTTTATTTCAACATAAAGATGGACAGATGGATAAACAGACTTAAATTAGTCACATTCTAGTGTAAAGGACCTTACACTTGTTAAATGATTTCAACTTTCGGCTAACAAGCTGCCCAATTATTTTAAAAATGCAAAAAAAAAATTAATAAATATTTTTTTCTTAACATCCTTAACTTTAATATTAATATTAATAATAATATTTAGTTAACTTCGACTTAAATTACCTCCTTCCCAAATTTCAAAAAAAAAAAAAATTCTGAAAAGAGAATTCATATTTTTTATATTAAATTTGAGATCTGGAAAGAAATCCATTAAGTCTTGTTTTAAAAACGTTTGATTTTTTTAATATCGAATATAAAACGTTAGGCTATCATGTCATGTATTAAGTTATTTGTTTGTTAATATTTCTTTACACATACAAACATAATAAGTTTTTTAAGCATGTCTTTTCTTGTCGTGCTATGTTGTATGTAATTTGTGTTAATTGAGTGGTATGGTGCTAGCTATTAATTTAGTTTAATGTTAAAATATTCTTTGTCCCCCATGACTGTAATCAATATTGGCTAAATTAGGTGACAATTAGATAAATTAAATGCTGACAAAACAGAACATCGATAACAGCAGTATGTACAATACAAAACTCTACAAGTAAACAAATTTAAGAACGAGAAAGTTGCCTAAAACTGTCATAAGGTCTGAAGAAAAAACTCTTCTGATGAGTTCTTATCTTGTTTGTTTTTCTGACAGCCTTTCAATATACCATTTTCTTGATGATTTGTTTGGGTTTTTGAGCTAAATCAAGGAAACAAACTTGAAAACTTGAAACAAATTAGGTTTGTTTTCTTATTCAGATGCATGCATATCGTTGCCAAATGTGCCAAAATACACATACTTGTTAAAATAGATTTTTAAAATATTCGTAAAAATAATTTCTCAAAATAAATCTCAAATAAAATTGTTTGTTTTACTCTTTTTTAATTAAAAAATTTATTAAAATTTTATAACTTTATTTAAGTTGATTAAGTCAATTATCAATTACTTATTTTTGCCATTCAGCTAACGATATGCTAAACTTTTTAGTCAAATGTCGTCTTTCTGTATATTTGACTCAAGGGCACACATTATAATCAAATATATTCAATTTGGAATTTCATGTATTGTATGTATGTATCTATTGTATTCAGATGTATGACTGTGTGTTTTTAATTCAAAGACACACAAAACGTAATAACAAACAAAAAGTGCTCTTTTTCAGGAAAAATAAAAAGTTTCATTTAACTGCAAAAAGGAAAAAAACTTTTGTAATGCTTTTGCCACGGTGTACGTTTTAGGGAAAAAATAAAATCAAATCAATAAAGTAAATGCAAAGTATATGCAAAGTAAGCAAAAAGCAACCGAAAAAAAACTTTACCTTTTAAAGAAAGTATAATTGAAAATTGAAAAAAAAGAATGAAATTTTGTTTGTTTTGTTTTGCCATAACCTCTAAAAGATCAGCCAATTAAAAGTGCATGCAGCTCGGTTTTCATAACAAAATCAACTTTTTTTAAGACCTTTTCATCACTCTTACTACTATAATACACAACATACATTGAAAACATTAAAGTGCTTATCCTGGACTTTTTATTTTATTAGCGGTATTCTGCTTGTAATACCCTTTCACTTGAAGGGTCAAAAACATTTTATTTGGAAACTATCTTGGATTTTTAACATAATTATAAGGTTAAAAAAAAAATAATCTGCCATTTAATTTAAAACTTTATCTTGGATTTGGAATTCTGTTTCTAGTTTTGTGCATTCTCGTTAATTGAAACCTTTCGTTTGCTAGAAATACTATTGAGCAGAAACAAATAAATTTGTAATAACTAGATCTGGCCCAATTATTCAAAATTTTATAAGGCCGTTTAATTGAATATAAATATGGAAGGGACTAAAAATGGCTTGTTTTTAATTACTAAATTTTATTAAATTGGCAACCCTGTGGTTAAAAATATTGAATTTAATTATGTTCATGTAAGAAATTTTTTTTAAATTACAAATTCAATTATAATATTCTGTATCAATCATCATATTTGCTTATAAATTAAAACTTATAATTAATTAAGTTTTATAAAGTTCAAAGACTAGAATTAAAAATGTGAAAATCTTTTTAAAAATCAAATTTTTTTAAGTATGAAATGGTTTCAACTTTTATATATCGCACATTTGCTGCAAGAACGGCATAATTAAAAATTTTTGATTTTGAGATAAATGCGTTTTAAGTGTTCAATTGACTGTAGCTCTTTAGAAAAATTAATAAATGTAAATATTTTGATATCATCTTATAAATCAACTTATATTTAATATATATGTATAGAAAAAAGGAGAGTAATAAATTTGTAATAATTGTTTTTAGATGTAAAATTGTTTTTACTTTGATTTATGTCGTTATTCCTGCTAAAGTTTATTGATAGTAGTGTAGTTACCTAAAACATGTCGTTCTTGATGCGAAAAAAAACTTTTTTTTTATTTAAAAACTATTTTAAAAACTGAAAAATTTTAAAACAATAATACAATTCATTTCAATTAAACATTTTTTAAAACGAAAATTCTGAATGAAACGTAAAATTTATTAAAAATACTGCAACCTTAAATTCGTTGTATGCCACATAAGGCTTCCTTTAACCGCTATAATTTATTTTAAATAAAAAGTTTATTCATCATTATTTCAAGTATATCATACTTAGTGTTAAATTTAGGCAGCAAATAAAAGGGGGAAAATAAACAAAAAAAGAAAAAGCAAAATAAGCCAGGCGAGTGATATGTATATTTTCTTTCAAAACAATGATGAGAGAGACTAATACAAATTTAAAACTTAAGCAAAAAATATTGAAAAATTATAGTTCAGCTGATAATGCACTATTCTTAAATAATGCGTAATATGGAATGATGGCAGGAATTGAGATTATGAAGTGGATTAAACCATTCGCGGACAAGACGGCATAAGCCGTCAAAAATAGAGAAAAATACTAGGACACGACGTTATGTACCGTCGGTATTTTTTTTTATTTTTGGGACAAGTCGGTATCTATTGCAGTAAAGAAAATGTTAAATTATAGCTCTAAACTTTGAAATAGAAAATTTTCAGTTTCTGACTCCCCGGCAGAAGCACTAACATATTTTTTTGGGAAAACCTTCCCTCCTACTTATGTCCATCCAAGATGTCGCCTATTTTCCTGAATAATTACTGATGACCCCAAAAACACTGTATACTAAAAAAAATGGCAATGCCAAGGTAAAAGGTCCCACCCTTACTTATGTAGGACCCTCACCACCATATAATTTACATAAAGATATTTGAGGTCAAAATAGACGGCATCATTATCATCCTGCTACAGTCTACAGAAGATTAATCAGCAACTGGATTAATAGTACATTAAGTATTACAGGGCAAAATAATGAAAAAGATATTATAAAATAATAGGAATCTTTTATAGGAAAAGGATAAACAAGTAAGAGCACTATATTCGGCTGTGCCGAATCTTTTATACCCACCACCAATTTTGTGTACATTTAAAGCACAATATTTATTATTTTGTTAATCGCTATAGAATAATCTCTTTATAATAAAATATGTATCACTTTCTTTGTAGAGGGTGGGTAAATTTTAAGGGCCCATGTTGAGGGTGAACCACACCTAAACTTCAACTTTTTTCTTGCATTTCATTTGACATTTCTCAATCTCAGACTAACTCAATTTGAACCGTGGAAAGATACGCAATCGAGAGATGCTTTTAAATATTAAAGATTTTTATAAAAATGGGCGTTCAAATCAAAATGCATTTTGTGCACTTCGTGATTATTTTGGTCAACAAAATCGTTCGAATTCGTCCACAATCGTGAGAATTGTAAAAAATATTTAAATGTCTGCAAAGCAGGTCTGTATGAAATGTGAAAACATTTGTGAATGCCATCTTAGTTCTTTGAATGGGAAATATTGCTGTTTTTCACGATAACGTGGCAAAAGAGCAGGCAACATCGACTCATCAACGTGCCCAACAATTGAGCATCAACAGTGTCATTGAAAATATGGACTATCGGATCGAGGTGTGCCGCCTAGGTTGGGGGGGCCATTTGGCCGATATTTTGTTCCATACATAATTGAAGCATACAAATATTATCGTTATAAAAATAAATGATAATAATTTCATAATAATTTTTTTCAAAACTTCGGTATGCTAGAAAAATGTTTTCGTAAATTTAATCTTTGAATGAAAGTGGCCGTTAAAATACGCGTGTCAATAAAGTTTCTGCTAATAAACATAACTTAGATATTTCAATATAGTCCTTTAGTATTCCAAAATCTTTATTCATAGAGAATTTACATGAATTTAAGAGGAAAGTTTTATCTACGAAATAGTGCTAATTTATATTTGTTATCTTATGTTCTCCTGAAGTTATGCTCTATTAAAAATAGGAATTTAGGAAAATTTTGACATAAGTAAAAAAAATTATCTCTAAACATCATAAACAATTTATATTCATGTACTAATGGCTAACAAATTTTAAAATTATACAAAACTTATTTCGTTTGAAAATCTTTTAAAAGCAAAATGTTATAGAAGTTTAAAAATCAAAATCTTACTAATAAATTTCCCGTTTTAGCAAAATGCTGAGAATGTATATTTTGAATCACCGTGTGATAATAATATAAAAATATGTATCACTTTCTTTGTAGAGGGTGGCTTAATTGTAAGGGCCAATTTTAGAAAGTCTTTGAATGCCTTCTTAGTTCATTGAATGGGAACCACTGCTGGTTTTTGCGATAGTGTGGCCGATATTTTGTTAAATGCATAATTGAACCATACAAATATTATCATTATAAAAAGAAATGATAATAATTTCTTAAATAATTTGTGTTTTATTTAAAAACAACATCAGCCCTTAAAATTTAACCACCCTTTATAACTTCGATATGCTACTAAAATGCTTTTGTCAATGTAGTCTTTCAATGAAAGTGGGCGTTAAATTAGGCGTGTCAATAAAGTTTCTGCTAATAAATACAACTTAAATATTTCAATATAGTCCTTTATTTACCCAAAAACTTTGTCAATAGGGAAATTACATGAATTTAAGATAAACCGTTATATGGGAGGTAGGCGTTAAAGTGGGCGTGTCAGCTAAACTTTTTGGCACAACAATAACATTGATTAGAAGGATATACGTAGCAAATGTGATCATCATACCGCTAATTTTAACGGTTTTATGAGCTTTTAAATTTCATTAACGGTAGATAACGTGAAAAGTGGGCGTTATAGTAGGCGTGTTAAAGTTATTTTTGCGAATGAGTACAACTTAGGTGTTTCAATATAGCCCTTTATTATTCGAAAATCTATATTAATAGAGAAATTATATGAATTTTTGGTAAAACGTTATATGGGAGGTGGGCGTAAAAGTGGGCGTGGCACCTTAATTTTCTGGCACAGTAATGATATTGCCCAGAGGGATATACGTAGCAAATTTTATCATCATACCTCTAAGTTTGGCGGTTTTATGAGCTTTTAAATTTCATAAAGGTTAGATAACGTGAAAAGTGGGCGTTATAGTAGGCGTGTCAAAGTTATTTTTGCGAATGAATACAACTAAGATGTTTCAATATAGCCCTTTATTATTCCAAAATCTTTATTAATAGAGAAATTATAGGAATTTTAGGTAAAACGTTATATGGGAGGTGGGCGTAAAAGTGGGCGTGGCACCTTAATTTTCTGGCACAGTAATGACATTGCCTAGGGGGATATACGTAGCAAATTTGATCATCATACCTCCAATTTTGGCGGTTTTATGAGCTTTTAAATTTCATTAACGGTAGATAACGTGAAAAGTGGGCGTTATAGTAGGCGTGTCAAAGTTATTTTTGCGAATGAATACAACTTAGATGTTTCAATATAGCCCTTTATTATTCCAAAATCTTTATTAATAGAGAAATTATATGAATTTTAGGTAAAACGTTATATGGGAGGTGGGCGTAAAAGTGGGCGTGGCACATTGATTTTTCGTTACAAAAAAGCGTCTCACCAAAAACCAAAGTGTGCAAAATTTCAGAGTCGTACATCAAATTTTGCTGCTTTTATGACGTTTTTGTTTTTAAATATACCGAAAAATACACTGTGCGGTATAAATTTTCGTACATTTTGATCGATAACTCCTCTCCTAATACATAGATTTAGATGATTTTCGGGGAAAAATATTGTCTTTACCCAGGAAATATATATTTGAAGTTTCATGAGTCTACGTTAATGCATTTGGACACAATTCCGTTTTGTTCGATGTTTGAAGGACACGGTTTTTTCGACCTACTCTTGCTTTTCGAGCTATAACTCTCTTCCTAATATTTCGATTTAGCCCATTTTCAATACCAAACAAACCTTGTCTATAAGAAAGATTCTGGCAAAATTTGAGCCCCCTAGCTTTTTCGGTGCGACCTCTATCGTGCTTTCAACAGACGGACAGACGGACAGACGGACAGACGGACAGACGGACAGACGGACAGACGGACAGACGGACGGACATAGCTAGATCGTCATCAAATCAAACCCTGATTCAGAATATATATACTTTATGGGGTCTAAAATGGATATTTCGATGTGTTACAAACGGAATGACAAAATGAATATACCCCCACCATTTTTTTGGTGGCGGGTATAAAAACGGCGGAAATCTGAGTAAGATGGATATACATACTTAATACACTTTGCTCCGAATAGTCGTAACGGAAAGAAAAAAATGTGTAATTTAGGCAAAAAGTAAAAGTAAAATTGTAGCTACAATTAAATTCATTTATCAAACCTTAAAAATTTTTAATATACTGCTTTAGCTTTAAAATCTATTAAGGTAAATTTTAATATACTTTTGAAATTATCTAGACCCTAAAGCGAGCTGTATAGGTAAAACCTTAATTCTTGAGCTAAAATTAAAGATATGCATTATATAAACTAAAATTTTAAGATATTTTCAGCGCCATATTTTAATTCCTAAGTGTAAATAAAATCATGCCAAAAATTTGTTCCTGTCTTCTTAACCAACATAAGCTGTTGACAATTTAGTGTTTCGGTGACATATTTAAATTCAATAAGAATGGAAAGAAAGAAATACTCGAAAGAAGAAAAAAAAATTGTCATTAAGATTTCGATCCAATGTTTTATTGTATTGGTTTGAATTTTTTTTGTATACATATCGATAGTAACAAGTAGAAAGGCCCTAGATCTTATTTATTACGAAATTGAGTTTTTTTGTGATTTCAATACGTTCCCACAAATACACCACGACTTAAAATTTCAATACAACAGTACCAGAAATAACAGTTTTACAAGCAATTTTACAAAACCCATCATATTAAAGGATTACATTTTCTATTAAAGTTACATATGTTTGAGTTAGGGCATTTCTACCTGTGATCAGCGATATAAATGTACAAGGAGTCATACATTAAATCAACAGTACAGTAAATAATAGTAGCGTTTTGCATTGATTTTTAGAATCTATTAAAAAGCATTTTTCTAGAGAAACCTGTAAGGTTTTAAAAATTCTCTACCTAACTGGTAGCTAGAGCTGGACAAAAATAGTGATAATAACAAAAAAGAGAAAAAGGGTTTCTGTTTGCTAAATTTCGATCTAACCCATTGTGCTAAAAAACATACGAAAAAAGAAAACTGAAGTAGTTACCAAACTCAATTAAAATAAATACCGGGAGTTAAATAAATAATATTTACAACCATTATGTAAACACCAATCAAACAGTGAAATCATAGGTAGTGTTAAAAATGCATTCCACTCGGCTAGTGTTGCTAAAAATATAATTTTTTTGAATTATTCTTTTATATACACAATTAAAAAAATATCAAAAAAAAAATTCTTTGTTACAAAAAGAATGTTAATATGAACTCAGCCTAAAATAAAAATTAAATATTAGGTATTAAAAATTATTATCAAAACAATTTTTCGCTAAAACAGAATCATTTTTTCCGGTCAACTTCTTGCTAAATAATATAGTAAAAAACAAAATATACACAATGATCTTTGAATAGACAAAAGATCTTCTGTTAGAAGGATCATTCGGTTAACACAGTGGACCATAATCACAGACAACAATATTACGAAACATTTTAAAAGCTTTTTTAGCTCTTCTAAAAGTGATGTTTTAGTCTATTTTATAATTGTTGTTGTTGTTTCTTTCAGTCTATCAATAAAAAAGTTTGAATTAGTATATCTCTGCCTTAGCTTTTTTGTTACAAAAGGTACCCAGGAAAAAAAGGCAATCAGTAATACGCTGACCCAATATTCATGCAGATATGCCATCATCAATACAACATACTTGTTTACTAAATTAACAATGTCATTACAAGATTGAAATGATAATGCCAAATGAGCATTTTTTTATTATTGTCACAACATTGTTACAATAACCTGATGATAAACTAAACATATAGAATAATGTTGGGCCACCTGTTATTGTCCAGGAGGAAAGCAAAAACGCCTCCACATAATTGTTCAGTGATACAGATCCTTGCTATTTTAAGTCTTTAGTCTTTAAGTCTTTGCTGAATATTTGTAATTTTTAATTGCTTCCCTCTGTTAAAAATTTGTATGCCTCTGCTGGAAATCGAAACAGGGTATTTTGGTTCGGACGTTTTAAGATTTAACCACTACAACACGCAATCAAAACTCTTCCATACATATATTTTTAATTTAAAAATTTTTTGCTCATCAAATACTAATAAGGCATTGTAAATTAGGACCATATATATACACTGTTTTGCAGTGGCACAGGCTTACAGAAAAAATAAAATTACAAATCTAAAGTGTTTATTTCAGTTGTACTTACGTTGCAGATAACGCGACTAGTCCATACACATATTTAAGGTATACTCCATAATAGACTTGGGCTAGTCCAAAGACCACCCAAGTGTATGGAAAAAATATAGCCGAATTAATATTAGCTAGGGCAGGACCATATAACCAAGCATTAAATTACATTGGAATAATATCACAGCAACTCTTTGTCACTACTCAATGAAATACATAAACGAATATTATATAGTTTTGACAACATAAATTTACTCGTTCAAACACGAACACATGTAGCTAAACTACAAACTTTTGTTGAAAATATAGTTGGCTCATTACAGCATTACATAGGGCAATGTTGCAACTAGTCCATTTCAGTTACAATGGATGACGTAGTCCAATATTATAAGCAGCGTATGTATGATGACAAATCTATGTATATAAAAGTGAAACTCTGTGTGTGTGTGTTAGCTATAAACTCCGAAACTGTAAAACCGATCGGACTCAAACCTTGGCAAGTTGTTGCCCACATTCCAGGGAGTGTTAATGGGTAGTAAAAAGTGGGCGGGTTCACACCCATAAACAATTTGTTATCATTTTTAGCTACTTGCACTTGACCAATTTGTCTGAAACTTTGCACACATATTGAGCTGTCATGACTATATAATTTCGTAATTATAAAAGTGAGCGGGATTACGCCCATAAAAAAGTAATAATTTTCAGGTACTTGCACTGCACTGATTTTTCCATAACTTTGCACACACATATTGAACTCTCATGATTATACAATTTCGTTATTAGAAAAGTTGGCAGTGCCACGCCCATAATAAATATGTTATTATATTTAGCTACTTGCACTAGATCGATTTTTCTGCAACTTTGAACACATATTGAGTTGTCATGAATATACAATTTCTTGATTAGAAAAGTGGGCAGTGTCATGCCCATAAACAAAAGTTATCATTTTCAGCTACTTGAATTTCACCGATTTTTCTTAAACTTTGCACACATATTGAGCTGTCATGACTATACATTTTTATGACAAGAAAAGTGAGCAGTGCCACGCCCATTAAAAAAAGGTATCATTTTTAGCTTTTTTCGCTTGATATTCAATTAAAATTCAGAATGCATTTTTATTCATTAAAGGGCGTAGAAATGCGCGCTGGGCTTTTCTAGTAGAGTAACAAAAGATAAGGTTGCTTTTTCGTAACTATAGTATATCTATAGTGTTGTATACAAAATATTAGGTAGAGTTGAAAATATGTATATGCATGGTCGTGGTAGAAAATTCCTAATTTCTGTATTCGTAGTTTTATTTTTAGCTAAAACAACGTACCAAAGAACACATATTTGTATAGATATAAAAGCACTAAATCTTCATTTTAACATATTTTTCTTTTTCGGTTAACTTTGTTTTTCAATTTTATGTCTTCCTATTATCTTCTTTCTCTTTTGTTTTCACTATCAGTATTAATACTTGACTGAAATTAAATACGTGTAACCCACTTAAAATTGGTTCTTGTCTATAATAAAAAATTGTAGTTAAAAAAGGTTTTTATTTAAAACTTGTTTGTAAAAATTATCGAATTTGGTGTGAAACTTTTTGGCCAATTTTTGTTTCAATAAATAGAACTGATAGCATTATGCATAATATATTTCTTAAACAGCATCATCAAAAAAAGTGTTTTTTTGTTTTTCAATAATCACGAAATAATCATATTTAGAAAATTGCACGGTACTGTGCTTGTTACGCTCACTTACTTAAACAAAATAAAAAAATAAAACGAAAAATAAAAATGTACATGTCAGCTAAAGTGCTAATGATGCAGGCGTGTATTTTGTTATACTATTTATTTTTTTCTTCTTTAACATACATCTACTTTCTGCTACAATTCCCCCTCGAAGTTGTCGCTAACACTCTTAAGCACATTTTTTCAATAAAAAGTTGTAGATCCTGTGTCTCAATTTATAATAATTACGGTGGGTGTAAGAGTTTGTATGATTGGAAAATTTGTGCAAAAAAATAATACAAAACAGAATACATGTATCGAAAATGTAAAAAAAAAAAAATTACACATACAAACTATTAATGGTGTAATTTTGTAAGTTTGTGATTGAAATTAATCGTAATGTGTAAAAGTTTGCTAAGCAACAAAGCTACATGTGCCGTTTGTATTAATAAACTTTATATGGAAATTGTTTTAGTTTTCTTAAATTTCATTGCCAAGATAAAACAAGAGAAAAAACTGTTATAATTAGTGTCCTTTAGTTGTTGGAGAAAAAAACTATACTTCATATATGGTGGCAAAAAGTTTTTTGTTAACACTTTCAGCATGTGTTAAAATGCTAAAGAGATTTCTTAATCTTAAACTTGATTAAATGAAGCAAATTCTTTAAAAAACTATTTTTGGATGTCATAAGAAGAATTAAGGATGTAGATTATCTGAAAACATGTTTGGCAGTTTGTTCTGTTAACCATAATATGGACATGCAAAAAATAGTCATTAAAACTTTATCAATAATAAATACCCTGCAACCAACACGACTTACTAAAAATAGTCCAAAAATAATCAAAATGTATGGAGAAGGTTCTTACTGCAATAGAATATATACAGTCAAATCCCGATAATTCATAATTGCAAGGGACTGGCCATTTCTTATGAATTATAGGGGTTTTCGATTAAGCGGGGTTTCAATTTAATGGGGTTAAAATAAAATAAATACGAATTAAAGGGGTTTTTCAATTTTTTTACCCAAACAATAAAAAGAAACATAAAAAATAATTGTTAAAAATAAAATACAAAATAAATAAAATCAATACACAAAATAAAATAGCAAATTAATTTACTTAGCGTAAAATATGTTTAATTTTAATAGCAAACAAAAAACAATAAAATAAAGATTAAATTGACAAGTTCATTTTCTTAACTTAAAACTCATAAAGTACATATTGACATTATCTAAAATTAATTTAAAACAAATGAGAGATTTGCATTTGTTTCAGACTTTTCTTACGGAAGTTGTCCAAGGTAATATCTATTCTTATTAAGGAATCAAATATTTCTTCGTCCACATTATGATTGGAGACATAAAATCTTAATTTATTAATTGCCAATTTTGCATCTTTATTCGTCATTAAGGGAACTTCGCCATCATCGTCATCGTCATCACTTTCTATATTGTTAGGTTTTAGGATTCTTTACATGTTTCTCTTGTTTTTATGACAAATTATAAGTGGTAGTTAACAAACAATTACGATTTATAAGAGGTAATGAAGACTGACTATTTTTTACGAATTATTAGGAATTACGATTTATTGGGGTAGGAATTATCAGGATTTGCCTGTACTAAAATAGGAATGGTACAAAAGAGATTTTCATAAGCCCTTCGCAAGGATGACACAAAAAAGGATTGAAGCGTTGTATTTTCCCGTACGGTTATTTTTATCGGTAGAATTATTATCCATTTTCGAGGTATTAAAATTTGCTTTAGCCAAACAAGGGAAAGTTTTAATATGAACAGATTCGTTAGCTTCATTAAAATTAATTTCAAACATAAATAATCACAAATATTACGTTAAAATAAGTAGGGATATTTTTATGGATTTATATCAAACGTTAAATTTTTGTGAATTCCCAAATACTTTACAATCTCAGAATATGATTTGGCCAATACTACAGCAAAATACATTTTAATTGGCCCTGTATTAACAATATATAACTAAAGCATTAAGGATATTAACAAATTCATAAACATATAAATACTATGATTTGAACAATAGAATAGCACTACGACTTTTAATTAGTACAAGAATGTAAGCAATCCCATTATCAAAATTTTCGACAACCTAAAGGACCCCTGAAAGAAATTCTCAAGATCGGACCAAATAAATTTTATAAGGCTTTACCTTGACAACTGGAAACTATCCCACAGTCATCTTATGTACCAAGATATTCAAGGTTTATATAATTAAAACATGTCCAGCCCCAATAATCTTAAACATCCATCCATCATGCCCAAAATTTTTAATTCAATGCCAACAGTTTTTCGAAAATAGAGACCCTAAGCAAACCCAGCGATAAGCAATAAAAAGACTATTATACTATTCCGAAATGTTACTAACATCTACAACTTAATACAAAAATCAAAAAAATAAATATACAAAAATTCTAATCACTGTTATTAGAATCATTTCTGTTTTAGTACTCTATTACTTTATTAGAAAATTTTCTTAAATTAACTATCTCCTTCACTATATAAGAAACGTGAATATTTTATATGTTTCAAAATATTTTTATAATATTTATGTATTACTGAGCTCAAGGCCTATGCTGCTGAAGCCCCCAGCCTTAGTTATCTCATGATTTGAACTATAAGCTAATTTTTAAAAAATAAATAAAATAAATTTATAAAGAAAGTATGGTCGATTTAACATAATGATATCCAAGACTGAATCATATAATTCAGCATTACAGCAGAGTAGTCTCAAACTATCAAATATGACCTTCTCTGAGAATAAGGGCCTAGTATATCGAAAAACGGGTCTTTTACAAATACTTTATACAATCGCCAAAAAGTACTTAATTACAAAATCTTGCATAAAATTAAATGGTTCTTGACTGTTTTTCATATGACCGTGCTATAACTACCTCATTTCAGCAACAATATAGTTCAGTTTAAAACTGCAGGGTATCAGCACGTAACTAAATAACCGCTTGTGGGGATGATGTAAAGAAATCAATCGAAGTGTGTGGTATAGGTGTCCTTCCTACAATTTTTTTTATTATATTTAAACAACCTACATGGTTCAACTCTTTTAACTGTTGGAGCCCTTAGCATTTATAACGAAGGCAAAGGATTTGAATTATTTGCTACTGGTGGCCACCAAACAAATGTGTTCCACTTTTTGCCCATCCAACATCGAACAAATAAAAATAGAAAATTTCTATTCAAATAAATAAATTAAAAGAAAATGGAGTTAATTTAATTTAAATATTGTTATTAAACTTTAGCAAACAACATCTGCTGCTGTATTTATTTACTCGTTTATAGATTTTAATTGTCTCGCAAACAATACAAGATGTTTCTAAACTCTATCTTTAATACTATTTTGCGTTAAAGGGTGTTTATAATAGTGGTTCTTAAGTTGTTTTTGATATACAGTAGAAAAATTATTAAAATTTTTTGCAAAAAGAATTTTCATAAATAATGAATGTATTTAGTAGTAAGTAAAAAAGAAAAAACTAAAAGAAATTTAATAAAAATTCTGAAATTTAGAAACTATTTATCACAGATTTTTGTGCAAAATTTATTTCACTGGCCACTCTTATAGAATTTAACAGTTTAAAGTCGATTTTTTCAAGGTAAATGAACGAAGGAAGGAAGCCAACTAGAATATGTTAGAAAATAAATCCACATTTTTTTTTTCAATTAAAAAAAAAAATTTATAGAGCAATTATGCATATTAAGGTGATAGATTTTTTTAATATAAAATTTATTATATATTAAGCAAATTTTTCCAATGGCTTCTAATACTTAAATTCACTATAATCGGCTTGTATGCATTTCACTGCTGCTTGTCCAACATAATAAGTAGACTTTACCCAACAAATTTATAAAACATGTTTGTAATATTTCAATGAATATTTAAAATTTTTATCAATAAAATAAGGACCTACTAATATAATAAATTAGAATTGTTGTTTTCGTTTGTATGCTTGGAATTTTTTACTAGATCACGCATAAACGGCTAAAACCAACTATAGATAGACAATAACCTGAACTAACACATAGTCTACGTAAATATCGATAATTACGAGATGTCTCGGGCACACGCTACAACTAGCATGTTCGTGCAAAAAAAGAACATAATAAAATTTTCAACATAAGCCCAACAAAAAATTTTTAATCTCTTAATTTATTTTGTTTAATTTTTGGACTAGTTTTTTATAGCACCACGCTATACGCAGTGTTTATTGATAATAAAGATCAGCTTTAAAAATAAAAAAAAATAAAATTTTAGGCGTTTATTATTGGTTTCGATGCTCAGAGTCAATAGCTAGGAAACAATAGCTGCGAGACACGAGTTGAAAAGCAACTCAATCTACAAAAGCTCTAAAACCCTTTTTGCTTTAACACAACCACTAGTACAACAAATAAAAGCAAAATATCCTAATTATGTGATCTTCAAATAAGTCATATAAAATGTAACATACTGTCCCCAATAAACTTGTTATAAAGATTTTTGGTTGTGAAAAGCATCACTGATAAAAGATTGTTAACATTAATTTTTTGTAGTTGTTTCCGGCTGTTTTGTATTAAATATTGGAAATAATTGTATGTTTTTATGTCGGTTAAAGTAATAAATGATTTACAGAAAATACGTTTTTTAATAAGACTCGACAAATCTGCCGGAATGACCAGAATTTTGGCTTAATTACCACACAAATGTCATGACATTTTAGTATTTAAAAAAAAATGTTACATATCGACTCTTCCGGTGGACTAGTCAGTAATGTGCTGGTCTGCTAGGTTGGGGGTTCGATTCCCGCCAGAGACTGCTTCTTATTCTCTTCTATTCTCTTACTATTCTATTCATATGAAAGCCAATTGATTATAAGTGTTTACCTGTCGTGGGTTTGGCCTTTTAGTGCTCCTCCTTTCTCCCTAACTTAACCTAACCTAAGTGGAATGCTAACTTCAAAATAAGTAGTCGTTGGTGCTGTACTAATAAAGACCAGCAAGTAATTCAAAGGAGACAAATCAAACGAGGTAGTAAAATTATAGGTTGTTTACTGAAGATAACTTAGTAAAAATTTGGCTCGACATTGTTATGAGATTTTTGGCTGTATGGTATGGTGAATCGTCTTGTTGGAGCAATCCTATTCTTAACAAGTAAGAGTTCATATATACACTTGACAACGTAAAGTTATGTAACAGCAATAAAAATAATAATAACAACCATTCATATATATGTTTCATTATATTTATAATGACTTTATCCGCTTAAAAATATCCCATTGCAAAATTATAAATTGAGTCCATGTATGTCTGTTACAAAAAAAAATATATTAAAGAATAAAAAAAAATAAAAAAAAATAAATAAATAAAATAAAATAAAAATAAATAAAAAAAAATATTTTTTTTTATCTTAACGTGGACTTGAACCTACGTTCATTCAATTTGTATTGGTGTGAATAGATGAGGTGGTCTAGGTTTCTTCATCATATCTCAGTTATTTATGGATCGATTTTTCTGATTTTCAATACCGATCTGCTCCCGAATATTTCTGATATTTTTTTACCTTAAAAGGGTCTTGGAAATGTCTGGGGGCTTCAAAAGTTTCAACATACACACGGACGGACTGATAATGTTTAAATGACTTCCCTGTTCATAAGCTTTCAGAAAATATATACTTTATGGAGTCGGAAATGAAAATACGCTTACACTTACTGTGAAGGGTATAATTATTTGCAATGAATCAACAAAAACAAATCACCAAATACTTGCGTGTTGCGTTAGTCATTAACGATAAAGTTGGCACCAGTTTTTGATCATAATACAAATAGGCCGATGACGCCTTAGACATGTAAACCATGTAAAACTACAGATCTTCAACCAATTTATTACCTGAACATTTAAAAAAAATGCTAAAAAGTGTTCTCAGCAATTTGTTTATTGTCTGTACGTTGAAGTGATGAAGAATTTGATTTGGAGTAAAAAATCTTGCAGCTTTAATGCAGGAACTAATGGAACTTAAGCGTTTTGGGAGGAAACTGATGGCCTTAAAAACTATGTTTTCTTTGTGCATACTTTACTACCCCTTGAGCCAAGCAACAATAATTTTGTAAAAATAACTATCGAGTATTTTTATGTTTTATCAAAAGAGAAATTTTATAAACAATTTTTACAAATTATAAATCAGCTGTTAAGTTTGTTAATTAAGTTTGAATAATTTTTCTTAAAACTTTTCAAAAATTTTATTTTTAAAATTTTTTTTTTCTTTTAAATTTTATTTCTTATATAAAACGTCTATAAATTTTGAATAGAGATTTTTTAACAACATATACAAAACAACATCGACTTTTGTCCAAAACATATAACCTGGTAAATTGTTTATCATCAACAGAAAATTATTATCGAATTAAAATAATTTCCCAAGATTACCAACCAAGTCATTGGGAAATTCTGATTAATTTTCAAATAGATGAAATTATTTTCAGTATGTGCCAATGTGTGATGAAAATGTTTCTTAGTTTGAAGAACATAATTTGTTGATGCATAAGCAAATAAAATTTCCCTTAATTTCAAGATGGCAAGAGAGATTTCTAAAAGTTTTCTTGACGTAGCAAATCAAAGAAAATAGAGACAAGGAAACAGAAAGAAATACACAAAAAAAAGGCAAATAAAACATCCGTTTAAGTTTCTTGTTTGTTTACTGGCAAAAGAAAAAATATTAAAAAAAAAACAGAAAATTTAACATGTTTGCAGTTAATCCTTCTTCTATACAGTTCATTTAATGGAGGCCAGCAGAAATTTGAAACAAACTTTTCTTCAAAACAACAACAGTAAAATTACCAGCAAATTCAATTCATTTCAATTACTTATCCTTCAATACGCTGTAGATAATGCTATCGACCAACTGACAGCAACTAAACAACTAGATAGTGGAAGGAAAAAAAAACTTAAATGCGTATAAGAGGAGAACGAATAAATTCAGAAATAAAATTAATTTATTTTTATTTTATTTATTCTTAGTTTTCAGCATTTGTTGTTATGTTTGGATGTATTTGTGTGTTACTGCTATTGTTGACAACATAATTTAATTTTGTTATAGTTTTCTTTTAGCCATTCAACACTTTATGTATTTTAGTTTCGACTATTTTCAGCTGGCAAAAACATAGGAACTAAGAGCAGACAAGTTACAAGAAAGCAAACGGAATTTTTTATTCTTTTACTTAAATAATTACTAGTTGTTTGCAAAGCCTTTTTTGATTATATTTCCGTTTAGAGTTTTTTTTAATAGTGCTTTTATTTCTTTTATTCGTCGTATTTTTCGCCCTTTTACTGTATTCAAAATTGACATCCTACTTACAGCAAAGTTTAAATAATTTTTAAACATTAACCCTTGTAGGAATTTTGAAATGAAAATTTTTGTACAATTGGATACAAAAAAAGAGAAAGACCTTTTTAAATACTATAATCTTTCTTAAAATCAAGTTGTATTTATGAAAAATGTGTTAAGGTTACAATAACCTATAACAGATTTTATTGTGAACACAAAAAGAATGGCTAGACAAATAGAAAGACGACGTATCCAACGGATCTGTGTCCTCGTCGATGTACTACTCTTTTGGGCATCTATTTCGATGCGTTCTAAAATATTTTTTAAGAGAACTTCGATGTGAAATTAAATTTACTTACAAATTTTTGCCTCGGAATGCTTCACAATTGCAATAATATGCTACAAAATCCAATTTCATTATAAATGTTTAAATTAAAGGATTCGAAATTGATAATAACTACCAAACTTGGGGTACCAAAAAAGTCAGATGTTAGTTGATGCAGTAACTGCATCTGTTACAATTATACTTTTTCAGAAGTACTCTGTGATATGGAATAACTTACAGAGTATCGTTCTAGAAGCCTTTTTGGGGTTACAAGCACAGCTATTTTTTTATGAAAGACGGATTAATAGCTTTTACCGCAAGAGAGAGATTGGTGACACTGCGGATTTGATGGGTTTTCATCTACTTGTAAGGTGTTTTGAATATAGGGGCTTATGTCAAAAAAACCACAACACATTCAGAAACTTAATCGGAATATTCGAACTTAAAATCGATATTTTGGCTTCAAAAATGTTGTGCAATATTATGAAAAGGGTCCTGGAAAGGTTAGTCAAATTCAAACATGAAATAAATATGTATAATATTATACAATATTTTATATTTTTTTTTAAATATATATTATTCGTCCTTTAAGTTTGTCATTGTGTCATTCCAAACGGGTTAAATATGTATATAGTTGCCATCATTTTTCATTATAGTAATTGCCAATTATTTTTCCCTTTAAGCTGCCTTAACTTATTTTAAAACAAAACACTTCATCCATTTGTGCTTCATTGCCCAAATTGTTTGCTTTTTACTAATTTAGTAGATGAAATTCTATCACTTGAAAGTTAAAAATAAAGCTGGCTAAAATAAGAAAGTAAAACAGATTTCTGAAACAATATTTGCTACAGCTAGTATTTGGGGTCTTAAGCCACCATGAGGATAAAACATTTAATAACTTACGTTTAAAAATTTTTTTTTTTTATTTAGATTATAATTTTTATTGCTAGTACTGAAAATTATATCACTAAGATGACCATAATTGTTGGCTTCACAACGATGGGCTCGCTTTGGAGCCATTTTTTTTAACACCTTTCTGTAGCGCTGTAGCGCTCTATTTTTTGAAACAATATTATCTTTGGGTAAAAGGTTTGCCATGCGCTTGCGTACATATACTCGCTTTTTTAAATAACCCTAAAGAAAATAATCGGATACTAAAAAGTCTAACTTAAACGCTGGCCAATTAATTTCAAATCTCTGAAAATTATTTTTGCTCCAAAAATTTTACTTACACAGGGGTTTCCTCATACTGAATCTACATCTTAGGTAAATTTAATGATATTTAAAGTTATAATGCCATATTATATTTCACACTTATGTAAGTGCAATAAACGTTGCAAAAATGTGGTTGGATTTTTAGGACCACAGAATATATAGTTCCGCCATTGAAATGAAAATGGTCTTCATCAGATTTTCCATAAAGTTGATTAATTTGCTGCTTTGAATCTAAATTTGAAATCTAATTGAAAACTTAAAAGTTGCTGATAATACAACGGCCTTATTTTTTGCTCAAATTGCATTTTTTATGATAATAACAGTGACTTACAAATCATTTCTAGCAGAGCAGAATGCTTTTCGGTAAATTTTTTTGTTATTTTAAAACACTTTTCTCTGCATGTTCAATATTTCTCGCAGTGTCATTTAAAAGTGGTCTATTGGTTCCCTTACGATACCGTGCTGATGGTGAAGATGCTTTTAGCAACGAATTATTCCTTCAGATGGTGAACTTCTGACGTCAATATATCGGCAATATGCTACTTGCGTTGTTATAATTGATCAATAATTTAAATAATAAAATTCTAATATTTTGGTTGATTGTAAAGTTATGAATCTCTCCAATTATTTTGTCCAGATGTTGATATAATCTGGAAAAACTAAATAAGAAAACATAAACGAAAAAACTATTAAACTCCTAAATCCAATTGTGACTTTAGCTCATCCACAGTCAAAAATTATTTAAAAATGTATTTAAATAGAACACTTATACATACAACTATGATTTCAATACTATCAGTCGAAATATGAATATAGAAAGCATTACAATAATGTACTAGAAAAATTAACATGAAGAGAATGGCAGGTGATAAAAAATGAAAGTCAATATTGGTTATGTATGCTTTGCTTTCTTAATTATATTTTTATTAAATTATGACACAAAAATATTAGTTTTAAATTACATACCGATAAAGAATACTGATAACGTAGAGGTAGATTTTTTGGAAAATGTATTCCGCTAGCCTGTTAGCGGAATAATTTATCAGAGTTCTTGAAAATTTACAATTTAATTTATATTAGAAATATTTTTAGAAAACTTATTATCTTATGGAAATCAATGTAAGCCAGACTGAATAGTTTGCAATAAAAAGGAAAAAAAATTACATAAAAAATTCCTAATAAGAACTGAAACTTTAAGGTTTTAATTTACGAACAACTGTACATTGTCTCCAGCAAACATTGATCGCCTTCAAAAAGTCACACAAACTTTTTATTTAGTATCGAATATGACATTCTTCTTTTAACAAAACATGACAATTAAAAATTATTTTATTTTTAATTCATAAAAGTAGAAGCGAGAAAATGACACAATTGTATTTGAAATGGAAAAAATATGTTGAGACCCCAATACAGCATAAAATCCTAACAAAAAGTTATAAATCTTAGAACACACACACAACAACACGGACAGGTGTTGATAAGTAGATAGATACAGCGATACAAAAACATGCATTTAAATTAAAAAAAAACACTAAACAAAAACAACTGTGTCTTAATGTTTGCAGCAATGCATTTCAGTTGAATCAGCAACTAACACAAATTTGCCAAGACAACATCTTGGCAAATATAGAATGAAGTACCAGCACCATCAGCAGCAAAACAACAGCAGCCGTATCAGTAACAACAACATTAATAAAAACACAAAATTTTGTCAAAATGAGAATAAGTTGAAGCAAAATACTAAGATAAAAGAAACTAAACTCTTATACACTGCTACAACAATTATAAATAGTTGTAGAAAAGCCATTGACAACACCTGCAGCATTGACACAATCTATGTTACAACTTTTTACCTGACGATTCACTTATTCACTAGCTTTTATCACACAAACAAACAAACAAACAGGATTATAGATATATCAAATGTATTTTATTTAAGTATATGCGACAATTTTAGATGCTGTTTACTCGTTCGTATAAGTATGTCTTTATATAAGAGTATGTGTGTGTCTCTTTCTCTCTGCATGTATTAGTTTATGTAGTTGTTGATACACTGCAAATTTCAATACATTTTGGTATTCTATATTCCTCTTTCTAAGTGCTTTTTTCAATACAAGAAGTTGCGGTATATATTTCATTTTGGTAGATCCGACTGCATTACTTCAGGTGCCTTTTTTTACCTTCTTTAAACACACTCACACAAACACTAATAGATCTATGTAACGGCAACTAAATCTATGTTTAAAACATTCTTACAAAGTAGAACAAATCGTTTGACAATGCAGCAAAAAAGATACAGACAAACAATAACGAAAAGGATAGAAGAGAAGATGAAAACAAATTTTGTATTACAAAAAAGAGAATACAAGTATCAAGCAGGAATATCAGTATGTATGTATATATATATATGTTGTTTTAGTTGTTGCTTTTAAGTATAGTGTGTATTATATCTCATAGAGTTGTTGCTACATTCGAGTAATATTTGACAAATTCTCAACAGTATTTTTTTTTTTGCTGTTGCTGCATCTTCATCATATTGTTGCTCTGCTGGCTGGTTTGTTTTTAAGTGGCTGAGGATGTGGAAAACGATACTTGTGTAATGTTGCTGATTTAACTTAATGACAAATTCCATTATTGAAGTGATGGGTAAATTTGTCTATATTGTAGTAAAATACCAATAGATTTTAGTTGTAGTTTTTCTGTGCTTAAAATTTATTTAAATATGTTTTTTATAGACCTGGGCAACAATAGTTGATTCTTAAAGAGTTATTCTTAGAAGTAAATGTATATAGTCTGCTGACTATGGAGGAATATTACACAACTTTTGAAATTTTTTGTATGCATGACGGAGGCACATGCCAGAGGCACTGAAGTCGGTAAAGTGACAAAAATATTATGGGGTGACCCAAATCTTGAGAAATTAGAGGAAATTCTGAGACTAAGGAGACTAACAAGTGTGATTACAGGTCATACGGAGTTGAAAACCCATCTAGCTTGCATGAAATCGTCTGAGGAAACGACATGTAGAGCATGCGAGGAAGAGGATAAAACTGTGATACACTATCTCTGTCATTGTCCTGAGTTTGGGCATTTTAGACGAGAGAATTTTACAGTGGATACTATGCCAAATTTGGAGTACCTGGGGAACTCTAACTGGAGATCCATAAGAAATTACATTGAGGGGACTGAGTTCTTGGACTAGTCCGTTACTTATGGGAAATTATAATTATGAATTTTGTTTGGGAATTCCGGTTCCCACAGGGAGCGCACAACATGCTAACTGGGCATAAGTGTATACCTTTCATGGGTTTGTGCTTTTAGTGCCACTCCTTTTCAACCTCACCTAACCTAGCCTAACCTTACCATTTAAAATGTTCTTCTTATGTTTCAATAATTTATGCAAAAATTTATTTTTCTCGTATATATGGAATCGAGTATGTAATTTCTATTGACTCTCCGGTATTCTCCTAGTTAAAGGCCAGTTTTTTACAACATTCTCTAAAACATTTGCAGATGGACTTATATTAGGTCTCCCTCTGACGTAGATTTTGCTATTGAGAGGTTAAAATTTTTTGCTTAGCCAGCAAACCAGACTTTAATACTTTTATTCGCAGGGTCTGAAGGTTTATATTGGGAAAATTTGGTTCACCTACGATTTGAAAATAATTGTTAAGATATTTTTATTTCTCCATATGCCCTTTAATATCTACGAAGATTTTAACTTATTTGTTTTCACATGATTGAGATTTATGCTTCGCTATCTTCAAGTAGCCAAGGTGCTCCAGTAAGATGGCAGTTGAAACAAATATATTTGAGTATTTTTTATTTTTGTTTAGATCTTAACGTTGCTGCGGGAAATAGAATAAAACCTCTGAGTTGCGTAATACATCTATATCCTCAAAGTTTAATAAATTTACGGCAGCCGTTAAGTTAAAGTCTGCTGAAAACAAAATTTCTAAATTCTTTTGAAATTCTGTTCGCTTTTTTAATGAAAATTACTGCAAGTATAAGACTACCGAGCTTCTTAAGATTACAATATTTTGTTTGTAAATTCAAACTAACTTTTATTTAAAAATTATTAAAAATATTAAAAATTTTTTTTTTTTTGATTTTATACTAAAACTAGCTAAAATGACAAACGTTGTTTTTCCATATAAATTATTTCTGGAAAATATTTTTTACATTAAAAAAAAACGTTAACCATATATTTTCTGCGATATGCAGATCTATTTTAGTTTAAAATTTCATTGAAGTCAATACGTTAGGTGAGGCACAAATTGTTCCGTGGAGTGAGTCACCCTAAATATTCAGGACTATGAAAAATAGATCTTGACCGACTCCTAAATGTTTATTTCTGCATTGGCTGGACTATAAATTGTGTTCAATTTAAAGAAAAATGCTTAAAACATTATTAATACGGGAACATTATTATCGTAGACGTGGTTGAAAAGAGGAATCTTAATAGTCATATCAGAATCTGAGTTATATCATGTGAAAGTTGCAAGAAGATCGGTCAAGCAGTCTGACGTACCTAAGTGGTAGTTTAAAAATGTGTACCTTTGAGGAGTATGAAAAATAGATATTGATCAATTCCGAGACCTTCCTGATATGCAAACAAAATTTTATTTTAATCGGTTGAGCCATTTCGGAGGAATTTAATCACAAACACCACGACACGAGAATTTTATATATTAGATTTAAAAAAAAGTTTAATTATCAAGATTTAAAATTCATTTGATTTTTCAGCCAAATTTCCGTTTATAATTTCTACAATATTCATTTACAATCCCATAACGTATCTACATTCTGAATGCTTATGACCAGCAATATCCGACTAAACCTTTGCCAGTATGATGGTTTTAATCAACTCTTGAAGTCCCTACATGTTTTGCAGGATTAATTATGCGGTAAAAAAATTAAAATTAGCTAAAAACCTTATGTCAAATTTTATTAAAAATAATACACCTGTTGAAGATTTTTATGTGGCCGATAGACAGGATCATATTCAAAAACCATACCGGCAAAAAAAAATAAACGAAATTTGCCAGGAAATTTCTTATGTGACAAGCTATTGCAGTTATGTAGTTTGTAACATCAGGCATGATAAGCACTAAACTATTATATATATTACGAATAGTTCATAAAAACAGCTTTTAACATTTTTTACATTCTTAAAACAGTGCCTTCGTATTTCTTGGCCAATTTTTCATCATGGAAAAAAGACAATTAAGTGGTATTTAGACAATAATGGCAATCCCACATATCCCAGGACATGTAAAATTTAAATCATAAGTGCACAGACAATCTTATCCTAAAACGTAAAAAAGCAACTATAAAATCTTTAATGTGAGATTTTCCGGAAAAAGTGTATACATTTTTTAATACCAAGTAAAACGAAAATATTGTATTGTTAAATTAATTCGTACTATATTTAAATAAGTTTAATTATGGTTGAGGATTTCTATATTGAAAATTTTAAATTTTATTTAACATAATACGATTATAAGTTTATTCTGAAAAACACTTTATGTACATGAAGGTGAAGGGTTTATCAGGATCGGATGGCCGAACACAGAACTTTTATTTGTTTAGTTTGTAATCTTTGCAAAGTTGTAGTTTGACAGCTGTTAAATGCAAATTTGATATTGATTTGCATAAACGTCTTTATGTCAAAATTGCTAATAACAAAAATAATATTAAGCAGCACACAATTTTTATTTTATTATTTTAGCCTAGAAAATTGTTTTACAAATGCCCTTCTTATTTTTCAATTTACAGGTAGAAGTACTCTAAGCAAAACTATTTTTTTCATGCTATTTCGTCAAAATGTTAGCACAATTATGCGGATAAACAGCTGATACATCAAAAAACAATCTCTATATAAGCATGGAACATGTGCATCAAGTACGGCAAAAACTAATAAGAGCTAAAGGCGGCGCTAAATACAAAAAAAAAAATCGTCAATTGCTTTAACCCTCCGTTAGTCGCAATCTTTTTCAATTTAGACTAGTCGCAATGTATCAAATTGATATTAATAAAGAATAGTAACAAAAACTCGCGTTTAAAAATAATCTCTTCACTTTTTATTTTAGAAACACAAAAAAATATTAAATTCAAAGTATTTAACAAAAATAAAATTGCGGTAAAAATACATTTTCATCGAACAATAGCTTAAAAACTCTAGATCACAAAAAGTATGAATATTAAAGAAACAGACTTGTATGATATGTTTATTAATAGCTATCATCATCCGAAAGATGGTGCAATGGATTCGTTATAATTAAATATAGCATAATTATCACATAAGCTTTTTATATGCTGTAAACAAATAGGCTTATAACATTTTTTGTCATCACTAAGTGAAATTTTTCAATATCGTATCCATTTGTGCTAAACATATCATACAGGCTTTGCCTATTACTTTGGTGTACACTCGCCAAGATAAGAAGACCAATAAATGCTTTAAGTTCAATTTTGTCAACTGACTTTGCATCTAGTTCTCTCTGAAAAGACCTTTGAAGACTTTAAATACACTGGTTAGTATATTCTACAATATTAGTCAAAATGTCATCTATAAAAAGAAAGCTCCAACATTCTAAAGGCGTTGTGGTGAATCTAGCAGGTCCTTTAACTCACGGAAGCTTCCGAATCAAATTGAGACTTCCTTGTTTTACTCTTTGTGATGGCTCATCATTATTCCATTGTTTATTTTTATCCTTTCTAACAAAAAAATTTGCATATTCCTCAGTTCGGTCGTCATCCCATTCATCGGCGTCTTCCTCTGTATCTGAATTTTCTTGTCAGTTTTCGACCATATCTTCGTCAGTTTTTATCTCCAAAATCCTCTTCTGAACCGGTATTCTCTTCTAAAGGAACTTTTTGGATTTCGGCTATATGCTTGGTATTACAAATATCAAAATTTTGTCGTTCACTATTCAGTCTACTTCTAATATCACAATGTATCAATTTGAACTTATTAAAAATATATATGTATATATTTATATAGCCAATAAAAAATAATGTAACGAGTATAAATGTTAAAATTTTACTTACATATATACATATGATGCATATATCAAATATTCACTTTATTAAAAATTAAAATTGAAACGGGAACGCTCGCAATGTATCAAATTGATCAAATCGGCTACCACCTACTTTTGTCAAAATTAAATCAAATATTAAACACATAAACAAGTGAATGAAGCAAAAATATTAAGATACATGAAGTGTCAAAAAAATTGTATCTAATGGAAAAAATTTACAATAAAAAAATTGTTGCTTGTATCAACCAGATCAGTTGCGACTAACGGAGGGTTAAGCAGCATCGCTTATGTTTAAAAATCTTTTAGCGCAAAGAATACATTTTTTTCCTTTTCAGCTACTTTAGCAAACTTTCCCTATTTATAGCTGAAAAATACCTTCAAGTCAAATGTCTTACATGATTTTACCTTCAAAGTAAAGCATGAAATATATACTAGATAACTTTCCCTAAAATTTTAGTGCAAAAATAAAAGAATAAGTATAAAACCTTGTTTTTCTGTGATAAAGGGAAAAACGAACACAACGAAACTTGAAACAAAAAAAAAAGATAATGTCATTTTGATATTTTATTTTTAGGTTGCATTTAGTTATTCGAAGGTAAAAACTAAAACTTTTCTTTATGCAAAAATTATGTTTTAGCCTAAAGCTTAAAGAGTTTTTTTTTTCATATTCTATAAAAAGAGAAATTCGCAAAACTATGTTAGTAAAACAAAACCTTAAATATTCCACATAAATTGATAATACTTAATAAAGTCCATGAATTATTAACTGCAAGGCAAGAATTATTATTCATTATTAGCCTCATATACTATTTAAAACAATTTTTTGTTGCATCTCTGCTTTCAGTTTGTGTAAGAGGAGATACAAAATTTGAGTTAATTTTATCCTGAAATATGGCTTTAAACTTTAGACTTCACAGCGAATAAAAAAAATGCATTGTTTGGTTTCATATAAAAATTAATTTATGACTCAACTTTTATTATTTGTAGTTTATTTTGCATAAATGAAATGAAAAACAGAGTTGTCAGCGGATAAAAAATAACGATTTTTATATTGTACTTTTATAGTTTTTGAAACAATCTTTAAAACAAATATTTTTAGTGCATGCATGTGTGCAGTTAAAAATAAAATAAGTAAATACAAGTTTAAATGCCAATAAAAAAGCTAAATGATAAATAGTTGTATTTATCATTGCCAAACATGCAGACTTACAATCAAACTCACACCGACAAACATATGGAAACACGAGTCTTGTGAATGGAAGAGGAGATCAACACGCTCAAATGTTAGTCGCAACGAGGGTTGTATTAAAAGTTCATTAATTAAAAGTAATTTGCAGAATGATTTCTTTAAAGTGTGCAATTTTGAGAGTGAAATTATATAATTTCAACATTTCAATATGACATGACCAAAAACTCATTACTAAGTTAATAAGCTCTGAATACTTAAGCGGTAAAAAACTGATTTCTGAAATAAAGAATGTTTAAAATAAAAGTATCTTTTTAAAAACTTTTATAAAACTTAATTTCATTATGGTACTTTAGGATATAAGGAATATTTTTATTATATTATTATATATTTGGGTATTTCGATTATCTTAGCCAGACTAACAATTTTATAATACTTTATTCAAGGTTCCTCGGTTTATCACAGCAATATCTAGGACTTTGATGATGTGGAAAAAGTCAAATGAGTGAGATTTCAGTTTCAAGGCGGATATTTTTCAGGCTGATAATAACTGTATTACTTAACTTAATTCTCATTGCTACTTTGCTGAAACCAAAAAGGTTTAGCCCATAAGATGTTCACAATTATAACTCTGTGGTCCGCATGTAAAAACGAGAATATTCTAGTAACTATTAAAAACCGTTACTTAAAATAACTGAGTGAGGTGTTACTATCAAATAAAATTTAGGAAAAAAAAAGATACTCCCTAAAGTAAGCAGCTCATGATAAAATATTTTGTATATTAATGTGTATTACTTAACACGTTACTGTGAATCAATCTAGGAAAACGTTAAATACATAACAATTTTATTTAAACAAAATCTGTAACAATATTACACAAGCTCTTTACACCAACGCTAAATACCGAAAATCCCATGATGAATGATTGGTCAGTGACCCAATAAACATCAAAGCGATGGTGAATATGAGAACTAACTAACAGACTGAGAGATATTAATTACGCAAACTAAGTCTGTTCTTTCACACACATTTTTGTTGATAAGCAAAAAAAGTTAAATGATGTACAACCTGAAGCAGCTAAAGAAATTTCAGAAATAAATATCATTAAAACAAAAACCATAGGTACCAATATCACAACCTCTAATGGGTTTGAGATAAACAATCAATATCTGAACGATGTATCGTCCTTTTGTTTGAGCGCAGAAATTAAAAAAAAAATAAATAAATGCTGGTAACCAATCACTTAAAAGATTAAATGCAATCTACACTCAATGGCGTTCCCAGACCATTCTGCAATACTCCCTCTCCCCAAAATTAAATTTAACCTTAAATTTTAAATTAATTTTTTTATTAAATAAACAAATAATATTAGATAAACTAATGATATAAGGAAATTTTATTTAATGTTTTGCCACCTCAGGAAAAAATTTGTGGCTGCGCCAATGTGAACAAAGCTTTACGAATCTTGGAACGCAGCAGGCAAAGAGATGAATGCAGTTCAAGCACTTACCGACCGCTATATGCGCAGAATATTGAAAATATTCTGGCCAGCCGAAATCTTAAAATACCAGCTTGTGACATGGAACTAATCAAACCCTGATCAAGGACAAGATTCTGAGAAGAAAGTGGAGGAGGATAAGGCACGCATTAAGAATGCCTGACGAAAATATCAATAAAGCTGCAATGGAAAAGAACCTACGTGCAGATAACAGACAAGGTCAACCGATATATACAAAACAACGACAAGTCGAGATCGAAAGTGAGCTGAAAGTTAGAACCAGTTCAAAGTGCTAGCTTTAAATAAATTCAGTTTGAAACAATTGGTTACAACCCTATGCTACTTATAGGATCTAAAAAAACTCAATTATCGTGAATATTTACTTCCATTCAAGAAAAAAATAATGAAATATAAAATCCATTAAATAGCTGTAAAAAATTAGGAAAGGCAGCAACAATAACAAATTCAGTCTTTCTGTAAGAGACACTGAGTATTTTTTGAAAGACCTAAAAGGTTCTACGTTAGCGAATATTATATACTAGCCAAACCCGGCGCGCGTTGCTACGCCCCTTAATGAATCGAAATGCATTCTGAATTTTAATTGAATATCAAGTGCAGAAACCAAAAAATTTAATTTTTTTTATGGGCGTGGCATTGCCTAGTTTTCTAATCACGAAATTGTAAAGTCATAATAGCTCAATATGTGTGCAAAGTTTCAGAAGAATCGGACAAGTGCAAGTACCTCAAAATTATAACCCTTTTTATGCCCACTTTTCTAATCACGAAATTGTAAAGTCATAACAGCTCAATATGTGTGCAAAGTTTCAGAATAATCGGTCCAGTACAAGTACCTCAAAATGATACCTATTTTTTATGGGCGTGGCACTGCCCACTTTTCTAATCACGAAATTATATGGTTATAAAAGCTTAGTATGTGTGCAAAGTTTCAGAAAAATCGGTCCAGAGCAAGTACCTCAAAATAAAACTTTTTTAGGGGCGTGGCCCCGCCCACTTTTCTTATCACGAAATTATTTAGTCATGACAGCTCGATATGTGTGCAAAGTTTCAGAAAAATCGGTCAAGTGTAAGTAGCTTAAACTGATAACTAATTTTTATGGGCGTGGCCCCGCCCACTTTTTTCCACCCATAAACACTCCCTGGTATGTGTACAACAACTTGCCAAAGTTTGAGTTTGTGTTTACAGTTTCGGAGTCTATAGCTAACACACACACACACACACACACAGAGTTTCACTTTTATATATATAGATGTAGATAAAAATAGTTTGTCTTAAACACGCCTTTAAAATGTCATATACAGTGTTCTACTGATGTCCAATTATTATGCAACTTCAAATGCATATATGCCTAACTAATTTAATAGACGACTTTCTATTTTAATGGGGTTGTGTATATTGATTCTCGTACATCTTTCTGCATATGACATGACTGATTGGCCATTTATAACCCTTTTTTATGCTACAGACAATAATCCAGCTGATGATTTTATTATTTTATATGACCAGTTTATAATATTTTATTTTATGTCATATATCATGATTTTAAAAATGTGTAATAAATTACGTTACCAATAAACTACAAACAAGTAAAAACAACAAAAAACTGTCTCCTCTATATGTGAGTGTATCAATGTATCAGTGTATCAGTCATATATTTATCTAAATAAACAATTTTCTGAAGTTTATTATAGAATATAAATTATTGATATTGTATATGTATGTCTGCATGTGTTTATTGTATCAAAAAATAAAAAATTTTTAGTTTATTTAAATTTATATTTTTACAAATTTGTATATTTCCCAATAGATACAAATTGACACATCATTTGTTATTGTTATGGGGAAAATTTATATTAATAAGATTTCTTTAGTGCTCATTTAAGAACCCTGAGCATGTACGTTAAACAATATATAATGATGTACATGAAAGATATTGATAATTTTAAAATACTGAAAATAAAGATTTATCAATACTGAGTGTCACTTACATTAAAATATTTCGGATTTCTAAAAAGCTTTAAACTATTTATTAAAATAAATAAATATGTATTGTATTTGTTATTGAAATTTTATGAGTAAACTATAAGCAAGGATTTTTATAAATTTTCTGTTACATAGAATACATCAGTTCTTAAACTGCTTGAAAATGTAAACACCTTTGCAGACCTAAGACATAGAGAAGGATTATGACTTTTAAATGGTATTTGGTTGGGATTAAAATATTTGCATAGGTTAGCTTCAAGCAAAAACAAGGTAATGACTTGCTCTTACTAAATAACATACTTTGTAACTACTACTAAAGGGTTTTTAAACAGGCACGCTACAAAAGTAGATCGATAGTGACAGCAAACGATGCCATTTTTTTCGTGCCGCTCTTTTGACATTTCTCTTCAGTAAGGTTGCCATTTCATGATGGAAAGATATACGAACCAAAAACGAGTCGATATTATCAAAATTTACTAACGAAGTTCGGAGTCAGTGACCTCAACGTTAAGAGTGCTACGTCCAATTTATGGTAATTTATCATTTCTGGCTGAATGGCTTCGTCAATAAGAAAAATTTGAGTTATTGGTCAGACAGCAATCCACACGTACTCCATGAGTCATCATTGCATCCCGAAAAAATTACGGTTTGGTGCAGGTTACTGGCCGACGGCGTCGTACTTCTTCCGTGATGATCAAGACCGGCACGTTATTGTGAATGGGAATCGCTACCGTTCAATGATAACAAAATATTTTTGGCCTCAATTGGATGATATGGACTTGAAGGACATGTGGTTCCAACAGGACGGCGCCACAAGCCACACAGCGAATGCACAATCAATTAATTGGAAATTAAGTTTAGAGAACGTGTTATTTCAAGAAATAGTCCAGCCTACTCAGTCGTGCGATTTGACGCTGTTAGACTATTTCCTGTGGGGCTACGTCAAGTCTATGGTCTGTGCCAACAAGCCAGCGACGATTAATGAACTTCGTACGAATTTCGAACGTGAAATTACTAGAATCGCCCGATTTATGCTTGAAAACCGTCGAAAATCGAGTTCAGCGTCTGGACTTCTGCAAGCGTGCCCGTGGTGGCAATGCAAAATATATCGAGTTCCATACATAATGGCATCGAACGTACTTTCACAGGAATAAAGAATTTTATTTGAAAAACCCTTTGCATATTCTCCACCCATACATATTCTTAACCCAAATTTTTGACCTTAAACCATAATCCAAACCAAACTTCTTCTGTAACATGCATTTGTTTAGAAAACGTATCCAAAAGCAGTATTTAAACTTACATTAATTTTAACAAATACATAAATTTTATACTGGCAATATCAGCAACTTCCTTGTGTGTATAATATTTTATATAATATTTTTTTTATAGTAAGAAGAAACAATTCCATTTTCCTTGGGAGCAGAAGTGTAATTCAAGTATTTTATTTATATCAAAAAAGAACAACTCACAAAACATAATTGATTTCAAATTTTTTAATAAACCTTTTAATCATTCATCATTTTACGAACTCTTTTAAATCAATGTAAACTATGCCTTTTCAGCTCAAAAAATTAACACAATGTTTTGTTTCTTTTCATAGTTCTGACAACATCTAGCTGCACAAGACGTAAAAAAAAGAAAATAAAATATGGTCTCACATTAGTGTAGCTTTTAAATAGGTTTTTTTTAAATAATAAAGAAAAAAAAATAATTAGAGTTTTTGCGTATAACATTAAGAATTTTTGTTTAACAATTTTTTTGTAAAGCTTTATAAGGTTTTTTTTGCAAAGGACTGCAGGGATATCAACCGATTGATAAATACAGGGTATTTTTGTTCTGCTTATGTTAAGTTTTTTAGTATACAACCAGATGTGTGATATATGGCAATGCCAAAAATAAAGTTTACCATTTTACAATAAATAAATGAACAAACGAACAGCTCTTGCAAATCGTCAAACTTAATTATCAGAATAAGTGTTTTGAGAGAAATTTTCCTCAAATTAAGTCGATAGTATCCATAACTGACCTACCAAACATATCACTCAAACTGCTGTAACCAAATCACGCCAGTTTTCTTTTTTAGGACATTAGTCTATCAAATCGAATGCAAAGAAAAGCATAAAATATTGCTGCTGTATCACCCAGTGTCACTAACGGTTGTTCCTCTTAAAAAAATAATTAAAACCGTAATGGTATATTCAAAGAAGCAAAATACCATACATTGATTATTGACCTTCATTTACGCAATACAAAAGAATTAATTTTGGTTTACATGTAGTTTAAACAAGAAGGTTCCGCATGCCAAGCAGCACTCGTAGGATTTACAGGTTATAAAATAGACATGGGATTACCATTTTTGTGATAAGATAAATTTTTGTGAGGCGTTTATCTGGACTAAGGAATTAGCATACCTGCTAATCAAAAATAGGAATTTTAAAAGTCAGCTACTTGAAAATATTTTTGTTCTATATAAATGCTTAGTTTAATTTCTGTGATAAAATGAAAGGACTTTCAATATAAGTAAAAATCTGACGTGAACTAAGACATCATAATAAAATATGGCAGATACATATGTAGAATAAAGAGCAATTCTTTTTTGGAATGAACACCTACTCTAATTTATAATCTTTATTAAGAGCATTTTCATAAAAAAATTTTTAAAACTATTAAAATTTCAACTTTGAACTAAAATTTCTTAATATTGCCTATACCGATTTTAATTAAGTTAAAACTATAGCAAAGGGCAGAGAATATTTTCTAAATTAAAATTGAAAAAATATCTCATTTAGCTTAAAAGTTACAGAAATTTGGCCAATCAAAAATAATTTTTAACCACTGGCAACATTAACATCAAAAAAATTTTAAAAAGTAAATGGCATTTATTTATTAATTGCTTCAAATAATTACTTCATTCAGTCTTGCATATTTTTTATTTAATTCAAATTTTTACTTTTCAAAATTTAATCTCTAATTTTCAATATTCAAAGATTTAAAAAATGACAAAATATACTAATAATGTGCTCGAAGCGATATTATAGCATAAGAGTTCTTTTAAAACTTTTTACAATAAAATTAAAATTATATTTTTCTACACTCATTTTTATTTATTCTAACATTACCTTACAAACAATAAGTACACAGAAATATACACTATTTTATTTATCATGCACACATACATACATATAAGATAATTTTAATAGAACTTCTAATGAATTACTTATGTGAACTAATCTACTTATCTTTTATTTAGTGGCATGTAAATAAAAATTCCCTCATTTGTAGCACGTACAGTGTTCTTATTATATTAGCCACAAACAAACAAAAAACAAATTAAAATGTAACATGTCATATTGCCCTAAAATTATTTTTATGTAGGTGCTGTATAAGGACACCAATTTCTAAAGCAGCCATTCCCAATATGCACTTAATCCAAAAAGACTTTTTCATTAAATATTTTAATAAATTTCTTGTTATAAATTATAACTAAATTACTGTAGATCAGAAGGAAGCTTTGCTTTTGTATTACTATTAGAGTTTCACCTTATTTATGTATATCAATAGATTTGAAATTTCGTTTTTACTCTCGGTGAAACCCATATAATTTTCGACATTATATTTTTCATACAAATATGTTTAACACAAAGCAAATGAATTCCCAACTTAATGATTTAAATTTTATTCATTGAACTTACCAAAGTCTTCACATTGATAATTTACCTATTAAGAAACTATACAAAATATTTAGATAAAAAATGCTGTCAACTAATTTAAATAATAAAATAATTTAATATTGCTATAGTAAAGACAATATTGTGGTCGTGGTTGATAATATATTGGTTGATTATCTATTTACTAACTAGATCCTACTCTATTTCGATAAATTTTTTAATTAAAAATATTTTCTCACGAGTATTCTCTAAAAAATAAAGATTTCTTCCTCTGTCTTTCCAAGTACAATTAAAAAATTTTAATGCATATTTAGGAAATTTAATATACATTACATTATTTTTCACCCGGAAATCAGTTGAACAGTATTGGAATTATTAAAAGCATTCAAAAAAATTGTCCAACTAATGCCTTTTAGTAATGGTCTAACTAAAAATTAAGCACAAATCCTTTTTCCGTTGTCTTTCCTTTAATCACATGTTTCTTTAAGATTTCGAACTACTGCTTTGAGTAAAAAAAACATGTAAAACTAAATATTGTTTGTGATTTATTTTTCAAACGTTTGTGTTAATCATTCCTGGAGGACATAGAAGGAATTGTTTGACTACAAAAAAAACTTTACTAAAAACAAGATATGTATGAAGATAATGCCAAAAGACAATTGTTCCATTTAATATAATTCTTGCCTACTCTACCTACATGAGTTATGTTGGAAGACCAACCTCGGGCTTTCCCTAAAAGCTTTGTATGAATTTTAGTTACATTTAGAAAGCACATACATACATAAGTACGCATGTATGTATACGACATTATTAAGAGTAATGAGGAATAATCACCATCAAAAAAGAGTGAATTAATTAATAACTTGGTAGAAATTAAAATATAAATGAATATAATAAGTGAAAGTAAATGTGGGACTGGAACATTGTTGCAAATGGATCGTTACAATTTTGTAATTGTCTTTGCACAAAGAGACTTACCCTGAAGGAAAACTGGGGGCAAGTGTCTCCAAGTCACCAGTTTTGTCGACTATTGTGGTGACTTCTTGGCGACATTGTCAACAAAGTGTCTAAATTTTTTTTCATTTTCTTCAATGAGAAAATGAAAATAAGAGTTCTTATTAAATGAAATGTACCTAATTTACTTTTGATATTTGATATTTAATGAATTCTTTATTTTTTTTTAATAAAACATCATATTTAAACAAAAGTGTCATTAACGACGTCTATTTCAGAAAAGTATCAAAAGTGTAGACTAGAATTATTTAAATGTACTATTGAATCTCTGGTGACAATGTCTACATATGGTCCTAAAAGAACTACCTACTCAGTAGTACCAGTGTCAGTATTAGATTTCCAATGACACGCACATGTTAAATGTCTGTAGTAAAAAAGCATTGTCGGGGGTATAATAAGCCAGTAGTACTGGTGACAGTGTCAATAGTGAATCAGTACAGATTCACTACTGAAATTTACACCATAAAAATACCAAAAGTTTAGACTATAACTACTAAAATGAACTAGTGAATCTATGGTGAAAATGTCTACATATGGTCCTAAAAGAACTACCTACTCAGTAGTACCAGTGTCAGTAGTAGATTTCCAATGACACGCACATGGTAAATGTCTATAGTAAAAAAGCATTGTCGGGGGTATAATAAGCCAGTAGTACTGGTGACAGTGTCAACAGTGAATCAGTACTGACTCACTAGTGACATTTCCTACAGGGTATTTTTAGGATTAAATGTGTATGCAAGTTTTTATATGTGTGAGAGAAAAGAGTCAACTTAGTTTTTGAGAATGAGTTTGTTGGGACAATCGTAGATCAAGTGAAGTAAAATTTGTCTGAAATTTCTTGCTATTCCTCTAAAATTAAATATATCTTTTTGCAAAGCAAAAACGTAACAAAGTATGGACAAACTTCTTTCTTAGAAATGTTTTTCCGATTCAATCAAAAAAATTTTCTGATCCAAAAAATGCACAATTTCAGCCGGTTTGTTTAATTATGCCATTTGTGTATTTAAAAAAAATTAAAATATTGAAAGAAATTTACTGTACCCGTTTTATCTAAAAACAAAACAAACATTTTCGCTCACAAGTATTATTTAATATTATATTAAAAATAACATATCGACACAGTTAAACAAATTTTAAATTATGTAAATTTAATTTTCGTATTTTAATATTTTCTTAAAAATTAAAATAGAAATTTTTCTCTTTTATCTTATTGTAACAATGTTAATAAAATAAAAATGTCTGTTCGTTTATCGTTATTTTGTTACTCTTAAAGCTTATTGCGGAGTACAAAATGTAGCAGTGTGTTCTTTATTATAACTTACCTTGAAGTAATGAGTCAAATGAAATGAAATCAGCTGAAGAAATTAAAAACAAAACATCTTTAATATTGTTTTCGTAGAAAATGTTTTTAGTTTTTAAATTTCGAGCTTAGCAATTTGAAACCCAGGGCATGTAAAAAATAAATGGGTATGCAATAGGAACTGATATCGGTGTGTCTGATAAAATGGTTTAATTGGGCCTTTAATAAGGTCTTTTTATTACTGATTTTAATTTATTTCTTAATATTTTCATATGATGCGCTTATATAAATTTTTTAAATATTATTCTTTCCAATCTCAGAGTAAATTAGTAATGAAGTCTCTTTAACTTCTGCTTCGCTAAGAGATACATCAGACAACTTATGCCCCAGTGGAACTAATAAAGGTGCTCCCACTATTAAGTGAGCCAGGGTTAGAGTAATTATATCATCTTAGCTTTCATTTACTGATAATAAAACTCCCAAATTCAAACATGCTTCTGCTTAAGAAAGCATTGTAGAAAAGTCGTCATACGTAAATGTTAGTGCATTCAAAATTGTCTTTGAGCTTTATATGAAGCTTATATGTGTTAAGTCTTCATATGAAAAGCGCCTAGAGGTATAAAATATATGAATTGAAACACAAGGAATCTAGCTTGGGAAGGAAGTTTTTGCGTTTAGTTATAAAGATAATTTTTTTGTCAACTTCTAATAAATATCCAATCAGCAACTTACTGTGAAATTTTGTTATTATCTTATAGATTGATACTTGTATGAATATTCGTATTAAAGATTTTATTTTTAATAACAAACTTTGTTTTAGTGAATTGAATTATTATATATCAATATGTTTTGTATTAAAAAAAAATAGTTGCACTCGTGGGGCAGAATATTTCACTTAGAATGCCATGAAAGCACCTATTGTCAACTTAACGAGAATTTTATTTTTGTTTGTTTGTATCCAGCTTAAGGCCTTGAGAAAAGTTTGCTAAGCTGATCTTGTTAGTATATAAAAAATTAATACCCGGTTTATTTTTTACTTGGGAAAATATTAAATGACAAAAAAACGACCCCTTCTTTTAAATACTGGGTAGATATAAGACATAATTATTTTTTTCTTGTAAATTACAAAAAAAAAAAAAACTATATTATAATAAAGACAAACTCACAGTCATTATACAGCAATTAAACCCCTTTATATAATTTCGACAACAAAAAAAAAAACGCTTTTCGATGACTATCGTATTTATTGTAAAAGAAATCAACTTAAAATATTAAAATTACTTAACCCATCTACAAATATTTGTTCATAATGCATATTAAATAATATTTGTTATTTATAAAACCTAGAATCGTAATTAAAAAGCAATAGCAAATTGTTCTTAAAATATTGTCTGAATTAACCTTTTTATACTCTCTGTTTCACTAAAAGAAATATTTATTTCTTTCAATATGATCTAATAAAACATAAAATATAAATAAAATAAAATCATTTATAATAAAACTAATTAAGAGTTTTTAAAATGCGCCACTTACAGCAAGAGAAAAATTAAAAAACAGAACACGGTAACTATAAATATAACTAACACGGTAGCAAACTATATAAAATAAACACTAATAAAAATAAAGGAAGCAAATAAAAAAATCCTTGTCCATTTGAATAGTTTGCAGTCATAACCTGACATTAATTAGCATTTTCATTCAATGCACAAATGAACATTTGCACACGTATAAAAAGGAAACGGAACTAATGTTTCCTCTACACCTCTCTCACTCCCTATGAGGCTGTTTGTTTGAGTGTATACAAAAAGTGTTATGAACAAATGGAAAGTGAAAGAACTGAAAAGTGTTTGAATGCTCTGAAATACCGGAAAAATATTGCAACAATTGAACAAAATGAACGAACGAACCGTTTTGTTAAAGCTATTATGCATACATTTAAACACATACACACGTACAACTGTATGATTCCACACATTAGTTTAAATGTGTAGGAAACAAAATCCTGCTAAAGATTCCTTTCTCTCATTTTATTTCACCATGAGTATTATTATTGTTGTATTTATTGTTTTGTGATAGAGATGCAATAAAAATTGAAAGTTTTTGCAAAAAAGTAAAAAGAAATCACTGTGAAAATCAGAAGAAAAAAAACGAACTCAGTTGGAGAAGAAAAAACAAACATTAAAAGAACAACTTACACAGCAACTAAAACTCGGTCATACACAAGCATCAATTTAAATACATATGTATGTATGAGGATTACAGTTAGTCGCTGGGAATAGTTTGTTTGCAAAAAAAGTTTATAGTTTATAAAATTTATAAATTCTTTATATTAAAAGAAAATTTTATAATTCATTTAAGAGAAAGTTCTATATAAAATATTTTTTTTTAAAATAAAAAAAAATTTGTGTGATAAAAGTGTGATGATATGTGTGTTAAAATTGTGATAACTTTGCCCTATAGGTTTCTTAATTTATTAGAGAGCCTTAGAAACTTAGTCGGCTCTATAGAGATGGCAAAGTCAATTGCCGAAGTGTTTAAACATTAAATTAAAATACAACAAATAGCTTTTTTGTTAGTCTTATCACTAACCCATTTTATTTAAATCTTAACAACTTATATACTATTTTAATTTTGTATATTCTTATTCTATTTCTCCTATTCTATGTTAACTAATTGCCCTACTTAAAATTATTTGTTTACATAATTACTTATATTCTACTTACTATGACATCAATATCATATATTTAATTATTATGCATTCTAGTGACCGATATCAATTGACACCATTCACCTGAAATGCAAGTCATATACTTTTTATTCATATTTGTTTTTGTTTATATTCTATTGTATTTTCATTTTGGTTTGTCTTTCTTTTATTTTTTTATTTTTATGTATGTATGTTTGTGTATGCATGTATAATGCACTACATTTGTTTCAACATTAAAAAAGAGTCAAAATTTTAAAGTTTTTACTAAAATTTATGTTCTAAGTTCACTTTATTTTTAGCGAAACTTTTCAACAAGTTTTTGGTTTATTATATCGATTGAGCAACGGTAACATCTGTAATAAGTATTGCATAATATTGACTAGTTGATCAGTTAGTAAGTTCTTCTAGAAAAAGGAATCTTGTGTTAAAAATTAAGATTTTATGTCGACAGATAGGTTAGGTTAGGTAGAACAGGCAGCTGTTGTGCAGATCACTTGGGTCAATTATATTGATCCCTTTGTGATACCTGAAAAGTAAGAGTAAAATAGAAAAGAGAGAGGAAAAGCAGACAAGTCCAAAGTCTCTAGCGGGAATCGAACCCACAAACCCCAAACTAGCAGACCACCGGGGCACCCTTTGTCGATAGATTAACCCCACAGTTTTCTATAAAATCAATAGAACGTAATACCCTTTCTTAACTGATTGGGAACTCTGCTCTTTCTTACATACGATCGAGTTGGTAAAATTTTAAGAAATTACAACTGAAATGCATTATGCGTTTTACTTCCTTTTTACATCTTAGTAGAGCGTAGACCTTGAGCATGGCTTCTCTTGGCTAACTCATCTACCGTGAATCCATAATGCTATAGTTTTTCTTTTATTTATGTCCACCAGGCGTTATTCGGTCGTTTTTGATAGCTTCTCGGATTCCACTTTAGGTGCAATTTAGCTATGAATATTGACATTTTTTTAGGACTGTGACCTATCTACCTATATTATTTCTTTTAATCTATTTTCTTATCTTATCCCAGCTGTATGTTTAGTTTTGTTTGCAGATTTAGGGTTATTAATGTTACAAAAAACTTAAAAATTTGTCTTATGTGATTACAAGTGAAACATTTTATATTTTATACTGGCGGTTCCGGAAAGACAAACTAACTAAAAAATTATTTTCATTAACATTTCTATTTATATAATATTATCTATTGTAGTTTCTCTTTCTCTAATGTCTGTGGATGCATTTCTATTCCACAACTTCTGGTATTAGATATTTGAGTTGGCAAGATAGGGCATTTTTGTGTCGGTTTTCTATTTTATCCGAGAAAAAGTATGCTTTTGCAATAAAAAGTATATATGTATATGCTAGCCTACATCGATACCACATCACTTTAAAATCCATTCACCAGTTTTTGTGCTTATTGAGTTCAGTAAGACAAACGGAAAGACGGAATTTATTAGAATTAAAAAACTAATTCTACGTGTACGCTCAGGCTTGTTATAAAGACCTAGACTAAGTCTCGTTAACCCAAAAGATAGCAAGTTTTGATGCAAAGAAATTTTTCAGACACCTAAAGATCTCTTGTCTAATTAATCAATAAATAAAAAAAGATAAAAACTTACAAAATACCAGTAGTTTGTTCAGTGTCGTATTTACATCAGAAAAATTTTACTATTAAGTGTGCTAACATCCAAAAGCGCTATCTCAAGGAGAGTTAAATTAAGTCGAATTAAGTATTAAGCTTACATACCCAGAAAAAAAGCACACTACAAAATAATGTGTTGAAAGTACAAGAAAACCGTTCTTCACTACTTACAATTTGACATCTAAATCCATTAACACTGCTATGTCATTGTACTTACCACCCTCCGCTTACAAATAGGGAATCGTATAAGTACTTATAACGTTCGCTTATAAAAAGGGACTTAAATAAATACTTACTTTTATAGCAATAAACAAGTACTTGATTTAAATAACCTAAATATCCCACTAATAATATGGACAGAAATTATTTGATACTCTTTAAGATAAAAATATGATTTGATTATTTTGCAATACCTTATTTTGGAATTTAAAATCAGTAAAATCTATATGTCATCAGTTTGCTTATAAGTTGCTATGCTTATGAACTGCCTTGCCAAAACATTAATACTTATACTCTAAATGTCTTAAACTAAATAAGAATTATAAAAAATTGTGTATTTGAATGGCTTCTAACAAATTTCCCAAGACGAAATTGTATTGTGTATATTTCTAAGCAAATTTCTAAAAAAATTCTACTTATGTATTACGTTACAAATCTAGTCATTACTAAAAAACTTCTTAGATATACAGACGATGTTAAATAGTCATTGAAAAGTATGTTGTTTAGTAATAGCATGTCATTACCTAGTTTTTGCTGAGTACAGAGTAATTGTCTAAATTATGTAAATATTAAGTTTAAAATTACGTTACAATTAATTTTTTGTTTAACATTTTTTAACTGCGACAAAAATTTAAAAAAAAATTCGATATATTTAAAATTCTTTTTTAATTTTCTTCCTTTCACTCATTGTATTACCAAAATATTAAAAACATATAAAAGGAAACCACTGAGCTAAAATCAGTAGGCAAAACAAAAATATAACAGGTAAGAAAGTTATGGTCAATCAAACACGACCGTAGTATACCCCACACCATTTATGTGTGTATAACAAAATTACAATAGAATTAGAATTCTATAGGGAATTGTATATGGAAATTTAATATAAATATTAAATTATACTAGAGAGTGTTTGAAAACAATATAGAATAGCATAGAAAAAAGAAAAAAAAACCTTTGGTTTAAGTATCCAAATTGGATCTCATCAAAACTAATAGTTATTATGATGAATACGAATTATGAATTTTCTTTATAAAAAACTCAATGTGAAAAATTAAAATAACCACCCTCAGTAGACATATAAGAAAAAGAAACCTTATATAAGGAATGGGATCAGTTATGGGCTATATATCAAAATATTTGTTAGGAATATTTGCCGCGATATATGTCTGTAGAATATTTATTTATTTTTATACCCGCCACCAAAAAAATGGTGGGGGTATATTCATTTTGTCATTCCGTTTGTAACACATCGAAATATCCATTTTAGACCCCATAAAGTATATATATTCTGAATCAGGGTTTGATTTGATGACGATCTAGCTATGTCCGTCCGTCTGTCCGTCTGTCCGTCTGTTGAAAGCACGATAGAGGTCGCACCGAAAAAGCTAGGGGGCTCAAATTTTGCCAGAATCTTTCTTATAGACAAGGTTTGTTTGGTATTGAAAATGGGCTAAATCGGAATATTAGGAAGAGAGTTATAGCTCGTAAAGCAAGAATAGGTCGAAAAAACCGTGTCCTGCTAACATCGAATAAAATGGAATTGTGTCCAAACGGATGAACGTAGAGTCTTGAAACTTCGAATATATATTTCTCGAGACAAAAGAATATTTCTCCCCAAAAATTGCTTAAATCTGTGGATTAGAAAAGGAGTTATAGGTCAAAATGTACGAAAATTTATACCGCTCAGTGTATATTTGAAGTTTAAAACGTAATAAAACTGACAAAACTATATGTACGGTTCTGAAATTTTGCAAACATGGTTTTTTGGTCAAAGTCTTCGTTATAACGGAAAATAAATGTGCCACGCCCACTTTTTTTTTAAATTTTTATAAAAATATATTAGTCTTATTCATAAGCATTTATTCATTGCAGATGGCGACATCTATTGAAGGCGCCACTACATTTTGCCAACACTGAGGATGATGTCTTTGCTAAACATCACGTAGAACACTAGATGACTCTAGTAACATTTTTTTGCACAAACTACAAAGGAATTTTATAGGGGTTTGTGAAAACGAAAATGACCGAAGTTTGTTGACAAAAATTAACTAGAGTAATGATTTGTGCCCAACTTAACATATAGTTGTACACACAGTCTTATGAGGTTTAAGATTTAAAAATATTAAAAAAAAATGTGCATCAGTAGATTTAAAATAAGTATTTGAATATTTAAAATACATATTTTAACAAATTTTTTTTTATCTATCTATTTTTTTGTAAAGGGTGGTTAAATTTTAAGGGCCACAGGGTGATTCAAAATAGACATGCTCAGCATTTTGCTAAAACAGGAAATTTATTAGTAAGATTTTGATTTTTAAAGTTCTATAACATTTTACTTTTAGAAGATTTTCAAACGAAATAAGTTTTGTATAATTTTAAAATTTGTTAGCCATTAATACATGAAAATAAATTGTTTATAATGTTTAGAAATAATTGTTTTTTATCTTTAGGTCTAAATTTTCCTAAATTCCTTTTTTTAATACACCATAACTTCTAGAAAACATAAGATAACAAAAAGAAATTAGCACCATTTAGTAGATAAAACTCTCCTCTATACCCCTATACCCCATTTTATACCCGTTACGATCCGACCGTGATCAGGAGACCAATTTTTGTGACACAAGGTCAAATATTTTTTGCAAAATTTTAGTAAAAGAGCTAAACAAATTTTTTTGTAATGTGTTTTTTTGAAGTTTTTGAGTTTTTATATCCGCCACCAAAAAAATGGTATGTATATTCTTAATCGGGGTTTTATTTGATGACGATCTAGCTATGTCCGTCCGTCTGTCCGTCTGTTAAAAGCACGATAGAGGTCCCATCGAAAAAGCTAGTGGGTTCAAATTTTGCCAGAATATGTCTTATACACAAGGTTTGTTTGGAATAGAAAATTGGCTAAATCGGAGTATAAGGAAGAAAGAAAAATTGCCTAAATGCATGTATTAGGAAGGGAGTTAGAGATCAAAATGTACGAAAATTTATACCGCGCAGTGTATTTTCCAATATGTTAAAAATTTTAAACCCAATAAGAGTAACAAATTTAGATCTACGATTCTGAAATTTTGCAGGAATTGCTTTTTGGTCAAAGGCTTTCTTCTGATGGAAAATAAATGTGACACGCCAACAACAACGTTCCCATACAACGTTTTCTCTCAAATTCTTATAATTTCTCTATAAATCGAATAATAAAGGACTTTATTGAAATATCTAAGTTGTATTTATTAGCATAAATAACTTTGACACACCCACTATAACGCTCACTTTCCACGTTATTTACTGTTAATGAAATTTAAATTTATAAAACCGACAAAATTAGAGGTATGATGATAAAATTTGCTACGGAAATCCTTCTAGTCAATGTAATTGTTATGCCAGAAAATTTAGGTGACACGCCCACTCAATGAATAAATATTTTGGAAGAATTACGGACTATATTGAAATATCTAAGTTGTATTTATTAGCAGAAATTTTATTGACACGCTTACTTTAACGCCCATTTTCACTGAAACACTTAATTTACGAAAACATTTTACTAGCATATCCAAGTTATAAAGGGTGGTTAAATTTTAAGGGCCGATGTTGATTTTGAATAAAACACAAATTATTTAGGAAATTATTATCATTTCTTTTTTAATGATAATATTTGTATGGTTCAATTATGTATGGAACAAAATATCGGCCAAATGGACCCGCGACCTCACCGGCACACCTCGATCCGATAGTCCAAATTTTAAATAACATTGCTGATGCTCAATTGTTTGGCACGATGATGAGTCGAAGTTGACTGTTTTTTTGCCACACTATCGCGATAAACAGCAATGCTTCTCATTTAACGAATTAAGAAGGCATTCATAGATGTTCTAACATTTTATACAGACCTGGGGCCGAATTACGGCATTCGATATCGATCGAAATTTTACTCGAACGATCGAGTATGCTTTAGGTATATAGATTCTAATAAGAGTTTTCAAATTTCGATCACGTTCGAGTGCCGTAATTCGGCCTCTGTTTTAAATTTAAAATTTAACCATCCTCTACAAAGAAAGAGATGTATATTTTATTATAAAGAGATTATTCCAAGCGATTAACAAAATAATAATTATTGTGCTTTAAATGTACACAAAATTGGTGGTGGGTATAAAAGATTCGGCACAGCCGAATATAGTGCTCTTACTTGTTTTTTTTATATTTATAAGTACAACGTCATTTTGTTTTTAAATTCCAGAGAAAAAAATCGTGAACCAGTAGCAAGGAAAATTAATTTTTTTTTGTGCCTAGGATTTACGTACACAAAATTTTTAATTTCTTCATTACACAAGGCAACAAAATTTTAAAATGACAAAGCTATATATACCCTTGTGCACCACAGGTGAAGGGTATAAAAAATTTAACCATTTTTGTACTTAGGTATCCATGATGCATCAAATCTTATGAAACCCTTTTTTTGCTGTTATTATGTGTTATTATAAACGTTATTTTTTTTTGGGCATTACAAATATCGCCGACGACTTCCAATACTATTTACGCCTGTGATGCTGTAGGGTATAACAACTTTAAGTTGGTCATATATAGAAATGGAACATTCATCTGTTAAACGCATGCATGCAACTAATATATACTGATAGACTGACAGAGAGACAGACATACAGACACATAAACGTCCATACAAACAAACATTGGAAATACAAAATGGGAACTAACATGAACAATTATGTACTTCTATATGCTCGTAGTACTACTCATACAAATAATAGAATTGTAGTGGTAGAATTGGTAGAGGTGGTTGCAGCTGCTATTGTGCTTTCACTTGCTACCAACATAAAGTTATTATTTTTTCCATTCTACTTTGCTTAATGCATGTCTTCATTGTATTTCTATTCTCTCACACTGACATGATTTTTCATTCACACAATTATAACTGGAGCAAAAAGTCATTGCTCGCTTACGAATTGTTGTAATTACAATTGTTAAAGTTACCTATGAATGTATGTATGTTTGACTACACCTACATACTGCTACAACAATATAGTTGTTATAAAAGGTGTACAATAGTTTAAATATATTTGAAAATATTTTTCACTGCACCTACATTTGATTTTATACAAATACAATGCAGAGGTGTTTGTGGTGGTATAAATGTTGTAGGACAGATTTTAGAAGACTGACGGCAGAAAAGATTAAATAAATAAAACTTTTGCTAATATTACTGAAAATAGAAATAATTTTTGCTATAACTTTAGTTTATTAAGGTTTCTTGTGTACGAAGAAATAAAATCATGTTAATTTCATAATTTAGATGAAAAAAATTAAGAAAAAGATTCTCTCATAATGTCACTGAAGTACATTACTGAGACTAAAATTGATATAATAATTTTTTAGGTTGTCTAAATATGCAGAGTAGATCAATATGCTTCGAAGAATTTCAGCCTTTCATATCCTTGATTAAAGTATTTAAAACAAAATATAACTCAATCTTATATACTTTTTACTATTTTTTGGTTTAAAAAAATATGTTATGCTGGAATAAATATGATTTTAAATAAAGCAATAAACATTGCGATAAAAAATTGCTGATATTGAAACTGTAGCTGGTTTCGAAAATGAACTCAACTTGCCGGGTGTCGGAAAAAAACTTACTTTTTCAATTTATTCCTCATTTTCACAAATAGAAATTTTAATTTCATCGTATAGAAAAATTAAAAATAAATGATCTCAAGCCTGAAATAAATAGATATTGTCTTTAAAACATCAAAGTTCTTATAAGACTTACTGCGTTCAACGATGTCGAAAGAAAACCCAAGCGAAATTTCATTCGTACAAATACGTTGAAAACAAAAACAAATTTTTAGTTTTTGTTGTTGTTTTAAATATATTTGTAAGAATGAAATTTCGCTTAGGTTTTCTTTCGACATCGTTGAACAGGCAGTTAATCTAATTTTTTTTACAGATTTTATAAATAACAGCTGGAAAACAATAAAGAAGTGGTTAACGATCAAGCAAAGAAGCTAGACGATAACATTTTACTATTTAAATCATAATCAATTATTTTAATGCAAGGAACATATCGTCGACATTTTACCGTCAGAGTTTCGTCCTCTTCAGAAATGATTAGTTGCTCAGGTCATCGTCAGCACCAACACAACATCGTAAGATATTTTCTGAGAACCGAAAGACAACGTTTAAATCGTCCTGCGAAAAATATTATACGTGAAAAGCAGTGTTATCAAAATACGAGTAACATCTAGCTAAAGGCTGCTAGGAAGAGCAGATTTAGTGTTGTTCCCATTTCAGGTACAATTACTGCAAGAGTTACAACCCACATATCATCGGCAACTTGTAAATATCGCAGTTTAATTTTTATATAAAATTTTATTATGAGCTCTTAAGCTCATTTTCAGTTGAATGGCTTTGCTAATAAGCAGAACTGTATGTTCTGAAGTTCTGAAAATCCAAGTGAAATTCATCAACGATATAATATGTACCCCATCATATGTATATGTATGCCATGTATGGTATGGCATGGCAGTACATCTAAAAATATCACTGAGCCTTTCTTCTTCAAGAATTACGATGAAAGCGCTGAACTGTAAGTGATTACCGATGTCAGTTTATTATAGAATAACTTTTACTTTTTGCTATTGAAAATACACCTGAGATGTTGTTTCTGCAAAAGAGAACCACTACCAACAGTTTGCCAGGTATAATGGCAGTCTAAATTAAAATCATTTAAAGTAAATAATTTCTAGGAATGTGAAAATGAATTCGCTACCCCGTTTCTTAGATACCTCAATATATGTGAACAAGTCCGAGACAATCCTTGAATGTAAACAAGACTATCATTGCAAAAATGCAATGAGGGTCATTTAAGTGACATTATTTTCTTAGTGGCAACATATTCATTTTGTGAATTTTATAACCTAAAATAATGAATAAACGAAAAAGTGGTTAAATACTTCAACCCCTTGGTGACTTTTGGTTTACCCTGTATTAGGTTGGGTTAGGTAAAGTTGAAAAGGAGGGGCACTAAAAGCCCAAACCCATGACAGGTATACACTTATGCCTAGTTGGCATATTGTGCGCCCTGTGTTATCTACTAACTAAATTAAATATAAAGAGAGCACACGTCTTCTTTTTTATTGGTAAATTAAAAATCTATTGTTTAAATATTATTATTAATATTTTTTTTAAATTTTCTTTAAACAATTTTTGGAAGAAATTGAAGTAATTTAATGTTACAACTTTTATTTTCTAAACTGTTTTAAATGGTTAAGAGACAAACTTGTTATTTACTTATTTTTTTTTATTTCACAATCCTTTTATCAAAGCATACTTAATTTATTTCTAACATTAAGTCAATATTAATTTAAAGTAAAATTAATTACAAAAAGAAGTGGCTTTAACCCTTCTAGAGATGAGAAAAATGTTAGAAAAAATTAAGATTTTAAATAATTTTCAATGAGAATATAAAAAAACGTTTCTTTAATTTTGTATCAACTGTTCTACGATTTATACAAGTAATATTCACTAATAACGCAAAACAAATGAAACAGCGTCTCTATTATTTTAAAATGTTTATTTAATGAGTGTATTCTTATGTAAGTGTATAATATAAGTGCCTCAATGCACTGTAAATGCAGTTGTATAGAAAAGAAGGAATTAAGATTTTAAACAATAAAAAATTAGAAGTTGTCAAAAAAATTAGTACAATGTACTGTTTTTCTTGAAAACAGTTAGAAAACATTGAAAGCACCAAGTTGTCTTACTACTCACATAAGGGTTAAAAATCATAGACAAATACATACCCTAGAAAAGTACTGGAAATGAAGGAAATAAAAATGTCTTATTTAACACTCCAAAACCCAAGCGATACCCACTCGTCCAAAAAAAAAAAAAATCCAAAGAAAAAAATTTAATCAAATAAGTACAAGCAGTAAATTGAAAATTGGAATAAATGAAGAAAGCAGGGCAAGAAGATGGGGAAACTAAAATTGAAAATTGTATAGAATCAAAAAAAAAAAAAAAAAACAAGAACGCACAATTAAAGCGTTAAGTACTTTTGTGGTATTGAACATTTAAATTGGTATTTGCCAAAAACTTTCGAGTACACATTTTCAATTTGCCATCATTACACTTAAAGTCAAAAAAGGAAAGAGTATAATAGACTCTAATGCTATAACATTTATACGTATCTACTGCATATGAGGGCAGTAACAAAAGTACTAGATAATAGGAGAATAATTTAAAAGTTTTCCTGATATTGGGAATTTATCAAAAGATTTTATAGAAAAAACTTATTTTTAATTAAAAAAGAAAAATTAAAAAAATAGAAAATAAAATAATATACAAATATAAGTATCGTCAAAAATATAAATTTTCAAATCATTTTTTCATTATCACAATTTAATATAATATAATAATATTTTAGATAAACTCAACACTGAATTAATAAACTCAACACTGAATTGATTTGATTTTAAAAGAAATCTTATAAACTAGTAAGTGTTAACGGCTTTTATAAAGACATAACTTTTCATTTTCTGTATCAAAAACATTTTACCTCTATATATTGTATATTTAATTATTTTATTCATAAATATTTTAATTATGATCTAACTTAATTTACAGAGTTAAATAACAGCAACCATTTGGCTGTTGTTGTGTTACAGGCTAAAGTTTCTAGCAAGAAACGAACCCTCAGGCTGTATAAGTCACACACTACTAACTGGCACACCATGGCACTCATTGTTTATACAAACAAATATTAATAATAACATGCATCAATTTAATTAGTCGATATATATTTATCAATTATTTTTATACCCGCCACCAAAAAAATGGTGGGGGTATATTCATTTTGTCATTCCGTTTGTAACACATCGAAATATCCATTTTAGACCCCATAAAGTATATATATTCTGAATCGGGGTTTGATTTTATGACGATCTAACTATGTCCGTCCGTCTGTCCGTCTGTTTAAAGCACGATAGAGGTCGCACCGAAAAAGCTAGGGGGCTCGAATTTTGCCAGAATCTTTCTTATAGACTTTGTTTGTTTGTATTGAAAATGGGCTAAATCGGAATATTAGGAAGAGAGTTATAGCTCGAAAAGCAAGAGTAGGTCGAAAAAACCGTGTCCTTCGAACATCGAATAAAATAGAATTGCGTCCAAACGCCTTAACGTAGACTCATGAAACTTCAAATATATATTTCCTGGGTAAAGGCAATATTTTTCCCCGAAAATTGTCTAAATCTATGCATTAGGAGAGGAGTTATCGATCAAAATGTACGAAAATTTATACCGCACAGTGTATTTTTCGGTATATTTAAAAACAAAAACGTCATAAAAGCAACAAAAATGAATGTACGACTCTGAAATTTTGCATACTTTGCTTTTTGGTGACACGCTTTCTTGTAACGGCAAATCAATGTGCCACGCCCACTTTTACGCCCACCTCCCATATAACGTTTTAACTAAAATTCATATAATTTCTCTATTAATAAAGATTTTGGAATAATAAAGGCCTATATTGAAACACCTCCGTTGTACTCATTCGCAAAAATAACTTTGACACGCCTACTATAACGCCCACTTTTCACGTTATCTACCGTTAATGAAATTTAAAAGCTCATAAAACCGCTAAAATTAATGGTATGATGATAAATTTTGCTACGTCTATCCCCCTAGGCCATTTCGTTACTATGCCACAAAATTAAGGTGCCACGCCCACTTTTACGCCCACCTCCCATCTAACATTTTACCTAAAATTCTTGTAATTTCTCTATTAATAAAGATTTTGGAATAATAAAGGACTATATTGAAACACCTTAGTTGTATTCATTAGCAAAAACAACTTTGACACGCCTACTATAACGCCCACTTTCACTTTTGAATTGTGTCCAGACGCATAAACGTAGTCATGAAACTTCGAATATATATTTATCGAGTCAAAAGAATATTTTTCCCTGAAAATCGCTTAAATCTATGAATTAGGAAAAGAGTAATAGATAAAAATGTACGAAAATTTATACCGCACAGTGTATATTTCAAATTTAAAACGTAATAAAACTGACAAAACTATATGTGCGATTCTACATATAGTGCCACGCACACTTTTTTCCTTAAATTTTTATAAAAATATATTAGTCATATATATTAGCATTTATTCATCTTACACTGCGCCATTTATTGTACTGTAGCTAAATATAAATATATATATATGATAAGATAGATGACTCTACTAGCAACTACTAGATGGCATGCTAACAACTTATGCTTATGTTCTCCTGAAGTTATGCTCTATTAAAAATGGGAATTTAGGAAAATTTTGACTTAAGTAAAAAAAAATTATCTCTAAACATTATAAACAATTTACTTTCATGTACTAATGGCTAACAAATTTTAAAATTATACAAAACTTATTTCGTTTGAAAATCTTTTAAAAGCAAAATGTTATAGAAGTTTAAAAATCAAAATCTTACTAATAAATTTCCCGTTTTAGAAAAATGCAGAGAATGTATATTTTAAATGACCCTGCGGCCCTTAAAATTTAACCTTAAATTCACGTTCTTCCTCTTAAATTCATGTAAATTCTCTATGAATAAAGATTTTGGAATACTAAAGGACTATATTGAAATATCTAAGTTATGTTTATTAGCAGAAACTTTATTGACACGCGTATTTTAACGGCCACTTTCATTGAAAGACTTAATTTACGAAAACATTTTACTAGCATACCGAAGTTATAATGGGCGCTTTAATTTTAAGGGACTATGTTGATTTTGAATAAAATTATTATGAAATTATTATCATTTATTTTTATAATGATAATATTTGTATGCTTCAATTATGTATGGAACAAAATATCGGCCAAATGGCCCCCCAACCTAGGCGGCACACCACGATCCGATAGTCCAAATTTTCAATGACACTGTTGATGCTCGATTGTTGGGCACGATAATGAGTCGAGGTTGCTTGCTCTTTTGCCACGTTATGTTTCCCATTCAACGAACTAAGATGGCATTCACAGATGTTTTCACATTTCATACAGACCTGCTTTGCAGACATTTAAATATTTTTTACAATTCTCCCGATTGTGAACGAATTTGAACGATTATGTTGATCAAAAGAATTACGAAGTGCACAAAATGCATTTTGATTTGAACGCCCATTTTTATAAAAAACCTGAATAACTTTAAAGCGTTGCTCATTTGCGTATCTTTCCACGGATCAAATTGAGTAAGTTTGAGATTGAGAAATGTCAAGTGAAGTGCAGAAAACAAATTTAAAAGTGTAGTTCACCTTCAACATGGGCCCTTAAAATTTAACCACCCTCTACAAAGAAAGTGATACATATTTAACTATAGACAGATTATTCTATAGCGATTAACAAAATAATAAATATTGTGCTTTAAATGTACACAAAATTGGTGGTGGGTATAAAAGATTCGGCACAGCCGAATATAGTGCTCTTACTTGTTTTATGTTTTTATTTAACTTTAAGAAACAAGATTTTTTTCACTTTCCCCCAAATAAGAAAAATATCGCATACGTTTTGCGGAATTTGTGCACTAGTGTAATTTTTCGTTGTTGCAAATCATACTATTTTAATTATTGACAAAAATGGAACGATGTAATGGAGCGTTGTAATTCTAAAAACATATAACAAAAATTTAGAAAGTAATGCTGAGACCGTTCACAAACTTCGAAGCATTTTCAGTAGAAGAAGTCCTCTAATGTTTCAACCATTCAAAGCGTGATCAAAATATATTAGTAAACTGGATCGATTATGGAGAGTAAGACTCCTGTGTTTCACGCACGGTTGGGTCTCTTGAAAACCAAAACATTTAATTGGCGTCAAAAAATCAACAACTAAAAAAAAATCACGAAGCACTAAACAGCGATTTGTCACAAAAGACCTTCGCTGACTAAGGGGTTCATGGAAAGCGCCGGCAATATTTTTTAAAAGATATTTGAGCGAAGTTAAGTCAATGCCAATTTTTCGAATGCCGATCTGAATGCCTTCACAAATACAGAAAATTTTTAAATTTTAGAAAAACAAATGCAAACACAACGTTCAACTGTCTGGTGCGGATTTTGATCAGGCGACATGAAGTTGGTGCTGAAATTGCAATAACTATAAACATGAACACTATAACGGAGTTCCTGTACCCTCTTCCGGCTTGCATCTATGTAGTCGATATGAAATTTCAGAAAGACAGGGCCACCTGTCACACTAATGAAACAATCCATTTATTAAAGCATCGATAATCATAACAAAATAATTCAAAAATTTCTAATGTCAGCTGACAATTTAACGCCATGTCGTTTTTTCTTTGGGACTTTATTGAATCTCAAGTATAAACGAATAAACCCTAAAATAATTCCTGATCTCATCCGAGATCCAAAATGTCATCGATGAGAAACAGCCACATCTTTGTAAGGAAGTCATGAAAAACAAGTAAGAGCACTATATTCGGCTGTGCCGAATCTTTTATACCCACCACCAATTTTGTGTACATTTAAAGCACAATATTTATTATTTTATTAATCATTATGGAATAATCTCTTTATAAAAAAATATGTATCACTTTCTTTGTAGAGGGTGGTTAAATTTTAAGGGCCCATATTGAAGGTGAACTACACCTAGTATTTAAATTTGTTTTCTGCATTTCACTTGACATTTCTCAATCTCAAACTTACTCATATCCATGTTGAAGGTGAACTACACCTAGTCTTTAAATTTGTTTTCTGCATTTCACTTGACATTTCTCAATCTCAAACTTACTCAATTTGATCCGTGGAAAAATACGCAAATGAGCAACGCTTTAAAGTTATTCAGGTTTTTTATGAAAATGGGCGTTCAAATCAAAATGCATTTTGTGCACTTCGTAATTCTTTTGGTCAACATAATCGTTCGAATTCGTCCACAATCGGGAGAATTGTAAAAAATATTTAAATTTCTGCAAAACAGGTCTGTATAAAATGCTAGAAAATCTGTGAATGCCTTCTTAGTTCGTTGAATGGGAACCATTGCTGTCTTTTGCGATAGTGTGGCAAAATAGCAGTCAATCTCGACTCATCATCATGCCCAACAATTGAGCATCAACATTGTCATTGAAAATTTGGACCATCAGATACAGGAGTGGTGCCAACGATGGTGGGGGCCATATGTCCGATGTTTTGTTAAATACATAATTGAATCATACAAATATTATTATTACAAAAAGAAATAATAATAATAATATCCTAAATAATTTGTGTTTTATTTAAATTCAACATCGGTCCTTAAAATTTAACCACCCTTTATAACTTCGATATGCTACTAAAATGCTGTTCCAAAATCTTTATTAATAGAGAAATTATACGAATTGTAGGTAAAACGTTATATGGGAGGTGGGCGTAAAAGTGGGCGTGGCACCTTAATTTTCTGGCACAGTAATGATATTGCCTAGGGGGATATACGTAGCAAACTTTGTCATCATACCTCTCATTTTGGCGGTTTTATGAGCTTTTAAATTTCATTAACGGTAGATAACGTTAAAAGTGGGCGTTATAGTAGGCGTGTCAAAGTTATTTTTGCGAATGAGTATAACTTAGGTGTTTCAACATAGCCCTTTATTATTCCAAAATCTTTATTAATAGAGAAATTGTATGAATTTTAGGTAAAACGTTATATGGGAGGTGGGCGTAAAAGTGGGCGTGGCACCTTAATTTTCTGGCACAGTAATGATATTGCCCAGGGGGATATACGTAGCAAATTTTGTCATCATACCTCTAATTTTGGCGGTTTTATGAGCTTTTAAATTTCATTAACGGTAGATAACGTTAAAAGTGGGCGTTATAGTAGGAGTGACAAAGTTATTTTTGCGAATGAGTATAACTTTAGTGTTTCAATATAGCCCTTTATTATTCCAAAATCTTTATTAATAGAGAAATTGTATGAATTTTAGGTAAAATGTTATATGGGAGGTGGGCGTAAAAGTGGGCGTGGCACTTTGATTTTCCGTTAAAAAAAAGCGTCTCACTAAAAAGCATAGTGTGCTAAATTTCAGAGTCGTACATCCAATTTTGTTGCTTTTATGACGTTTTTGTTTTTAAATATACCGAAAAATACACTGTGCGGTATAAATTTTCGTACATTTTGATCGATAACTCCTCTCCTAATGAATAGATTTAGACAATTTTCAGGGAAAAATATTGTTTTTACTCAGGAAATATATATTCGAAGTTTCATGAGTCTACGTTAATGCGTTTGGACACAATTCCATTTTATTCGATGTTCGAAGGACACGGTTTTTTCGACCTACTCTTGCTTTTCGAGCTATAACTCTCTTCCTAATATTCCGATTTAGCCCATTTTCAATACCAAACAAACCTTGTCTATAAGAAAGATTCTGGCAAAATTTGAGCCCCCTAGCTTTTTCGGTGCGACCTCTATCGTGCTTTCAACAGACGGACAGACGGACAGACGGACGGACATAGCTAGATCGTAATCAAATCAAACCCTGATTCAGAATATATATACTTTATGGGGTCTAAAATGGATGCTTCGATGTGTTACAAACGGAATGACAAAATGAATATACCCCCACCATTTTTTTGGTGGCGGGTATAAAAAGGATTGGCCTATCATTAGAGCTGCCTTAGTCATTTGATATTTATTCTTTACAATCCAGTAAAGAAATCAAAACCGTCTCAAAATAAACGTGTTTTAATTTTAAAAATGAAATAATTCACACTTAATGACATACTATTTATATACGAACCATTTCTTTGGTATTTTCTGAGATTTTGATTTAAGCTTTAAGTTACTAAGAAACTTAATTTTTTTAAAAATCAACTTACCAAAAATTTGTTTTCTAATTTTGTAAACAGTGTAGACTTCATTCACTTAACGTATTGCATCGATCAAAATTTATACGAAAGCATAACAAAGCATGTTTTCAGTACTTTTTATTATTTTAGTAGTAGAGAAATTATACAATCTGTAAATTCCTTTTAAATTTCTACCTTTTTGAGCAGTGTGTTAAGTGAGGACATGATTTAGTGGCAACTAAGCACTAAGTAAGCGACTCCAGAAGACCACTTTGTTAATAAAGCTTTTTGGTGGAAACCAATATTGTCATTCTAGCAAAATTCTAATTTCTCTTGCTTAAAAATTAAATAAATTTTTTCAAAATCATCACAAGGAACGACGAAGTCATAGACTGATGTTTTATTTCAATAACTTACTTGCTTGCTTGAAAGCTGATTGGTTATTAAACTGGTCATTCCGAACTTGTTAAAAAAAATTAAAATAAATTTCTAAATTATGCAAAATTGAACCCTTAGTTCGATTAGACAATGTTATAATTTAATACTGCGCTTTAATCGTTAACCTTTCAGTAGTGACTTGGAACCATGGAAATTCAATAAACTGAAATTAAGTTCATGTCAAACTTAATTTTAGATCAATTTTTTCTTTCGGTGCCACTAATGCAAATTGAACGTACAAATTTAATTACGTCTACTGGAAAATGAATCCACGTCATAAAAAAAATATATTAAATTTTTGAACATTTATAATAAAATAAAAAAAATAAAAAATATTTAGGCGAATAGGCTAACGATAAAAGACATTTTAAAAAGCGAAGAAATTAAAAAAATTATATGAAATTTTTCATAGATAAACTTTTGCGTTCTCCCTCGTCTACAGAATACTGGGTAAAGCTTAGATATATTAGATATTAGTTTGCTTTGAAAACACGCACATACATACAATGGTATACCGACTACTTTCTCCTACGAACCCTACCAAAAGTCATCGTTTTTATGGCAGCTGCTAAGAGAAATTTTAGTTTAAAGTATACTTACGATTTTAAAAAGAAAAGAAAAAAAAAATAGCTAAATTGTGGTTTAATTTTTGGTTTCTACATTTGTGGAACATTTTATTAAGGCAATGATTTTCTTCTCCTCTTCCTGTATCGTATTGCATGGTGTGTACTTTGTACTTGAGATTCATTTCAGAAACTGCATGTAATGAAGAACCAACTAAATTTGTAGACCACAAATGTTCTCTAATAGGATTTGTCTTAATTTTGGTAACAATTTCTATGTATTGCCTTACCTCAATACATTAATACTTTTCTACATACAAACACGTATACATCAATTTAAACAAAAACTGTTGGTCAGTTAAATTTGAAATTGTATGAGAGATAGAAAAGTAATCAATCGTTTATTAAAATGAGATAAGGCTAGCAGCCACAAGAATTAGGAAACCTTTAAAGAAAAAATAATGCATTGATCTATATTGGGTTTTTTATTGTACACTTATTCCTATAAAGGTTTCATTAAAAAATCAAAAAAAGATTTAAAATCAACACAAGTGTAAACCGAAATTGATTTTTAGTCATGTGAATGGTTGTTTGTGATACGAGTCAATGCATCTATACAATGCAACCAACCAATCAACCAAATAAACACAAAGTTGGTTAAAACGTTTTTCAATTTTAATTTAAAATTTGTTTTTGTTCCAAAATCTATCAATGACATGTTTCCATTAGGTGACATACATAAAAAATGCGATGATGCAAAAAGTACTATTTAGTGTAGTGGTACTCTTATGTAGGTAAAAATTTGTTATAAAAAATATTTTGTTTAACATTATTGACATACACAAAACAAGCAAATCTTCTTTTCGTATCGGAAGGTAATACACAATAATATGTAAAACAAAAAATGTTAAAGAAACTTTTCCATAAAAGTAAAGTTTATCTAAAATGAAAAACCAAACCAAAATTGCTACGCTGATCATTTTTATTAGTGTAAGCTATATGACTTTCAGTAAGAGTCGACAATTTTATGGATCCACTGAGAAACACTGCCTAAGTACAGCATAATATTTTCACCCTCTAAAACAAAACGTTAAACAGCCATCCCATATAAATTTTTTTATTAACGAAATAACACTAATATAATCATCTACACCACTATATTATTAAACAAATTTCTTCCACAACTTAACAGTGCTAAAAATACCTTAAATCGCTCATTAAACAAATTCTTTAAAACACGTATATTTATCTAAATATTGTACAAATTTATTAAACATTTAAATATTGTAATAATACTCGGTATTTATAAATTTGTCCTTTCATTAAAGATTTAATAGATAATTCCGTTATATTTAGGTCCACTTACGCTAAAATTTCGACATGTCCTCGGATACCATTCCATAAAGTCTGATACCTTTTCACAGGCCAAAGTTCTGGATACTTGGGTTGATTTGCCTCAGGTGATACAAAATTTATGTTATTGCTCAAATATCAATCAAGTGCGTTTTCCCCACAATGCCATAGATTCCATATAGAAGCAGTAATATGAAGGCGCTCCGAGCCGTTTTAATAGAATAAGAAACGATTTTGTAAATACTCTTTGTTAATTATGTCAGATGTCACAAATTATTGGCTTTTTGCTACAGCGGCAAATGACTTCTAACGCACGAAATTTCTTGCCGATTTTTGTTTGTTTTTTATCCAGTATTGTTACCGAACTTTACCACATCCACCAGACACATAAAGAGTTGGAAGTTGTGAAGAGTCTACCAGTACATAAACTACAGCATCCACCACACATCAGCTGGTTTTTAAATAAAATTTGACTTCAATTTTATTGTTCAACTTCTCTTGCCTTACCATTTTCTTTTAATTCTGTTTTTTCTTCCTGATTTACATAGTTTTTACTTCATTAAATCTTTTTATACTGTTTAATGACTTAAAAACGAATATGATAATAAATCCTCAGACCTGTTTCTACTTTTTTTTTCAATCCATATTGGATTTTCTTGAAAAATATTAATTATTTATTTTTGCCTATTTTATTTCGCGCTGTCCATTTTGATCGAAATTACAATTAAAAATTTTTAAAGGCAACTTGATTAATATAAACAAGTTTTGGCTAGAATAGTATTTAAAAATTTTTTTTTACTCACTTGCTCACGGTTTTAGAACAATTATTTAACATTTTAAACGTTTTCAATATTTAACTCAAGGCATATTTGTAATCAGGTAATCGCAGATCGGAGAGTACTTTTTTGTTATATTTTTTTATACCCGCCACCAAAAAAAATGGTATATTCATATAATTCGTCTATGAATAAAGATTTTCGAATAATAAGGACAGCAGTGAAACATCTAAGTTACATTCATAAGTAGAAACAATTTTAACACGCCTACTTTAACGCCCACTTTCATTGAAAGACTAAATTTACGAAAACATATTACTAGCATATCGAAGTTATACAAAGAAAGTGATACATTTACGATTACTGTTAAAAACAAACATATACATTTTGTGCTTTAAATTGGGTTATTTCCTGGAAATTTTAGTTATTTAATCTTCCAGATTTCCCGGGATTATTTTTCAGGATCCCGGGAAATAAAAAAGTTGGCTGCGATTCGAAAGCAGATGTTTATATTGTTTATATTAAAATTGAGTTCTAATGATTTCATTTTTGATCTCATAGCTGAAGTACCTGTATTTTTGTTTTTTTTTGTGCTCATATGTATTTGATCTCGTATCTAGAGAATAATTTTTTTTTTTCAATAAAAAATATTTTTACTCAATTTATATTTTAAATTCAAGTTTCTTTATTGATTTTATAGTTTTGAAGAGTTTCTTTTACGTTATAAACTATTTTATGCTTTTTAATAAAAAGTTTTTTTTTTTAATTAAAAACAAATTAACTTTGTATTTGTTTTGCTGCGGGATCCCGGGATATTAAAAAATAAATCTCGCATTTCCGGGAAACAAAAATTTTCGGGAAAAAAATACTGGCTACAAAAGAACGGAACGGTGGGTATAAAAGATTCGGCACAGCCGAATATAATGCTCTAAGTTTGACATTTGAAATAAATAAGCGAAGTGAGAAATTTGTTTTTTATCTATGTACTTTGACAGCTGAAATTTTGAATAAGTAAAGAAAAAAGTAATCAGCTGAAGAATTGAGACTACCTGATGAACAAATATGCCTTGATTTAAGATAAACGAATGACACAAATTTGACACAAAGTAGCATATATTTAGACTTATAACTACATAAACTTTCATAGATATAAAGGCATACATACATATATATGGAATCACACTTTATCCAATTGTTGGGGCTGGTTATTGGTTGGTTGGTTATCGTGGTAGTTCGCTGCACGCCAACAGTCAAGTAGAGTCTGTATGACTCCGTTTTGACAGGACCACATCACTCGTCAGCTTCTAGTGTATCTCAGAATAAAATCCAAGAGTAAGGTTACTAGATCCACCCCGTGGCCCTGAGATATCTCAGTAGATAATTCAGTCCAACTTCAGATATCGCAGAGAGGCCATCTAGTATATGTTCGCCCAGAAATCTGTGTCTCTTAGCCGCCAGTGCAGGACATTCGCAGAGAAAGTGGAAAACCGATTCCTCCTTCTCTCTATCCAGACAACTGCGACAATGGTCGTTCGATGGGAGTCCGAGCCGACTTGCATGTTTGCCTAACATCCAGTGACCCGTCAATACCGCCAGCAACCTCGATATGTCCCTCCGACTCCGACTGGTAAGTTGCAATATACGTCGTGCATCAAAAGAGGGCCACGTAAGCCGTGCCACCTTACACGTGCTCAGCCCACGCCACCTGTTATCAGCCTTCCGGAGAAAGTGTCTGGAGATTCTGCTCTTAATAGTCCCCAACGGGATTGCAACTGCAATTGCATTAGAGATATCCAGAGCAGATCCTCCCCTGGCTAGCTCATCAGCACGCTCGTTACCATAGTGGCCCTTATGCGCAGGAATCCAAACTAGAGTAACGTCAGCCCGCTGACCAAGCCTTGACAGTTCCTTTCTACATTGGCCAACTAATTTAGACGTAATAATGTATGACCTGAGTGACAAGAGTGCCGCCTGACTGTCGACAAATATACCAATGCTCCCGTGGATATTCCCGTCATTCAGTATCCTACATGCTTCCCTGATAGCGAGTACTTCCGCCTGAAAAACGCTGCAATCATCCGGAAGACGGAAGGAGAGTTCAATCTCCGGTCCAGTTGGGGCAGTTTCCAATATAATAATAGTTTGTATTTTCTTTATTATTTAAATTAACTCTCACCCCTGCTTAAGTTTATAAGTGACCACAAAACAGAGCACATATACTTGAATGCAAATATTTTGTTACTAACTGCCCTGTCATGAAAACATCTGTATAATTTTACTCAATTAACCTTCGTTCAACTTTGTTCTTCTTTGTTTTTTCTCCTCATCGTCAACAGCAACATCACACTCATATCATTCATGTTTACTTTGCCATTAGCCACAATTACTTTGAAGTGAAAATCGAAATTGTGATATCACCTAACAGCTTTTTGACAATGTTTGTGGGAAAAAGAAAAAGAAATAGCAATCTGTGGACCAGTACAAAATTATTCATACACAGTCAGTGCTGTTAACCACAAAAACAACAACGGCCAAGGTAGATCATCGTTGCCATCGTAAAACTTGCAAATAGTGAGTGTTTTAAACATACACACATTCATATGCAAATAGCGTAGGTGTGAAATAGCTTTTAGGGCAATAAATTACAAAATTTTCTGAAACTAAAATTATATAAATAAAATTTATAAAAAAAAATTATTACGGCCAGATTTAACGCCATATGTAGTTTAAAACTTAACTGATCAAGTGGATAATGGAAGTCTGAGTTACATCGCCATATCTAAAAAATAAATGACATGAAAGTATTTACAGTATTTTACAGATTAATATAGTAAAATTTTGTATCAAAAATATTTTAATATGTTAATTGTGTGTCACATCTTGACGCCAAGTCTTTTGTCCTACGTAATTTTTCTCATGCAGCTAAAAACATTTTTAAATTTTTCTTTGACAAAAAAAGTTTTTAAATTTTATTTAATACTAGAAAAGCCCGGCGCGCTGCGCTACGCCCCTTAATCAATAAAAATGCATTCTGAATTTAAATTGAATATCAAGTGCAAAAAACTTAAAATTATAACGTTTTTTAATGGGCGTGGCACTGCCCACTTTTATAATCACGAAACTGTATAGTCATGATAGCTCAATATGTGTGCAAAGTTTCAGAAAAATCGGTAAAGTTCAAGTAGCTGAAAATGATAATTTATTTCTTATGGGCGTGACACTTCCCAATTTTCTTATCACGAAATTGTAAAGTCATGACAACTGAATATGTGTGCAAAGTTTCACAAAAATCGGTCCAGAGCAAGTACCGCAAAATTATGATGGGCGTGGCCCTGACCACTTTTCTAATTACGAAAGTGTATAATCATGAGACTTCAATATGTGTGTGAAAAGTTTTAGAAAAATCGATAAAGTTAAAGTAACTTAAAATTATAACTTTTTTTATGGGCGTGGCCCTGCCCACTTTTGTAATCATGAAATTATAAAGTCATGACACACACACACACACACAGAGTTTCACTTTTATATATACAGATACACAATTATTTATTGAATTTTTATTCATACACTCTATACATGCAAAATATCTGAAATAAAATTTAAGCGAATTTTGAATTTAACCAATATCCCTTTTTAAAAAAATATTTTATAAATCAATAAGTCCTAATACTGTATTCGACGTTGTAAAATCTTATATACCTCTCACGAACATGTAAGTCTGTGAAAATGACCTCATAGTTATAGAGTAAATCATTAAGTGAAAGGAAAATCGTGAAGCACAACGCTATAATAGATTTAAGAAACATGTCTAAAATGTCATTTTGTTTCATTCTTGTATTTTGCATTTGGAACTGTATTTGTAAGTTAAGTTAAGGTAAAACAAATTTAAATTTTAAAGCTAAAGAACTTTTATATTAAAATTTTGAAGAAAAAAATTTAAGCTGTCGTATTTTATAGCTGCCCTCACAATGGACTATTGGTAAATTTTATTGGTATGAAATACCCGTTTCTATTAAAATTGTCTGCCGCCTATAGAGTTGATTTCAAACAAAACACTCACGGATTTGATAAAAATCGTAAGAAAATGAATTTGTAAAAAATAAATGATTTCACTGATGACTACATGAATGTTTAATTTTTTTATTAATTGTATATATGTACATTACCATTATCCCATGTACAGATGTAGATGTGTAGTAAATGTGCTTAAAATCTCCAGTAAAAGCAAACTACAACTCACAAATTTATAGCAACAGGATGGCTTATCATTATGATTTTCTTGCAACTTTGTTGTGTGTTTTATTTTAGTTTAATGCTCAAATTGTCCATTTCAACAGGATGCCAGTCGTAATTGGTTTGTTGATATTTAATTTGCTCAACGGATGTGAAATAATAATAAAAACATAAAATATTTTTTGGCTTTTATCAAATGAAAGGCAAAACTACATTCACTTTAACATACTATTTAACAAATTTGGCCATGATTAAATGATGCCTACATATACTAACACATTCAAGTATCAAATGATACATAGATATTTAAATGCAAACACTAATATTGAAATCGGCTCAAAAGACACACATTTCACACATGATTAAGATCCTAAAAATCAATAAATTTTAAATTATGAAATTAGAAAATATTTAGATTTTAACAAAAATAATAATATATTATTTGAAAGGAATTTTCGAGCAGATGTGCACAATCTAAATTTTATAAAAACTGGTTACAATATCTATTCGAATATAGAAAATTTTATTAGTTGAACGAGCATGGATAACAAAATTGTATACAAAAGTGCAAAGCACAGCTGTTCTCATCATTATACATTTTATTACCACAAAAATTTGTGCAATTGCTAAATTAATTTTTATTTTTTTCAGGGTGAATTAAAAGATGTTAGCATGGCAACACTATGTGTTTTTAATATGTTAAAACATTTGTATAAGTACATGTTTTTGCATTTTTATAATAAGTGCTTGTTTCCGCTTGTTATACATATATTACGCACACATATGTACTTGTACACACTAATATCAATATAAATATAAATTTTGGCAGACTTTATATAAATTTTATTTATATTTTTGTGAAAACTTTCTATTTATCAGACCTCATGTATGTGTTTGTTTGCGTTAACAAATATGTGATTTTGCTTTTGTCCACTTAAACAATTATAAAAAATTTTTGTGCTTGACAGTTTTTGCTGTTATGTAAATGTATAAATATTTTTACATTAAACATTTGTTTTACCAAAAATTTTCTATACATACAAAAAATTCTGTTCTACAAAAAATTTTCTATAGAAAAAATTCTGTTCTACAAAAAATTTTCTATAGAAAAAATTTTGTTATACAAAAAATTTTTTATAGAAAAAATTTTGTTATACAAAAAATTTTTTATAGAAAAAATTTTGTTATACAAAAAATTTTTTATAGAAAAAATTTTGTTATACAAAAAATTTTTTATAGAAAAAAATTTGTTATACAAAAAATTTTTTATAGAAAAAATTTTGTTATACAAAAAATTTTCTATAGAAAAAATTTTGTTATACAAAAAATTTTCTATAGAAAAAATTCTGTTCTACAAAAAATTTTCTATAGAAAAAATTTTGTTATACAAAAAATTTTTTATAGAAAAAATTTTGTTATACAAAAAATTTTTTATAGAAAAAATTTTGTTATACAAAAAATTTTTTATAGAACAAATTTTGTTATACAAAAAATTTTTTATAGAAAAAAATTTGTTATACAAAAAATTTTTTATAGAAAAAATTTTGTTATACAAAAAATTTTCTATAGAAAAAATTTTGTTATACAAAAAATTTTTTATAGAACAAATTTTGTTATACAAAAAATTTTTTATAGAACAAATTTTGTTATACAAAAAATTTTTTATAGAAAAAATTTTGTTATACAAAATATTTTCTATAGAAAAAATTTTGTTATACAAAAAATTTTCTATAGAAAAAATTTTGTTCTACAAACAATTTTCTATAGAAAAAAATTCTGTTCTACAAAAAATTTTCTATAGAAAAAATTTTGTTATACAAAAAATTTTTTATAGAAAAAATTTTGTTATACAAAAAATTTTTTATAGAAAAAATTTTGTTATACAAAAAATTTTTTATAGAAAAAATTTTGTTATACAAAAAATTTTTTATAGAAAAAAATTTGTTATACAAAAAATTTTTTATAGAACAAATTTTGTTATACAAAAAATTTTTTATAGAAAAAATTTTGTTATACAAAAAATTTTCTATAGAAAAAATTTTGTTATACAAAAAATTTTTTATAGAAAAAATTTTGTTATACAAAAAATTTTTTATAGAAAAAATTTTGTTATACAAAAAATTTTCTATAGAAAAAATTTTGTTATACAAAAAATTTTTTATAGAACAAATTTTGTTATACAAAAAATTTTTTATAGAAAAAATTTTGTTATACAAAAAATTTTTTATAGAAAAAATTTTGTTATACAAAAAATTTTCTATAGAAAAAATTTTGTTATACAAAAAATTTTCTATAGAAAAAATTTTGTTCTACAAACAATTTTCTATAGAAAAAATTCTGTTCTACAAAAAATTTTCTATAGAAAAAATTTTGTTATACAAAAAATTTTTTATAGAAAAAATTTTGTTATACAAAAAATTTTTTATAGAAAAAATTTTGTTATACAAAAAATTTTCTATAGAAAAAATTTTGTTATACAAAAAATTTTCTATAGAAAAAATTTTGTTCTACAAACAATTTTCTATAGAAAAAATTCTGTTCTACAAAAAATTTTCTATAGAAAAAATTTTGTTATACAAAAAATTTTTTATAGAAAAAATTTTGTTATACAAAAAATTTTTTATAGAAAAAATTTTGTTATACAAAAAATTTTTTATAGAAAAAAATTTGTTATACAAAAAATTTTTTATAGAACAAATTTTGTTATACAAAAAATTTTTTATAGAAAAAATTTTTTATACAACAAATTTTCTATAGAACAAATTTTGTTATACAAAAAATTTTCTATAGAAAAAATTTTGTTATACAAAAAATTTTTTATAGAACAAATTTTGTTATACAAAAAATTTTTTATAGAAAAAATTTTGTTATACAAAAAATTTTCTATAGAAAAAATTTTGTTATACAAAAAATTTTTTATAGAAAAAATTTTGTTATACAAAAAATTTTTTATAGAAAAAATTTTGTTATACAAAAAATTTTCTATAGAAAAAATTTTGTTATACAAAAAATTTTTTATAGAACAAATTTTGTTATACAAAAAATTTTTTATAGAACAAATTTTGTTATACAAAAAATTTTTTATAGAAAAAATTTTGTTATACAAAAAATTTTCTATAGAAAAAATTTTGTTATACAAAAAATTTTCTATAGAAAAAATTTTGTTCTACAAACAATTTTCTATAGAAAAAATTTTGTTCTACAAACAATTTTCTATAGAAAAAATTTTGTTATACAAAAAATTTTCTAAAGAAAAAATTTTGTTATACAAAAAATTTTCTATAGAGAAAATATTGTTCTACAAAAAATTTTCTATAGAAGAAATGTTTTTCTACAAAAAAATTTTTTATAAAAAGAATTTTTTTAAGCAAAAAATTTTCTTCAGAAAAATTTTGTGTACAAAAATTTTTCTATAGGACATTGTTTTATATAAAATAGCATTTTAATAAAATTTGTTAATATTTATCTGCTAAGAATATGCATAAATTTTTCCAGCACTAAAGCTAAATAGATAAAATAGATAAAACCTTAAAAGCCATAAAATCTATTTTCCGTGATTTTGTTTACGAAAATTTGTAATTACAAAATGGTACATCTTGTGGAATAAATTTTGTTTCTACATAAAATTTCTCTAGTTTTCGTATTAAAACAAAATTTTTCAGCTAATTATACCAAATTATTTAAAACTAAGTTTGCATATTTTCTACATTGTGCTTATTTACGGATTTAGCTGGCTCTCTTACTGCATATTTTTTATTTATTTATTTTATTTCATATTAACGTAAACTGTTATTTAGCTTGAAGCTTAAAATAGACTCATTCTCCCTCGACGGTCGCCTCAGCTACTGGTAAAAATATCACCATCGTTAGTCGACAGTAGCTAAAGCTAGCGTATACTTATTTATGTACGTACATCAGCTGTATTAAAATAATAACAGCAAACGCATTTAGATCATAAAAGATTTTCAATTCAATGTTGGTTTTATATCAAGGCAAATTGTTATTCTTGTTGGATGATGTTTTTATTTTTGGTTCGTTTATTTACACTTTTATTTGCGAAAAGCATTTGTTTTGCAATATTACTGGTATTTGTATTTTTAAAATTGTAGTTTTTTCATCTGTTGTTCTTAATTTAATTTTTCGTAATCAGCAGTAACGAATTTTGCTACTAGTGTTGCCTTTGTGATTATTGTTACAACGTTTTATGGCCACCCAGTTAGATGTTGATACTTTATGCAAATGTTTTAGTTTTTTGTTCTAGTTTTGCCGCTTGTTGTTGTTATTCCATTTTTTCTACTTCGTTATATCATTCTGTTTATTTATGTATATAAGGCTTAAGCCAAAAAATGCACTTAAAGCTTAAAAGTCAACAATTTTAAGGTTTTTCTTCAGCTTCTTATTCTTAACGACTGCTGCTCATTTGCAGTTTTATATTGTAGTTGTACGTATGCGTGTAGTTGCGCTAAGCCAGAAGATGAACTGTAACAGGCTCTTACTGTGCATGTTGTTTCGTGTCAGTATACGTTTTGATTTATTCACAAACTTGTTTACTTTTGCGGTTTTGCTGCTGTTGATGTTTTTATTTTATTGTTTTAATAAAGGCAATTTAAGTAGGACTAAGAATTTTCTAGTTGAGAGATTTATTATTTTGTTATAATTCTCTATTGAAAATTGTATAAAAAAGTTAAATCAGTTGGTCATAGATTACAATCTATAAGCAAAAAGGCTTTGCCTTAAGGATTTTCCTTAACAGTTCATTGGTTCAAGCAATGATGAACTTAATTACTAAAAAAAAACTTTAAAAAAATTTTCAAATGAAATTTATTTTTTTCATAGATTTGTTCATATGTTATATATTTATTTATTTTTTATTCAAAAAGTAACGTCTAATTTTGTCGTATATATATTAATAATTTCTTCTTCTTCATAAGCTTGAAATCAAAAAAAAATTATTTTTTTTTTTAAATAATAAGTGATCTCGAGCTCAAGAAAAAGAAGAAATTAATTTTTATTTATTTGTTTTTTATATATTAATGTTTTTCGTGAAATTTACTAGATTTTTAATGAAGTACATTTCTAATGTTTCCAGAAAATTATTAAAGCAAAATTGCATAATTCTTAGTCCGAGATTTGCTATGCATTTAACGATTTTTTAAGAATTAAAAATTAAATGAGTGTTTTAAAAATTCATAAATTAAAGGACGAGTTAAGATCTATGTATTTTAAATTAATAAATATTTTTCAGCTTTTTGTTTTTAGAAAAAAATTTTAAAAAAAGGTTCAACATTTTTGAATCTGTTCATGAAATATTTTTATTTTTTCCTCTCATGAGGTTTTTGCCAAAAGTTCACATATATTCGATACAGAAACATGGAATATCACAGCGTACCGTATTTATTTATAATTCAGTTTTTGTTTTTAATTATGAAGTGTATACAGCCATCATTTACCATCACCTTATATTTAGTTACTGAACATTGTAATGTGAACCAAAAAAATCTTGTTTCGCTTCGAAAATGTCTAATTTTGTGTGAGCAAATCCTTAGAAATTGTAAAATTTTGCCTTATTTCTTTAATATAAAAAAAGTGTCGCTAAACGCAGATTGAACGCCTAAGCTCATGGTGAACAATTTTCTTTGGTTTCAGGATGATAGAGATAGTTTGTGCGGTTTAGAATTAATGTTTTTTACACGAAAAGCACAGATCACGCCAGCCAGCCGAAAATGTTTAAAGACTAATAATTATTACAGGATTACATTCATTTTGCATTGTTAAAACCAATCCGCGGATGTCAGTACAATACGCAATAGAATTATTCTCAATAGATTTAAAAAAAGTCGTAAATCGTCTATGGCGATTGATAGCCCCATATGTTTGTACACCTGGTGCTAAAATATTAGCTCGTTTTAACTCTTTTGTCAAGAGAATGCTCTGAATTTGAGATAATTTTAGACGCCGTACCATTATATCCAGACGATCTTGCGTGATTTCATTGTGACTGCATGGAACCGTGATGCATGACGGTTGATACATTGAAGTAGCTGGTCCACCCGCTTCAACAGAATGAAGTATTGAGGAAATATATTCTGTTGGTATATGGCTATCCGGAACAGGAATTTCATCAGAATGTATAAGATATATAAGTAATTTTTTTTTCTGTTCATACCCGCTGTATAATTTATGCACGCATAACACTCATCTTCAACATGAACTATGGGATCTCTCGAAATCATTGGAACACCAAATGGCATGGTGTCTCCATTTTTTCCCTACTTATTTAAATAGTAAATGCAGTGTGTACACACTTTTGATGATGTCCAACTCTTACCATATATAACACTTAAAGAAAAATGTGATTCATACAAGGTACTTGTTTCAGTAGTGATTTTACGGCGACTTGGTATATTTTTATATTTCCCACACACATAACAAAAGTAATTAAACATTTTACACGGCCCCATCTTAGATATTTCAATATAACTGTTTAGATACAAGACTGTCAGAGGCTTTAAAATTCACTAATCACTGTCGCAAGCACCTTCCATATGACAGTGAAGGGGTTGAGGAACTCTTATTTATACTGTAATTGTTTTAATCAAAGTACTAGTCGCATGTTTTGTAAAAAAAAAAGCAAGGACGAATAATATTTCTAACGTTTTCAGGTGTAGATTTTATTGCCAATAACTTGAAATCACAGGTAATTCAAAAATACTATGTTTTAATTTTTAATTCCAAGAACCATGCCAAATACCGTTGTACAATGCAAAATGAATGTAATCCTGGAGATTGGCGCTTATTTATTGATTCTTCCAAAAGTAGCTTAAAAGCAGTTTTGCTACATGTCACTAATTTAAAATTTTTTTATACGCGAAGAACCCTAGCCTTAAATTTTGCACCTGCAGCGCCTGAGATACCCCTAAACGGGCCAAATGTATGACCAGCGCAACTTTATTTTTCATTCCCAACATTTGTTTCTAAGGCCTAGGATTCACTCCTAGGGGGATAAAATGTATGACCAACCTTCATTGTTTTTTGTTCTTAACATTTTCTTAAATTATACTTTCCCTTTATCAACATCCCTTAGGGGGGCTCCCATACAAATATTGCGTTTTATGAAATTCTTAAATTAATTAAAATTTGTCGACTTTTGTGAATAAAATCAAAAGTTGCTAACAGATTTTAATCATTTATGGCTTGTTTTGTTAGCAGCTTTGTTTTTTATATGTTTGCAAAAAATTAGAAGCCTAACTGCATTTTTTAATTTTTTATGAATTTTTAAAGAACAAAAATTTCGAAATTTTGATAAAAAAATTAATTTTTTTTTCAAAAAAAAAATTATTTTCCTAAAACGACTACGGATATTAGAAAGAAGTTTTACTTTTCTTAAAGGAAATTTTATTGCGGAATTTCGATTTTTTAAGTTTTTGGAATAAGCTAAAGCGTTTTTGAGTTACGCGAACATATGTGGTGCAACCTCCTCCATTTTCGAAATAACGGTATATCTCGAAAACCAGAGCCAATCTTAGAAAACCGAGGGCACCACTGGATTTAGCGTACCCGAATTATGTTAAAACGCTAGGTGCCCGGCTTGTCTGTTTTTTCAACTAGCACAGTGTAATTGGAGTAATTACTATATGAAGATTGTTTTCAAACTCAATAGCTTTTAAATTCATTAGTAGCTATTAGAGAAGCTATTTAAAATAATTTTTGGTAACAGCGTAAATGGGTACTAATTAAAGCTTATACAACTTAAAGCAATATTATTCATGTCCATAGTACTGCATTAACGCTATGAAAAAAAATTCTGAGCTATAACTTTCATTAAATAGTAGATCCATTACGATAAACGGGGTATATAAAATCTAACAAATCAGCTTTATCAAAACCAAAGTCAAATGTCTATGGCTCTAAGGTAATATTCTTTATTTAGTGGAACCAAAAAGGTTCCATCTAAAATCTACTAAGATCGTCACTGGGAGCCTGTATCAAATACAACTGTTTCAAATAAAATGAGAATAGGCTGTAAAATACCCAGAATACGAGGATATATACGAAACCTTGATATGCTATCATGACAAGCTTCGCCACATGTTGTATTACTTGTTAAAAACAATTCAAAAAAAGTGGTTAAAAAGTTATGCCTCACCAGCCTTATAGTGCAGACCTTGTCCGATCTAACGACTATTTGTATCGATTGATACAGAACTTTTTCTGTAGAATAGGCTTCGCTTCAAAATAATGTATCTGATTCTTTCTTTGCTTTAAAAAATGATTCAGAAATATGGCAATAACACATTGCTAATTCTAAATTAATTTAAATTGTACAAATATTTCAAAGTAAAAGCTAAATAACTTAAAAAAAATCAGATTTATATATCCAATATATTTTCATAATTGTGTCAGTATGAATAGTTTTTGTGAATTTCAAATGAAAAGGATTACGATTGCTTATAAAGCGCTACTGGGTGCAGTAAGAATTTTCCACTCGCTCTTATATAAAAATGCAAATATTTTTGGTTTCAATTGAATCTATTTATTCTTATTAAGCGATGTGTGTTTCCCAAACCGGAGCAATAGTTATGCAAATTAACAACGACATTAAATAAATATAACATATCGCAACATAATTGACAACAGAGTGTAACATTCAAGGGAAAATGCTATTGTTTAAGATAGAAAAATATATTAAACTGAGGCACATTTACAATAATATTCTCTAACGTTTCCGTTATTATTTTCCATTTGAAGTTGTCGCAGTTGTGATAAATATCATCACGTTCTTAAACTCTAACACTGGCAACAAATAAAAAAATGTATTTTATTCGAATAAACCTTTTATTTGAATACAATTTTTCTAAATTTAATAAATGACTGTTGATTGTGTCAAATTGCGGCTTCAATTTCGTTTGACATGGGTTAATGGTTACATACAACATTAGTATCATTTGCCAAGGAAAAAAACACAAAGCCAAGAACAAATAATGGAAATAGCGTTATAATGGTTAAGCAATCATCTTTAAGGCCATGATTTAAAAAAGATTTTCAGGCAGTGTCAACAATGAAAATAACATTAAGTATAAGAATAGAAGTTCAAATACGTGCTTGAATTGATTTATTAAAAATGATTTTTTTTTACAAATATTCTGCCTCATTGCTTACAGCTAATTCTACAATGGCCTTCATTTTAATAACGCAAATCAATCTTTGTGAAAAAATAAAATATTTTTTCAAATAAACCGCAATATTTTTTCATTTCTTTTCTAAAGTTTTTAATGGCTTAATTCAGTAGGTTAATTTATTTGCTTTTGATTTAAGGTAAAAAAAAATGTAGATTTTATTTAGCAAAGCATAATCTCTATTTTATTTTATTTTATTTGCTCTTTATATTTTAATTGATTTTAATTCATTCTCAATGTAGATTTGTAGCAGTTTGTGGGGCAATTGCTAAAGCAAATATTATTTTATGAAATTGAAATATAAAGTTTTTTTTATTTTATCACACACACTGTTATACATATACAAAAATATCCGGAAACATATGTACATGCTAATACATTTTAAAGCAAATCTCATTCAAATGTAAATAAATATTTTGCTGTATAAATGTTTATAATTGCTTTATAATAATAGTCCAAACAATCAAATAAAACTATGGAAAATTTAAAACAAAAAAAATTACACATGCACACGTACGCACGCAGCTTCTCTTTTAGTTATGTGTTTAATTTGTACTCATCCTCCCTTTTATTTACATGCAGTTACATTACACATACCTGTTGATGTTTTAATAAATAAATATTGACTTTTGAGATTTTACAATAAAAATATCTGTATGTGTGTGTATATGTTTCAAAATACCCTGCAGCTAAATTTTTAACTAGTTACGAGATTGTGTCAAAAGGGCTAGTCTCGTACTAGTAAAGATAAAATAAAAATGATGATGAAATATCGACTGCTGTACATCTCACATCCAATGACTTAAAATAGCCATGTAGCCAAGTCTTTAACTAGTTTGAACCATTCATATAACTATACACGTTTTCACAAAAAAAAAAAACTCACCATGCGCCCCTTACAAAAATGATGTGGTTTTTAGAGCGTCAAACTTCACAACTGAAATACCCTGGTTAAGTTTGCGGCAATGACAAACAAAATTCGTAACTCTTGTTACCTAAATAGCTATGTTAAATGTAAATAATTTTTTTTTGTCTATTGTGAGAGGAAGAGAGTGCTTATATAGTTAAAATTATATTGGCATTATTTGACTATTACTGGTATAACAACAACTTGTATTTAAACTGGTAAAAAATAATGGTAGTGAGGTTTCTATGACAATCTTATGCTGTAATCGATAACATCATGACAGAAAAATAACTTGTTTGAAGCTAAAATCTTCTAGTATATTTTTTACCAAAAATTACTTTATCTGCAGGGTATTGCTCGTTATAAATGACATAAGATAATACCTTCAAAATAATAAGATTTTTTTCCTAATTTTAGTTACTTTATGTCATTGTATACATTATATTTGCAATATTTAAAAATACTTTAATTAAAATAGATGATAATATTTGCACTGCTTGCACTAATCTTAGATTCTTTTTGAATAAAATACTAAATTCAATAGAAAACTTGTTTATATTGTTGATATATTTTTTTGATAAATCCCATTTCCATAAATTATTATATTTCGTAAATCATTATAAATTAAATTGTTAGCATTTAGGAATTCCAAATAGAAAATCAGTCCAATAATTATCACTCGTAATACATTTTCGAAACCAGTTAGGAGATATTTTAATAGGGTAGATAACTTAAGAGAAGAATATTAACATAAAGCCTATTTAAAATATCCAAAGACAATGCTGCGTTAGTCAATGTGGTGCTATAATGACCACAATATTAATGGCTATTGTAAATATGCTATCCATTGTACCAATACAACATGCAGGTGAAATATGAGCCAGCCTGGCCACTACTGAAGTGATGAAAATGGGTGGATGGCTAGTAAGGATCCTAAAACTAAAAACCAAAAATTTCGATGAGAAATGTCACAGATCTTAAATGTAAAAAAAAAAATCCAATAAATTATGAGAGCAATAACTGCATCGTCATATTACTAAATCAAGGGGGACTATGGAATGAAGAAGTAAACATAAAATATACCCTAGGCATCAAAAAATTTAATCTCGGAATATTCTGCAATGCAAGAGTAAGATAAAATCACGTGCGAACTTTGAGAGTCTAAATATAATAAGGAAATCAAGCTATCACGGCATAATTGGAAACAAAAACTTCCACAAATTTTTCATAATGGGATCATTTGTGAATAGCTAAGCTTTGAAAATTTTTAACTCTTTCAGAGGTTCAAAAATGAGTTAGAAGTTTAGGCGAGAAGAAAACACGTCATAAAGTTGGGAAATACTGCTGCTGGTAAGGTGACGAACATAATCTGAGGCGATCCACTTCTTGAGAAATCAAAGGAGATTCTGAACCTAAGAAGGTCAGAACTTTAAAAGTAACAGAACGCATGGAACACATAACTCATTAACATCGCATGCAACTTTCCGATGGCATGACATGTAGAGCATGCAAGGTAGAACAAGAGAATTTTTGGGACACTGCTCCTGTTGGTCTCCTGACTTTACGCATTTTAGATATGAGAACTTTTATATGGACACTATGGAATTACATTGAAGAGATTTGGGTTATTATTATAACCCATCACTTAAAGAAAAAAACAATGCTGAAAATTGTGTTTGTTAAAATTTGTTTAAAAAAATGTTTAAAGTCATCCTGCCTCACTCATAAAAATTATTAAGGCTTTATGAAGGGTTTATAAAACAGATTTTCTATAGAAATTTGTTTTATAAAGCTCTTATAAAGCTGTTTTAAATTTATAAATTAGACCGATCTTCTGTAATATGAATTTTATGACACAGTGCAACATGAGAATTACCCCATTAATTTATTCAAAAATAACAATTATTGTTAGCCATCACCTTAAATAACAGGCTAAAAATTTTACCTTTATGACCAGTAATCAGGATTTTTAAAGTGTGATATTTATAAGGTCGCAAACTGATATTATAAGAATTATAGCTGAATTTCTAATTCCTTGCTACTCACGTTGAAATATACAGAATTTAAGAAACATTTTTTCAAAATTTAAAATAAAATTTTAAATCAAGTCATTATTTACCACATTCTAATAAAGTATTTTTTTTAAATGTTAAAAAAAAGGTGAACACACACATATTTCTAATATAATGTAGCAAATTATTATTTAATTTTATTTTTTATTCCTTGAGATATACATTTATTATCTATACCTCTAACAGTTAGTATTAGATTTCTACAATTTACATTTTCCAACACGAAAAGAATTTAATTTCTGAAACCTAGTAGGTAATGACTTCCATATGTGGTATAACCCTGTTCGAAATCAGTAATGTAAATCTCACATTTTTTTAAAAGTTTTCTTATCACTTGAACGAGTACAGTTTTTAAGCCAATAATGTAAGTTTTCTAAACGAATGAGATAACTATAGGTTTGAAATGTTTATTGTGAATCGGAAATATTAAAAGACGAAAAAAATAATTTAAAAACAAGTAAGAGCACTATATTCGGCTGTGCCGAATCTTTTATACCCACCACCAATTTTGTGTACATATAAAGCACAATATTTATTATTTTGTTACTCATTATGGAATAATCTTTTTATAATAAAATATGTATCACTTTCTTTGTAGAGGATGGTTAAATTTTAAGGGCCCATGTTGAAGGTGAACTACAGCTAGTCTTTAAATTAGTTTTCTGCATTTCATTTGACATTTCTCAATCTCAGACTAACTCAATTTGAACCGTGGAAACATACGCAAACGAGCAACGCTTTAAAGTTATTTAGGTTTTTTATGAAAATGGGCGTTCAAATCAAAATGCATTTTGTGCACTTCGTAATTCTTTTGATCAACATAATCGTTCAAATTCGTCCACAATCGAGAGAATTGTAAAAAATATTTAAATTTCTGCAAAACAGGTCTGTATAAAATATTAGAAAATCTGTGAATGCCTCTTAGTTCGTTGAATGGCAACCATTGCTGATTTTTGCGATAGTGTGGCAAAAAAGCAGTCAACCTCGACTCATCATCGTGCCCAACAATTGAGCATCAACATTGTCATTGAAAATTTGGACCATCAGATAGAAGAGTGGCGCCAAGGATGGGGGGGGGGGGCATTTGGCCGATATTTTGTTAAATACATAATTTAACCGTACAAATATTATCACTACAAAAAGAAATAATAATAATTTCCTAAATAATTTGTTTTTTATTTAAATTCAACATCGGCCCTTAAAATTTAACCACCCTTTATAACTTCGATATGCTACTAAAATGCTTTTGTAAATGTAGTCTTTCAATGAAAGTGGGCGTTAAAGTAGGCGTGTCAATAAAGTTTCTGCTAATAAATACAACTTGGATATTTCAATATAGTTCTTTATTTTCCCAAAAATTTGTCAATAGAGTAATTACATGAATTTAAGAAAACCCGTTATATGGGAGGTAGGCGTTATAGTGGGCGTGTCACCTAAACTTTTTGGCACAACAACTACATTGACTAGAAGGATATATGTAGTAAATTTCCTCATCATACCTCTAATTTTGTCGGTTTTATGAGCTTTAACATTTCATTAACGGTAGATAACGTGAAAAGTGGGCGTAATAGTAGGCGTGTCAAAGTTATTTTTACGCATGAGTACATTTTTGATGTTTCAATATAGCCTTTTATTATTCCAAAATCTTTATTAATAGAGAACTTATATGAATTTTAGTTAAAACGTCATATGGGAGGTGGGCGTTAAAGTGGGCGTGGCACATTAATTTTCCGTTACAAAAAAGCCTCTGACCAAAAAGCAAAGTGTGCAAAATTTCAGAGTCGTACATCCAATTTTGTTGCTTTTATGACGTTTTTGTTTTTAAATATACCGAAAAATACACTGTGCGGTATAAATTTTCGTACATTTTGATCGATAACTCCTTTCCTTATGATTAAATTTAGGTAATTTTTGGTGAGAAATATTGTTTTGACTCGAGAAATATATATTCGAAGTTTCATGACTGTACGTTAATCCGTTTGGACACAATACCATTTTATTAGATGTTCATAGGACACGGTTTTTTCGACCTACTCTTGCATTCCGAGCTATAACTCACTTCCTAATATTCCTATATAGTCCATTTTCAATACCAAACAAACCTTGTCTATAAGAAAGATTCTGGCAAAATTTGAACCTCCTAGCTTTTTCGGTGCGACCTCTATCGTGCTTTCAACAGACGGACAGACGGACGGACATAGCTAGATCGTCATCAAATCAAACCCTGATTCAGAATATATATACTTTATGGGGTCTAAAATGGATATTTCGATGTGTTACAAACGGAATGACAAAATGAATATACCCCCACCATTTTTTTGGTGGCGGGTATAATAATTTTTTTTTTCTAAAATCCAGTTCAATAAGATCGTATATAAATTTGTACGCACAGGACTTCTACTCATGGCCTTCAAAATTACTCTAGAACTTAAAAAAAAACAAAAAAATGTCTGTTTGCTTAAATATATGGATTGCTTGTTTTATGGCAGCCTACACTATTACTTATTACAAAGAAAAAATTCCGTATTTTAAAGAAAACGCACTTGCTATTTATAATTCAACACTGTCAAATATAGCTCTCCTGCTTAATTTGTTATATCTTTTAAAACACATATAATTATAGTAGCATGAAAATTTTAATTTTATTTATTCCTTTCATATAAATTCTTCATATCGTATTTTATATGTCAACTTGATTTTTCTTTTGTAGTTTATAAACATCATAAATATTTTACGAGAGTTTTGCATTACGTTTAATTTTCTCTTTATAAATAAACTTCATCATATACGTAACCTGGTATACTTACAAAAGTCATATTATTGACTGGCATCATACATGAATTTAATGGCATTGTATATGAAATACTTCAGTAAAATATTTCTTAATGCAGTATCTTTTCTTCGACCAACAAAAAATACCATTAATTCTTGAATGAGTACAACTACAATGTTGCTATTTTATTTATGTTTGAAAAATTTCTTATTTTTTATTTTTTGTAATATTGTAATAAAGAAACAAGAGACAAAGTTTTTTATTACAAAACAAAAGATGCTAATGCCCTATTTAGATCTGTTTTTATTTTTATTTAAATTCTTATTACCAATTTTAAATAATTAAATTAAATAAGCCCTTTTTACCATGCTCTATGAACATATATGTAAACACAACGGCATTTTTGTGGTAATATTGTTATTTTTTTTTTTGTTCTTAAACTTTTCTCCTTAAAAGCAACAGAAACATTTTATTTTTAACTTTTATTTGTTTTTTTTTTTTTGCATTCACTTGTACCATTCTTTCTATTTTTCTCTGGCATCTCTGATAGCAACAACAAACGAGTAAGAGAAAGAGTACAGAGACATAAAAACTTCGATCATAAATATATGACTTTTAATGTTTTTCTTTAAAAACAAATAAAAAACAATAATAAGAAAAAAGAAACGAAATAAATGGAAAATCATAAATAATAAACAAACATTTCATACTTCCACACACATATACATATGTACGTACACATACAATTATTTCGACTCATACATACTAGTAAATGCCTTAAAATACTGTGATTTATAACCTCAATAACATGAAAACAGATAAAAGGATTTAATGAATATTAAAGAAGTGTAATACGAATATGAAGGATTTCATTGGATTTTCTTATTTTTTGTTTGCAACTTCTTTTGTCTTAATACAAACTAAAGGATGTAGAAATTTATGAGTTCTTGAAGTAAAATAAAGAGAGAAAGAGAGATCAATTTATAAAGTTATGAAGTTCACATAATTAGATGAGTTAATGATTGATGTTGGTAAATGCAAAGATTTTATTACTTTTTGTAAAAAAGAAAACATATCTAGAAACAGTAAAGGTGTCATAGGTTGTAAAAGATCTTCAAATTGTCAAAAGAAGTAAATACTGCACAGCTTTAGAAGACGAAAAAAGTTTTAGTCTCTTAATACACACCATGGCAATTAAACAATACCAGGGAATTAATTACACTATTTAAGAAAAAAACGTTTTTTTTATTGAACAGCAAAAAGAGTGATATGTCCATTCATTGATCTACTACAAATATAGTAAAAGTTTGAAATTATGATTCAGTTGGTAGCTTTTTATCATGATGTTACGAAACAGAAGATAAAATTTGTCTCATAAACAACACGTGTGACTGTTAATAAAAAACCTATCATAACTTTACGTTAGATAGAAATTTACGGAGAATAAATTTATTTTGTATGGAGGGCACCTAATTCATTAAACATTTTGTCAAAATAGAAACGTACGTATTTACCCACTAGCGACACTACTACACAGTGGTATAAGCTCGTATTGTTTATATAGTTTTGATTTTTTTATGGAATTGTAAAAATAAAGTATTAAATAAAATATCCGCCTAGCAGCACATATGACTTTGATGACAGGTATTAACATAACTAGACCATTTTGGGGGTGCAATGAGCAACCCCGCCCCACAATATTTATTCTGATCCCATTCTTCCAGAATGTGAAATAATTACTATTAAATTAATTAAAATATAAAATTAACTCCCAGAAAAAAAATTTATGCTTTTGCTACCCCCAGAAAAATTTTTATCAAAGAGATGTGTCTGTATCACACAGATGACGCATAGGATCTCTCATTTGAGCTCAAGAAATGATTCTGATAATTCGGTAAAATTCAAGAGAAAAAAATCGCATGATCTTTGTGATTATTTTACATCAGAATTTCTGGTTATACGCGTGATGTGACAAGTTGAACCATCTTGCTAAAACAATGAGTCGTCCATATTCTTGCCCTCTAGTTGAGGCCACAATAACTTCGATTTCAAGTTTTGACCTTCTTCAGAAAAGTAAGGCTCGATCATTCCGCTTGACAAAAATTTCTCTTTGTGCGTACATTTATTTCTTTAGGATTTCATGAGGCTTTTCCAAGCGTAGGCTAGAATGGATAGAACAGGCAGCTGCTGTGCAGCTCACTTGGCTCCATTATATTGATCCTTTTGTGATTCCTGAATAGAAAAACAAGAATATAATAGAAAAGAGAAAAGAGAAGCAGACAAGTCCAGAGTATCTGGCCTAATTTTGACAAATTTGTGTATTAACAAAGCCATTTAGATGACTTTTTTAAAGAAATAGACACTGACTTCACCTTCCTCCGTTTCGTGTTGAAAAATTACCTAAGCTTTCTATGCACTCCCTAGTCAGGAATTTTGTACGCATAAAAAATAATTGTTTTGATTACCCATTAAACATAATTACGGTGCTTCCCATGGTGTGCTTATTTGAGCTCATAAGTAAGCTGAGTAAGCTGGAGGTCTTTTTGTACATAGCGTACTGCTTTGTAAAATTTAAGGTAATTTTTCTTTGGGCTCTTGGCGACACTATCGCTCACAACGGCCATATTTTCAGTAGACCGATCAGTAGTCTTACTGATAACAAGCATTAAGTTTTATTAAATTTTTTTTAGACACTGTTCGAATAAACACTTTCTCGACTGTAAATTTTTTCGAAATTTTTTAGGTGTCTCAGCTTCACTTTCCTAAATTTTTCAACATGGTATAACGAGCTGGTCTTTTATAAAGCTTTCGATTTTTAATAATTGGAATGAACATATCTGATAGTTTCCCAATCTCAGAGATGCCACATGCACAAAAGGAAAATGATACTGAATTAAAAAAAAATAAATTTCTATAGAGACACCCATTGATTTTCTTATTCCTTAAAACAATCAATCAATAATAAAAAAAATATTATTTTATTAACATACACAAAAGTATAAAAAAATCTCTGATTTTAAATTAATATTTAAGTATTTATTTGATTTTAAACTTTTTTTTTTGCTTTTAAAACCTATTAACAAAAAACCCAATACTCAAATCTCTTGGCATTTTGCCAACAAAACCACATGTACAAAAAATTGTCCTTTTAACGCCTGCATACGTACATTACTTAACATGCAAAAACACTTTAAAATTCCAATGTTTTGCATTAGTTAGACATTTTAGATTTTGCCTTTACGATTTAATAAAAATCCTAAATGCAAATGTGTTTTAACAACAACAAGAAGTAGAATCAAAACGAAACAAAAAAAAACATTAAATTCAAATCTCGAACACTTCTGTAACTGACAGTTTGTTAAATGTAGTAGGATTTATTTTTTGCTTTCTTTTAAGGGCCAAGCAATGCCAAATATATATTTATTTGTGTGTGGTTGTAGGTGTGTATGTTTCAACTTTGAATAGGTGTGTCGGATTTTCTTTCGCTTGTATGAATTTTTTCCTTAACAAATGATTACACATTGTTTAACGAAACCAATTCTCCCATATTCTATATGGCAAGCAATAATTTTATTTATTTTAGATTTTGTTTTTCCTGTTGCTGTTAAAGGTTGAAAGTGCTTGGAACGTGAGGGTATTAACGCGTAGACCTTATTTCCATTTTTGTCGATTTTCTGTTTCCTCTCTAGCTGTTTCTGTGATTGAAAAGGTCAAAAATATTTACATTTCCACATTGTGGGATGTAGCCAAGGCATAGTAAAAAATTTACAAGAATTAAGCTGAAGTGTTAAGATTAGTGAAATTTATTTACAACAATTTATCAAATAACTTAGTTATTTAAGGGTAAAATTTAAAAAATAAACTGGAATTTAAACGCAGTCTTTTTTATTATTTTGCTTTGATCTTAAGGCTAACATTTTAGCGCAAATATTCTTAATCTATTTTAAATTGTTTAAAAGGTTTGTAATACAAGTTTTGCGCGAAAGTTTTTTTTTAACGGGAAAAGGTGGGAGTTAAACAAATTTTAACTAAAACCTTAAAAAGAAAATCTTGGAAAATATTTGATTACTTTTGTAGGCTAAACGTTAATAGATTTAGATTTCTCTCAAATAACCCTTTCCTTTTACAAATTCTAAATTATTTGGAAAAAAAAACTTTCCTGGTATAAAAGTACCAAAAAAAAACAACTCTATTAATATTTTTAAAATTGTGTTTTATAAAAAAGAAATGCGATTTTATTATCTTAAAAATTTAATTTGCATTGGAATAAAATATAAAATATTTTATTTCGGATTGCTTTCATTACACTAATTCCATGCTGTAATGATTTATTTGCAGCCATTTACTAAGAAAATGCACAATATAATAATTTCGACTATTACAGATATTTGACCGCTAAGTTTGTTATATCTCACTTTATTTGCTTAAGGTTTTTACAAATTTTAATTGTCGTTTTCGCATTGCAATTTTAATAATTCTTTGATATTACATGAGTTTTTTAAAACCCCGCATGAAATTATGATTTTGGCATGCTAATATCAAAACAAAGAGGACCGAAGCAGACCACTACTATCTCGGGTTTCCTTTTTACCTCCTTCGCTTTACAGTTATTTTATGGTTATTAATCGACAACCCTTCCCTCACTAAGTTCCTCTTCTCTAAAGACGCGTTCTCTGGACTAGAAAATAATTTTACATTGCTGGCTGGTGGTCTTCGATAATACTAAGAGATTTTCGTAATATCCAGCATCTTTATTAGAGTCTGCCACATTCACATTTAATAAATGTCTACCTTTGATCCCATGTATAGGAATATTTGAGTTTCCGTAGCCTGTTTAAAATGAGGTCCAGTACTCTCTTCTGCCTCGACAGTAGAGAAACTAATGCCACCATCCATGCCTTTGCTATGGATGGTTCCACTCACCATATGCGTGCGATACAGCCCTTCGGCCACCCTTGTTGAAAGGTATCCTTGTCTCCCTAAACTCTTTATGATTGAGATTCAGAATTGTCGTTTACCTCAGCAAGAGCTGTTCGTAACGCCTCTATACTCAGAAATAGCAATTTACCATAATGTGGACACGGCGCCACTGCAGAGTGGGCATGCTAAGATACTCAACTTATTTTTCCAAGTTTTCCAATGCGATCTGCACGATTTTAAGTAAATCTTATGCAATTCCACATTTTCTATGCCGATATTAAAGAAAACATTATTTTCCTGGATACATAACAGTCTAGACTTTGGACCCACATTATTAATTTTATTAATGTAAATATTTTAAAAATATGTTTTCTTAACGATATTCTACATCACGACCTTCTACATCATAAACATTATTTTAGTAGATCCACCAACTTCGAAAGAATACAAATAAATATAGTCAATAAAATATATCACCAGATCCGCTAAAAAAATATTTAACTCATGAATATACAACTAGTTATTAGATCATTAACTGTGTAATGTTTTTTAAATAACCAATCAATAAATAATGTCCAACATTATTAAGTAAATTATCGAAAACGTTTATTGTTATGAAAGCAATACACTAATTTTCATATCATCAACATAAATTTATTGGTCTATTTATTAATAGAAAAACTCTAACTGCTAACGAAGACACCAGATTTTTGTATGTCAGCTACACAATATGACACTCTATCACTACTTACTGTAGATTTGGGCATATCTCAATAAATAATCCATTCATAATCTTTATTTTCATTATTAAGACCTTAGACTTGTGCAGCACATTATGCTTTTATAGCCAACTCCTCTGTTGGACCTCGTCAAACGTCAAATAATTTTGAGGTAAAGTTTTATGATTATTGGCATGAAAAAATATTTTTAAAACTTCCATAAATTAAGGCACGGAAATAAAACCCCTCAGCCGCTTTGTAGTAAAAATTAGCAAATATTTAAAACATAAAAAATGTTTAAATCTAACCACAATGATAACAACAACAATAACATAAAAAAGAAATACGGAAATCATGACGAAAAATTATGAATGTAAATGACATTGTTGAGTATCGTTCAGCGATATAAAGCAAGAGAAGATAGAAGTAAAGTGTATAAATTATATGGAAAGAATTGGTAAAAGAAATTCTTTGTGTGTTTTGTAATTCTAGCTGTTTTGTCAGTATTTCTCAACGATGGCTTTAGCTGAAGCGGTTTTAGTTCTAAATTGTATGTGCCTAAAGTTCATGTCTTCTAAATTTTGTGCTCAAATCAAAGCAATTGTTATGCTAGATTTTAAAGGAATATTTACACAGGGTGAGCCAAAAGTTGCAATAGTATTTTTTTTTAAATATTTATTTTGTATTATTTTTTTTATAATTTATAAAAAATAAAACAATTAAAATTTTTTGTACTTAATATGGAAACTTATGTCACTTAAATAATCCCGTTTTCCGTTTCACAATAAATGGCTCGTTTTAGAAAATTTTCGGTACTTGTGGTTTTAGCATTCAAATTCCTACAACAGTATTAGCCTTGAGCTTAAGGATTGTCTTGGGTATGTTACATATATGTACTTGCTCCTACAAACAAGCCCAAAGAAAATAGTCAAATAAAGCTGCGATATCGTGCAAATTCCCAAAAATTATTCGGACTACAAACATTTGATTTAAAAGTACAAAGAAAGGCTTGGTTAGTCAATGGATTTATCCTGCTTAAACCACATTTTGAAACTTTTTTGTAAGAGCAGGAATTGAAGATAACAAAAAAATTAAAACGAATTGTGTTGACTTTAATGGCGTCTAAATTATTCTACCATACGCAATGAATGTTTAACTATTATAAACTAAAACCGTGTTAAAAGTTTAGTATTTATTGAATATTATGTGTCAAAATTTAACACCAATAATGAAACTAAAGCTTTTAATATATATGTTCAAAATTGCCTCCCGCAAAGAAAAACATGGTTGTAATAATTATAATGTAGAACGACTATGATTGAATTGCATAAATGAGGTAAAAAAATATAATGCTTTAATATCGTGAAGACATAAGTGATATAGAGACATTTATATGACCGTCGTGATCATGCCGTAGCCATGGTTTTTCTTTCCATATGAGTATGATTTTTCATTACTTGACTGAAGTGTAAATGAACAAGTAACAGTGCTATATTCCGCCGTGCCGAATCTTATATACCCTTCACAACGTGTAGTCATGCAATAACAATTGTTTGTATCACCATTCATCCCATATAAAATACGTGCATACGTACACGTTAGAATAAATGTGGCATCGAATCCCAGCTGAGCCAAAAAAAATTTTATTTTATTTTATTTAATATATTATTTATATTTATTATTTTTTTTTATATTTTTTTTTACATTTTTTTAAAAAATTTTTTTAGAAAAATGTTTAAAAAATTTTTTTAATTTTTTTTTTAAAATTTTTTTTTGTAGTTTTTTTTTATTATTTTTTTCTTATTTTTAATATTTTTTTTTTGTAATTTTTTTTGTTTGGTATGTTTTTTACATGTATGTATGTATGTATGTTGTTGTTGTAATTGTGAAAAAAAATGAGGTGGTCGTGGTTTTTTGCTCATATGTATCTCAGAAAGTTATGGGGCGATTGTGCTGAATTTCAATAGCGATTCATTCCTGGATATTTCCAAGAGATTGATACTATATACAGATCTGAGGAACATATAGTTGCTTCTAAAAGTTGATTTCAACCAACACACGGACAGACGGACAGACGGTCAAGGCTTAATCGACTCCTCTATTCATAAGCTTTCAGAAAATATACACTTTATGGGGTCGGAAATGAAAATTGTAGAAATTACAAACGGAATGACAAAGCTATATATACCCTTGTGCACCACAGGTGAAGGGTATAAAAAAAACATCTGACACTCTCAAAAAATTATGCTACTAAATACTTATTTCTTGAAAGATATTTATTAAAAAAAAATTATAAAGAGGCTACATAAATTAAAGATTAACCTAGTAACTTAGAGGATCTACAATGTTGTTAGTGGAAAGATACAAAATTACGTGGCAACTCTTGTATGTAAATTATTATGTTTTATTTTTTTAAATGTAGAAAATTGTGTGCTCAAGGAACTACATATTTCTTGATTCTGTGGCAAAAAATATGACAACAACACTATTGCAATCTCGCGATAATAAACTACCCTCTGGCAAATTTTCAACTATTTTGAGCAACCTTGCAGGAAGTTATAGCGTAAAAACTTATTGCCTATTTTTTTTGACAAACAAGCTTATTTAATAAATTTTTGATCTAAAAACTCAAGGCATATTTATTTTTCAGGTACTCTTGTTTCGTCTGCTGATTATTTTTTTCTTCACTTATTTTAAGTTTCAGCTGTCAAAGTCAATAGATAAAAAACAATTTTCTCTTCTCTCTCATTAATTTCAAATGTCAAACTTTATATATCAAAAATATAAACAAAAAAAGTTTTTTCAAACTGCAATTACCTGATGAGTAAATATGCCTTGTAAAAACTATTGAAACAGACATAAGCAACAATTGTATTTATGCAGTTGATATTTTTTTCATTTTTATCTCTTCGCCTTATTGCTAATTGTTTGTTTTTTTTTTTTGTTAGTCAATTATTTTATTTTGTTTATTTATTTAAATTTTGGCAACCAAGCCTCTAGGCCAAAATCGGCTGCAAACTTGGTTTGGATTACCGACAAAAACAAAAGTTAAAGGCTTTTTAAGAAAGATACCGTTTTATAAACAATATTTTCTTCAACGAATACATCCACTTCAAATTGCGGATCCTCTATTACTCCTACTTAGATACTAAGATATGAGGAATGTATTGTGAACCAAACAAGATGCAATAAAATTTCATACATTTATCTGCATAGTAAAGTATATAGTTTTCGCGATTTTTCTAAGTCTCACAACAGAGCTATTAATTTTTTTTTGAAATTATACGATATTTTATACGTAAAGAGCTATTGTAGCAGCTGACCGATTTAAACAATATTCTAACAATAATATTTATCATCATAAGCCATCGAACTGGAAGAAAGAATTTAAATTTTTGGTGTGTTTTAACTAACCTTTTCTTAACATAAATAACCTTGTGAGGCACACTTTTAACACCATGTAATCCTTATCATATATGTAATAATATCAGCATCACAGCGCTGGATTATGTCGTACTTTGTCAACGAATAGAATAAATGTCAATTTGAGCAACTGCAATATCATTAAGGAAATTTCTTCTAAATATATTTTATTTAAGAATTTTTATAGAAAACTCTTGCTTAAGTTTTCCTTATACATATATTCAAAACGTAGGTTTACTAAAAAGGTTTTAACTTTATTTTTAATCATGGCTTAAGAAAATTCTTCAGGGGCGATATGATTGTTAGTGTCTTATCTTAAAACGTTAAAAACGTGATAGCGAAAACATTTAGATACACTTCTAATATATTAAGCCATCGATATATAAAATTTTTACCACAATTTATGGGTCATTTTATGTTAATAATTTTCAATATTTTTTTAAATTAGGAAACACTGATTTAGCTTCTTTATGTTAATTTTAGTCAGTCTTTCTTATCCTTACAACGCTATTTCAATGCCATGAGGGCGTATCTTTAATGATTGTTAAAAAAATTTTACTTATCTTCTTGTGTTGGTCTCTGTGCAATAATTCGCATATAAAACAAATTTTTCTTGTGTTCTTCTTTACGTAAAAGGTCGAACGTGAGGATTTCCTTCAAGCATCTCATTTTAGCTTTTTGCAATATACTTTTCTGTTTTCTAATCGAAATCGTGTTTATAATTTTTGAATATATTTTTCTTCTTTATAAATTCTACTAGAAAAAAATAATATTTTTAATGTCCGAGTTTTAACCCTTAAATGCATACAGTATCTTTAAAGATACAACCAAGAAAAACAATGTAATTTCTTTATTTACTTGCAAAATTAAGAAAACTTATAAACTACTACTTAGAAACCTTTTTTCTATCATACAATATCAACTTTAATTTAACAACTTTAAATTTAGAGCAGTAAGGTAGCGGGAAACTTACAATTTCAAAATTCTATAAATATTAGAAATAGTCAAAGTTATAGTAGCATTTAATCAGTAATGGTTCTTTTAATTTACCCAAGAATTATATATATTGTTGAATATAGTGTATTTTAGTTAACTATAAAATTTTAAACGAATACGACTTCCATTTCAGTTGTAAAATCACTTTTATTGGTTGTATCTTAAAAGATACATTATGCACTCCGCACTAACAACGGATATTCGTTATTTTTTATTATATACTCTGCTTGTTTTTGAAAAGGCAATTTTTTTTTATAAAAAAACAAATGTTTTTGCACATGCTGCTTTTGTTTACATGTTTGTACTTAATTAGGCCTCTCTTTATTATTATTATTCAGTCATTTGATGTAAGAGGTTGCTTTCATTTGCTGCGCAAAGTTTATTTTTTTATTCTTATTACATATAAAAATAATTATGAATGTCTCTACTCGAATGAGAAGAACAAAAATTACCGATGATGAAATAGGCAAAATACTTTGCAACAGTGAAGAATTTCCTTATGACAGTACTGATGAAAGCAATGATGATGATAGAGAAATTCCAAAAATATGCTACACTGAAAATAAAAACGTTTTACTCATTGATAAGAATATTGATTCTGAAGAAGACTCTGATCTTAGCTTTGACTTGAATGACTCAATTCATGACTCGTTTATTGCTTTAATAAACGATGATAACAAGTCTACAACCCCTGTTCTATCTCCTGTTATTGCGCATCGTTCTTCTCAATCCCTTCCTAAAACCAGTACTCCAACTTCTAATTTGAGAAAATTTCCTTGATTAAAGTCACCTCTCCCTACAAAATTCGCTACGACAAATGTATCTCCTGTTTCTAAAGAAAATACTCTATTGACACCAGGTACTTCTCTTTCCCCAGAACATTCGGCTAACTTTCTACAAAATCCTTCTACATTCAACTTATTTCCTTCAAAATTTCAAAATTTAAACGTCGATCCCAAATCCTCAGCATTTGATAAAATAATATGGAAACAGGGAAGTTTACAATTTCAAAGTAAAGAAGTTGAATTTAGAGGAGATAGCTCCCTCCCTGAAGAAATTCAGTCATTAGAGACTCCATATCAAGTTTGGAGTTATTTATTTCCGGAGAACTTAGAAAATACTATAGTTGAAGAAACCCTACGGTATGCTGGATTAGACGAAAAATTTTCTTTTAGCATTACAGAATTTCGAAAGTTTATCGGCATTGTCTTTTACATGACATATTTCAATTTACCAAATACTAGAGATTATTGGTCTAGTTGTAATGATCGATCTGTAGACGTGATAAAAAACCAAATGACTGTAAACCAATTCGAGAAAATACGCCAATATTTACATTTTAATAATAAAGAGAAAAAACCATCAATCGACGATCAGAAACGTGACAGGCTCTACCTTATTAGGCCCGTTATTGATTCGTTAAACTGTACATTTGGTTCTTTTCCTAAAATGGAGAAATTATCTGTAGATGAGCAAATGTGCTCTACAAAAATGAACAGCTACATGAAACAATATTTGCCAAATAAACCTAAAAAGTGGGTATTTAAATTTTTTGTATTGTGTGACAATAAAGGATATGCATATAAGTTTGAAATTTATACAGGATCAAATGAAAACCTGTGTTCAGATGAGCCAAATCTTCAAGCATCTGCGAACATTGTAGTAAGGTTAGTTCGTGAAGTACCTAGGTTTAAGAATTACAAAATATACTTCGATAATTACTACACCACAATACCTTTACTTATATACCTAAGAACCCAGGGAATTCTTTCTGTTGGTACAATTCGACGCAACAGGATAAAAAATTGTAAGTTTCCAGATGAAAAGACCATGATGAAGTTTGAAAGAGGAACTAGCAGAGAATTCATAGCAAGTGTCTATGGAATAGATGTAACTTCTATTTCATGGAAAGATACAAAAGTTGTTAATCTGGTATCGACATATATAGGAACTAATCCAGCGTATTCCCTAAATCAGCCAAATAAAAATATATCTGTTCGTAGATTTGACAAAAAGCAGAACAAAATTACAATGGTTGCTTGTCCGCAGATTGTAAAGGATTACAATAAAAATATGGGGGGCGTAGATCTATTGGACAGTTCCATGAGCCGCCACAAAATAGCTCTGAAAAGCAGGAAGTGGACAAATAGAATATTTTACCATCTATTAGACATGACCTGCATCAATGCATGGATTCTTTATAAAAGAATTAACCAAAACAAACCAGGAATAAAAAATCTAAGACTAATAGATTTCAAACTGGATGTAGCAGATTCACTATTCAAATATAAAAATTCATCGAAAGATATTTCATTTCGTCGACGACCAAACCTCGAAAGTGAAATTCAAAAGAAAAAACGTAAACCGAATTCGCAGATACCGCCTCCCAAAGATGTAAGACTAGACGGAACTCAACACTGGACCATAGTGAGTAAGAAAGGAAGGTGCAAAATGCCGGGTTGTACAGGCCAGACAAAAATGTTTTGCAATAAATGTGAACTAAATTTATGTCTAACGACTGAGAAAAACTGTTTTTTTAATTATCACAACCAATAAAAATAAATATTTGTATGTTTTTACTTATATCTTTATACAGAACTTATGAAAAATAAATTGTTGTCTTTAATATCTTTTATTTCTCTTATGTATATTTTTTCATGCGGGGAATGCATAGTGTATCTTAAAAGATACAACAAGTTTTTTCTTTATAAAATTAACAAAAATATTTTTTTTTGAAAATTTTAAACGCAGTTGTTATTTTTTTGTCGGTTTACATATAATATATATTTTTCGCAAAGATCTGAAACTTTATGCATTTAAGGGTTAAAAAATAAGTTTCATTCATCGTAGAGTGTTAGAAATTCTATACCATTAGAATTCAATACTTTTTCTATTTGGGTCATCTTTCTTTGTCCTTTCCATTTCACAGTGTCCTTCTTTCAGCGCCTTTTTGCCTTTAGTTATGATTGTTTTACTTTATATTTTGACTTTTATATATTTAAAATTTTTTTCAATTTTCTTTCGTCAGGTGGCTGCTAAATTCAACATTGTAGACATCATTATTGTAAAATTTTTATAATAATGATTTGAACTGTATCCTCCCTCTATTGCTGCACGAGAACGAGACTGTGATATTGTCGTCTTTGCTGTTTTTTTTTTTTGGAGCTTAATATTTTTAGTTGTTTATATTTCTTATAACTGGAGGGTCAATTTGTCAATTTTTCTAGCTTTTTAACAATTTTGCATAAATTTTTATGACATTTTTAATAACAAAAAAAAAGATATTTTTTCGCATTTTGAATGTTATATGTGTTTTCTTCTACTTGGCTCTGTCACTTACATTTATCTGCTATATCTGGTTACTTTTAACAAATTCAAAGCATGTTTTAAGAAAATTTATACAAAAAATTTTTTTGAAATGCTAAAGATAAAAATATAAAATAAAAAAATTTAAAAACGCATCCTTTTGTGAAACAATAATAATAATAATATTTCAATAATCGCCGCAAGTTAAAAATTAATAAATAGAAATAATATGAACGTGAGTACAACAAGGGGATGATAACAAGGAATGAACTTAATTTATCCCACAAAGTAAGAGAAAGTTAAAATATTACTATATAGCTGTAGGGTTTGATTGAATACAAATATTTTGTCAACTTGAAAGCTAATTCTCAATTGTTTGAGAAAACTAAATAGTTTTAGATACGAAAATACTTTGTACCTTAAAAACTTACGTATTTTATTTCCAAATATTTTCGTTTAATATTATAGTGTTGGTAACTTAAACCATCTCTTATTGTTAAAGCACAATTTGCTTTAAGGTTAATTTTAACATAAAATAGAGTGGACGTTTAGTTCTGGGTATCATTGTTAATTTACATACAAATAAAAAAAAATTTGATATTATTAAAACTTAAGCATGAGATTGACAAAAAAGCGACTGTATCATTTTTATTCGGAATTTGTCATTTATCTACCAAATATATTAAGTGAACGTATTGAGTCTTCTATGACATTGAAGTTCATAAAAAGTGGCACAAAATGCAAATCTATGTGAGCCCCAAAAGCTAGAATTAAAAAATTGTTGCGTTATAAAAAAACTCGTTGAACCTACAACGCATTGTTCACACAACAATATTTTAACATTACTAGTGCAAATAAATAGTTTCTTTTTGTTAGGGCATTTTTTTCTATTCCCACTTCTGTCGTTCATTTAATACTTGCCAACTTTCTAGTTCCATTTTATTTTCTATTTTTAAAAATATTTCATTAGAAATCATAAGCAACGGAGAAATTAACCCACAACATTTTTTCAAAATCAATACAATTAAAATCAAGTTCAGAGAGACAAATAGAAAGTCAGAGTGAAAAAAAGACAGACAGACAAAAATTCTAAAAATTTGTGTTTTGTATTCGATATTGTTGGCAATATGCGTTATCCGTCTAAATTACAAAAAAAAAAAAAATTTGCACGAACATAGTTTCCTTGTAGCCTTTTTACACTGATCAACATCAATTCGCAAAGATGTTAGCATGTCTGTCATCATTTTTATACATCTTGTTCTTTTCTGTTCTGTTCATTTCTCATTTTATTCTTGTGAACATCTTTTGATTATTTTGGTGCCATCACTAAAAAACGATGCTGAATAAGAACAAAAGCGTACACATCATCATAATAATATCATATGTGTATATGTATGTGTATATATATATTTGTAATTAAAAATGCCTTAATACCTCCCAAAATTAATTTTTCTCTATATTTTACAAATCAGGGTTTTTAGTGAAAAGTTAAGTAACTTCTAATTGTATAATGTTTACTTATAACTAGATTTGTATTCGCAAATCAACAATTAATACCACTTTTTTAATGTTTTCTACAATTTCATATTAATTTTCAATGGAAACAGCCGCAAGTTAAGAATTATTAAAATTTTATTGATTCAAAACATTAGATGTTGCAAGTGTAAATTCAAATTTCATGTTTTCAACATCCTCCATGCATTCCAACAAGATGTTGATCAGGGTAAAAAGGCTATTACAGTGTTATTATAGTGTTTATATGATGCAAAACAATTTAAAATTTATTTAAATATTTGATAAAGTTCAATTTCTGTATTTTTTCTGAATAAAGGCTTGGTAATTTATTAATTTTATTTTAAAACTAAATTTAAATTTATAATTCAAAAGGATAGATATTTCGTTGAGAAAACCACATGTGCAAGTTTACCATCCACCATGATCATGAATCATAAAAGGCCTAAATCTTAAAAGTTGTGTTTTTTCAGTATTCAGGGCATAGTCCACTTATTCTTGCTCTGTTTTAATTACTCTATCATATTACATATGCAACTTACAAAATTTCATGATTGTAAGGATAAAAAATGCATGTGTCGTCTACAAACATTAACAGTTTTCCAAAAATTTTAGAAATTTTTAAATCATTCAAAATATTTATATTTAAAATTTTCTTTCCGTCCACAGCCACCAGTATTACTTAATAGTTTAGATTGTTGTCGTATTTAAATATATGTAGCTTTTCAAGATTATCTTAAAGTCGACTTGCGATTTCTAAAACATCTTTTCGTTTTATAATGAAGTATTCTTAGGAACTAGCATTTAATTTTAATATAAAAAATATCAAAATATCAGGATTTTTGTTGTTTTTATTTTAAATATTTTCAATTATTACACCTAGAATTACATTGGTTATTTCAACAATTATAAATTAAGAAATTTGCCATGTTGCTCAAAATGCGTAGTGCTGCTTTTGAATTAATAAAATGTTAAAAACAAAATTACTATGTTATTGAGGCACCACATTAAAAATGTACTGCCTCAGTTATTTTTCCTTGAAGGAATGAAACCTTGTAAGAGAAAACTATGCTATAGAGTGGTTACAAACAAATTTTGTAATTCCATAGGACGTTTCCTTAAGTGTTTGTTAAAGATAATTCTTTTAAATATAAATATGCAGGACAATTGATTGGTACGCTGAATTTTTCAATATATTTTACTAAAAAATAAAAAAAGAATATACAATTATAAAAATATTTTTAATATTTTTAACTCATTTATAACAACTAATGACCTATAGCCCAATCAATAATATTTACAAAAAATATTTTAAAAAAAATTTATATTAAAACGCTTCCGTAAATTTTGTTTTTATTTATCTCATTAATTTTTTTATTTATTAGTCTTTTCTTAAAATTTCACAACGTTTTTAATTCTTGCTTAATTTTTATTTAAAACTGAGGTAAATTGAAAAGATATTTTTTTTTTCAAAAAAAAAAAATTGTTAGAAAACCAAAAACATTTTTTTCTATTATTTTAAATAATGTTCTTTCAGTTTCATTTTATTGAGAAATTTTCGTAATTTATTTGCTTATAGGAATAATTGATGTTTCATTCTACATACTAAATATACAATATGTAGTAATGTTCACAAGTACATATATATGTATGTGTACGTAAACATTTGGTTTTATATTGAATTTCGATAGCATATTTTTTGTTAAATAACAATATATGTATTTACATTTTGTTTTCAAATATAATGCAACCACAATATTTCGTAGTAAAATCAGAGGCTAACATCAATATTTACTTCTTTGTGTAAAATGTTTTTTCAAGTACATTAGGGTGATTATTTCTTTTCACGGTCAGATTTAAAGAATAATTGGCAAGAAACACAAATTTTAAAACCAACAAAATTGATTTATTAAATATGTATTATTTTTCATAGAATTGCTTTTATTAAATTTTAACTAGGTTTAACTAGCTAGGTTTTTTGTTAATTAAATCTACTTTTTAATTCCTATTAACATTTGTGTAAGGTATCTCAAATTTATTAAAAATTTTGTTCACATATTTTAGATTAAGATGTTTTTAAAAAAAAATATTTCAAGAAATATTATGTAAATACCTTCTATCTCTTCATATCAATATGTTGTTTTAATTTTTTTGTTAATTGTAAAAACTTTCTCTGATAAAGCTACTCGATGTGGTAGTGAAATATGGGAATAAAATAATGATAATTTTTATATAAAAAAGTGATTTTTAGCTAAAAAAAAAATTAACCAACACTTTTTCAAGACTTTAAATGAATTGGAAAATTCTCGATTTGATGTCGCAGTATAAATAAATTGAAACTAGATGAAGCAGTAGTAAGTTGTATATAAGACATACATAAGAGAACACCAAGTTGCATTAAAGAATAATAAATTATTAAATAGATGTTTCTAATATTTAAGTGGATTTAAATAAATATAATTTATATTAGATATATTTTAAGACTTCTAATTATTCGTCTTAACAGGCAGTCATTTATCAGAAAAATTTAACAACGACTTTTTCTTTCCGCTGCCTAACCTATCACACAGACAGAAATACAGTTGATCTAAATGAGCTTGATCAACAGTTGCCTGTTATGATTGACTATAGGTTAAAAACTAAAATTATCAGCTCATGTGTAACATGAATAATAAGATAAATTTGCTTGCACAACTGTGATCTTACAAATAAGGCTAGGAAATATACACAAGCATTATAAAACTCTTTAGAATGAAAGGATAATAATTTCCAGAAATTAAAATACTATAAATATTTTTTGAAACCCCCTAATGCATACATACAAACATATACATATGTAAACCATACTTGTCTATTCATGCATGTAAACTATATGCATATGGATGTATTTTACAAATAACAAAATATATCGAAAAACAATAATGAAAACATCGAAACAACAAACATTTTGTAATAAAACTGTTTGCTCTGTGTCTTGTTTTTTTATTTGCAACAAGCAAACAAACAAATGCATACAAGTATTTGTATAATAAACATGATGTTTTTTATTATTCTTATATGAATACAATGGAATATTGTCAAAAAATGTAAATCTTTAAAACAACATGCACACGCAGACACTTGAAAAAATATTCAATAATACAAAATGTTGGCAGGAAATCTTCAAACCATTAGTCAGTAAGTAAGTGCGCTAGAGCATTTGCTTAGCAAAAAAACAAACCATAGAGTACAATTAGCATTCACAAAATATTATACAATATCTATCATTACACACAATTTAATAGTTTATTTATCTCTTGTGTTTTTCCTTTTTCTACACACACTCACCTATAGTGTCAAGGTAACACTATCAAAAAAAGTTCTGCAATTTTTCTCCTTGTTTAAAGTCAAATAAAGAAGAACAAAAAAAATATTTTTTTACCAACACAAACACACACTCACACAACGGTTGTCCAACAAAACCCCAAGCAATTAAAGTCCAGTCAAATTTCAGTTATTTTGTCTTTATTGTCTGCCTTTTGGGTATTCGTTTAGCTTTTTTTGTCGGGTTTTTGCTTAAATTATATATATACATACGAGTTCAAGCAATAGAATGCAAATATTCAAGTATTGTACAGACTATTGTTAAAGTGAAGCATATAACGCATACATATCTGCTGGTGCTAAATCACACTTTTGAACATGTATAAACATGCGACAGATTTGTTACCCAACAAACACATCGATATTTGCTAAATATTACAATTTATTTTATAATTATTATATTTACAGTATTTTAGTACTGCAGTCTTTATATTTTAATTTGAAAATTTAAAATTTTTTCTTTTTATTACTTCGTTAAGTCTCAAGTATCTTTGGGAGGAAAGAATTTTGTAGGCATAATTACTTGCTGGGTTATTCTGTACAAGGGAAGTATATAATATGCCAATGGTATATGTATGTATATAACTTTATCATTCTGGTTGTAATTTTGAAATATTTTTTTAAAGTCTATTAGAATGAAAACTTGATATAGTTATAGTTAGTTAATAAACTCAAAGGTTTTCAGGATAGTATATTCGTTCCTAATGAAATCTTTCCTTTCCATTTTTAAAAATTTATGATGTATTTATAAGATTTTTAAGTCCATTAATAAACATGATATTCAAAGGGTAGTGATGATGACACAGTAGCTGGTTCCTAATTACGATCCGTCTAATAATCGTCACTATAAAAAGAACCTTCAATTCAAATATATATATGTGTCAATTATTCTGTGTCTATTATTTTAATAAATACCCTTTTTAACCCATTCATCTCAGTAGCAAATGATATGGCACTTTGCGGATAGGATGGTGCGGCTGAAGTTCCTAGAATGGGTATAATCTATGAAGGAAGGTGGATGGAGACGATAACATGTAGGCAGCCACGTATGGTGCTCGGAAGGCCTCTTGGCAGGAATGCAGTCAAGGTAATATGAATAATGGGAGGATACTGAGCTGGATAACTGCCTTGATCACAGGGAATGGCAACTTAAAGTATTATCTGCACAGAATTAAGGTTGTGGAGGATTATGTTTGCAGAATGTGCCTTGAGACTGCTGAGACAGCGGCGCATGTAGTATGCGAATGGCTGGCAGTAGACTAAGTACCACCGGCAGGCACAAGTTCAATGTGAGAGCTATGGGGGAAATTAGTCTAGGGCTGATGGTAGATAATCATCAGTCTCCAATGTAAAGTCACAAAAGTCTAGAGCAAACACCTGGGACGGCACGGGACTCATTGAGGTCAGGGGGACAACCTTAAAATCTCTGGGTAACGAAATGTGTCGAAAAGTGATCGGTTTATGCAAGAGATCTGCTTCGAAATTTTCCCTAGATGTGTATATATATGGGTACTATGTGAAAATTCAGAATCAAAATTGGCATTGACATTACTAATGTCGTAATGTGAAGGGTCTTATAAAATTTGGTTTCGTTCTTAAAAATGTTATATTAAAATTATTGATTTATTAAGAATACTTATATGTTATAAGACAAAATTACATGGAACTGCTATCGGTTCTCGTAAAATTTTTTTGGCATTGTTGCGGTGGAGTTTTTAGTCTACAATATTGATAGTTAAATTGTTGTGCCATGATGTATATTGTATTTTCCCACACTTACACAGCCACGAAATTGGACTCGAAATCTACATCACAAAAACTAATGTCTCTATACGTATGCAGTTCGTTCACTTTTATCTATTTTAAAATACATTGTCACCACTAAGTTTACCATAACCAAAATTTAGATAAACTCTTAAATTTAGTGTTTTTGCCAAACAAAGCATAGTTCGGAAAATTGAAAATATTTTTTAAATTTTTTTATAATATTAAAATCTTAAATCTGTTTTTATGTTTAAGATTTTTTTAAAATCCTAATATAAAAATATTTTGTTGCTACAAAGTGTATTATTTCTGTGGCTTGGAGCTAAAAGAGCCAATTTCAATTTTTGACTCTTTTAAGTTAATCATTGTTAATCATTAGATTTGTTTTCTTGCTCTATTTCATTATGGTAAAACAGCTAAAGTTGTACTTTACCTAAAACAGCTTCATAAATAAAATGCTGGCCAATGTCATTATGAAAGCATATAAAAAAGTTTAAGTTCAATTCAAGTTTTCTCAAAAGTAAATATTTTGACATTGGCCCTTTTATCAGATTTTTTTTGTCATATTACTTAGCTTGAAGTAGGGTGTTATAACTTAAATACTTACCATTTAAATTTTTATTTGTTTGATTTTTTCCATTTTATGTCTACAATATTTATTCTTCAAATGCGCCAACCCACGCAGTTTTCACACTAAAATCATTGTTCGTTTAACAATCCTGTCAAATACTCAGTATGCATTCATGCAATAGACAACAATTTTTAAAGTGCAACTCATTGCATTCTAGTTCCATCCTCTAACGCTCTTACTGAGTTTCCATACATTTTATTAGGATTTGTTACAAAATGCTACAATGGCAGCAACAGAAAAAAACCAACAAAGTAAGTACAATTGGATAGACAATTGAGTATTGGACTTTTAAACAGTGAATTGTTGTTGTTGCCTTGCAATGTGCAACCAACCACTAATGACTATGATGTTCTTCGATGTACTGACGATGGTGATGCATCGCTCTATATAGCCTTTACAATTGAAGTGAATTTGTGGCTTTATCGAAAAAATTTTTTTTTTCAGTTAGAAATAGAAATTGCCTAAAAATTTATTTATTTATCTTTTTTGTTCGATTGTATAACAAGTTAAAAGAAAATATCGTAGTTGGATTGTGCAAATAAACTTTAATGTGACTAAACAAATTTTATAAACATGGTTTAAATGTTAAATTGGTTGGGTTTTAACAAAAGCCACAATAGAATAAAAAAAAATATTTTAAAAGTGATTAACATATAAGGAAATCCAATAATCTAACGGAATTACCCAAAAAGGTTCAACGTCCCGGCAACGTAAGCATATTTAAATTAAAACTGACTTCTCTTAAACGTGAACAAAATCTTAAAACTCAACAAAAAATCGTTTTGTCTCTAATCTAATTTTATAATAATAATTTAAATTTACCCTAAAGAAGCTACCCATTGTTTGGTAGCGAAATATTGGTTATTAAAAAAAAAAAATTATAAAAAAACGTGACAAAAGAAATTGTAAATATCAAAAATTACCAAAAAAGTTAAATGATATTTATTAAAATTTATCACAGTTTAAAAAAAATAATATTTTAAAAATATATACAAATTAGTACAAAACAAAAGTTTTTAAACAAAAATCATCAGGGTTCTTATTAAGCAATGTATTGAAGCACTGGTTCTGATTTCCAAAGAATTTTAATATGCGAGAATTTTTATTTTTTAAATTTTTCGTTTGTGATTTTTTTTCTATTGGCCATGGGAAAAAGGATTTTGAAAGTTCGCTGTACTTAGAATTAACATACCACACATAATTTGAGTATAAGTAATATCGATTATATGTTTAGATACAAAATGAGTATACGCTCATGAGCACTTAATACTATCAAATAAAAAATTTAAGCTTAAAGTGTTGCATAAGTTTAGATGTTATTAAAACTAGACTAATAAAAAAGGGGAATTTTGTGTTTTCTTTACATAGCCTTTTATAACGATTATTTGTGAATGCATAACATAGTTCAAATTTACAAATAAAAATATTTACTGCTATAGAGATAAATAAAATTTTTAGATCTATTCCCTTTCTTTCAACTGGTAAAAAAAAATACTGAATATATGCATAGTTAAATGAAAATTTTATAAATAATGAAATTAGTTGAGATAAAAGATAATATAAAAAAAATTCATCATTTATTCTTTTCGTGTTCATTAGTATTTTGAAAGTTTATGCCTTTATTGATGGTAACTCGGAGCTAGTAGGCTTTTTCTGAACCAAAAATGTGTCTTAAGGACTTTAAACATTAACGGCAAATCAAGTCAGTGATATTTAAGAGATCTACCATACCCAAAAAAGAATACTTTTTTTAATTTAATTTTACCAGAATTATTTACATATATTTTTGTTTTGTTTATATTGTCAGTTTGGAACTGTGAATTAAATCCAAATTTATTTCATTCTTTCAACTAGAGTCGCAGCGTATTTTATTAAATTAAAGTATTATATTTTTGTCTTTAATACACATAATAGAACTACATGTGTTTTAAAAAAAATACATAAACACTGAAAAAACAATGTTTTAAACAATTTTGCTTTTATTTTCAAGTCCAGTATTAATTTCTCTGATATTTTCGGATAAAAACTATAAAGTTTATAGTATAAAAATATAATATATAAATATATATATAGAAATTAAGAATTTTGTAAAAAAAAAAATTGTAGAAACAATTTTTTTTAAGATAAAACCAACACAGAATTTAAAAAAAATTTTTTTTCTTAATTTAATATATATTTATTTTATATTTTTTTAAATTTAAATTATTAAATTTATTTAAAATAAGTTTACTGCTTAGTACTTATCGATTTTTTTTTTCTAAGAAAAAAACAAACACAGAATTTTATGAATATTTTTTGAATTTAATAATTTATTTAAAAGAAGTTAAGAGCTTATCACTCGGAATATTTGTGTTGAAAATAATGCTTTGCCTTAAACTACAAATTTCATACTTTACGTATTCTGAATTTGTATTTTTAGAATTATCATAGTTGGCTTTGGTTTATATATTAACAACTGAAAAATATTTATTATTTATATTGTTAATCAATAAAACTTCGATACGTTTTGATTACTTCAAATTGTCTTTAATTTATTCAACAATTTGAATAGCATGAAGAGATTAAATTTATGACAACTTTTATAAATGCAAATTTTTAAGTTCAGTAAACTTACAGTTGTTCCTTTAAAAAAAGAAAATTAAAAGTTTCATAGAATGATATCTGATATATCCTGTATATGTATAAAAAATGAATTGTATTGATATGACTAAGTTGGAAAATTTTTTAATGAAAATTTTTTAATGAAAAGAAAAATGTCGCATTATTATATTGTAAATTTCAAACAAAATCACCATTAAGTTAAAACCCAAATTCAATCTCCAAAACCACAAAAAAATGCAACGTCATATCTGACCAGGGAAGGAAAATGTCTTTTATGATTTTGTACCAAGTATGAAAACAAAATGTACTTTTTAGGCCATGACGGTACCATTTCTTTAATATTTATTAATTAAAACATAAACTTAACAAAAATGTTTATAAAAATTCAGAAGTATAACATAAAAAATATTAAATATTACATTCATTAAATACTTTTAGATAGTAAATATTCTGTTATTTTAAAATTAAAGCAACAAGAATTTGTTGAGTTCAAAAAATCTTTTGTTTGTATCAAATTTGAAACAGTAGAAACGTGTAGTTTATTTCTTTCCTTTGTTTTAATTAGGTTTAAAAAAAAAACTCGTTCGACGTTGGCAGAGGAATGTGGAATCTTACGATTCTTGAAATATCTGGGAACATGAACTTATTTAATTCATTTTTCATCTGTAATATTTACTTTAGACCAAAAATAGGAAATATTTGATACTTTGTGTGATCTAAGTTCAATCACATCGGCTAGTGCTTTGTACTGATTATTTATTGCTTCAAAGTTTGTTTGTTTGTATGGAAACATTTTCACCAGAAGAGGTACTATTGAATTTGTTTTTCCCATTATAACATATCGAACCATTTTAGTACTTCATTATTACAGTCCACCTTACATGCTTACGAATCATAAGTAAAATAAAATACATAAAACAACAGCCAAGGCGAATTCATGTACCAGGTGGTGCCAAATTAACAGTTGATTTTTGTAAAAAGTTTGCAATAAAGTACTAGGCAGATTTTGTTGTTGCAGACTTGACACCACCTTTTTCATGAATTCGCTTTGACAACAGCATTGCAACAAAAACAGAGAAGCTGACAGTATAAAATAAAACACACACAAGCGAAATTAATGAAAACATGGACAAATTTTTTAATTGTACCAAGTAGCTCGCGGTAGTACCACGGTATCAACAAGGTAAAAAATGTACCATAAAAAGTACAATTGTACCATGATTTCCATCCCTGTAACTGACTGCCCTGTCATCAAATGCAAATAATCTTACACAAAATTTGAGTATAAGTAATACAGATTAAATGTTTAGATAAATAATAAGTATACGCTCCGTTAACACTAAAATTAATATAAATTAAAAGATAATGGCCAAAAGTGTTGCATATTTTTAGATGCTATTATTAATCAGTAAATGTAATATGAATAAAACCAAGAAGTTTGGTTATGGTTTAAAGCTGGTCTATTGTGCATTTTAAATTAATATTATTTTCTAAAATTTCTTAAATTATCCAAAATCTGAACTTTATTCCTATAAAAGTAAAATTTTAAAAATACAGAATAAAGCAAAATTACGTAGGTGTATTATTGCATACGAAAACAATTTCCGTATAAAAAAGTTTTTGTCGAAATTGCTTTTTATTTTTTCTAAATATTTAAAATTTTTGTTATATATATTTATGTCTTTCTATTTTTACACATTTTTTCTTATTCTCTCCACTTAACCAAATTTCTTGTAAATCCCTTAAAATTAATCTATTTTTATGAAATTCCATTAAACAACTAAGAAAATTTCCTTTAAATCTCGTACCTGAATTCCTGTTAATTTATGGCCACCAGAAAGAAATATAAACAACAAAAAATGTCTTTAACACATTTTGCACGCGAAACTCGCAATCTTCTTAAAACAACACGCTAATACCGTGAAAAGTGGCCAGAAAAAAAGATATACGTGTATTATTTATGCTGCCTTGCATATTCTAAAAAAAAATTAAACAGAATTTTAGTGTTACTCTGCTTAAAACAAACTCATTTACAAATGCCACAAAAAAGAATTGACCGTAAACGAGTACAAAGAAAAAAAAAATATTTTTAAAGCATTTATAAAAAATGCAGATGCGAGAGAGAAAAAAAGTTTAATTGAAACCTACAAACTAAGTAATTTTAATAAGTAATGAAAGAAGATTTGCAAACCTCTAAAAAAACCAGAGTCTATAGACATTATTGAATAAAACCAGCAGAATAGAAAGAAGTCAGAGCGGTTTTTTCGCCTGTGTGGTATTTAATATATAGCGGTGCTTGTTTGTTTAAAATAATAAAGCTGAAATAACTTTAATTGAAGAATCCAGCATATAGAGTTTTTGTTAAAAAAAATTTATTTCTTCCTCTATACACTTTTTTTATAACTGTTTTGCTTAAATTCGTTGCAAATAAAATTATTTTAAAAGAAATTCTCACCTTTTTTATATTAAATTTTAGGTTCTGAATCAAATAAAATTTTACTTGGCTTTGTTAATTTCATTATTAACTTTAAAATTTTTTTTTAATTAGTTTTTTTAATAGAAAAATAGCTATTTCTTTAACAACTTAAAGCCTTTAACAATATAAAAATATATTTATAAATAAAATAATATGCCTTACTTATATTCCCTGATGGACAGTGAAATTGTCACATTAATTTTCTATTGAAGATTTAATAACTTCTGAAGGCTCTTTTTAGTTTTATAAGGTCTTTACTTTTAAATAAGCTGACTTTTGCCTTATTTTTTTTGCGTGTTGAACAGACTTACCTCAAGAAATAATTTTAAGCTTAAAAACAGCCTTAAGATAATGAAATATAAACCCAATAAGTTAATATTATTTTTGTTTTTCATAATCTAAGTTTTTGCGAATATATTTGGCCAGTGTATGGCACCTTGATTAAAAACTTCAAAGTGTATAATTTTGTTTTTTTTTTATTTACTTTTTGCCACAAGTTCTCTTTCAAAATTCCATTTGAAACTATTAATGAACGAAGATATACTACTCATGAAGATATTATTTGTATATAAAAATAACTTTTTCTTTAGATAGAGCTTTTATCGTACAACAGCTATAAGTGATCCATTAACTGTACTTGTATGGGAAAAAATTGGAAAATAACTCGAACATATTTATAAAGGTTAACAATTTCACCGTTATTGATCAATGTAGGTAATTGTTCAGTCTTGTAAAAATCTTGAAGTAGTTGTGAACGAAACTAATAATAAATTACGAAAGTCTTTTTAAATGCTATATCACCTTAATTTCTGTTCGAATAAGATGGTTCTAAGACAGTAAGTAAAAACTCATATTCACAAAGGTACTACCACTTTAAGGAGCTCCGAATATAGTAAAAAGCTTTAAAACTAGCAAGTAGCTGAGATGTTTGACACATTTACTCGATTATACCCTCACACAATGTCTAAATTAGTACACTAAATACAAATACAAGCAACAAAAACATAACAATCAGTATTCAATTATACCAACAACAACAAAAATACAAAAACATTAATATCATAATACATTCAACAATAATTCTACTCGCATCAGCAGTAAAAATATTATAAACAGAAATAACACTAACAGAACCCTAAGAGATTTTAAAATCTTAAACAAAAAAACTTACATCAAAATAACACTCCCCTCCGAACTCGGCAAAGGTAACCACATCCCTAACAGTGCTGTGAAAAAAGTCCCTAAATACAAAAGCAATTGTGAAATGAACACATTATATGTCGTATTATACATATTAATAAATATGATGATACTGGATATTCTAAGCATTTCAATAAATTGCTGCAGAAAATCTTTTTTGTTTCCAAATACAAAATAAACACTTTTTGAATACATTGTCATTATTACTCGTTAAAGTTAATAAGATATGTAAATGGCTAAAAAATTATTACGTTTTCTTATGAGTTTATGAATGAATTGATTAAATTTTATAATGAATCGATAATATACTTGCAGACCAATTACCCAGCTTTTTAAGGTCATGTATATAATAGAAAAGAAAAGAATTTTTAAATTAACTATAAAGAATTTTTTTTTCTCAAATTTCTCTGTAGGTGTAGAAGACATATTTTCTTTAAAAATTTTGAGTTTTTTTTTTCCGAGAATTTTGGATTTTTTTGTCAATAATTACACCCAATCTAGTATACTGTTCACTTCTGTCTTATAAAAAAATGGCACTTAAGAAAATGTCTTCTTAATTTTTAAACAAATTTTATTTTTACAAAAAGTTTTAAAAAATATTAATAGATTTTATATAAAATGCAAACAGAATCACAAGGTAATCACTTGTTGTACCAAGAGTTCATGGCACCACAAGTGATAGACATATAAATTTCGTTTAAGTAATGTGAGTGGGGAAGGACAAAAATAAGTAAATTATAATTAATCTTACTATTACTTATACTACGAAAGATGCTAATGTCCATGAAATGATTTTCGAAAAGTATAATATGGAAACTATTTTAACAATAGTTATGAACATCAAAATTTAATTCCTGATGACCAACATCTGAGTAACATGATTTTAATAGACAGACAGATGGACACCATAACAGCACGAACTTAATTTCTTGTGGAACAACCAATACTTAAAACTTCAAGCAACAAAAGGGTTGATATTTTCCATTACGTTTATTGCGAGTAAGTATTCTTTAACCTTAGAAAAATTATAAGCTCCAAAACGTATAACTGTTAACACAAATTAAAACTAGAATATAATTAAGAGTTCTGCTATCGTTAAAATATCAAATGACTTTCTACTCACACGCTTGCTGGCATAGGTGAGACTATGTTTATAACAAATATTATCTTATTGATGTCATCTATACTGCTTGTATAACAAGACAACAGCAGTACCCAAAATAACCTTAACATCAGGTGGAAAATCATTTAGCAAATGCACTTATATTTCAAGTGAAACCGAAGATCGAGTTTGTTTTAAGGTCGATAAAAGCAGTTAAACTATATCAACAGCAACAATGATACACACAAACAATCTACACCTAGTCAAAACAAACTTTGGTAATTGACATATACTCTCTGTAAAAAATACAAGCTTAAGTCGGATATAAAGGACTGAGTTTAATTAATAGTACAAAAGCAATAAAAAACTATTTATTCGGTTAGTTCATTAGAAATTAATTCAAACTGCAGACTGGCAATTTAAGACATTTCAAATAATAAAAACTGACACATCTGAACTTAAACTTTAGATCTATAGTCAGTTAAACTGCTCTCAGCCCTTTCCTATTATGCAAAACACCAATTATGCAAAACACCAATGCTGAGTATCATGTGTATGTACAATATCTAGCATTGTGTAGGAGAATGTTTACATGTGTATCTGTGTCGGTGTATGTTAATGCCTCAATTTAAGTATTAAATGTTACATTGTGTTAGTTACTATGACCGCATTTCATTTTAATTGGATTGTTTGGCCTATAGGCTAAATAGTCAGATGCTTGTTGTTGTTAGCTTCGTTGTGTTAGCTGCAAATTATTCAGCAATACTAAGCAGCAACAATAACAGCAACTGAAATAATTTAGTTTCTGGGTGGTAATTATAAAGGAAAATCATTGTCTTGTGACCGCATCAATATAGTTTTATACTCCAACTCTAACATCTACCAACATCATCTTTGTGCAATTTAGTAACCGAAGTAGGTGAAGATTTTCAAACCAAAAATAAACGCAATGAGCGTAACAATGCAATTGTATGGTTGGATGAAGATCTTATTCATACAAGGGAGAAATGCAAACAAACAAATTCTAACACAAACCAACACCAGCATAAACACAATGTATGTTTTTCGTGTATTTCATTTAAAACTAACAAAGATAATTTAAAATTTCTTGGAATAATTTATTTTGTTATTTTTTACTATTTGACGACAAATGACAGTAATCTTATTGGACGGACCAAGATATTTGGTCTGAATAAGACTTTAGGTATATTTAACACAATCCTAGAATACTAAACCTCGTCTATGAGGTAACACGAATAACATTTTATAAAGTAAGTACTGTCCGCATACACATACTAGCAAGAGTTTTTATTCCAACTCAGCAGACTCGCATGTGAACTAGCACGAAGACCGAGAATCATAAATAAAAATTAGGTCGATTGAACTTTAAAATTTTTAAATAAAGAAAAAGGAAAATAATATTTAGTCTTGTGTTTTATGCAATAAGCCATACTGTGTCTACAGCATATACATATATTCGAAAAATTAATCCTTATGCACAGAGCAAGTTATAGTAGATATATTTCAACCTTTAAATTTTTTTGAAAAATTCTCACAAATATCAATAAGAAAATATATAAATGCCATCCCAAAATTAAAGAAAAGTTTTAGTTAAGTAAAAAACACAGCTTTTAAACTTCTGACTATTATTTTTTTATTGATCATTTAGAGACCATGCGCTACAGAGAGCTTCTTAAAATTTGCAATTATTGTCCATTATGCCGAAATGAGGTTCTTGTCACCGACACTCTCACCCACTACTTCGATATTGACATTTGAGCGACTTGTATTCGGCATCTCCAACGGATCAAGTTTCTTTGAAATTATCGAATTGCTGCCTCCAAAGTTTCAATATTTTTTAGATAATGTTTAATCATGAAGACAACCCGGAATTGTCAGCTTTCGAATCATATTATTTTTAAGGCTGCCACATTTTACTTCCCAAATTTCGACAACTTCAAATTTTGCGTTAATTTTATGATACCCCTTTATGGTCTTTTATATTAAAATAAATAAATAAAATTTTTTCTTAATTAAAAAAATGTGAGGTAAATGGTAGAGTGTTTGGATTGTAAAAAATAATTACAGCGTGATACTTACAAAAAATATCACGTGTGTCTCTTTTCACAAAGGCTTTCTCAAGTTACAGAAACAATGTACATAATTTTTTTTTAACTAAAGCAATATGTGACAGCGCATAGAAAAAAGGACTTAAGGGTAAAAACAGGCTTTGTTCAGAAGAGCCATTTTAAAGATTAAATGATTTTTCTTTTTTTTTAAATTGTTCATAAGGAAAAAAAATAAATTTTTTGTAGTTTCGTAAACTCAAGTTATTTTTTTAATTTATTAGGGGAAAAAATGAAAATAAATAAATTTTACCGTTAGGTCCCTTTCTATTTGCGCTTTGTCTTCACTTCTATAAAATGCACATATCTCTGGGAAGCAGTGTTGCCAATTTAGCTATTTCATGGCTAGATTTAGGCATTTTTGGAAACGTTTAGCTAGGAAAATCTGCGTTTAGCTATAAGTCATTTTTTTAGCCATTCCTAGATATTTTTTAGAAGTTTTTTAGTAATTTTTTTAGCTTTAAAGTTTTGTTGCTGTTTCGTCTCCTAAATAGTGAAAAACGTTTCTATAAAAAAATATTTTTTTTTAATTACTTAAAGTTGCATCGATAGGAACCTCTTTAATCAATCAATAAAAAATCAACCAAGCACGTTTGTTTAATAAAATAAATAAGAAAAGAAATTTAAGAAAAATAAACAAAATATTCCCAGAAGCTTATGAGGGAATGGTTATCCCACCAACAATTAAAAGAATAGATTACAGAAGTTAAAAAGTTTTTGTAAATATTGTAAATGTGAAATTAATGCGAAATTACATGAAAAACATATAAATGGTATTGGATATACATATTATCGAGACCAAGCCTTTATTTTTTAATCCAATGAATTTTAAGCTACAACAGCAGGAGAATACATTAGCTATGAGATTTCTTTAAAAAAAACACACTTATTGTTAAGGAAATTCAAAAGCTTTTTATTTAATGTTAAGACAATCGATACAATAAAGTTCTAAATAAAACGTCATTCAAATGGCCTCCATGACTTCTTTTGTAGGAACGAATTCGATGAACGCAATTTTCGAGCATTTTTTCCACTAACTCAAGTCGTATGTCATGTATGGCACGTTCAATATTGACTTATTGTAGAGAGTTTGTTTGGTTTATTTCGAAAGACCAATATTTTATTTTTTCTGTATTATTTTTTTAAGATACGACTTAAAAAGTATAGATAAATGCTGTTATCAATATGAAGTAGCACATAATTATCTTAAATTGATAGGATCTAAAGAAAGTTAAGATGACAATGACAATTAGACAAATTAGAAAAGAAGCCTCTTCAGTGAGGTTTATAGTATTAAAACCTGAAAAAATGTTTAGCTTTAAGAACTATTAAGTGCTTCAGGTTATCTTTTATTTTTAAAACCTTTTTATCTCAAACTTACTTCCAGTATGTAGAATTTTTCTACCGTATACTGTAATAAATAGTAATTTGTCTTCAATAATTTTTAAATAAATCCTTTTAAAACTACAAATCGGCTCATTGTGCAAACTTTCGAAATTAATTTTAAATGTCAACAAAATACCAAAGAACGTGCAACAAATTATAGTGAACTATTTTTTATTTTTGTAGCAAACTTCTATGGAAAGAACATAAAAAAACAATTAGTTGATATTTTGTTGTATTTAATAAAATAATTTTCAAAGGCAAACAAATAGAAGGCTTAAAAAGTTTGTATTATTACAACAACTAGTTACAACATGAAATCAATAAACAATATAGAATTTGCAACACTTTGTCACACTACCGCGAAAAGTTTAACTCAGAAATTGTTTATTTTGCAAAAGTTTTTATAAAACTCTTCACCAAAACATTGTGGTAGAAAAGGTCTCTTTATGTAATATGAAACTATAAACACAAAGTGTCGATATATAGTAGTAATTCAGCATTTAAAATTTAGTTTACCACAAATCTTTTAAAGATATTTTCAAATAAATCGAATTGCAAATTGGTTAAATAATCAAGCTCGAATTTAACTCTACAGAAGGCTTAAAAATTATTACAAAACACCCACGAGAATATGTTTTCTTCCCAATTTTTTATATACTTTCTCTATTAATTTGTAGTAAAAGGCAACGAGACCAAAAAAAAAATAAAACTTATCAATTATGCAGGACTTTAATTGATGAAAATGTGATTCGAATACATTTATAAACTGCACTCCAGTTTTAAAGATCTATAGTACTCATGTCTGTAGATGAAACAAACGATGCTTAATGGGTTAGTAATGCTGGTTGACATAAAATGTGAAAAATGATTTGAATTATTAATTCATATTTAGGATGCCATCTGGAACAGGTTATTTTTCCTATTAGATTAGAAGTCAAAATTTCATTTTATTTAGCATTTAATTTCGCTTAGACCCTCTATTATATTCTTTGTGTAGCTGTTACACCAGAGCTAAATTGTTACATTTTTGTTTCAGATGTATAAAAAAAACTTTACTAGCCACTACATTTGATTATTAAGTAGCTTATTATGCATTTTATTATTTTTCTTAATAAATTACATTCGTATTTACTTCTATTAGAGAAGAGTGTAGCAAATTTCGGATCAACCAAATAATATAGTTTCCTCAGTGGTTTTGATTTATTATTTGCAGCGAAATCTACTTTCAGTCGTTTCAATTTTTTTCCCTTGTACCTAGATTTTTTATTGCTTAAAACATGAAACTAAAAAGCGCAACTTTTTGCACTTTTCCCTGGTGGCATTGATTTTTTTTAATGCTAGTTTTTCTTTGCAATATATATAAACTAATACTGGCATTAAAATAAATAAGGTTTGGTTTGATCAAACAAAATAAACTATTGATTAAACTAATACACTGCAGAAGATTCTTTTCGTTAAAACTCTAGACAATATCATTTTTTACTCTTTCTCGGTCATTCTTATGAGATGAAGTTCTAAGGCTCACCATTCTCAGCCGTTCCCTATAGTTGGTATTTTTTATTTTGGGCAGTTCGCTGGTTTTAATTAAATAAATTATACACCATACGTCTCAGAGACTCACTGTTATCTTTTTTGCAACTGCTTTCTTATTATTAAAAATCAAAGATTTTTTAAAAAATGGCCTATACTTTTGCATGGATTTAAGATGACTTAGTTCTATCTGAAACTCTTAGTGAAGCAGAAAAGGAAGTACAAGATGTTAGTGGTCAAATCGATGTAGAATATCAATTTAATATGGCAAAGGAAAACTCGCATTCCATTAAATATAAACTAGATAATGCTCATTGAACGAACTTATTCATTTAAGCTGGTTTTTTTGAAGAGATAATACATTTGCCTTAAGCTAACTTAAGAAGTAAAAGTAGGTACAGATGCACTAATTTGAAGACAAATTAATGTTTTGACAAATTAATGTTAGGACTTTAATAGCAAACATTAGTTCGAACAGCAAGAGGACCAATTCAAAAGCTTAAATCATTGTACGATTCAGTCTTAAGTTTTGTTATGTGTATAATAAGGTAAAAAATGTTGATATTGTGCAGTGGACCAATGTAAAAATTTCTCTTAATCGGCAAAATAAACAGACGACCGTAACGACTACAAGCCACAATTTTCATAAAATTCGAAAAATAATTGCACATCAACTTAATTGCACCTTAACTTAAATCTTACCATAATCAAATAATCCTTAGTGTTGTCCTACATGCTTGCATGTAAAGCATGCATGTAGTTTTTCAAAGAAATATTAAACATTTTTAATTTTCATTATTGCATGCGATAAAGGCAATACAATAATACAAAACAAACAAATGCTACAACATTTACAACATCAACTAGCAGTTATAAGTTGCTATCAAACACACATACATACATACATGCCAATTGATTATGTCGACTGTAAGTCTGGCCAAGTAAGTAACTTGTACGTATTTTTACTTACCTATACTCCTTTACAGGTGTTAGCCCTGCAGCTAAACTCTCTTCAATTCTCCCTATTCCAATTTCACCGATTTAGCCCATTTGTAAAGCTAAACATTTTTGATATAAAGTTAAAAATATTCTGGCAAAATTTTATCTCAGAGGCAAACAAATAGACATAGCCAGATCGTCCTTAAATAAAAACAAAACTTAAAAAAATATATTCTTTAAGATCTGAGTAATTACTTTGATGTATTTCAAGCTGTGTACAGAATGAATGTACCCCTACAGAATTTCTTTGGGGATGGGTATAAAAACGGTATTTTTTGTAATATTTTTGATAGTATAAAATTCTATGAAAACGTTATATCAAAATCGAAAGTTTGATATGTATAAGTAGGAAAGATATGTAATTTATCTAAAGTTAAAAACAACTAGCACGTTTCTATTTTAAACCAAAAAGTAGTAATTTTATTTGCAGGGTATCTACCCAAGACATAGATGTATATAAAAGTGTGTGTTGTTTGTTGAAACTTATTTTGAACAAAAATTTTATTTCTTTATATGTAGCGGGGTATCTATTGTGAGGTTTGGTCTTCAGTAGGCTTTTTATTACAGAAAATTACAAACTGCTTTGTTGCTTTTATTCATTACACTGTGCATGAAATTGACACTTTTTTTTCGTGACAAGCTGGGCACTTAGCGTTTTAACATAATTCTGGTACGCTAAATCCAGTGGTGCCATCGGTTTTTTAAGATTGGCTCTGGTTTTTGAGATATACCGTTATTTCGAAAATGGAGGAGGTTGCACCACATATGTTCGCGTAACTCAAAAACGCTTTAGCTTATTCCAAAAACTTAAAAAACCGAAATTCCGCAATAAAATTTCCTTTAAGAAAAGTAAAACTTCTTTCTAATATCCGTAGTCGTTTTAGAAAAATAATTTTTTTTTTGAAAAAAAAATTAATTTTTTTATCAAAATTTCGAAATTTTTGTTCTTTAAAAATTCATAAAAAATTAAAAAATGCAGCTAGGCTTCTAATTTTTTGCAAACATATAAGAAACAAAGCTGCTAACAAAACAAGCCATAAATGATTAAAATCTGTTAGCAACTTTTGATTTTATTCACAAAAGTCGACAAATTTTAATTAATTTAAGAATTTCATAAAACGCAATATTTGTATGGGAGCCCCCCTAAGGGATGGTGATAAAGGGAAAGTATAATTTAAGAAAATGTTAAGAACAAAAAACAATGAAGGTCGGTCATACATTTTATCCCCCTAGGAGTGAATCCTAGGCCTTAGAAACAAATGATGGGAATGAAAAATAAAGTTGCGCAGGTGCAAAATAAGCTATTTGTGATTAAAGTCTGTCTACAACTTTTGATTTTTTCAGAAAAGATGAAATTTTTGAATTTTTTATATAACCAAACAAAAAAAGACCGATGATTTCCTAATACATTTTCTATTACTGATTTCACACAATTCCAGGCCAATAGCTCGATATCATTCAATGCAACCTCAAATTGATGGTCCTTCATAAGACGGCGATTGTCCGGTCCATTAAGAATTCCTGTAAAATAGAAACATTATGAAATGAAATATAAATCTAATTTAATAAAGTAGTTAGAGTTCATAACTTCTTTTACTTTCATGCCGCTTAATCGTGAAAAAATTCGGTGCAATTCGGTAAAAGCAACACCATCTGGGCTCAATGCTTTTATAAAATTTTTTACAATACCCAGTTTGATGTGGAGTGGAGGAAGCAAAATCTTTTCCATGGGCACAATTGGTAATTCAATAACATTGTTTCTATGCAATCTGCTTTCCTCACGAAAAGCCCAATCCCGTGTATTGTACTGGTCGCCATCGAAAAGCGTATTCCATAAGCACATGAAGCACATATTTTTAGTATAGCCCAATTGCATGCCTCTTAAAAGAGCTACCACTTTTAAATCTGCGCATATTTTTCACTTGTGGTCTTTCTATTTAATTAAATGCATTATTTTTTTCATTGATGCGTATGTCTCTTTAGTATTTGTGCTAAGTGATATCGGAATAGGGCTTTTTAAATTAGTGACATGTAGCAAAACTGCTTTTAAGCTACTTTTGGAAGAATCAATAAATAAGCGCCAATCTCCAGGATTATATTCATTTTGCATTGTTAAAACCAATCCGCGGATGTCAGTACAATACGCAATAGAATTATTCTCAATAGATTAAAAAAAAGTCGTAAATCGTCTATGGCGATTGATAGCCCCGTATGTTTGTACATCTGGTGCTAAAATATTAGCTCGTTTTAACTCTTTTGTCAAGAGAATGCTCTGAATTTGAGATAATTTTAGACGCCGTACCATTATATCCAGACGATCTTGCGTGATTTCATTGTGACTGCATGGAACCGTGATGCATGACGGTTGATACATTGAAGTAGCTGGTCCACCCGCTTCAACAGAATGAAGTATTGAGGAAATATATTCTGTTGGTATATGGCTATCCGGAACAGGAATTTCATCAGAATGTATAAGATATATAAGTAATTTTTCTTCTGTTCATACCCGCTGTATAATTTATGCACGCATAACACTCATCTTCAACATGAACTATGGGATCTCTCGAAATCATTGGAACACCAAATGGCATGGTGTCTCCATTTTTTCCTTACTTATTTAAATGGTAAATGCAGTGTGTACACACTTTTGATGATGTCCAACTCTTACCATATATAACCCTTAAAGAAAAATGTGATTCATACAAGGTACTTGTTTCAGTAGTGATTTTACGGCGACTTGGTATATTTTTATATTTCCCACACACATAACAAAAGTAATTAAACTTTTTACACGGCCCCATCTTAGATATTTCAATATAACTGTTTAGATACAAGACTGTCAGAGGCTTTAAAATTCACTAATCACTTTCGCAAGCACTTTCCACATGACAGTGAAGGGGTTGAGGAACTCTTATTTATACTGTAATTGTTTTAATCAAAGTACTAGTCGCATGTTTTGTAAAAAAAAAAGCAAGGACGAATAATATTTCTACCGTTTCCAGGTGTAGATTTTATTGCCAATAACTTGAAATCACAGGTAATTCAAAAATACTATGTTTTAATTTTTTATTCCAAGAACCATGCCAAATACCGTTGTACAATGCAAAATGAATGTAATCCTGGAGATTGGCGCTTATTCATTGATTCTTCCAAAAGTAGCTTAAAAGCAGTTTTGCTACATGTCACTAATTTAAAATTTTTTTATACGCGTAGAACCCTAGCCTTAAATTTTGCACCTGCAGCGCCTGAGATACCCCTAAACGGGCCAAATGTATGACCAGCGCAACTTTATTTTTCATTCCCAACATTTGTTTCTAAGGCCTAGGATTCACTCCTAGGGGGATAAAATGTATGACCGACCTTCATTGCTTTTTGTTCTTAACATTTTCTTAAATTATACTTTCCCTTTATCACCATCCCTTAGGGAGGCTCCTATGCAAATATTGCGTTTTATGAAATTCTTAAATTAATTAAAATTTGTCGACTTTTGTGAATAAAATCAAAAGTTGCTAACAGATTTTAATCATTTATGGCTTGTTTTGTTAGCAGCTTTGTTTTTTATATGTTTGCAGAAGCCTAGCTGCATTTTTTAATTTTTTATGAATTTTTAAAGAACAAAAATTTCGAAATTTTGATAAAAAAATTAATTTTTTTTTTCAAAAAAAAATTATTTTTCTAAAACGACTACGGATATTAGAAAGAAGTTTTACTTTTCTTAAAGGAAATTTTATTGCGGAGTTTCGGTTTTTTAAGATTTTGGAATAAGCTAAAGCGTTTTTGAGTTACGCGATTATATGTGGTGCAACCTCCTCCATTTTCGATATAACGGTATATCTCGAAAACCAGAGCCAATCTTAAAAAACCGAGGGCACCACTGGATTTAGCGTACCCGAATTATGTTAAAACGCTAGGTGCCCGGCTTGTCTGTTTTTTCAACTAGCACAGTGTTATCAAAGAAAAGACTCACACCATAACAGCATCTCCAAACATTTCAGCTTTACTACGAAAAACCGCGCTCTATGAGAAATGTTTTATCATGAAAATTTTTCAGTAATAAAGCATATTTCTATCTTGTTCGATATGTTGATAAACGTGTTTAGGCTGATAAGCAACCCGAAGAGTGCTAAGATCTACCATTATATCGAATAAGAACAATGGTTTGGTGTGATTTATACACTTGTAGATTCATTGATCCATTTTTCTTCAAAAAAGAGGTTAATCAGACCATCAATGGTAATCGATATCGCACCACGTTAGCAGACTAAATGGTTCTTGAAATCCAAGTGCATGATTGCAGTAAATGCCATACATTGTTCTATTAATTTATAATACAAATTTTAACTTCACATTATAAATTACATTATAAATTACACCTTACGATGAGTCACCCGATATGTATGTATGTTAAATAAAAAAAGTTTTTCTATTATTAGAGTTAGGTATTGCTTTGTACGTTAGTATGTATACATACATATGTGTATATGTTAAATACATGTGTGTGTATATGCTCCTTGAGTTTGTTTGCTTTATAAATTAAAATAGAGTTTTCTTTCTTTCACTTTGTTGAAAACAACTAGAATAAAAATAAGTTTTTCATTATATGAATTTTTTTTATTTGTGGCCTTTTGTACCGTACACTTCGTAACTACGTACAAAAATGTGCATACATACGTATGAATGCTTGAAAAAAATCCTTTTACTACTTGTTGTTCCATTGAGTTATTCAGTTCTTGGGATATGTATGTATGTGTGTAACTCCTGCTACAAATAATGGTACAAAGCTTATGCTAAGAAGGAGTTGTATTGAAAATGTTATACATAATTAGTTTTGTTATAGAAATAAAAATAATGAATTCAAAAATTCCAAAAAAAATATATATTTTGGAAAAAGGCAAAACTAGCTTGATTATTTAAAAAGCCAAAGTTTATGTTTATGGTTATTTTCCACTAATATATACAAATACAAAAAATGTACAAAAAATTATTTTAAAAAAGCTTAAAAACTAATTTTTAGAGAAAAACCATTTTCCAAAAAATTTGTGTAGATATATATATCAATATCTTTAGAAATTTGTATACCTAAAAATAATTCTGATAATTATATAAGTTTAGCAACCTTTGAACATTTTACGCAGAGAAATTTTTCATTTAATTTTTTATAAAATTTTCATAGTTATGTATGTATATGTAAGTCCAACTTTGGTTTATACATGTTTCATATAATTTTTTTTTTTTTAATCATATTATACGTTCCACTGTCCATTGTATTTTTAAAAATTTAAAACATGCACATTCGTGTTGCTCATGCTTTTCCTCTTCATTTAAACTTAAATATATTTTTATTTGTTTTTTTTTTTGTTCTGCTCGTGTTCTGATTATTTTTCGATTTCTTTTCATTTTGTAATTGTTGTTGTTTGGCTTGGTGGTTCATGGTTTGCTTAACAATAAATTTTGGATTGCGGTTTAATTTAAAAGAAGAATTGAATTGTATATTTATTTGTTTATCATTCACGCACATGCATACATATGCATACATATGTATATAAATACACACATGACTACATTGGCTATGAATCTATAAACCGCATACAAATAATCTTATATGATCGTTATCGCTGAAATTAATTTAAGAATTTTGTTTTATGTTCTTTAAATGAGCAGTAAAAAGCACAATTTTGTACACATACGAGTTGTTGTATAAAACAAAATAAATAAGCACTTTTTAAGTCAGGATATCATTAAGTAAAGAAATTCTTATGTTGGGAATGAAAAAAATCACATCTAGTTTTTATACCATAATTTTCATCGATCTAAAAATAAAACGATAAGAAAAAAACAACTAGTTTTGATAACTTAAATTAGAGAGTTTCTCAGGAGAATGCATTTATCCATTAGACGGTTGTAAAAGTGTATGTAGAGAGGGATGCAGCACTTATTTTTGAGTTAATGCGATGAATAAATTAATATTTAATTCTAACATAACATTAGTTTTACGCTTTAAACCATTTATTCATGAAAATATGAATTTTAATGTGATTGTTGACGGAAAAGTTATAATGGAGCAGACATCAATCAATTATTTAGGAGTGAAAACTAAAACTAAACTATTTGCATAGTGTACAAAATTAAAAAAAATTTCAGAAATCTACTAAATTGCTTATATATAGGTATAATGCTCTAATGCAAAGTCGTTTCAATTATCATTATAAATCATTACAACGAATGCAGAACAAAGCTCTAAAAATAGTAACAGATCTTCCTGTAACATACTCTTCAATAACATTGTATCGTTATGTGTTTTCATTTATTTTACCAATCCATGTGCTTTACAAATTGCGATTGTTAATATACGTATTTAGGGCATTAGATATCATTAAAATAAATCGAAAGATTGCAAATTATTGTTTATATTATTGTTGCTGTTATTGTTAACAAAACCCTTTTGTAATTGTTGTGGTATCATCATTATATTCATTTGGTTAAAGTAAGCAAATTGTGATTATTGTTGTAGTTGTGATGGGATGTTTAGTCTTTTAATTATTAAATAAAAAAATTATAAATAAAAAAATATTAAGTGTATTTTTTTTTTTTTTGGAGAAATGCCACCTTTGAAATTTGATCGCTGTCACGTGCGTTTATTCCGATTACAAAAATCAAGCTTCTTACGAAAGAGCAACGCGTTCCAATTGTTAAAACTTATAAAAAATATATGGACTGCTCGCAAACTTTTTTTGGGAATTGTGAACTTGGACACTGAGACTTCTGTGTTTCGACGCACAGATATTGTAAACGAGAATGTCACCTATAAACTGAAAACATCAAATGTGCATTATTCTTAACAACTTTTAATTTCACAAAGCACTACGCAGCGATTGTTCACAGAATACTCTTCCACCTTTGTTCGTATAAAATAAGCTTACTTAGGACCTCAAACCAGCATATCGCAGAAGGAGAACGTACTACTTTGGATGGGTATTGGTGCAACGCGAAGTCAATGCCAATTTTTTGGAAAAAAAATTATCCTTTTAGATGGCTTCGTAAATGCACAAAATTGTTTAATTTTGGGCTCAAAATATTCTATTCATTGCAAAAGAGATGCACTCCCAACAAACAATTGCTTAGTGCTCATTTTAGACAGGTGGCATTGCCTTTCTCTTTTGATGATGAAGCCGAAGTTACTATAACTGCTAACGGTATTCGTTATACAAATATGATAAAAAAGTTGTTGTAGCTTAAACTGGACAGCATAAATGTAGGCGACATATGGTTTCATTTCATTACAAATCATCTCAAGAAATTCTTCTCCCACTGACCACCAAGATCAGGTGACTTAATCCCGAGTAATTTTTTTTTTTTTTTTGTTTGTGAAATATCAGTTATAAGTGCTTAAGCCATAAACAATCCCTGAGCTGAAATCCGAGCTCCAACTCATTTTCGTTGAGATATGTTCATTGTACAACCTCATCTCTCTGAAAAAGTCATGAAAAATTTCATCATAGGAGTAATGGCTTTACTTAATCAAAACCTGTCTTTTTTTTTAAATAAAATATAAAACTGGTAACTGTCGTAAAAAAGGTGTATTCTTATTTTAAAATTAAAAGTTCATTCTTACAGAGACACTCTAAATAAAACCATTTTTGTAATCAGTTACAGTCTACAGAATATAAATAACTATTCCTTCATTTTGCTACATTTTCGAAACTTAAAATTAAAAATTATTTTTGTTATTAAGTAATACCATAGACAGACGACAGCGTTAATTTGCATTAAAAGTCTTAATACAAATTAACTATTGAATTATCTCCATCCTAATGTGTATTAGATTTCACGTAAATGCACTAAATCATATTGAATTTATACTGAATTTAGCAATTTCAATATGGCAACATGGTCGGCAATCAATCAAAAAATTACAAAATTAAAAATGTAAAATTAAAATAGATTTGATATGTTGAACTTTTTTACATATTTTTTACAATGCCTTTCTGTTTAAGCGTAAGTTTTCCTTAATAATGGTATCGTCCATCGTAAGCACGTCACTTTCCCAAAAAGTGCTGTTACGGTCCTTTAAAAAATACCATATACCTACATACATACTTATGAATTATAACCTCCATGAAAAGATACCATTAAGCCTACGAATTTCCACAATTCCCCTTCTCTTATTTCAGAGTGTCCTTTTGCCATCACAACTTGTAGCAACATGTTCAGATTTGTGATTGCTAGTAGATTTACAATTTTTAAAATTTTTACTTTATGCGTAAACTATCGTCTGTCACAGCAAAATTCTAATTTGCATTAGATTCTAATACGAATTAACGCTATCTTCTGTCTATAGTATAAGATGAAGTTATCACCAGTTCAATTTGTACTGATCAAGCCAAATTCGTTACAATTTCAATTTTCATAATTTAGTACAAAATCATATTTTATTATGTAAATATTATAACTTTTTTTTTCTTGCTTTTGTCAATCTCTATATCCACATAGGAAAATATTGGAAGTGTAATGGATTCTTCAGCAAACAACTTTGAATTTTTAAAAAAGTTTACTCAAACTTTTGATATTATTTTTAAACAAAAGAAATTAATTCTTGATATTACTTAACGCCTTTAAGCTATCTCTTTTTCAACTCACTTATAAGTAAAGAACAGTCTTTAAATATCAAATCACAGCAACAGTTACATTTAAGTTTAAATTAGCTAAGTCGCCTCATTTTAAGCTTTTAGCAAAAATAAGTTTACTTTTTAAATCCCTTCAAGTTAAATTACTTGTAATTTGGCAAATCAAATAAAAGGAAAAGTTTAAAAAAGTCAAAAATTAAACTTGGAAATCCTATTCACACGCATTTCTATCCAACCACCCGCATTCACTTAACTACTACAAATATGTAGGATTTATATATGTGTGTGTGTGTTTCAGCAAGCTTGATTGCATGTGAGCCAAATTATATCGTGAGTGTTAAATATAAACAGTTAGTCCTAAGCAGTGGAGAGAAAAATAAGACAATTATAAAATATACACCTTGAAACATGTATGAACTTATGAAAAACTGAAATATTAAAAATTAAAGACATTAAATCGGTTTTTTTAATCTACACAAAATTTACTAAGTTTTTCACAAATTGTTTTTGTAAACACGTTTTTTCCACTAAATGCCTCATCCACCTCAACGTATACTAAGGATCATTTAATGAACTGTATACGATTTAAACGAAAAATTTTTCTTAGCCAAAATTTTTGTAAGACAAAAATGCAATTTTCATTTTATCAATAAAAAAAATTATTTCAGTTAAATTTTTATTGATTTCTTCTTTTTTAGACTTCACTGTATTTATAAAAAAAACTGTTTTAGTTGATTGCTTGTCGTAAATAAAACAAAAAGAAGAAAGTTAAAAATACAATTAAATCTTTACAATCAAATTAAACAACAAACAAAAAATTCAACTTACAAACTCTCATTCACAAAAAGCAAATCAAATCCAATTTTTATGAGATTTCGAAGGAGCTTAAATGAATGCGAGTAATTAACTTCTAATAAGTTTTATTCTCTATAGCTTCCCAGTGAGTATTTTAGTTTGTTCTTAGTTCTTTCTATATGTTGGCACATATAAAGTGTTTTAATGGCTGTACCACCAACTACATTAACTTCTTTTATACTGAGGATTTCTTAGCGCTTAACCAATATTGACTCATTTTTTAGTATTTCTTTTTGTGTGTACAAGTAAGTGATGAAGCAGTGATGGAAGTTTTCAATATATTCCTTTAAAATTTTTAACCAGTCAGTCTAAAGGCGATCTCCACAAAAAGTGTAAATCAGTTAATGATTTCATACATAAAAGTAAAATTTATCTGATCAATTCAAAAAATATAAAAAAATAATTAAAACTTGGGCTTCCTGATTGCAAACGGCAATCAATAGCTCAAAATTCCGGTCACATAATTTCAAAGAACCTGTTGTACTACAAGGATAATAAACTTTACCTGGTCACTTACCACATGTGATATTAATACAATAACAATGTAAAAACTGTATCCGTAATGAGCTTCTATCAGAACAAATGTTTGATGGCATTTTGGTTAAATAATGTTTTACTAAAATAAAACAGAGAAACAACTCAAATAATATTTTATCGCTTCTTCTGTAAGAATTGATTTTCACGTACAACTCTAAGATATTGACTCAATAAGTTTAAAAACTTTTTTCTTTGCGTACAAATATCTTGGAATGACCTTATTGCCATTGGGAAACTCAAATCAAAGTACGTAGTCAATAAATACTGGTAAATAAAAAAATCTAGCTTTGAATAAACTTACTTACTGTTTAACAATAGAGCTTTCGGTGAAAAGCTAGAACTTAATATGACGACAATACTAAATGCTAGAAACTGGCGCTATCGCAGGGGATAAAATCACGAAGGCATTATTAATATATTGTATTAGGACTTAGTTCGATTAACATATTAATTAATTTAAAATTTTCTTGATTGGTAGGTTGACATTTCGGTAACGTTTTAAAAAATACTAAGCCAAAATATTGTATCATATGCTGCATACTTTAGGGAGTAGTTATTTTCTTTACTTCTTAACTAAGAGTAACATCCTGCCACCTCATTTAAAAATTACAGACTCCAGTTACTACCATGTGGTAACTTTAACTACATATTAACGCAATTAAATGACAAAGTTACTATAAATAGTGGAACAGCACTGCTAAAATTAACTGTATAATAATAAAAATCATTGCGTGTATATCAACTTGAGTTTGATAACAAAGGTGTATAACAATAAGTTAAATTATAAATAAAGTACTTCATAGCTGTGTTTCCAACTAATAAAGTGCCTTCACTTTCAATACATAAATTCTAAGTGTTGTTACTTGCAATACAAAAGATTCCCAGTTTATATAATGGAAATAAACTTACGTTCATAACTGCATTAACGAAACAATGTATACTTGATCTACTCTTATAAACACTGCACTTTTAAGAGTTTCTTATGTAGAGAACCCTTTTTTAGTGTTTCAGACGTAAAACTACCTTATTAGGTCTAACACAGGCCTAGTTTTTCGATATAAAAAAGAAGAAGTTAGAATATTTTCCAAATAACTAACAATATTAGTATTACAAAGCTATCAAGAAGAGCAACGTACAAGCTGACTTATCTATAAATGCCTTACCCTCTTTTAGGTTGAAGGCAGGTTATTTTCCCAGGACATTTTTTTAGGTGATAGGATATATAAACCTCAAACCTAGTGAATACAATAACTTGCCTTAAATGTTTAAAATTGAACATAGAATTTTTGTTTTAAAAAGACTTCTTAAACAACATATTTTGCAACATATAAATGCAATTTTTTTATAAAGATCTCTTCTATAAACCGATCTCATAGTTCAAATTAATTTCTGTATATCTGGATGTACATATTTTTTCTCTTTTTGTAACATATAAATTTTAAGTAAATATATTTTTGCCAAATCATCTCAACAATGCCTTTTAAGCGCTGAGGAAAACTATTGTAATTGTATTATTTATTTGTCAATAAAATTTATATAAAATAAAGAAAATAAAATTATATAACTAAAAAAACCCTCATGTAGGGTGTTCATTAATTTATCCTTTTTGTATTATTCACTTCATGAGAGGTTGGGTCAGATTGAAAAAATAGAGCTTTAAAAAGCCCACACTTATTATAGGTATACACGTAGACGTATGCAAAAATTACCATGCAGTTCGCTGTAAGAAATAAAACTTCCACTTTTAGAGCCATATTCCTAAACTCATCCAATATTTTGACTGTGTCAACAAATAATAATCTTTAATGTATTCGAAATTTCTTAAAGGGTCCTCGTTAAAGTTCTTGTGACTTATATGCCAAAATGCAAAATAATGAAAAGCGTAACAGAAAACCTCATCCGACAGTCACATATAAATTACGTGAGTTCTTAGCTCAATGTGACCTGTTACTACACTATTTAATCTTCTAAGTATTAGTGTAAACTGTTTTAGAGTCTCCTTCTATTTCTTACACTTTGGGTGGTCACCCCGTTGTTACTTTGCCACCCTATCTACTGAAGTATTTTTCTACTTTCTGGCGTGTTCTTCTTTCGCCTAATTTTTAAGTTCATTTTTGAACCATCGAAAGAGTTTAGCATTTTTAAGTTATGGAATTCAAATACAATACCATTTTGTTGTATCTGTCGACTTCTTTATTTCCGCTTTACATCCTTTCATGTTAATTTTGTATTGACATTAGCTATTTTGTTGAACCAAAATAATTTAAATTACCAAAAAAAACACGACAAAATTTATAACTTGAGTCAAAAATGTTCCAAGTGTTGAATTAAAAAAAAACAGATTCGAATTACTGTACTACAACTTTCGTAAAATTTTTCACAACGCTCAAAAAGGGAAAACAACCCACCGTTTACCTGTTTTTTTTCGACCTGAACAGTTTCTGCATGAAGTCTTAAGGCAGTAACAGAATTAAGGAAAAATGAGCTTGTGAACTTATCTTTTCGACAAGGATACTAGCTGATAGTATAATCGCTATAAAAGTTACTCTTAACTATCCCTTGCTTAAAATTTTTTACCTTATTGGTACAGAGCTTCCTTTATTAAAATTATTTTCCTTCTTATTGTAAAGTTTATAATAAATGGAACGACTTAAAGAAACCCTTCCTGTTTAACATTTCTCGGCTGGCCTTATCTTACTTGGATGCCTAACTTCCAATAATATATTTTATGTTATCCTTAATAATTTATAAGAGTGTGTTAGTTAAAGACCTAATGACAGTTTTCTTATTATAGTTTTTCTTAACTTAAAACAAAAAATTTCTAAAAACAATTATCACAAGTATTTAGTAATTAAATACAGACAATTTATACAATAGCAAATTTTTAATCTAATTTAGAACCTTTAATGGAGTTTTAAAATTATAAATTAAAAATTAATTTTATAAAATATTTTTAACAATTTTTATTATTTTGCTTGAAAGTAATAAAAATGTTATTATTCGTTTCATAACTGATATCATGCTCTTTAATACATTTGTCCTTCACTTTGCCTACAATGTGAATAAAATTGTCACTAATAAGGTCCAACAAAAAATAACATGCATTTAATGCTTTTTTTTTTAAATTCAGGTTGCTTCAAACATTATACGAGCATAATACTGTATGCCTAGTAAACTTCAAAAGCCGTACAAATGTAATATCTTTACGAGTTAGAAAAATGCTTTTTATTTTTTACAAAATTATAAGGCAAAAAGGTCATCGAGTTTTTAAACAAATGCTAAAACGAATTTTAAAATTTGAATAAAAAGTTTTACTAAAGCACCACTGAGAAGGGTGAGAAAATGTTAAATATTAAAACAAAAATGGAGGTCTTTGCCAGTAAGTGTGTTGGTTTAAATTGTTGTTTACTCGTATGAGAATGTGTATATTAAGTTATTTAAATGCATGTATATTTTTCTCTATGCACATACTTTGAGCTTCATATAAAAGCTTGTTTTGTTAGTATATGTGTTTGTATAATGCATGTGTATATTTTATTTGCATGTGTAAATTTAGCATATGTGTACATTAGATGATGATTTTTTTTTTTCTGTTTCCATTATTATTTTTTCTTCTTTTTTTTTGCTTAGTTCTTTCTCTCCTCTTTTATAAAAATATTTTTGTTAAACTAATTTAAAAAGTTATTAAGGTTAACAATGTTTTAATTAGTGTTGATGTAAAATTTATGCCACGACAAATACATACAACACAGAAATACAAACAAAACAAAAAGTACTCGTTCATGCACAAAAACATATGTTTTACACGTATAACATTACGAAGATTATATATTACCTATCGTTGGTCACAAGTAGAAAAGCCCTAAATCAAATGATTGAAACTTTTCAGGAGAAGGTAAAACCGAAACAGAAACCATGCTAAGTATCATAATGCAATATCATTTGGAAGTATTGCACAACGTTTTGTTTGAGGTGTGTTTGAGGTGACTTATTACCATTTTACTTGTGACCATCGATATAAACATATATACATTAGTTTACAGACATAAGGATGTGTATTTTTCTATTACAAAAAAATGCATTTACAAATTTTTCTTGTACAAACTAATTGAAAGCACATGATAGGGGTTTTTATTAAAATTTTAAAATATTTATAATTAATATTGTTAACCTTTGTTCAGTACGTGAATAACTGCAATTTACTTTTTAAATGAACTTATTAAAATTAATTTATTGCACAACATAAAATAGAGCAAAAACAAAGACAGCATTTTTATTTGCAAAATAAATAAAATTTTTTCATATTTCAAAATATTTGCGTTAGTTGCATTATGATGAACGGTAGGTGAAAAACAATAACTTATATCAAAAATGCAAATACATGATTTTATTTTAAACTGAATTTAACAAAACAACACAGAGTTTTAAACTAATTTTACCGACATAAGTAGTTAGCAAATTTCCCAGACACATGTAAAAAATTAAACAATTAAAAGCAATTAAATGCTAACAAATATTTTATCAGTTATGCTTAGGGTTTGGGAACCGGGAATTCCCGGGAATGAACCATTTCATATTCCCGTGCAAATTTTGCTCTTATTCCCAGGAAAACGGGAAATAAAAAATATATAGTATATTAGGAAATATATTTGATTTTATTTTTAATCTGTTTTAGTAAATTTAAAGAATATTTGAATAACAAGTAAGAGCACTATATTCGGCTGTGCCGAATCTTTTATACCCACCACCAATTTTGTGTACATTTAAAGCACAATATTTATTATTTTGTTAATCGCTATGGAATAATCTCTTTATAATAAAATATGTATCACTTTCTTTGTAGAGGGTGGTTAAATTTTAAGGGCCCATGTTGAAGGTGAACTACACCTAGTCTTTAAATTTGTTTTCTGCATTTCATTTGACATTTCTCACTCTCAAACTTATTCAATTTGATCCGTGGAAAGTTATTCAAGTTTTTTATAAAAATGGGCGTTCAAATCAAAATGCATTTTGTGCACTTCGTAATTCTTTTGATCAACATAATCGTTCAAATTCGTCCACAATCGGGAGAATTGTAAAAAATATTTAAATTTCTGCAAAACAGGTCTGTATAAAATGTTAGAAAATCTGTGAATGCCTTCTTAGTTCGTTGAATGGGAACTATTGCTGTTTTTTGCGATAGTGTGGCAAAAGAGCAGTCAACCTCGACTCATCATCATGCCCAACAATTGAGCATCAATATTGTCATTGAAAATTTTGGACCATCAGATAGAGGAGTGGCGCCAAGGATGGGGGGGGGGGGGCCATTTGGCCAATATTTTGTTAAATACATAATTGAACCATACAAATATTATCATTATAAAAAGAAATAATAATATCCTAAATAATTTGTGTTTTATTTAAATACAACATCGGTCCTTAAAATTTAACCACCCTTTATAACTTCGATATGCTACTAAAATGCTTTTGTAAATGTAGTCTTTCAATGAAAGTGTGTTAAAGTAGCTGTGTCAATAAAGTTTCTGCTAATAAATACAACTTAAATATTTCAATATAGCCCTTTATTTTCCCAAAAACTTTGTCAATAGAGAAATTACATGAATTTAAGATAAACCGTTATATGGGAGGTAGTCGTTAAAGTGGGTGTGTCACCTAAACTTTTTGGCACAACAATAACATTGACTAGAAGGATATACGTAGCAAATTTGATCATCATACCTCTTATTTTGGCGGTTTTATGAGCTTTTAAATTACATTAACGGTATATAACATGAGAAGTGGGCGTTATAGTAGGCGCGTAAAAGTTATTTTTGTGAATGAGTACAACTTAGGTGTTTCAATATAGCCCTTTATAATTCCAAAATCTTTATTAATAGAGAAATTATATGAATTTTAAGTAAAACGTTATATGGGAGGTGGGCGTTAAAGTGGGCGTGGCACCTTAATTTTCTGGCACAGTAATGACATTGCCTAGGAGGATACACGTAGCGAATTTGATCATCATACCTCTAATTTTGGCGGTTTTATAAGCTTTTAAATTTCATTAACGGTCTATAACGTGAAAAGTGGGCGTTATAGTAGGCGTGTCAAAGTTATTTTTGTGAATGAGTACAACTTAGGTGTTTCAATATAGCCCTTTATTATTCCAAAATCTATATAAATTGAGAAATTATATGAATTTTGGGTAAAACGTTATATGGGAGGTGGGCGTAAAAGTGGGCGTGGCACTTAAATTTTTTGGCACAGTAATGAAATTGCCTAGGGGAATATACGTAGCAAATTTCATCATCATACCTCTTATTTTGGCGGTTTTATGAGCTTTTAAATTACATTACGGTATATAACGTGAAAAGTGGGCGTTATAGTAGGCGCATAAAAGTTATTTTTGCGAATGAGTACAACTTAGGTGTTTCAAAATAGCCCTTTATAATTCCCAAATCTTTATAAATAGAGAAATTATATGAATTTTAAGTAAAACGTTATATGGGAGGTGGGCGTTAAAGTGAGCGTGGCGCCTTAATTTTCTGGCACAGTAATGGCATTGCTTAGGAGGATACACGTAGCAAATTTGATCATCATATCTCTAATTTTGGCGGTTTTATAAGCTTTTAAATTTCATTAACGGTCTATAACGTGAAAAGTGGGCGTTATAGTAGGCGTGTCAAAGTTATTTTTGCGAATGTGTACAACTTAGGTGTTTTAATATAGCCCTTTAGAATGCCAAAATCTTTATTAATAGAGAAATTATATGAATTTTAAGTAAAACGTTATATGGGAGGTGGGCGTTAAAGTGGGCGTGGCGCCCTAATTTTCTGGCACAGTAATGACATTGCCTAGGAGGATATACGTAGCGAATTTGATCATCATACCTCTAATTTTGGCGGTTTTATGAGCTTTTAAATTTCATTAACGGTATATAACGTGAAAAGTGGGCGTTATAGTGGGCGTGTCAAAGTTATATTTTCGAATGAGTACAATTGAGATGTTTCAATATAGCCCTTTATTATTCCAAAATCTATATAAATTGAGAAATTATATGAATTTTGGGTAAAACGTTATATGGGAGGTGGGCGTAAAAGTGGGCGTGGCACATTGATTTTCCGTTACAAAAAAGCGTCTCACCAATAAGCAAAGTGTGCAAAATTTCAGGGTCGTACATCCAATTTTGTTGCTTTTATGACGTTTTTGTTTTTAAATATACCGAAAAATACACTGTGCGGTATAAATTTTCGTACATTTTGATCGATAACTCCTCTCCTAATGCATAGATTTAGATAATTTTCGGGAAAAAATATTGTTTTTACTCAGGAAATATATATTCGAAGTTTCATGAGTCTACGTTAATGCGTTTAGACACAATTCCATTTTATTCGATGTTTGAAGGACATGGTTTTTTCGACCTACTCTTGCTTTTCGAGCTATAACTCTCTTCCTAATATTCCGATTTAGCCCATTTTCAATACCAAACTAACCTTGTCTACAACAAAGATTCTGGCAAAATTTGAGCCCCCTAGCTTTTTCGGTGCGACCTCTATCGTGCTTTCAACAGACGGACAGACGGACAGACGGACAGACGGACAGACGGACAGACGGACGGACATAGCTAGATCGTCATCAAATCAAACCCTGATTCAGAATATATATACTTTATGGGGTTTACAATGGATATTTCGATGTGTTACAAACGGAATGACAAAATGAATATACCCCCACCATTTTTTTGGTGGCGGGTATAAAAAGTAAGGTTTTTAATTTGTTAGCGTTTTTGGTTTGTTAAGTATTTACAACTTTTCTCAAATACGAATATGTAAAAGAAAAACAAACATCATCGGTCAAAAATATTTCACGCCAAAGTTAACGACTTTCTGGAATTATTTTTAATAAGTGCTTATAAATTTCAAGTGAATTAATTATATACATACATAATTAATTGTTTTCTTGTATATAAATGTTTTTTATAACAACCGTAAATCCAGCAGTAGTTTCCGTGGTTCATTTTTATAAATATAATCGTATGTATAAATTGTTTTTAAAAGTGGTCACAGAATTTGTAAGTATAATTTTTTTTATATATGATTGAATTTTTCTAATAATTTTTTTTTTATACCCGCCACCAAAAAAATGGTGGGGGTATATTCATTTTGTCATTCCGTTTGTAACACATCGAAATATCCATTTTAGACCCCATAAAGTATATATATTCTGAATCAGGGTTTGATTTGATGACGATCTAGCTATGTCCATCCGTCTGTCCGTCTGTCCGTCTGTTGAAAGCACGATAGAGGTCGCACCGAAAAAGCTAGGGGGCTCAAATTTTGCCAGAATCTTTCTTATAGATAAGGTTTGTTTGGTATTGAAAATCGGCTAAATCGGAATATTAGGAAGAGAGTTATAGCTCGAAAAGCAAGAGTAGGTCGAAAAAACCGTGTCCTTCAAACATCGAATAAAATGGAATTGTGTCCAAACGCATTAACGTAGACTCATGAAACTTCGAATATATATTTTCTGAGTAAAAACAATATCTCTCCTTAAAAATTATCTAAATCTATGCATTAGGAGAGGAGTTATCGAACAAAATGTACGAAAATTTATACCGCACAGTGTATTTTTCGGTATATTTAAAAACAAACACGTTATAAAAGCAACAAAATTGGATGTACGACTCTAAAATTTTGCACACTTTGCTTTTTGCTGAGCCGCTTTTTTGTAACGGAAAATCAATGTGCCACGCCCACTTTTACGCCCACCTCCCATATAACGTTTTACTCAAAATTCATATAATTCCTCTATTAATAAAGATTTTGGAATTATAAAGGGCTATATTGAAACTTTTAAGTTGTACTCATTCGCAAAAATAACTTTGACACGCCTACTATAACGCCCACTTCTCACGTTATCTACCGTTAATGAAATTTAAAAGCTTATAAAACCGCCAAAATTAGAGGTATGATGATAAAATTTGCTACGTATATCCCCCTGGGCATTGTCATTACTGTGCCAGAAAATTAAGGTGCCACGCCCACTTTTACGCCCACCTCCCATATAACGTTTTACTCAAAATTCATATAATTTCTCTATTAATAAAGATTTTGGAATAACAAAGGGCTATATTGAAACTCCTAAGTTGTACTCATTCGCAAAAATAACTTTGACACGCCTACTATAACGCCCACTTTTCACGTTATTTACCGTTAATGAAATTTAAAAGCTCATAAAACCGCCAAAATTAGAGGTATGATGATCAAATGTGCTACGTTTTTCCTTCTAATCAATGTTATTGTTGTGCCAAAAAGTTTAGGTGACACGCCCACTTTAACGCCTACCTCCCATATAACGGTTTATCTTAAATTCATGTAATTTCTCTCTTAACAAAGTTTTTGGGAAAATAAAGGACTATATTGAAATATCTAAGTTATGTTTATTAGCAGAAACTTTATTGACACGCCTACTTTAACGCCCACTTTCATTGAAAAACTACATTTATAAAAGCATTTCAGTAGCATATCGAAGTTATAAAGGGTGGTTAAATTTTAAGGACCGATGTTGACAAATTATTTAGGATATTATTAGTATTTCTTTTTGCAATTATAATATTTGTATGGTTCAATTATGTATTTAACAAAATATCGGCCAATTGGCCCCCCCATCTTTGGCGCCACTCCTCTATCTGATGCTCCAAATTTTCAATGACAATGTTGATGCTCAATTGTTGGGCATGATGATTAGGCGAGGTTGACTGCTATTTTGCCACACTATCGCAAAAACCAGCAGTGGTTCCCATTCAACGAACTAAGAAGGCATTCACAGATTTTCTAACATTTTATACAGACCTGTTTTGCAGAAATTTAAATATTTTTTACCAATCTCCCGATTGTGGACGAATTTAAACGATTATGTTGATCAAAACAATTACGAAGTGCACAAAATGCATTTTGATTTGAACGCCCATTTTTATAAAAAACCTGAATAACTTTAAAGCGTTGCTCATTTGCGTATCTTTCCGCGGATCAAATTGAATAAGTTTGAGATTGAGAAATGTCAAATAAAATGCAGAAAACAAATTTAAAGATTAGGTGTAGTTCACTTTCAACATGGGCCCTTAAAATTTAACCACCCTCTACAAAGAAAGTGATACATATTTTATTATAAAAAGATTATTCCATAATGATTAACAAAATTATAAATATTGTGCTTTAAATGTACACAAAATTGGTGGTGGGTATAAAAGATTCGCACAGCCGAATATAGTGCTCTTACTTGTTTAAATTCACTTTGTTTAGAAGCAAAATGTCTGAAGTTTGGAACTATTTTCAAAAAGTAGACAACGCAGCACAATGTAATATTTGCCCGAAAAGGATAATATTCAAGGGCGGTCTCATTCGGCACCTTCTTTTGGCTCACAAAATAAAAATTATAAACGATTATTCAACACTTGCACCAAAAAAAAAAAAAAAATAATTCCACCATTAATAGTTTTTTAGACACCCAAACATTACCAGAACAATTTCTGCAACAGTCGATGGGATATCGATTCGAAAAATTACACAAGGTTCTTTTATTCGTCAACGTTTTTTCAGTACAAATATGACGTTACCAAAATATGAAGCTGATGCTAAAAACATTGTAATAAAATATTACAACGCCGTTAAAAATACGATGGTGCAAACAATATCGAGTCAAATTTGCGACAATATGAGGTTTGCTCTTGTATAAGACGAGTGGTGTTGCCCAAAAAAGATATTTAAATATCTGTTTATTTTTATAATTTGGGTTTAGTTTATATTGCCGGAAGATGTAATGCTGACACAATAAGGACTCTAATGGAAAATAAACTACTACTAAAACAAAAATCGTGATGTTAAAGTTAACAAATATTATTTATTTTAAAAGAAATATTATTTTTGGGAATCCCGGGAATTCCCGGAAAGACGATTTTTTAATTCCCGTTTCCCGGGAAAATAAAAAGACCGGGAAATCCGAAACCCTAGTTATACTATTCATAAAAATCTTAAAGATAAATTCACTCATTTGTTCCAAAAAAAATGTATGCATTTGTAGTTTGGTGTCTCTATTTTAGAAAGAGAGAAATGATTTTGGTCGGACAGCTTTCATCAATAATTGGTTTAATTTTAAGTAGAATTCAAATGCCCTATTTACAAATAAATTTTTAACATTTTTTAACAATTTTTATTCGAAACAAATGGGTAACATATTTAAAAAAAAATTTTTTGTTACATCAGTGCCCAATAAATATTGACTGGACATATCTGTCATTCGTGGACTGCTTTGGGTTTATGCTGTAACACATAAAAACAAGCCCTGGTTGTGATTATTAGAATAGTGCGATAATCATATGATAGATTGTTGAAACAATTTTTTTATTTACACTGTAAAATCAGCATTAAAATAAAAATTTGTGATACAATTTTTTTTAACTTGGCTTAAGTTCATTTTTCTACTTTTAAAGTTTCTAAACCATTTCCAAAATTAAATTAAATTGTTATCATTCAAGAATATTGAAAAACTGTTCTGATATTATTCGAGTAGAATGCATTTTCGAAACCAGCTACGATTTCATCATCAGCACTCTTTATCAATATACTTATGCGTTTGTATTTTGAAATTAGTTTTTATGTTACAATTTAGTGAAATTAAAATTATGGAATTATTTTTTTTTTTTCTTATCAAATGACAAATCATATTCTTAATAAATATTTGTTATGATTTCTATATCCATTCTTTTGCTTAATTTTTCATTTGTTATTATTGAAAAAAATATAATTTTTATAACAAATTGAAATGTGATATTTAATTAAAAATCTCGATAAGTATTTTTTAGGCGACACTAGCCAAGTAGAAAGAATTTTTGTAGCCAGATACGGTTTTATAATCAGCACCATTTAATGGTGATTAAGTGCTGGATTAAAATTTATTTGATTCCCGGCTCTTTAAGGTTATTGTATTCCGCAACAATAATGTTGCCTTTTGCTTAATACCACAATGACTTATTGTCATTAGAAATTTACCAAAACCAACCCTTTTTCTATTTTTTATTATCTTACGTATTATAACTAGTTTTATTCGGTTATAGTCATTAGTTAGATGGCAATGAAAGCATAGGATTGTTTCACAATCTATATTCTTAGTCATTCTTTTCTTCATATTTGGCCACTAAAACATAAGGTAATAAAAAGCGGTCAATAAAATAAAATAATAACAACAAAAACTGGTTAAAATGAAATATTGCTCCAACAATGATTATTACATATTTACCTTAAGTAACCGTTTTATGAAAACAAAATTTTAAATAAATATGTATATGTTTGTTTATTCTATTCGCATTTCTTCCGCCCAGTTATCTTTTTATTGACAAAATAAAATATAAAATAGCAACACACAAGTACCTTTATATTTTTAAAACTATCCAAACAACGTAAGAAAATACAAAAAAAGAACAACAATTGTAGAACAGCAAAAGAAATAAAATTTTTTGTATGATTTTATCCTTAAAGGGGAGCAAAATAAATATTATTTATGTGTATGTAAAACATACAAATTTTACATATAATACTTAAGAACTCTGTTCTATTTGTTGCTATCTTTTAAAAAATTTTATAAGTCCTTAAAAATGAAGTGACCGAAAAACAGCCCAGATTGTTGTCTCTTGATTTCTAATAAAATAAATTTATGAAGCATTTCCTTTATAGTTTTTAGGACATTTTTATTATTATTGTTGTAGTAATGGTAATAGTAATAAAATAAATAGTAAGTATGATACATGTATAAACACAGAATAAATGAGTAGTAAAGTTTTATTTTATGGTTAGAAAAATTATGCAATAAAATCATTTTTAAAATGATTTAAATATTATTTCCGAGCAACAATTGAACCAAAGGTTTCACTTTTAATCGATGTTATCTAAGGTTCCACAAAAATAAATATTAATGTGTCTAACGTTTTATTTAATAACATCAATTGTTCACTTTATGTTACAGATGTTGCTTTCAAACATGTACCCACAGCTGCAGGTTAGCAAATTTTCTGGAAATTTAAAATTGTTTAAAAATTATTTCAGCCAGCAAAAATTAGAGTTAATAACTTGATATTGCTGAATAATAATACTTTTAAATGACTATATTCCGTGTTTGTTACTTAAAAAGAGTCATCGAGTGTTTTTGCTTTAATTTTGTTATGTCATTTCTAAAACGTCTGTCTGCCTTAAAATGGATTTATATTTTTTCAAAGTAAGCAAATTGTTAACTTAACCGTAGAACCATAAAACTTTATTCCTACTGGAATCCATATTTGAAGCGACTACTTGCTATTATAATAAATTTTATATATTACATTGCTGTATTTTGGTATATTAAACTCATTGTTAAGAATTAAGTGATTTTGATTAACTCTTGATAAGCTTACTGTAGACTATTCCAAACCAAACGCGGTTACACTATTCACTCAGTTTTCCATTTGCTGGTTTCTTTTTAGATTTATTAAAGCATTTTTATAAAACATTTACTTTTAATATAAGTATTAACATGTGGAATGAAACAAAACTATTTGCCAGCTCGCTAGAAAACCAACAAATAAAATATCCTTCCCTTTTTTAAATATTTTATAAAAATAAAAAAAAATTTAATCTATATTCCAAAGGATATTTTCAGTTTTTTTGCAAAACCTTTGTAAAAATCATTTTAATGGAAAAAAACTGCAATACTAAAAGTCTTGCTGAAAACGTTTTTTAGAATTCTAAAAAAGTTTAAGAGCAACATTTTGATGACAATCAGGTAAACAAAGTCAGTCTTACGTAGAACAGGAATGTTAATAGTTCAGGGAGAAAAATCAATCAAAAAGTTAATCGGAAGGTCAAAAAGGCCCCTGATCTAAACACTCTCAAAGTAAGTAAAAGCTTTGAGTATAAATACCGGAGATAAACAGAAAAGCAAAAATGAGGTCTCAACAGATGAGAAAAAATTTTTCTTCAAAAAAATTTCTGCATCATGTATGTAATTTATTGTAAACTTGCCAAACATTTTCGCAGAAACTAGTGCTTAGCAGTTAAAAAAGTATCAAAAAGTTCCATAAAAACGTTCCTGAAAGAAGTGTCAGAAAAATTTAAAAAATTTATAAAACAAAAATAAAACCCAAAATATATATCGTCGCTCTCCGCTGTGATCGGTTATGTGACAATTATTACATTTTTTTTTGCTCCATTTTGAACCTTTATTGGTCATACATCTATCCACCAAATCGCTTACGGATATCTTGATTGATTTAAAAATAAATAATAGTCGGTACGAGTACGTTTGATATAGTAAAACAATAAAACAAAATGCTTCTTAATTATATACCCATTACCAAACAAAAATTAAAATATAGAAATATTTATTTAAGACCCCATATAGTATGTATTTTCAGAGTCCTGCGGGAATATAAAGTTATCTGATTGTCTTTCCGTCTGTTGAAAGTACGATAGAACGCAAACAGAAAAACTTAGACAAATGAAATTCTGCTGGAATTTTTTCTTAACATTTTTATTTAAAATGGGATAAATCGGTAATCTAGCAAAAGAGCCATAGGTTTTAATGCAAGTGTATGCGTACAAATGCAATGACTTAGAGTGACGAGATTTCCCAAGTATACTTTTTTATAAAACAATTTTTTTTTCTCCAAATATTTCTCACAGCTGTACATTACGAAAAGAGTTATAGACAAAAATTTACGAAAACTTTACCCGCACAGCGTTTTTTATCTATTTAAAATTTAAACGTCATAAAACCGAAAGAAATAGATGTAACTTTCTAAAATTATTCGTATTTAATATTCGAATTATTTAATATTATTTTTATAACATAAAATAAAGGTGACGCGCACACCTTTCATAAAACGATTTTTCTCAAATTTATCTAATTTCTCTATGGACAAGGATTTTGCAAATCTAAGCAGAAATTACTTTGATAAAAATAACTAATAATAATATCACTACTGTTTTGATATTTATTCTAGGTATTTCGAATCAAGCAAAGAGAGTAACACATATTTGGGTTTAACATAATAAGTTCTGAGGTAAAAAAGAACTATACAAAATTAGAAGTTAGTATCAAAAATTAGGCACAGCCCAACTAAGAACTCATACTATTTTAAAATTAAATAACTGATTCAACATCTTTTTTCAAGTTATATGATTATGATAATCATTTTTCCAAAGTAAAATTTTTTTAAGAACATTTTTTTCTGTATCCCAAAACTTAATTCTTCACATTATTTATTTTCATATCATATTCTTATTTATATAATATTTTATATATTTAAGACAAAAGATTATTTATATTTATTTTGTATTGCTCAAAAATTTTTAATCCCATCAAAGGCATAAAAGGCCATAAAATAGAAACTAGATGCGCAGTTTTATTTGTTCTTTAGATTAATGGGTACAATGACTTGTTTGTGAAAAAACTGTAGCTCCAATGTCTTATATACCAACTTAAATTTTATCTAAATATTAATAAGTGTAAATTCTTAGAAAGTGCTTGATATTATTTGAGACATTGTCAGCAACACTTTTATTGAATTTTTCAAAATTAAAAAAATATTAAAGAGACTTTACTTTTTATTCTTTTATTGATTTGCTACTTATTTTATTAAATGTGTCAAATATTAAGACTGTTTCTATACTATAAATTCCTTTATTCAGGTGCACATGACACAAAGACAACATATTATTAAAAAATGCACAACCTGTATAGTATATATTAATAAAGACATTTTTATGTTTAACTTAAGTCAATATCCTTGTAACAAAATACAAATTTACATATTTAATGTATATTTTTTTTTTATAATTTAAGGGTTGTGTTTTTTCAACTCAAACAAAATTATGTTAATTTAGACATACATTTTAAGTATCTTTCTGTATACCACAGTACCTGTGTCATACTTTAATGTATACATATTTGGTACAACATTCGTCCTTAAAAACTTAATACTATTGAGTGAGTTGTATTATTTGAATGTTTATTTTATTATTTTTTTATTTACATTCATTATTATGCTGACGATAATAATATGGATATCAAAAAAGGACAATTTTTAAAATATTCTCTCATACATTATCATTCAATTACACTAAGTTGTACTTAATAATTTTGTGGTAGACCAGTAAAAAAAACACATGAATAAAATATGATGGAGGTTTGAGGTTACTTTGATCGATCGTTAGAGACCCTACAATGATAATAAAAACGAAACCAAAAAAATTTAACCCTTTTACCTTATTGCGTATTGAAGTATATTTAATATTGAAGACATTGGAAAATTCTGGAGCGGCCCATGGTTTTTGTCGATTTGTTTGTTTTGTGGATGTTAATTAATAATCAGGACTTTTACTTAGTAGTCAAAAATGGGTACAAGAGCGTGAATTTGCCTGAAAGTCCCTCCCGTATGATAAGTAGATCTACGATACTAATACAAAATTAGTGTGATTAAGATTTTTTGAAGGCAATTATCAGCATTAAACATATTGTCCCAGACAAGTCCCATACGTTTGAAAAATGGTTAAAATATTTTTAATTGTATACAGCGTGACGTGTGTATTTTAAGTTTGAAAACATACCAGTGTAATTGCAGAATATAAACAATATCATACTAGAATTATTGTAGTAGTTTGTATATAATGGCAGCACTACTATAAAATAGTTTTGAAAAGCGCTGCTACCAAAGCAGTAGTACAACAGAGTACGTTGTGTGTATAAAAACTTCACCTTAATAACAAAGTGCATAACAACAAGAATATTAATAAATTAAGTTTCGTATAAATTTATTATATTTTATTGAAAATCTAGAATTATTATAGTAGTTTGTATATAATGGCAGCACTACTATAAAATAGTTTTGAAAAGCGCTGCTACCAAAGCAGTAGTACAACAGAGTGCGTTGTGTGTATAAAAACTTCAGCTTAATAACAAGAATATTAATAACACTAGGTCACAAATAACAAACTTTTGTCTGTTATTTGTTTCTAGCAAACTTTTTCTCATGGATTTGGACCTACTGAACACGAAAATGAATTTTAAAAATTTTTCTGTCGATTGGTTTGCGAGATACAAATTTTTTATTTTTTTTTTTTTAATTTTTGGAGGTACACTTACTATTTTGAGCATATCTTTAGTCTTCTTTCACCTATTTTATCCTACTACTACTCAAATTAAAGACAATTAAGCCGTCTACAACTTATTTTCAGAAAATTTTCAAATCGGTTTAGTAGTTTTGATGTTGGCGGCTTAAAAAGGTTAAAAAACTGGGTTTTTTTAGTAAAAATGTGGCTGAAAAATTCATATAAAAATTCATATAAAATATAAAACGCGATGTTAACAGCGATTTTAATTTTTTTACGTATAGCTGACACTTTTCCAAAGAAAATAAGCTCTTACTTAACAAAATCTGATGACAAATGGCCGACTTATTATTTTTTTGGTAAACGACCGAAATTCCGCTATTTCACGATTTTTTGATTTTCATTATTTGCACAGCTTACCTACCCAACGCAAACGAATAAATACATTTAAACTTAATTTAAAATAAACAAATTAGTCTTCGTATATTATTTTTTAATTTATTTACAGCACTACATGCTCATACATATTTAAACATAAAGAGACACGGTTATCAATTGCATTTCAAAACTGTCTGTGAAAGTGTAAAGAAGTTAATATTTAGAAAACGCAAGGAAGACAATGAGTAAAAGACTACGTGTGTTCGAGTGTTTGAACGATCCAGACAATTTTTGCAATGTTTGTGGCCAGTTTATAAAAAAAAATCACGCACACAAGTTTACTCCAGCAGTACAATTGCACTATTTGAATTATTTTGGTATTTCACCAAATATCACAGAACCATGGACACCTAAGTCGCTGTGTGATCTTTGCTATATAATCTTAACCAAATTTTTAAAAAATTTTTAAAATTCATTTTCGTGTTCAGTAGGTCCAAATCCATGAGAAAAAGTATGCTAGAACCAAATAACAAAATGGCTGTTGCCTAGTGTAAATTAAGTTTCGTATAAATTTAATATATATTATTGAAAATCAATAAAGTGCTCTAAACTTTATATTTCAAGTATTTTTTTTTCTTGCAATATAACAAGTCTTAATTTTTTTAAAAAAAGGAAAAAATAAAAAATACATAAAAAAAATAAATAAATATTATATTTCGGTACACCAACGACAGAACTTATATATATAATCCCATTGATCCTATAAGAAGCATAAGGCCCCAAAAAATTGGTTGAATATATTCCTGTTATATATCAGGGCTCTCACTCATTCCATTTTGCATTCCAGCCTCTTCTACATCGATTTGTAATCTCCACGTATGAGGTTTTTTCGAGTCTGTGCTGCGAGAGGGAATATGAATTCCAACTTAGGTTTAAACTACCGAAAGTTTGGGGGTTTTCAGTGTTAATATTAAGTTCAGCCGCAAGGATTGTTGTTATATTTTGCCGATTTGATGCAAGATCTAAAAGCTGTAAGCTTATCAAGATCGGCCAAATGACCTTACATTCACCAAGTAATTCCAAAAAAAATTTGCGGAACGTTTTTGCATCGTATTGCGCTTCAAACCACTTTGTGGTTTAATTTGTTGATTTCGAAATCAATAAAGCACATATAAAGTGGTGATTGCCATTCAACAGATTGCTCGACGATAATAGGGAGGATATTTAAATTGTCGATTGTGGATTTGTGGGGTCTAAGTCCTGTCTGTTTTTGTCTCAGTGCTGGTGCCAACTTTGTGGAGAGTCGTTTGGCAATTTTTTGGACAGGAATCTTGTTTACCATACAATTAGAAGAACATAAATTATAGAATAAGCTTTCTGACAATCTCAGATTCGTATCGGAAATTATATAATATTCTGTAGTGAAATTTTTGCCACAGTAGGTAATTATTTGTCCATCACTCGCTGAAAGTTATTAAATGGTTCTCCATTTATTAACTGGAATATTGGTGTAGAATTTTTAAATAAATTTTTAAATGTTGTTCGCATAAATTGCGATATTTTTATTAAAACCATTGCCGTCAAGTCATGGTTTATATCATTGGAAACCTTTTTTCCTACTGAAGTCATAAATTTTTCTCGTTTAATTTTTTTTTTAATTGAACCATGCGATCTCATTGAATACATTCTTTTATAGCTACTATACCATAACATCACAAATTAAAAAAATTAGCGCCATGTTTTCGCAGGGCAATTTCAAAAAAGATCTTTGTTTAACTTTAAATATTTTAGAGAAGTATCTAGTTGGTCGAAAACAGTTTCTATTCATAAATTATTTGCGAAAAATTTCCCATTAAATATTTGCTAATTTTTCGATTTATTTCTCTATAACATTTAAATATTTTCTTTAAATATTGCAATTTTACTAAGAATATGTAACACCTTTCATTCGTATAAGTAAAAGTGCCATAAAGATATGCAAATCTTATTTCTATAGTAATATTTTCTGGGTTTTACAAATTTGGTTCCTTTAAGCAATAAATAGTAGTGTAAAAATATAAGTAGTAGTATATAACACACACATTTTTATTATCACACATAAATTCTTACTACATTCAAATGTATGATAAGTACGTGTGTATAATTTTTAAATTACTTTTTAGTGATACATTTTAAGTTATAAATTTGTTTACACCGTTTTTATGGCTTCTGTACAAATGATATACATACATGTACTGGTCTCTACTGTCACTGGCAAAGACATAGATCTTTTCTTTTTTATTTTATTTCTTTTGCGAAAATAAAAAATAACTTTTATTTTTATTTCTTTTTTATCTGTTTTTGACCACATTATTTTTTTTACTTATCGCTGTTGTTAAATATAAACTAAGAAACATGCTGAGAGTGTAACACACATATATACACATGTTAGCAGAACGTCCTTTCCTGTTGCTGGATTTTATGTTACAATGTGTGTGTGTGTGTGTGTGTGATTTTTATGTTATACTCATAAATATCAATTAACCATGTAGTAATGATATGTTCAAAGTGTTTAACTGCAAATAGTTTCTTTTTTAATGAGCTTTAAAAAACAAAAATGTTTAACTCGGCAGCTAGTTACAGGCTAAGTAAATTCATCAAGCTGAATATGAGAAATATTGGATATTTTGTGAAAATTTGCACTAAATATATTTATATTTAAAATATAAATTTAGCTAGCTGAGTAGTAAGGACACAATACTTTCTTTAAATGTCAAAATAATGTTTTAAAAAAATACATTCAGTATTTGAAAAGTATATACATTTCAGAAAAAAGTTATAATACTCAGCTATTCCATATTGCGACAAACACACATTTGTAGTAAAAGAAAAAAAAAAGCTTGTAGTTTTTTCAAACTTACTAAAGTGTGTTAACATAACCTACATATTAATGCTAAAATGTCATATAGAAACAATAACAAGTAAGAGCACTATATTCGGCTGTGCCGAATCTTTTATACCCACCACCAATTTTGTGTACATTTAAATCACAATATTTATTATTTTGTTAAATATGTATCACTTTCTTTGTAGAGGGTGGTTAAATTTTAAGGGCCCATGTTTAAGGTGAACCACATCTAAACTTCAACTTTTTTCTTGTATTTCATTTGGCATTTCTCAATCTCAGACTAACTCAATTTGAACCGTGGAAAGATACGCAATCGAGCAACGCTTTTAAATATTAAAGATTTTTATAAAAATGGGCGTTCAAATCAAAATGCTTTTTGTGCACTTCGTGATTCTTTTGGTCAACATAATCTTTCGAATTCGTCCACAATCGTGAGAATTGTAAAAAATATTTAAATGTCTGCAAAGCAGGTCTGTATGAAATGTGAAAACATCTGTGAATGCCATCTTAGTTCGTTGAATGGGAAACATTGCTATTTTTCACGATAACGTGGCAAAAGAGCAAGCAACCTCGACTCATCATCGTGCCCAACAATCGAGCATCAACAGTGTCATTGAAAACTTGGACTATCAGGTCGTGGTGTGCCGCCTAGGTTGGGGGGCCATTTGGCAGATATTTTGTTCCATACATAATTGAAGCATACAAATATTATCATTATAAAAATAAATGAAAATAATTTCATAATAATTTTATTCAAAATCAACATAGTCCCTTAAAATAAAACCACCCATTATAACTTCGGTATGCTAGTAAAATGTTTTCGAAAATTTAGTCTTTCAATGAAAGTGGCCGTTAAAATACTCGTGTCAATAAAGTTTCTGCTAATAAACATAACTTAGGTATTTCAATATATATTTAGTATTCCAAAATCTTTATTCATAGAGAATTTACATGAATTTAAGAGGAAGAAAGTGAATTTAAGGTTAAATTTTAAGGGCCACAGGGTGATTTAAAATATACATTCTCTGCATTTTTCTAAAACGGGAAATTTATTAGTAAGATTTTGATTTTTAAACTTCTATAACATTTTGCTTTTAAAAGATTTTCAAACGAAATAAGTTTTGTATAATTTTGAAATTTGTTAGCCATTAGTACATAAAAATAAATTGTTTATAATGTTTAGAGATAATTTTTTTTTTACTTAAGTCAAAATTTTCCTAAATTCCCATTTTTAATAGAGCATAACTTCAGGAGAACATAAGCATAAGTAGTTAGCATGCCATCTAGTAGTTGCTAGTAGAGTCATCTATCTTATCATCTTTATCTTATATTTAGCTACAGTACAATAAATGGTGCAGTGTAAGATGAATAAATGCTAATATATATGACTAATATATTTTTATACAAATTTAAGGAAAAAAGTGTGCGTGGCACATCTATTTTCCGTTATAACGAAGACTTTGACCAAAAAGCCATGTTTGCAAAATTTCAGAATCGTACATACATACACTGTGCGGTATATATTTTCGTACATTTTTATCTATAACTCTTTTCCTAATTCATAGATTTAAGCGATTTTCAGGGAAAAATATTCTTTTGACTCGATAAATATATCTTCGAAGTTTCATGACTACGTTTATGCGTCTGGACACAATTCAAAAGTGAAAGTGGGCGTTATAGTAGGCGTGTCAAAGTTGTTTTTGCTAATGAGTACAACTTAGGTGTTTCAATATAGTCCTTTATTATTCCAAAATCTTTATTAATAGAGAAATTATATGAATTTTAGTTAAAACGTTATATGGGAGGTGGGCGTAAAAGTGGGCGTGGCACCTTAATTTTTTGGCATAGTAATGAAATTGCCTAGGGGGATAGACGTAGCAAAATTTATCATCATACCTCTAATTTTAGCGGTTTTATGAGCTTTTAATTTCATTAACGGTAGATAACGTGAAAAGTGGGCGTTATAGTAGGCGTGTCAAAGTTATTTTTGCGAATGAGTACAACTGAGGGGTTTCAATATAGGCCTTTAGTATTCAAAAATCTTTATTAATAGAGAAATTATATGAATTTTAGTTAAAACGTTATATGGGAGGTGGGCGTAAAAGTAGGCGTGGCACATTGATTTTCCGTTACAAAAAAGCGCCTTACCAAAAAACAAAGTGTGCAAAATTTCAGAGTCGTACATCCAATTTTGTTGCTTTTATGACGTTTTTGTTTTTAAATATACCGAAAAATACACTGTGCGGTATAAATTTTCGTACATTTTGATCGATAACTCCTCTCCTAATGCATAGATTTAGACATTTTTCGGGGAAAAATATTGTCTTTACCCGGGAAATATATATTCGAAGTTTCATGAGTCTACGTTAATGCGTTTGGACAAAATTCCATTTTATTCGATATTCGAAGGACACGGTTTTTTCGACCTACTCTTGCTTTTCGAGCTATAACTCTCTTCCTAATATTCCGATTAAGCCCATTTTCAATACCAAACAAACCTTGTCTATAAGAAAGATTCTGGCAAAATTTGAGCCCCCTAGCTTTTTCGGTGCGACCTCTATCGTGCTTTCAACAGACGGACAGACGGACGGACATAGCTAGATCGTCATCAAATCAAACCCCGATTCAGAATATATATACTTTATGGGGTCTAAAATGGATATTTCGATGTGTTACAAACGGAATGACAAAATGAATATACCCCCACAATTTTTTTTGTTGGCGGGTATAAAAACACTATCACTATAAAGTTTAATGATCTTTAAATACATGGACGCATTTTTTTACTTCTGACTAATCCTTTGAATTTGTTTTATAAAAAAAAAGTACATAAAAATCACAATAGCAAAAAATAAACATGAAAACAAGAGAATAATAGCGACAGTCTATAGGTTTAATTTAATTAATAGTTAATAGATTGTTTTCATATAATAAAATTTAATTATATCATATAGTATCAAGTATGTAGAAAAAACAACAATTTATAGTAACAATTGTGTTAAACGAAATTGCATAGATATTTGTTCAATTTATGTGACAAATACTAACAAATATTTTAATACTAATAAGTAAAATTTTTTTCAGTCTCCACATATGTATATAGTTTTAATTAAAATAATTTTATTGAGTGATTAAAATTGCTGCAATGTTTTAGTGTAAATAGCTGGTATTAATTAAAAAGAAATGCAAAATTCAAAATAAATTAAAGGGAAATTGAATACACAATTTAAGATAAACTGCTTTTGTAATAAACGAGAAAAAAAAATTGTTTTTTAATTATTAATAAATCTTGTTGTTATAACTGCAAGCTATAGAATTTATTACAAGTTGTATATAAATCATAAATTTATTTTAAATATTTGATAAGTAAACAGCTTAATCAAAATGGATATTAACACTAACAGAAAATTTTTGCAATATATATATAAAACAGGTTGTATGTATGTATGTATGTATGTATGTATGTATGTATGTAACGTATGGACTCCAAAACGGCTGGATCGATTTTGAAGAAATTTTCTGGGAATGTTTACAATATTTAGGCGGGTGACACTGTGAAGTCTGATTTTTCATTTTCGGTCTGCGGGCGGAGGATAATACATACATTTAATTTGTTTCCTTTTTTTTTATTTTTTTTTTTTTTTAACCGTTGTCATGTTTTTCAAAACGAGATATCAAACTCCTAAACCGGTTATGTAGTTCGAAGATATTTACAAAAAACCTATATTAATAATGATCCAATGTCAAAATTTTAAAACTTTTGAAATGTTGCATTCAAAAATCTGAGTTTTCGGTTTATTTACAAAAAAATATTTACAGCTCAATGAGCAAATTTAATTGAAACTGCCCGGCAAATTAAGCCAATACAAATCTATCGACACAGTAATGGATGAAGAACAGGGCGTCAATTATTCCACTGAATTTTTGAATTCATTGGAACCACCCGGAATGTCACCGCATGTTGTAACATTAAAGGTTGGATCACCGGTTATTCTTATATGCAACTTAAACGCAGCAAAGTTATGCAACGGAACCAGATTGACCATCAAAAACTGTTCACCAAATGCAATCGAGGCAACAATCATCGGCGGCAGATTCAAAGGCAAACACGTACTTATTCCACGAATTCCGATAATTTCCAACGATTTACCATTCCAATTCAAGCGGCTCCAATTCCCTTTGCGTCTTGCCTTTGTTATTACCATCCACAAAGCACAAAGCCAATTCATGTTTTTCACACGGCCAGTTGTAGGTGGCTTACTCCCGAGTTCGCACGACAAAAAAATATCTACGTTTTTACACAAAATAAAAAAAAAAAACAAAAACCATTGTCTCTCCGCTGGCCTTAAGATGAAATAATAAATAAATAATATTTCCAATTTGCCTTAAATACATGCGTTTCTTTTTTGATTGAGTCCATACCTACACCATATGTAAGTAATTCTGTAAAAAAAAACTTTATGATAGGGATTCCATGGACTTTTACTTAAAGGCCGTAAATTTTGTTAAAAGCTCAGTTTAAATCGTGTGATAATACAACACTAATGTTTGCTGAGGGCCAGCAACACGGACCGGGCCAGCTAGTTTCTCTATAAAACAATATAATTAATTTTAAACATTTTAGGGTGCCTTCCGACGACATATATTTTACATAGGACATGTCAAATTATTCACTGCACAATTGATACATGTATTGTACACCCTGTAAAACATTGCTTGTGTATATACCAATTTAAATGTGATACGAAAGTTTTCATTTAAGAACGTGTTCTAGCATTAAACTTCACTGGATTTGAAGAAAACAGTAGAAAAATTATATAAATTAAGAAAAAAGTTTGCATTTAGTACTTCAAAATATGCTTGTTTACATAAAAAAATATTAAAAAAAAATTTGTTTTTATTGAAATAAATCTCAGTAGGTATTCACTTATTAAATTTAAAATAAAAGCAAGTAGTTTTTGAGACAGTTGTAATCTTTGTATTTGGGATGTTAATTATGGAATAAAATATCCATCAAATAGCCTCCATGGTTCTGAAGGCAGGTCTTTAATCTTTATTAAGAATTTTTCACAGATATTTGGGTGCATCTCACTGATGACATGTTGGATCTCGAATTTTACCCTAAAAATATTTCAATTTTCTTCACCTATGCCAAAGATTTCAGATAACTTCAACGAAAAAAATCGCATGGCGCTAAATTGCATGATCTTTATGGGAAGTCGAAATCGGAAGCTCTGAGGCAATTTATTCTGCAAATTGTTGCTGCAATTAATAGATTATTTAATGGCAGGTGGCGCCGTCTTGCCAACACCATATCTGTTACAGATCCATGCCGTCCATTTTAGTCTACAATAACTATGTTCAAATGTTCCTTTAGCAAATGCTGTTTGTAGTCACCGAAATTTTGAATTAATCTTCAAAGAGGTAAGGCCCAATCATGACGCATGACCAAAATCTAAACAAGAAATTGCTCGTTGTGTGTACTTGTTTTCCATGGAAATCATTAACATTTTTTGACCCCCAAATTCAACTATTTTGTGTACTCGTATTCACAAAGTTACTCAGATGAGAATCCGCTTCAACGAAGAAGATGTATTTTTTTCGAAAAATTAGCTTTACTTAGTTTATCTGTGGTTTTCATGGGTAACCACGTATGTGGTTAAATAAAATTTTTCAGGAAAGCCACACAAGCGTTTTATATAAAACTATTGGTTTGGTATTGAACTTTTGAAATTTTTTTTATCGCTTATGTAAATAAGGATCTTACAATTTCCCATATAAAATTTTTAGACAAATATCATTTTAAAATTAGATCATAGCGAAGACCAAAATAGACACAGTGAAGACGAAGACTAAAAGTGTGTGCAGATGAAGCAGGGTATGTCAACTGAGGTTGTACACAAGTAATTATAGCTTCTGGTAAAATGAAAAATAATCAGAAAATATTTTAAATGTGTTCAGGAATAACAACGTATGTGGTTGTGTGTTAAAAAAAATTTTTACAACCAAGTAAAGTGCGTTTAAAATTAAGCAATATGGCATAAATAACTTAAGATCGTCAACAAATTACATTCTTGGTTGCCCATGAGAACCATATATATATCATTTGCAGGCATTTTCTTTGGTCTTCTGCTTTGTGGTCTTAAGAAAGCTGAGTTTTAAACGCATGAAGGTGGTGGTACCTTTTGTCAAAATTCGCTGCATGGTGCTTCGTAGGTTTGGTTAGGTTGCAATACAAGGGGCACTTAAAACCCTAAACCATATGCCATTTTTATATTTTCCTATAAAAAAGGCAACCAGTTTAAGAACTTAGTCCCCTAAATTTACTTTCTTGTGAATCTCCAGTTTGAGTTCCTTAGGTATTCTGAGTTCGGAATAGTATCTACATAAAAATGTTCACGTCTTATACATCCAAACGCAGGATAATGACAAAAGTAGTGTTCCAAGGGCTTGTCCTTTTCCTCGCATGCTTTACATATAGTTTCCTCTGACACTCTCATGTGATCTAGATGACTGTTCTTACACAAGTTAGGCTCCTAAATATTGATCTATTTAGTTTCAGAAATACTTTCGATTTCTTAAGATTTGGGTTGCTCCATAGTATGTTCGTCACTTTCCCGACTACAGTGTTTTGCCATTTTCTGACATGCTCCACCATTGCCCAAACTTTAAGTTCATATATGAATCGTTGAAAGGGTTAAGCATTTTTCAAAGTTACCGCACTTCGTAACTAAGATAATTTTTTTTCTGTGTTGAAGATATTCTGTACATGCTCCCTAAAAACATTTTTGAAAAGGTTTGTTTGTAGCTCATTTTAAATTCTAATATACTGCTCGCAGAGTAATGTAATCAAAACATTTGTATCTAATTAAAATGAAATTTAAATTTTTTAATTTCAAATAACATAAAATTGTAAAATAAAATACAAAAAATATATAAATGACATTTGTATACAACCTCAATATATTTGTGCATGTAACTGTCAAAGCAATAACAACTAATCAATTAGGCACATTGTTATTTGTAGAAAATTACAGATTAATTTTCCTGCTTATTCCATTAAACAAGTGCGTATTTGACCCCTATTTGATAGACATGGAAACAAATACTCTTGCCACAACAACTAATTTTTTGGTAAACATTGATAATATAATTAAAGAAACAGACTTACGCATGTCACAAAATCAATAATTATAATTGAAGTGAAAATTGAACACTTTTACATTCAGTGTTTGCATTTCAATTAGAGTCTGGTTATAATAACTCCAGTACATATTCCTGCGTAAAATGTCTAATATTACAATTGATATGGAACTATTTGGTTGTTATTGGTGATGCAATTGTGATCAAAACTCATCATTATCCTTTTAATATCTTACATGTATTTTTTATTTACATGCAAATATATTTTTATTTATTTTTTTATCATCAGCACTCTTTTTCGATATACTCATATGTAATTTTGAAATGAGTATTTATGTTACACTTCAATGAAATAAGAATAAGGAAATCATATTTTTTTATGTAATACGAATATAAAATAATCTGGACATGTAGAAAAAAAAAATTAATTTAATAGGAAAAGAGACAAAAAATTTTAAAATAAATGCTACGATTCTTTATTTCTTATTTCATTGAATTGTAACTTAAATACTAATTTCAAAACTACGTATGAATTTACCGATAGGAAAAAACAATTATGATTGATATAAGGAGAAATGTTGTGAATACAACAACCATGCTTTCATTAGCATCAGACTGATGGTTGAAAGCAACAACAAAAATTGTGCTAAGTAAAAAGAAAAACAAGTAAGAGCTCTATATTCGGCTGTGCCGAATCTTTTATACCCACCACCAATTTTGTGTACATTTAAAGCACAATATTTATTATTTTCTTAATCGCTATAGAATAATCTCTTTATAATAAAATATGTATCACTTTCTTTGTAGAGGGTGGTTAAATTTTAAGGGCCCATGTTGAAGGTGAACCACACCTAAACTTCAACTTTTTTCTTGCATTTCATTCGACATTTCTCAATCTCAGACTAACTCAATTTGAACCGTGGAAAGATACGCAATCGAGAGACGCTTTTAAATATTAAAGATTTTTATAAAAATGGGCGTTCAAATAAAAATGCATTTTGTGCACTTCGTGATTATTTTGGTCAACAAAATCGTTCGAATTCGTCCACAATCATGAGAATTGTAAAAAATATTTAAATGTCTGCAAAGCAGGTCTGTATGAAATGTGAAAACATCTGTGAATGCCATCTTAGTTCGTTGAATGGGAACTATTGCTGTTTTTTGCGATAGTGTGGCAAAAGAGCAGTCAACCTCGACTCATCATCATGCCCAACAATTGATCATCAACATTGTCATTGAAAATTTGGACTATCAGATAGAGGAGTGGCGCCAAGGATGGGGGGGCCATTTGGCCGATATTTTGTTAAATGCATAATTGAACCATACAAATATTATCATTATAAAAAGAAATGATAATAATTTCTTAAATAATTTGTGTTTTATTTAAAAACAACATCAGCCCTTAAAATTTAACCACCCTTTATAACTTCGATATGCTACTAAAATGCTTTTGTCAATGTAGTCTTTCAATGAAAGTGGGCGTTAAAGTAGGCGTGTCAATAAAGTTTCTGCTAATAAATACAACTTAAATATTTCAATATAGTCCTTTATTTTCCCAAAAACTTTGTCAATAGAGAAATTACATCAATTTAAGATAAACCGTTATATGGGAGGTAGGCGTTAAAGTGGGCGTGTCAGCTAAACTTTTTGGCACAGCAATTACATTGATTAGAAGGATATACGTAGCAAATTTGATCATCATACCTCTAATTTTAACGGTTTTATGAGCTTTTAAATTTCATTAACGGTAGATAACGTGAAAAGTGGGCGTTATAGTAGGCGTTTCAAAGTTGTTTTTGCGAATGAGTACAACTTAGGTGTTTCAATATAGCCCTTTATTATTCCAAAATCTTTATTAGTAGAGGAATTATATGAATTTTAGGTAAAACGTTGTATGGGAGGTGGGCGTAAAAGTGGGCGTGGCACCTTAATTTTCTGGCACAGTAATGATAATGCCCAGAGGGATATACGTAGCAAATTTTATCATCATACCTCTAATTTTGGCGGTTTTATGAGCTTTTAAATTTTATTATGGTTAGATAACGTGAAAAGTGGGCGTTATAGTAGGCGTGTCAAAGTTATTTTTTCGAATGAATACAACTTAGATGTTTCAATATAGCCTTTTATTATTCCAAAATCTTTATTAGTAGAGGAATTATATGAATTTTAGGTAAAACGTTGTATGGGAGGTGGGCGTAAAAGTGGGCGTGGCACATTGATTTTCCATTACAAAAAAGCGTCTCACCAAAAACCAAAGTGTGCAAAATTTCAGAGTCGTACATCAAATTTGGTGCTTTTATGACGTTTTTGTTTTTAAATATACCGAAAAATACACTGTGCGGTATAAATTTTCGTACATTTTGATCGATAACTCCCCTCCTAATACATAGATTTAGATGATTTTCTGGGAACAATATTGTTTTTACTCAGGAAATATATATTCGAAGTTTCATGAGTCTACGTTAATGCATTTGGACACAATTCCGTTTTATTCGATGTTTGAAGGACACGGTTTTTTCGACCTAGTCTTGCTTTTCGAGCTATAACTCTCTTCCTAATATTCCGATTTAGCCCATTTTCAATACCAAACAAACCTTGTCTATAAGAAAGATTCTGGCAAAATTTGAGCCCCCTAGCTTTTTCGGTGCGACCTCTATCGTGCTTTCAACAGACGGACAGACGGACAGACGGACAGACGGACGGACATAGCTAGATCGTCCTCAAATCAAACCCCGATTCAGAATATATATACTTTATTGGGTCTAAAATGGATATTTCGATGTGTTACAAACGGAATGACAAAATGAATATACCCCCACCATTTTTTTGGTGGCGGGTATAATAAAATGTGGAGAAAAGCTTAGTTGTGGTAAATTTCGTTCTCACTCACTATAGTATATATGAATAAGTATGATATGTTTGATTTACAGAATCAATTTCATATATATACTTGTGAGTTAAATAGATGATATTTACATCCAACACTTGGACATTCCGATCAAAGAGTGCTGATGATGAAACCGTTGCTGGTTTCGAAAATGCATTTCACTCGGCTGGTGTCGGGATAAAAACTTACTTTTCCAAGTTTATTCTTTCATTATCACAAAAAGAAAATTTAATTTCTTCATATAAAAGTGAGAAATTTAAAAAAATTAATTTAAGCCAGTTTAAAAATATAATTTAATCTATTTACAGATTTTTAATAATATAATAAATGAACTTGAGCCAATATAAAAATGATCAACAATAAATATTTGTTAATATTATTTTTTTAATATACCGGGGGCTATCAATAGAGGTATAGGATTTTAAGTTGGCAACAGTTTTGTTTTTAACTGGCGGCCATTTTGTCAACTGTCAAGTAATTTATATTTAGACTGGTTTGGAATTTAAACATGAATAAACTGATGCATGACTAGCAAGGCAAATATTCGGTGAATGAGCCAAAAGATTGCTGCTGATCCTGATTTGCATAAGCAAGTTATGTTTAGCGATGAAGCTGACTTTAATGTAATCGGATACGAAAATAAACATAACTGCCATATTTGAAGTGATGATAATAATCAAGTGTTAATACAACGCTAAATGTAGAAAAACTAACAAGTTGGCGAGCTTTGTGAGATAATGGAATCATTGGTCAATGGTTTTCCGATATGGAGCCATGATTATTAAACTTTTTCTTCATCAATGATGTGCAAATGGCGCAATATGTTAAACAATTGTTTTATTGAAGGACACGTTTAACAAGTGCATAGTTTCAGATTTAACACCAGTAAATTGGCCGCTAAGATATGCTTTGACGACCGGTATACGTTAAATCATATTTCAACTATAATGCCAGAGGATTATTTTCTTAATAAAGTACATTTCATGTTAATTAAAAAAAATTCGTCTTAATTTTTTATTTATTTATTTAATTTTAAAAATCTATGCCTCTATAAAAAAAAATCCCCTTTATTAGCTATTTTGTAAGAGAAAATGTTCAAGAAAATGTGTTTTAAGTGAAACTTTATTATATATTTTGTTTTAACATTTTTAATTATATCAATATATATTTAATTAACAAATGATAAGTAAAGTACTTTATTTTAAACATAAAGATGGATGATAACTTTTGCAAAAACAAACACTTTTAAACGTTTAAGTATCACGCAGAACAAAAGGGATAGGGATGATATTTCAGTTTGTAGTTAATTTAAAATCAACCAGAAAAACAAGAGCAACGAAATAACAAGTTTGTGATCATTTAAAGTCTCCCAACAAATGCGTATAAATTATACGTTGCCAGCTAAAGACAAAATGTTGTTTGTATTTGTATAAGACAGCGTTAATTTAAATCCTTTTTTTATTGTTTTTATGATTTTATTTGCCAATTTATTTAATGTATTTTTTTTCTTGCAAACATATCCATACATATATACCATTAACATTATTTCGTATCTGTGGACCATATACTTTATTATATATTTTGTTTTAACATTTTTAATTATATCAATATATATTTAATTAACAAATGATAAGTAAAGTACTTTATTTTAAACATAAAGATGGATGATAACTTTTGCAAAAACAAACACTTTTAAACGTTTAAGTATCACGCAGAACAAAAGGGATAGGGATGATATTTCAGTTTGTAGTTAATTTGAAATCAACCAGAAAAACAAGAGCAACGAAATAACAAGTTTATGATCATTTAAAATGTCCCAACAAACGTGAATAAATTATACGTTGCCAGCTAAAGACAAAATGTTGTTTGTATTTGTATAAGACAGCGTTAATTTAAATCCTTTTTTTATTGATTTTATGATTTTATTTGCCAATTTATTTAATGTTTTTTTTTCTTGCAAACATATCCATACATATATACCATTACCATTATTTCGTATCTGTGGACCATATATATATTAACGCATTCACTTAAGCGCAAACTGGACGTTAATGACCAATGTTGTTTATAATTGTATAATTACGACAATTAAAGAAGTTTTAAAATATTGTTGTTGCTATTGCATGCTGCATTTCTGTGTTTGTATGTTGACGTGGGACAATGAAATTGTGTTTTTTTATTCTCTGCTGATAAATAGAGGTAGACATTTTATGGGAAAGAGGGTATAAAAAACGGGATAGCAGGTAATCAAAATAACATGCCGAGCAGTTGATTGTTCTAAAACGCACAACTGCATTTGACAGAGAATGTGAAAGCTGCATTGGAATAATAATTTAGATTAGAAGTTGTACGGTATACTTTTTTCTGGTACAATAAAAAAAAAAAAATTTTTTTCAAAATATTAGACACTTTTTTCTTCATAAATGTTTTTAATTCTTTGAAGACTGCTTTTAAGTTTCAAACACTGCTTGTAAAAAAGTTTTGAATTTTTTTAAATTATAATTTTTTGTTTAAACATTCCGATGTATTTAAGACTAGCTTTTGCCCGCGACTTTGTAGTTATCGGGATAAAAGGTAGACTTAGTATTAATCTTGTTTGTTATTTATATGTTTGTCACGTTTATTATCTTAGTAGAATTATTAATTTAAAAATTTGGTTTTGAAAATATAAAAGAAAAGTCGAAACTTACAACAAAAATAAAAATATTTACAACACAAACAACCCGTTTAAGCTGTGTAATGATGAGTTCTCCAGCGACTTCCCCTTCTTATCGTGATTTAAAGTAGCCTTTGTGTTAATCCAGGTTGTTATCTATATATGTGCCGAATTTCATTTAGTTCCGTTCAGCCATTTTTGCGTGATTGAGTAAAAAATATCCAAACATACCAACATTCACATTTATTATATAAGTAGGAAGTAGGATTTTGTTAAGTCAACCATTTGGCCTGCCTTTTCCCATTGTTTACTTCATTTCATTTAACTTCACGATCACACCTTTTTAAGGATTTCCAAGTTTATTCTTCGTTTATTTTCTTTCGTTTACTTTCCTGATTCCGTACTTATTTTGATTATCGCAAACATGTTTCATGATATCGTATACTATTTCGCTGTTCTTAGGTGCCATATAAGAATTTTGTATTTTTCTTTTTTAATTCTGTGCTCAAGTCTCAAAATGAGTTTTTTGAAATTGTTGACTATTATAAAAACTCTCTATATAGTCCTGGCAACGAAATGATGTGTGGTGTTAAATAATCCCTTAATGCCCTCTAAGAGCCCAAAGCTATCCTCGTTTAAATTCTAACAAGTATTTTTACCCACAGAATTGTATAATTTTCTGTTAATATATTTGCTCAATTTACAAGCTGTCGTTTGAGTTGTACGTCGTAGTAGTTGTAAATGTGTATAATTTCTCTTTAAATCTTTTATACAATCCCTACAATAATTTTGCCTATGTTTATAGAATAAATTATAAATACATCATAGCTGAAAAAGTAAGTGCTATCTTCGCTTTTCTTCAAAAAGTATGTATAAGCGAGTTTCTTACAACCTGTGACTACTATAGGTTGTAAATTGAGCAATTATAGCTCATTTTTTAACTTCTGAAGCAGTTCACATGCAACGAAATTTTATGGAATATTATCCTGCAAGATTATTATTATGTAACATATTTTTTGGAAATATTTTTCACCATCTCCTCCTTTACAAACTCCGATGGAATTCGGCAAAAACCCTTTTCCCCGTCTTTTAATCATCCGGCTCTGAATTTCCATAAATTAAAATGTATTCATGTATTAAGCATTAAATCATACTTATTTAACAACAGATATTTTTACGGTTCGTTTACTTGCAGAGCAGTGCTTGCATTAATTTCATTACGTTTTAAATTTACATGTCATTTTAAAATGAACTTAACCGAAGTATAATGAAAATGAAAACAAAAAAATCGCTAGACTGCATTTAAATTGTAGTCAATATTATCGTTTACCAGCACTACTACAATGTTTAAATGTGTTTCACGTATAAAATAAATCTGAACGTAAAGATTTTACAAATATTTGTACTGTACTTACTATCAAATAAAAATGCGTTGTAATGTCACACTTGTGGAAGATATTTAATGTCTTGTAACTTTATACTTCAATGTAATTTTAAGACCATTTTTTTTCTTCTTCGGCTGTGACAGTCACATAGAAAATGTAAAAAATGTTGACGAAGTTGTCTGATCAAATTCTTTGTTTTTTCCTATTTAACACTTGTTCATGGTAAGAGCTTAAAACAGATTTTCTTTGCTTTTCTTTTAGTTTTCTTTTTATTAAAAATACATAACGACTACTTTTGAAATATTTTCTTTTAATTTTTGTATTACTTTCATTTTTATGGGATTTTCTTAACTTATTTTGTGCAGTAATTTTTCTCTCGTTCTCTTACAATAAATTCTTATTTTTGATTTCAATAAGTAATCAATCAAAGTTTATTCGATTACTTTCTGATAAGCTTAAACTGAAAAGTAGCAACTTATGATTGAGAATTAAATTTTATTTTAATTAGCCATAAATTTTTAATACTGCTTACTTTTTAAGTTTTAATATGAAATGATAATTGAAAAGTTTAAAAAGCTTTTACTATCGTCAAGTGTGGTGAAAGATTTTTGAGATAATGACGAATGGCTATAATTGATCATAGTAAAACCGGTAATTCGTTAAAAGTTAAAATTAAAATCTTTATCTCTAAAAAGGAAGTCTAAAATGTTCATATATGTTTGAAATCTTTAATGAAAACTTTTGATAAAAAAATTTATTAAAGCACTCGGGAAAAAATTTTATAAAAATGTTTATGTAAGTAAACTTTTTTACCCTCTTAGTTTCAATAAGAGTCATATTATTTGATACCGTTTATTAGTTTCTGCAGTTATGCAAATAATTTTAAGTTTTTTTTTTCATTTGACATGATTCTAGAAATAGTAACTACAACACAGAGTAAAAGGCTTATTTATTTATAAATGTCTTCATCTAAACCTTTTTTGTCTTTTTGGTCTTTTTATTACATATAGCACATAGAAATGTTTGTTATTTTGTTTTATTTTATTCATAGTGGTGCCTTCGTTTGGGAAATTACCTTGGCTAGTGTCCTATTCATGATACATAGTAAGTGCAGGGTATACAGGTGCTATCAACCTCGCTTAGTGCTTAGACAGTAATATAAGCTCCGGTCAAATGACATGTTCAACATTGACTAAGGATTTTCCTAGTGTCATAGGAAGTTGTGAGTCCCTAGAACTTGTTTTAGACTGGGTATTTGTAAGGTATCTTCGAAGTAAACCTAATGCAAAAAGATGACAGAATACTTTACATTATTGCTGAATTAATGATAAACTAAGCAGGAATTATAAAATATTCGCGAAAGACACATGTCTAAAATGATATTCAAACATTTAATTCAAAAACTAAGTTTGTAACAAAAACATTTTTAAAAAATATAAAAAATTATTTTCTTTTTGTCTTATTTAATATTAATAAAAGAAAATACCAGTTACAATTTTTATAGCTTTCTTTTAAATAATATTACCTTCTCATAATTTAATCAATTAAATTTCATTGAGCTTAATAAATATCAATCCTGTTTATGCAACTGTACTGCTGTTTGTAAAAAAATACTCACAAAAATACATGTTTGAAGTAAACGTATTGACTAGTATCAAAAATGAAACAACAAAAAAAAACAAAACTTAATACATTTCGTGCTTGCATCTTAATATTTACATCGTTTATCTTTTCACAGTAAAAAAAAGAGAAAAGTGAAGAAAACAACTGAACAAAGAAGTCACACACATACACATTCTTAACACAAAAGGCACATGCTGCCACTTCAAATTCTGTCGTTTTTTTTTTCAGTTATACGTTAAATTAAAGAGAAATACATGAAATGATGATGATGTTTCGTTCTACTCAGTAATTTATTTATTTTTTTTTTTTTCAAAAGCAATACGCAGAAAAATATATACCACATTGCTATGTATACATGATATGTGAAAGTAAGACGAGCAGCTAGCAACAGTTGTTAGCGTTTGTATGTCTATTATTATGATGGCAAAGAAACAGCAGTGACAACAGTACCAGCAAGTAAGTAATGTTGAACTGTTGCTATTTACAGCAAAGTAAGAAACAAGCATCGAAAACAACATATCCGCACGCATACACATTGCCGAGCCGCATGCATTTATGTTCAAATATTTGTGTGTGTACTTCAATGCAAGTAGATCTATCTGTGTAGAAGTTTGCAAATGGCATCTTTGAAAGATAAACAAAATATGTATGTACATACTTTCAACAACATGCCTAGAATACACGAACGACAAAACAAACATGTAACATGACATATTTTTATATTTGTATGCATGTAATGCTTGCGCATTAATATGTGTTTTTTTTCCTTCTCCAGAAAATAAACGCGTGAATTCATTGAAGTATTTTATATCTGACTGTGAGGTCTACACATAACAATATAAGTTGTGAAGCTAGACAAAAAAAAAGGTCAAGCAAAAAAATCGTAAATAGAAAGAAAATTCTTATGATTTATTTTGTTCAATAAAAAAAATTGTAAATATCATTTGAATGAATTAACTAGTTTAGAAATCTGCTTAATGACATCTTGTCTTTCTTTGAAAATATGCGGAAAAAATGTGTGCATTCTTTGTTTAAGAAAATAATATTCCTTTATGATATGTTACTTTTAATTTGAGAAATCTGAAAAGTTATGGTCCTGTATTTGGAGACCTTCTCTATATCCATTCTTTCACTGAAAACAGCAGTACTAATCACATGAACACCGGTCACAGACAAATAACGAATTTTCACCACACGATGAAATCTTATAAATTTCCATTCGTTCTTTGTCTTTTTATTTACTTTAAGAATTTTAACCTTTGACAAAGGATATCTTAAACTCTCTATAAGAAAGTAGGATATTCACATATTCAGTTATAACCCTAACATTACCTCAAAGTAAATATGTGATTCCATATCTGTCACACCAATTAAAGCAATAGAACCAATGCTACAATTTCACGCCTTGGAATTATTGATAGAGCTAAACGGTGCCACTTCACCAATTAAAATGCAAATTAATGGCATACAGCACGCGTAGAGTCATCTGCTGGAATGCTTGGTATAAAAAAAGGTAAGAATTCCATTTTCTTGCACTTGATAACAAATAAATTATGAGACCGCAAGAAGCAAATGCATCTGAAATTCTTTTTAGTGCTTGAGTGTTTTATAAAGCTTAAAAGTGGCGCTTTTATCAATGAGGTGAAGCTGTTGCAGGGTAGGGAACACGTAGGCATAACTAGAAATCAAGCTTATAACAAGTAAGAGCACTATATTCGGCTGTGCCGAATCTTTTATACCCACCACCAATTTTGTGTACATTTAAAGCGCAATATTTATTATTTTGTTAATCACTATGGAATAATCTTTTTAAAATAAAATATGTATTACTTTCTTTATAGAGGGTAGTTAATTTTTAGGGGCCCCTGTTGAAGGTGAACCACACATAAGCAACAAGTTTTTTTTTGCATTTCATTTGACATTTCTGAATCTCAGACTAACTTAATTTGAACAGTGGAAAGATACCTAAATGAGCAACGCGTTAAAGTTATTCAGGTTTAATTATTTATTTTAGTTGATCTCTTTTTTTAAATTTTCATATTTAAATATCCAATTTTTGTATTTAAATTCTCAATATTTCGCTACTCCTTCGTGTAGCATCTTCAGGAAAATTCATTATTATTAATTATTAATTATTAATTAATTAATTAATTATTATTAACTAATTACTTGTAAATTAATTTTCAGGTTTAATATTCAGGTTTTTTTATGAAAATGGGCGTTCAAAACAAAATGCATTTTATGCACTTCGTAATTCTTTTGATCAACATAATCCTGCCTTCTTAGTTCGTTGAATGGGAACCACTGCTGGTTTTTGCGATAGTGTGGCAAAAGAGCAGTCAACATCGCCTCATCATCATGCCCAGCAATTGAGCATCACCATTGTCATTGAAAATTTGGACCATCAGATACTTCGATATGCTACTAAAATGCTTTTGTAAATGTTGTCTTTCAATGAAAGTGGGCGTTAAAGTAGGCGTGTAAATAAAAATTCTGCTAATAAATACCACTTAGATATTTTAATATAGTCCTTTATTTTCCCAAAAATTTTGTCAATAGAGAAATTAGATGAATGTTAGATAAACCGTTATATGGGAGGTAGGCGTTAAAGCGGGCGTGTCACCCAAGCTTTTTGGCACAACAAATACATTGATAAGAAGGATATATGTAACAAATTTCATCATCATACCTCTAGTTTTGTCGTTTTTAAGAGCTTTTAAATTTCATTAACGGTAGATAACGTGAAAAGTGGGCGTTATAGTAGGCGTGTCAAGTTGTTTTTGCGAATGAGTACAACTTAGATGTTTCAATATACCCCTTTATTATTCAAAAATTTTTATTAATAGAGAAATTATATGAATTTCAGGTAAAGCGTTATATGGGAGGTGGGCGTAAAAGTGGGCGTGGCCCCTTAATTTTCTGGCACAGTAATGACATTGCCTAGGGGGCTATACGTAGCAAATTTTATCATCATACCTCTAATTTTAGCGGTTTTATGAGCTTTTAAATTTTAATAACGGTAGATAACGTGAAAAGTGGGCGTTATAGTAGGCGTGTCAAGTTGTTTTTGCGAATGAGTACAACTTAGATGTTTCAATATACCCCTTTATTATTCAAAAATTTTTATTAATAGAGAAATTATATGAATTTCAGGTAAAGCGTTATATGGGAGGTGGGCGTAAAAGTGGGCGTGGCCCCTTAATTTTCTGGCACAGTAATGACATTGCCTAGGGGGCTATACGTAGCAAATTTTATCATCATACCTCTAATTTTAGCGGTTTTATGAGCTTTTAAATTTCATTAACGGTAGATAACGTGAGAAGTGGGCGTTATAGTAGGCGTGTCAAGTTGTTTTTGCGAATGAGTACAACTAAGATGTTTCAATATACCCCTTTATTATTCAAAAATTTTTATTAATAGAGAAATTATATGAATTTTAGGTAAAGCGTTATATGGGAGGTGGGCGTAAAAGTGGGCGTGGCCCCTTAATTTTCTGGCACAGTAATGACATTGCCTAGGGGGCTATACGTAGCAAATTTTATCATCATACCTCTAATTTTAGCGGTTTTATGAGCTTTTAAATTTCATTAACGGTAGATAACGTGAAAAGTGGGCGTTATAGTAGGCGTGTCAAGTTGTTTTTGCGAATGAGTACAACTTAGATGTTTCAATATACCCCTTTATTATTCAAAAATTTTTATTAATAGAGAAATTATATGAATTTCAGGTAAAGCGTTATATGGGAGGTGGGCGTAAAAGTGGGCGTGGCCCCTTAATTTTCTGGCACAGTAATGACATTGCCTAGGGGGCTATACGTAGCAAATTTTATCATCATACCTCTAATTTTGGTGGTTTTATGAACTTTTAAATTTCATTAACGGTAGATAACGTGAAAAGTGGGCGTTATAGTAGGCGTGTCAAAGTTGTTTTTGCGAATGAGTACAGCTTAGATGTTTCAATATAGCCCTTTATTATTCCAAAATTTTTATTAATAGAGAAATTATATGAATTTTAGGTAAAACTTTATATGGGAGGTGGGCGTAAAAGTGGGCGTGGCACCTTATTTTTCTGGCAGAGTAATGAGATTGCCTAAAGGGAAATACGGAGCAAATTTTATCATCATACCTCTAATTTTAGCGGTTTTATGAGCTTTTAAATTTTAATAACGGTAGATAACGTGAAAAGTGGGCGTTATAGTAGGCGTGTCAAAGTTATTTTTCCGAATGAGTACAACTTAGGTGTTTCAATATAGCCCATTATTATTCCAAAATCTTTATTAATAGCGAAATTATATGAATTTTAGCTAAAACGTTATATGGGAGGTGGGCGTAAAAGTGGGCGTGGCATATTGATTTTCCGTTGCAAAAAAGCCCCTCACCAAAAAGCAAAGTGTGCAAAATTTCAGAGTCGTACATCCAATTTTGTTGCTTTTATGGCGTTTTTGTTTTTAAATATACCGAAAAATACACTGTGCGGTATAAATTTTCGTACATATTGATCGATAACTCCTCTCCTAATGCATAGATTTAGATAATTTTCGGGGAATAATATTGTTTTTACTCAGGAAATATATATTCGAAGTTTCATGAGTCTACGTTAATCCGTTTGTACACAATTCCATTTTATTCGATGTTCGTAGGACACGGTTTTTTCGACCTACTCTTGCTTTTCGAGCTATAACTCTCTTCCTAATATTTCGATTTAGCCCATTTTCAACACCAAACAAACCTTGTCTATAAGAAAGATTCTGGCAAAATTTGAGCCCCCTAGCTATTTCGGTGCGACCTCTATCGTGCTTTCAACAGACGGACAGACGGACAGACGGACAGACGGACAGACGGATGGACATAGCTAGATCGTCATCAAATCAAACCCTGATTCAGAATATATATACTTTATGGGGTCTAAAATGGATATTTCGATGTGTTACAAACGGAATGACAAAGTGAATATACCCCCACCATTTTTTTGGTGGCGGGTATAAAAAGGGGATACGCAGCAATATTCTGTCAGTCAGAACTTTGAATTGACCTGGGTTTACTCTCTAAATCAAAAAGCCTAAGTCAAGATAACTATATGCAGGCAGATTTGTATAGTATTCAAAGAGCCTCTTGGAAATGGTGTAATAAAGAAACTCAGATTTATGCAAAATGCAGAGAACTGGATAGCCGCATTTGTTACAAGATACAATATAGATATGGATACAAAAAGATGCTGGTACAGCAGTGCATATAGTATGGTAATATAAGGCAATGGCTATTGGTCGACTAAGAAACACAGGGAGATACACATAAGTGAGGATGCCTAGTCCAAAGAAGATGCTGACAATTAGAAAGGACAGTACAATGGGAATAATCAGCAATGTGTAATTGTTTTCTAGTTTATAGTAAGCATTCGTGATAGCGCGCGACTGATCAAAGAGATTTTGATAGGTAGTCTTAAAATAACTGAGAAGCGAAAAAAGTAGCAAAAGATCCCGAAATGTAAAGTGGTTCGCTTTGTTACTCCTCTTGAATTTCTCTGCATCAGTTTTCATCATATATAATATAATATTTCTTTATATTATTGTTAACTAATATTTATTTTAAATATTGTTGAACTATAACTTCAATAGCAGCAAAATTTGTTTGATGACTTAGAAAATTGGTCATATTTTAACTGAAACTATTTTTAATACGTCATTACAGCTTTTATTAGCAAACGTATCTACGTATCTATTAAAAAAAAAATTGCATTATAATTTTTTATAATTTGAAATAAAATAATTGAATCTGACTTGTAATTTTTGGAGTTGTAATAATGTTGAGTTCTACTTTGATAAAATTTTTGTAATAATGTTGAGTTCTACTTTGATAAAATTTTTATAGTTAAAACTAAATCGTTGCGCGGTAAAATATTTTAAAATTCATATCTATTAGAATTTCTTTTATGATTTAAGTGAAAACTAAAATTAATGGTTGTAATCCTTTCAATTTAAGATCATAAAGAGACATATAAATGGTCCGCCATCCATCCGTTTTTTTTTCAACTAGTGCTTATTTCGTGAATGGTAACACTTAGTTCATGTCTGATTTGACAGATAATTAGTTTTATCTTTCCGCTAAACGAATATGATTGTGTATACGCTTGAACAATGCTGAGAAATATTGCGACATTACTTTGGTCGCTTTTGCCAAAAAAAATCATCTTTTCAGATGAAGCTCATTTTGATCTTGGGGGTATGTAAGCAAGCAAAATTGTCGCATTTGGGGCACAGAAAACTCTCACACATACATTGAAAAGCCGATACACCCAAAACGAGACACTGTTTGGTGCGGGTTTTGGTCCATTTGGGCTATTTTTCTTCAAGAATGAGATACGAGTGGCCGCAGTCAATGGCGATCATTATCGGGTCAGGTTGAACGAATTTTTGTTCACAAAAATTTAAGAGAAGGATATTGGCAACATTCGGTTTCAATAGGACGGCGCTAAGTGCCACACAGTCGAAGCTACATTTTTTTTATAGCATTTAAAACAAGTAAGAGCACTATATTCGGCTGTGCCGAATCTTTTATACCCACCACCAATTTTGTGTACATTTAAATCACAATATTTATTATTTTGTTAATCGCTATGGAATAATCTCTTTATTATAAAATATGTATCACTTTCTTTGTAGAGGGTGGTTTAATCTTAAGGGTCCATGTTGAAGGTGAACTACACTTAGTCCTTAAATTTGTTTTCTGCATTTCACTTGACATTTCTCAATCTCAAACTTACTCAATTTGATCCGTGGAAAGATATGCAAATGAGCAACGCTTTAAAGTTATTCAGGTTTTTATAAAAATGGGCGTTCAAATCAAAATGCATTTTGTGCAGTTCGTAATTCTTTTGATCAACATAATAGTTCAAATTCGTCCACAATCGGGAGAATTGTAAAAAATATTTAAATTTCTGCAAAACAGGTCTGTATAAAATGTTAGAAAATCTGTGAATGCCTTCTTAGTTCGCTGAATGGGAACTACTGCTGGTTTTTGCGATAGTGTGGCAAAAGAGCAGTCAACCTCGCCTCATCATCATGCCTAACAATCGAGCATTAACATTGTGATTGAAAATTTGGACCATCAGATAGAGGAGTGGCGCCAAGGATGGGGGGGGCCATTTGGCAGATATTTTGTTAAATACATAATTGAACCATACAAATATTATCATTTAACCACCCTCTATAATTTCGATATCCTACTAAAATGTTTTTGTAAATGTAGTCTTTCAATGAAAGTGGGCGTTAAAGTAATCGTGTCAATAAAGATTCTGCTAATAAATACAACTTAGATATTTCAATATAGTCCTTTATTTTCCCAAAAACTTTGTCAATAGAGAAATTACATGAATTAAAGTGAGCGTGTTACCTAAACTTTTCGGCACAACGACTACATTGATTAGAAGGATATACGAAGCAAATTTGATCATCATACCTCTAATTTTGGCGGTTTTATGAGCGTTTAAATTTCATTAACGGTAGATAACGTGAAAAGTGGGCGTTATAGTAGGCATGTCAAAGTTTTTTTTGCGAATGAGTACAACTGAGGTGTTTCAATATAACCCTTTATTATTCCAAAATCTCTATTAATAGAGAAATTATATGAATTTTAGGTAAAACGTTATATGGGAGGTGGGCGTAAAAAATGGCGTGGCACCTCAATTTTCTTGCACAGTAATTACATTGCCTAGAGGCATATACGTAGAAAATTTGATCATCACACCTCTAATTTTGGCGGTTTTATGAGCTTTTAAATTTCATTAACGGTAGATAACGTGAAAAGTGGGCGTTATAGTAGGCGTGTCAAAGTTGTTCTTGCTAATGAGTACAACTTAGGTGTTTCAATATAGCTCTTTGTTATTCCAAAATCTTTATTAATAGAGAAATTATTTGAATTTTGGGTAAAACGTTATATGGGAGGTGGGCGTAAAAGTGGGCGTGGCACCCTAATTTTCTGGCACAGTAATGATACTGCCTAGGAGGATATACGTAGCAAATTTTATCATCACACATCTAATTTTGGCGGTTTTATGAGCTTTTAAATTTCATTAACGGTAGATAACATGAAAAGTGGGCGTTTTAGTAGGCGTGTCAAAGTTGTTTTTCTAATGAGTACAACTTAGGTGTTTCAATATAGTCCTTTGTTATTTCAAAATCTTTATTAATAGAGAAATTATATGAATTTTAGATATAACGTTATATGGGAGGTGGGCGTAAAAGTTGGCGTGGCACCCTAATTTTTTGGCACAGTAATGATATTGCCTAGGAGGATATACGTAGCAAATTTTATCATCACACTTCTAATTTTGGCGGTTTTATGAGCTTTTAAATTTCATTAACGGTAGATTACGTGAAAAGTGGGCGTTATAGTAGGCGTGTCAAAGTGGTTTCTGCTAATGAGTACAATTCAAGTGTTTCAATATAGCCCTTTGTTATTTCAAAATCTTTATTAATAGAGAAATTATATGAATTTTAGGTAAAACGTTATATGGGAGGTGGGCGTAAAAGTGGGCGTGGCACATTGATTTTCCGTTACAAAAAAGCGTCTCACCAAAAAGCAAAGTGTGCAAAATTTCAGAGTCGGACATCCAATTTTGTTGCTTTTATGACGTTTTTGTTTTTAAATATACCGAAAAATACACTGTGTGGTATAAATTTTCGTACATTTTGATCGATAACTCCTCTCCTAATGCATAGATTTTGATAATTTTCGGGGAAAAATATTATTATTACTCAGGAAATATATATTCGAAGTTTCATGAGTCTACGTTAATACGTTTGGACACAATTCCATTTTATTCGATGTTTGAAGGACACGGTTTTTTCGACCTACTCTTGCTTTTCGAGCTATAACTCCCTTCCTAATATTCCGATTTGGCCCATTTTCAATACCAAACAAACCTTATCTATAAGAAAGATTCTGGCAAAATTAGAGCCCCCTAGCTTTTTCGGTGCGACCTCTATCGTGCTTTCAACAGACGGACAGACGGACAGACGGACAGACGGACAGACGGACGGACATAGCTAGATCGTCATCAAATCAAACCCTGATTCAGAATATATATACTTTATGGGGTCTAAAATGGATATTTCGATGTGTTACAAACGGAATGACAAAATGAATATACCCCCACCATTTTTTTGGTGGCGGGTATAAAAAAAGAAAGTTATTTGGCGGACCCTTTATTAAAAATTATTTAATAAAATGATTTAAAGTATCTGCTGTTTAGAAGATCAAAACTTCTTAAAAAATTCACAATGAAAAATAAATATATTTTTAAATCTGGTCATAGCTTAGAGAAACACATTAATCTACTAATTTCCTCTATCTTTTGTTCACAAAATCATCTCTTTTCGACACACTCTGTTTATCAGCATGTCGAAACTAAAACTTTTTGTTATGTCACATTTTCATCGTGATTAATGAGGAATGAATAAAGTAAAAGACAAACAACTCAAAGTGGAAAAGTGCAGTATAGTGCAGTATTACAAGTAGTTTGGCGTGGCGAAATAAAAAGTTGCTTAAACATTTGACACTCTTCAGAGGTTACGAAAAGAAGCCAAAAATATACTTGAAAACCAAAGTAAGATACATACTTTAACTACTGCATTAAACACATAATTCTTATGTTAAATACTTTAAGTATATTAAGCAAATTTTTTTATATAAAAGTTTTTATGCACATGATAATCATTTTCTATGAATTGCACAATTTTCTTTGACAGTTGTGTGGAGAATAAACAAAAAATACTAGTTTTGTTAAAAACTCTGCATGACATAATTCCTAATAGAAGATGTGGAATTTAAAATAGCTATTAACACGCTGAGATGATCGTTGTATCAGAAATTTTAAATAAAGGTATTTACATACGGTTGCATATATACTAGGGTGATCGATTATTCGACTTTTTATAAGAAACCGGTTTTCAAATAGTTTGACATTTAGAATTTAAAAAAAAACCTGTCGCTATTTTGAAAATTGAGAAAAAACCGGTTAACCGGTTCGAGTATATAAAATATAATATTAAAAAAAAATTAAAAATTATTACAATAAAAATTATACCTACATATGAAATTTTTACTGTTTATATACGTTTCGCTACACAAATACGCAATAACGCAATAACTGACATGAATGCAGTTGACTAATTTGGTTTCTATTACTTGAATGTAAGGACAAAAGGTACTCTTTACATGTAAAATTATTAAGCACAATCAATTAATACATAAATATATATGTAAGTCTTTTTAAAGGGAGTTTTTGTGTCTCCTTCTGTACATTTTTTAAATGTTAAATAGATCTTTTAAACTAATATGCACTAACGTATTTTATTTGAAATGATTTCTGTAATTTGAAATACATTTCATTTCATTAAAATTTAATTTTAAAAATTCTTTCTTATACCCCTGACATACATAAAAATATAGGCATAAACTAGTTTTTTCGATGGTTTGATTAAAATTTAAGTTGACAGACACTCAATGCCATTAACTAAAATTAGGATTTGGAAGGAGAGATTATTAGTTTTTTTTTTTGTAACTACACTTTTTACCTAAAATTAATCGATCAGCTAAGTTTATGCTTCAATTACCTTTAACTTTTAACGCTAGGTTTATATCCTAACTACTAAATATATTATGGTACGATTAGTTACAAATATATATGAAAATAAATTTAAAAAAATAAAAAAACCGGCTTTTTCGGATAAAAAACCGGTGTATTCGATATTTGAAAAATCAACATTTTGAAAAAACCGTTAGCAGAAAAACGAAAAAACCGGGTTTTCCGCCGGTTGTAAAACCGAGTCGACCACCCTAATATATACGTATATAGTCCGGATGTTATACAGAAATTGTTTCTTAAGGTCTTCGAAATTGATTTTCTAAGAGAAATTTTTATAGACTTAAAGTTAAAAATATATTTCATATATTGTATAATTTCAAATAAAGCTGAAGATTATTTATGAAAAATTTTAGAAAAGTTTCCTTAAAAGTACAAAAAATTAAAAAAAGTTTCTTTGGACTTTAAGTTAGGATAAGGAAATTTTTGGGTTTCTTAATTATAAAAGCAATATATTCAAGGCGTTTTATTCACAACTGACCAATTCAAACTACACTCAATTCTTAAACTATTTATCAAAACCACTTATGTAAAACAAGATTGTATATTTGTTAAAATTTTTAAAAAGCAGCTCTCCTATGCATGACATCACACCAGAAAACAAATATGTGACAGGTGATTGGCAAACAAAAATTTAAAAAAGTACTAAATAAAAAAAAATTAATAAAGAGCAATATCGTCTAAAGGTTTTGATCTTTTTTGATATTAATAATTTCTTCTTTTCGTTGAACTTGAGATCACTTGTTTTTTATAAAAATTTTTTTATTAACAGCCATTATTTCGCTACCAAACATTGGGTAGCTTCTTCACGGTAAATAAACAAACAAAATTAAACATATTGGTATTAGCGTTAAAATTAAATTTAGTTTTAAAACCCTTAGTGTAAAAACACTTAACAAACTTTAAATATTGCCTTCTTTTTATAAGTTAACTTAAACTTCTAACTCAAGAAATCAAATTAGATTAATATTTATTCGATTGATGGGTTTTATTGGTTCAACGAAAATGAAATTAAGAAATTACTTTTTATTTTATTATTATTTTTTTTATTCTTTGTCTGTTGAAATATATGAACATTTAAAATAAAATGTTTTTAAAATAGTTCACAGATATGAAATATATATTTAATACCCTTCATAAAGTGAACTTATGGTGATTCCCAAGAAAACAGAAATGGTAAACTTATTAACAAATCTTTATAAGAACAATAATGTTTTTTTAAAAAAATTAAACGGTATCGAATAATTATTACTAAGAATAATTGACCAAAAGTAGATAGCAAGAATTTTCTATCCATTCTGAAAAAAAAATAAAGAAATATATTGAATTTAAACATCTATAAATACCTTTTTTAAAGTCTTCAACATCAAACAAATTTTATTCTTTCAGTTTTTCTTAACATAGAAAATTTAAAATCTATAAACATACAGTAATTTCAAAATGCTGTCTACACACTGGTTGTAAGTATGTTGACATTTATTTCCTTACGATAATATCTCACAAGCTTGCGGTTACAATTTCAATTGATCCCTAGTGATTTGTCGTCAAGTTCTAATGATTATTGCAAACACTCGGCTGTCAATGTTTTGCTGTTTTGCAGAAAAGCAAAGAATTACAGTTTCCTACTTTTCTGTTCACCCATCCATTTTAACTCTTTATTTGCTCATTTATTTACAGCACCCATTCCATAAACAACGCTCATTTATTATGCTTGAGCTTCGAGGTGAAATTATTGTACTTAATTTTCTTTGCACAAAAAACAACAAAACCAAACAACTTTATTCGTAGATTGCAACATAGATAAATTAATATTTTTGTTTTATTTTATTTTTTTCTTGGCATGCACACCACTACACTCGAACAAACCCAACCGATTGTCAACATTTATGTGTCACATGTGCGCACAGGCGATGATTATTTAATCGACAATAACAAAAAGAAACAATGAAAAGGAAATATATAATAAAAGACTGAGATAAAGCTTTGGAAGAGTATAGGAGACAATCTTTATTTTATTAAGTTTATTTTTCCTGCACATTCATACACATAACGAAGAATTAAACACAGTGCACATTAGCAAAGTATCTTTGTTTTAAGTTTTAGATAAAAATACAAAAACAATATATATTTTATAGACTGGTTCACATTAAAAAAAAAAAACCTTTTTTCAGATTTTTTCAAGTCAAAAGATTTTTAGAATAATTTTCATGTCTCTTTGAAGGTTGTTCAGAGTATAGTATTTTATTTACTCTTCTCTACCTCTTTTGAAAAACCATATAAAAAGCATTACAAATAATTAATCTAAAGTTATTCCAACGATTTTTTTAATTAAAACAAGTAATTCTACTATATTCCTTTTGCCGAATTTTAGAGGCACACCATCAACTTTGCGTATTACTTTTAAACCACAAAATTTATTTTTTTTGTTAATGACTGAAACCACTTAAGAAGAATATCTTTGTACCAAAATATTTATCACTTTTTGGTTTATCCCAGCAAAAACTAGGTAATGACTTGCTCTTACTTAACAACTTTTAATAACTTTTACATATCGTCTGTCTTACTAAGAAGTCTTTTAGTAATGACTTGATTTTAAATGTGATACGTAAGTTAATACTTTCAGCCTTTTGCCCAGATGCACAAAATACAATTTTTTGTTGCGAAATTTGCTAGAGCCATTCAAATACATAATTCATTTAGTTAAACACTCTTATGGTATAAGTAGTAATGATTTCACAACAGCGGCAAAGCATTTCATTAACAAGGTGATGACTTATAGATTTTCACTGATTTTTAAATTTCAAATTAACGTATCGCAGAATAATCTAACCGAATTTTTGTCCTAATAGGAACCGAACGACTTCTGTATGTCCATAATAGTAATGGGTTATTTAAATCAAGTACTTATATATTGCTTCAAAAGTAAGTACTTATTTAAGTCCCTATTTATAAGCGACTGTAAAAAGTACTTTTGCGAGTCCCTATTTGTAAGCGAGGGTGGTAAGTACTTGTCTCCAATGACATCGCCGTGTTTAAAATACTTTTTTCTAGTACTTTCAACTAATTGTTTTGTAATATGTAATTTTGCTGGAATGTTTTATATTCTATTGACTCGTTTCCTTATGATTCGTTTAAAACTGGAACTTTAAGTATTTCCCCAATGTGAGTAGGACTACCTACTTGTACTACTCACAATGTTGTATTTTTATGGAAAATGAGTATGACTTGGTAGCAAGAGATAGTTTAAAACAATATTTAGTTTTTCTGGGCGTAGTATTTAATTTATTTATATTTAATTGTAGTAGAGTAGGCATATGCAAAGTTTCAAAGTAATCGAAAAGTGTTTGAAAAAAAATTTTTTTTACGGAATTTAAAATCATAATTCAATGCTTATTAGATTCTAATCCAGGCATATTCATACAGGTATATACACCTAAAAATTAATACAACAAAGTAACTTTTTGGTGAATGTTTTCTCTCATAGCAAATTCATATATCAGGGATGAAAATTTTTCCATGGTCTGTTTAATTTAAAAAACAAACATATACATTTGTGAAACCTATGCTAAACAATGTAAAAACAACAAATATAAATAACTTTAATGTATACATTATCAAAGAAGTATACTTGAGTTAATTTTGCAATAACAAAACGTAAGTCTGATTTTCCATCCCTGCATAAATATACCAAATCAAGGTGAATTCAATAAATTTTTGACATTATGCTTTACTATCAGCTGTTGCCATGAACATGTATGTACATTAGATATAAAATACGAGGTATTGTTTTTTTTTTGCTGAACGTAGGGGTCGCCAAAAGACATTCTTTTATATCTTTAGCATTTACAGTCGTATCTTAATGTGTGATGTATCAATGGTTTTGCCTAAAGAAGCCAGATTTTCTGTTTAAATAGTCATTATCCTCAAGTATCTAGTTCTTGTTTTGAACCATTAGACCTCAGCCTCTACAACCCTAATATAATACACCACCTTAAAATCAGGAAAAAAAGATCGCAGAAAACCATTGAACTTTTGCAAATGAAGTATTTTTATAATTCTAGCAGATTTATCTTAAAAATTTTTTCGTTACATCGTCGGTATTTTCGATAAATAAGTATAACCTTAAGATCTCTTATCGAATGGTAAATGGAATAATATCGTTACTACTCTCTTATTTTGCTTTGCTATTCGTTTTATTCGAGAGTGAATTTAATTCAGTATGATTAATTGGAACAAATTTGAATTAACCGCCAGGTTTGCTGTTCTATAGGCAAGACCATCTGGAGGCATTACAACTTTATTTTGTGTGAAAAAAGTATTAACGTTCAGCAATAATATTGCAATACATATTGTATATTAGCCGCAGACTGCTATCGCCTTTACTTTGGATCAAATATTGGATCATAAGTCACGCAAATGTAGCAGCCAGCCTTTAGTAGCTTTCGTCTTGTTTTATCCCGCTTAGTTGTTTCTGGTAAACATATTTGTCATAAAATCGAGAGCAGCCAGGACGTTAGCGTATTGCATTATTCTATTATTCTATTACTACCAATATTTTTGGTTGCCAACTCCACGACAGCTGATGTCAAAAATTCTAGATGAGAGCTTCGATTTATTTGGCGTTTGAATCAAGACTAAAGAATACATAGAATGCATCAAATGCAGCTACAACAATTCTAAAAAGAAAACGGCCAACGACTTAATGTTCTATTTTAACACCTTCTATTTTATAACATCTGCTAATTATTTTGTTTTCTTGTAGAAGCCCAATCTTCTCTATACCATTCAAAGATGGCCACAACTGACAAATATATTTCCTTTTTTGTTTGAACCATATCGAAATGTAACTATATCTAGCAATGGGTTGAATGTTTTTTTAGGCTCCGGTTTGTCAAAGGGTACTAATGATTATATATTATTTCTCTCACTTGTAATAAGAGAGAGAGAGAGAGAGAGACTGACGTGAAAAAATCGTCTGTTGTTATATTTACTCTAGTTTATTTGTAGATATAAACCAGATCTAAAACAATGTTTTGTCCTATACTTATTTATCGCTGATCACCAGTTGCCTGGCCAATATAAATAATTAAATTCAACGCAAAGCAGAACTGCTAACAAGATTAAAAGAAAAATTTTTTTGGGATTCTACTGTGACCAATTCTTCTTTCTAAACATATCCTTGTCTAATATAATTCTCAATCTTTATAAATTTGTAAATATTTCTTTAACTTTCTTTTTACTCACATTTAAACATATATTTTAATGGAATGTTTAAGTGAAACTGAAATACTAAATAATAATTTTTTTATTTTACAAAATTTTAGAGCATTTATTAATTAAATTAAATCTTCCAATAAACTATTTAATTTATTCTCCGTTTCGTTATACTGTACTAAATAAACCGACTTTGTTTTTAAAAATTCCAACATGTAGTATACGGTGCAAGACCGTACATTACATACTATGTGCGTATGTGCACATTTTGCGACAAACCAACCAAATTAATCTTTCTTTTCTTTTTTCCGGTAAGAATATAGAATAAAATACATTAGCGTTTTACCACATGTGAAATGATGAAAAATTTTCTTGGTTTTTATCTTTTTGTGCGTCATCTATGTTGTTCTCTCTTCTTATTTAAATGATTGTAAATTTATCAACATTGTGCCACCACGTTATGCTGATGTTAAACAAATGCAAATGGTTAAAGAAACTAATTTAATTTTAATTTTTATTATTATATACATATTTATGTCCATAAATAAGATACACATATGGTAGTTCTGTATCTACCACAAGTGTAGAGTAAAAAGCCAAAATTTTTCAAAAAAGATACAAATAATTTTTCTTAGCAGATAGTAGGTTTATGGAAAAAGTATAAAATTTAAAAATGAAGGAAATAACAGCTTAAGCAAAAAATATGGGAATTCATATTTCATAAACAACAGTTGCTCAACATGTGGTTAAGCATTCTTAGAAAACCTTTTGAAAGAAATAAATTTATAAGTTTAAATAAATATAAAAAACATTAATTTATGTTAAATTTACACTGAAGAAATAATTAATTAAGGAAACTACAATGACACAAATTAATTCCTGTATATTAATCATTTGACATATAGTATCTTTGAGGCAAGCAACATATCATCCCACCAAAACTTTTTTTTTTTATTTTGTAAGCAGTTAAGACTTGATTGCCTTACAGTATTGCATAAATGGAAATTTAAATTTTATTGTCAAATTGATTTTCTGGACTCACTGTTTACAAGAAAAATAGCACAAGTACATCAAAATGTTGTGAGTACGTTTATGTTTAAAACGTCAAACTTTATAATGCTGTTGTCAGATATTAGCTATTAAGAATAGTGTTGCCAGTATCCGAAATATAAATATATATGTGACCTTCTCCGAGAAAAGGGACCTAGGGTTTGGACTTAAGAGTGGATTCTGGTACCTAAGAGGGTGTAGAATAAGATGAAATGAGTGTGTTAAATTTTTGATAAAAATGTATTTATCCCATAAAAATGTACAAAACAAACTTGGGAAAATCGAAAAAACGAGAAAAACATTAAAATTGTTTAGGCATGACATCACCAAAGTCGGAACCCAATCATAACTAATCATACCAAATCGCATCTCCCAACTGGAGATGTGTTTACAGTGATAATGCGTAATAAAACTTTAAATGCGTTTTTCTCAAAACTTCATTTCAACACACTAGGTCTCTTTTTGTCGAAAAAGGTCACATGTATATTTATTTTAGGAATAATTCTGTAGCAAATAATTGCTTAAGTCGAAATAAGCTCAAAATGAGGTAATAAAACCATTCCAATCCTATAATTAAAAACTATGCTTTGGCGGATTTTCAAAGATTTTGGACAATCTTATATTAAGTTATAGCGAAAAAGCTTTTTACCCCATTTTTCCATACACAATAATATTTGGATTAACTATATATTTAAAATTAGAATTAAACTAAATATTCGAAAACCGATGTGATCTTTAGATTCATATAGAAGTCTTTATTATAAAGGCAATCAATTTACAAAAACGAACTCAAAAATTTAAAAGTGCTTTTGTAAAAAAATACAAACACAGACATTAGCAGTTTTTCCGTATTTCCACAGATATATGAATAAATAACTTTCAGTACATATTTTCCGAATCAGAAGCACAAGCACTGCGTCACAAACAATTGACTTGTAAAACAGCTAATATCTATTTCCTTGTCAGTTCAAATAAGAACATAATCTATTTTAATACTTTTACACTACAACTGCAGGCCAATATTTACAAAAGCAAACTTCCTTAGATTTTATATACCATATATGCATTTTGCAGTGAGGAATTTGACAAGCTCTTGGTTAAATACATAGTGTGTAAAAATGCCTTAAGCACTGAAGCGAAAGAGAGAAAGAAAGATTGCGAAATTTTGACGTTAAAATCTCGTCAATATACTCCTTACGTTAAAAAATTTAATCGCTGGCTTTAATTGTTAAATTTTTAATTTTTTTCTAGTTCTTTGTTCAGTTTTGGATCTCTCCATTATTTATCCCGCGCTTGTTTTATAATTTGCAGAAAAATAAATCATAAAAATATTTGAAAAATTTATTAATTTTTTAAACCCCATTTTGACTTTTGCCTACAATGTGTTATATATGTAGGGTGTCCCAAAAAAAATATGGAGCTTATTTTATATTATACATGTAGGGTGTCCCAAAAATAAGATGGAGTTTAGAAACAAATAGTCTTAGCTTTTAAAAGAAAATTTTTTTTTCTTAAAAATGTGAAAATATTATATTTTATATCCAATGTATTTATCTAATGTAACTAATCACTACTGTTATAATAATAATCACACAATTTAAGTTATCCATAATTTACTCCATGTATAATTTTGCATAACTTTGCCCACATATAGATAATAACGTTAAAGCAACATAAATCTAAAATGCTTTGGTTTGCACAAAACTGACACTTATTTATTTACATAAATTTTTTTTATACTGCATTTAACCCTCAAAGCACCTACCTATTTTTTAATGCAGTTATGTATCCATCTTATAAGCCTTCTAATAAATGACTAAATAAAGCATATAAACACACTTTTACCAAAAAAAAATGATTTATGCTAGTTTTAATCCATTTTTGTGTTTATATAGATTTCGTTCATATTAATAAATATTAAAACTTACCACTTACACAAAACTGGGGAAAATATAAAAAAAACCAAAAGTTGTATAATGAATTCGAAGTAATAATACCTTCAAACAATGTACAAGACAAAGAGCTGCACAAACATTAGAAAAGTAGCCCATTAGCAATATCATTAAAATTAAAATAGTTAAAGTAACAGAAGCCCAATGTTTTCGCCTCTGTAAATAAGGTAACGCTAATGGGGGTTATAGAAGACGTTGGCATTGATAGGAATGAGGCGGCAGGCAAACTTGCGAAAAGGGGAGCTGCTGTGGCATTTTGCGGACCGGAACCTAGAGTTACTTTTGGGGATGCGATAGTGCAGGAGAAGGTCCTACAATGGGTGGAATCTATGATGGATGGAGACGACCACATGTAGACAGTCACGTATGATGCTCGGAAGGCCTCTGGGCAGGTATGCAGTCAAGGTACTCAAATATAATTGGAAGACCCTGAGTTGGATAACTGCTTTGATGACAGGGCACGGCAACTTTAAGTATCATCTGCACAGGATTAAGGATGTGGTGGACGATGTTTGAAAAATATCCGGCAATGGCTGACAGTAGACTTAGCACCACCGGCAGGCACACGTTGGATGTGAGTGCTATGGGCAAAAATAAACTAGGACAGATTCTGGCGATTACAAAGGACTCTGTGATGAGTATATGTTCTATTAGTCTACAATGTGAAATCACAAAAGTCTAGATCAAACGCCTGGGACGGCAGCACGGGGCTCGGTGAGATTGGAGATACCCTTTTTTATTTTGGTAGCCTTGTTATCTCTGGGAAACGAAGGGGGTTGGTTGTTCTATTGCACTTGAGAATATTCTACTTTAGTTGAAGACACAAACATCACTAAAGCTATAAAAAACAACTTTTCTAGTAATGATTCATTTAATTTAGTGAGAGTAATGTTTTGTTATATTTTGATGAATATCTATATTTACATGAAGCATATCGACAGAGAGTGAAATATGAATGAAATAGAACACACAGTTTTAAGAACATTCTACGCCGCTCTTTATATAATGAACTTTTATTTGTGAATCAACTTACACAATACAAAAACTTCTGAGAGCCTAACAATACAATATGACAAAAGTTTTATATGCAGTATTTTTGAATACAATAATAATTGAAAAAATTGCTACAAGAACAAGATTTTCTATTGCCGTAACTAAAGCTAATAACAGAAACACTTCTTGTACCATAGTGTTAACAAAGCTTAAACATATAAAAAGTTTTACTGCCGTATTTATACAAAATATTTTTAGTTAATTAAAGACCTATTTGACAAATTCCTTTTTTAAATTTGTCGACAAAAACATAAACATATTTTTCATAAATACTGCAGTCAAATCAAAGAAACAACTTTTAAATCAAAAAAACAATTTTCATTAAATCGTTAATTTATGTGCATTTTAGGGTTAATTTCTAACAATTTACTTTCACTCAATTAAATAACTAACAAAATTCTTTTTATTTTTTTTTTAATTTCTAGTCATTTTAAATAAAATATTTATTTATTTGTGCTTTGCTTTACTAAATGACAAAGTCATCAAAAAGTTTTATTTATTTCATTTCACATGCATGAGTTGGAGTTGAAAAAAAATATAAAAATATAGAAATTCGCTTGAAAAAGTTAAAGTTATCTTAGCTTTAGTAATAAGTTTGTGGATAAAAAAAAATAAAATTAAAAAATAGTTTAACAATCACAGTAGTTTAACCAAATTTGTAGACAAACTCAATACAAGTTATAACAATATATGTACATGTCTGAATGTAAATACTTCATAATTTTTTTTATTCATGAAAATTTTTAGAAATTTATATTTTTAATAAATACACCGAAAGCTTAAACCATTTACAATTAAAGCTACTTGACCATGTCTTAGATAATTGCTAAGGGAAAACAAAACTTTTGAGAGGCTAGAAGTCAACTCCTGCTATTAATTGCAATATTTTATTGATTAAAGTAATGAGTTTACTTATAATAATAAGGAACTATATAATCACTTTTTCACCTATAAGAATGACTAAAAAACTACACATAAAATAATTCGGCAAACCTTTACTTATGTCAATGTATACAACCACTTTCTTGTAGGGTATACGAAAAAAGTTTTTGAATGGATTATATTTGCTTGCTGGTTAAGTTACACCAGTCTGTCTGTATGTGTTAGTATACTCTCAAAGTAGAAGGAGGAAATGAGTGGATAGTAAAAACATCCAGTTGCATATTCAGATTCAAAAATTTTTATTTTATTAAAAAAAAGAATAAAAAAAAAACTTTTGTTTAGTGATGTATTGCTTGTGGTGTGATATTTCAGTTGTTGTTGATATTGTTCAGTGTGCGTGATGAATGCCGATAATAAACTGCATACATAAGCAAAAATTGCTTCAAATATAATATTTGTTTTCCAGAAAAGTTGATTTTGTTATAAACACTGTATATGTCGATTTTAATTGTACACTATTTTAAAAGCTAAAAAGTGTAAATTATTCAGTCCAGATTACCAACACTCTTCAGGTATTTTTTTTTTTTTGGCTGAACTAATATCCAACAACAAACTCTGGTTGCAGATTGGCCAGCAGCCTATTAGAAAGCAAATTGGCTACCGGAAATGGAGTTGGAAAGTTCAAACCATCCGTAAACCAGACGATGATTTTGCCCAAAAATATATATATCGAAAACCGTAGGAAAGCAGACAAGTCGGATGGCTAGCGCATACCTGTAAGCGGCATCTGACAACAGAAATTTGGAGATTATGTATGAAGTGGAACAAGTTTAAATATCAGTACATGATTTGTATATCTACTACATCTAATTTAAGTATGGACCCAATCCCTACAGATTTCCGATAGTAGATTTATAATAGTATAAAGTTAAAAGGGATTAAACGAGATCCCTAAAAAATATTTCTATATGCAGCTGGTGTCAATTTTTTTTTCTATATTACACAGTGCAACAAAAAATAAATTGATGAATTAATTATTCCAGAGAAAATTATAATAATACGACGTATTTACCTTTTCACTTTCTAATCTTTTACCGTTTTTAAGAACTTAAGATTAGAAAAAATGTCCTTTGAAAAACGTATCCTTATTCTCTTTTGGGTTAAACATTTCAGAAAAAAAAACAGTACGAAGTTTTTATAACTTGTTAATGAATATGAAATTATATATTTTTTCGAACTAAAAAATAATTTTATTTAATTATTGCATTATTTTGAGGCCGCAGTTTGAAAAACCATTCCATTTTTTTGTCATTGTAAAGCAATTCATCGGCCAGACATTTCAAAATTGGCCAAAAAAATTGTGGCTACTTGGAAAAATTAATAATGCAAAAAATCTAATTGTAAACGTTGCTCATAAAGCTTGTATAACCAAATCTCGCCGATCCGTAGACACGCGAACTATGCATACGATACTACACCGCATTTTGTTTAAAGAAGTAGGGTTAAAGGCTTTGAAGTTCAGTTTATATAATAGCTCACGCATAACGACTATTGATAACATCTTTTCTGATCAGTTTCTTACAACGCACTAAATTAATTTATTGAAAAATCATTTTGAAAGGTGATGTCAATTTTGTCCTCATAGGTTACGTTAACAAGTAGAGTTTGTAACTCAGAAAACCAAAGATATTTTTCTAAAGCACCTCTATTCTCAAGTTGTGACTCTTTGGTGCTGGTTTTGGTCCAAAAAGGTTATTGGAATTTTGAAAATGAGACTATACCAGCACTTATGTTGAATGGGTTGTATAACTAAACTATTTTGTTTGGCTAAAAAAGGAACCAATATTAATATGAATGACTTTTATTTTTAACAAGACAGCACTGTCTGCTAATGATGTTGTATCGCCATAGCACTTGGACATGAAAAACTTTTTGAATAAGTGATATTTCAAAAAGTTTTATACAATACTTTTCTTGTATACCAACGAACAATATTCAATTCAAGGCATCAAAAATGATATTAGAGAAGTTATCAGAAATATACAGCCGTAAATTTAAAATTTTTAATGTAAATATTTTATTATAAAAATAAGATCCTGCCGTGGAAGTAATTGTTATTCCTTTCTGCTATTAAAGAAATTAGACACGACTTAACAGTTAAATAAACAACTAATGATTTTGCTGAAAAACACTTCTTACTTTTACATATCAGAAAAAACAATATTAAAAAAATATATTTTACATTTAAAAAAATTGTTAAAAAATCAGGAGATAAGAAAATGAAAACTGAGTTGGCAATTTCTTGTCTAGAAAATGTTTTTATATGGTTTTATCAATTGAATTATCATTCAGCCATAAAATGGTTTAAGCAAAAAAAAATCTGTAAAATTGTATGCAATCAGATTCCATAACAGCAAAACTTTATCAACCAAACCATCGGCGCTTCCATTTTCATATTGATTTTAAAACTCTAAAATTTATGACAAAACCATATCGCGTTCTAAAACCTTCACAAAATACAACCTTTCTGTAGCATACAAAAGCCACATACTACATATTTCAATACGATACACCATTCTTCCTCTATGTGTGGGAAATTTAAAAATAAAGCATTGAACTGCAGGATACGGAAGTGGATTTCGGTTACTGCATTCAAACACTTACCCACACATACATGTATTTCTAAGCATTTGTTGTCTGAAGATTAAAGCTAAATCCAAAAGCTGAATTCGGTCTAAAGTGGAAATTGGCATTGCAATAAAATAAAAACTAAACAAGTTGAAAAAATTGGTGGGCTATAGTAGGGATGTGGTTTTATTTGATTCATTTGATTTGTTAGCTAACTTGTGCGTGTGAGTTGGCGAACTAGAAATATGTATAAATAAAAATCAACATCAAATATCCGTAGAATTTTGAATAAAACCTCTGCGAATGCAGGCTTTTTTTATGTATGTATGTGAGTTAGAGGACATGTTAGCAGTTTTATTTTAATTTACAGAGACTTTTACTAAGTAAGAAAAAAATGTTTTTTTAATAAATTTTGTACAGAACTATTTTAAGCATTAAAGTTTTAAGTTGACAAAATTCCATCATTAATTTGTGATCAGCAAATGTAGTTTCATTTATTTAATTTTATCTTTGAACAAGAAATTTTCCAACAAGACTATGTATCCTAGATATTTGAAGTCACATAAACAAATCAAAAATATACCAATTCTTATAAAGAAATTAAAAAAAAATAGTTTTACTTTTATAGTTTGAAAGCAATATAAATAATTTAGAAAAAAATCACTGCAATTTTACTCATACATAAAACTTAATAAACGGAAACGGAAGATCTTTACTGCGAGAACAAAAACTGATAAACTTAGACATTGTCATAGAGATACTGGCAACCAAAGATTTATGTACGAAATGTAGTTTAAAAAGTAATTTACACTATTTTATAAAATTTAAAACCTTTAATATAATAATTTTAATTCCTTTAGGCAATTTACAAAAGGTTAAAAAAACACGTTTTTCGATTAATTACTTTAATCAAAAATTACTTTTAAGTTGGCCTACGCATGTTTTTTTTATCACGATTTGTGTTATAATATTTTGAATTTTTTACACATTTCTGTTGACATTCCCACAAATTTTAAGTGTTCAACTATAGTATTATTATTACTACAACCACAACAACTTCAAAACTTTTTCTTTAAAGTTTTTAATACCATTTTTGTCCTAAAACAAACACATATTTTATTTTTTTAATCTTAAACAAATTGAAGTTGATTAAGTTCTATCAGCCTGTCAGTACCGAAGTTCTCCACGAGTGTTATATCTTTAAGGCAAAAAAAAATATACATTTTTAATAAACCTACAAATGCTACAATTGCTTGTGTTTTTTATATTTTTCTAACTAACTAAATTTGTCCTACGATTTGTTGTGATAATCAGATGTGAGTTTATAGTTATTGATAATACAATGTAGCGAAAATTTGTATTCGGTGTATTTTGATTATAATTTTTTTAATAATCGAAAAACTTTCCTCTTTCTCTAGGATTGTGTTTATTTGTTGTCTATTTTTTTTTTTTTTTTTTTATTTTTGTTTATTGGTTTGAATTTTGTATTTCTATACTTAACAAATGTCAAAGCGAAACCCATAGAATGATGATATTTTTATATTTATTGTAAATATTATTAATTTATTTTACTTCAAATCTGTTTTGAAATTATATTCCAATTTGGTTAGCTGAACAGAGTAAAGAAGAATACTTGCACGTTGTAATGTAACATTCTTCAGAGGGATTACAGCTAGCAGCCTAGCACATTAATGACCTGTCCATTAAAATACCTTCAAATTTTCAAGTTGCTTTTTTCCTAAATATTTTTAAAAATAACTTTAATGCTCGTTAAACTTTTGGCAGTTAGAAATCCTGTGACCATCCATTACCCCACAAAGTATGCTTTAGTTTTTGTATTACTTTTTATGTTGAGGATCAAAGTAGTGTATGCAATTGTCATTCTTATATCTTTGTTCTTTTTTGAATCCTATTTTATAAGTTCCTTTTTATTCATAAACTTTTTCTTGTGGATTTTTTAACCCTACGATTCGGCTCGATGGAAGTTTTATGTGAGTGAAGAAGAACAAAATTGATAGAAAGAACTTTCAATTTGTGGGTGGTTTATTTTGATAAAATTATAAAATTTTTTTTTTTAAATTATCAGTAATCATTCTGTTTTATCTCATTCATTTAAACTTGGCTTTGTCTGTCTGTTCACTAAATATTATTTAACCAGAACATTAGAAAAAAATAATGTCTGCTTCTGAATGGAACTGCTCTAAAGGTTTAAAGGAATTTTAGATTATTGTTCTTTAAATAGAAGAAATTAAAGCAAAAGTTTTACATACAAAATTACGTCTTATAGTCACAAGATTAAATTTAGATTTTTATCAAATATTTTCATAGAAGGGATTTATAATTTAACACAAACAAAACACCGAGATCAATCAATTGAAACTGAAAATTTATTTCAAAATACAGCATAAGGATTTCGTTATTTATTAAACAGAAATCCATATTTAAAATTGTATCTTTCAAGTCTTTCATAACAACAATTAAAAAAAGAATTAATGAAATATTCTCAACAATAGAAAACAAGTTTAAGAAACATTAACAATACAAAGCATATTTAGTAAAGATCAAGAAAATAGTGTTTAAAAAAATTTATTATAAAAAAAAATTATGAAAATTTTTTTCATTACTTTTATACAAAAGCACAATATATCAAAACTATTCTCAAAACTTATTTAATCTGATACCACACAAAACCAAGTTGAATTGTTACACATTTCTTCTTCTTTTTCTGTAACAATTATTTTTATTTGTAGTTTAAATAATATTTGTTGCTTTATTGTGGTAACCTGTTCCTACATTTCATTTTATGGCAAAAGCAAAACAAAAGAAGAACTTGGACAAATATAAAAATTTTTCAAATTTTCAGATTAAAAACTTAATAATTAAATAACCTAAATTTTCTAGCTGTTGTTATTGTGTTTTGTTACTAGTGTATGCATTAGATTTCATTTGTTATTGTATTTGTACATACATGCATACACTATGGGAGGATTCATAATAAAGGAGAACTGAACAATGTGTTGTGTATAATTTTTTCTTTAGTTCCTCAAAAATATAATTGAAGTTTCTGTAGCACTAATAATAAAAATAAATAAGAAAATTAGTTTCATATGGTCTAATGAATCTGTAGTAGTTTATGTGTTGATGATAAAATTAAATTGCAGAAATTTAAAAGGCAAGTTTTAGGCTCGTGTAAATTAAAAAACTTTGTAAACACAAAACCTTTATTTTAATAACGCTAGATGAAAGATAAAGTAGTTAATGTAAACAGATATTTATATGTGCATGAGAACATATTTTAAAAATTATTTTTAGTGTTAAAAATATCTCAATGATCTTATGGTTTACTTATACTCTACCTAAAATTAAATTGTAACACATTATTATTTTCTTATCTTTCTCTTGACCACCTCTGCCTTCTATTAATGACTTAGTTAACGAATCGATTTTAAATTATAACAGCAGCACTGAAAAAAAAATTAGGTCAATTAGTCTACACTGTATCTTGTCTATCCTTAAAACTATTATGTGATTTTTTTTTCTCTGCGTTGCTGACACAGCGTATCACACGGATAAAAGAATTGCCATAAAATTGCCATATACGTACATATGTACATATATCGGTTGTGCAAAAAACCAATATGTTTACAATACAAGTGCTGTTTATTAGATATAATAGGCAACAGACAATTCTTAAAGAAAATAGCTCAGCATTCTGCAAATATCAGTAAACGCTGCCTGGTACTTAGAATTGTATTATATTTTTCAATACAATACAAACAATACTGAACAAAAGTGACAAAACAGTTTGCTATGATCTGTTATTCTTGATCTATCAAAAAACCTCTATTAAAAATCAAATCTTAACATGAATCCCCCGATATATTTTATATGTATTGAGGGATACCTTGTCCTATTTATTATTTTTTTTTGCAACCAAATCTGGTTATTACAAACAACAAAAATTTAAAAAAGTTAGCGAAATCAGTCGAGCCATTGGCATTTGGTATGCTTGCAAACATGAAACAAATTTACTTAAAATGTATTTTCCGTATATTCAGTAATCACTCATCCGATCACCCCATTTTAAAGTTCTTCTTAACTGTTACGGCAGGTCTTCCTTGACAGGCACCTTTGATTTCATGCTGCGAAACTTCAATAGCCTTTGGATTAAAGACAACAAAGAACAGTCTAATGGACTCAAATTAACAAACAAAGAAAAATTAAAATCTTAGATCCCCTAACTCCTATAAAACAACAAATTGTCAAATATTTTTTGTTTAAATATTTAAGTTCACTTTGTAACTTTAGCTATCTTAAATAATATTAAAATATTTTTCCAGATCTAAAACTGTAAGAAAAAAAATTAAATGAATTAATTCCTCAGCAAAATACTGCGACACTGTCTGGAACACACAAGTCTGACTAACGAATATTTCATACAGATTTTTGTCAGACATGTCTTGGAAGTTTGATGTGTTATATGTCTAATAGATTTCTGACTGTTCTCGTACAGAAATGTCGGAGGAGTCTTATTTATTATTGTTTATCGACATGTCTTATAGATTTGTGACAGATTTCACTTAGAATGGTCGAAGTTCTTTTGTTTGAAGTTCCCTTTTATTTTTGTTGTTCATAATTTATACCTTTTACATGTAATTTTTTGTATTTTTAGTTTTCTTACAAACGTGCTGATATTACAAAGAAAAGTTATATTAAAATTTATAATAAAAATAAATTGTTAATTCTCTGAAAAAAAAATAATTTAGCAAAGATTTAAAAGTAAATTATATAAATTAAAAAAAATAGTTAGAATATAATATATAATACGAAATATTAACAAAAAAATTAATAGTTGAAAGTATTCTTTTTTTATTAATATAATATTACGTACCAATTAAATATACATTTTAAACAATAATAAAATAAAACTGAGCTTAATTTGGTTTCTGTGAGAGTTTTTTACGAACTTTATTAAATATTCTTACCGATTTCCCGAAAATATACGAACATGTACGAAAGTCTCATAATAAATCAAAAGTTCCCCTGCCTTTTCTTTCAGACACGTCGGAAAAAATTCAAAAAAAATTCTCACGTCATGTCAGCCAAATTCGTGTCAACCACTTCATATGTTTTTTTTTTTCAGAAGTCAGACAGAATTTGCATAAAGTTCTACCTTGTTTGCTAATATCTCTTACAAAAATCTCTCATTTTTCGCACAGTCTAGTAGGCTGGGTACATATTGCAGCTTAGAAACAAGAATAATATGTGAAGAAAATGCTACCTCAAAATCGAATTTGCAAACGATTTTTATTTTCTAGTGCAAAGTTCAAACAAATTAATTTGGCTTTTAGATAAGGCAGTTATTTGCTTATAAAACGTTATGCAGTAAGTTTTTTCTTCATATTCATGTTGGCTTATGCAAGGCACAAAAATAGTAATGCTCCGATTCTCAATGCTCCAGCATGTACAAAGTTACGCCAGATTAATTACTATCCTGCTGCAGCATGTAGATTATAAGAACTCTGTAATAATTTGTTTTCGGTTCGTGTCTACAGAAGCGAGTAGATTTGAAAGAGTTTATGTGAGTTTTTGAATGCACGACTTCCAAAAAGTTGAAATCATAAATGTGTGTTTTAAATACAGGTATATATTCAGAAATACTGTTACAGTAGCTTAAAGGACTTAATTGTTGCTTCTGTTTTTTTATATCTGTTGTCAGTTACACTTTACTTTAAGTAACTAAATCAAAATAAATTAAATTCCGATAAAATATTTTAAATTGATCTTAAATAAAACAGTTTTATTGATTCTTAGCAGCTCATTATGACAAATCACACATAATAAGTAATTTTAAATGATTCCTTGGTATCTTCAACCAATTATTTTTGCTTATTAAGAATAAGTGAAATTATTGCATTAGCAATAAAATACAAAAACGATGCTAACATAGCTAATACCCTTAAACTGGCAAATAAAGAAAGAAAGCATAACAACAAAAAACTTAATAATAAAATTAAATATATAAATATAATTTCAATCATAAAATAATTTTAACCTCTGTGTCTTCAATCAAAAATGTTTTATCAAAAATACAACCATCATGCCCGGGTGGGTAGTGCTGTTTTGTAGTGAATTTTTTCTAAGTGAACTCTGTTTAGGATTATTTGTGGGTTAATTTAATAAGTTGCAGTCTATGTTATAAAAATTGTTTCTGCTACGAATCTGGTATAATAAGTTTTCTTGTAACAACTTCTTTGCAAGTTACAATTTGGTACTTTGGTTTGGGGCTATAATTTTTCTACGCTAGGTACAGAAAACAGAACATAAACAATTGTTCCTGACTGAAACTGAATTTTCTATTCAAAAAAGAAGGAGAAATTTATTTATCAATCTTTGTATTTGGAAAAATATATATATACAAAAATAGATCGATAGTGCTTATGTCAACACCACAATACATAAACGGGTTTAAGGTCCAAAAAACGCCAGTAGTAAGTAGCAAATACGTTTGTTTTTACAGAACCAAAAAAAAAAAACAAAATTCAAAGAATGCCAATGGCCAATTCATGCACAATACTGCGAATTAAAATTTTTGTTTTAATTGTTCACACTAGATGTTTGTTACTAAATCACACAAAACTACCGAATGGAACTAAATGAAATTTCGCACACAGATAAACAACAATCTGGATGAAGAGGCATAGCTAAATGGTGGTGCCAAAAGCTTACAAAGTTTTTTTTTTTTGTTATTGGCTTCAAAATCTAAAACTTTGTCAATTTTATTCTTCTTCACATTGTTCGGCATCATTTCTGGGGTAATTAAAAATATGCTTTTCAATTTTAACAATCTCAAGATATGTAAACGTACTTTTACAACCTGTTTTATGCAAACATATATGCACACACACACATATGATTTCATTTCGAGGTATACAGCCCCACCAATTTGTATTCATATTCACCTTTAAACAAATTGATAGAAATAAGAGTCTGCGCTTGTAAACTAATTAAGATGATTAGAATCTCTGTGAGTTGAATACAAATGTAGACTATGATTCAGACAGCTGCATACAAAAACTCTTTTCTTTACACAAAAACGCATACACACACCCACACAACTGAATTGCGATTACATTAGCAAAATTGTAAAGAAGAAAATGCAAAGCTCTATATTAAATGAAATAAAGTTCTAAGACTTAAATGTATCCTAAATTTTACTTTAACCTATATTATTTGTGTTCTTTGCAGTAATAAATAAACTTATTATTAAATTTGATTTTAAATTTTAAAAAATATTTATAAAAAAAAAGTGGATACAAATTTAGCGAACTATTTTTAAAACTGAAAATAATTGTGTTAATATTAAATCATTCAATATGAATATTGTGTGCAAATTCGTTTGAGTTTGATATAAGAATAAATTTATTAACTGCACTTTAGTTGAATTAAAATATCTTTTATATTCTCTAGTGTCCAGCTTTTGAAATGTTTCTTCATTTTTGATTTTGAATCTTCATTAAGGCCTTTTAGTTGGAAAATTTTTATGACACATAAGAACTATAACTTATTTTATTATTATATTAAAATTTTAAGCTAGTCTACTATCACATATACATACGTACGTATATAACTCTTATTTTATCTACACGACACATTAACATAAACATATATAGCAAAGAAACAAAAAAAAGCAGTGCTTGTATCCTCCATTACCTCTATTACTAAATACAATGTGTGATGTTGATATTTAAAAAATTTAAATAGCTCGTTCTAAAAAAACGAAAGTATGCCTGGCATATAGAATTTAATTCTTATCTACGGTTAAACATAACTTTTACAGATAAATAAAATTATAAATTTCTTACTACTATTCTAGGCGAATCCTTACGAAGTTTTAAGTTTAAGCACAGAATGCAAAAAAAAAATGATTTGAAAAGCTTAATCATTAAAACACATATTTACATATATTATAATACTTAATTTTTTCTCCATTAAAAATATAAAGATTTTAAGATAAAATTAAATAAGTTTTAATTTTAAATACAAAAAAAAGCATTTATTTTTAAGTAGGGGATAAGTTTATAATTAAAAAATTGAAAATTTCTAGATGCGAAATGATTCCATAAATTTTAAAATCCAAACAAAATAATAAAATCATTTCTAGGGGTTATTTGATATTTTTTTAATTCAATTAAAAAACCGTAATAAATTCTTAAATACATATAAGGGGTGGATTAACCATAATGCATGATGTTAATTGTAAGTCCCTGAACGAGTTTTTTTTTTGCCGAACTTAATTTAAAATTTCCTTCTTTCAGTGTTTGACAAATTCAAACGCGGAGAGATACACAATTAAGCAGGGCAGTAATATAATTAAAGCCTTTTAAGAAAATGGCGTTTCAATCAAATTAATTTCGAGCACATCTTGTTTTTTTCTTTGGTCAGCACAATTGACTAATTGTGTCCCCGATCAAATGAAATGTGAAAACGCCTGTTCATGTTCATAAAGATCGTTCTGCGGAAAACATTTCTGTTATTCGCAATAGTGTGGCAAAAGAGCCAATAACCAAAAACTGTCGTCATGCTTAACAATTAAATATCTCACGAATATTACTGATACGAACTTTTGATAAAGATATAAATTTACGCGCTTACGAAATTCAATTCACTCAAGAGCAAAAGCCTACTGACGATTTTGAGTGACTACAATAAGTTTTATTGAAGTGAATGAAGACTTAACAATAAAAATCATCTTCAGCGACGAGGCAAACTTTCACCTCAGTGGATTCGTCAACAAGAAAAATTTTTATATTTGGATAAATTAAAATCCACAAGTGATTGTTGAAAAGCTGATGCATTTTCAAACAGTGACTCTATGGTGCGGTTTATATGCTGGTGGCGTCATTGGAATGTACTGCTTGGTCGCCCGCCCAAGCAGTTATCATGAATGGTTTTCGCTATCGCAAGATGATAACGGACTTTTTGTTACTAGGAATTGAGAACATAGACCTGGATAATATGTGGTTCCAACAGAATGGTGCATCTTGCTACATAGTCACCGAAACAATGTTTTTTTTTCTAAGGTATTTCACCTGTATTATCTCACGTCGTGGCAATGTTAATTGGCTGCCACAACCATGTAATTTGACACCGTTGGTGTTTTTTTTTTTTTAAGACAAACTGGGAATACCTAAGGAATGTGCATTGAAAATCTGTAAGAAATTTCATTAAAGAGACTGGGTTTTGAAATAGTCGTCATATTAACATAGTTGGGATTTTGGGCATACGTAACTCTTATAGGTTTGGCCTTTTAGTACTAATTACTTTTAACCTAACCTTACCTTACCTACGCTACATCTGGCCTAAGTTAAGTAGTGCAGACTTCCATTGCTTTCATAGTTGAGTGCATAGAAATGGTAAGATTGTTTGCATGTGAAAATAATACACTTTATGACTTTTCTAGAAGTAGGCGAAATTTAATTCTTTTTTTAAGTAATTCTTTTTCTATATTTTTTCACATGCTGATATAATTCTCAAAAGACATTAAAGGACAGACACGATTAAGCTGATATTGTTAGGTATAATATGAATAAAAAATAGTTACCTACAAAGTGGGACATTTCTTTCAAAAGTCATGGTTTATGCATGCACTTTTATACATTGGCAAACACTACTCGACTGATACAAAAATCACATTAAAGTAATGTAAATTTACTGTAAGATAAAATTTATACAAATAAATACCCCAATATCAGCAGAAATATAAAGACTATTCTTCTTATATGCTTTTGAATAACTAACTTAACTTTTTGTACTTTATGATTCTGAAATTAAAATACATTTTATTTTAAAACACCTTCTATTACCCTCTGTACTAAAAAAAATAAATTTCTCTAATCTTTAATAATATAAAAATAATTCTGCAGCCTAATCAACCCCTAGTCGATTGAACACTATGAAAGATTTAATATCATCGTTTGCCTGGCATAAAGTAAATATTTTTCAAAATAAAATAACACAGACCTATAAAATCTTTATCAAAAGGCAAAGTAAAAATATAATATTTAAATATTTAATGGCAACACAGAATATGTAACAGCACGAAAGAGCAGCAGTTTAAGATGTTTCCGATTCGATAGAAAGCAGCACAGGCAGTGCAATCAGAACGCAAATATTACTTTAGTATTAAATGTGGGATGATACAAAAACACAAACATTCTTGCCTACATACATAAATGTATAAAAATAACTTAATAACTCAACTGCATGGCTTAAGTTGAATACTTAAACTTTTTGTGTACAAATGGTTGCGTAGCTGGTTGCTGAAATGGTTCGTTGCCTGTTTTGGTCAGTAAAAGCTTAAATAGTCTGGCTCAAATTCACAGGCATTTAATACAGCAAACTTGCAAAAACACAACATATTATAGCACACGTTGTCTAAAGTTTAAAATATTGTTGCATGACCAGCCATATTGGAGGCGCGTGAGTTAAATATTTATTTGCTATCAGTGTGACAAGGAATAACAGCTACAGTTTTTGAAATATTATAAATATTTCCAGTTTTTTACATTATGCAAACATTTTCTGTTTGTAGTATTTAAAATTTCTTTCACTTTTTACTGGGCACAGTACTGAGTATGATTATGATCCTGCATGCATTTTTCACTATAACTGGTTTCAATCCAGCTGTGTCATGTGGCGCAAGGCATATATAAAATTAAAATGATTAATATTTCCCCAATGGAACTCAACTCATAAATTTAATACTTGTTCTCAATGTAAACATATTAATTTCACTCATAAAATGCAAATGTAGCAGGCGCTACAATAACAACCATGCTACCGTCAGGCAAAATATAAATATTTTTTCCAAACCATATACAAACATTCATAAACTCATTCATCCAAATAACTAACTATTCACCCATCCTGAAATTTATTCGTTAATCATAAAGAGATTTAAAAAGAAATGTAAGTAGTAAATTCTTTGTACATACATGTACATACTACAACAACAACAGTCTTAAATGCAGCTACTTAAAATCGTAAATAAACTTCGATTTTTTTTCTTATTTTATTTTGTTTTTAATCCTAATTGTGTAAGAGCCCTCTACGTTATGAATACATCAAAAATATGGTGGATAAGGTTAACCAATATCTTACTTGGGTCGGTTGATGGTTCAATAAGTCATAAAATTGGAAATTTAATGCCTTAATACAAAGATTTCACTTATAAATTAGCCAACAGAAGGCATGCAATTTGTTTAGTAGTTTTCGCTTTGAAGCATGTTTTTTTATTACACAACACGTTCATTTTTCAAGGTCTATTGGTCTATTGTAGTATATAAATGTTAGGCTTTTGCATACTGTTTCTAATTTTCCTTCATACAAACCTCCTCGGAAATAAGGGAAAAATAGATGCACTTGTAATTATTTAAATCGTAAAATTTTTTATTATATCGTTAACTTTGACTACTGTTTTAAAGCTAAGCTTTTCTTAAAGTACATACAAACGTGCTTTCATTTAAAAATTTAAAATTAGTGTTTAGTGTTTTTTACTAGAACATGTTCATATAGAATAGAAACACTAAGTGAACAATTTAATTTCATAACTAACAAGAAGAACCTTATATACCTCTTACACAGCTTGTACCGCCATGTACATATATACAGATAAGTATGTATTAGGGACCGCTGGCTTTTGTTCTTAATTGTACATAATTTATATATACATTTAAAGACGGATAATAACGGACGATCGACTAGAAGTGGCAACTCGTGTTGATGTTGCAACACTGTCGTTGTTGTGGAGACCAAGCTTAGACAGTCGAGCAGCGTTGCGTTGGTCTTTTCCGACCAAAATGGTCAGACATTAATTGTCTTGGTCGGATGGTCGGCTTAAAGTTATTTTGGTCTGTTTAAGAAAATGAACCATATTCATTTTAAGCCATTTGAAATACTGGTCGCTATTAATTTTTTCAGTTTTTGGCAATACTATTTTCTTCTCAGCTACGAAAAACAATCAAAAGCATACGTCAAACGTGCGTAAAAGACTATAAAAAATACGATGAGCCCATTTGTAAGGTGATACTACAAATACTAGATACTAGAAAAACAAAAGGAATTTTGTAGTAGTTTTCTTGCTGTGTATGCCATCATAGTTGTAAAAGTTGATATGTGAATAAAGATTTTAATCCTGTATATTGATATAAGAAATTTTTGTGGTTTTTTAGATCTAAAACTAAATTAAAATTTTTTTTAAAAAATACATGTGTACATAGTATGCATATATATGTTATTTAATATTTAAGAAAATTGGTCGGTTTAAATGGATTTTGGTCGGTTTTAGAGGCAAATTTGGTCGGATAGATAATTTTTGAGTGGTAACGCTGCAGTCGAGTAAATATAATTTATATTTTAAACGAAAACCAGCAAAAGGAGAGAACAGCAAAGGGAGAGTTATAATTGAGAGTTTGCACCGAAGGAACTTGGATGGATCTTAAAAAATATATTAAAAAATTAAATATCATTAAATATCAAAGAAACCCCTACATAAATGACAAACGTTTTAAGAGGTTACACGGGAACTGCAAAATCTGACTTTACTTGGGTTAACAGCAGCAGAGTATCTTAATCTTTTGCTCATTTACGAATCTTAATGTATACACATAACTAATTTTCAATACTAAATAGCATTTCGTATCCGGAAGTATACGTGGTGACTTTAAAAAGTTGATTTTATCATACACACGGACAGATGGACAGGCGGACAGATGGACAGACGAATTTACGGAATTAGCTATATCAATTCCTCTATCAGTAGGAATTCAAAAAATATATATTTAATTGTATCGCAAAAAAAATGTTGTAGAAATTATAAACGCAATGACAAACCCGGAATATAAACCTTGTTATATTCCCTTGTAAAGGGCGCAAAAATATTCAACATTTTCTGGAAATCAAAATTTTTTAGAAAATTTTCTAAAAATACAAAATTTTTTAGGTATTTTCTAGCAACCTTAAATTTTCCAGCAGCCATCTATTTTGGTTTGTGTCATTTGTAGGTCATATAATACATCGAGTTAAACGTGACTTAGTTTCATACACTGCATTACAATATTTAAAAAATTCTTATTATAAATCAAACATAAGTTTTTGTATGTTTTTACACACACTCACACACACACACATAATTAACTTTATATTTATGCATGAAATATATTTACATGTAAAAACTGTCACTTAAATGGAAAAGATGAAAAAAAAAACTGCATCGTTACCAACATACTTCGCATAATTAGCAAATTTTCATTTAACATATAAATAAATTGTTTAATTGCCTTGTGCCTGCCTTATCCTGCCCATGATGAATGTGATATTGATGGTTGCACTTAAAATATGAACGCACTTCAATTTTCTGCAAATGTTTGTGGGATTTCAGCCACTAAATGAATGGATAAATCGAAAAATGAATGGTTGGTTGAATGGATGAAAGACTAAATGGCTTCGAATGACTGAATGCTTGATTGCTATTAAATATTTAAAGATTGTCGACTGAATAGTAATGTTAATGGCAACAAACAATATAGTAAGTCTATAATAAAATAAAAACAAAAGGGAGCAAAATAAATTGGTTGTTTTTAAATATAAGTGTATAATTTTTAAATGAAAAAAAACAGCAACAATGTTTGATTGATAATTTACCTCCTATCAAAACTTCTTAGCACTGGCCGAAAGGAATATATTTACGACACTAGCTAGGGCTTCATCTACAAATATAACGTATTGGTACCTTGAGTAGTGAATAAAAGCTGTATCTATTGAAGTCACAAATTTTGATGAAAATCAATTTAAGAAATCATAAGATCAAAATTGACTCGTCTTTAAAATGTTTATAATTTTTTCAGTTTAATTTAAAGTTTAAAGATGCAAAATTCACTTTAACCCAACTGTATCTACAATATGAGCATTTTACATTATGACAAAATATGCACAAAATATTTTCTATGAGGCTAATACAAAATATATCCCTACAAAATATGCTTTAATATCTCTATGCATTATATATATGTGAACACATACAAAAATAAGTGTAAGTATTCGTGTGGCAGTGTGCAATTTGGGCTCTATGCAGCACAAGCTCTACAGGCACTCTGACCACAGGCATGGTTTTTGTTTTAAGGCATTCTTTGTCTTAATTTACATGACATAGAATGAGTGTTTTTGTTCATTTTACATCGACTGTAACACAATGTACAGTTAGCTAGTAGTTTCACTTACACTGGCTGGGTAGCACATAATATGAGTTGAGGTTTTTGGGTTGTAGGTATTAGGACAACTTCAATAGTATTTTTAAAGAGCTCACAGTAAGTGAAGTATCACAGCTTTTTGCTGAACTACAATTAACGTTGTTGACGACGACAGCAACGGCTACTCAACATTATTATGAATTGTAATTTTTAATTGTCTTACATAGACAGATAGGCAGAGAGACCAATACACACACACAGATAGTCGTCAAAATAAAACAATGTATCATGTTGTAAAACTCATCATACAAACATCAACATAAACATTTTCATTGTTTTATAGTGCTAAAATGTTGAGAAGTAAGTTTGCTTTTAACTACTAAATAACCAGTTCAAAACAAATTTTTAAATTAAAGGATGTCACTGGAATCGGGACAGTATTTTGTTTTTATTAAAAATATGTTGAAAAATATTTTTGTTTTGTTAGTTTTTTTTTTACTTATTTAAACATTTAACAATAAGGCCGTTTGCTTGAGTGTTGATATATGTTTATGTGTTTGCGTGTCAATAAAGTTTTTGTGTTATTTTATAATTAAGTTTTACTTTCTTGCCTTCTTCTTTTGTTTGCTTGTTTGCAGTTTATCTTTATTTGTTGACTTGCTTATTATATGAAGTTTATTATAAGATTTTTTTTGAACACGACTGGCGACAATGTTAATTTGTTAAAAATACTTAAGGTGACCAACTTTCATATAATTTTTGTTCATACTTTAGAAGCATATCTGAGTATGTCAAATAATGCATATTAAAATAATGGCGCTATATTAGACTGCGATATCTCTTACTATAGCCTAAAAAGGCATAGCTACCTTAGTACCTAAGTTGTTTGTGTAATAGATTAACAATTTTCTGCTTAACAAACGAAAAACTTTAGATTGCATACGTTCGGATACTTGAACATGGATACAAAAACCAACTATAAGAACAACACACATATATTTTATCTTCATATAAAACACCGCCTGCTTTTGCTGTTTGCTTTTAAATAGAATTTTGTCATTGAAATGTTAACAAAACCAGAGCCATGGGTGGTTTTTAGCTTATCTCTCCGTCACAAATAAGTCGACATTGTTGATTTTCATTAAAATTTTCGAAAGCATTTCTAAACAATTAGTGCTGCATACGAAACTAGGAATACATGGGAGCTTTCAAAAGTTGATTTCAACACTCACATGGCTGGACAGATAAACATGGTTAAAAGGACTTCTCGAAAATGAATACTGTAGAAATTACGGAATGACAAACTTGTTAAACTCTCTTGTGAGGGAAAACAAATATAAAAACCAAATTTCAAAATTTTCTATAAAATAAAAAATACACTAGTTACAAGCAAAAATCTTTTGGTTAAATAACTGCGGCAACAGAAAAGTTTAAGCACAAATTTTTAGCAACTAACTCTGAAATCTGAATCTTGGATTATAAGCAAAAACAAAAAAATAAGAAATAAATAAAAAATAACTTATTTTAAAAACGGTTTAGTCGATCAGCATCAAAGCAAATTTACCCTTCTCTACTAAATATGAACTTTATACAAATGCAGTCCACACATTGAGGACTCTTTTCCATTAAATCTATATAACGTTGATTATGAGGACATCAGCCGATTATCATCATACCAATTGTTATTTCTGAAAAAAATTTAAACTAATCATAAGAACTTATTAAATGGATAAGGTCCTTTTTATCCAGATATACCAATTAACTTTGATTCCCATATAGAATATATATTGTAGCGTTCGCTCCATTGCACGAAGCAACGTCTATCTACATGTAGTCGACATTTATATTGCTTAAGGCTATAATACACGGCATGTTTTTTACATCTGACTTAAAAATTTGTGAGACATATGTAAGTCTACATGTTTGTCAAAATTGTACTTTTACGCTGACTGCTTTGCAATAGCAGAGATTTCTGCCAACGGCTGATGTCACATGTTTTGACAGAAGAAAATAGAGCGCGCTCTGATTGAAATTTTCTCAGATGTCTCAACACATGTTTTTTTTACAGAAGTAATGTTTTAAAGGTAACACACGACATGTTCATATTAGCAGTGGAGAATTTGACAAGTCAGATGTAAAAAACATGCCGTGTATTAGCTCCTTTAGGTTAATTTAGAAGAACCCAAATCGCATAAATTACACGAACGTAGTTTTAAAAAAGTTTGCATAAATGATGTTAACACTCCAAAATCTATAATAAACATAGTCAACATAGTATCAGCTGATATCGATCCACGGTTATTTAACATGTTAATATACATATAAACCCAAAAATGAGACCAATCCATTACGTCAATAGTTACGACAATATTAGGGACCTTTAAATATGATCATTTGTTGTAGATTTATGAAACAACTCGATTTTGTTCGCACGTGTTAATTCTATTTTTAAAACTTAATTCTGCGATTTTCTTGTCAGATCTTATTGTCAACCGAATGTGTAGTCCTAAACTAGTCTTTCTAAATTAAAAAACTAGATTAAACGTTGAGCACGAAAAGTTTGAGCTAACGAACTTTAATTTTGATAATGAAATTGTATTGTTTGGTCATACTACTCAAAAATTTAATTAAATTTTAAATTTTAATTAAATAAACTTTACCAAGGTGTTTGACAGACATTGTCCAAACATCTTGGTCACTATAGACTACGAGTATCAACATTTCTATTAGAATTGAGTTATACGTGTCATAGGTTGATTTATCAGTTATTAATGTCAGCCTGAGTTGGTTACATTTTTAAACAGTGTTTACAATTTGTTGTCTTTCATTTTTGCCAACAAGACAGACGTTAATATATTTGTCGTCTATTTTAACCCAGTTAATGTACTTGTGTACATATTTATCATTTATTTTTTGGTTACTTTAATTCTCATATTTGCAGAAACAAACAAAAATGTAATGCATAAACACATATAAGTACGTATAATTAAATGCATGCAAGTGTTTTAAGTATAAGTTTTAAGTAAGTATATATACAAACCATATTAAAAAAATTTAAGTTAAGGGTGAATCGTGAGGTTTGATTTTCAGTATGCATTTTTTGACAGAAGACACATAACTCATATCAAACTTTGTTATCTTTTTTTATCGTAATTTGGAAAGTTATAGACGGCTTCTCCAAACTAAAGCCAATAGACTTAAATTTGCGTCTTGTTTTCAGCAAATAAGCTCTGGAAGAAACTCAACGAAAATCCGTTGTTTTAACGTGAAATTTCATTTAGTGATGGAGCATATTTCTTGCTCAATGGACAAATAATAAAAAGGCTGAGCAATCAAACAAGAGCTACCACTGTATCTCTTTAAAACAACGATTTGGCGTGGTTTATGCCATTTGTTTATACCATTGGATCATATTTCTTCAACAATTTGGTAAATCAAAATATTTCTGTTAATAATTGCACAATGTTAATAGACTGTTTGGTTCCATAAATTCAATCATATTGTCTCGGTGTGCTCTTCGAATAGCTCTACGAGTCATACAGCAGGTAAAACAATAGACTTGTTGCAAAACTATTTGAAGTGAATATAATACGATAATGGAATAAATTCTGAAATCTTGAAGGCTAGGACTGACTTTATGGAAATCAACATACGAGTTATTTGCCAATTGCTATGCTCAAAATAGTCGCTCAAAATTATACTTTCCGGATGAACTACCTCAGACGTAGTCGTGACCAGTATTTAAATTTTCAATGAGTAAATGCCATAACATGTTCCTTTAAACGGTAAAAAAATTTAAGTTCACTTTCATAAGTATTTATTTTATTTTATATTATAAATGAATCCTCAAGATAAATCACCTATTAAAGTGTTTGTATGATTATTTTTTAAATGGCATTAAAAATTGCCATCTTAACTTTAAAACTTTTATAACGTCATGTGAAACGATGTAAAAAAAAGTTACAATAATACTATTTGCAAATATGATTTTAATTTTTTTCATATAATTATATGCTGCATATAATACTTATCAAGTCGAAATACAGTGACTGGTTTTGGTTCACTTGCAAAAAGGAGTTAATATGTAAATTGAAGTAATAATTTTTGTTTATTACATGTCCAAGCTGGAAGTAAAACTGAAGCCAAGTAAGTGTTTTAACATTGATATGCTGATATGCAAATTGAAAACTGTGTTATATTTTTTTTCATATTTATATTTGTGTACGTATGTGCATTTCTCATAATTATTTTCATATACAACATCACATTGGTACTGAATATTGCCGCCTATTAACAAAATGTCGTAAATTATATTATTTAAATGTGTCTGTGAATTTTTAAATTTGATGAGTTATCGTGACAGTAAAATAAGCTTTGGGAAAAGGGATATCGATGGCAATTAAAGTAGTTTTCTTTATTGTAAAATAAAGAATCATGATTAAACAAACTGAGAAAAATAAAAATAAAATTATGCATAAAACATGAAGTTCAGGAGAGGGTTGTGTTTAATAGTTTTCTGTTTAAAGCGAATCGTATGCTTACCTAATGAATTATCTGTTTTAAATACGTCTTTAACAATTCAATGCCAACTAACAAATAGTCAAATTGAGTTGAATAAAAATTTAAAGATTTTTCTATTGAATTTTTCTTCTCTCCGTCCATACTTTAATAGTTCGAATTACACAGTAAATCGAAAGATAAAGCCTGAGAAAATACTTTTGCAAAATACAGTCAAACCTAAATAATTTTAGAAGAATATGAGTAGGAAATAGAATACTTAAGTATCATATTATATATTCACACTACACAATTTAAATTGCAGGTGCACAATTTTTTTTTTTTTATTATTATTTGATATATTTTTATTAACAGAAAGTGAAATGGACCAAAATTGATCGTAAACTTTTAAAAAACAGGTCTATTGAAAATGTTTTTTATGTATAGAGAGTTTGTTGTAATTTTATAAAATTTTTAAAAATAATAAAACAATTTCTTTTGAATTACCTCAATGTCAGAAGGCTAGCTGTTCTTCGAAAACATGCGCTTTCATATCATGTATTTTTGTGTAGCGTATTTTGGTACACGCATACTGTCTTCTAGATAATTTGTTTGATATAAAAAATATTTAAAAATTTTTTGGTTTCCGTAAATAAATTTTAAAAAAATTTTAAGCATAAAATAATAATAATTTTTGAATTTTTTTTAAAATACAGAATTTATCAAAAAATTTTTTTAAGCGAAAATGTTTTATTAATTTAAAATTTTTTTTTAAATTAAATTTGTTTAAAATATAATTAACTTAAAAACCTTTGATGAAAATAAATTTTTTTATTGTAAATTATTTATTCTTATTACTTTTTAGCTTTTTTTTAAAGTTTAATTTTAAAAAATCAACTTAAGCCAGAATAAATGATTTAAAATAAATTAAAATAAAAGGTCCAAAAAATTTATTTATAACTAGCATGATCTCTAGTCGACCCAAACGATCGTAGTCTAGTATTAACAGTGTAACTGCCACGAAATTTTTAAGCTCTTAATTTTCAATAGCTCTTTGTAAGCCAAAAAATATCTGAAAAAAATAAGCAACAAAATTGTACTGCGAAACACTTCGTCCGGACAAAAAACTATTCAAAAGTTGCCCTGGCATTCACCCTTAAAACATACTTTAATAGATTTAAGAGTAAGATAGTTATTAAAGACAAACCAAGGAAAATGTTGAAGCTGGAACTAAGAAAAGATCTTAACTGCACAAAACGTATAACACAAAAAAAATTTTTTACTATAAAATGAGGGCAATAAAAAAATACGTTGCGATTGCAGCGAACATTGCCGTTGCTGTGCCTAACTTGTGTTTCGGACCTTTTTTACAGACGTGACTTTTACAGTGTTAATTATGACGATACTACCTTATGTTTTGTTCTTTTAACAATAACCAAAAACTACTCTTTGTAAAAACAATTTGCATTAACAATGTTGAACCAAAGATTTTTTTATTTCTTGTGTTGCTACACACATATATTTTGCGCATGTGTTAGTAGCAACTTTAAATGCTTATTACTCTTTAAATACTAAATCATCGATTGTGCACATCTGCAGAAAAATTTTATCTTTATGATATATTTTGAAATCGATAGTAAAATGTAAGCGTAAAATGCGTAACAGAAAATAGACTTACCTATTAATATATAAGATCATAGAAAAATCCTTTTTTAAAATCTATTATATAAACCAAAAACTAATAAAAAATTTATATAAAAATTGGCGGCCTTATTACCGAAAAAGCCCGGGAATGCTTGAAAATATAGAGTTCAAGTGGACAAATAAGATGTCCTTCATTAGGCGCAGTGAGGAGGCCACACGCAAAGAAAAAATATGGTTGTGGGAACCATAATCGAAGAGCAACATACTATGATTGAATTGTATGATTATGTTTAAAATAATAATGGTTACCAGTTATTATTATTATGTTTAATTTATGCATCAATCAATAATCATATATATGACTACAATTAGAATCGACAATCTTTGCTTTTTTACGGCAAATTATTGTCTTTTGCTGTAACATACACATATTTATTGTACTTACCAATTTAATTGCAATTTTTTACCAATATTTTTTTACATTTTCTGGTTTATTTTTAAATTTTCTTTAATTTTTCAAAATTTTTGTTCCTTTTTTTGACATCTCAAACTTTTAAAATAATAAAAATTTATTCAGCAAGAAGAAGAACAATTGAAATCAAATTATTATTAAAAAAAATCATAGCTTGATTATTTTGTAATCATACTGTTGTCTCACTTATTATTTAATGATTATTTTTAATTTTTAATGATTTTGAATATAATGTTATTTTTGTCAAAATAATTTTTATACATCATACTATTTTTAAATGATAACCATTTTGAAATTTTTACGAAAAGTAATCATTAAATTATACAATTCAAGCAAATGCTTGATTATCGTGACAAAATATATGATGAAATGAAACAAAAATAACTATTACTTGTTTTCGACAACCAAATATTGTTTTAGAAAAAATAATATGACCGTCGTGATCATGTCGTAACCATGGTTTTTCTTTGCGTGCATATGCCACAGATTTTTTTTCCAAATAATAAATGTTTTGCTTGAAAAAAGATTATTTTATTTGATAATTAAAAAAAAACACAAACTAATTTTTTAATAATAATTCACACAATTTAAAAAAAATATTTTCCGAATTTTGCTATGAAAAACTAGGATTTAGCCAAGGCATATTTATACAGGTACACAGGTACATACAACGGCAGATAGATACTGTGTTTTCTGTCAAGTCAAATTCGAATACCAGAATTGGAAAAGTTGTTATGTTATGTTTAATATAATAAAATTTTATTTAAAAAAGGATATATAGGTATATTAGCAAGACACATTATAAATTGTGCGAAAGCAACAAAACATAAATTTTGTACATTTATTATCAAAAAAGTACACTTAAGTTAATTGTCTCATATCGGAAGAAAAATTTCCATTTCTAACCCTGCTTTAATAAATGAAATCAAAGCATATACAACAAATTTTAGCAAAACGCTTATCAATCAGCTGGGCTGGTTATTTCACTTGTATGAATTCGCCTTGGATTTAACAAAATTCTACAAAAAATTAGAATTTGTTAAACATTTTTAATAAAGTTTCAAATTAAATACTTTCTTTTAATAGAGTGATTTGAAATATTTAAAATGAATTTCTAAGGCATTTATTAAGTCAACAACTTTGTTGTTCATTCATTTTTTTTTTCACTTAACATTAAAATTTCCTTTTTATTTCAAATAGTTTTAACTTGAATTTAATAAATCAAAACAAAATGAAATAATTTTTTATATGTGTATGTATCACACCACTTTATCGCCAAGTACAGTTGTTTGTATTTAAGTATAAAACATTATGTCATTTAATATAAAACAAAATACTACGATTGAATAATTCAATTCAACAAACTTAACTGATAAGTTCAAAAATAGTTTTGTCTCCTTCTATCGCTTTTCATTTTTGTTTTTAAAAATAACTAAAATCTGTAGCTCTTCACTTTACACAAGATGTATGGATGCCAGTAGAAATGTAATAAAGTTTCCTTCTTTTTTACTTCTCATTTTGTAAACGACATTAAAAAAAAAAAAGAAAATTGCAGTAAAATAAAATAAAATACAACATAAAGAAATAAATGCAATAATTCAATTTGAACTTTAACTACAATATTATGTGCCATACAAACGCATATACACGAACACTTTATTTCGAGGACAGAGAATATTTAAGAGATATTTTTAAATAAAATCAAATGCACCCACTCCCACATGCAACTACTTTAATCTACTCTCTGTTAAAATACAAATAAAAAAGCAAATAAAATGAAACCGTTTGTTAGGGAAGGATATGGTCATACTCAAATACGAGTGAACACTTTTAGATATACATACATACAGATGAACATTTGTATACACATGAGACTTCTACTACGACATTTAGCACTTGTTCTACAGCAGTTAAAATAACCGAAACAACAGGAAAACTAACAAACAAATATCAAATACCATTAAGGAGTTTCCAAAATAAAACGCAAAAGTTCGTAACTAAAATATGGTTTCAGCTGAAAATATAATAAATGCTTTTAAGACTTTTTGAATAATATTTATTGTGGTAAATTATTTATACTAGTCTTTATGTTGTTCAATTTCTTTATTCCAGTACAAGTCTGTACCTGGAAGAACAAAGTAAAATTAGTAGAGTTTCAAATAATTAAACAGATTTGTGCGTTATGTTTCTTTTGTTTTATGTAACAATGCTTAAATCCCCCTATTTCACTTCAAAAACTCTTGCAGACTTTCTCATTGTTAACCTCTTTAGAACTCCGAAGTCTACTGCAAATGCAAATTTCTTTTTGAGAGTCTAGAGTGCCCGTTTAAAAACTCTTGAGCTATACTTCATGTCTTGCATACAAATTGTTCAATACATTGGGCATTGCTGAATTTATTATTATTGCAATATAAGTTTTGTTGCAACTATTTTGAAAAATAGTTAAAAAATATTCAATGAAAGCTGTTCCCAAAGCTTGGGAAAAGCACTTACTATGTAATAAAAAATTTATTACTTCCAAAAAAAAACTTATTAAATTATAACAAGTAACAGTGCTATATTCGGCCGTGCCGAATCTTATATACCCTTCACAACGTGTAGTTATGCAATAACAATTGTTTGTATCAACATTCATCTCATATAAAATACGTGCATACGTACACGTTAGAATAAATGTGGCATCGAATCCCAGCTGAGCCAAAAAAATTTTATTTTATTTTATTTTATTTAATATATTATTTATATTTTATTATTTTTTTTTTATATATTTTTTTTAAATTTTTAAAAATTTTTTTAATTTTTTTAATTTTTTTTTTTATTTTTCTTATTTTTTTTTATACCCGCCACCAAAAAAATGGTGGGGGTATATTCATTTTGTCATTCCGTTTGTAACACATCGAAATATCCATTTTAGACCCCATAAAGTATATATATTCTGAATCGGGGTTTGATTTTATGACGATCTACCTATGTCCGTCCGTTTGTCCGTCTGTTCGTCTGACCGTCTGTTGAAAGCACGATAGGGGTACTGAAGAAGCTAGGGGGCTCAAATTTTGCCAGAATCTTTCTTATAGACAAGGTTTGTTTGGTATTAAAAATGAGCTAAATCGGAATATTAGGAAGAGAGTTATAGCTCGAAAAGCAAGAGTAGGTCGAAAAAACCGTGTCCTTCGAACATCGAATAAAATGGAATTGTGTCCAAACGCCTTCACGTAGACTCATGAAACTTCGAATATATATTTCCTGGGTAAAGACAATATTTTTCCCCGAAAATTGTCTAAATCTATGCATTAGGAGAGGAGTTATCGATCAAAATGTACGAAAATTTATACCGCACAGTGTATTTTTCGGTATATTTAAAAACAAAAACGTCATAAAAGCAACAAAATTGGATGTACGACTCTGAAATTTTGCACACTTTGCTTTTTGGTGAGACGCTTTTTTTTAACGGAAAATCAATGTGCCACGCCCACTTTTACGCCCACCTCCCATATAACGTTTTACCTAAAATTCATATAATTTCTCTATTAATAAAGATTTTGAAATAATAAAGGACTATATTGAAACACCTAAGTTGTACTCATTAGCAAAAACAACTTTGACACGCCTACTATAACGCCCACTTTCACTTTTGAATTGTGTCCAGACGCATAAACGTAGTCATGAAACTTCGAATATATATTTATCGAGTCAAAAGTATATTTTTCCCTGAAAATTGCTTAAATCTATGAATTAGGAAAAGAGCTATAGATAAAAATGTACGAAAATTTATACCGCACAGTGTATATTTCAAATTTAAAACGTAATAAAACTGACAAAACTATATGTACGATTCTGAAATTTTGCAAACATGGCTTTTTGGTCAAAGACTTCGTTATAACGGAAAATAGATGTGCCACGCACACTTTTTTCCTTAAATTTTTATAAAAATATATTAGTCATATATATTAGCATTTATTCATCTTACACTGCACCATTTATTGTACTGTAGCTAAATATAAGATAAAGATGATAAGACAGATGACTCTACTAGCAACTACTAGATGGCATGCTAACAACTTATGCTTTAGTTCTCCATAAATTATGCTCTATTAAAAATGGGAATTTAGGAAAATTTTGACCTAAGTCAAAAAAAATTATTTCTAAACATTATAAACAATTTATTTTCATGTACTAATGGCTAACAAATTTTAAAATTATACAAAACTTATTTCGTTTGAAAATCTTTTAAAAGCAAAATGTTATAGAAGTTTAAAAATCAAAATCTTACTAATAAATTTTCCGTTTTAGAAAAATGCAGAGAATGTATATTTTAAATCACCCTGTGGCCCTTAAAATTTAACCTTAAATTCACTTTCTTCCTCTTAAATTCATGTAAATTCTCTATGAATAAAGATTTTGGAATACTAAAGGACTATATTGAAATATCTAAGTTATGTTTATTAGCAGAAACTTTATTGACACGCGTATTTTAACGTCCACTTTCATTGAAAGACTAAATTTACGAAAACATTTTACCAGCATACCGAAGTTATAATGGGTGGTTTTATTTTAAGGGACTATGTTGATTTTGAATAAAATTATTATGAAATTATTATCATTTATTTTTGTAATGATAATATTTGTATGCTTCAATTATGTATGGAACAAAATATCGGCCAAATGGCCCCCCAACCTAAGCGGCACACCACGATCCGATAGTCCAAATTTTCAATGACACTGTTGATGCTCGATTGTTGGGCACGATGATGAGTCGAGGTTGCTTGCTCTTTTGCCACGTTATCGTGAAAAACAGCAATGTTTCCCATTCAACGAACTAAGACGGCATTCACAGATGTTTTCACATTTTATACAGACCTGCTTTGCAGACATTTAAATATTTTTTACAATTCTCACGGTTGTGGACGAATTCGAACGATTATGTTGACCAAAAGAATTACGAAGTGCACAAAATGCATTTTGATTTGAACGCCCATTTTTATAAAAATCTTTAATATTTAAAAGCGTTGCTCGATTGCGTATCTTTCCACGGTTTAAATTGAGTTAGTCTGAGATTGAGAAATGTCAAATGAAATACAAGAAAAAAGTTGAAGTTTAGATGTGGTTCACCTTAAACATGGGCCCTTAAAATTTAACCACCCTCTACAAAGAAAGTGATACATATTTTATTATAAAGAGATTATTCTATAGCGATTAACAAAATAATAAATATTGTGCTTTAAATGTACACAAAATTGGTGGTGGGTATAAAAGATTCGGCACAGCCGAAAATAGTGCTCTTACTTGTTATTTTTAATATTTTTTTTTTTTTGTAATTTTTTTTTGTATGGTTTTTACATGTATGTATGAATGTATGTTGTTGTTGTAATTGTGAAAAAAAAAACGAGGTGGTCGTGGTTTTTTGCTCATATCTCAGAAAGTTATGGGGCGATTTTGCTGAATTTCAATAGCGATTCATTCCTGAATATTTCCAAGAGATTGATACCATATACAGATGAGGAACATATAGTTGCTTCTAAAAGTTGATTTCAACCAACACACGGATATACGGGCAGACGGACAGGGCTTAATCGACTCCTTCATAAGCTTTCAGAAAATATATACTTTATGGGGTCGGAAATGAAAATTGTAGAAATTACAAACGGAATGACAAAGCTATATATACTCTTGTGCACCACAGTTGAAGGGTATAATAAATTAATAAATATTTTATAACAAAAACATTTTACAAAATATTATCTTGTCAAAAATTGTTTTTATAAGAGAATATTTTTATTGATTATAATATCTCATACTCGGGAATATTTTTCTTTCAAGAATTGTGTCTTACATTAGAGGAAGTTTTTCTAATGAACATTGTTTTATATACTTGATAACGTTTTAATACAGAATACTATAGTGAAGACCATTTTTCTACAGGAAGTTATTTATTAAGTAAGAAGTATTTTCATCTTTTACACGAGAACATTTTTTTAATGAATTTCTTATTAAGTAAAATATTATTCTAAAGAAAATCGTCTCTTTCATTAACTAAAGAATAATTTTGTACGAAAAATTTTCTGCTATACTAGAAAATAATTTTCTGCGGAAAGTTTTCTCTTGTACTAGGAAATAATTTTATATAGAAAATTATCTCTTATGCTAGAAAACATTTTTGTCTCTTAAATTAGCTATAAATATATTGTCTCCTACACTAAAGAATATTTTTCAATAAAAAATTCCCTCTTTTACTTTGTAATAGTTTTTTGTAGAAGGCTTTCTAAAATACTAGTAATAATTTTATTACAGAAAAATTTATCTTTCAATCTGAAAGGGATAAGTGTAAAACCAACTGTCATTATAATAAAGTGTTTTTCAGTATAATTAAGCAAATCACCATCCAAATACACCAAAATAACTTTTACATATTCTTCTTTATTCGTAATACATTTTCGTTATGCTTTCAATATCCATCCTTTGGCTGGAATTATTGAAAACAAGGTTGTATTTACATTTTCATTTATATAGAATATGAACATGTTGAATTATGAATTGTCATTTGATAGGTGAAATTAAATATTCAACAAAATATGAAAATTAATACTAAGATTCACTAATTCAAATTTCATTCAATTGTAACATAAATAAGAATTTTAAGTTACATAGTAGTATACCGATTAAGAGTGCTGATGATGAAATCGTAGCTGATTTCGAAAATGCATTCCACTCGGCTAATATCGGAAATAATTTTTAGAAAGAATATTCCTAAAATGGTTACAGTTTAATTTAATTTGAATTAGAAAATTAAATAAAAAGAACAAATGAATTTAAGCCAAAATAAAAAATGGTTCACATTAAAATTTAATATATAGAGAAAAGTTCGAATAAAATATAAATATATAATTTCCTTCTACTGTAATTTATTTTAAATATTAGAGTTAACAATCACTGCCTGGAATATCATGACTAAAGTTAAATAAATTAACGATTTTTCTGAAGTATCCAAAATACAAAATTCACTGGAACTGAATACAATAAAAGAAAAAACTCTATAAGTTTAAACAATATCCTTATACTATTATAACTTTTCATCCCGAAGTGTAAGATTTATGCTTAAAGTTTATTTTGTTGTCGGCTTTTACATACATACATATGTATATACAACATATAAAAGCTCACGCAACTCTTACATATGCAAAGTTACACAAGTATTTGTCCAAATCATATTATGTACCGATCCCACATACTCACATACATCTAAAACCGCTTGTGACTTACTATCAAGTCTCATACGTTCATTCCTTCATGAGTACAGGATATATTTACTCTAATGCCAACAGCATTATTTCGATCGAATACACAAAAATATTTCATCTTCTTTTTGTTATAATGTTATTTTTAAATTTTTAAATATTTTTGTGTATGTGTGTGTTGCAGGAATTGTTACTGTTTTACTAAAAAACCAAGATGTCATGTGACGTAAAACTGTATAAAATTTTGTTAGTTTTATTTGCATAAATAACTTTTTACACTTCCTTCAAATTAAAGTTAGATTATTGGACGCTCAAATAATAAGGCCCTTAATGAAAACTATGAAAGAAATTTTTATTTTTTTTTTTTAATTTCTAATATACATACCAAGGCATATTTATCCATCAGGTACTCTTGATTCGACAGCTGATTATTTTTTTCAACACCTATTTTGCATAAATAAAAAACAATTTTCTCTCTTTTCAAATTTATTTCAAATGTCAATCTTCATGTATAAAAAATATAAACAAAAAAATTCTCTCCGAACTGCAATTACCTGATGAACAAATATGCCTTGATACATACTTCTGAATTTGTATTTTTTGTCTTCTTGTATTTCAATTTTTATAAAATTGTTTAGCAAAAAATATCAGTAAAGTTAAATTCTTCCTGTAGGCAATATTAGGGCCCTTTTCTACTTTTGTTGAAATCCCTCAATTCGATAAGCATAAACTTCGAAATATATCTCACATTTATTTGCTTCACTGCTTGCAATTTTAAACCAAACCAAACAAAGATTTAAGTGACATATCACAACAATAAAATACTTTGGCTTTACATACTTCAAAGAAATAGTAAAAAAATGTACAATCTAAAATGCAGCCACTACTATAACTTACTTCCACTTATGACTCTTGTCTACATTTCATAAAACTATGTAAGTCATTCGCAACTAACCTCAAAATTGGAGACAAAACCAACACTAGAGTGCATACAATACATTCGTTATTCTACAGAAAATAACTATGGAGTAAAATTGTTCAAATATATTGTATCTATTGTGTGTGGAAATTATTCTTTCGCTACCTCTATGGAAAATGCATTAAATTTAGAGGGAAAAAACCTAAATTTATAAAACAATTATTTAAAAAAATTCAAACCATTCTATTTCAATATATTTTTTTTTCTTCTTTTATTTCAAACCAAATAAGATGTGTCAATCATGAGGAAATAAGTGGCTTGGAAATATCGGATTTTAGATTTTTTTTGCATAGATAGCAACATCTGTATCTCTTCTCAGATTTCGATAGATTTAAAATCACAGGTATTAAGTATAAATGCTAGGAAGGAAATCACTCTAACAAAAAATCACCAACATGATTCCAAAGGACTGTGGGAATAGGATTGTCAAAAATCACCAGTTGGTAATATGAAATCGATTCGTAGTCCAGATAAAGCTCCTGAAATAATTTAGTACTGAGTGAATCCTAATTTAAAGTAAAGAAGGGATGTGAAGATTAGAAAAGTCAAGAGACGGTGAGTGAAGAGGAGAGAAAGGGGTCTAAAAGGGAGCCTAAATAACAACCCCGATTCATAACCTTTCAGAAAATATATATCTTCTGTGCGCGTAAATAATTATTGTAGAAATTACAAACGAGATGGCAAAACTGCTTATATCCTTGGCAGTACAGTAAGAGGGTACAATTTTGGAGTTCTGACAATTAATCCTGCTAAAAGAAATAAAAAGATAATAACACCTATTAAAATTTTTAGCTCTATTTTAAAATATCTTACAACACACCCCAGAAATAGAGGTGGAAGCGACAAAATTGTTGACCGTAAAATTTTAAGTATTTACGTATGTCAGACAACGCCAAAGTCCAAAACTTAATATAAAAAGCGAAAAAGCAGATAAAGTTAAGATTACCTATAGATGTGAAAAATAAAAAAATTAAACTTTAAGATATATAAACTTAAACAGTTCTCTAATACTTAAAATTTGGCATCGTAACCCATCATTTTAATACGTCAGTGTCATTGGAGGCAACTAATTACAACGCTTGTATACTAATAGTGACACAAATAGGTACTAACCACCTTCGGTTACAAATAGGGACTTGAATAAGTACTAAGCACACTCGCTTAATAATAGAGACCTAAGTAAATACTTACTTTTGAAGCAATAAATAAGGACTTGAAAAGAAAAAAATATCAATATGATACACAATTGAATAGAATTTATTTTTATACCCTTCACACAAAAGTGAAAAAGGATAAAGGAAGTGTATCGAAAAAAAATTGTGGTTGCATTAATTAATTAATGCGTTTTTTCCATAGTGATATGATGCCAAACCAGAACAAAGATATCAAGGCATTTGGTGCTGTCTCAAAAAAGGTAAAAGTCGGTTTTATCGTGTTTATCGTGCCTGATGCTACAAATACTTGGCTTCGTTTGCCACAACTGCAAATAGCTTGCCACACGAGAAATTTCTTTAGGAATTTTGTTTGTTTTTTGTCCGGAACTCTTCCTGAACATTACCTCTTTCATTAGCAACAACAAAATCTTGGCTGGGAAATTGAGAAAAGTCTGTCAGTACGTTTCGTCATCCATCACACAACAGGTGTATTTTTTATAAAATCTGCCTTTAATATTTTCTCTCGTTTTTTTGCTTCTAAACTCTTGCCCGAATTTTTATCTGGAACTTTTGGAACTCTGTATGTCTTGAGTACAGCATAAAATTTGGCTCTTTGGACAGAACTATTAGAGTATTTCACCATAGAAGCCCCTTGACATCGTCTGAACCCGCTTGGAGTACTAAAATATTGGAAATATTCGGGAGCAGATCGGTATTGAAAATCAGAAAAATTGGTAGATAAGCTACTGAGATATGAGGAAAAAACCGTGACCACCTTTTTTTTTACAATAACAATATAATACACATACTAACACAAATCCCAGCTGAGCCAAAAAAAAAATTAATATTTTTATTTATTTGTTACAAACAATAGTTATTGCATGACTTCAGGTTGTGAAGGCTATATAAGATTCGGCTCGGCCCAATATAGCACTCTTACTAGTTAAATTTTAATTTGTTTACTTCAGTTCAAACCTTGTTTCGTTATAATTAATAATGTATGTAAACATTAAACAAAAATTTAAGAAATTAAACGTAGCTACTAAAATGTTTTAGTTTCTGCTCTTGTAAATTAATTTTTATTGAATTACACAGTTCTTATTTAAACGAAACGAATTTTTTATATCTGGTGTAAGAAAAGTCACATAAAATTTAAATAATTATTTAACTAAAATACTTGTTTAGTTTTTTACGGAAAATATATGACTATGAACATAGCTTAAGTGATTATTAAAAATATCAACAAACTATTTTTCAAGAGACGCACTCCTCTATTGCAAAAAATTAAATTCTCATACAATCCTTATTCCCTAATCTATAACACTTAAGCTCACAGTTATAGAGAGACATAAATGTAACTAATTCTTATGAGCCTTACGGACAGTTTTTTTTAAATTATCTTAAAACAGTCAAAAAAGATAAAAGAAAAAAATTTTTATTATATAATTTTATGTCACTATCCTTAAACAAATATAAAATATAGAGAATAAACCTCACAAATACCAAAGACATAAAAGAAAACAAAAAATAAACAAATGAATGAATAAAATTCCACAATACCAAATTTATGTCCAAAGATTTTTATTTTTCGAAACTAGTTATTGTGGTTATATTCATTGTATTAGTTTTCCAGAAAATTTCTATTTATTTGCAGAATGCTGGTGTTTGTTTTACTGTAGATCCAAATTTTGGCAATAGCATTTAAAGTTTATTACTTTATCTAAGCCACAAAGAAAAATAAATTAAATTTATTATTATTGTCTCTGTTCTATTTTAGTTTGTGTCAAATTAATGTTTTGAATGATCGGTGAGGGTAAGTGAATTTTGTTGTATTTTTAATCTTCGTTATCATGTTGTAGAGCGGTAACTAGAAAAGTGATGAAAAATGAAAAAATTGTCTATTATAATTTGGGACAAATAGTTTTACACTTTAAAAAAAAGGAAAAATAAAATATTAGTTAAATTATAGACTAAATTTATTTTTTTAGTTTGAGGTTAACCTTCTTCAGCTCTTTTTTTTTTAGTTAAGTTTTTGCTTAATACCTACTCAGTTCAAGTTTAGATCTACTTTATATTAACACAATGCTTGTTTTGTTTCAGTCCAATAATAGCTCAGCCTTAGTTCGGTTCTACTTTAATTTAAGTATGGTTTTTTCTATTTCTAGCTCATTTCAAGTTTAGCCCCAATTTACTCCTCTTTGAGTTTTGGTCCAGTTTTACTTCCTTTTCAGTTCAGTTTTTATTTAGTCACAACATTATTTTGTTTATTTAAATTCGTTACAAGTTGGATTTAAGTTTTGTTCAAATATTCGCAACTCTTTCTTTAAGTGTATTTTATCCTTCAAACTTATCAAAATACTTTGAGGTTAGAAAAATTTCTGTGAAAATATAAAAACCACACTATTAAGACACCCTTTTACAAGATTATTAGCACCGGTCAAAACTTGGTAATCGAAAGGAAAAACTATTAAGCATTTTATCGACACTTAGTTTGAGTGTGGTTCACAAGAGTGGAGTGCTACTTAACTAAGGCATACATTAAAAAAAATCCATGAAAAAACATCACCAACCACTAAAGGGGAGAAAGCACATAAACAACGGCTTCCAAATGCCAAATAAAATCATTGCAAAAGATAGAAAGTAAAAAAAAAGAAAAACTTAAAATTTAATAATCACAACTATAGGACACAAGATTCTAAGAAAGAACAAATTATTTGTTTTCAAAGTATTTTCACAAATACTTGTGAAAACATGAAATTAAAAGTTACTTAATATTCCTAGAGGAGAGGGAAGTAGAATAATGGGCTTCCTAATGGAAATTTGTAACATCAACATGTTGCAAACAGATAACAATTGTTGTAATTAAATTTGGAATTTGTAATTACAAACATTTTATAATTCTTTCCTTATTCTTTCAAAAAAGGAAGTAGCAAAACCCATTTTGTTGTTTTTGTGTGTTGGTTGTATAAAATCAAGGGGTGGTTGTTGATGATGTGATATTAGTAGTATTGGCAAAAGTGATACTGAGTTTTATAAAGAAGAGAATTAAAACTATACATTAAATTTTATGTTATTTTTATAGATAATTGTTTTTATTCTTTTTTGTTTAAGAAATGGAACTATCCTAACACAACTTTAAAGATTATGAGAATTGTTTGGTAATGACTAAACAAAAAAATTATTTATTTTTAAGCTCCAGGAAAGTAAAATCAAACTAATCTAGTGAATACAGGCTCATGGACTTTCAAATAACAACAAGAAGGACATGAAGTATTTTAAATCCTTTTGTGTTCTTCTCACAAATAGTATATTTGCTACAATAAAATTAAATTATTATAAAGTTAATTAAAAATTATGACTACTAAACAGCCAACCAACATCATTTTAGATCTATATAAAATACTGCCAACAAAATGTCGGAAATGTCTCTCGAAAACAGGTAGTTTTTAATACAGAATAAAACAATTTGCAATAGAAAACAAAAAAGAGTAAAAAAACAAAAGCAATGAGGTAACATAAGAAAATATCTGTCACATCGAAAGACTTAAATGTAGAAAACTCTAAGAAAGTTGGGAAAATAGCTTTAAATATCCTTGAAGGGAAAATCTGACAAAATGAAAACATTTAAATATTTACATACAATTTCAAATATCAGATTATAATAACAACTTATGACAGTTGATGTAATTTTGTTAATATGAAAATATTACAGTGGCACAAATAAAAAAGAAAACATGCATATTACCATATTTGATATGAAAAGAATTTATAAAAATTGTTTTTCAAAAACACATATTTCATAATGATATTAGGATTAAACAAGTAAGAGCACTATATTCGGCTGTGCCGAATCTTTTATACCCACCACCAATTTTGTGTACATTTAAAGCACAATATTTATTATTTTGTTAATCATTATGGAATAATCTCTTTATAATAAAACATGTATCACTTTCTTTGTAGAGGGGAGTTAAATTTTAAGAGCCCATGTTGAAGGAGAACTACACCTAGACCTTAAATTTGTTTTCTGCATTTCATTTGACATTTCTCAATCTCAAACTTACTCAATTTGGCCCATAGAAAGATACGCAAATGAGCAACGCTTTAAAGTTATTAAGGTTTTTTATAAAAATGGGCTTTCAAATCAAAATGCACTTTTTGCACTTCGTAATTCTTTTGATCAACATAATCGTTCGAATTCGTCCACAATCGGAAGAATTAAAAAAAAATATTTAAATTTCTGCAAAACAGGTCTGCATAAAATGTTAGAAAATCTGTCAATGCCTTCTTAGTTCGTTGAATGGGAAACATTGCTGGTATTTGCTATAGTGTGGCAAAAGAGCAGTCAATCTCGACTCATCATAATACCCAACAATTGAGCATCAACATTGTCATTGAAAATTTGGCCCATCATATACAAGAGTGGCGCCAAGGATGTGGGGCCATTTGGCCTATATTTTGTTAAATACATAATTGAACCATACAAATATTATAATTACAAAAAGAGATAATAATAATTTCCTAAATAATTTGTGTTTTATTTAAATTCAACATCGGTCCTTAAAATTTAACCACCCTTTATAACTTCGATATTCTACTAAAATGCTTTTGCAAATGTAGTCTTTCAATGAAAGTGGGCGTTAAAGCAGGCGTGTCAATAAAGTTTCTGCTAATAAATACAACTTAAAAAGTTTCAATATAGTCCTTTATTTTCCCAAAAACTTTGTCAATAGAGAAATTACATTAATTTAAGATAAACCGTTATATGGGAGGTAGGCGTTAAAGTGGGCGTGTCACCTAAACTGTTTGGCACAACAATAACATTGAAAAGAAGGATATACGTAGCAAATTTGATCATCATACCTCTAATTTTGGCGGTTTTATGAGCTTTTAAATTTCGTTGACGGTAGATAACGTTAAAAGTGGGTGTTATAGTAGGCGTGTCAAAGTTGTTTTTGCTAATGAGTACAACCTAGATGTTTCAATATAGTCCTTTGTTATTCCAAAATCTTTATTAGTAGAGAAATTATAAGAATTTTGGGTAAAACGTTATATGGGAGGTGGGCGTAAAAGTGGGCGTGGAACATTGATTTTCCGTCACAAAAAAGCGTCTTATCAAAAAGCAAACTGTGCGAAATTTCAGAGTCGTACATCCAATTTTGTTGCTTTTATGACGTTTTTGTTTTTAAATATACCGAAAAATACACTGTGCGATATAAATTTTCGTACATTTTGATCGATAACTCCTCGCCTAATATATAGATTTAGATAATGTTCAAGGAAAAATATTGTTTTTACTCATGAAATGTATATTCGAAGTTTCATGATTCTACGTTAATGCGTTTGGACACAATTCAATTTTATTCGATGTTCGAAGGACACGGTTTTTTCGACCTACTCTTGCTTTTCGAGCTATAACTCTCTTCCTAATATTCCGATTTATCCCAAACAAACCTTGTCTATAAGAAAGATTCTGGCAAAATTTTAGCCCCCTAGCTTTTTCGGTGCGACCTTTATCGTGCTTTCAACAGACGGACAGACGGACGGACATAGCTAGATCGTCATCAAACCCTGATTCAAAATATATATACTTTATGGGGTGTAAAATAGATATTTCGATGTGTTACAAGCGGAATGACAAAATGAATATACCCCAACCATTTAATTCCAGAACGAAAATTGAGCAAAATATTAAACTGACATTAAGCAAACTAGACCTGAACTAAAACTGAACTAGAGTCCAACTGGAATTGAACTAAAAATCCCTAGATCTGAACTGCTGGTATTATGGTCGAATTTTCCTTTTCTTGTTAAAAAATTGCCTTAAAGCATAGAGAGCTAAAACTTAAGATAAATTAAAATATTTAGGAATAAAGTTCTTTAAATTCATAAAACATTTATAGCAGGTATAGGCAGTATGCTCCTTGCATATTTTGAATAAGCGATAGTGGTAGACATTCTTAGACATGTGCTACATCATATTGTGAATACTATTGTTGGATGGTCTATCAAGTCATCATGGACTCAACTTTCTTTACTAGACAAAGCTTATTCAGCATTTTTTACAAAACATTCGTTATGAAGTTTTTAAAATCAACTTTGCGAGGCCTTCTGATAGTTCTCTAAACACTAATGAAACGATATTTAAATATTTTTACAATGGCGCTGGTTTTGACAGGTACTTCAAAATGGCCACTGTCAATTTTTGACTCTGATTTTACAACGATTATTAGAGATAGCATTATGAAAAAGGGTGATTTTTTATGAATTAAGTTTTTCGTGCTGACGGCACTGCTTGGTAATTGTGTCCAAACTATATCTAGCATCTGGGGTTAAGAACAGCTACGTGCCGTTAAAGAATAACCGATGCATCCCGAAAAAACGACAGTTTGGTGTGGTTTATGGGCTGGTGGCATCATTGGTCCATTTTTCTTTAAAGACGGCCGTGGAAGAAACTTAACCGTCAATGGCGAACGATATTCATTCATGACACGCGACTTTTTTTTTCCCCAATTGACTGAGTTGGACTTGGCTGATATGTGGTTTCATCAAGACAGTGTCACATGCCACACAGTTCGTGTAACAATGGACATACTAAAAGATGAATTTGGTGAGCAGTTTATCTCTCGAAATGGCCCTGTGAGTTGCCCGGCAAGATCATGAGATTTGACTCCTCTTGACTATTTCTTGTGGGGTTATGTAAAGTCGTTGATCTATGTGGACAAGCCAAACACGATTGAAGCCTTAGAGTATAACATAACACGCGTTTTTCATGGAATATTTACAGGCCGAAATACTCAAAAAAGCGATGCAAAATCGGAACTTACGAATGGACCATTTGAACCGGTGCAGCATTTACATGAAGTGATTTTTAAAAAGTAAATGGCAAGGACCAATTTATCGATTCCAATAAGAATTTTCAATATATGATGCAAACTTTAGTATTTTATTAATCTACATTAACAAGTCTTATCCGCCCATATACTCGTAATAAGCAATAAAGTTGACTAAGTAAAGCGTTCACTTTCTTATTATTTTTCTATTGTATCGCAAAACATTTCTTATCGGATTCATCTGATCATATTTTGTAGAAATTGCAAAGCATCTCGCTCTCAGTCAATGTTTGTCCTATTAAATGGTTTATGTATTTAAAGAAATCATCGGGTTTACTGATTTTTATGAACCATGTTGTTGTTTATGTTATTGTTACTAGGATAGTGAGCCAAAACGGGTTAAAGCAAATTAAAATTGTAAAATTTACAGTTTTTCCATTTTAATTTTGGTAGTGAAGATAGTCTAAATAAAATTCTTATTAATGTGTAGTAAATTGGTTTGACCTTTTTTACTTTTTTTAATACAAAATTTAATAATTATTATATTCCATTTCACGTAGATATTGAAAGATAAAAGTTACAAAAACCATATGTATGTGCGAAGTTTAGAGATATTGATTCTGACGATATATATTTGCAAAAAAACATTACTATGTTAAACACAAGTAATAAAAGTAATTATTTTTTGCGTAGAAAGTTTAATTCATTTTATAAAAATATGATGACAGTTAGTCACTGAAATCTTGTGATTTAATTAAGTTAAAATAAATATATGGCCACAACAAATTTATGACCTCAATTTAATAATTAGTAAAAGTAATCGGAAATATACACCCACCCGTAAATATAATAATTACTGATGCAGAATTTAATGAAAAACAATAAAGATCTGAAGGCGCAACCATTACAGCTATTAGGCCGATATTATGTTCCACAACTAATGACATTGATCCTTTCATTTTCTATTAAATTAACATCAGATTATTTATCTTAAAAATAATACTACACCCAGAAAACAGAAAATTACATTCATTGCCAATCGAATGGTTCACTTCCTACAATCGAACTTTGCATTTGTGATTATATAAATTCTATTGCAACAATCATAATTTATTAGTGCTGACTACATATTTATATCCCACAACAAAATTCCGTTTCTAGTCATGACTTATTTCCAACATGAACATTAGGGAGACAACTTTTTTACAATTTTTTGAAATATCAAAATGGCCCTATCCAAGCAATGTAGTGAATAAAGAAATAATAAGAACTGCATCTTTAGATTTTCGATATCGCTAAAAAAGGTTTCGCGTCAAATGCAATTAAGTTTGGAATAAGTAAGTTCTAAAAAAATAAAAATAAAAATCTTAAATTAATTTAACTTAACAAAGATAGTTTTTAGATTGTGATTTTGATTATAATCATATAATTACATTTAGAAATGTAAACAGTTAAATAATTATTTAATAACAAATTTTGAAAAAATAAAAAATCTTGAAAAAATAAAAGGGCTTTCAGAAATCGGCTTCAACGTGGAACGTTTTGTTCCGAAATGACCTGAGGAAACATTTTTGGTTACAGCACAACATCGGCAATAGCGTGGAGATAGGGCCTTATTTTGGTTGTACCCCTAAGGAACATTACATATATTTCACTCTGTAAATTTGCAATTTTCGTTTGCTACCTTTTAACTCCTTTAAACCATACAAGACAATATGAAATTCTAGAATATTTAAAATTTTATGAATTTGATAAAAACTGTTTTCTTACTTATGTATGTCTTTATATCATGTCAATGTCAGATAGTTAACAAAATATATAACGAGAAATATTTTCATAAATTAAATTGTTTTTTAGATTATCCTTGCATGTGCCAACTTGTCTTTTCTCTTGTTAAATGATAAATACAAAAATAAATTCAGTCGCCACAAATGAAGAAAATATTTGTTCTATTTCATTACTATAACGAGCTTTTGTGCATATCTTTAAGAAATTTATCTTTAGGATAAATTTAACTAAATTAAATTTATAATTTTATTCATAATTACACAGTGCCTTAACTGATTCTCTCTACATGTTTTTGCAGATGATATTTAAAGGAGTTTAAATATATTCTAAACTTCTTTGCTTTTTTTAAAAGAAAGATATAAACAATGAAAGGGATGTTGTGTGCAAACAGTACTTTATATGCAAATGTAGACTTAAATTGTTACTAAGAAGACATTTTGTTTTAGAGGCAATTATGTGGGGAATAATAATTTATATTCCTATTTAATGCAAGGGTTGGTTGGTGGTAAAAGATAACTTTAAAATATCTTATAGGTTTTCATCCCAAATATTTATCATTTATATATATATGTTTCAATTGTTATATTTTACAATGAAATTTTGTATTTTTTAATATTTAAGTTATCATATCAACATAATATGCTTGTAATAAAATTTCCATTAATATTTATTTATAACAAAGTTTTAAAGTTATAAAAAATCCTCTATATTAAAATTAATAATAATTCTAGTAATACCATACAGAAAGAGAGCGAAATTTAAATGAAAGCAAAACCATAGTATTTTAATTAAAATACAATAATTTTATTAAAATCAAAACTTTTGGACAATAATACCAGTTTAAAACAATGTCACAAAAATATGAAAAAATACTGTTAAAAGTTGTGCAGTAAATGAATAAATACAATAACTTTTTTTAGCTGCCATTTGTTGTTGCAATATTTTAACAGTATTGTTTTAAAAAAGTTTTACAGTAAACAGAACACAGCCATAAAAAAATAATAAAAACAAATTTAGAATATGCCAGAGTTGTGAGAACACTTCCACGTAAAATAGAATTTTATTTCAGGTTTTTATAGGTTTCCTGTGTGTGTCACCGCAAAACGATTAACGACAATGGGTTCGTTACACACAGGCAGACAATAGGTCTGTATGATGTTGATTTCTTCTTTTTTTAGTAACTTTTTTTATAAACATTTTTTTATAGTAAATTTATTAATAATATTCTTTTTAAATAAAAATTTTTGAAAATTTTACTTGTATTGAAAATTATTTAAATACTTTCATTTCAGTAAATTTTTTAAAAATTTTCTTTTTTTAGTAAGATTTTAAAAAAATTTCTTTTTATAGTAAATTTTTAAAAAATTTTCTTTTTATAGCAAATTTTTTAAAAATATTCTTTTTATGATAAACTTTTAAAAAAATTTATTTTATAGTAAATTTTTAAAAAATTTTTTTTTTATAGTAAATTTTTTAAAAATATTCTTTTTATAGTAAATTTTTTAAAAATATTCTTTTTATGAAAACTTTTGAAAAATTTCGTTTTTAGAGTTAAATTTTAAAAAATTTTCTTTTTATAGTAAAATTTTTCAAAATTTTCTTTTTATAGCAAGATTTTTAAAAATATTCTTTTTATGATAAACTTTTGAAAAATTTCGTTTTTAGAGTTAAATTTTATAGTTAATTTTTAAAAAATTTTCTTTTTATGGTAAATTTTTAAAAAATTTCCTTTTTATAGTTAATTTTTAAAAAAATTTCTTTTTATAGTAAATTTTTAAAAGATTTTCTTTTTAAAGCAAATTTTTTAAAATATTCTTTTTATGATAAACTATTGAAAAATTTCCTTTTATAGTAAATTTTTAAAAAAATTTCTTTTTATAGTAAATTAAATTTTTAATTTTTAAATTTTCTTTTTAAAGTGAGTGTTTAAAAAATTTTCTTTTTATAGTAAATTTTTAAAAAATTTCCTTCTTATAGTTAATTTTAAAAAAAACGTCTTTTTAAAGTGAGTTTTTAAAAAATTTTCTTTTTATAGTAAATTTTTAAAAAATTTTCTTTTTATAGTGAATCTTTAAAAGATTTTCTTTTTATAGTAAATTTATAAAAAATTTTCTTTTTATAGTAAATTTATAAAAAATTTTCTTTTTATAGTAAATTTATAAAAAATTTTCTTTTAAAATTAATTTTTAAAACATATTCTTTTTATAGTAAATTTTCTTTTTATAGTAAATTTTTAAATAATTTTCTTTTTATAGTAAATTTTTTAAAAATTTTCTTTTTAATAAAATTTTGAAAAATATTATTTTTATAGAAAATTTTTGAAAACTTTTCTTTTTATAGTAAATTTAAAAAAAAAAAAATTCTTTTTGAGAAATTTTCTTTTATAGTAAATTTTTTAAAAATATTGCTTTTTTTAGGAAGTTGTTTTAAAATGTTCTTTTTATACCCGCCACCAAAAAAATGGTGGGGGTATATTCATTTTGTCATTCCGTTTGTAACACATCGAAATATCCATTTTAGACCCCATAAAGTATATATATTCTGAATCGGGGTTTGATTTGATGACGATCTAGCTATGTCCGTCCGTCTGTCCGTCTGTCCGTCTGTTGGAAGCACGATAGAAGTCGCACCGAAATAGCTAGGGGGCTCAAATTTTGCCAGAATCTTTCTTATAGACAAGGTTTGTTTGGTGTTGAAAATGGGCTATATCGGAATATTAGGAAGTGAGTTATAGCTCGGAATGCAAGAGTAGGTCGAAAAAACCGTGTCCTACGAACATCGAAGAAAATGGTATTGTGTCCAAACGGATTACCGGACAGTCATGAAACTTCGAATATATATTTCTCGAGTCAAAACAATGTTTCTCACCAAAACTTACCTAAATCTAATCATTAGGAAAGGAGTTATCGATCAAAATGTACGAAAATTTATACCGCACAGTGTATTTTTCGGTATATTTTAAAACAACAAAGCAACAAAATTTAATGTACGACTCTGAAATTTTGCACACTTTGCTTTTTGGTGAGACGCTTTTTTGTAACGGAAAATCAATGTGCCACGCCCACTTTTACGCCCACCTTCCATATAACGTTTTAACTAAAATTCATATAATTTCTCTATTAATAAAGATTTTGGAATAATAAAGGCCTATATTGAAACAACTCAGTTGTACTCATTCGCAGAAATAACTTTGACACGCCTACTATAACGCCCACTTTTAACGTTATCTACCGTTAATGAATTTAAAAGCTCATAAAGCCGCTAAAATTAGAGGTATGATGATAAGTTTTGCTATGTCTATCCCCCTAGGCAATTTCATTACTATGCCAAAAAATTAAGGTGCCACGCCCACTTTTACGCCCACCTCCCATACAACGTTTTACCTAAAATTCATATAATTTCTCTATTAATAAAGATTTTGGAATAATAAGGGTCTATATTGAAACACCTCAGTTGTACTCATTCGCAAAAACAACTTTGACACGCCTACTACAACGCCCACTTCTCACGTTATCTACCGTTAATGAAATTTAAAAGCTCATAAAACCGATAATATTAGAGATATGATGATAAAATTTGCTACGTATATCCTTCTAATCATTGTAATTGTTGTGCCAAAAAGTTTAGGTGACACACCCACTTTAACGCCTACCTCCTATATAACGGTTTATCTTAAATTCATGTAATTTCTCTATTAATAAAGTTTTTTTGAAAATAAAGGACTATATTGAAATATCTTAGTTGTATTTATTAGCAGAAACTTTATTGACATGCCTACTTTAACGCCCACTTTCATTGAAAAACAACATTTACAAAAGTATTTCAGTAGCATATCGAAGTTATAAGGGGTGGTTAAATTTTATGTTGAATTTAAATAAAACACAAATTATTTACGATATTATTATTATTTCTTTTTGTAATTATAATATTTGTATGGTTCAATAATGTATATAATAAAATATCGGCCGAATGCACCACCTCCCCCTCCCATCCTTGGCGACACTCCTCTATCTGATGGTCCGAATTTTCAATGACAATGTTGATGCTCAATTGTTGGGCATGATGATGAGGCGAGGTTGACTGCTCTTTTGCCACACTATCTCAAAAACCAGCAGTGGTTCCCATTCAACGAACGAAGAAGGCATTCACAGATTTTCTAACATTTTATACAGACCTGTTTTGCAAAAATTTTAATATTTTTTACAATTCTCCCGATTGTGGACGAATTTGAACGATTATGTTGATCAAAAGAATTACGAACTGCACAAAATGCATTTTGATTTAAACGCCCATTTTTATAAAAACCCTGAATAACTTTAAAGCGTTGCTCATTTGCATATCTTTCCACGGATCAAATTGAGTAAGTTTGAGATTGAGAAATGTCAAGTGAAATGCAGAAAACAAATTTAAAGACTAGGTGTAGTTCACCTTCAACATGGGCCCTAAAAAATTTAACCACACTCTACAAAGAAAGTGATACATATTTTATTATAAAGAGATTATTCTATAGCGATAAACAAAATAATAAATATTGTGCTTTAAATGTACACAAAATTGGTGGTGGGTATAAAAGATTCGGCACAGCCGAATATAGTGGTCTTACTTGTTATAGTACATTTTTGGAAAATTTCCTTTTTTCCTTATAAGTTTTTTTTATATTTTTTTTATAGTAAATTTCTAAAAAAAAATTTCTTTTTATAGTAAGGTTTTTAAAAACATTTTTTATAGTAAATTTTTGAAAAAAAATTTTTTTATTAAGTAAATATTTTAAAAACTTTCTTTATTAGCAAAGAAATTTTATCTATTTAAAATTTGTTTTAAATTCCAAACAATAATAAAAATATTTAAATGCTGAGTCATATAATTCACTTTCTTTTTATGGTTATCTATTTTATTTAATCTTTTGATTGCTAATATGGCTGATTATCTTTTTTTACAATTTCTTAACTTTACCTTATAAATATTAAATCTTTTTAAGACAATATAAAATAAATGGTAAGGTTTTTTACGTGTATGGATTTTATATATCAAATTCACCATATTGAATAGAAAATTGTTGGGGATAATATGAATTGTTTTTGTAGGGATTTTAAGGGTATGACAAATACAATTTAATAAGTAAAAGATTCGAATGACTCTAGTAAATATTAATATATTTGTATTGAAGAGATTCTTAGTACTTAGGTACTAGGAGAATGTATGAGTCAATTGTTAACAGTCATTCACTTACATAAAACCAAAGTGGTAAACAATTTATAAGAGAATTTGCACACCGTCATTCTAAAAATTACAATTGAGTCACATTAATGTGTTCACGGGCAAAAGGTTTTGTTTTTTATAAAAATGTAAACAATATATAACCTTTAAACCAGTTTTACCTTTTTAGTGTTAAATTTTGCATTTATTCAAAGACACCACAAAATTCTGTTATGAAAACATATGTTTCCATCCTTGTCACAATTCACAACTACATATTCACAAAAGTTATAAATAGTTTGTTGTTGATATTGTCTCGAATTTTTTCCTTAAGACTACTGGTGTTGAGAAAAGAAAAAAGAAATTAGCTGTTTCAACGATGGTATGCGCATCATATGCATTTTTTTCATCTGTGTAAAAGTGTTGAATAAATGGTGGCGCGTGTGTGTGTGTGCATTTTGTGGTTTTTCATGTAGGTGTGAGTGCGGTTAAAACAACATTACTTCAACTCATAAAAATCACATTTCACACAAAATTACTTTTAACAAGCTGTAATTTTGTTACATAAGTAAGGAAAATCTTGGCTAAGTTGCTGCTGTAATGCTGTTGTAAAGGAAAATAAAATGTTTGAATATTTGAAACATAAAGTGTTTTCAATATGCTTTGAGGTTTTTATGACTTTTAAAAGAAAGTTTTGTGTAAAATTTTCAGAACGTTTAACTGTGAAATACAGCCAAGGATGGATATAGATTTATTGCAACTAAAATATATACAAGACAAAATATGTGGTAAATAAATATAAAAAATTCTGAGTTAAAATAGATGTAAATGTTAAATTTCTATTGATTATATTGAATTTTGATTTGAATAATTAAAGGCAAACACAAAAGAAAACATTAAGTTAAACAATTGAGCTATTAGTTTTTAGATTTCTACAAATATCAGCACTTTCTTATTACAATTTTCTTATTGTATTTTTTCTCTCTTATTATCTGTCAAGGACTGTCATAGGACTAAGCTAATAATTATTGGAATAAAATCCCAATTGCCGTTAATACAAGTATAAAAAATTCTTAAAGACTTGAATTGATTTGATAAATATATCAAACTACACCGTTGGTTGAAATGTTGTTTGGGGACGTACAAGCGATATTTTTATTACTGACATTGATCATACGTACATATATCCCTTTCTCACACCAAAATAGTAGCGTTTTATTCATAGAGTTGTTAATTAACTTATAAATAAATAAGATTGTTTTTCAACTCAATATAAAATTTTATCTATCATATTTTTAAAAGTAATTTTTGTTGTTTTATGGATTTATAGATATATAAACTTGACAATTGTTTTCCTTATATAATTTATTTTATTGGATCCGTGATGATGATCTACGAAGTATTTAGGTCAAAATATTGCAATAGAAAAAATAAGGAAATTTAAAATATGTTCTTTAAAAATAAAAATAAAAAGTTTAATTTTTATGACCTAAAGCCAAACAAAAATCTTCTACAAAATATGTAAACAACAAACAAAAGAAAGATCAACAATACTTATTAAACAGAGGTTAAAAATTTTTCAGTTTAAAACACTTTTGAACTTTCGGTCATTTTGCCAACTATCAAGAGATGTATGTTTATTTTAAGGGATCCCAAATAAGAATAGCGTTGATCTCGATTTTTATAAACGAATTTTGTTAAGCGATGAAGCTCAATTTTGTTTAAATGAATACGTCAATAGAAAATCACTAGTCCGTACTTCTTTGAAAACGATGGTGATCAGAACGTTACACTCACTGTTAACTTTAACTGACTGTTTCTTTCATCAGTTGAATAACTTTGATATGCAAAAGCTGTCACTTCAACAATACGGCGCAAAATGTAACACAAATTGTGCCATATGTGTTTTATTAAAGGAAACGTTTGGTAACCGCATAATTTCATGTTGCAGACCCGTAAATTGGCCTTCTACATCATGCGACGTCGTAATCTACGCCTATGATTGACGTTATTGACCACACTGAAAACAATACTTGCAGTGTTATTATCGATATACTTCCACAAATGTTGAAAAAAGTCACTGAATATTATATCTCCAGATTGGGTCACGCCCGAGTCAGCCGTGGCGGTCACATGCTAGAAGTCATAATGCCAGAACTATTATTCCATTTCAAAGCCTATACAAAGACCATCTCTATAAAAAACACCCTTTGAAAATAAAATAAGTTGACTATCAAAGCAATAAAATACCAATCATTTTTAATATATGATCGATTTGTGCATTTCTTCCACTCTTAAGCTATTAAATAGTCTGACCTGTTTAAGATGCCTACACAACGTTTAAACAAAATCTTTATTCTCCATATCTGCAGTCACCTACTAACGAAAGAAAAATTTTATTGCATTCTTATAAAACTTTATTTAAAGCACATAAAAAACACTTTGCAAAATCCCTTTAACACAGCAACTTAATAAAAAAATAATAATAAAATGAATAAAGTCATACAATTCAAAATGTAAATCTCTTTTTTATGATCAAATGACTTTTAACTTATCAGTGGCTGTAACTGTAACAACGTCAAGAAAATCAAAGAAAACCACAGCTTTAAGTATAAAACTGCCACCAACAACTTTCAACTGCTACCACTACAACTTCTTAAAACAACGACAGTAAACAAATACTTGCGTAAGAGTATTGAATATTTCAATGACATTAAAACTGCTCAGCATTACTAAAAGAAATTCTTAAAAATAAGTTACAAAATGAAGAACTTTAAGGAATTCTCTATAGAAGGAAATTTAATAAAAAACTTTTCATTAAGAAAAAATTTTTTAGAAGTTAATTTTTAAAAATTTATTTGATATTTAAAAAAAATTAAACGATTGAATAAATAAGCAAATTTTTGAAATTTTTTTTTTAACACATAATTACTGTATTAACAAGATAACTTAAATTCAAATGTTCTAAAATAATAACATTAAAATAAAATATTACTGTTGTCAACGATCCTTTATAACTAAATGTAGATTTTGCAGATTTTGCTAAATTTTTAACAACAGATCTTTTCAACGGATATCGCAGGGGTGGTTTACAAATATTACAGATGGCTTAGCAGATTTTTAACCGATGACTGCTGTCTGACAGCACAAGAAAAATAACATTCACAGTCATATTAATTTTGGACAGTTTTTACTTAAAAGAAACAACCATTGTTAAAACTATTTTGAAATCCATTATGACATTATTTTACGTTAGGACACCTTGTGAATACAGTAAATGTATTAAAATTTATTCTAAAAAAAATACCTTATGTTTTAATAAATTTATTCATTGCAAATAAGTAGTTTTTAAACAATTTTTTTTAAATGTTAAAAAAAAAAAGATTGAATTGTTTTTTTATTTATTTATTTAATTATTTCAAAAAAAGATTGCCGCAAGCCCAAAGGGCCAAACTGGCTAGTCTACAAAACAATATGTATTAAAATTAATTAGTATTACACTAAAAATATAAACAATCTTAATTTAAAATATATGTAAATATCAAATAAATGGCGTAAGAGAATAATAACTAACACCAGCCTGAATTTTGCACACACAAAAGAAATAGTTTGACGATTAAACTGAGACTTATATTAGGCGAAAAATATAGCCAGTGAAATGGAACATATTAAACAAAATTTCAAAATAATAATAAACTTGTATTAAGTATAACATTATCGAAGATAATGAATAGCAACATATGATTCAGACAAGAATATGCCATTTTACGAAATTATATATGTAAATATTAGATGAGACAAAGAAAAATATATTTTAAGGGAAAAAAAATATTATATAATAAATATTATAAATATTATTATTAAATATTATTATATTAATTTAAAGTAGATGTATTCAAATTGGATAAAATAATTTCAATAAATCCTCTTAAAGAATGAGAAAATCTACGCTCATTATAAGGTATTATAGTATTTCACAGTCTACAAATCTTTAAATGATAAGATCGTACCATAATCGAAGAAAGATATCTCGGACAAAGTAATGAATATGTTCTGTTGGACTTTCCAAATCTAAATCTGTTTAAGAGATAACTAGGGTTTCCATTTTTAATGATTTTATAGAAAAACATAATTTGTCTTAACTGAAGATATTGTTCAAAATTACAACCAAGTAATTCCACACAGTACTCTGAAACATGGTCCCATAGACGAAGTCCAAAAATATAATGGATTACCCTATTAAAACAAACTTTGAGTCTATGTATATTCATATTTGATGTGCAGGAATAAACTTCAATACCATAAATAATTAACGGTAGACATAACGATAATGCAACACGACGTCTAATAACTAGGGGTAAGTAGCCTTTTACTACTTTAGGTTAGGTTACTTACTATTATTATATAATCTTCGCAATGTCCAAGATATCCTCGCAATCACAAAATTAACATGACCATTATATATCAATTTATTATCCTAGATTATACCAAGCGTCTTATATTGTGTAAACGTAAATCTTAAAAATGAAAAAATGTACTTATTTATTTCCTAGCTAATTAAAAATTTCCATAGAAACAAATTTGTGAAAATTTCTTGCAAGCAATAATTTTTGAAAATCTTTCATATACTTATATATTTTTTAAAATGTAAACTTATTAATTTATTTTTATATTCAGATTTAAAACCGGTAAAAAAATATTATGAAATTTATTCGGATAATAATTTTCTTGAAATTTTAATAAATAAAAATGCTATATAAAAAAGTGGTTAACATTTTCTAATAAGGATACCTATTGACCATTTCCTATCAAAGAAAATTTATTGAGAATTTCTTATAAAGAAAAAAAAAAGAAAGAAACTTGTTTCAAAATAATTGTCAAAAATGTTTATAACAAGAGCAAATTATTTTCTATAAAATAATATTTATGAAAAAATAAATAATTTGATTTTTTGTCATTAATAAAAAAAAACTTTCAACATTTTCTATAACAAATTAATAAATTTATTGAAAATTTTTTATGTAAAATTTTTTTTTCAATAAATGTATCTAATACATTTTGCAAAAAAAAACTTTCTATTAAAATATTGCGAAAAGTTTTTCTAAAAAAAATATTTTTTTTTTGAATATTCGTAATTCAAAAGTTCCAAAAAAATATTAAAATCATTTTTTTATTCGAATATAGAAAATAGGCAAAAAAAAACTAAAGGCTTCATATAAAAACTGCAAGGTCATGTGCGTAAACATGTAAAATTCAGCGAAATCTTTAAGAAGATTTTTTTTCATTTTTCAGTCTGCAACAAATGAACTCTTTCACAAATTTCCACTTGCATACATTTATTCATTCAATACTTCTTACTCTATTTTTCTGTGTATATTATTCCGTATTAGTATTTGTAAAAGAAATGTTGATTAAATAAATTTAATAAATAAAGTAATAAGAAATTTTTTTGATTTTTATTTATCAAGCACGTTTGTTTCTCCAAATTGGTTTATTAAATGATCGACTAAAGATATTGTTGAACAAAAATATATCACGGTATTGCGTTAGCATTTCGTGAACTTGGATCATAAAGCATATGTCAATGTAGTAGGGATGAATATATTTCTTCGAAACTTATTGAATTTTTAGGCATTAACAGCAAAGAGATCTTTAAGCAGACCACAAAAATTATTTTCTTAGCCCTCCCCGATTTTTCTGAAATTTATGTTGCTGTTATAATTACTGAGAAAATGACAAGCTATTAAGCATTTTCAAACAACTAATAGAAGCTAAAGTGCTACCTATATTAAGTTGACAGCTTTAAATCCAATAATTCTAATTAATCAAGTATATATAAAACAGGACGTATGTATGTCCCGTATGGACTCCAAAACTGCTGGACCGATTTTGATGAAATTTTCATAGAATCTGCAGAATTTGTAGGCGGGTGACACTTTGAAGTCTGATTTTTGATTTTCGTTCTGCAGGCGGAGGACGTGGCAAAATCCAGTTCTCACATTGCACCACCACTAACACATACATATATTTATTTTGTTGTCACGTTTTTCAAACTTTTCAATAGGTTATGTAGTTCCGAAGATATTTACAAAAAATCTATATTAATAATAATCCAATGTCAAAATTTTAAAACTTTTGAAATGTTGCTATTAAAAATTTAAGTTTTCGGTTTATTTGCAAAAAATATCTACAGCTCAATGAGCAAATTTAATTGAAACTGCCCGGCAAATTAATCAAATACAAATCGATCCATACAGTAATGGATGGATGAAGAACAAGCCGTCAATAATCCCAATGAGTTTTTGAGTTCATTGCAACCACATTGAATGCCACCGCATGTACTTACAATAAAGGTTTGATTACCGGTAATTCCTTTTCACAACCGGTAATACTTATTCACAACTCAAACGCACCAAAGTTATGCAACGGAACCAGATTGACCATGAAAAAATGGTTCACCAAATTTAATCGAAGCAACAATCATCGGTGGCAGATTCAAAGGCGAAGACGTACTTATTCCACGAATTCCAATAATGTCCAACAATTTATCATTCCAATTCAAGCGGCTCCAATTCCCTTTGCGTCTTGCCTTTGCTATTACCATCCACAAAGCATAAACCCAATTCATGTTTTTCACACGGCCAGTTGTAGGTGGCTTACTCCCGAGTTGGCACGCCAAAACAATTGATATCTACGTTTTTACACCAAATAAAAAAACAAAAACCATTGTCTCTCCGCTGGCCTTAAGATGAAGTAATAAATAAATAAAATTTCCAATTTGCCTTAAATACATGTATTTCTGTTTTAATTGAGCCCGTACCATTTGTAAGTTATTCTGTAAAAAAAACTTTTTTATTCCTCAACAAATAATCTAGAATTTTTGGAACTTTTTTCAAGAGATCCATTGTTTTTCTTGATGTTTGGCAAGTGCTATCATCCTGTTCAAGACACATATGATCTAAGTCTAAATCATATATTTTTCAACGCAAAAAGCTTCTGATTATGTCACGATTTCTGTAGTCATTTAAAAACTTTAAACACTTTAAATTTGAAAAAATATTCTTACCAATCGGGTTTGAAATACATTTTAAAATTTTATTTTATTTAAACAAATTAATTTATGAAAAAAGAATAAAATCAATAAATAAATATATATTTAAATATATTTTTCAACACTAGCCGAGTAGAATACATTCTCGAAACCAGTTAGCGTTTTATTGTCAGCACTTAGAGTGGTGATTAAACGTTGAACTATTCTTTACTTTAGCGCAAGTATTATTTAATAAAGCTCTGCCAAATTTCGACAACATTTTTTGTTAAATTTTATTACCCATATACTTCTGCCTTCAAGCTTACAAAATGAGGTGTTGTTAGACCTCAAGCATAGAAAATGCAATAAGTGAAAGTGACAAACAACTTTTCATAAATTTTTGACGGAGTGATTGGGCTTAATTTTTTTTAGATGAGAAAGAAGTCGCAGTGACCGTGAGTGAGGTTCGTTACAGGAGTTTTTTTGACCTTAACTGAATGTCATTGATCTGGATGACTTGAGGTTTAAGTAGGACGACACTACCTACTGTTTAATCAATCAACTCACATATTGCAACAATGTTTTCCAGTATAAATTATGTCAAAAAAATCTGATATCATTTAGCCACCAAGATCAAGTAACTTAACGCCGTGCGATTTCTTTCATTAGAGTTTTAAAAATTTCTGTTTTAATGCGAATAAATCAGTAACGATTTCTCAATTCAAATTCTAGATCCAACGCCTCATCGCTGACATACATAAACATTTCTGTGAAAAAGTTATGCAAAATTTCTAGAGAAGACTAATAGGCTGTCGTTAGAGCTGTGGGAACTATTTGATTAATTTTTTATTTTATACTAAATACGACCATATCTTCTTTATAATTCAATAAAATTCAGAACTATTTAAAAAAATACATGTTTTTATATTAAAACAAAAGTTTGCATTTTTACTAAGACAAATTTAACATCATTATTTCAAATTTGGCCAAAATTCTTTCTTCTCAACTGATTAATCTGTTTTAAATAACAACCGGAATGACAAACTTGTGTGGCCTTTTAAAATCCTGCACAAAATTAAAAAAAAAGAAAATTTTTTTTCCTTTCTGACGGTGTGCAATAAAACCACTTAATTCAACAACTTTAGTAGTGGCGGCTTAACAATCCAGCGGAAACCATTTACTGTTGTATGCAGCTCACAAAGTGAAAAAATATGGAAATGAAATAAACTAAAATATACAACAACAACTTTGAGTACAACAATAAGTGACAAAAATATTTGTGTCTTGTTTAGTTAATTCAATTTGTGTAGATGCACTTTTCAACACTTGAAAAAAACTTCTTAACTTCTTTAATTTATTTTTTTTAAATACAATACAATACAATACAAAAAGAGAAAAAGGCTTAAACCAAAGCTGAAAAGTTTTACAAAACGAGGGTTGAGTTATTTCATCAAATTTACTTTACTTAATCAGTTCATCCACATATATGTATAATAGCATACAACTTTAATAACACACTTACACTAAACTAAGGACATTTAATTGTCAGACCACCCTCTCGTCTAAAAATAAAAACACATGAAACCACTGTTTTATAGGATAGAAATTTTTTAACATTTCTTTAACCACTTTATAGTTGCTCTTCTGGCTTTTGTGTACAAAACATTAGTTGTAAGTGTGTATGTTAAAATATTTAAATAAGACACTCGTTTCTTCATAAAGACGAGACAAAGTTTCAACACCTCAATGTTAAAAGTTTCATAAAGACCTAAATACGATGAGAAAAGGACACAAATTAATGTTTTTTGAGGAAAAAAAACCTCTAAAAGTAGATGTATCATTTTGTGTAGCAATTGAGTTTATTTTTAATTTTTCCTTTTAATTTTTCTGTTTGTGTCATTCACAAAGTGCACTTGAGACTAATGAAAACGGTGCATAATAAAATGATGTCACTGGCTGGCCGAATGATCTCCTTTATACACTTCTGCAGTACTGAAACTAACAATATAGACATTATGCCCTTTGTGATGAATAAAAAAAGTCTTTTAAATTTTGCTAGCATAAGAGCAGTAACTACAGTTGTAATAAATGTTGGGAGATATGAAGAAAAATTTTTTTTAGCATGAGAACGTCTTTAAAATATCTATTGTAAGAGTTTTTAATTTTATTTATTTTATTTAAAGTTAAAGTTTTCATGTTTTGCTGTCACGTTTATTTAAGTCTTTGATCTACCTTATATAGCATGTGAGCAATGCCAATTTGACCTTAAATTCTAAACCAGTTGCGTCTAGTCACGAATATTTCCTACGCCGAGATAGAGGTTTAAACTCCGATTGTACTACTGAAATCTACTGTGCAATTTTTTAGCTCCTTTTAAATGCATATTAATTCTTTCAAAATCGAAACTGTCAACAGATACTTCTCTTTTATATGAAAAATATTGCGGTAATAATTTTAGAATTTGTAATATTTACGCTGCCGATCGTAGGAATGGTATTCTTTTTTGTATCAGTGACCCCTAAAATAAAATATTACTCCCCTCGATACAAAAGCATTAATATAAAAAGTGATATAAATAAATAAATAAATAAATGAAAAACTGTAAGAAGGCGAACGCTTCATTTGAAAAAAAATTAAGGTAACCATGCGAAAACTTTATTTATTTAATGGTGTAGGTCATACTTAACATGTATATATTTTGCCAATCCCGATGGAAGATGGTATTGATTTTCAATAAAATATTTAACTTTAAATAAAGCCTACTTCTTCAAGTGATTATCGTTATAAAAAATATCAGTATCAAGCTTTTATTCAACTTGAATTTGTTTGTTGTATAACAACAACCATAAATATTGGTGTATAAAAATGCCTGTTGAAGATGAAACTATCAAGTGAAACTCCAGCCATAAATGATTATAATCATTAAAAGCTTAAGGAGAAAAATGAAAGAAAACTGAATAAATATTCATTCATTTTGTCAGTCATTAACTCGCACACTCATTTATTCTTTCATTCCTTCATTCATTCACTCAGTCATTTATTTCTTTCTTTCTTTCTCCCGCTCCTCATTTATTCATTTTATTTGCATTGAAGTGTATAATGTTTCTAGTGGCAGATACGTTACTGTATTAGTAGATGGTATTCCTTCTTGTTGCTTTTAACTGCTGGTGTTATTAAAAGAGTTTGGAGGCAATGAATTTGAAAGTAGGGACCTTTTTTATTTTCCTTTTTGTTTTTGCCACTTCTGCTATGGCTTGTGTTTGGCATTGACTGTACACTATATTAAAAAAAAACAAATTTACTTCATAACTTTGAAAGAGATGCTGCTGTTGCTGGGGCTGATTTTCTCCCAACTATTGCTTTTTAGCTGTATAAAAAACTTTTCTCATTAAACTTAATTATTGTCATGCATTAAAAAGTGCGTGAAAATTTATGCCACCGAAGAAGACTTGTCACATTTGCATTTCGAACAAATTTTCTAACAGCCATTATCAACAACAAAATGATGAAAGAAGAGAACGAATGACTACAGCAACCAGGCTTAAGTCAAACGAAGGAATAATTTAAATTTATATTTTCACAACAAATCAAAGGCGACTGGTAGTTGACCTACAAACGTACATACATTTTAGAGAAAGGCAAATAATATTAAATTAATTTTAATTATTTAAAAACCTCTGCAAATAAAACGCCTTATTTATTGCTATTGTTAAACAGACTGACATATTTAGCCAACCCAAAATTTAAGAAATTAAATTTCCATTAAATGGCAACCCATGAGTGGTCGCAGATACAAATATTGCTACTGCGCTCTAATAAAACAGACCACTTTAAAAATTTACACTGAAATGTATCGTTATATACTTACGACTTTAGCATGAAACTCGGGATGTTTCCTTCATTACAATCTTTCCGCTAATGCCAACTATAGGATTGGTTTTCTAAAAAAGTATAGAAATTCATGAGATTTCTATTAAACTTTGCTTTAGATATCAACTTGGAAATAAAACGAATAGATTTAGTTTATGGAAATTGTTTATGAGCTGGCCATAAAAATGCGAACAGAAAATATTATAATTTATTTGAAATGATGACAGGCAATCAACTTGTAAATTATCCAAATGACAGTTAGACAAGTTTTAAATAAAATTAAATATTTTTGCCTTTTACACTTGAAAACAGGAATGGAACAGAAATTATTTTTACGATGAGCGTTTGTCTTGAATAAGTTAAATGAAAATTTAACAAATTAAATAAAACTAAAAAAGTTATAAAATGATTAAAAAGTATTAACGTGCAACAAAACTCAATATTGAATAAAATGGTTTCGACAAACGTATACGAGTGTAATGTCCTCATATTCATTTTATTTAAATGTAATATTAAAGTAATGAGCACTGGCTTTATACAGCTCCTTTTTTAAGTCAATTTTATATTCATAAAAATTTTATGTTTATGCTGTTGATACATTTTCTTTAGATTTTTACTTGTAATAAATTTTAATAGTATTTCAGTGCTGCTTAACTCTTTTCAGAGCTTATTTAATTCCATAACAACAATTAAGAGATAATACGTATGAAAATAAAAGGCATAAAATTACCTATAGAAGGCTGCAGTCACCTGAATCATTAAATTAAACTTAAGCAAACAAAAAAATAATAACTTTTTGGTTTTATATATATTTTTTTTATTAATAACACCTGGGGAATTACTAATAAAAATAATTAAACAAATAACCAGAATCATGTATTACTTAAATCAGCGATTAATTATTGTGCACAAAGGGCATATTGTCGACATGCTTATGACAGAATTTTTTCCTCTGAAGCAGAGATTCGTTGCTTAATTTATTTACACCACCAACATGGCATAGTAAGAGATTTGCCTCAAACCGAGAAACTGAAGAAAATATTGGACCTGTCTGTAGAACAGAGGTTTTACAAAACAACAGAATCATATACCACAAGGTGTTGCGCTTAGCTAGGACTGGCTCGTATATCACTATGGCGTATTTGAAAAATAGTTTGCTAATATTTCCATATAACGTGCAATTTATTTAAGAATTAATACCTGCAGATTAATTCAGTGTTACAATTTTGCACAAAAAAATTTCAACATGTGGCCAGAAATGAAATCAAGTTTATTAAAAATCTTTTTGTTTTTGATTGTAATGATTTCGAAGATAAGCAGAACCGTAGGTGTTGGGTCTCTGATAATCCAACAGCCATTCATTAATTCCAATGACATTCCATTTGATGTACAGTAAATCATTGGGCCTTACTGCCTCAAAAATTAATATCAAAGTGTTGTAATGATTTTTTAAATTATGCTCTCGAAAACACACATGAGATGTGGTTTCAGAACCGCCCCCGCTACTCAAGATATAATGGTCTCAAAATGTCCATGTTTATCAGCACTGAACTGTTTTTTTAAGAGCTGTTTGAAGGAGCCAGTATTTTTGTTTGGACAAGTCCTTGACATACCTTGACTTTATGGTCAGCATTATTGCAGAAACTTAAATACTACAGCCACAGCCATTATTGCGAAGCTAAAATTGGGGGTTATTTAAGTGACATTACTTTTTATACTTAAAAAGACTAAAACAATTTCCGATTTGTATATTAAAATAATCTGAAAAAAAAATATCAACAAAAAATGTTGTTTGTTATACCCTTCACCTGTGGTGCACAAGGGTATATATAGCTTTGTCATTCCATTTTTAATTTCTGCCATTTTCATTTCCGACCCCATAAAGCATAAATTTTCTGAAAGCTTATAAATAGAGGAGTCGATTAAGCCCTGACCTGCACGTCTGCCCGTGTGTTGGTTGAAATCAACTTTTAAAACCAATTATATGTTTCTCAGATCTGTATATGGTATCAATCTTTTGGAAATGTCCAGGAATGAATCGCTATTGAAATTCAGCACAATCGCCCGAAAAATTTCTGAGATATGAGCAAAAAACCACGACCACCTCGTTTTTTCACAATTACAACAACATACATATATAATGGTTAGAGTAAACGTGGCATCGAATCACAGCTGAGCCAAAAAAATTTTTTTTTTATTTTATCTATTATTTATATTTTTATTATTTTTTTTTTATAAATTTTTTTTTAATTTTTTTAACAAATTTTTAAAAAATTTTTTCTAATTTTTTTTAAATATTTTTATTGTTTTTTTTTTTGTTTTAATATTTTTTATTTTTATTTTTTTTTTTGTAATTTTTTTTAGAAACATACATACGTGAACTCAATTTATAATTATACAATTGTATGTTTTTTATATGTATGTTGTTTACATGTGTTTACGTATTTTATACGAGATGAATGGTGATACAAACAATTGTTATTGCATGACTACACGTTCTGAAGGGTATACAAGATTCGGCAAGGCTGAATATAGCACTGTTACTTGTTTGTTGTTGGGTTTAAGCTAGTCTATATGCATTTTACTGGTTCTTATGCCAGATCAGTAGACCTTTGAACCTTTAACCATATGTTAGCTAAATATAGAGGGATTAGAAAAATAAAATAAATAAAAATTTTAGGTTGGGTTTATGAAGAGTTTTAATTTTTGATTCTTGATTGATTTAAAATTCTCATATTGTTTATGAAAATTTTAAATAAAGCTTGTAACAATTTTAAACTTTTTCATAAATTTTGTGGTTTAAAATCCACTGATTATCTGGCATAAGCACCAGTGAAATGCATATAGATCAGCTTAAACCCAACAACCAATAAACAATGTTTTGAAATTTATTGGGAGACTTTCTTAAATAATTATAACATTTTTTATGTTATTAATAAAAAAGTTATTAAGTTTTGAAGCCCCATAGTAATTAATGGCCCACCCCATATAATAAAAAATTTCGCATAAAATACAATTTATTATTTATTTATCTATTTATTTGAGTCTATGGATTCTAAACCCTTACAGGCTATAAAGCAGTACATATTTTTAATTTAATATTAAATTAATATTAGTTATTCAAAATCAAAATTATTTTATGTTTAACAATATAAAACTTAATGAAAAATCTACATGTTGAGAAAATTTATAGAACTCGGTATAAATCCCTAAAAAAAAATCGAGTTGGCATAATTCGTGCTTTAAACTTTATTTAAAACTGATAGCGAACAAAAATGACGTGTAGAACGAGATCGTACATTAAAACAGATATTCGCTATTAAGAAATCATATACATCCTTTTATTACACTAAGAATAAACGTAACATTTAGCATTGTTCTTCAACTTTTTAAAGATGGCAACTTCACCAGTGTAACTCTACTAGTATTGCATTGCCTCTTCATGTTTTCAGATTAGAACTAAACTAAAAACTAAAAAATCTGACCAATTTTATGATATGAATATGTATGAATGTTTTCGAAATCAACGATTACTATTTCATTACTCAAACATGATCTAGAACCAGACTGAAGCTGTACTTCAAAGATCAAAATAAAGCCGAAACTTGAAGAACCTAAAAGTGAGCTACATTTTGGCAAAATCTAGTATTTATATCACAAAGTACTTAAGACATACACATAAAATATATTTAAAATTTATGTACTCACACTTATCTTTTATGCTTTATTTAACTCATCCTTCTTGTTCCTCTTATTTCTAACACTTTCAGCATAACCGTAAAATACACAAAAATGCAATCAAACTTAGTAAACAAATTTCAACTTAACATTAATTATTATCTTTGTCAACGATGAAATCATCGTCATCAATTCAAAACTTCGATTTTGTTTATCAAGGTACAATCACATTAGCAGCAAACAAATGTGTACAGACATTCTTCTCTTAATCAATATTTGTTATTCCCTTATATTTTCCCATACGTCGGATTATAAAAAAAATTTGACGACTGTATGTGTGTTTCCATTTAAATCCAATGTCAGGAATTGAGTAGAGTAACGTTATTTATTGAAAATGTGTCATTATCAATTTGATAAAACAGCATGAAATGGTGAAATTATAAACCCAATGGCAGAAGTATATTAAAAATTTGTTACTAAAGATATAAAAAAAGAATATGCTGCACAAAATCTGGATTTATGCAAAAAGTTATAAAATCTAAAAAAAAGACAGAAATATTTATATATAAAATTTTAAGTTGAAGGCATTTAATTTATTATCAAATCCTTGTAAATGTGACAGGATACTTCAGTAACTTTAGCGGATTAAATTATTTCTTGCATTATTTCTTGTTTTAAATAATATTGCTCGTAGAACACCTATACACATAAAAAACTTTTACATTTTTCATATTTGTCTTGGTTGAAATACATAAAAACTTCTTTAAAATAATGATATACTTCGGACGCTATACCACCAACATCTGCAAGATAATTAGTTGAAGGTACTTAAAGAAATATGTTGTTCAGTAAGACCAAGTTATTATAATTTTTTTACTGGAAGCTGACGTGCATATTTTGTACTGGCCATTCTTTATATGGTAATGTAGATTATACACGTATTAATATTTATCCTATGTACGAGTACATATATGCTTTAAATAAATATGAAAAAGTACGGAGCTAAACGTAGAAGAATAGATCAAAAAGGTTTTTAAAACAATCAAAACTTATAATTCTAGATACATAAAACGCTTAATTGATCAAGTTTTTCACAACTATTTTACTAAACTGTAACGATCAGTTGTTTTGTGTGTAGTAAGTGATCGGTTAAAAAGATTTAATGGGTAAGAAATAAAAGCTAGTCTTTAATCGTCAGATGATTTTTTTTTCTGCACCAATTTTAAACTTCAGCTTAACAAATTTCACAAATGAAATTCCGATTACTTAAAATGTCAAACTTCGTATATATGTAACTATTTTACATATTTTGTCATTTTATTTTCCCGCCATCAATATGATGATGACACACAATTTTCAGTATTAATGACAGCGCTACATTTCAAAATTTAACAAGTCTCAATTATGAATGCAACGAATTGTAAGAAACACTATTTTTAAAAACTTAATAACAATAAAATTTTCGTTTTCCTGAAGGCGCTTGAAAAAACACAAACAAACTGAATCGTTATTTAAATAATTAATTACAAAAAAGTAATGATGTTAAATACACATTTAAACTCACATAGTTTCCATTCGGTTAGAATTATATCCTCCTAGAAATCTAATCAATATTATATCCATCTATTTTAAAATACTTCTATGCCTGTACTTTTCATTAAACATAACTCCAACTTCATGTTCTTTATGTAACCAACACTAATGTAATTCTGTTTTATTTGTGTCATTTATTCTTAAGTGACATATTTATAAACCGCATTTTATTTACTTCTTGTCACATGCCTTGTTATTTGTAGGGATATTTTGTTGCACTACAACTACAAAAAATGTTACAAATATTAAAATCAGCAATATCAGTTTGATGTATGTAAATAAACTGTTGACAGTTTTAAAGGATTCCGTTAAATGATGTATGGTAGTTGAAAAAATCAAAAACAACAACAACAAAAAAACTGAATTATTTTATATGCAGAAAATTGTTTTCACATCATTTAAGTTGGTTAGGATATTCAAAATTGTGTTCTGATTGAAATTGATTTTATTAATATAAAATATGTTTATAAAATCTCCTTGATATGTTTGTGGTAAATTATGAGAGAGTATGATTGATACTGGTATTAATATTGCTCATACGTACTGATATTTTTATTCAAAAATTTCAATGCAAAATTGTTTAAATAAGTATTTTTGTTAATTTGTGTGGACAATTCTGAAGGGGAAGAAATAAAAATTAAATAAATTTTAATTTTTATTTATTTGTTTACTAAGGCGGCAGCATTACTAAGAACAATAAATTCGTCTTACGAATTTAGCGGGGAATAACACCTGCCAATAGATATTATTTTGTGCTTAGTAGTAGGGTGAACGATTATTCGACTTTTTTAACAAACCGGTTTTCAAATAGTTTGAAATTTAGAATTAAACAAAAATCGGTTGCTATTTTGAAAATTGAGAAAAAACCGGTTCGAATATATAAAATATCATATTTAAAGAAAAAATTAAAAAAATATTGTAAAAAAAGATTATAATAAAAATTATATCTAAATATGAAATTTTAACAGTTTTTATACGTTTGGCTACACAATTACGCAATAAGTGACATAAAGGCAGTTGACTAATTTGGTATTAATTAGTTGAATTTAAGGACAAAACGTACTCTAGTAAAAAAAATAAATACATAAATAAATAAGACTTCTTATAAGGCTACTATAAATTTTTGTATCTCCCTCTGACATGCTTTTAATGTTAAATATATCTTTTAAACTAATATGAACTAATGTATTTTGCTGGAAATGATTTCTCTAATTTGAAATACATTTTAAAGGCTACGGAGAAAATCTTTAAAATTTCATTTTAAAGATTCTTTCTTATACCCCTGCCAGATAAAAATATAGGCATAAACTAGTTTGTTTGATGGTTTAATTAAAATTTAAGTTGACAGACCCTCAATGCCATTAATTAAAATTAGGATCTGGAAGGAGAGATTATTGGTTTTTCTTTATTGTAACTACACTTTTTAGCTAAAAGAGATCGATCAGCTAAGTTTATGCTTCAATTACCTTTAACTTTTAACGTTACGTTTATATCCTATACAAAAACTAATATTTAAGCTCAGGTATTTTTTTTATTTTACATTTGTTTTTTTAAGCAACAAATAAATTTCTTACAATAATATGGAAGAATATTTAATAGTTTTTATTTTCTGATTTTTAAAAAATGTTCGCATACTAATAATACTATGGTACGATTGGTTACAAAATTATTAAAATAAACTTAAAAAAATAAAAAACCGGTTTTTTCGGATGAAAAGCTGAAAGAGGAAAAAAACCGGATTTTCCACCGGTTGTAAAACCGAGTCGATCACCCTACTTAGTAGCCAATTGAGAAGTAAAACCCGCTATCGACGAACGAAAATAATGTTGTAACAGTCGTTCAACTTATCCGTTTAACTTTATGGAGTTGTGACGCCTTAATGTAGAAATAAAGAAAATAATATAATAAGAATAGAAATATTTAGAAAAGAAAACAAAGAGAGCAGACCAGTCCAAAGTCTCTGGTGGGAATCGAACCCGCAACCCCCTAACTATCAGACCAGCACACTACTGACTAGTCCACTGATGTACCCTTAGAGTTAAGACATGAATAATTAAAATGTGAAACGCATCACTGTTGTTAGTGTTTGAGTGAAAAATTCTCGGTATATCGCCCTTAACGTGTTGAAAATGGATTCAGAATTAAAACGAATCATAAACTGAATCAGCTTTACGTTGACATTGATGCACTCAAGCGTATCAAGATACAATGATTACGTTGACTTGGAAATGAGGTCGTCATTAAAACAGCTTGTTGAATTTTCTAAATACTTCTTCTTCTTCTTCTTCTTGTCTTAATTGGATGAATTTGAAACCAATGGTGTCTATTCTCAAGAGTATGGCCGTAAATCCACACAGCTTACGCCTCATTTGACATTTTTCACAACTTGTTCAGAAGGCGTGGTAATCTCTTATGTATATTACAAAAACTGGCTACCCAAAACGTGTGATTTGATTTTGTTTGACTTTTTCTTGTATGATTTTCTAACGTCGCACATTAATGAGAATAAACCACAAGCTGAAATTTCCTTCAAAGCCAACGGGTAATAATTACGTAAATAATACGACAGGGTGATAAAAAATACATTTAAATAAAGAACCGATGTGTCTTTTAAAATACGCACAAATAAAATATGTCAATGGTATATCACTCATACTTTGCTTTAGTTTTTAAAATATAAGAAGTACTTAGTGGAAACCCCTTTCATTTTTGTATCTTAATAAGTCGCTTTGAGTGAAAGTCATTATCAAACTATAAATACAAACTCCATACAAATCATAAATATTTTAAATACTTAAAGAAATTAAATAATAGATAATTGTGTTAGAACTCATAAAATATTTATTTTATACGCTTAATGTATCGTTAAATGCCATACGATTGATTTTTGCCCAGCCCAATAAAAATCTAACAAGCTATATCGATAGATACTGGCCAACCTTAACATAAAACTTTGTAAAAATTTTGTTAAACATGAAAATTCAAGTTAAATTAATGACCTTAAAAGACTAAAAGAAATATATGAGCGATTAAAACCCAGTAAGAAAGTATTTATTTTCTCATATTTCTTTAAAAAAAAACCAGCTATAGAAAAAAACTATTATTTCCTTTAAGTAATAAATATCTTTGTTTAAGAATAGGAGCCAGAAAACCCACAGCACCTGCTTTCAATTCTACCAAACAGAACAGCAAATAGTAACAAGTATAAGTATGTGTGTACCCATGTACGTATGTACACAAACCATTAATATTTTCTTTGTTTTTATAAAAAAATTTTAATTTACCCTCCACCTTAGCCATCGTTCAAATGTGTTGCCAACCACAACATAAATAAGCTTAATACCACGAGCCAACAACGAGGTTTGCTTTTGCGTTGTACCCTACCGCCATTATAAAGATCCGTATATTCTACAACTATTGCTACTACTTTGTTATGTTTTTATCCGAGATATTTTTCTTGCTTTTATTATACCAACCACAAAATTAACATAAAATGTAATAAAATGACATAAAACCATCAACATCATTATTGTAACTACTCACTCGCAGTCACCAACATCAGCGTGTAAACGCTAAATGAATAACGTACGGAAAACGAAAAGCTTAATTTACAAAAACAAGCAAAAAGAAGAAAAGATGAGAAGGACCATGAACACAAACATTTAGCTTCTAAAGTTTCCAGGATTAATGCAGAGAGGATAAAAAAATGAATGAGTTTATATGCTGGTGAACAGGCGCAAGGCGTTTAATATTTGTGGTTTTATTAACGCCATATTAGTAGTAGAACTTGTCCTTTAAAAACATATGCTTATGTCCGAAGATTAATAGAATAATTTTGCTTATTTGTTTCTAAATAAATAGTCATAAATGTGTCCCCAAAAATTAACATGGTAAAATAGAAAAGGATTTAAGGAGAGACAAAAATTTCTTAGGGCTTCGATTTTTTTCTTATTTTTTAAATATTAAACCTCATAAAGAAAATGGTTTTTTCTTAAATATTTTTTATACATTAAAAACCAAAGCCGCATTTTTCATAAACAAATTCCTTTTATGTTACACAAACAAAATACATCTTATTCAATTTAAATACAATCCTGTCATACAATATGTTTTCTTCTATAGATTACGGCAGACTGTTTGCCTGCTTTACTGATAGTCTTTTAAGTTCGTCATAAGCAAACAACCTTACAAACATATTAATGAAACTCACTTTAGTCCCTCATGTCTCATCTAAATGTTTTCGGTCGCTGACAAAAGGCATGCGATAAACTTTATACATGCAAACGGCTTAACAATATGCAATGACTCTTTGTTAACTGTAAATTCAAGAATAATAAAATACTTGCACAGTGTACATACACATAAATACACACCTTCACAAATACATTTATAAACATACGATACTGTGACTGTTTGTGTATATGACGTACGGAAACGTTTAAAGGTGGTTCAAATGCTAAATATGTCTCACCAACATTGTGATAATCATCACCATGACGAGTAGCTTCATATATTCTGTAAGTTTTGTTATTATTAATTAGACTAAAATTCATAAACTCTTCTATGGCAGCGAAACTATCAGTCTATTTAAACAAGTAACAATGGAATGTTATTACAGTTGGCAGCCTAGGAAAGTATTTTTAAGCTTTTTTTCTTTAATTCCAGATAAGAATTATTAAATTATGGTAGTTGGGATGGATGGTGTTTAAAAATTAACTGTGACGAATATCTATCATCTGCCGTTATTTTGTGTATGTTCAGAAACGGGAAAATGTACTAAAGAGCCAAAGGGGTAGACAATTGAAAATGTGCTCACTATTGAAGTTTTTGTTTCAAAAATATTTAAAAAGAATATCCTCTCATTTAAACTTATAATATTAATAAAAACAAGTAAGAGCACTATATTCGGCTGTGCCGAATCTTTTATACCCACCACCAATTTTGTGTACATTTAAAGCACAATATTTATTATTTTGTTAATCGCTATGGAATAATCTTTTTTCAATAAAATATGTATCACTTTCTTTGTAGAGGGTGGTTAAATTTTAAGGGCCCATGTTGAAGGTGAACTACAGCTAGTTTTTAAATTTGTTTTCTGCATTTCACTTGACATTTCTCAATCTCAAACTTACTCAATTTGATCCGTGGAAAGATACGCAAATCAGCAACGCTTTAAAGTTATTCAGGTTTTTTATAAAAATGGGCGTTTAAATCAAAATGCATTTTGTGCACTTCGTAATTCTTTTGATCAACATAATCGTTCAAATTCATCCACAATCGGGAGAATTGTAAAAAATATTTAAATTTCTGCAAAACAGGTCTGTATAAAATGTTAGCAAATCTGTGAATGCCTTCTTAGTTCGTTGAATTGGAACCACTGCTGGTTTTTGCGATAGTGTGGCAAAAGAGCAGTCAACCTCGCCTCATCATCATGCCCAATAATTGAGAATCAACATTGTCATTGAAATTTTGGGCCATCAGATAGTGGAGTGGCGCCAAGGATGGGGGGAGGGCATTTGGCCGATATTTTGTTAAATACATAATTGAACCATACAAATATTATAATTACAAAAAGAAATAATAATAATATCCTAAATAATTTATGTTTTATTTAAATTCAACATAAAATTTAACCACCCTTTATAACTTCGAATGCAACTAAAATGCTTTTGTAAGTGTAGTCTTTCAATGAAAATGGGCGTTAAAGTAGGCATGTCAATAAAGTTTCTGCTAATAAATACAACTAAGATATTTCAATATAGTCCTTTATTTTCCCAAAAACTTTATTAATAGAGAAATTACATGAATTTAAGATAAACCGTTATATGGGACGTAGGCGTTAAAGAGCACGTGTCACCTAAAATGGATATTTCGATGTGTTACAAACGGAATGACAAAATGGATATACCCCCACCATTTTTTTGAAGGCGGGTAAAAAAAACAAAACAACAAAAGCAAACAAATTACATTGAATAGAAGGATATACGTAGCAAATTTGATCATCATACCTCTAATTTTGGCGGTTGTATGAGCTTTTAAATTTCATTAACGGTATATAACGTAAAAAGTGGGCGTTATAGTAGGCGTGTCAAAGTTTTTTTTGCGAATGAGTACAACTTAGGTGTTTCAATATAGCCCTTTATTATTCCAAAATCTTTATTAATAGAGAAATTATATGAATTTTAGGTAAAACTTTATATGGGAGGTGGGCGTAAAAGTGGGCGTGGCACCTTAATTTTCTGGCACAGTAATGACATTGCCTAGGGGGATAGACGTAGTAAATTTTATCATCATACTTTTAATTTAAGCGGTTTTATGAGCTTTTAAATTTCATTAACGGTAGATAACGTGAAAAGTGGGCGTTATAGTAGGCTTGTCAAAGGTGTTTTTGCGAATGAGTACAACTTAGGTGTTTCAATATAGCCCTTTATTATTCCAAAATCTTTATTAATAGAGAAATTATATGAATTTTAGGTAAAACGTTATATGGGGAGTGGGCGTAAAAGTGGGCGTGGCACCTTAATTTTCTGGCACAGTATTGACATTGCCTAGTGGGATATACGTAGCAAATTTTATCATCAAACCTCTAATTTTGGCGGATTAATGAGCTTTTAAATTTCATTAACGGTAGATAACGTGAAAAGTGGGCGTTATAGTAGGCGTGTCAAAGTTACTTTTGCAAATGAGTACAACTTAGGTGTTTCAACATAGCCCTTTAATATTCCAAAATCTTTATTAATAGAGAAATTATATGAATTTTAGGTAAAACTTTATATGGGAGGTGGGCGTAAAAGTGGGCGTGGCACCTTAATTTTCTGGCGCAGTAATGACATTGCCTAGGGGGATATACTTAGCAAATTTGATCATCATACCTCTAATTTTGGCGATTTTATGAGCTTTTAAATTTAATTAACGGTAGATAACGTGAAAAGTGGGCGTTATAGTAGGCGTGTCAAAGTTATTTTTGCGAATGAGTACAACTTAGGTGTTTCAATATAGCCCTTTATTATTCCAAAATCTTTATTAATAGAGAAATTATATGAATTTTAGGTAAAACGTTATATGGGAGGTGGGCGTAAAAGTGGGCGTGGCACATTGATTTTCCGTGAAAAAAAAGCGTCTCACCAAAAAGCAAAGTGTGCAAAATTTCAGAGTCGTACATCCAATTTTGTTGCTTTTATGACGTTTTTGTTTTTAAATATACCGAAAAATACACTGTGCGGTATAAATTTTCGTACATTTTGATCGATAACTCCTCTCCTAATGCTTAGATTTAGATAATTTTTAGGGAAAAATATTGTTTTTACTCAGGAAATATATATTCGAAGTTTCATGAGTCTACGTTAATGCGTTTGGACACAATTCCATTTTATTCGATGTTCGAAGGACACGGTTTTTTCGACCTACTCTTGCTTTTCGAGCTATAACTCTCTTCCTAATATTCCGATTTAGCCCATTTTCAATGCCAAACAAACCTTGTCTATAAGAAAGATTCTGGCAAAATTTGAGCCCCCTAGCTTTTTCGGTGCGACCTCTATCGTGCTTTCAACAGACGGACAGACGGACAGACGGACAGACGGACAGACGGACAGACGGACAGACGGACAGACGGACGGACATAGCTAGATCGTCATCAAATCAAACCCTGATTCAGAATATATATACTTTATGGGGTCTAAAATGGATATTTCGATGTGTTACAAACGGAATGACAAAATGAATATACCCCCACCATTTTTTTGGTGGCGGGTATAAAAACCGCGTCTGTTAATAACATATTATTACGTTTATACCTTTATTAAGTGTTGCTTACTTCTGTCTGGATAATCTAGGACTCTTTGATAGCAAACAATGATCAGCATTCTTGATATTAACCTTTAAAAAGTTATATTTATTTAAACACTTAAATGTTATAATTGTTTATTTAATATTTCCTGATTACCTTAATCAGCATGTTAGTCACTTATGTAAGCCTTAGGTACAACTACTACTTATTGCTAAAGTTTCCTTAATTAGCTTGTACTGGGATACCGTATCGAGAATTTTGTTAAACAATGTAAGTTCTAGAAATAGTAATTTTTAAAACATTCTGAATGTTTGCTATGAAGTATAATTTATTAATAATTTCAATGCTGTCAAAGTTGTAAATTTAAATTATGCAAAAGTAAAATACACACATATAAACTGGAATTGAGGTGGAAATTTAATCAATGTTTGAAAAACTAATAAAACTAATAAAAATCGAAAACTACTAATCTTGTAGCAATATTTTTGAAAAATTTAGATGGCAAGGTATACAATTACTCAACTACGTAGAGTATAGAACACTTGGTTGGTTGGTTGGTTATCGTGGTAGTTCGCTGCACGCCAACAGTCAAGTAGAGTCTGTATGACTCCGTTTTGACAAGACCACATCACTCGTCAGCTTCTAGTGTATCTCAGAATAAAATCCAAGAGTAAGAGTACTAGATCCACCCCGTGGCCCTGAGATAACTCAGTAGATAATTCAGTCCAACTTCAGATATCGCAGAGAGGCCATCTAGTATATGTTCGCCCAGAAATCTGTGTCTCTTAGCCGCCAGTGCAGGACATTCGCAGAGAAAGTGGAAAACCGATTCCTCCTTCTCTCTATCCAGACAACTGCGACAATGGTCGTTCGATGGGAGTCCGAGCCGACTTGCATGTTTGCCTAACATCCAGTGACCCGTCAATACCCCCAGCAACCTCGATATGTCCCTCCGACTCCGACTGGTAAGTTGCAATGTTCGTCGTGCATCAAAAGAGGGCCACGTAAGCCGTGCCACCTTACACGTGCTCAGCCCACGCCACCTGTTATCAGCCTTCCGGAGAAAGTGTCTGGAGATTCTGCTCTTAATAGTCCCCAACGGGATTGCAACTGCAATTGCATTAGAGATATCCGGAGCAGATCCTCCCCTGGCTAGCTCATCAGCACGCTCGTTACCATAGTGGCCCTTATGCGAAGGAATCCAAACTAGAGTAACGTCAGCCCGCTGACCAAGCCTTGACAGTTCCTTTCTACATTGGCCAACTAATTTAGACGTAATAATGTATGACCTGAGTGACAAGAGTGCCGCCTGACTGTCGACAAATATTCCAATGCTCCCGTGGATATTCCCGTCATTCAGTATCCTACATGCTTCCCTGATAGCGAGTACTTCCGCCTGAAAAACGCTGCAATCATCCGGAAGACGGAAGGAGAGTTCAATCTCCGGTCCATCAGAGAAGACACCAGATCCAACACCACATTCCATCCTCGAACCGTCAGTATAGATCCTGGTGTCAAAACTCCCCAAAAGGGAGTACTCATCGGATTATTTTTCAACTCGATTGTCTCAAAATATAAAAGATTTTGTTGAAATCTGATACGGTAACAATATTAGTAAAAAATATTTTTAAATTTTCCTTTCATGTATAGAATAAATATAAAATCTTTTAATATAGAAAACTTGTAAAAAAAAATTATTAAGTTTACACTGGATGACCTAAACTAAAACGAGATCATTACGTTAAATTTTAATGGATTATTTGAGATAATTTATTATCAAGGTCAATCTTGTGATTTGTATAAAATTAAATTGCAGCTGATAGCACAAATAAAATTATCACCCAAAATTTTTTGTGTATCGATTCTAAAAGCAGCATTTGTCGCCAGCTAAATTTTTAGCTACAACGGCTACGAATTCTCCCCGCGATATTTTACTTTGCCGCGCCTTGGTGCATTGCTAGTACGGGGCATAAGATTATTTATAATACCTCGGGCTACTAAAGGCCATAACTTTGAAGAGCGAAATTTCCGCTTAGAGAATTTTCTGAAGTCTGAGCAGAGACTCGTCTGGTACCGTGATAATCAGTAAGCAATTAAAATAGTAACAAATCACCGCCATTAGTGCACTATACATTTTGATACAAGTATATGTATATAAAGAGGGTTATTAATAAAATGTATTAAATAAATTACCACAAATAATCATTATTAATTCAGATAGCTCGTGCAAGCCATTTATATTAGTAAACCTTTTTATAAAATATTTAGCTATAATTTCTACCCGGCTTTGCTCTTCGTACTCTAAAAGGTTTTTGAACACTGCATTTATCAAATAGAATTTCTAAATGTACGCCCTCTACTGTAGACGGGCATTAGTATATTTGTGTATGTCAATATCAAGAACAATTTCTAGATTGATATTTGGTGAAATTTCTTTAGAGTGCATGGATTAAGCAAATGTTTCATGACTGATTTTCGATCTTGTATTGAACTTTGAGCGACCATTAATGTATCTGGCTGCTGCTGCCTTGTTATATGAAATTATACGGATAGCTTAATGACTGATGATTGCATAGGTGGTAGAACTGCAGACTTCTGTGGACTTGATTTACTGTTACTTTTCCCCAGAAATAGCTTCCAGGCTAAATTCTCTGATTCTTTGGGACCAAAAATCCCATAATTTTTCCGATCAACGTCATGTCCCAAAAACAAAAAAAAAACAAAATAAGGGTTTATATAATTCCAAGCTCTTTAGAAAGAAACAAAAACCAAAGATTTATATAGGCAGAATTTCCACCTATAGGTTTAAGTTGCATAATATGGCACACAGATATGGGTGCTTGGTCATCAGAAACTCAATTAAATCCAGTGATAAGACCACCGAAGATTCTGGCACTCAGTAGCGATGCCGTTGCTGACATTATTTAAACTACATTCAACCATTACAAATATTGATAAAGACTTAGAAAAAATTTAATTGACAACCTCTAAAAGTAACATTTTTATCTCAACAAGATCATTGTTTTGCATCCTATTTATATGTGCTACATCAGTGTTTTACAAAAAGATTTCTGTTCATGTTCTGTTCAACGGGCCGATGATTTAACCAGAGTTTTTTGTGATTTCCAACAGTGTATTTTTGTGAAATCTCCTCTAAGCGACAATCAGTTAAAATGCCTAAATGTCTATCTATCGGGTGAATAATCGTGATGTTTGTTTTCTTAGCTAAAAAATACATATAAATTTAAAATTGAACTTAAAATTTTTATTATCGGTTAAAAAACAATTTAAGGCATTTACTATTAAAAAATAATGTAATGTAAATGTTGGTCATGACTACGTCTGATGTGATACACTTAAAAGGTCCGATTTAAGACTATAACATTACCTAGGTGGCCAATTTACCAATATTCAGATTTGTCTCATAAGCCCATAAGGTGTACTATACCTGTGTTTTAATAGATACAATAGTAGTTCTTGGAAGCTTATCAGTCCAGTTTAAACATATGCTCAATTAACGAATGCTTCTCGTAATAAAGCTAAATACTTTGGCGACGCTATTGTGAGTATTAACGTGATGACTTGACAAACAAAACTGAACAGAAATGACAAATCAGTTTGATATGAATCACGCATCTGTAAAAAAACCGCAATAGAAACCTAAGCTCACCATTAATCACCCGATATTTATATAAAACCTCTTATATAAACCTCTGTTACTATGAATCAAACACAAAGCAAGTACTAACTATTTGCATGTTTGTTTATTCCTAACCCTCTTTTTTTAAATATTAATTTTCATTATTAATACCTTAAGTTATTGTTAAAATATAGTTTGTTTCATATGATGCTTTGTGTAACAGCCTAAGTTTTTCACCATGTTAAACTTGTCGTGCTTTTAACTTTAACCAACAACTATAAATTTGCTTAAAAGGAAAATAATTTTGTTTAATATTTATCCCAAATATCTCCATAGATCCTCACAATATTTGTTCCCCTTTTAGGTTTTGCTGTGTCTGTTAAAAAAAAAAAGTTCCTTTTAGCACATGTCAACTGTTAAACATCCCTTTGGTGATTTATTATAATAAATCTTAATAATGTGCTATTTATCTTATTTGTTGTAATTTTTTATATTTTTCTTTCTTTTTTATATATTTTATTTTTTTGTTGATGTTGGCAATATTCGAAAAATGTATACCCGTATCTTAGCTTCAAAGCATAGAAAACTTATGTCATTTTCTCTTCTATTTCAACCTCTTAATAAAATTTTAGGTCGTAATTTTTAACAAAATTTGATAAAATTTCGTAAGTAGCGCTTATTTGGATTAAATACAAAATCAAAATATTACAAAGCTACCAAAACGTATTTGTATTATATTACAAGAAAAAAAATTTCTTTAATAAAATAACTATTTTAACAAGCATTTACAATGAAATATTGAAATAAGCTTTAGTCGAAAATTTTGATCTGTTTAAAGCTAAAAGTTTTTAAATACCGAATTTATTTTTTATTGGCCCCTGCCTTAATAAATCGGCTTAAATATTATTTTTTTTTAAACAAATATTAAAATGCAAAATTTCATGGTGTCAGTCTAAGCCTTTATATATAAATATTTCATTTGTTATTATTTTTTTTATTTTAATAAGAAGATAGCAACCACTCAATATGATCAAACTTTCTGGTTTTCAGTATTTTTTTTTATAAAATACATTTGGTAAATAAACAAGAAGTTCATTTGTAAATTTTAAAACCGTTTTTAAATTTTGAAAGAATATTACAATTCAATAGACATGACACCCTTTGATTTCATTCGGTTTTTAATTTAATTTTTTTTTAAATATTTTCCGCTAAAATAAAACAAGATTCAAAATAATATTTATGCAGCTATTTCAGCCGCTTACAGAGAAGTTCAGCCTTTTTTATAAAAAATATTTTATTTTATACCAATATTTCGCTACCACATTGGAAACTTGTTAAGGGAAGGGTTAAGTAATTTATAATAAATAGACATACATATTGATAAAAAAAAACAATTGAAGACATTCACATAATATTTGTTATTTATATCTTTTTAATACCCCTCAACTGTAGGGCAATACAGCTTTAACACTTCATTCATAATTTCTACAATATTCATTTTTGACCCCTTGAAATATATTATGTGAAAGATTCTGAACAGGCGAGTCAATTGAGCAATGTACGTCTGTACATCCATCTATGAGATGGTTGAAATCAACTCTTATATCTGTGGTTTTCATTGGCAACCGCGTATGTTCATTTTATTTGATTTTTAGTTAATAATATCATATTGCTTGGTTTTAAATGGCCTTTACTTGGTTTTAAAAATTTTTTAAATAAGATGGACCGATTCCAATTATTTTAATGGCATAACGAAGTAACTTCTTTATATATTCAAAAATCTTTCAGCACTAACACGGTTTTGTAGCTCTCCTGAAAAATTTGATTTTGTGGTTGCCCATGAAAACCACAGATATATTGATTCGAAAATGATTAGCTATTCATCATAATCGTATTTAAACCTTTCAGATATAATAGGAACGACATAGGATTACCTTCTTTCCCCACATTCTTACCACAACAATAACAACAGGTAAGAGCACTATGTTCGGCTGTGCAGAATCTTTTATACCCACCATCAGTTTTCCGTTCTTTTGTAGCTAGGGTTTTTTTTTCCGAAAAATTTTGTTTCCCGGATATGCGAGATTTATTTTTTAATATCCCGGGATCCCGTAGCGAAACAAATAAAAATAAATTTGTTTTTAATTAAAAAAAAAATTATTAAAAAGCATAAAATAGTTTATAATAATATATTTTTTAAAAAAGTAGCTTTTGTTAACAATATATGGCCTAATAGGCTCAGTTTTGTAAATGAGGGAAAAAAAATAAAAAATTTTTTTTAAATTTTTTAATTGATTTTTTAAGCTCAAGGTCTTTATAAATATTTGTTGGTTTATTTATTATTCAATATTTTGCTACTCCTATGTGTAGCATTTTCAGGAAAGAAATTGTGTGTTTTTACAAAATTTTATATAATTTTCTAACATAAAAATATTTTATAAACATTTCAAAAATTTTTTTTTTTTTTTTTTTTTTTATTTTTAAGAAGAATTACCATGTCAGAAGTTATATGAACAGGTTCAAGACAATCAGGGAAGATTATTAAAGTAAAATCGTAAATAAATCAACAAATATTTATAAAGATCTCGAGCTTAAAAAATTTTAAAAAATAAAGGTCAAATAAGAGCAATAAGAATTATTTTTTAATCTAGTTTTTTTTCTGTATTTTTCCTCTGCGTGTATTAACTTATATATGTACGTCAATGTGCATATATTTTTAGTAATTGCAAAAAAATGTATTTTAAATATTTATTCTTAAAAGCAAATTTTAAAGTCTTTAGGCGTATTCATTAAACTTTATGTTTCTCTATTGAACGCCATCACATTATCATACTTTATGTTTGAACTTTTAAGATTATTTAAAAGAAAAACTATTAGAAACTAATGTAAAGTAAGTCATGTAGTCCAACATAAATTTGAAATTTATTTCATTTTTCAAAACTTTTAACAAACACCAACCTACACTCCTATGAAAAAGAATAAAAAAATAGTTCTTTTTACAGTTTCTTTCGACTTGCAACAATTCAAGCCAATTTACTTAGAAGTACCTACTCTCCGCTCTTCTGGGTAAAAGCTTTTTTTTTATTTTTATAATATGTTTGCATGAATATTTTGGTAGGGTGAACATAAAGAAAAATTTGTTCTTAATTTATAAAGAAAACTTATGTTTTTAAACTTAACTAAACTGATTGCATAAAACTATGGCAAAGTATTGTTAGAAATTTTTCTGTCTTTTATAGTGACCACAGAGCAAAACAAATTGTGCTGGTGTTTATTTAACAGAAAAAAAACAAATTTATTTAAAATTCATAGTTTTTTAAAAATTTTAAAAGAAAAAGTTTTTAACTGGCTGTGTCTTAGACCATTAAAGCATGCTAAAAGTCACCAGATTTTGACAAGAAAGTACTTTTTTTTGAAGTTTTGGTGAACGTTCATGTGAATTTCTACTCTAAACAATATTATTTCAAAAATGATATTAATAATGACTAAATAACGATAATAACGATCTAAATTAAATGCTTCGCAACAACAATACACTCGTTACTAAAATTAATAATATATTAAAAAAGTAATAACCTCCTCAAAAACTTTAACTGAAGTTTCATCTCTTTGGGTAGCGTAGTATGCTGGTGTTATTTATATCCTGGCTCCAATTTCACTAAGAAAACATTTTACCTGTTCAACGATGTCGAAAGAAAACCCAAGCGAAATTTCATTCGTACAAATACGTTGAAAGCAAAAACAAATTTTTAGTTTTTGTTGTTGTTTTCAATATATTTGTATGAATGAAAGTTCGCTTGTGTTTTCTTTCGACATCGTTGAACAGGCAGATTGTTTTTATTTACCTAAGTACATTGCAGTATCGCACAAAGTTTTATTAAGCTACAGCAACTCCTAATTTAACACAAATTTTTCAACTGTCATAAAGTATATGTCTTGGATTAACCTAATATGAAGTTAGTAAAAAAAAAACAATTCAACAAAAAGGAGATAGATTATATTATTATGTGCCACCATTTGTTAAGTATGCAATAATTGTCATAAATAGTGGGCCAATTCAAAGTGGTTGCATATCAGTCGTATTTGTACTATTTCATATTATTTTATGCATGCTTAAAATTTTTGTTAGTAATTTCCATACAAAAAAAATAATATGACTTTACACATTTGTTTCCTATGTATAAGAAATTGTTTATGTTATACTGTTAACCATACTGTCTCTCAGAGAGAATTTCTTCGCTTCTCACCTCTCAGAGAGAATATTTTCTATTTTCTTCTTTCCTGTATACATACAATTTTTAACAGCGTCATCTCTGTCTTCTTTCTTGTATTAAATACATAATTAGTTAACAAAAGGTGTTCAAAGTCACTAGTCATATTAATATGAATTATATGACATAGTACAATATGAGAGTTTACTTTGAATTGGCCCAGTATTTTATTCTTATCGCTTATCGTTTTTCCGATCCTTACAATTTTTGATGTTTATCAGTAAATTGTAATTAAAAGTAGCTCGTAATAAGTTAAAACCAAATAAAGATTACAGTTTTTTAGAAATCATATAAAAAGTATTTTATTTTAACCACTCAGAGTAGAGATCTTATAGATTTTTACCGAAAATAATGAATTTATATCGTATATGATTATACAGAATTTTAGGTCTTTAACAACAAGTTTTACAAATATGCTTTTATATATATTGTTTATATAAGGGAGGTTCTACGCTCCCTCATCTCCTTTCATCTAATTAATTACTGAAGTAAATTTTAAAATTTATTTACAAAATCTATAAATATCTCATAAAAAGTATTTGCTTTATTTTTAGGATGCTACGCTCATTGATTCGATTGATTTTTTTCTACCAACTTAATGTTAGGCACTACAGTGCTCTGGATATTCTGCGAAAATTTTTGTTTTTCTTTTTGAGGTGGGATGGGCGCAATGCCTTCTTAAAATTTTAAGAAAAATTAAAACAATCACTCTTAAGCTTAATTGTACTATAGACTCGATTCGGCTTTTTTACGGCTTAAGCTTACTAAAGATAAAAAACATGTATTAATATACATAGTTTTTAAATATTCCTTTTAATCGAAATTTCAAATAAGAAATTAAAAAATATTTTTATTTGTAGTTCCGAAATATCATTTATTTTTCACAAAAAAAAATTTTTTTTTCTAAAAGAACTTTTTCCAGGTCGATCGTGCTGTTCTCAACTTATCCTTTTATATATAGGCAGTACTTTTTATTTTCCATATACCAAGCCCACCTTTTTAACTTCTTTTTATTTTACAAACCTTGTTCTGGTCATTACATATGCAACACAAAAATTTAAGCGAAATCGGTTGAATTTTTCTCAAGTGTTTCTCTTACATACATACATACAGAAGTATTTTTTATTTGCAAGAAAATATTTTTCCTTGATTGGAAGCGCACTGATTTTTTTTAACAGGAACAATGTTCTGGTAATGATGAATAATTATGAGAAAAATCCATCAAGCCATTCATAACTTTTCCAACATTCTGTGTATAAACATAAGGCAAGTAATACAAATACATTAAAAATAAAATCAGAGAAATCTGTCGAGTCATTCTTAATTGGTGCTTTTACAGATATGCAGTCACGCCATTTTTTCTAATTTTTTTCCATACAAACCTTGTCAACAAGTCTCTCAAAAAAATGGGGCAACTATGTCTTATATATATATATAGATTTCAGATTTCAAAATATTGGACAAATCAGTCCAGCTATTCTCCAATTTTGCATATATTTAAAAAAGTGGGAGTAGTAAATTTTTATTGCCGCAGAAGTCTTAGTTTGGTTGTAATAAGTAGTCAAAAACCAATTTCTAACTCAGTGCAGCAATTCTTACAAGATTTAATTGCCAGCAAAGGTCATTTGATTTTTGTATTGTTATTGTATCTGTACAATTCTTTTTTAATTTATATAAAAATCTAATTATATATATATTTTCTTATTTTTAATGATATTTTTAAAAATTTATTTTCTGTTGTACCAATACGATTCGATCTACAGGTAAACACCCATTTTTATAAAAGAAATTTTACTTTTATTTCAAACAATTTATCTGTAGAAATAAAAACTAAATTAATCAACCTAATTCCTTACAATTTATATTGTTTAATATGATTCGAAAATTTTTTTTCCATAAAATTACTTTATAATTTTTACTGACGAAAATTTATCGCCTTTTAAATACACTCTCTGTTTAAGTAGACATTTTAACTAAAATTATTCCTTTTTACCAGGACACCCTAATTTTCATCCTTACATGCAATGAAAAATTAAATAAAAATGCAGAAAAGAAGTAAAACTTTCTAAGACCAACTATTTCGCTAAACATACCTGTATCGTATTATTTAATATTAGAGGGTGTTTGTTTGAGATTTTTATTTCCTTTTAGTAGAAAAGCAAAAAAAAAAAAATACAACTTTTCTTATTGCATTTAGCAGCCGCATTAAAAATAGCATAAAATGATGTATGTGTGTAATATTTTGTAAAACAGTTCTTTCTTTTCTACATTTACTTACTACAATTTTTTTTTTTTTTGCTAAAATTTTTTTTTTATATGTTGAAAATTGTAACTGGTTGGTTGAGTTTTACTCTGGTTGCTTTGAATTCATTTCAACATGACTGGGGAAATGGAGGTTCTAACCAGAAATGGAAATGCGGTATAAAAAGGATACATATGTTTCTGTTTACTGTTTGTTAATGGCAGACTTTGAGAAAAAGCATTATAGAGATCTATAAAGAAATAAAAATTTTAATTTAATTTTTAACATACAAGTAGCTCGATTTATCCATACAAGTTCCAGGTTATATTTGTATATACCTAGTAGGGACATAAATATTGTTACTACTTTGAATATACCCATTAGAATAGTAAAATTGAACATACCCTTTTATTATCACATGTTTTTTGAAAAGTAACCTCTGCAGCGTTAGTCAGTTACAGAAATTTTAATTTGTGTTAACTATAACCATGGAGTGGTCAGATAAAGAAAACCGTATCGCAGTTATAGCACTTTTTAAGTGTGGAAATAAAGAATATAATATATTTAAAACGCTCCGCCTGCTCGGCATTAGTCGCATGTTCGTCTACAGGTGCATAAAATTATTTGAGGAGACCGGAGATATAAAAGACCGCCCCCGGTCGGGCCGCCCACGTATCGTTCGGACACAGCAAGCAATGAAAGCCGTCAAAGCAAGAATCCAACGAAATCCTCTTCGGAAACAGAAAATCATGACCCGTGAGATGAAAATCACACAAAAGTCCATGAGTCGTATTATTAAAGAAGACTTGGGTCTTGGAGCTTTCAAACGGCGTACAGGACATTTGTTGACTGCAGCTTTAAAAAAAAATAGGATAGAAAAATCCAAACGCCTTTTGGTGAAGTTCGCTGATAACTTCTACAGAAAAATCTTGTTTACGGATGAAAAAATTTTTACCGTACAGGAAAAGTTTAACAAACAAAATGACAGGGTTTATGCCTGGTCATCTAAAGAAGCATCAAAACTCATTCCACGGGTCGAAAAGGGTCATCATCCAGCTGCAGTCATGGTTTGGTGGGGTGTCTCTTACGATGGGGTGACTGACTTGCATTTCTGTGAACAAGGGGTCAAAACATTGGCCAAAGTTTACCAAGAAACCCTTTTGGAAACAGTTGTGAAACCGCTTAACAATTCCCTGTTCCAAAACCAGCTTTGGACTTTCCAAAAAAGATTCTGCACCAGCTCATAAAGCTAAAACAACACAGACCTGGCTTCGAAACAATTTGCCAGCTTTTATATGCTCTGAAGATTGGCCATCTGGCAGCCCTGATTTGAATTCTTTGGATTACAAATTGTGGACGGTTTTAGAGGATATGGTCTGCCACAAAAGATACCATAACATTGGATCTCTTAAGACAGCTCTGGTTCGTGCTGTAGCCAATTTTCCAATGGTGCGTGCAGCTATTGATGACTGGCCAGTGCGACTTAAGACCAAGGGCGAACATTTTGAATAAAACTAAGATTTTTGTATACAATATATATCAATAAATGTATAAACAAAATTTGTTCCAAAACCATTCATTAGTTTTTGTTTTATAGCCCAACATATTAGTAACAGTATTTATGTCCCTACTAGGTATACGTTTGTCATGTGGTTTTTAATTATATAGAATTTAAAATTTCTAAACTTAAAGTATTACTGTTCTGAATCTTAAAAGGTAGAGTAGCAAATTCAGAATTTTCCATCTGTACGTCATCTACAATTGTAATATGGATGTAGGTAATGTAGCAATGTATCCGATACATTTGGATTAAAAAGTCTACACAATCGGCCCGTTAGAAGCTGAGATATAAGCAATAAGTAGAAGTCTAAACTCCTGTATGTCAAAAAGATGAATTCAAAGGAATGAATTCTAGAAAAATTAATGCATTTGTTCGGTAAAACATCTTCTTTAATATTAAAGGAGCACAACTTTCTAGGCTCAAAGATGATATTTGTTTGTACATGTGTTTTCAATATACATTTCTAAGTGTCTTTAGAACTAAAAATAACATTCAGTCCTTAACAAAAAACCTGTAACATTCTGCTGAACAGTTTATGAAATTACGCTTCGCTAAATATATACCAAAACTCACATATATTTTTAATTTATATGCTCATTCTTCCTTTTTTGTTGTTGTAGTGCATGTAGAATAAAAAAGCTTTTCCAGGATAATCTCTTGCTAAATAAAGAAATACATACATATTTTGCATTAAGAAAAAAAATATATAAATTGATTTAAAATCGTTCTGCACTTAATATCGTGAAATTATTTATACTTAAATTATTATGCTTTTTACCAACACAAACAAATTGACAAGCTTCACCTTAAGATACTAGCATGTAAATATAATCCGGTCATAAGTTTACAAGCAAAAACATATTTTACATATTTATCCGTAGTATATTCCTTTGGTCTCTTAAAACCAGCACTATTTCTTCTTTGAACTTAATTTTTTTTTTACATTTTTTTCACGAATTGAAAACGAGAAAAGAATAAGACTAAGAAAATTTCTTAACTTTGTCTTTTTTAATACATATTTTATGACATTTCAAAGGACGAAATTCGCAAACTATAAGATTTCAAAAGAAATAAAAAATAAATAAACTGAAAAGTTTATAAACATGTACACATGCATAGTTGTCATTTATTTATGCGTATGTACGTACGTACATGATATGCTTATGCACACCCATGTGTATATATTAAAACATTTGTATGTCTTTGAATTTCTTATAAGGTTCATATTTTGTATTTCTATTCTCTTCTAATATTAACCACAAATCTAAAGGCAAGTACTTTTTAGTGCGTTACTGAATATTTCCAGCAGTTGTATGTTACTTATACACGTATACAGTGGCAATTTATGTACGAAAGAAACAACATGAATAATTTACATAAGAACATGGGGAAAAATAAAATATATTCAATAAAAACATTCCGAGCTAAATGATTGGCATAGTTAAATTGTTGTACTTAGCAAGGATATAAGTAAGTACTGTTATATTATTCCACAAACCTATAATAAGAGTAAAATTACTACTCCGAACAACTCGCATTTTTGTCTACACGTTTTACCCCCACTAGCGCCGCCCACATCCAGTTCGAGCACAATAAAACATCAGAGAAGTTAAGTCAAAAATTCATCGAAATCTTCCCAAGGATAGAAAGTCATGGCCCGTGAGATGAATATGATGTAAAAATCCATGGGTCAAATTATTAAAAACGATTTGAGACTTACTGCATATTTATTGATTTAAAATGAAAAAAAAAATTGGTCACAGATTGGAATATTGTTGTGTAAATTTGGTTTATTAGTTTATTTTTCGGTGAGCTCTTCTAGCAGCTCCACTGTGTTTTATTTAATATTAAATTTACTTTAAGGAGCTCCCCTAAAAAGCTCTACCAAGTATGGTTAAAATAAAATTGTTTTTTGTTCTTAAAATTATTTCCTTATATACCACTTATGAGAATCCTTAAACTAGTCTAGTGTTGGTTAGTACTTATTCTAAAATTATTATTATAATTAAATAACTAGTGTTATTTCTTAAGAATTAGTTGTCAGCCCCTTACTGATGCGCCGTGGGAAAGAATATGAAAAATGAAAATAATATGAGTAATATAGTGCAGGTTCGTGTGTGTGTTTAAATGATTGCCTAAAACGGCAAGAGTAACGGCACACAAACACTTGATATTGTCAAGTGCTGCTAGACGCTTGCCAGACGGATTCAAGAAATGCGATCTTTTCTCAAGCGCGGCTTATTTCACACACATTTATTTATATTGTCACAACAGGGTTTATATTACAGTTTATCCAAATAATTGTCAGTTTAGGTACCCTGCGGTACAAATGTGTTTTTAAATGAAGTGCCCAGCAGTGCTTTATATTAGCTTCACTACAGTTGATTGGTATGAATAAAAACTTTAAAATAAATGACACTATTAGCAATAAAAAATAATTCAAAAATTAGATGGAAAACAGAGATGGAGAATAGTTCGGAGTGCCAAAAATTAGTGCCTTAATTAAAATTAATAAAAGATTTGATGTTACGGAACAATGAAACATATTATGTATCCACATAACTGGATTTAAACAACAAAGCTCTAATACTCTAAAGACTGTCTGCTTCTATTGTATCCAACCAAAGTCTTATTCATTAATTTTATCATAGCTGACTCTGCATTCCGAAACTATTGCATCCACCATCAACCTGTTTCCCGGTATGAGTTCTGACAAATCTACCAGAAGTTATCTCTGAAGCATTTTGCGAAAAAAATATAAAAAATTCTGAAACATATTAACTTTAGATCTCCAGCAGATCTACTATTTTACTAATGCAATGACATTTTGTATTGAAACTTGAGAAAAACTTGGCAAAAGTACTTAAAATTTAAACCAAATAGTTCTCTCTTATGTGAGAGCCTATTTACATCTAATCTGAGAAATTATCTTTTTTTTTTATACTTATCTTTTACATTATTAAGTAATTAATTTTATGTAATAATAAAAAATGCTCTACTTTTATTTTATTAATTTAATCTTGACTTAAGTTTAATTTACGTATAAGTATTTTCAATATTTTATTAGAGTGTGAGTAACATTTCGGCAAAAAATCGTTTCTAAGCATCACTAATTACACGTTTTTTATATGATATCCTTTTATTATTAGATCATTATTACTTTCAAATCTAACTGCTGACTCAAATTTAGATAAAAACGATCTCTGTAAAATAAATATAAACCAAAACCACTGCAGAATATTAAATTGTTATTTGTTATCATAAAACCAAAATTTGAGGACAATTGAAAGAATGAATTTCAAATAAATAACAGAACGCATTTTATATAAAATTTATTATGCTGACTTCACACAAGTGATGCATAATTACAAAATTTTTAAATAACTTGACCACAGCGCATTTAAAGAATATATAAAGAATAAATTTACTATCATTTACTTGTGCAAGTAGCAAATCCAAAATTTGGCAGCTGTCGCATATGTTTCTTCTGATTATTAAAATGGAAGGCTTTTCGAAAGAAAAACTTGTTATAATTATGAACTCTTATTACAAAAATTTGGAAAGTTATGCTGAGACCTCTTCAAATATTAAAGAAAGTAGAGAAAGCATCAGCCATTCACAGAGTGATCAAAAAACTAACAATGTCGATTATAGATAGTAAGATTTTAGGCTTCAGCATACCGGTTATTCATTTAGAAACATTGTTTTGTAAACGAAAGTGCCACCAAAAACCCAAAACCATCAAACTGAAATCGTTCTCAACAACTTCAAATTTTTAGAAGCACTACGTAGCGAATTTTAACAAAAGATTTCTACCTTCATGTGATAGAAATGTAACTTACTTAGGAGCTCAAACATGCGAAGCGATGCCAATGAAAATTTTTCAAAAGAAATCAACATTTGCTATGGAGCGCGGTCTTACTTAAACGGCACTGTGAGTACAGCAAACTGTCGAATTTGTAGTTAAAAAAACACAGAGGTACCGAAAACGACCAACAACAACAGGTGGTTATTCAAAATGGCACCGCATGCCATAGAGCGCATTGAACAATTCATTTATTCCAGCAATGATTTCCAGAACAAATTATCTTAAAAAGTTCTGATTTCAACTGACCACTAAGATCATATGATTTAACATCATTCACATTTTTTACTCGAATTAACCACAAACAATTTCTCAGCTCCAATTTGAGATTCAATGCATCACCGGTGAGATAAAGCCACATCTCTCTGAAAAAGTGAGAGAAAATTTCATGAAAACAAATTTTTCTACATCGCTACCAAGAGTGTCCTAAAATTCGGATATTATTTCGTAACATCACAGCTACCTATGTATGTTGTGAGTATGTGTCGTTTTCGTTTAAATATATATAGAATTTATTACTATCTCTCCAAAAGCAACATCCGGCACACAAAATGTTTAGACTTTTACTTCTATAGCTCCCCAGATATGTGACAATATGTGGGACTTGGCAGTGGCATTAAAAATTTAAAAAAAAAATGTATTATTTACCTTTCCTTCCAGGCTACTCAGAACTCTAATGAAATTTAAAAACAAAAACTACTCCGGCTGGTCACACAGCCTAGGTTTGCTACAAACAGACAGTTTTAATTTTTATATACAAAATATACATGACTTACACAAAAATCATAAAACTTTTAAATAATGATTATATAAAGAAAATTTACAAAATTACTGAAATTTTTCAATAAGATTTTATATAAAAAATATTAAATTACAAAATTTTTTCACCATCAATTTGTGTAACTTTCCAAATAAATATGATTATTTAATCCGACAATTAGCTGCATAAATAACATATTACCGCTAAAATAATGAACAAACAATAACCTTCGACCGAAAAAAATACTTATTTATTCAATCACATTTCCTGGCAATATTTATGTTGAAACAGAATCAACAATAAATTATGATTTTATTTATTTCACATCAATTTTATTCATGCTTAAATACACTTGGCTACTTAAATATATAAAACAAATAAATATTAACATAATTATTTCTCAGCAAACCATTTTCTAAGTGGCTAATACTAATTACACAGTTTATCTTCATTTACTTGTATACTACTTATATGCTGTAGAAGATTTACAAGAAGTAAAAGCAGAAGCCAAGATAGTGGTGGGGGAGAAAAAATAAAATAAAAAAGCATTTATTTAGTGCAACAATAATAAAATCACATAATTGTAGTAGCAGTTTTTATGCGTAACGACGTAAAATGCCAATATCCTTAAATTTGCCTTAATTAGGCTACAAATGTTAACGTTATTTAATTGGTTACGCCAAGTGTAATCAATTATACATACTACACATACATACATGCACAAAGAAACATCTAAACTACAATAAACTTAGCAACAGCTAGTGGCTTTAGTAGTTGCAAATATTCATTACACATTCTCATTCACAGTATCTTGCTGTATCCTACTCTTTCCTACGAAATCTATTCTTATGACACTGAAACCGAAAAAGCCATAAAAACCAAAAGCACAACAACTTATACCGCCAACAAATACCACAGGTCCTCGTACACTAATACCACATTTTGGATACTCACACAAACACCCATTCACGCTTCTCTACAAATACATGAGGATAGCATCATTTTATTGTTGTTTTAATTTTTGTTATTATGTAAGAAAGTTGTTGTATGTTATTGTTATTGTGTTGATGTAACAAGTTCATTAGCGTACTCTCTGTGGTCTCGTACATTTACTTTTACAGTGACTGTACGATGGTATGTGGTGCATTTCTGTGTAAATATAATTGTTTAGAGATCTTTTAAGACAAAATGACCATACACTCACTGGTACTTTAGAAATAAAGGGAATGACTCCGGAGACCATCATCTCGTGAAATAAAGAAATTATGGAAATATTTGATATAAAAAATATATAATTTTTTTCGTAAACAATAAACACTTAATTAAAAAAAACGTTTGTATGAAAAAACATTCTTGTATTTAATGCTAGAAATTGTATAAAAAAGCCATTACCTTTACTTAGCTTGAAAAAACTTCCAAACTATATTGAAATAAAAAGGCTTGAGCCACTCTACTATTCCTTAATATGTGCTGAAGTCCACAAAGATTTGTTAAAATTCGTTCTTTACTAAATAAGGTCCTTTGCTAACTCAATCTTCAGACATTCTACCATCTTGACGGTCTCTTTCCGATATTTTGGTCCCAGTAACCATACAACTTGTTAAATGATGTCATCAGTACATTACAAGCCCTAAGAAAAAAATAACATGAAACACATTTAAGTGTGACATGGTATAAGTATTAAAAATAAATATAAATTAACAAAAAAAAAATATGTTTTTTATTTTTTGTCTTCATACAAACGCTTCAAACTTCAAAGGAGACATCCTTAAGACTCGCTTTATGTTAATTACAATATTCCTTTGGCAATTACTTCATCTACTGCCTTTTTTGTATACAGCAACAACACCACATGTATACTACACATCTAGTATATAAACAAATACATGTTTTATACATCATACGCATATACTTACACTATAAGATTCTTTTTTTCCAGCAACACATGTATGAACTAAATTTTATGTCGAGTACACAAACACATCAACATAGCTTTAATAGCAAGAGTGTGAAATACATAAACTTATATTTTATTCTTTTAATGTTTATCTAAATACATTCTTAAATAACTAAGCAACAAAAATAACACAAAACCAGCAGATTTTATTGCCAAAAAAAATGTATATCCATCAAACAATTTTTACCAACTCGTCTGATGTAGCAAATATTGAAAGCTTAAACGAAAGGTTGGGATTTTATTACATTTTGCAACTTAATGTGATTTTTCTTTTAAAACTTTTTTACAATCGTTACTTTTTGTTTTCTGAATGCAGTATAACATTTTTATAGGAATATTCTACAAAAAACGTGTGCCAAAAGTCACCATGGGGTGAACTAATTTAATAACTTTTTTATTTTTGTTTTTTTTTTTTAACAAAATACTTACCACTTAAATAACCTCTGGTTTTAGCTACCCAATAATGGGATTATTATAGAGCATTATTCATAACTGATGCGCTTTAATTTTTGAAACAATGCTGGCCTTAAGTTCAGCATTTGTCTCGGTCTTGTACACATGTACCTTCTGACTCCTTCAAGTAACCCCAAGGAAAAAAGTGGGGTGCTAACTAACCCGGCAAATGCGCCAATCAGTTAATTTAAAAATCTCTGAAAAATATTCACTCTCCAAAAATTTTACTTAAAAGTGACGTGGACGCATGGACAGCGTCTTCATTCTCCTAAAACAACATCTGTTGTTAAGAACAGGATGTACAAAATGTTCTAACTAGGGTTTCGTTCCCGGGAAGCGTCGGGAATAAATTCCCGGGAAAAATGCAAATTTTAACTTCCCGATTCCCGGGAATTTTATGTCGGGAATCCCGGGAAATAAAAAATGCAACCATGTTTTTTGTAAACACATTAATGCAACTGTAATAGACATAAAAAACAAGCAAATGAAAACAGACAAAAAACAAATTAAGGTTAACGTACAAATTTGTCTAGCATATCTACACATATTATTTAAAGCGAAGTGAATACTTGTACATATAGTAATTAGAAAAGTAAATGCATATTTAAAATTACTTTAGTTTCTCTTTATTTATTAATACTTATTCATAATTAACTTCACATAGACAATGGAGAAATCTTTCGTTTGGGATTATTTTACGAAAGGAACAAAATCCAACGCTCAGTGCAACTTGTGCCCAAAAATCTTGGCATACAAAGGTTCATCCACCAGTGGTTTAGTGAAGCATCTTTCGAAAGTTCATCACCTAAATGAAAAATTAAGCAACAATAACGTCACTGTTGATGACCACTCTTCGGCCAAAAGACAAAGAAAAATTATAGAATTTGTGAAATATATTGGTTTAAATGAAATTTTGGCCAAACTAGCAGCATTTGATGGAAGATCGATAAGGGCAATTACTCGTAGTTCGTTTATCCGCGAATCATTAGCTCAAAAAGGTTTATCGAGCCCCAAATGTGAGACCACTACAATGAAATTAATTTTAGAATTTTACGAAGAAATTAAAACTAAAATGACCAACGATATTTCAACCATTGCAACAAATAATGGTAGATTCAGCTTAGTTTTTGATGAATGGACTAGCTTAAGAAATAAACGTTATTTAAATGTTATATTGCATGGGCCAAATAATAAGTTATTTAACCTTGGCTTAGTTAACATTAAAGGAAAATGTGGTGCGTTAGAATTAAGGATGATAGTTGAAAAAAACTTGCAGACTATGACTTAAGCTTCGTTCAACATATTGTTTCAACTATTTCAGATGGTCCAAACGTAATGAAAAAATTTGTTGCCGAAAGCCCAGCATGTGGAGTATTTTGTCGTAATCATTGTATTCATTTAGCTATATTAAATGTTATTTACAAAAAAACTACAGAAAGACAATATTTAAGCTCAAGTAATGAAAGTGATTCAAATGATTATAATGAAACAGAAGAATATATTGCACCCGACATAATTGAAATATATTCTAATAGTTTGAAGAATGTAAGAAAAATTATTAAAAAGAGTCCTTTAAAAAATAATATATTTCAAACATAGGTTAAAGCGGAGCTTGGAAAAGAATTGCAATTGTGTATGGAATGAATATGAATATGTTATCAGCAGATGCAATTTTACAGGAGCTTTTTAAAAAAATTGGGAAAAAAAGAATTTTCAATATTTGAAGTAACTGCCATAAGAACTGGAAATTTAGACAACTTGTTTAATGCATTGTTAACGATTATACCAACTTCAATCGAAAGCGAACGGGTTTTTTCAGTTTCTGGAACTTTTGTTAATAAAATCAGAAACCGCTTATCGGATGAATCGATTAATGCATTAGTGGTTCTGAAATATCACTTTATTGAAAATATAACTAATTAATACATTTACGCCATAAAATATGGCATACACTACTAGTTTTTATCAATATGAATATTTTTGATAAATATTTTGAAAATATTTAATATTTTTAAATATTTATTTTTATTAATTTATTTCAAATTACCTGATTTTATTTTACGTTATAAAAAACGTGTCCTGAGTTACCTGAACTGTTATTATTTCGTTTGTTTTCTTAAATAAAATTATATACATATAGGGCCAATTCAAAGTTGACTCTCATATTGTACTATATCATATAATTCATATTAATATGACTAGTGACTTTGAACACCTTTCGTTAACAACTTATGTATTTAATACAAGAAAGAAGACAAAGAGATGACGCTGTTAAAAATTGTATGTATACAGGAAAGAAGAAAATAGAAAATATTCTCTCTGAGAGGTGAGAAGCGAAGAAATTCTCTCTGAGAGACAGTATGGTTAAAAGTATAACATAAACAATTTCTTATACATAGGAAACAAATGTGTAAAGTCATATTATTTTTTTTGTATGGAAATTACTAACAAAAATTTTAAGCATGCATAAAATAATATGAAATAGTACAAATACGACTGATATGCAACCACTTTGAATTGGCCCATAGTATATACAAAAAATTGGAACATTACAGTGTTTAATATTTTTGTATTATTTTTTCGGGAATTCCCGGGTACCCGGGAACGGAACAAATTTTTTCCTGATTCCCGGTAATCAGAAATAGTCGGGAATTTAGAAACCCTAGTTCTAACATATACCAATACAGTATGTCCGTGCTGAATTTCGAAGAAGTAATTCTCAATAACATTTTCAGATGTCATTCCATACCATACTGTTGGGATGCAATTAGTGTCCATGAATGGCTCTTGTACTTTTAAGGCTCCAGAACCTACAATTCTGCCTACTAAAAAAGCAGTTCGAATAAAGATGAACTTCCACACTCAAAATCAGATTTTCAATGAAGTGGATTTCATTTCTGGAACATTTTTAAAATTTAACTGCAAATCAAGACGTTGCTTATAGTTTTATTTTAAGTACTTTTTTTTACTTAAAATTAAAAATTTTAGTTTTTGCACCAATTGCATATATGGAAATAATAGAATTTTTTTTATTTTTGAATGCGCCGTAGAAACGTTTGAGTCATTCATAGCAAAGCAGAATGCCTAGTAGAAGATGTGTCTGGTATTCCGTTTACATCTTGATCTGCATGTTCGATATTTTCCATGATGCAAATTAAACATAGTCTACCGGTTTAAGGCAATCTTGGTGGTAACAATGAACTACGCGACGAATCTTTGCTTTATATGGCGAAATTAATATTATATTATTCTGGTTCATTGTTCAGTTTTGAATCTTTCCTTTACTTATTCTCCAGGTGTCATCCACTCAGTGATGCCAATTTAGCTATTTTATGGCTAGATTTAGCTATTTTTAAACACGCTTAGCTAGGAAAATCTGCTTTTAGCTATAAGCCATTTTTTTAGCCATTCCTAGATATTTTTTAGCCTTTTTTAGCCATTTTTTGTTTTCAGCTTTTAAGTGTTGTTGTTTCGTTTCCTAAATAGTGAAAAACGTTTTTATAAAATAATGTTTTTTTAACTACTAAAAATTGCATTGCATTGCATTTTTCGTTCACTTTTTCCACTAATTCAAGTTGTATGTCATGAATGGCACGTTTAATATTGACTTATAAAGATTGAAGAGAGTTTGGTTTATTGCGAAAGACCAATATTTTATTTTTCCTATATACTTTTTTTAAGATACGGCTTAAAAGGGATTGATAAATGCTGTTGTTAATATGAAGTACCACATAATTATCTTAAATTGATAGGATCTAAAGAAAGTTAAGATGACAATGACAATAATAGCGAGCTAGATGCTGATGATAATTGGTCCTTTTAACACCATGCAAACAATTCTTGTACTTTATAACTAGTCAAAGATATATTGAGTATATAACAAACGGTCTTAAATTTTATTATTTTTCTTTTAAATAAATTTTTCTTATTTTTTTATTAAAATATTGAAAACTTTCTATTTAAAACATTTAGCCATTTTTAAGCCATCTTTTAGATTTTTTTAGCTAGTTTCTAGCCATTTTTTTCCAGAATTTAAGCCATTTTTGCTAATCAAGTTCTGGCATCACTGCATCTGAAAATGAAAAAATTTTAAATATTATAGTAACGCAAAATTTGTTAAAATTTTAAACCTTTTGGCCTGTCCTATAATATTCATAAGAAACTATAAAATGAACAAATTTTAAATATTATAGTAACGCAAAATTTGTTAAAATTTTAAACCTTTTGGCCTGTCCTATAATATTCATAAGAAACTATAATTTAACAGTTATTTTCTTCCATGACGTTAAATAATATAAATATGCACAGAAGATAGTATTGTTTGTAGGCAGAGAAACTTTTTTCAATAGCCTTTTTTGGACGGATCACGTGTGAGTCGCGTCATGCTGTCATGTTATTTTTGTTTAGTATTGTTTGGCATTTTATAATGGAAAGATTTACGCCTAAATAACGTTTACAAATTGTTCAACTTTATAACGAAAGTTCATGTTTTGTGAGGAATGTGTTTCGTGTACTTCGCTCAACTTATGGTCAACATAATCGGCATACTGAGCGTAAACGCGTAGCACCATAACCCATTTTGAGTCCCAGCATTCATTATTGGATAATATTCGACTGACTAGACCACGTCCAACACGCTGTGAAGAAAATATAGTGGCCGTAGCTGACAGTGTAGACAAAGACGATGAAAGTCGATTCGGCGCCGTTCGCAGCAACTCGGACTGACGTATGAAATGACTTTTCGCATTTTAAGATCTTAAATTGAAAGCATACAAAATACAGCTTGTGCAACAACTAAACCCGCTCGACCTTCCCAAGTGAAAACGCTTCGCTCTATGGGCTCTTGAAAAGTTCCAAAAAGATCCGACGTTTTCGAGGCAAATTTTCTTCAAAGATGAGGCCCATTTCTGGCTCAATGGGTATGTAAACAAATAAAATTTCTGCATTTGGGACAAAGAACAACCTGAAGAGATTCAATAACTGCCACTTTATTTAGAAAAAACAACGGTTTGGTGTGGCTTGGAGTGGTTTGGGGGCCATACAAATTGGACTCCATCGATACAAATTGGACTTAACGGATGGACCATCTGCGACTTAGCAACGGCCAACATTTGATAGACATAATCTACTAAAAATAAATGCCAACGAATGGTCTTTCAAATGATGATAAATATTTCCCATTAAATTTAAATTTAAATTTTCTGTGTTTTTTTTTTCTTTAAAAAAGTAGGGAACCCTAAAATGGATCACGCTGTAGTATCTACAGAATTTCGTTTCAGAATATCAATTCATGGTAAGCAATAACAAATAACGATTCTTGCATTATAATTTGTATAACCACAAAACAAAATGTTCGATTGCTGTATCAATAAAATGTTCGATGAACAAAAAATTTTATTGGCTATTTTCTGGCTGTAAATTCGAACTTAGACTAAATATTTTCTAAAAGGAGCTTAAAATTATGTTTTCTCCTCTCCTTAATTTAAAAAATCTTTATAAGCTTTTGTATTTCCTTAGACATAGAAAGAAAAAAACTTAAAAAGTATGCAAATGTTTTATGGGTTCACAAAACCAAATCATTTGTGTAGGTGTATGTATTTGCATGTGTAGGTGTTTGTTTTAACATGTCGTGTTTCTGCGGTAAGAACACAATGTTGTTTTTTGTTGTAATTGAATTGTAATGTAGATTATTTAGGTAATGAGATGCATTTTTTATGACCATCTACTCACATTCCTAATGTGTTTGCCAAATGAATGATAAAAATTTTCTATGAAAATAAGTTGGCATTAATTTTTCATTAGATCTAATTGGCCTATATTTTTCTTTTTTTCTTTATAGCAACTTTCGCAGTTTCAATTTGGAAGTTACGATTTTAATATTTTAGTATTTGCATCTAATACTTAATCACCGATCAAAGAGTGCTGATGATAGAACCGTAGCTGGCTTCGAAAATGTATTCCGCTAGTCTAGTTTCGGCCCTTGTTAAGATTATTTTTCCATTACCACAATAGAATTTAAATTAAATTACACAGACAAAATATTTTGTAAAAATGTTTAATTCAATAATATTAAATTGTGCAAATTTTAAGAAAAAAGAGGTGCGTGCTTTAATCTGGACATTAAAGGAGCAAATATCAACAAAATTAAGCCACATTGACTCAAAATTGTCGTAAAAACCGTTAAGAAAGTGTACATATATACCAGCAAGAAAATATCAAAGCTACCGACAAGTAAATAACAAAATTTTCATTATTGTCATAGGCTAAATATATAATTTGTAGTGAAAATTTTCAACTAATTTATTGAACGGATTGAAGATACATTTTTTAATAGGATTTTTAAACGTTCTCAATATATATATTTTTTTTGTATAGCAACAACAATGATTGACCTTACACCCACTACAACATATAATATCTTTTACAATTTGTTGAATAATATAAAGTACCTCGCAGACATAACAAAGCCGGAAGCATTACAAATATTAATTATTAAATTAACAGCACATTATACTTGAAGGAGTTAAAGAATGTAAACAAGAAAAACAATTCAGCTAAGTACTCTACGGCTACAGGTCATAAATATATAGCAGAATTATGTGTTTGTAAAGGTAGCATAAAGCCAATTAACCTTTAGTATTTATTAATCACTACTTGAGCTTCATTATTCTCTAGATATACTTAGATGTGTATAGATTTTAGTGTATGCGTAAGTGGTTACTCAATATACACAAACTTTTATACATCTACACATACCCACTTACATACAGCCATAAGCAGGCAATATAATCAATCTGTTATGGCTCTTGAAGAAAATGGATCAACAAATCACAAACAAACAAATATATTTCAAGTACACACTTATCGAAAAGTTTGTTGTTGTTTTTGTTACTGAAGTATGTATGTGTTTGTACTTGTTTTTGTAAATAATATTATTTTTGGTGTCGGCAGTGCATTCAGCGCATAGTAGATATAATAATAAAACCAAAAATATGTATAACCAGACCAACACACACACACACTAAAACAAATAGCCATTAAATGGAGAAAAACTAATTTTGTGAAAAGTACTTTCGTAGCATTAGTGTGCAAACTTGATTCATTAATAGATATGTGTGCTGATATATTATAGCAATATTATGAACACATTTATACACTAAACGTAAGTTAAACAAAAATAAAGTAAAAATACAAAAAAGAAGAATAAAATTTAACTTGGATTAAGGATTAACTTGTGTTCGAAAGAAAAAATAAAATTTAGAACGTTACTTTTCGTAATATATTTACACTGGAGCAAAAATTTTGCGTAGCTGAGTTATTTACAACATTTATTTTGAATTTATTTTTTATTTTTAAATTTTTTTTTATACCCTTCACCTGTGGGGCACAAGGGTATATATAGCTTTGTCATTCCGTTTGTAATTTCTACAATTTTCATTTCCGACCCCATAAAGTATATATTTTCTGAAAGCTTATGAATAGAGGAGTCGATTAAGCCCTGACCTACTGTCCGTCTGTCCGTCTGTCCGTCTGCCCGTCTATCCGTGTGTTGGTTGAAATCAACTTTTAGAAGCAACTATATGTTCCTCAGATCTGTATATAGTATCAATCTCTTGGAAATATCCAGGAATGAATCGCTATTGAAATTCAGCATAATCGCCCCATAACTTTCTGAGATATGATATTACAACAACAACATACATACATACATACATGTAAAAACATACCAAACAAAAAAAAATTAAAAAAAAAAAAATATTAAAAATAAGAAAAAAATAATAAAAAAAACTCCAAAAAAAAATTTTTAAAAAAATTTTTTTTAAATTTTTCTAAAAAAATTTTTTTAAAAAATTTAAAAAAATATAAAAAAAAAAATAATAAAATATAAATAATATATTAAATAAAATAAAATTTTTTTGGCTCAGCTGGGATTCGATGCCACATTTATTCTAACATATTTTATATGGGATGAATGGTGATACAAACAATTGTTATTGCATGACTACACGTTGTGAAGGGTATATAAGATTCGGCACGGCCGATTATAGCACTGTTACTTGTTTTTTTTGTTTTATTTTCTGGTCCAAAAAACCGAGTCTTATATTTTTTTAAACAAACTTAAAGTAAGTATAACATCTAAGAAATAATAAAATTTGCAATAATAAAAAAAGAAAATTATGTGAAAACGCTAAATAAGACTGTTTTGTAACTGTTTGCATTGCCGTTAAGTTGTTGACTTAGTGCAAGAGTGTTCCAAAGACGAGCAGCATGTATATAAATCTGCCACTAAGATACTACACATTGATTTTGGTGCAAAACATAATTTTGGTTTCGTGGAAATTAGAAAAAGTAAATTACATAAAAAAAAATCCATGTTGAATAAATGAATATGTGGTTGAAAAACTTACTATTAGTTTATCTAGATATTTTACAAAGGAATAGCTGGTAGAAAAGTTCTTACAAAATACTTTTAAAGTAATTTAAACATCAATACAAATATTCTCTAAATCAAATTCCACTATTAAATCTTACAATTTTAATTCGTTTAGCTCTCCCTTCAAATCTGTAAAAAAAAATAAAAATTTCAAAATCTTTAGATTTAGCACACTGAACACTAGAAAACTTTTACGCTAATATACTTATACTTTGAAACATAAATTTAAATAGAAAAACTTTGTGTATGTGTGTACGTCTTAATACACTCACAGGCTAATTTTCTAATTTTCTTAAAATAAACAGCAGCTACAAAAACAACAATACCATTGCAGCCTTTGAAACTATACTTGAATCATTTAACGCTTAATCACCATTTAAATGGGTTGTAAAATATTAGATAAGAATACCCAGTTTTTCTTCAAGGCAAGAGACGCTATGCTTATAATGCTATTGCAAAACTTGAGGAGGTGTTTCTGGTGTCTAAACTGTTAAATGTAACGGAATTAATCGGACGGTTTCTTGGTGTAGCGAGTATTTTTTTGTTCGTTTTTCTAACCAAAACATTTCATTACTTGTTTAATGTTCATGTTGTTTTTTGTTTGTTGTTGCTGCCATACTTTGGCTGTTACTGGAAAGTTTAGCATTTGGTAAGATAATATTGTTAGAAAACCAACAGCGTTTCATATTTTACGCGTAAAACCATGCAAATTTTAACATCAAGTCTTGTATAAATAAATGCAAATTTTCATTTTTTTTATTATTTCTATTTCTAAAGACAAAAGATTGATGTTAGAGTAAATGAGTAAAAACGGAAATTGCGTTGTTGTAGAAAGTTTGATATTTAAAGGGTATTTCATTGGTTTTGACAAGTTTTTCTGAAGTTGGGATAGAAAACATATAAGAAAATAAAAGAGTAAAAGAAGAAATTTTGCTGTTACGGAAAATGTAATATTTAAAAGGTATTTTAATGGTTTAAATTTTTTTTTAATATGGGGATAGAAAAAATATAACTGGGATGGTGTTCAGAAGAAAAATATGGGACCTTTAACAAATGGCGTATATTTAGATGCGGTTTTTGTCCCTAGTAAAATATATATACACAGAAAAAAATATTCCTTAAATTGTTTTAATTAATTGACTTTTTGACTTGTTTTTAAGTTCTAATTGAAATTTTATTTAATTTAATTAATTTTTTTAATTGATATAACATTTTCTCACAAACACATAGAGATTTCTGTCAGTTAAAAAAATAAAAAAATTTATTTTAAATGACATTTTTTGAAAATTTGCTTTCGAAGGATGAATTTAATATTTGTTATCCAAGGAGCAGAATAATAAAAAATAGTGGACAATCTAGAAGAGATACTTCTGGTAGGTGCACACATAATAAATATATATTGTTTTAAATATAATAAATTGTTTCAGTTTCATTCTAGATGTGTCCAAAGCCAATATTTCTTGTATTCTGGTATATTGCTTAAGATTCTAATTTTAATAGGTAAGTCAGTAGTAATCTACACTCTGATCAAGTTTTTTACTAGTAAATATTCCATTATGTCTAGGTTATTGATGCTACCAAGTATTTTTTTGAATTTCAACCAATCGAACGATGTAAACGTGGACGAAACTTCCCTATTACATGTTACATAGTGAACGTTAAAAGGAAAGTTCTGTATAAACAATTAAAGTGTTCAATTATCTATTCTACAGATGACGGAGAATTGTTAATCAAATACGTGCAATTTGATTTGGCTAAAATTTCTCTTGTTTTTTTATGTTTTTAATGTTGTAGGTCTATGGAAATACGCTACAATCGACGAATGAATTTAAAACCACTCCGGCGCTTGACATGGCATAGTATGTGTACTTGTGTAACCCTACATCTTATATTAAATTATTAGTATAAGTAATGAAATGTAATTAAAATTTATATTAAGAAAAAATATTAAAAAAAATGATTTTTTTCTTTTTGGGTAATTTTATTAAAAATAGTTTTAATAATATAAATTACTAATACAATAAATTCTTTAATTATATAAATTGCAAATTTCAATTATAGGCATGATTCAATTAATTAAAATCATTTTTAAAAATTAGGAAAATTTTTATTAATTTTTTAATACTGTTTTAATTGATATTTTTCGCAATATTTTTTCAATTACAACTATTAATTTTTATTTAATTAATAGTATCATTTTGATGATTGGAGCAATATTAAACATTTTTTTAATTAATAGTATTAATTTCGTAATTGAAATTCATATTTATTTTTTTCTGTGTATCTATATAATTTTGAAGAGTATATATTTATTATTTATGCTCGCTTAGTCACTGTATATTATAGTGTAAATAACACAGTTTTTATATCGTTCACACGAAGGTGTAAAAGGAAAAATAGATATAAATTTTTCATTTAGTCTGTAATTTCTACAGTATTAATTTGCAACCCCATAAAGTACATTTGGAATTTATATAAAAGAGTAGTCGATTTAGCCTGTGTAAGAGTTAATAATATTTTTTGAAGCTCTCATAAATATATAGCACGCAGTCGTATGTAGTATTAATTTATCTGAAAATTTTTCAGTGACTTTGGTATTGAAGCTGAGCAATTTGGATCAATAAGCGGCTGAAATACGAAAATAAAGCGGACGGTGTTGTACTTGATGGTTATAATTTTGTAATAATTTATAATTTCCAACTGACTACATATGTAAGTATCAAGATATATCCATAATGTATATGCATCGCGGCAACAAACACAACAATTAAAAAACACGTGTATTTTGTTTTTGTATCTATGCCGGTATATGTCACACAATTTTTTTATTATACCCTTCACACAGTGAAAAAGGGTATATATAGGTTTGTCATTCCGTGTGAAATTTCTACAATTTTCATTTCCGACCCCATAAAGTATATATTTTCTGAAAGCTTATGAATAGAGGAGTCGATTAAGCCCTGACTGTCTGTCCGTCTGTCCGTCTGTCCGTCTGTCCGTCTGTCCGTCTGACCGTCTGTCCGTGTGTATGTTGAAATCAACTTTTTGAAGCCCCCCGACATAGGTTGGACCCGGGTAAGGTATTAAAATATCAGAAATATTCGGGAGTAGATCGGTATTGAAAATCAGAAACATCGGTACATAAACAACTGAGATATGAGCAAAAACCCACGACCACCTCGATTTTCTTTTCATAAAAACAACATTACAACAACAACATACATACATACAAACGTGTATACTGGTTAGAGAAAACGTGGCATCGAATCCCAGCTGAGGCAAAAAAATTTTTTTTTACATTTTTTTAAAATTTTTTTTTTAATTTTTTTTTTATTTTTTTTTTGTTTTTTATTTAATATATTATATATATTTTTATTATTATTTTTTTTTATTTTTTTTTTTTTTAATTTTTTTTTTATTTTTTTTTTGTTTTATATATATTATATATGTATATAATAATTTTTTTTTTTTTAATTTTTTTTTTAAATTTTTTTTTTTTATATTTTTTTTATATTTTTTATTTTTTTTTTTGTTTTTTTTAACATACATACGTGAATTTACTGTTATTGCATGACTACACGTTGTGAAGGGTATATAAGATTCGGCACGGCCGAATATAGCGCTTTTACTTGTTTTCTTCTTTAATTGGAATAATTTATAAAAAACTTTAAAACGAAAAAGAAAATAGTTTTCTTTTAACGTTTTAAACCAACTGGAATTGCGAATTATTTATTGTATAATAAAATTAAAAAAATTATGTTTAACAAATGCAGGCAGACTTTTAAAAAAAGTTGGTAATGCTCAAAGCGAATTCAAACAGGTGAAATTATCAGCATATGATGATGGGGAAACACAATATCTATCGTTCATTTATTATTTCAGTAACGAAAAATTAGATTTTGGATTCCGAATTGAACATTTAACTTAATTATGTTTTTCTGATAATAAATTTACCAAATTTATTTATATTTGTTGTTCTTGCACCATTTATAACTGCTTCAGAGACACATATTCTTTTTTAATAAAATTTCATTAAATTAAACATATAAAAACAACTTTTTCATTCCTTGACAGAAAAAATCCCCTAAAAATGTGCTTTGTTGTATCAATTCGACGTTGCATATACATACCTGTATAAATATGCCTTGGTAACGCTTATAAAATGTAAATAAAGAAAAAACAGTCAGCTGATTGGATGCGAGTACGTTATGGATATGCCTTGATAAGTATTGAAATTTCTGTTGATTAGATATTTTTTGTGGTTTTTAATATTTAGCAATTTTGTTTTAAAGAATTCGTAACAGTCTGGTGTGTCACCAATTTCTTATAAAGCAACATTTTTTTGAAAAGAGTTGTGTTAAGAATTTTGGTCAAGGCATTTTAGTGGTTTATTTAAAAAAATAATAACGAATTTGATTATTGATAAACTTAAATTAAATTATTAGATTGGTTTAAATGGACATTTTTGTCTGGAAACTGGTTTCTCTATCGCAAGAAAATTTTTTATATATTTTTTTTTAATATCTTCTGACATTGGTTATACCAGGTTTCAGGTTCTATAATATCAAGAACCAAGAAAAGACTCAGCTCTTAGATTATTCTTTAGGAGAAACTGAAAATTTTAATACAGAATCCTTTAATAAGAAAAGAAAACAATTTTATATCTTTTTAATTTTTATTTGTCCATTAAAATTTTAAAAACTATTTGCATGTAAATATTTTAGGATACATACATATAAACATACATTGACAAAAACAAAGTTCAATCAACTAAAGAACCTAAAAGACAACAGGCCCAAAGTCTGAAAACAACGCAATATTAGTGAGTTGTGATCATATTTGTACTTCTAACACTCTGCATTTACACAATAAAGACTTCTAATAATTAAAATTATTAATAATAATAAAAAAAATTTATTAATAAAGAACAATTATCAATAAAAAATATATAATAATGAAGAATAACAATTTTAAAATTTTAATAATTATAATTGTTTTTTAAGGTTGTTCTATTTTTTATGCTTCTTAATGTTAGTCTCTCTGTTCTACACACAACACACATATAAACACATGGTATATTAAGATAAGACGCAGCGAAATATAGCACTCTTACATATGATCTGTTTTTGTTTTTGGTTCAAATTTGAGCCAACAAAATTAGTCTTCTTTAATTTGGAGGTGGGCTTAATCATGCACATTTCTGCACCGAACCAGCACTTACCACAAAAAGTGGATCTTTCTCGATTAAGTGAAGCTTAAAAGATCGATTTAAGCCTTAAGACCCGGCCAGTTATCTAAATCAACACCTAAAACAAAAATTTATGGCTTAAATGTAATGTTCTGTATTTGAAATTTAGCCACACCAGTAAAAATAAATGGAAGAAAACAATCATTAAAATCAAAAGAAAAAGTATAATGTGTTGCCTAAAAATTATTTTAATTATATTTCCAAGGCTTAAAATGTTATTTTTGTATATTTTACTTAAAAAAAAATTACAACCTCCTGAGATTTTTTCCCAACTTAACGACTTGAAGTACAACTATTTTTGCCCTTCAGTTAAGAAAGGAGCAGACTAACTGAATAAATTCAAATTTCCCCTTCCATTATTTTGGTAGCGAACAGAAGAATATTATTCTTTGTTTAATTAACTGCCTCTTTAAATAAAAACCCTTTTTTTGCTACACAAAAATACATATAGACATGATATAAATACTGTGATAAATTATATATGAATTATGTATAATTAAAACATTTGCTTGTTTATATACGATCTTTAAAAGTCTAAATATCTCTGATGTTTATACTAAGTAACATATAGTTGTTGTTGTTGGTTATTTAAATATAAATTATTTTAAGAACGTTAAAAAATCAAGAAATAAACAACGAAAATAAGAAACCACTCATACAGTAACAAGTTAATCCCTGCACTTTATCAACACCCTAAAAGTCATTTGAGCAAAAAGAAGAAGAGGAAAAACACAAAGAGCGAGAGAGTAAGAGTATCCTTAAAACAAAATATAATGCTTCTAGTGAATGTATAACAAATACAACAAGAAATAACATGGAATGGTAGTGGCGTAAGTGCAAGTGTTTTGCTTTTTTATCTAAACATTAAAAGTTGTTTTCTTAACCACATAATAATTTATGCCAACCACAAGCTCTGTTCATTTTCTTAAAAAAAAAACAGAAAAAAGAACAAAGGCTGCTTTAAATGCAAAAAAAAATGTATTTAAATATTTGACTTGAAGGACTTAAATGAGACACTGGTTGATGACTGTAAAAGGGAAAATAAAATTAACAAAAAAAATTTAACCAAAGCATTTGATATTTGTTTTTATTGGAGGATTATGTAGGTGGCAAATAAATACATTGTAAAAGTCACACTAAATACACTTTCATCCCCCTAATTTTTTTTTTGTCTCTACATCTTAACATAAACATTGCGTAAGAGTAAATTTAAATTGTTTAATATGTTTGAAAGAAAAAAGTTAAATTTTTATAGCAGCTCATTTATATACGAGAAGAGAATACTTTAAGAACAAGATTTGTTTCATTTCTTTTGAAACTTAAACAAAAAAAGTTAAACAATTTTTTCCATGGAGACGAGCAATGTTAATTTTTGATTGCTTCTTAGAGAGCGTATATGAAAAGTTATTTCAAAAGTATATCTTTTTAATTTTTATGCTTATGCTGGAAGTATAAAGATAAATTTAATACCTACCAATAGACTATAATCAGATCGTATAACGTCGTCTTTATAAAGGGTGTTTTTTTATAAAGGTATTGAATTTTGAAGTGGAAAAAAAAACAGAGAAGAATTTGTTTAATTGACATGAAATTCACTTTACTCCAAAAATAATCTTTTTGAATTATTATTTAAATATGATTTCTGGCATGACAGCCATGGCAGTCTCGGACGTACTCTAAACTGGAAGCCCAATTTTTGCTGACTTTTCTAACATTCGTGGCCCTTATTCGGTAAAGATACGGCAAATGTTGTCCTATAAGTGGTCAATTGTTTCGGGTTTATTAGCGAAGACTAGCAAGTTTACATATTCCTAAAGAAATTAATCTAGCGGCGTTAAATCGAACAATCTTGGGGGCAAATTCACGATTCACTAGTTCAAAACGTGATTCACTAGTTCAAAACGTGAAACTATGCGGTTACCATAAATCTATGCGTTTCCTTAAATCAATAAATTGTGGCACAAGCTGTGTGAAATGTTGCGACATCTTGTTGAAATCACAGCTTCTTTACATCATAGTTATTCAATTGATATACGAAAAAGTCAGTAAACAAATCTCTATAGCACTCAGTATTAACAGTATTATTCTAATTAGCATTTTCCAGTAATTACAATGCACTGATTCCGCCAACCTATAAAGCACACCAAACTTTTTTTCTGCATGTAGCGATGTCTCAGTATATACTTAAGGATTATCATCACTCCAAGTACGGTAATTTTGTTTATTGATGTATTCATTTAGCTTCATGCTAAACAATATTATCTTATGAAAATAAACGGTAATCTTGCTTTGGATCCATTTCCCTAACCTTCACTTTGCTATTCATGAGTCAGTCTAGCCTACCGTTGCCACATGCAAGTGCAAATGAAAAAAAACCAATACACTAACACTTTTTTACTAACACAACTACACTTTGGCAACCTGCGACTCAGCTTGCGAAGAAATTTTTAAGCAAGTAAAATTTTTACAGTTACGGCAAGTAAAGTGACAAGCCGAAAAACAGTGTCTAATACTGAGTTTTTTGTTAAATCCCTAATATATCATACAGTTGTGGTAAATAATTCAGCTAGTTTTTTTAATAAATATGTATATATTTATATGAAGAATATTAAGAAAAAATATAAATATTCATTTAAAATGTAAGTTTTAATATAAATATCAATTTTTAATAAAAAAAAATATATTAAAAAGTTATATGTCTAAAGGTAACGTTTAGTAGTGGCTATTGACAACACTTAATTACCAATTGAAGCAGCGCCATTTGTTTTAAATTTGTTTGAAGTTCATTTGTTGACGACATTTTAAAAATGAACTTGCACTGTGCTGTGTAGCCACTCAAAAAATTTTTGTGTTTTTTTGGAATTTCTCCTGATTTTCGTTAGTAATACGTATACACTACTTGCAAGTAAATACTTGCTTGTGGCAACGTAGGGTAAGCTAAACATAAATCACTTGACAGTTGAAAAATTACCACTAGTTAAGAAGTGTCGCCAACTTAAAGTTTTATACCGCTTTAAAAACACACGGTGTTAAGTCGTTGATATAAAAATACATATAAACACATTTGATATGTATGTGTTTATGTTTGTAAATGAGCTTTTTACGCAAAGCAAACGTCACAATTATTTTTTATAGTCAACCATAACGACAAGATATTGCGTTATATTTAACATCACAACAGCAACAAGGTTTATTAAAAAAACTTAATCAAAATGCAAAGCTTTAAATTCTTCTATATAAATTAATGAATCTTTTAAAATAACTTCGAAGCAATAAATTAAAAAAATTTTGAAATCTTCTAAACGCCAACGATTCAGCATTATCGTAAAATTATGAAACTCATAAAATTTGTCGATGTGATTTATTAAGTTTTAATCACATTTTTATTAAAGTTTTATGAAACATATAAAATACACTTGATCCCTGCTTATAAGAAAGTACTTAAATAAAAACATAAAATTTCCTTTTAAAAATTTTTATTTTAAAGGTAACACCCATCTGCCAGTTCTGCTTTATAAAATTATGTTCATAAAATTGGCCTTTATTGGATAATCTAAAATGTGTAATAACAATTCTTCTGTTTGAATGATTCCAATAGGGCGATTTTACCAAAATCTAAATAAAAATATTTTTTCGAGAAAAAATTAAAAAAATTCATAACTGCTATGTTGTGAGTGTTCTACTGTTCGAATTATAAAATTATATGACGTTTAGATTATTAATCAGGTGCTAGTATTATGACAACAAAAACAAAAAACTAAAAATAATATGTTTTGCAGCCAAAAATGTTTAGTAAGACATTTTGCTCATATAGAATTAAGCAAAACAAATACCAAAGCAAGCGCTGTCATGAAAAATAAGTATTTAGTTCAAAACACGTCAGTGAAAACAGAGTTATTTCTTAGTAAACCAAATTAAATAGAATTTAACAAACCTTTACAGTTGCTTCGATCTTGTTTGAGATGTCTAAGTTGTGTTCATGATAAGTACTACCAACAATTTTAGATGCTAAATGTACCATTTTATTCCATCTTTAGTTAAAAATTTTAATTTTAAAAATTTAAATTGTTCTTTATAATATTGGAATTCACTTCTAGGATACAAATTTTTACTATGTTTTTTTTTTCTTGACATATATGTATGTGTTGATTAAGATCCCTTTTCAAATCCCTACGCTCTTTAATAATTTCATGGCTACCAATTGGTATCCCTTCTTTGACTTAATCTCATTACTAGAGTAGCTTTCTCTGGACTATAAAATTCATATTGCAGACAAAACTTATCGCCAGTGCCATTACTGTGCTAACTGACTTCGTCATTCATTGAATTGAATTGAATAACCATGATGTGCAGAAGCTGTGGTTTTATCAAGACGGCGCAACAAGTCAAACAACTTGTGCTTCAATTATTTATTGAAGAAAAAATTTGGCTACCTCATAGTTTCACGTTCTGAACACATGTATTGGCCTCCATGGTCGTGTGATTTAACGCCTCTAGACCTTTTTTTGTGGGGATGTGTAAAATCACTAGTGTACAACAATAAGCCTACTTAAATAACCACTTAGAGGACAACACTTGCCACGTTATTAAAGATATACTGCCAGAGATGTTGGAAAATGTCATCTGAAATTGTACATCCAGATGCCAGAACTCATATTTAAATTATAACGCCAGAAGATTATCTTTTCAAATAAGCAAATTGTATGTAAATTTTTATCTCTAAATTCTATACCTATATAAAAACACCCTTTATAACTAGTATGATTAAGTCCAAATCGGATGTTGACAAAATGTTATCCCAGGACGATGGGATATTCTGCAAAAATGAGTTATACGCACTATTTTTAATCGAGAAACTATTCCTAAGTTGATAAACATAGAGTATTTTAAGTTTATATTTATAATTTAAACTTTATGTCACAGTTGTGACATCAACAAAGAAAAGATACAAAAGAAGATATTAAAATTTTATGTTGATAATTTTATATTGATAATTTTATTAATTTGTATTTTCCTGAAGATGCTAAACAAAGGTGAAGAAACGTATTCAGGACAATAAAACGTGGTTTAATGTTGTATAAAATTTTTATAAAAAGCATTCATGACCTCAGTGACAAATAATTAAATATTAAGGGCCGTATTCATAAAAAATATTTTAGGTTTATTGAAGGCTTATTTGACAAATTTCTCTACAATATCTGTCAAATGAGCCTTAAATAAACCTGAAATATCTTTTATGAATATGGCCTTAAGTATATAGTTCAGTGATTTTATTAGCTGTATTACATTTTGTCCACCAAATTGGGAGGAGTTTTTTTTATGTCGTGATATCGAGCTTCAATTATACTATTTGCATAAATATAACCTAAAAATGCCTGCAGCCAAAAATAACACGTGATAGATTTATTTGATTTTTCCTAACCCAAATGCAAACATTTTAACGACTGTTAAAGCTAAAATATGCCTTTATCGCTTAGAATAATTTTTTTAATTTTCACATTCACCTGGTTATATTCGATAATTCATTCAGACAAATTTCTCGTCGTTCTTTATAGTTTCAAGCTTTATTTCTTACGGAAAATTAACCTTGAAAATATATCACTAATGAGTGTGACTAACATTTTGAAAACTCAAATCTTGAATACAATGACAATTTTAATATCATGTACTTCATGTTTTGATAATTCTTATATACAGAGTGTTTTTATAAAGATTTATAATAAAAAAATCGATTGAAGACCATAAACTTGGCTTTGATAGTTCACAAACTTTATGCCATTTAATATTTAAAAGTAGTATTTGGCATATGGTCTCCACGACTGCGCTTTATGTACGTCATTTTCTAGCTTACTAGATCTTATTTCGTCCTTAACGCATCTAATGCGGCCTTTATAATATTCAATCGTTGCTGCTTTATCAGTATAGACCAATTATTTGACGTACTTTTACAAAAAGTAGTACAAAAGTGTCAAATTACATGAATAAAATGGACAATGTCCATACCTTGAGATATTTTGGTTATCAAAAATTTGTTTTCTATATGACATTGTTTTTTTATCTTGTTGGAACCATTTTCACACAAGTTATTTACAATGACATGTACAATAAAAAAAATCATTCTCAAGAAACTGAGTTACTGAGACAGACGTCGGATCGATAAATTACAGTCCTCTGTCATACTAGCGATGACTTTTTCTGTACTTACAAATGAAGTTCTATTTGGATGAATGCTATCCAAAACAGTAAATGTAACCAAGAATCAAATCACAGTATTGCGTGCTACATGCTTAGATAGACATTTATGCGCACCTTAAACTAAACTGAGTGGTATATAAATTTGGCGAATTTTGAAAATAAATCTCCACTACTTATAAATATTGTTCGAGTGTAAATCTTTGCATAGTTACTATCAAAAATATATTGAAAAATATAGTCATGTTGCCCGATAAAGGGTTAAACTTTATAAGTATGACATATTTATTCTATAAGAAGTTTTTTATAGGTCTAAAAAGCAACCTATAAAATAAAAAAGATACTGAATTTCTTCCTGTTTGTTTTTGAATAAACGGTACTTTAGTTAATCCAGTTTCTTAATTTCCTTTTTAAGAAATTAATTTTATTATTTTTTTTTTATATTTTTTCAATCTGAATTAATATATTTTTTCCAAGGCAAACTCGTTCTTGGCTATTCCTAAACATATCCATAATTTTATACTTTTCCTCTATTTCTCATATTTTTGTTTATTTAAATGTCATTTGCATATCACATTGATATTATTTATTTTTAAAATTTTACTTCCAACACAAAGTACATATAAATTGATGTAACGAACAGCAACCAAAATATTTTAATATATTTCAACCGAGTTCGAGGAAATCTTCATAAAATAACTGACTGGCTGACATATCCAGTAGAGCAATAGAGACGTTGGAAGAAAAAGAAGGCTGTATATTATTTAAGATATTGAATACACTTACTTATGTGTGCATATACATACACATGCAATATTAAAATAGAGATGAGAAGAAACGAATGCCAATACTTGAGTGTATTTGTATTTAAGGTACATAAGAATGCGCTAAAAGTGTTTACATTTTACTCAAGAAATTACACTTTAGCAAACAGTTTGTGTATGTATGTTTGTGCATGTAGCAGGAGAATGTTGGTGTATTAAAATTGAAATGTTTCATTTTGTTGGCCACTACTGATGATGCTGCTGCTTGTGGTGATGTTGTTGTAGCCAGTACTGGTAGAACTCCATCAACGCGGGGATTATTTACAAGAAGTTTAGTAATAAAAAAGATTTTGTATTTTACAATAAAATGGTTTAAAAAATGTTTATATTTCATTATCCTTAATTCTCATTATCAAAAAAGTAGGAAAGGATAAATTTTTTGAAAAATATTTTTTCTTCCTCTTCCTTCTTTATTCTTTTTACGAATTATTCCCTATCAGTTGATGTCCGTGTTTAAATAACAAATAAACATTTCCATTTTATACTTTTGAAAGTCCTTTGAAAAACAAAAAAAAAAACAGAAAACTTTAAACTAAGTACCCAGTGAATTTGACACATGTACAGTGGCTACGCTTAAATGGCTGTTTTTTGATATCAGACGCACATAACAATTTAATAGTCAATGTTAAAATGACATCTCGAGATTGCATGCGACTCGAATTCAGCTCGAATGAAAATGTCGCAGCTGTATGGATTTAGAAGAGAAGGAATGGGTTTTGCCACTTTTTGTAAATATCTTGCTCTGGCTACAGCGAAACACAAACTACCTGGTAAACATATACTGGTTAATCTCTCTAAGATATCTAAGATCGGGCTGAGTGACTTGTTGATAACCCCTTTGGCTACGGAATGGATCTAGTAGTCCCTCTTTTTACACTGATTTTGCTCATACAGACTCCACTTTGAAAGTTTGCGTATAGTTACCCGCCACTATAATCACATTTTTACTACATTTTGTCTGCATTTTATCTATCATAGCAAAGTTTTTTTTTCCACAATTAGTATGTACGCTTATATGATCTTTTAAAATTATGCACTTTCCAATCCTTTAATAAACTAAATTGTTTACACAAATATCAAAGAATATAGTCGGATAGGATTGAAAAAACACTGACCTAAAACATTGTAGTGAAGTTTAATGTCAAGCCTAGGACACTAAAGTTTAACTGTGACTTTTTTATATAGTAGTAGTAGCGCAGTAGCTTTCGTATCAACTCAGTAGACCTCGGTTTGAGCGTTCGAGTGGACGTTCATCCCACATTGCTTTATTCTTTGGATATATAGACACTCATTATGCCTGATAGCGGTTTGAAATTCAAAACCACAAATTAAAAAAACGAAATCGATTGATCTTCATATTTTCTTGTCAAAAGAAAGGCATAGATTTTTAAGTATTTTGTTCTTATACAATTGAAGTGTTTTCAAAAAACACCAAACAAGTCATGTTCATAGCATGCCTTGATATTGTGCATACGTTCAGAAATTTTTGTAAAAAATATCATAATCTTCTTTCATTAATTTTTCTTCTTATTTTTAAATTTTCTATTTCCTAAAGTAATCTAGTTTTATTTTAAAGGTGTTCTAATACACTAGCTTTTGATAGCTAAGAAGAAATACTTTCAAAAAAAATTTCAAAAAAAATTACTTAAAAAGCGAAATATTAATTTCTTTAAAAAGTAACCTCCTAATAATAATAATTAATCTATTATTTAAATTTTTAATCAGCCTTGAGTTCATATTAATATTCTTTATTTTTACAAAGAATTTGTTTAATTGTGATAAATGAAAGAATAAATCTTGAAAAATTATATTTTTACCGACACTAGCCGAGTGGAATGCATTTTCGAAGCCAGCTACGATTTCATCATCAGCACTCTCTGATCGGTGGTTACATGTTGGTTGTAAATATCATCTATTTAACTCACGGGACTTATGTTAATTGAATTCGGTAACTAATTTTTAGTTTTTCCTATTTCATATATTTTTACCACAATGAGTTAGATTGAAATTTTAAGTCCCGTGAGTTAAATAGCTGATATTTACAACCAACATGTAACCACCGATCAGAGAGTGCTGATGATGAAATCGTAGCTGGTTTCGAAAATGCATTCCACTCGGCTAGTGTCGGTAAAAATATAATTTTTCAAGATTTATTCTTTCATTTATCACAATTAAACAAATTCTTTGTAAAAATAAAGAATATTAATATGAACTCAAGCCTGATTAAAAATTTAAATAATAGTTTAAACAGAAAAGTTCGACAAAATAAAAATTCTATTTAATAATAATTAATACTAAGCAATATCAATTAATTTGAAGGTCACTACAAAGAAATCTCGGCTAAGGGTAGTTCCATCTATGTATTTAAATATGAATGACAAAAATTACGTTATTTTTTATTTTCAGCTACATTCTGGCCAACGAAAGGTTGCCTAGAAATTTTTAAATTTTTTTTACACATGGTTATTTTGGCAGTTTTAAATTCATTTAGAGCTGCAAGCTGACCTTTTACAGGAATTTTCACAATTGTAAGTAAAATATAGAACATAATTTAAGACATCTTAAAAAACGAAGACATGTTAAGCCAGGTCTAACTGTGTATATCCTGTATTAATATCAAATATTATTGCTCCTATTTGTTGTTTTTGTTTCCGCTGAAGCTAAGCCAATTCTTAAAAGCTTTTAGTTAAGAGTTTTATTATCAAAATTTGTATACAACGAGCCACAACATACATTCACATGTATTAAATTGATGCCTGCATTTGGCCAAATCTCTTGGCTTGCTCCATGCATGTATTTGAGTAAACATTTAAATAAAAGTTGTGTTGAAGACAAGATACCAAACATCAAAATCGAACTTTATTTAGCTGTGCAGAATCTTATATACCTTTCAAATTAGAAAAAAAAATATTGTAACGAATAACCATAAGAAAATTTTATTTCAATGACGTTTAAAAATTAAATTATAAACGATTGATGCCAATTATTATTCTGCCAGTGTTGCAATCAACTTTTAGATGCCACTTCGTGTACAACAGACCTGCATATAGTATCAATAAAATAAGTCTAAATTAATAGCTATTTTAATTCAGCACCTTCGTCCATAAATTTCTGAGATATAAGCAAACAACCACGACTGCCACAGTGTGTTTTGCCATTGCTTTACCACAAAAAATAAAATTTTTCTGCCCTCGGATATTATGTAAATATATTCGTTACTAATTAAAAATATAATATGTTTTTACTACTGTACGTTAACATTTTTTGAAAAAGTCGTTCTTTAATCGGTAAAGTTATAGGCAAAATTTATTAAAAATTTTTATGTATAATGTTTAAATATACCAAACAATATATAAATTATTTTTAAACATACTTGTTTAATTTTGCTTTAATTTGCATATTTAATGCTTGAATAATTACACAAATTGTATAAAATAATAAGAGTAGAGTAAATTGATGAACTGAGTAATACGTAATATAATTTATATTTTTTCCCCCTTTTTTAAGCGTTTAATTAGGTAGAAAAGAAGTTAATGTATGCTAACGGTTCCTTGACGAGGTGCAGCTTGAGACCGTCAGGTGTTTCTTCGTAATTAATGCTCGATGCTTGAGAATAACAAAAAACCTGAATCACCAGACTGAATCAGCACTTATCGTTAATTTTTTTGTCAAAAAATCGTTAAAATAAACCGTTATAAATTCATACTATTCACAATAATATTTATAAAAATTTACAATAACATTTCATCAAATCAAGTATTAAAATTTTCAAAAAAAATCCATTAACGCATACGAGCCTGGATTGGTTTGAACAATTCTAAAAACAGCAATCAATTTTTTTTTCAGCTTTAAGAGCTACGAGAGGATCTTTCTTGGCACCAAATAAAAGCTTTTAACCAGCAAAATATAATCTATATATATAAAACTCACTGTGTGTTTGTATGTTTGTTTGTGCTTTATAGACGGTTAAACGGCTAGACCGATTTCCTTGCAATTTTCACAGAATCTTTCTATATGTCTGAAAGGAAATATAGGCTATATTTTGGTTTGAAATTGTAAGTGGGCGGGGTGCCACGCCCTATTAAAGAATTAGTATTAAATATTATATATCACGAAAGTTAATGCAGCTAGAGTCTTCAAATTAAGTACGGTAAACTTTGACATCCACACAAACATTTGGGTAAAAAATGGGCGGACTTTCAATAGTAGGCGTGGCCACATGAATTAAATACGAAACTTCGTATATTTGGAAAACGATATCGATTAGAGTATTAAAATTTTGCAAGAACAACTTTGACACCCAAATAAACATTTCTGGAAAAAATGGTGGGCGTGGCAGCTCTCATAGCAATTGAATACTAAAATTCGTATATTCGGGAAGCGATAACAGTTAGAGTTCCCAAATTTTGCACGAGAAGCTTTGATCTCTATATGACTATTTTGATAAGAAATCGATGCTTTAGTAATAGTGGGCGTGGAACCTGTCATATGAATTAAATAGAAAAATTCGTATATCTGGGAAGCGATAACAGTTAGAGTAACCAAATTTTGCAAGAGACACTTTGACGTCTATATGATTATTTAAATAATAAATGGTTGATTTAGTAATAGTAGGCGTGGCACTTGCAAAATAGATATATTTTTGAACTATAAAATTTTTATTTCATTACGATGGGGGTGGCGAAGCACACCGGGTATTAGCTAGTGTGCGATAAAACAGATATAAAATTCAAAATTGACGCTACTATAAAATGTCGTACAATAAATTTATATATGGGTTAAATCTAATATAATTTATCCCCTTTAGCCATACAATCTTAGTATCAAATGAATGTGCTCAGCTGTCAAATTACAGTTAACTATAAAAACCTTAAAATCCGAGATCTTATTCCAAGTAAACTTGTAAACTTTATCCTCTATTAGAACAAATCCTTATTAACACTGATACATTTATAATTGTTTTCTAAAACACTACATGTAATTTGATAAATTTTTTATTTGTGCCATTAACCTATTTATTTGTGAATAAATTTGAATCCATCAGCTTTAATATTTGGCTCCTGAAAATTTGTTTTTCTAAAAATACAATATAGATAGCACTTGCTTATATCTTATCAATTTTCAGTTTGGTAGACCTAATAATATAAAAAAATTTGTAAACAAGTGTTATCAAACTTCAGCATGTAAAAACCTTGTCAACTGTGGAGAGCATGTTTTAACCAATTCCTCTTTGTCATGCCAATGTATATATTACAAATATAATGACAAAGTTTAATGCATATATTCCTCTACCACCAAAATTTAAGGCGATAAAAAGAATTTTAAAAAAGTTTGCAAAATTAAGAAAACTGTTATCGACACAAATTGAAAAGTTCTCCCTTTGATTTCCAATTGCGTTTTATTTACTTGGTTCTGTGTATTGATACCTTTTCGTATCTTTATTTGAACAAGTGTATTTGCGATCTTGTTTGTATTTGTTTGCATGCTATTACACACATACCCGGCAAAACAAATTTGAGTTAAGTTTTTAAAACTGGCAACTAAATGGTCACTTATTTCTATCTACTTGATGTTAAAACTTTTTTGTTCAAAAAACGATATAGCATTCACAATATTAAACACAAGTTTTCTCTACTTTATTGCCAATGAAAGAAAAAATTGTCTGCAGGGTTTTTCATGCAGGTCTTTAAACTTTTATTAGTATTGGTGTCTTACTAACAAGTACGTTAACGTTATTGTATGTTTATACATATGCATGATTTCGTTTTGTTCTACTACTTCTTCTAAAAATTTTTCCTCGCTCATTACTTTTTTATTAAATCTTTTCTATAACTTTTTTTTCTATTTATTTACAAAGGATCCTGTTCTTAAAGTTTTTGTGCCTCTGATTAAATTTACATTAATTTTCAAAAAGTAAAAAAAAATTCTTTTTTTTTCATTACAGTTAGTTCTTTTTTTTCTGGTTTGTATTTGTACTTTAATGGATTTTTGCAGCGGAAATATCTTTTTATGAAGAATTTTTTTTCCATCTTCATGTTTTCATATCTATTACCATTTGTAAATAATTCAAAACGTACATATCGTAATCGTACAAGTTTTGTTAGCTCTTCTCTTTTTATTGTTTTGCTTTGAAAGCAAATAGAGAGATTTGTGCTAAATTAAAAAGTTTTATTTCATAAGCAAATATGGGTTAAATTTTAAAGGAGATAGTAAATATAAAACAAATTAGAGGATATAGGAATATTCGTAAATTGATTACAGAGAAAAGTTCGATATTAAGTTTTGTTAAAAAATAATAATCAAAAAAATTTATTAAAAAAATATTATTACATTTTGTTAAAGAAATCTAAATTATGTAAGTTAACTGATTTAAAAAAAATATATCAGAAAATATTTATTTTTTTGCAAATAGAAAATGAGTTTTTTACTCGAAAAATATTCAGTTATCGAGAGCCATTTTGTAACTAAATTTGTTTTTCTTTTAATTAAAAAAAATATGAAACGAAAAGCTGTGATTTTTTTGCACATAGAATATGCAGCTTTTATTCAGTTCATAAAATACATACAGGTACATAAAATTAATTTAATTGGCAGATATGGAGAGAGAAGAAAAAAAAATTTAATATACGTTATTTGGTTCGCTATCCAGACTGGCTCATAAAGATGAAAATTTTAGCAAGACTTTTAATTATTTCTGTACTCGAAAGTCTTTATAGGCTTCAAAATTCGTAAAATTTCCTTCGCATATTTTTCTGTACGGTGCAGTGATATAGAAAGTTATATATATTCTTCTCAGCATCAGGCATACTTCTGCAGAAGTCATTATATAGAAGTCGCTTTTCCCTGGCACAATTGCTAAATCTGCAGTTAGCGTAAGTACAATGTCCTTTAGACGCTTTCTTTTAAATCACAGAAGCCACTTGGTGCGCATGTCCCTCAGCCGCTTCAAATAATATAAACCAATTCGTGCGCTTAGGATCCACTTTAGGCCATGTCATCCTAGCCATGTTACACTCAGTTAGTGTTGCCAATAATTCCAAAAAATGTACAAGTTGGCTTAAAAGCTTTTTTTCAAAATAATATACTGCCTATGTTATGTACGCCCACATGTATTTTTAAAATGTATGGGGTTTGAAAGAGTTAAATTTGTAATTACTGTATATGACCCATATTTTTTTGCCATTGTGTTATTATCTTAGGGATTTTCTAGTCTTTCTCTGGAATAGGTTTTAAGACTCAGCCTTGAAGTTGGTGTCAATTTTTTATACAAAGGTGACTCGATATATTATTTGTACATTTTACTTTGTCGATTAGGTAATAACTAATTTCATTATTTAGATACCCGAAAAGTCATATTGAGTATAGAAATGATAACATATTTTCTATGAACTATCCGAGGACTGACAGATTCTAATTTTAATGTAAAAAAGATGAGAACATTTAGAGACAGTCGTGTTTCTGGGCTTATATCTCAGCAGATTATAAACCGATTTGAATTTAAGATACCAATTATATCCCGACTATTTGATCTCAACATCGCTCAATGAACTCACCTATTTACAAGGTTTCATATATACTTTAGCGTTCAGAAATAAATATTTAAGAAACTGCTAATGGAACGATAAAGGTATATATACTCTCAGTATTTTAGGTAAAGAGTACAAAAGAATGCAATTTGTAAAGATGAGCCTAAAACTGTAACTTATGGAAACACCTTTTTTTTGACAAAAAACTGAAAACTTACAAAGAGTTAAAAAAACGAATAAAAGATAAATCTCCTCACTTGGCATTCATCCATCTTGTTTGAGCAAGCAATTAGACGTACACCATAATAGTGATAGATTTTTCGCAAATTATGCACCACGCTTAGCAAGACCATCAGCCATGCAGTTGTCAGTGCCCACACGCACGTGATGTTCAGATGCTTCCTCATCAACTTCAAGGAAGTTTGATATTTAAAGGCCCGTTGTGATGTCGACTGAGTAATAATTCAGGACCTGATGACTGCTTGACTATCTGTAAAAATTATTTCATTTCTATGGAGTATCTGATCAGCCAGCGTGACGTTTATATTATTGCCGATATCTCAGCTTGAAGTATACTCCATTCATCCTTTAGTCAAAAAAATATTTTAACTCTTTCAGGTCTGATATAAAGATCACCACGTACTCCGCTCCACCCATTCGACCAATCTGTATTGATTTCATATGACGGAAAGCTTTCCTCTGTCTCCGCGATGATGAAAAAGAATCTTCTTTAGAATAAAGAAATTGGAGAGCAGTTGTCTATCAGATTTGAAAGAAAATTTATACTTTCAATCATATTGGCATGGCCCCATGTCCTGAAGTGACATCCAGCTAAAGCATAAACTTTTATTGCTGTGTTCAACGACAACTTAACATCTCAAAAAGTGTCCTAGTAAAAGTCCACATATTCGCACCCGTCATCGAGGTCATCATAATTTACAAAATCGTCTCAATTTGTCCATCCTCTGGGAAATTTTATTTTATAACGAATTTTAAATTTTATTCAATAATTAAGTTTTAATACTAAGAATTAATACGAGGTTCAGCTGCAAAATCTTACGATTTTTTAGTAAAAAAAATGTTTTTTCTTTTTTATTATTTAATTAGTTCAACTCTGTCTCTGCATAATGCTTATGAAACTTAGAGCTATACTCAACATTTTTTTTGTTATTGTCAAAATAAAATCCAATATTATCTCGTAAAGTTAAAATTGGGTTAAGCCGAAAAAATTAGGAATAAATTAAACAAAAATAATAGTTTAATAAAACTCCCAATTAATTTTCGGACACTTTAAAGTTATCAATTTTAAAGCTCTATTCACAAAGATTACCAGAGATAAAAACTACAACATCAATTCAAAACTGACTTTGGTACAAGAACAAAAAAATACAATATACAATAGTCTTTTGATCACAGTGTAATATAGATAAAAGATTTGACACGAACGAATAAGTGCTGTTTCTTGTTCAAATTTCTTTTGTTTTCATGCAAAGAATACTACTACTTATATCTTTTTTGATTTTTTTTTATCAGGGGATTGGACGTTTTAATTCTGATTTATTTATGAATATTTTGTATGTGAAGGTAGTCCAAATGAGGGTTTCTTATATCACCAATTAACGACATAAATCGGGATATTAGTTGTGTTATTTATTGCATTTTTCCTACTGTTCTTCTAATATACTTTTTAAAAGAGTTAAGCTTTTCATACATTTAGCAGTTAATTTTATTAAATGCTTATTTCTTTTTAGTATTTTTTATTATCAGTATTTAGTGTGGTTTCTTAAGATTCTAAATAATAGCCCATGATTTCTTAATAGCATTAAGATAATAAATAAAAAAGGGAAACGCTTAAAGGGTTAAGCATTACAAAAAAAAATCCACAAAACAAACAAGCCATTTAACCAAACAATACATTCAAAATGGATTACAAAAAGATTAACTAGAACAACACAAAACTCCGAATGAAAAATGTCATTTATTTGCTACTGTTAACTTGAAAATTTTCCAGGCCTTAAAATACATTCAAGAATGTTTATTCAAGCTAACATTACATAATCAAGGATTTAAAGGAAAATATCCACAAAGATACATAAGTAGTTAATTGTATGTATATAGCAAACAAAATAATTTTTTGTTTGTTTTTTTTACTTTGTTTGAAAACAAACAAATTAATTTAAAAACATGAGTTATACAACTTAAACCCTAGATTTTTATTTATATTAAAAACACAAAGATTATACTCAAACAATTAAATAAAATGGAAAAAGATAAACAAACTGCAACAGAACTCTTGTGATACACCACCAACAACAACAGCAGCAAGAAACAACATCCAAACGGAGACAAGCAATTTAAACTTAAAACTTAATCTTTATAAATCTTTTAAAATGTTATTTTTTTTTTTATAAATTATATGATTTGTCTTGTTTAAGATAATTGTTGGCATTTATTTCAATGTTTATGTTTGACTTAAAACTGTATATGTGTTTGTGTGTGTGCTTTCAAGTTTTCATTTATATTTAATAAAGATTAATACATAAAATAGCACTTAAAATCAGTTATTATATCAGTTATTATATTATATTTTTCTTTTCATCTTCTTTCAAGTCTCCTTAATTTTTTTATTTCTTTCATTTGCTTGTCAGTCATAATCCTGAACATACATCTTTCAATTAAATATAAGTACATGTTTATATATATTGGAGTAACACCCTACAGTTTAGTAGACTGAACTAAAACTCTTAAGAGTTAAATAATTTTTAAATTTGTTAAGTGTTTGCATTAGGGGTAGGGCAAAATATAGCATTTTCCTAGATTTTCTTGAATAATTAATGTTGAGAAATTATTTTTAATATTCAGTAAATAATACACAAAATTACAGTTCATCAAATGGAGTAGTGTGCTCCATTTCCAATTGGCTGATATAAATTTATGTAAATCCATTTTGTTCCAAATCTATTATCAATTTCTGTGCACTAAATTACATTTAACACAAATATTGAATTGTTGATTTTGTTGTTCTTTCGATATCTCTCTTTCTCTATCTTTCTTTTTCTTTTTGTTATTATCCCTACAAGAAATGAATGACTGAAACTAACACATACAAAATGTTTATACTAACACTATTGTAGCAATTTAATATATAATTCATGCGACAGGAAAAATAATGCGTATGCAAGAGTGAGACAAATAATGTATGTTGATTTTTTGACGTTTAAAATTGGAAAATTATTGTGAAAAAATTTTAATTCAGTGTAACAAAAAGCAATTTTTATTAAAAAATTTGCCGTTCTTTCGACGAGGTTTTTTATAAAATACTTAAGAAATAAAAGGTAAGTACGAAAGGTATCAGCCAAACAGCCTTTGCATATTCTCATAATTTTTATTTTTAACAATTCCAGTCATAATACCAATGACGCTGATATCATGGAAAACGATTAAATTGAGCCCATCCAGGAAGCAGTGACATTACGTATTAATGGTAATAATAAATTATATGTAATGAAATATATAATAATAAATAATATAAAAGATAATAAATTTTGTTTTATTGTACGAGTAAAATATATACCTGGTTAGCTTTGACCGATATATACGTTAAGTGTGACTACTATTTATATTATTTTTTATTTGAAACAGCTGTAGTGTAAGTAGTCCAGATATATGTTTTGCAGTCGACAGAACTAATAAGTAAGAGAAAGACGCAAAATCACATGTACACAAAAGTTTCAGTCATTTTTTTCACATTGCCCTTAAGAAACTAATATAAACTTTAACCGATACATCAGTCACTAATACCAGTCATATAACCGGTCAAATGACCGTCACTGTTCTTGTAGGGATGTTGTAGTATAAGCTTTCTCTCACAACTTCAAAGTACCTTTTATTTTTGTATTTAGGTAATTTTATTTACCTAATATTATTTTTTGCTGACTCGTCAATATTATTAAGACACAAACAAATAACTGGTCGTTAATACACATTTAATTATTATTTTCTTCACGGAGTGCGTATTTAAGAGTATATATAGGTGTGTCATTCCGTTTGAAATTTCTACAATATTCATTTCCGATAACACAAGGCATATATCTTCTGAAGACTTTTGAACAGTGGAGTCAACGGAGCATCCGCCAGTCCGTTTGTATGTTGAAATCAGTTTTATAAATCCCACCGACATCAGCAAGATCCGTGACGAGTATCAAAATATCTAATATATTTAGTATCACATAAGTATTGGAAATCAGCACAATCACTTCATTACTTTCTAAGATATGTGCCAATTTACACGAGTGTCTCTGATTTTTCCGTTATTTTCACCACAAAAGTTAAAATTTAATTAATAGATGCCCTTGTAATTTTCTGTAGATATCTTACGCCTTTAGAGATAATTGTAAGCAATTTTGGACAAATCGCTCACTAATAGGCAAAGTTATAGGGAAAAATTATTTGGAAAAATATATAAAATTTTTCAAGTTTCTTAATAGTTTTTGTACATGTTTAAAACCACTAAATTATAAGACGTGGTCGCAAAAATTATTTCTTAAAAACCTAACAAACTTATTTGAAACTAACTGAGATATAAGTACTGAAATACAACTGCTTCATTGCTTTTCTAAAAATTACAAGTAAAAATAGATTTTTTAGTTTCTATGCAACTGATAGACCCAATATGGATATTAAATGAAAGAAATTGAGTAGTTCAATATAAAGAGATTAAAATCAATGACGGCGCTGCTATAGAATAGGGACTATATCTTGTATTTGAAATTCTAACCCCTTGATATCTCAAAATATTGGTATCAAATTAAAGGGCTTAACCCTCAATAAAAGTTGTGAAAAATTTAAACTCTTATAAATTTTAACAACCGGCTTCAGTATAACCTCCAGATGGGGTAGTAAGCTCAAGCAACTCCCAAACGTAGGCTACGCTAAATTTTACTGTATAATATTTTAGTCGGAAGATAATATGTCACTTAAACTTGTGCCCATTGTTAAAATAAAACCGGAAAATAGCGTAGAAGAGTTTTGAAAAATCGTAGACGACGTTTCTAACTTATCGGAGCTTAAAGTCTCAGCAACGTAGATGACTTTATCTCACATTTACATTATAGGACATTCCAAAAGTTTTCTTTTATAAGGGCCTTAACATCTAATTAGCTGTCTGCTTATGTTTTCAATCCATTTAATGCCTTCCGAAATTGCTATAACCTAGGCTTAAAAACAGTATTGTGTTCTGGTAGACTAAAATATTTTCTTTATTTCATCTTATGTCATAGAAACCCATTCCAGTAAGTTCACCAATATTCGCTCCGTTTGTTATAATATCGGTACCATGGGTATTTTTTACCCTAATTACTTCATTCTATTCTGCCTCCATTGGTATTGAGCTGATTCAATCAACGCTCTCATACTTCATTGGAATTTTGTCACATGATACATTTGTAGTATTTTCAATCCATTAAATATCAAGTACTCTTTAATATTTGGTTTTAACTAAACAAGTAACGGCCAAAGCACTTTCATATTTTAATCGTGTCTCAAAATAAGTAAAATATTTTTAGTAGCTTTTATTGATGTGATTATCATGAAATCGCATATACTAATGAGGACAGTCTTTGAGTCTTTTAAAGCGCCTTTATGCTGATATTAAGCTTCCAAGATGTCCACGATACTACTAAGAATTGGCCTTAGTACGCTCGTCAGCCAATCTAAGTCTATCGTTCTTTTACAAAAGGGCCCACATTCATTGAGCTATCTCTATACTACTCTAAATGGTGTCTTTTAAGGTAAGCCTCCAATCTAGTACTATACCTGGATATTTAAGTTGTTTAATTATCTTTATTGCCTCATCTAAAAGACGTGGCATTTACACACTGGTATCACAGACTGATTTGAAATTCTATCAAATGAGGAATTCAGAGTAGACTTTGTACACTGCTTTTCCATAGCAATGGAGTTAACGGCTTATCTAATTTTAATTTTACATACGGGCAATAATTGACTGTTTACCGAATTGGTTGTTGTAAATTTGTTCACAAAAAAAAACTATTATTTATTATTTGGTTTTATTAATTTTCAAAATAGACTGCTTATTCAGGGGTCCACAATATGTGCGCTAGTTTTTTGCATTTATAACTATTTTTATGTTTTTTTTTAACTCCTTTTTAAAAACACGGATTTTATGTGTCCAAATAATGATTTTATTTCACTGTAAATTTTGAAAACTTTAATTGATTTTAATATCTTATCGCTTGTTATTTTTAAAATTGCTTAGTATGTTTTCCATTACGGATATTTTAAAAAAATATTTATAATTCAAATTTTCTTTTGACGACCCCAAAAGTTATCTGGTGCATTGTGAAGGCGTAACCAAATGCCTTTTAACTTAATTTTAATTTATTACTTTTCATCCCAATAGGTAGGCAGGTAAGGCTGGTGCAGAGTTACCCTTTCACCCTCACCCGGAGACCATTTCGGTCCATTGTGACGCCTTAATATAGAATTAAAGAGAAGAATAGAATAAGAATAGAAATAGTTAGAACAGAAGAGAAAGAGAAGCAGACCAGTCCAGAGTCTCTGCCGGGAATCGAACCCGCAACCACCAAACAGCATCCCAACATTCATCCCAATAGCGATGGCCATAAAATGTTCGCAGTTTCAAAGTATTATTCGTATGGTGAATATCCAGCAGTTTTTTACTCAATCATTTTAAAATTAAGTAAAATCGATTTTATATATTTTTCATAAAATGCTTGACAAGTTCTTGTGCTTCAATCACTCTCCTTTCAACCTACTAAAACCTAAAAATAATTTTCATCAGTTACTTATGAACGTTCGTGTGAGTACAATTTTAAATATTTTGATAAGAAATCTATTTTGTTTCAAAACTTAAATTAGTCGTTTGTTTGAGTGCTAAACCTTAAGATTTGGTTGTTATACAAAATGTATCTTTGTATGTGTATTTAGTGAAAATGATTTATAGTCAAAAAAAAAACGAAAACTTTAACACATGAAAATTAAATGTCAGTAAATGAAACATTCATATCAAAGTTTATGTATGTGTGCATGTGTGCATGTAGGTATTTTATAGTTGTGCGTATGCACATGTCGTTATGTCTACTAGAGAAATATAAATATTTGCACTACAATGAGTCTATATACTCATTCTCTAATTGTTTAAAATTGTATTTGCATATGTTGACATTTAATTATAATAAAATTTTAATGAGTTTTTCACTTTTATGCATACATATCAAATGATGTTTGTGTGCATCTATGTATGCATTTTTTGGAAGTAAATTTTTAATTGAATATTTATTTTTGTAGGCCTACAAGCTTATTTAGCTTAAATGGACAACAATTTAACAGTTTCTAAATTATAAACTCGAAATTTGAATAGCTTCTAAGTGAAGAAATTTAAACTTTAGTTTAGCAACAGTTTTAAATATCTCGAGTGATTATAATCCTCATGTGTATATTGAGACTGGTGTCTCATAAACGTAAGAAAACTTACTGTTTGGTGTGCTTTATAGACTAGTGAAGTCATTGGTTCTCTACTTCTTTAAAAACGATGTTGGTCATATTTTTACAGTAAATGGAGACCGCTATAAAGCAATGATTGCTGAAATTTGTCTTCGTCAATTGAACAACCATGTGCAGATGTGCAAAGGCTGTGGTTTCAACAAGACTGCACCACATGTTGCTTGTGCTTATACCACAATTAAAATTAATTTTTTTTAATTGATAATTTGATAATTTTGAAATTTGCCTCCAAGATCTTGAAAGTTAGCGCCGCTTGAAACAATTCACCACTTGAAAGACAACATTCGCCGCGTTATTCCCAAAAAAAAGGCCATAAACGTTGAAAAAAGTAATCGAAAATCGGACTTTCATATCAGAATACGTCCGAGCCAGCCATAGTGGTTGTATGCCATAAATCATATTTAAATTATAATGCTATCTTTCGAAATCTCATGCTGATTTAAAAATATATTCTGTACACTATAAACTCTTTTTGTCCTGTAAAAAAAATCAAATATTTTAAAGGTTAAAGTTAATTTGGAAAATATTTTTTTATTTTTTTATATGTTCTTACAAAAATTAAATTATTTTAATTATTTATTTAAATTAAATATTTTTTTTCAATTTTGTAAAAAGTATTATAAATATATTATACGTCTTGATTATCTAGAAGAGTATTAATTAAATTTCTGTTTCTTAACTGCCTAATCAATCATCCTTTGACCACTGAATTTTGCTTACACTGAATTTTCCAAAAGCAATTGCAAAAGTCTTTTTAGGCCCTTTACTTAAAAATAATATCTAATAAAAAATAAAAAATAAATAAATATTGTATTGATTTAAATTTTTTTTTATTTTTGATCTGCAATAATACAAAGAAACTTGGAAAAGTGTAACCTAAACATAGCCGAATTAAAAATTTTCTTACTCACTAAATCTCTCCCTCTTAAATTTATCAAAATGCAAAAAAAGATATTATGTTATTTAAAATAATTTATTCAATATCAAAAAAAAACGGGATTATTCTCATTTTCTGACTGATGACTTAATTAGTCATTAAATCTAGTGCTCAGAAAATCAGAATTTTAACAAGTAAAAGCACTATATTCGGCTGTGCCGAATCTTTTATACCCACCACCAATTCTGTGTACATTTAAAGCACAATATTTATTATTTTGTTAATCGCTTGGAATAATCTCTAAAATAAACATCACTTTCTTTGTAGAAGGTGGTTAAATTTTAAATTTAAAACAGGTCTGTATAAAATGTTAGAATATCTATGAATGCCTTCTTAATTCGTGAAATGAGAAGCATTCCTGTTTTTCACGATAGTGTGGCAAAAAAACAGTCAACTTCGACTCATCATCGTGCCAAACAATTGAGCATCAGCAATGTTATTGAAAATTTGGACTATCGGATCGAGGTGTGCCGTTGAGGTCGCGGGGGCCATTTGGCCGATATTTTGTTCTACACATAATTGAACCATACAAACATTATCATTAAAAAAGAAATGATAATTATTTCCTAAATAATTTGTGTTTTATTCAAAATCAACATCGGCCCTTAAAATTAACCCACCCTTTATAACTTCGATATGCTGGTAAAATGTTTTCGTAAATTAAGTGTTTCAGTGAAAATGGGCGTTAAAGTAAGCGTGTTTATAAATTTTCTGCTAATAAATACAACTTAGATATTTCAATATAGTCCGTAATTCTTCCAAAATATTTATTCATTGAGAAATTATATGAATTTGAGATAAGGCATTGTATAGGATGTGGGCGTAAGAGTCGGCGTGTCACCTAAATTTTCTGGCATAACAATAACATTGACTAGAAGGATTTCCGTAGCAAATTTTATCATCATACCTCTAATTTTGTCGGTTTTATAAATTTAAATTTCATTAACAGTAGATAACGTGAAAAGTGGGCGTTATAGTAGGTGTGTCGAAGTTATTTATGCTAATAAATACAACTTATAAATTTCAATAAAGTCCTTTATTATTCGATTTGTAGAGAAATTATAAGAATTTGAGAGCAAACGTTGTATAGGAGGTTGGCGTGTCATATTTATTTTCCGTCAGAAGAAAGCGTTTGACCAAAAAGCAATTCCTGCAAAATTTCAGAATCGTAGATCAAATTTTGTCACTCTTATTAGGTTTAAAATTTTGAACATACTGAAAAATACACTGCGCGGTATAAATTTTCGTACATTTTGATCTCTAACTCCCTTCCTAATGCATGCATTTAGGCAATTTTTGGGTAGATATATTGTTTTTGCTCAGGTAGTTTATATTTGGAGTTTCATGACTCATACGTAGATGCTGGTGGACACAACTCCATTTTATTCGATGTTGGAAGGACATGGTTCTTTCGACCTACTCTTGCATTACGAGCTATAACTTTCTTCCTTATATTCCGATTTAGCCAATTTTCTATTCCAAACAAACCTTGTGTATAAGACATATTCTGGCAAAATTTGAGCCCACTAGCTTTTTCGATGGGACCTCTATCGTGCTTTTAACAGACGGACAGACGGACGGACATAGCTAGATCGTCATAAAATAAAACCCCGATTAAGAATATACATACCATTTTTTTGGTGGCGGATATATAAACTCAAATACTTCAAAAAAACACATTACAAAAAAATTTGTTTAGCTCTTTTACTAAAATTTTGCAAAAAATATTTGACCTTGTGTCACAAAAATTGGTCTGCTGATCACGGTCGGATCGTAACGGGTATAAAATGGGGTATAAAGGTATAGAGGAGAGTTTTATCTACTAAATGGTGCTAATTTCTTTTTGTTATCTTATGTTTTCTAGAAGTTATGGTGTATTAAAAAAAGAAATTTAGGAAAATTTAGACCTAAAGATAAAAAAAAATTATTTCTAAACATTATAAACAATTTATTTTCATGTACTAATGGCTAACAAATTTTAAAATTATACAAAACTTATTTCGTTTGAAAATCTTTTAAAAGTAAAATGTTATAGAACTTTAAAAATCAAAATCTTACTAATAAGTTTCCCGTTTTAGCAAAATGCTGAGCATGTCTATTTTGAATCACCCTGTGGCCCTTAAAATTTAACCACCCTTTACAAAAAAATAGATAAATAAAAAAAATTTTGTTAAAATATGTATTTTAAATATTCAAATACTTATTTTAAATCTACTGATGCACAGTTTTTTTAATATTTTTAAATCTTAAACCTCATAAGACTGTGTGTACAACTATATGTAAAGTTGGGCACAAATCATTACTCTAGTTAATTTTTGTCAACAAACTTCGGTCATTTTCGTTTTCACAAACCCCTATAAAATTCCTTTGTAGTTTGGGCAAAAAAATGTTACTAGAGTCATCTAGTGTTCTACGTGATGTTTAGCAAAGACATCATCCTCAGTGTTTGCAAAATGTAGTGGCGCCTTCAACAGATGTCGCCATCTGCAATGAATAAATGCAAATGAATATGACTAATATATTTTTATAAAAATTAAAAAAAAAAGTGGACGTGGCACATTTATTTTCCGTTATAACGAAGACTTTGACCAAAAATCCATGTTTGCAAAATTTCAGAACCGTACATATAGTTTTGTCAGTTTTATTACGTTTTAAATTTCAAATATACACTGATCGGTATAAATTTTCGTACATTTTGACCTATAACTCCTTTTCTAATGCATAGATTTAAGCAATTTTTGGGGAGAAATATTCTTTTGACTCGAGAAATATATATCCGAAGTTTCATGACTCTACGTTTATCCGTTTGGACACAATTCCATTTTATTCGATGTTAGAAGGACACGGTTTTTTCGACCTACTCTTGCTTTTCGAGCTATAACTCTCCTCCTAATATTCCGATTTAGCCCATTTTCAATACCAAACAAACCTTGTCTATAAGAAAGATTCTGGCAAAATTTGAGCCCCCTAGCTTTTTCGGTGCGACCTCTATCGTGCTTTCAACAGACGGACAGACGGACAGACGGACAGACGGACAGACGGACGGACATAGCTAGATCGTCATCAAATCAAACCCCGATTCAGAATATATATACTTTATGGGGTCTAAAATGGATATTTCGATGTGTTACAAACGGAATGACAAAATGAATATACCCCCACCATTTTTTTGGTGGCGGGTATAAAAAACAATTGCAGCCACCATGTGTAAATGTTTAATTCGTATTTCAGTCTGAGGATGCCACTAAACTCCTCAGCTCATATTCTTTTATATTTTCCCAAAACTGTCATATTTTCCCAGAAATTTAAAATGAACAATAATTATTTTTGTACTATTTTAAAATTTTACAATATTATGGTTGTGTGGTTATACTTATTATTGTATTGCACACTGTGTGAATTCACCAAGCAAAATTATTTTCTGAGTAAAAAATAAATTTCTGGCCATTAATTAAAAAAAATGATAAGGAAATAGCTTACAACTAAAAGTGTAATCAATATGACCTTATTTTTCTCAATTAAAATTATCCCAAAGATAAAGCGATTAAATTTATTTTTATCATAATTGTTTATTATTAATTGAGTTGAAATAACTTTTACTGTAAATTAATCCCTTAAATAGTTAATGACAATAAAAAATAACACTTTGATTGCCTTTATAATATACTAAAAATGGGTTAAACAAAATAAATTACATTCATACAGAGTAATAACAAAACAGATGTTATTCGCCAAAAAGTTCTATTAAATAAAAGTTTTATTAAAATGTTCTAAAATTTTTAGATTAATCAAAAAAATTTTTGTGAATAAAATTTTATTAATAATTAATTTATCCAAAAAAATTCTTTGAAATTATCGTTAAAAATTGTTTAAATGTTCTGATGGTATCGCGAGTCTTTCATGCTTAAATGGAACCGTGTAAGTTGCAATTTTATAGTTTCATTTATTGTTTATTTGCACGCAAAGAAAAAACATGGTTGTGGTAACCATAATCGAAGAGCAACATACTATTATTGAATTGTATGATTATGGTTAAAACATATAATGGTTAACAGTTATCATTATTATAATTAATTAAAGTATCATTCAATAATCATATTTATGACTACAATTGAAATCGATTCTGTTCGCTTTTTTTACGGCAAATTATTGTCTTTTGCTGTAACATACACATTTTTGTTCATTTTTTTGACATCTCAAACTTTCAAAATAATAAAAATTTATTCAGCAAGAAGTAGAACAGTTGAAATCAAATTATTATTAGTAAAAAATCATAGCTTGATTAATTTGTAATCATAATGTTGTCTCACCTATTATTTAATGATTATTTTTAATTTATAACGCTTTTGACTATAATATTATTTTTGTCGTCATAATTTTTTTAAATCATACTATTTTTAAATGATAACCATTTTGAAATTTGTACAAAAAGTAATCATTAAATGATACAATTCGAACAAATGCTTGATTATCGTGACAAAATATATGATGAAATGAAAGAAAAATAACTATTACTTGTTTTCGACAACCAAATATTGTTTTAGAAAAAATATTATGACCGTCGTGATCATATCGTTACCATGGTTTTTCTTTGCGTGTATGCTTTCCTTTTTCTGATAATTTCTCTATCCGGAACCCCGTTCATATTACTACGGACAGAGAATTAGGATGACTTAGCCATGGTCTTGTATTGTTTGCCTCCAGGCGGGTAATGTCGATACGCTATTTAGGTCAATCTTTTTCATTCTTTGATCATTCTACTTGTATTTTTCCACCTTTTTACCAGTTTTTATTTCCACCTTACATTCTTACTCCTAATATTTAGGAATCTCTTCCTCAACTTTCTTTTTCTCGGTTTCTCATCGTTCACAATCAAACTAAGTATACTCCCCATCAACAATATCTCCGTTGCCATAAACACAGCTTGCATCGTCAGCTTCCCTATTTTAAAAAGGCACTTGCAGTAAAAGCCATGTCCTGACAATATTTGAGATAAGTAGTAATAAACATCTTCTCTCTACTGAACCATTCGTTAATCTTTGGAATTAGGTTTGCGGTCCATCTTTTACAGAGTTGTTTCAGGTCTATTGTGATTGTAATGCTAATTATAAAACCGACTTTTGGTAAAACTGTTCGATATGCTGATGTTACTCTTAGCGCTATTGTTCTCTATGTAGCCCATAGTATGTTTTGTAGTGAACTTCCAGTGTCCTTAAACAATTTCTGTTTGAGTTATTGTGGTGCTACTGCAGCTGTGTCAGCGGCAAAGTTTATCTGTTAGATGAATTTAAGTCTGCTTTTGAAACTGACCCAAAAATATTTCAGCATATTTGTCGTGGTTATCTTTGGGTTAAGAAAGTTGAAATCAAATGTTGTTGTCAGCAATAAAGCTCTGATTTCTTCGTCAAAAGAATTAAACCATGCTCCTTTAACCATATTTAACTTGGGAGCATTACCATATCTAATTTTCATTTTACACCGTATACATTTATAGCAGTAAGAACAGCTGCTGTATTGCTTGTATTTCCAGTCTAATAATTTGATCGTCTATAATGTTTTACAGATCTGGTTCAAGTATAAGACTCTTAGAAGCTACTGTCATTATTTTCTCTTTAAAATCTTTTACGATCACTTAGATACCTTTTGATGATATTAAGCAAATATTCAAGGATTATAAAATTAATTTTCACAACTCTTATAATGCCCTTCCACTATAGGCTGTATCCCCCATTAAGAAATGTAGTATTTGTAAAAATTTGTATTTAAAACTAGCTTGAGAATAACTAGTATTGATTTCATATTTAACTTTCGAAAGAGAATATAAATTATAGAAATTCATTTTCTCTAAACTTCTTATTTACAAGTCTCATTTATAAGTTCCAGCTTCAAAAAAGACCCTTCAACCACTCAACTATTACTAAAAATAAATTAACTAATTATTTATCTTTATAACAACACCCTTTTGAAAAAGGATTAACAGAATCAACAATAATTATTGAACTGATTAATTGATTGTAATTTTTCAGTTAAAAATATCAATAAAACTTTTAAAATTTCACAATTATAGAAAAATTAATGATTATTTTGTATCGGTTTAATAACTCGATAAGGATTATTAAAAAAACAACAACAACAGCATATAAATAATTAATAAGGTCAGTTCATACGTGTGTACATTAAAGTTCATAATAATAAGAACATCACTAGTATTGTGCGACAAAGAAAATAATTTCTATTAAATAATTTATTATTAAAGAATACAGAAGCTTTTTTCCCAAATACATACCTGTTCCTAACATTGTCATAAAAAAATAATTGATTTGATTGAAAAACTAAATACAAAATTTCTACATCTGCCTGTTTTTTACTTCTTTTTACTTCTTTACGAATATTAGTTGCCTGATTACTGCACCAGTTGTCCCAAGAATTAGTCTAAAGCAGTAGCGGGAAAAATAATGTATTGTGATTTGGACATGCTATTCAATTTCGAATAAGTGAATGAATAATATTTTAAGGATTTTACAAACAACGCTGAAAAAACACTTTCGCTTCATATACTATTAATACCAACCCGTCTCTGTTGAGAAAACTGTTATGAGCCCTCTTTAGTTCATAAACATAAAAATAATCCTTTTGTCCATTATATTTAAAATAATTGCCTTATAGTGGGTTTGTTAGATCTTTTGATTAAATAAACATTAATACGCACAAGGTAAAAATAAAATATATTGCCTCAGGCATAATGTGTTTCATAAAGATTTTAGATAATTGGTAATAAAATATTGTCTACTTAGATTAGACTAGAAAATCTCAAATGTTTTATGTTTGAAATTACCTTTTTTCTATTTCTCCCATGCAACATATTACAGCTTTAATTTGTTTCAAAAACAACAACAACAACAACCAAACAAACTAAAAAAAAAAGAAATATAGCCAAAAGTTAAAGCTAAATACTCTCAATTAAAACTTAAGTAGCATATTAACCCTTTTATTCTTTTATTCCCCCAATTTTTGTTGGTACTACTTTATTCTTATTAAGGCTTAAGTCTTATTTAAAAAAAAACCCTAATTTTTATGGGAACGTACGAATGTATGCATTTTGTTAACTTGTACATGTGTATGTTTTCTTTGTTTATTTAAAAATTTATTGTGCGTTATTTTTTCCGGTTAGAATCAAAACAACAAAAAAAAGATCCAATTTTTCTTCTTTTTTTTCTTGTTTAGCTTTAAGGCTTATGCAAAAAACAAACAAACAAATATTTTTATTTTGTTTCTTCTTCGTTCCTCATTTTACCATTAAATTAGAAACAAAGGAAAGAAACACATTTCAGACCATACCACAAAAATAATAATTGTTTTTTTAGACCTCAAACCATTAACACAAACAAATGCCTTAAAAACCACAACAAAAACAATAGCAACAACAAACGAAGTAACTGGAAAGGGAAAGTGGTGAAATGGAATACTAACATTGCTATGTGCCTTTATGTAAATGAACCCTACTTATTTTTAAATAAAATGTAATTTTTTCAAACAACATTAACATAAAATTTATGCCAAAAACAATACTAATAAAAGGCGAATTTGTTATGCCCTTTAAAGTAGAAAAGTTTGTAAAGGATGTCCAAGTCTGGAGTATTAAGGATCATAGATATCATGATGAAGTTTTTTGTAGCGGAAAATTAATATTTATATTCAGCAGGATAGTGTTATTTGTCACACACCAAGAGAAACAATAAATATTTATTTTTAGGAAAATTTCGAAAATCGAGTAGATCTCAACCATTGGCAATAGTTTATTGAAAAAAGGATTTGTGTCTGCCGGGCCAGTAGTAAGGCCAATTGACCCACAAATTTCTATTTTGTAACCAGAATCTACTGAATAAAATTATTTTTTATAACAAAATAAAACTTTTTCAATAAACTAAAATGATACTTTAAATTTGGCCTTTATACACTATAGTTGTATTTAATTAAGCGAAAATAGCAAATTAAAGGAATTTTTTCCCCATAAGCAAGATTCTTAATAAAAATTAAAATTAACTGAAAAAAATTAATATAAAAATTTGATTTAATTAATCAGTTTATTTTAAAACGTGGTAATCTAATGCTAGGAAAAGGTAAGTATTAAACAAGTTAAAAAAAATGTTTTCAAAATTTAAGTTTCAGTTCTATGAAATGAAAAAGTTTAGTTTATAATCGGTCCACAAGTACCGATTCTGTTTTTTTCATATTTTCAACCTTCTGATTGAACCGCTTTATATCTAGAATCCTAAAGCTTTTGCACAAATAATTACAAATGAGTTTAAAAATCAGAAGCACAGAGGGAGTAGTTGAAAGATTACATATTAAGGATAAGTTTTGTATAGTTGTCACTCTTTTAAACTTCCTACTGCTATCTTTTTCCTTTGTTCCATAGAAAAACTATTCGTAGTATCGTCATTGACTTATAAAATTTTTCGCAACTTTACTTTAGCAATTTTTTTCCAACATTTTATTGTTCAAATGGCAAAAAATCTTGCTTAAATTTGTATACATCCTATGTAAGGTATATATGAAATGTATTGTATATTGTGATAATAGACACTTTAAAGTAATTTTTATCAATTACAAGCATATTTTACTAAATTAATTTTAAATAGACCCTGAGCTTATTTGCGTTAAAAAGATCACAGACTCAAGATTAAGTCTTTACTTTGTCTACAATTTTTCTCTTAATACACTCACTTGGGTGCTCCGGAGAATTGCCCAGTGATGTTATGGTCTGCCACTCTGGTAGTTTCAAGTCTGATTTCAGTCAAATATTCTCGTCTGTTCATCCGTTTGATATATAAAATTACTGTAAAGTTTGAAATTTTAAACATGAAAAAATTAAGAAGATTAATTTTTAAAAAATAACTAATTTTTTTAACTGTTTTTTCGTTGCAGAAAATTATTTGTTTCAGAGAATTTTTGACAACAAATTAACTTATATAAAATATAATTTAATAAAAAAGTTACATAAAATAAAAAATAAGTAATAATAAACTATTATTTAAATTTTTAATCAGGCTTGAGTTCATATTAATATTCTTTATTTTTACAAAGAATTTTTTTTTAATTGTGATAAATAAAAGAATAAATCTTGAAAAATTATATTTTTACCGACACTAGCCGAGCGGGATGCATTTTCGAAACCAGCTACGATTTCATCATCAGCACTCTCTGATCGGTGGTTACATGTTGGTTGTAAATATCATCTATTTAACTCACGGGACTTATGTTAATTGAATTCGGTAACTAATTTTTAGTTTTTCCTATTTCATATATTTTTACCACAATGAGTTAGATTGAAATTTTAACCAAACAGCAACCCTTTTTACTTTTGTTTGTTATTATCTTTCATTTATCACTATTTTTGTCCTGCTCTAGCCACCAGTTAGGTAGCGATAAAAACAGATAATTGTTTTTAACAATCAATGTTTATAATCATTTGTTTTATTTTCTGTGAGGTCAGTATACAACGAAATGTTGACTGACTAACAGTGAATGAATGATTTTTTGCACCGTGCCCTGTGTTTATATAAATTGAATTTTTTTATTTTGTCGAACTTTTCTGTTTAAACTATTATTTAAATTTTTAATCAGGCTTGAGTTCATATTAATATTCTTTATTTTTACAAAGAATTTTTTTTAATTGTGATAAATGAAAGAATAAATCTTGAAAAATTATATTTTTACCGACACTAGCCGAGTGGAATGCATTTTCGAAACCAGCTACGAAAATAAAACAAATGATTATAAACATTGATTGTTAAAAACAATTATCTGTTCTTATCGCTACCTAACTGGTGGCTAGAGCAGGACAAAAATAGTGATAAATGAAAGATAATAACAAACAAAAGTAAAAAGGGTTGCTGTTTGGTTAAAATTTCAATCTAACTCATTGTGGTAAAAATATATGAAATAGGAAAAACTAAAAATTAGTTACCGAATTCAATTAACATAAGTCCCGTGAGTTAAATAGATGATATTTACAACCAACATGTAACCACCGATCAGAGAGTGCTGATGATGAAATCGTAGCTGGTTTCGAAAATGCATTCCACTCGGCTAGTGTCGGTAAAAATATAATTTTTCAAGATTTATTCTTTCATTTATTACAATTAAAAAAAAAAAAAAAATTCTTTGTAAAAATAAAGAATATTAATATGAACTCAAGCCTGATTAAAAATTTAAATAATAGTTTAAACAGAAAAGTTCGACAAAATAAAAAAATTCAATTTATAAGTAATAATATTTATGAAAAAAAAATATTTTAGAAATATGTGACGCGACATGACTAAAGAGACCTTATCTTGCCAGAGTAAAATTTTCAGTACAGGCCAAAACGTGAATTAAAGTCTAAATTTCATATTTTGAATTTTTGACAGCTAATGCTTCCTACATATCTCGTCGTGTATCTACATCACACTATCGGTATTTTTTTTCCATTAGCTGTGTTTGACACTTTCGAACTAAGTGTTTGTCATAAAAAAGATATTCAAAACAAACTTTAACCTCAATCATCTCAAAACTACCTTTTTTAAAATAAAAACTTCAAAATGCTGTAACTTCGTCAATTTTTAAGATTTTTGCAGAATTTTGTCCTTTATCCATTGGTATCAAAAACTCGTTTTTGACCCCTGGTAAAATAAGATCACTTTCGTCATGTCGCGTCACATATGCTGTTTCAAAAAATGTAACAACTATCTGTTGTCTGGTTATCGAAGGTTCGATTCCTGCCACAAATTTTTATCTGTTATTTTTGTAACATGTAAATGGCTTGCATTAATTCTCACGGTTAATAAAACAAAAAAAATTTTTTTTTTTAAGATTTTCAATTGTACACTTAATAGCTTCTATACTTAATTTCCTAGTAGTTTTGGTGTCGTTAATTAATTATTTATTTTAAAAAAATATTGAATTGCTAAAAAAATGTTGATATGTTTTTAATAAACCCGGCTTTTTATTATTGACAATTTTAATTCTAATTAAGTTTATTTATCAGGTCCTTTTACTATAAAATATATATGCCTTATCCCTACCCTTGAACAATTCCTTCCAATAAGATAAAAAAAAACGGAGAATTTGGTTTTGCGAATATCATTTCAACTTCATATATAAAAATCATAAACAAAAACATTCTCTCCCGACTACGATTACCTAATGCCTCGGAAAAAAATTACCTAATGCCTTAAGAAAAAAATTGAAATTGAAATCAGAACACTTGATTTTTAAAATTTCGATTCTGGGTCTGCTTTTTATGTAAAGGAGGACTAAGTAAAATAAAGTATTTGATTTAAAAAAAAATAAATAAAAAAATTACTGGATTCAACAGACTGAAAAGATTTCTTTCAAAGTAAGAGAAAAATAATGAACCAATCTTCTCAACACAAACTTAAAGCAATGGTTACGTCACACGCAAAAAAAATCTATCATGATCATGACGGTCATATTATAGTTTCTCTAAAAATATTTGTTATAGAAACAACAGTTATTTTTGTGTTGTTTTATCATATATTTAGTAACGATAATCATATATTTCTTTGAACCTAATCATTTAATGCTTACTTTTAATGAAAACCTCAAAACGGTTGTCTTGTAAAAATAAAAAATAAAAAAAATTATATTATGAGGACAAAAATAGTATGATGTCTTCGCAAAAAAAAATTATACCCCAAAGCAGTTAAGGATATAAACTTTGATTTTTTTTTTTAATAATTTGTTTTAAATTGTTCTTCTTCTTGCTAAATAAATTTCATTATTTTGAAAATTTCACATGTTTAAAAATATTGAGATATTTAAAAAAATTTTTAAAAAATTTCAATATCAAAGAAATAATAGTTTTAAACAATGATTTTTAAAACAATACTGAAAATAAGATTGTGATTAAAAAGATGAGCAGAATAAATATAAATTTTAGCAGCAAACAAAAATTTGATTAAGAAAATTGTAAAGATTGTTCATATTATTTGTTGCCATAATATAATAACTTTAAACCGTAATATGTGTTCAACATATAAAATTCAATAATATTATGTTGCCATATGATTATGACTACCATAATCATGTCTTATCTATGTGTAAAATTTATCTAAATATTGGTAGAAGTAAAAAAAATAAAAGCTCTTTGTTACACAAATCTATTTCAAAGGTTATAAATTACACAAACTTAAAACTCTTGAAACCAGTATCAAAAGAATTTCAAAATTAAACACCAGAAGAATTCCCCGTTGATATTAATTAAAACAAAACACTGAGCTCAAAGACATTTTTCCAAAAAACCGAAATACAATTTTAGAAATTTATGTCAGACACCGAAAGTGAAACCATCCACAATAGCGTTTGGGTCCTTAATTTTTAGTTTTATTAAACTTTTTATTATTTGAATAATGCCTGTTTTTTTTCGGTTTTTTTATTTTTGAAAAAAAATTTTTTTTATATGAAATAAAAATTTTTTTGTAGTGAACACATGCAGAGAAATTTTTAACTTATTTCTACAATTTGGTTTTCGTAAAATTTTTTTTTTTGCTGATACATGGCAATAAAGTCATAAGTCCATTTACTTTACTTAATCATCAAAATTTCCTCTGTTTCTTACGATAAAAAAATTATATAATATATTTTAAATACTTTTTAAAATAGTTTGAAAAAACTCGTTAAATCTAGATATCTCAAAACTACTAAAATGGAAATGTGACTTAATTTCTTACGAGGGTAGTGTAATTATGACCAAAGTCTTGTGTTGAGTAAAGTTTACAATCTGCAAGAAATAGGTTCACAGAATAATGCTTATTAAAATCTGTAGTATGACAGAAGACAATAAGTAAGATACTAAATTGTTAAACTACTCTCAAATGTTCCATCAGCTTTAAACGTTTTACAAATTATTTAAAAATTTTAAGTTTTTTTAATGTTTGAAAAATTCTATACTTTTATGAAATCCTTGATAAAATCCCTACCGCTATACATTATACCAACAATAATCTTCCATCACCATCAAAAACACTGTAGTTAATCCACAATTTCAAATTAAATCAAAAAACTCAAAAACCAAATCTCTCATTTTTTAAAAAGAGCCCCCCGATGGTGATTATTGTTTCTTTTTTAGACAAAAATGAAAAAGTATACAAAGAGTAGAATCAGTAAAATAAATAAATGTTAAACACAAAGATTAAAGCAAAAGCTCTTTTTTCTGTCTAAATCCTTACTGTATTTTATTATACAAAAGTCACTTAATGCTTGTTAAATTTTTAACCTTTTTAATACCGCTTTAAATTCTTTTCATTGTTGTTGTTCTATTTTTTTTATTTTTTTGGGCTGGTTCTTGTTATGCTCCATGCTATCTGACCCTCAATGCGATGTACAAAATCCTTATTCAAATCATTTAAATATACAATACATATTGTTATTGTTGTAGAATTGCCAGAAGTATGGGTAGGCTGGCTGACTGGCTGACTGGTTGATTTTTGTTATTGTTTGTTTAAAATATATACATTTTACTTGTTTGTAATATTTTGGCTATTAAGTTGTTTATTTAAATATTTTTGGTTTTCCCTTTTTTTGTTTTTTTTTTTCGTTCAGAAGATAAAAAGTTGAGTATTGGTAAATATTTGAGAAAGCTAAATTGTTTGAATGAAAAACAAAATCATTTAATTACTTTGAATGGGAAAATAATGTTATTTTAATTGATTTTCTCTGTTAATTATTATTTATTTGTGGAGATGGAATTGATAAGAAAAAGTTTTCAAATAAAATTTTTATTGATGAGAAAAGTAAAAAGGAAATTGAAAATGGTTTAATTAATAGAGTAATTATTTGATATTAAAGAAATATCATGCCAAACACAAATAAGGTTCGATTTTAATCAGCGATAATGCTCAAGAGGTCTCTGGCTGGCATTGTTGTTTCATCATAATATTTTCAAATTTTGTTGATAGCAAAAAATTAATTAATTTTTAAATAATATTGACTTACTTATGTGGCAGTATTTATGGAAAAACTGCTGACTTCTGTTTTAGTCGTTGTTCGAAAAAGCAGTTTTAATTTTTTGAGTTGATCGGCTTTCATATACTTGATTAAAATGAAGTCTTAAATAAGTTATTATTTGTTTATTTAATTTAATTTAATCAATATAATAAAATCTACAGTTGAGCAGTTTTTTTCAAAGAAAACTATAATTATGTAAGCACAAAAATACATAAATAGCATTAGATGGAAGCATTTGAGTTAAGACATTTTATCAGCTTTCCTCTAGTTACAGCAACATTATCAGAAAAGTCGATGTGTTTATGAAACTCATTTACGCCAGCACAAATTCAAAGGCAATGTAGTTTGATATGTGAAATTTCATATGTAATGGTTCATAAGATCTGAGCTACCTGTTAGGAACATTGATGCATATTTTACATTAAAAGTATGTAGAAAGAATTTTACATTGAATTAGAATAAGGACAAATGCAATATTGGAAACAAGTCTTCGGCTTTGTAACTTTGGGAGCACAATGAATACTAAATGACTTCGATGTGATATGTTTATATCAGGATTCCGACGTCAGTTACAAGGGCAGAACAGCAAAAATTGTTTTTAGACTGATTCAATTTTAAAAAATATACACATCATATTGGTGATCCAAAATTACAGATCCATATTTCAGTAGAGGTCTTACCAATGAGGTGAATAAAATTTATGTCACATAGGAATCATCAAACTCCTTAGGCCAACGCTTTATGAAATTTAGTACCTTCATTAGGTTTATTTGCCATCATTATTATAATGAAATTAATTTCTACTTCACAGAGAATTCCAAGATCCAAAAACGAGTCAACAACATTTAGAGCCACTTAGAGAGTTAACATTTAAAATCGGTGAATATCTGCAGAAAGTTATAGATTTGCATTTTATTAAATTTAATTCCATAAGATTTACCATACACCAATTAAAGAAATAATTCAAATTAGTTGATGATAGAAACTCATTTCATAATCTGTAATCAATGAAACATTCAAACATTCAAATATACCGGTACTGAATAGCCTTTAGAAGATAATTTACAAGCAAAAAAATAAGATGGGGCCGGAAGTTACTTCAATGTGTTTAGATGTATAATCGTTATAAAAACCATATTGTCGCCGATCCTTCCAATAAAATTCTATGTTTTTGAGCTTCACTAATAAAAAATCATGATTAATCTTATCCACAGACTAACTTACAAAATCCTGTACTGATGAAGGACGTCAGTCCTATAAGGTTTAAGGATGTAGATCTACCTTTACAGAAACCATGTTGCACTGGAGAAAGAATTGTTGATATTTAAGTAGTTGCGATGTCCCTTCTTATTTTCTCAAACAGTTTAGGAATGAAGTTAAACTTAGCTATTACTGTATAATTACTACGTCTGCCAAGTTTATGTAGCGGGATTATAAATAAATCCCTGCAGCAAAGGATATTGTTCTCTCTAGGGTTATCCACAATAATTAAAAAAATGCCTGACTATAGTTTGAAATTGTGGGATAGGAATATTTTTGATCAAAATTTTAGCATACGGCGATTTAAGCATGTATCATTTTTTCTACACACTTATGTCCTTAAGGTTTTAAGGCAATATTCTGTGGATCTGGCAGTTGCTAATTCGGTTTCTGTTAGACACTCTCATCTGTTATACAACAATTGGCAAATGACCTGGTTACCACAATTGGTTTATAAATTTGAAGTTTAATTTATAATTTTACTGTTATAAAATCAAGAGAAAAATATTCTTAAACAATTAATAAAAAAGATTGTTTTCTTTTCAAAGAAAATGTTGGATAAAGTCATTAGAAATAGCGAGAATCTTTTAAGGTTTTTTGATGTACATGGATAATTACAGTCAATACAGTATTTACAATTTTTACAAACAATATTTCAATAAATTATATTTCTAAAAAATTTATTTGTGGATGAAAAAAATCTCGGAAATTGACTCACTAAAGTCAAAGGTTACTAATTTCTCAGACGTTAATATCATTGATATATGTAGGCGAAACTCCAGTGTAATCTTGTGTAAAAAAATATTATTCTGGATATTTTAAAATTGTTTAAGGGATGCGAAAACTTGTCCAGTCCACAACAATGTCTGTTAAAGCCTCATAGCTGCACAGCATTCGTGTAACGTACGGAATCTCAGTGAGTTTTAAAAATTTTTTCAGAATTGATACTTCTTTTTTGAAACTATTCGTAAATATTACGGCAGGTAAGGTGACCTTTCAAAAACAACAATTGATTTTGAAATAGGATCAAAAAAATACCAGTAAGTCGTGAAGATATAAACACAATATCGGCGTTTTCTGCAAAAGTTAATACCACACAGAACCTGCAATAAATCAAATGTAAGTTTGATAAGTTTTTGCATTAACACTTTGGCCTCAATGCCTTTCCACTTACTAAAATGAGAAAATTTACATCAACGGCAAATTCTACTAAAAAAAACTAGTTTCTTTCATTCGAAATTTATGAAGACTGATCAACTGAAGACTTTTCAAAAAAAAAAGGATAACAAGCTTTCGTTTCCAGTGAAAAAAATAACAATAAAAAAGTTGTGTCTCAGCAAGAAAAAGCTTTTTTATTTTTGAACAAATATATATAATATTTTAGGTTGCAATTTTTTCGTTCAATTGTAAAGAAGATATATTTCGATTAATAACAAATATGTCAATGGCCCCCACAGCTTTAATGATAAACCATTACTGTTCTCATGATATTTTCAGTTACATTTTCATATGAAATTGGCTAAGATATATCCGAATAAGTATAGAACAAAATATAGGTCAAATAGACCCACAGCTCTAAAGATAAGCCATTACTCTTCTCATGATATCTTAAGCTACATTTTCACATACAATTGGCCTTGTCTAACGGACGACGTGCTGGATCTTGAACTTGAGCTCTGGAATTAATTCTCGTATATTCGAATACACCTGAGATTTCATAAAACTTCAGAGAAAAAACTGCTCGGCGTTAAATCGCATCAGCTTGGTGGCTAATTGACACTAGAATTTCTTAAGATAATTTTTTCTTGAAATCGTTACTACAGTCTTGCCAAAACCAATATCATTAAGATCCATTCCATTTAGTTGAGGGTGCTCCGTTATCATTCTAGCCTCATCTCAAAACAATTAAGGCCCAATCTTTCTGCTTAAACAAAAATCCGCACCATACAGTTGCTTGTTGCTGATGCATTTATTCCTCATGGATTGCATGAGGGTTTTTCGAGCTCTAATTTTAATAATTTTGTGAATTCACGAAGCCACATAGATACAATTGCTTTCCATAATCTACAGGTTTAATCTAATCAGGTGGCTAAAGTGGAGCGCAAGAAAGTGGAGGCATTTTTTCAAAATTAGCTGCATAGTGTCTAGTAAAATAAAGAGTTACAAAGAACGATGTCCATTTGATATTTTGTGCGATACTCACGCTTCTAACAGCAATTTTTTAAGAGACCGACAAGTTTGTCGACCAGCACAGGAGTTGTAAGATCTATAACCGACTTAGTTATTCAACATTTTTTGACTACTCTTTAAATTGTTGACTCAAAAGATGTAATTTATTGACTAATAATTTTTTAAAGTTTATGAGAGGTGTTAGCACTACTTTCCAAATATTAGTATAAGTTTTCACTTTTAATACTTGCTGTCCTATATTTGACAGATGCTAAATTTCAAAGTTGGAATTTGCATAAAAACAAAATACGAGACAACTAAAAAAGTGCATTTGTAACGAGACTGCCTTTATTGATCTGTTAAAGATAGTTCTTTAGCTAAATATTTTTTTCTATGTAATTTCTGTCTCAATTGATTTTCAATTTATTATCAATATTTCAACTTGTCTAGTCAATTTCTCTTTAATTTTTCATAGCCTACAGCACTACTTGTTTTTGCTGAAGCTGGTTACAACTAAGAATATTCTTATGTTAGTATGTATGTTAGTTGTTACACTTACAGGCTTAAAAACGATTTTTAGATGAAGCAAACGATTTCTTCATGTCTGTTTGTTTATGTAATTGTGCAGTATAAATACATGAAATTATTTTAATTACATTACAAACATCCTGTGTATTCATTTGATTGCAACTGGATAAATATATCATTAAATTTTTCGGAAGCTGACTATAATACTTATTACGGGCTTAAAGATATTCTTATTTAAATTAAATTTAAAGCTACAGTCATGCTTCCTAAAATCATATAAACATTTAAAAGTTCCTTAAACCATATTATTGGTTAATTCTTAATTTATTTATTACTTATGAGCAAACTCTGTTAAAAAAATCCCTTTATTTGATTTACCAATTTTCTATTATCTACATCCACATTACTTTTACCCTATTTTGTTTTTCTATCAGTTGCACTTATCTTTAAGGTAATTATTTTTATGGGTTTCATAATGTTTATACCACATACATAAAAACTTCCTTAAGGGATTTTAAAAAACTATTAGATAACGAAAATATCTTTCAAAAAATAAACTAAACCAAAAAAGGAATACTATTTATGTTTAACTGATTAAACTAATACAATTCTTAAACAAATGTTCCACATTGAGGTTATTGTTTTTTTTATTAATGTTAAACTTAACTAAATTACTTTAACCAATACATATGTTTTCAGAGCTTAAGATAACACACGAAACATAACCACATTTAAACACTCACGCATATATGCATACACGCAAGTACAAACATAAACACCGCTTAACAATATTAAAACAATAGTTGTAGAAATATGAAAGCATATATTTACGCACACATCCTTATTAGAAAGTCACATACATGCACATTGTATAAACTAAGACAACATTGTTAGTAATTTTGCCATTATGAAAAAGTTAAAACATACACACCTACCGCTACACATGCATATTTGTGCTCACTCATTCATATTCGTACCCTCTCACAAACTTATCTGTTTTACAGCCTCAAGCCAGAACATGAGAAAAGTTATAAATGGCAAAAAATTAACTAAATTTTTATTCTAAACTAATTAACATTAAGCTGTAGAAAACCTTATCAAACGAGTTTGGAAAAAAAATAGAATAATATTCACATATGACTATTATTCATACATGCAATACATTTGAAATGCCAGATAATATTTTATATTATAACTAAAGGCTCCTTTAGGGATTAGAACTAGCTTGTTTTTGAGGTTTTTATTTTGAATGTTCTTTTTGTTTAAATTAAGGGGAATAAAATTATAAAATTTAAAGAAAAGATAAAAAATGTTATTTTTAAGTGTAGTATTTAACAAAAAATTAAGAAACTTAAACAGATGTGAAAGCCATCTTAAACTGCAGAGCAAAAGTATAAATAAAATACAAGTTCTTCTTTTGACAAACTGTTTTCACTGATTATTAGGGACTTACTTAACCTTAACTCTCCTTGCAATGCTATTGCTCTGGAACTTATTTTGAACTTAATAATAAGAGGATTTTATCTTAAGTAATGTACTGATCTAAAGATTAAATTAAGAATCCATACTATGAATCATAGCTTGCATTGCAAGCTACTATTCAGAGTTTTTTGTGAAAATTTTTCATCATGTTGCTTCACATTATGTAGCTCGAGTTGAGTTGAGTTCAATAATAAGTCGATTTTTTTGTACATAGTTAATCATTTTTGTTCACATTAACAGCATACTCTGTAAAAAATAAGGACTGTAAGAGTTGATTGTTGTTATAAAACAAAAATTTTTCTTTTCACAAACGCAAAAATTTTTTAAAAGTTGTTCTTAAAAATTTTTGATAAATTTATTACATTTAGTTTTCGATTTTAAAAATATCTTTTAATGAATTGAATTATTTTGCATCACTAAAGAAATGTACAAAAAATATCAGACAATTAAATTAAAATTTTTCTACAAAAAATGTATCTCTGTAACCTGATCTAATTTCTAATATCTCAATTTACTTATTCCTGCTGTTAAGTTTGGACTAATTTTGTCATTTTCTATTTTTTGTCTGTTCTGTGTCGTAAAGGTATTTCTTTATAAAAACTCTTCTGTTAAATTCTCAATAATGTCTGAAGGAATGTAAATTCAAAAAACTATTAAATAATAAATCTGTAGCTTAGGAATATTTTGCCTCATACATAATTATACTTTTATTAATAAGAAAAATTATAAATAAAACATGATTAATCGTTAAATGTTCTTTACAAATACAGCTGCAATTATTACTGGTGTCCGAATTTAATTTAAAAAAACTAAAAGATTTCCTGAAATATTTAAAATATTTTTATTTAAGCTATTTACAAATAGATTACGGTTACACCTTTAAAATTATGTCGATCATGAGTCCAATCTACCCATTTGCTCTGCAGGCTTCAAATCATTTACTAAAATTCTCAATTACGTTTTTCAATAAACTGTAGGCAATGGTTTTCTGTAGCGCCTGCCATTGACCATTATTATACTACATTTGCATAGCCTTTGTTTTGTTTCATAAAACTTTGCTGCAAATGATATATTCATTATTACATATAAATTTACAGCAGCTGTTAGTTCAAGGTTTTTTAGAAGATGGGATTTTTTTAACACCGTTCGAAGATGCAACATAATAATAATAATAATAATAAAAACAAATTCCCATTTCAGTCAGACGCTTTTCTGATGATCTATTCTTAGATAGGCTAAAACCTTTTATCACATATTCCTGAGCCAAATATAAACTCAACTGTGGTAAAAATTCTGGACTCTGACAATTAGGATCAATTGGTGCCCACAAAACAAAAATAATACATTCAGTACAGTTACATTTCTCAATCAGATTTAAAAACATAACATTTGGCTTACTATTTGTCGCATGTTTTGTGCTGAAGCAGTCAAACGTTTGGACAGAATGAATTAAACCATATTAAGAAGCAACTTCAGGATTTTTTCTGTTGAACATTGTAGTCAATTTTAGCTGTTTTATGCAAATAAGGAACTTTTGATTTTATGACAAATAAAAATGTAGTAATTTTACTAAAAGCAAATGTTAATGTATATGAAGAAATTTGGAAATATATAATTTCGAAGGAATATATGTTTTATTTTTTCGAACTGTACTAACAAATGACAGATTTCTTTTCAGTAGCTATTTGCCAAACTCAGGTTATGAAAATAATTATTAACAGTGATGTTCTGATGATTCTTTGCAGGCTATTAATTTATTTATTTTTTAAGGTACTGTTGGATTTTGCATACATATCCTGATTTTTATTCGATGCCTAATCAAAATTCTAACCCATATTTAACTGGTTCTGCAGGTCTAAGAGAACAGCAGCTACAAACAACTACCGACTGTACATCTAAAGTCATATTTTCATCTAAATTGTAAAACAAAAGAACATAAACTTCCTAGATATTCCACAAGTATTCAATAGGAGCAAATTTATCACTACTTTGTTGTTGATAATTGCATCAAAATATTTGGCGAAAAAAACCGTGTATCAAACTGACTAGCTTTATCTTTTCCGCAATTAGTACCAGCAAGAATAGGTACAAAAATATATTCGCACAAAATGGTAGTTTCTAAATTTGTATATATCATGATATCTTTATAAGGTAAATTATGATCGCAGAGGCTAAATGTAGATGACATTCCCAGCTGAGATAACAATTCTAAAACTAAAAGAATCTGCACACTACTACATTTTATTTTTTACAATAAACGATAAATCTATATTTGACTGACTTTATCACATCTACTTGATTTTGTGACTCAAATCTGTTTATTATAGTGCTTTCTCAATCAATACTTTCGTTTAGGCTACTAGCAGTTTAAGTATTACAATCACTTTCATTTAGAATTTAAGTGGCGAGGAACAAAGAAAATAAAAAAGAAAAAGAGTGTTTACAGCCAAAAAAACATATTCCGGTATATTTATTTCACAAAACATAGTTTGGTCCAACGTTTTTTTTTTGACCTTACAGCAAGGTTAAAAAATATTTTATAAAATTGCAAAAGCATTACTTGTAAAGACGTATACGTTACAAATAATACACAAATAACAATCATACGCTCCAATGTGCCTTAGACACATACCTGAAAACCGTATTTATATTAAAGAATTTTTTACATTTTTACAATTTACATTTTGACCTTATTTTATTAAAGAAAAAAAAGAACTCTATTTATCCAACCAATTGTTATAAATCACAGCAAATAAAACGCATTTTCAAAACCAATAAATTTAATTTTGCTCACAATGTGTGAGTAATAAAACAAACCAAAAAAAAGTAAAAAAAAAACGAAATACGATTGCTAAAAAAAGAAGGGATCAATAAAAAGAATTTAAAAATTTTATATATAAAAAATTAAAAAATACCAATATCCGTTTTCCATTATAAACAAAAGTCGATTATATTGCGTAAATATGTTTTTCTCTTAGCAAATTGGGAGGCAGCCTACATAAAAAATATTGTTTATGTGCTGAGAAACAACAAAAAAAAGTAAAAACATCAATTGCACAAAATTACTTAACAAAACACGTACTCAGTAAAACATTAGGAGGGAAGAGATAGAAGCAAAAAGGAAAATTTATATACGTTTATACAACGTTGCCAAATAATAGTTACATTGTGATACATATAAACCCGATATTCCATTTGTATTGTGTGCATAAAAAACTCGTTTTCTTTTTTAATAGTTGAATGGAGAAAGAAGCAAAAAGGCAAATCAAAATACTTTAATACAACATCGTCATATAATTATATTGTCATACACTTAGGTCCAATATTTTATTCGCAAAGTATAAAACAAACTTGATTTTCTACTAAATTTACCTTCTCAAGTCACCCACGTATTCCTGTTTTAATTGCATTCAGAGTGTGTGTGTTTGTGTATAACAAAAAAAAAGCTGTTTGATAAATATTCGCATTTCATTTATTTACAACTGTTGAAGTATATTGTTGCAACAAGTGCATTTTGGCAGTTATTATTGTTTGCATAATTGCTACTCGTTTTAAAAATCACAATTTGTTCTTATAGTCATGATCTTGCTGAAATGTGAAGTCACATACATTCGTGTACACACAGTTATATTGCAGTTGATGCTACAGTTTTTGTATAAACATATAAACGTTTGTGTATGGATTCGGGAACTTGGTGTATAACAATAAAGTAAGAAATGAAGTAGACCACAGTAGGGCAAATTATCATTTCATAAATTCTTAAAACGCATAATTCATAAGTTCTGATAAAAAAACTTTTTTTAATTTTGGAATGAATTTAACCTTTTTTTCACTAAAAACACTTTCAATACCATTTAAGTTAAATACTATTAGTATAATTTTTTATCTATCTATCTAGTGAAATCCTTTAAATCTTAGTATTTTGTCACTTTAACATGCCAAAACATATCAATGTCATCCTTATCCTGACGATACCGCCGTGAAGTTTTTTTGCCACCAGGATAGGTATTCAGGTTTTTCCATTTGCATTATGATTTACTAGGTGCAAGACAGTTCCTTAATAACCTGCCTGCCATAATTTCCAATATGTTCCAATTCAAGGCTGAATCCACTTTTAGTAGAATAAAGTTATTAGCTCTTATTTTAAATCCGAACTTTCAGTGGAGTAACCTCCATTTAAAACTCTCTCTCAGACATAAAAAAACGTGTTACACAAAGGCGACACACCCAATTCTAACCAAAGAAGATGCCTTCTAAAGGCAAACTGTCTACTCAGAAATTTTATTATAGAGCACTCAATGTCTCCATGGTTTCACTCCAACAATCTAGTTATGTCAGTTAAAAATAAATTTCCTTTGTGCTATAAGACCATCTCCGTTCAGTTTAATCTTACACCACGTTCCACAGTACCGGACCAAGAACAGAAATCCCATCTTTAACTCCAAAATGTTTTTGCCAGTATCGTAGATCGAGATTCTAACAAAAATAATTCCCATTTAATATTCATTAGTATAATGAAATATTCAGTCACACAAGAGCCTTCGTAATAGCCTCCGAATTATCTGAATTATATGTAATACAGTTTTCACTCATTTATAAAATCTCCTTGCTATAATATTCATATAGAAATATTTTATAACTATTGTACTTTTTGTTGTAAAATGTTTACACGATTTTGAAAAATTATAAGAATACGACACAACGATGGGAACCGATGCCAATACTATGTAGGGCATAAAATGGTCGTTTTAAATGTCTGCAACATCCTTAATTGTTTTACTAATTTTTTATTTATTTATTTTATTTATGGCTATTATTTTTCAGGGCAGTTCCATAGAAAAACTTACATTTCATGTTCATGCATTAATATCATAGAAGCAGCGGCAGAAGTTACCATCATATTAAAATAAGTAATAAAAAAATACACAATTGCATTCAAATCACGTTTGTTACATTTTTTTACTTCTGTCTTCAATTCGCCTCTGCTCTCTCACCCTTAGCACGTGTATATCTACGTGTAATTGTGTATACAAAAGCTCCTTATTTCCTTTATATTGTTTTCATTTTTTTTCCTGTTTCTTCCTTGATTTATGTCGAAGTGTATGTGTTTTATTTGCCATTAACACCTTAAGTTCTTTTTCCTGCAATCATTTAAGAGAAATTACGTTCCGCCAGATGCTACACACACCGGAAATGGTGAAAACCAACAGCAACAACTTATTACAATAAATTTTGAGTATAAATAAAATATGGAAAAATATATACAAAAAATTTTTTTATGAATTCTCTTTTTAATCAGCAAAAAAACTGGCTTTAATTAGTAAACCAGAGATATTTAAAGTGTACAACTAGACGTATGAGTGGTTTATTGATTGATTTTTATTACGCATACGCCTGGTACTAAAAATATGTGTAGGTGTTGTCTATACAATTTACTTTTTTTAAATTTAGATGGCAGTAAATAAGGTAAGAGATATTGGGTTTGAAAATGTTTTATTTGAAACAAAGTGTGTAGAAAGAAGTAGGTTAAAGAGTAGTAAAAACGAACAATGTTTTAAGCCTTTTTTCCGTAAAAGCTAACGAGATTATAAAATTAAATATAATTGATAATATATATTTCAAATCTTATTGTGTTAACATTTATCTATGAAAAAAACAACAAAAACTTTCTATTAACGTCACATATACTTGCCAAATTATTTGTAATAATTCTTTCAAACTTAACGAAAAAAATGATATATACTCCTTCATTCTCCAAACTCTTTTTAATTGTACTGTAGTAAAACTTTACACCATGATAGCAATTTTAACCGGTCTATTTAATATGTAAGTAGATTGATTTTAACTTCAAAATATAAAATTAAAATTTTACGTTTAATACCTAACTGGATTTAAAAGCTCGCATTTCTTTCAGGACTTAATACTCAAACCTATTTTTTGCAGGACTGCTATGCATATACATTAGAAGAAGAATTACAAAGTCAACATATCCCCATATCTTGCTCAGTGGTAAGTATAATAAATTCTCTTATTTTTTATTTATATATTGCATAGTAATAAATGAATTTAAAAGATATAAGAAATACTTCTTAGCATGTATACAAAAATACAGCCCTGTTTGCTCTTATAATTTTAGATGTATGTAAATGTATTTTATATCTTAGATTATTTGATATTTATTTCATTCATCAACGCAAGCAAAAAATATAGTGGTATGAGTAATAGAGCAAAAAAACTTGTAGAGTTTATGTACATTAACAAGTAGATGCAAAAATGTGTAAAAATACAAGGAAGATATTTAAATTTAGAGGTGTAAGGTGTTGTTTGGTATTAAATATTTATCTCTAAACACTGTTTGTAGATACAAATTTTTTGGAATAGTTCAACATTAATTTCGTATAAAAATTCGTTTTATAAAAATTATTATATTAGCAAGAATTTCAAAAGAATAAATACTTTTGCAACAAAAATTAATGATAGAAAAATTTTGTTGTTTTTCAAATTAAAAAAAAAATTAAATTAAAAAATTAATTAAAAAAATTACATTAAAAAATTTTTTTATTAATTTAAGTAAAACATTTAAGTCACTATATTTCACTTATACTCAACTTTTTACGTCTTATTCTGTAAGCATTTTTTTTAAGAGTCAAAGAACTATATCTTGGCAACACTTTCCTGACCAGCAGCAATTTTATCAGCTGTTAAGTGATTTATATATACTTTGGTTTGGCATATCAACATGAATCGACTAACGCCTGAAAAACGCTTCCAAAATGTACAAATTTGTTTTGAAGAACATGTTTCTGTTCTAAACAGGTATCGCGCACGTCTATTTGACGGTCAACATAATCGTTAATTACGTTTGCCTGAATAAATACGTCAGTAAACAAAACCACAATATTTGAACTGATGGCAATCTTCAAGTGTACGTTGAGACACCATAACATCCAACATCTTTAAAAAATCTTTAAAGACGATGCTGATCAGAATGTTACAGTCACTGGTGACTGCTATAGAGTCGTGATTAATTACATAATATGCACGACCTAATATTTTAACAATACGGCGCAACATGTCACTGGTTTTGTATCACAATTGATTTATTATTAACAATTGTTTTGTTATTTTTTATATTTTTTTTTAATATTTTGTATTTAAAATATTTTATCTAGAGCTTCTTAATAGAAATAATAATGTTTTGATATCAACAGAAAAATCAAGTTAAATGAAAAAATAAATTAGTACTTTTTATTCCTGTTAGTTTTGTTTCACACTCCACAAAAATCCGATATATTTCTAGCATTCATATGATTAAAACTATGTTTTTAAATCAAGTGCGTTAAATTATATATTTTCCTTTTTTTATTCCTTTTATAACGTCAGCAATTCTTTTGGACTGAGGCCTCTCAGCACATCCACACTTAATGTGTGCTTGCTCGTGATACTTAAGCTTCTCCTTTTGTTGATGCACATTTGCATACTACACATACTATTGTCTCAGCATCACACAGGGACATCCTCGATATGCCTCCTATTAAGACGATGTTTGAAATTCCCATGCCCTGTAACCAACGCAAATATTCAGCTCACTTTACTCCGATTAAATCTGAGTTCCTCTACTGCATCCCTGTTAAGAGGTCGTTGAAGCACCATAAGAGCCTGCCTATAGGTTGTGCCCTCCATCCATATTTACACTTTTATAGAATTCACTCCTTGAAAGACCCTCGCATGTACCAAACCATCAGCCAGGGAAATTCTGGGTGCTGGTCCACCATGTTCCATGTTCGCGAAGTCGTCTGCAACTTTTTTTCAAGCTATGCTAATTTTTAGAAGACACCAATGGAAATTCAGAATATATTCAAGTACTAAAGGGGATTTCACATTCATTAATGATTCAGACACGTACTCCCATAAACTCAAAATAACAGTACAATTACAACCCAAGAAAGTATACACCAGCATTTCCTTTCCATAAAGAACATATGATCTAAAATACTGATGTCAATCTCCGTGCACTGGATTTACCCGCTGTTAGCGTGAGGTATAGGTTTTGACCACTTCAACTCAACACATGCTTCCCGTGGGCATCTGAGTCTCCGTAGCTTTTTTACTCGAGACACATAAGATTCAGCAGTGGCCAAATTTCAATCCGAACTGATGTGCCATTGAATTTGGCAAACAAATTGCTGATTTTGCAATAGTTTTCATGCAATACTAGCATTCCCTCATTACTTCTATTGGTTTGGGTATTCATTGCATTGGATATGCTCATGCTAACAATCTTCCAAACTTTTGTCTAATTATTCCCTTAGAGGCCTTCGTTCATTAATCAGCATATGCTTTATTATATGTCGATCTCACCATAACCCGTATTTATCTAATGTGATTCACTAATGCAAAATCCTTTTTGCCTTCTGTAGCTTATTCCAACCCAGATATTTCATTTTCATGGGCACGTTGATTTCAAATATTTAAGAATATATTATGACCTTAGATTTAAAAAAATTTTTTTTAATTCAAAAAAATAGAAAAATATCACACATCACTTAAGTCGACTTTTATACTCAACTGTACTTTAAAAAAACATATCTAACATCTTACTATAAATTCAAAAATACAGCTCTGAATGCGAATCATTAAGATTGTGTGTGTGTGTGTTTCCCCGTACTTATGAAAGTAAAATGAATACACTACAGCTACACTAGATTGCATACGTAATTTAAGCAATTTGTATGCAATTGATGTTTAAACATAATACAGCACACATACATGTATAACAAATCTTTATACATTTTTTATGCGTACAATAGATAACATCTTATATAACTCTTCAGCAAAACTGCTACGAGTATATATTTAATAAGAATTTGTATCGCTACGACATGTATGCTCTATGCAACTTCTCACCATAAAATAAATAAATACATCTGCGAATTTCATTATTTAGAATCTCAAGAATACATAAGAACTCTACAATATATTCATGTTTATCGATGCAGAACAGAGTTTCCCACTACTCTATAAAAACTATTCATGAAAATTTAAAAAAATATTTAGAAAATATTTTTGGAAAGTTTTTACATAGTTTATTAAAAATATTGTTAATAACACAGGTAAGTAAAAGAGATGCTATGTAAAATTCTATATTGACTTAAAATTTATATACTGATCTCGCTTATTTCAAAACTGCAATAAAATATTTACCAGTAGTTACTATCGCAGCTATTAGTTGAAGTTATTGAGATATGCTGTTTAACCAATCTTAAATTTAGTTAAATGCTTAACTAGAACGCTCAACTCAACTGCAAGAATCATAATTCCAGTTCTAACAATATAGCAAAATTCCTAAAATGAACTCTGTGACAACAATTGTAAAATGATAAAATAAAAGTAAGTTATTGACAGTTTTGTATAAATAAAAAACAGATAAATTAATCGCATTAACCATTATATTTTATAACTCAAAAATTTATTTAAACTTCCTATAAACCGCAAACATTTTACTTAGGAAGTCAAAACTATTTTCATTAAAAATGTTTTGCAAAAGGAAAATAACCCATTAAGAATTTAACACAATTCTTTTATAAAACGAATATTATTTGAAAATTTATTAAGACAATTTTTTTGAATATACTTATTATATTTCAAATTATTTTAAACAATATTCAAAACAAATATCTACTATACTGTGTCCAAGACTTTGTCTACATATTTATCGGGACAAAAGGTTGCCACTTCAGTATGTAATTTCACTTAAATCCGTTAAATAATTTCTTAATGTTATATAAAAAATTATAAATAAAATTAAATAACTAACATAAAGAAATAAAAATTTCAAAATATATAAATATAAATTTAATGCAAATATATAAGACAAAATATTCATATAGATGACATTGGATGATTTAATTTTTTCGACAGTATGAGTTAAATATGGAAACTCAAAACCCTTGAACAACCGACTAACTAAATACTAAGAATACCTATCTATACAAGGTGGGCCATTTAAAACTCTTAATTTAAACTACTAAGTACTTTGACTTTATACGCTTGATAAAATATTTAAAACTTACTTTCAATGTAGTGAGTGGTTAATGCAAACTGAAGGAAATTTACATAAAAATTTTTTTTAAATATATTGGCCTTTGGTTAATTTTTTTTTTTTTATAATTTGTGAAGAGAGTTCATAACAATGGTTCGTTATTGGACAAAGCCAACCATGTACGTTCTTGTCTAGGGGAATCAAGCGAAAATATTGCTGCTGTGGCTGAGAATGTACAAGAATGTCCATCAATATCAACTCGTCCTCGTTCTCAATAATTCATAAGTCTTTAAAAATAATCGGCTGGGCTGGTGTCGGGATTAAAACTTACTTTTCCAATATATTCTTTCATTATCACAAATAAAAAAATTGGTTTCTTCACTTAATGATTTGAAATTTAGCATTAAAAATGAACTAAAGCCAAAATAAAAATAATAAAGTCTTTAAAACAGTTAAAAAGTTCAACAATAAAACAAAAATTAATAATCAAAAATTTTTTTAAAAATTGCGCTGATCCTACTGGGTACTGCCGATCCAGTCATGGTAGTCATATGAATATATTGCGATCCATTCCTTAATGACAAAGTTCAGCCTTTCCAATAAAATTATAAATTCTAAAACATAATCAGTAACTTTTCTTTAATATACGATTCAAATTTTAAATGGCCAACCCTTTATTGCATATTTCCCCAACTTGCTTCAATATCGTAATAAATGGTAGCCTCTATGTTAATCCAGGTATTCGTCCATCTGTGTACTAAACTTCAGTTTGTTATTGTCAGTCGTTTCTGCGTGATTGAGTAACAAAGAACCAAACATACAAGCATTCAAATTTATTATATTAGTAGAATATGTTATTCAAAACCAAGTCATATTTATTCATCAACTTATGGCAGTTCGAAGAGAATTTTTTGGCTTATTATTTTTTAAATACAAAACTACACATCTGAATTCAATGAGAGAAAAAAGAGAATTGTTATTTGTTATATTTGAACTTTGACAGCTGGAGTTTAAAACAAGATCCCGATAACGACTTCGTCTGCGTAGTTATCGGGATAAAAGGTAGACTTAGTATTAACAACAAAAATAAAAATATTTACAACACAAACAACCCGTTTAGGATGTGTTATGATGAGTTTGCCAACGCGATAAAAAGTAGCCTATGTGTTAATTTAGGTTGTAATCTATCTATGTGCCGAATTTCATTTAGTTCCGTTCAGCCGTTTTTGCGTGATTGAGTAACAAATATCCAAACATCCAATCAAACAAACATTCACATTTATTATATTAGTAGGATTTGCATCAAAGCGAATATTAAACATTAAAAGAAAAATTTTCATCAAATTTGTGCAAATGTGTTATAAAAATAAAAGTTCTTTAATAGATTAAAAATTTTTCAGGAATTCATAACTTAACAAAAATAAATAAAAATGTAATATCTCAAAAAAAATCTTTTTTTTAATTATAAATTAATATTTATTTATACAAATATGGCACTGTGTTTATGACATTCAGGAATTTTTGTTGTTCGGTGTTTATTACCTAAAAATTTAAAATCAAATTGCAACTGTGCTTTCAATAATTTAAGCCAAAATATGGATCTAGAAAGCATAACAAAAATATATTTATAATAAAAACATGTAAACAATGTCATTTGATAGGAAACGAAAGACAAATTTATCCTAATTCTAATTTTATTGAATTGTTACATGAATACGAGTTTCAAATTACATGTTAGTTTACCTTTAAAGAGTTCTGATGCTAAAATCATAGCTGATTTCGAAAGTGCATTCAACACTGCCATTATCGAAATAATTTTTTAAATATTCTTTAAATGATTACAATTCAATTTAGAAATTTTAGGAATTTAAATAAAAAATTAATAAACTCGACTCAGAATAAAAAAAAATTTTACAATAAAATTTTTTTTAAATGTAAACTTGTACTTAAAAAATGTTAAATAATTTAATAATTAAAAAATAATTTTAAAAACTTTCTTATATTTTTTATAAAAATCTAATGCTAAATTTTTTTTACTAATTAAAACATAATTCTAAAAAAAATTTCATATATTTTTTTTTAAATCTTCTTATGTAGCAAAAATGTAAATGCACTTTTTTTAATTGGAAAATTTTCTGCAAAAAAACAAATATTATTTTATTATGTTTTTACAATAATTTTATGAATTAATAAAACTATTCTATACGACAATGTTTTTTTTTAAATTTTTTTGCAAAAATGTCAACATAAAAAATAACTTATTTTTAAAAAAATATTTGTCTAGATTTCTATAAAAAGTTCGTACGAAATATATTCACATGGCTATTAAAACAAATTTCCAAAGTTCAATACTAACCTAAAAAAAACGCTGTTTCCCAAAAAATATTGTTGATATTTCATAATTAAAAATTTTTCTATAAGTTAAAATTTATTTACACTTCAAAAATAAAAAAAAATTGTTCTGCAAAAAACCGGTTTAAATTTGTTTAAGGAAAATTTATCAGAATTTTTTTATAAAAAGATATTTCTTTGATGTCTGTAAAGGTAAAATGTATGAAAAAATATTAATAGATTTTTTATAATAATATAGTTTTTAGTATAAAATTTAAAATTAGTTTTAAGGAACAATTATAGTTAATTACATTTTTTTTCGAAAAATCCAAAATTTACCAATACAAATTCATACATTATTTTAAATCAAAGGATTTCTGTTAAAAAAATCATGTATAAAAATTTTTATCACAGTTTAAAGATTTACCTATTATTGCTAAGATTTATGTATTAGCTATAAATTTATAATTGATTTAAAATTTGTAAAAAAAAAATTTTAAAATGTTTTATCATAAATGTTAGCTTTACAGAAAAATTTTATTGATTTATAAGTTTATAATAAACCTTTAAGAGATTTTCTTATAAGAAATTTTTTTCTTAAAATTCTTTTATTATAAAAAAATTATAAGAATTTTTTTTATTTATTATATTTACTTATTAATTTTTTTATTTTAGCAAAAAATTATTTGTGAGTCAAAAATATATGAAAAGTTTTTCTATAAATCATTTTTGTTCGCCAATTTTCTAGAAAAAACAAGAAAATCAGTCAATATATCAATCAATATATCAATATATCTTATCAATATATCTTTGATAAATTTTTGGGAATCGCTATTCTAACGTTAACAACATTATTATTCGTCAGTGTATACATAGGTATACACATACATATGCTTGCATTACATTTTATGTTCACATACAGTCATGCAGATCAGTGTATGTTTTTTACATTGAAATATAGTATAAAATATAAATTTGTTAAAAGTTAAAAATGCAAACAAACATTCGCTGGTTACATAAAATTTTATATGCAGGCAACAAATTTATATTTTATAAGCATAACGCCAAATTGTTTTTAAAGTCGCCGGTCCCACCAAAATGCTCCAATATAAAGTAATTTTATGTTAAATTCGAAAAAACACATTTCTTTAAATTAAAACAAAAATATTTTTATCAAAAAAAAAAAAATTAAATGTCTGATAAACAAAACTCGCAGAGAAAATATTTTTTCTTTGCCACTTATAACATTTTTAGTTGGTTACGTTTAACTTTATAAATTTTTAACTTTAAACTTTTCCTTTTACATTTAATTTACATTCATTTTTTTTATGCATAAACATATGTGCGTGTAAGAAATATGTTTGTACATATATTTCACTTTATACTTATATTTATATACTTATTTTATTTATTTATTTTTTTTTTTTTTTTGAATAATGTTATGTTTCTCATTTCGTTATTTTTCTTCTATGCTGTCATGTTGCATTTTGTCAAGTTGTCAGCTGGTGTTCGCAGCGTGTACTCAACCATATATGTTTATCTTATCGTTTCTGTTGTTGTTTAAATTTCGTTATTTTACATTTCATTTATTTTCAACGCCTCCGATGTCAAATAATTTACAAATATTGAAATGCAAAAAAGGAAACTAACTGCAACTAAAACTACAAGAGCAAAAAAGTAAATAATGTTGAGAACATCGCGAACATAAACTATCAAACATTTTTTCTATTTACTCAAACATATAATACTGTTACATTATATGTATTTAAAAACATATTTGTTTGTATTTTTAATATGTGTAAGCTGTAGATATTTATTCGATACTTGATCATGCTCTAATATATTGTACAGATGTATACACATACATTCACTTACATGTGTATGTGTGAATTTGTGTAAATATTTTTTACGAAAATAATGTCTTCGATTTAAATATTACATTATCTGTTCGCATGCATATTTAAAATGAATTTTTTTTAACACTTATGGTCTTTCAAGAGTGTCACTTCATATCGTGTTGATACGATATTTGAACATTTAAAACTGAACGATAGTAACCTAAGGCAAACAGTTGAGCGGTCAACAGTTTTGGGTCAGTTAATTTTTAAGAAAATTTGAAAAAAAAATTGGTATCGGGGTTACTGTTTTCGCTGTCCCCTAAAAATTATACAAATCTCCAAAAATTTCCTATATTCCAAACATAGGTTTCTATTAAAAAAGTGTTTGGCACTGAGTTACAATTTCCTGTTCCTAATAAAATTTCGGAAAATTTAAAAATTTTAGATAAATTTCCGAAAACCCTTATTTAAATAGCCTCTGTTAAAGTAAAGAAGAACAGTTTTCTCTTCTGTTTGTTTGCTAATTTTAGCAAAAAAAAAATATCATTTGAAAACAGTATAAGAGATATATATTCTTTTAAAAATTGGTTAAATATTTTAATAATTATTAAAATTTATTATGTTCTTTCCGACCTTATAGTCGGTTTGAAATAATTCATTTAAATTATAAAAATTAAAATATTGGACTATCCCACATGCACACACAAATAAGCCAAAAAAAATTTTTGGCGTGTTTTTGTTTACAAGTTGCTATTAAAACAAAATAATATATAATTCTTAAGATAAATGTCATCTTTAGTATCTTAAGTAAAGTTATTGCAAAAAATAACTTTTCTCGACTCTAATATTGTCATTAAATGTGAGTATGAAATACGAAAAAAAATATTAAATTATATCAGGGTTTCAAGACTAGAATATATATGTTACGGAAAAGTTGAGCAAACCAAAAAATTTTTTATCAATTGATTTAAATATTTCAACTTGACCCTTTGAATTTTAGTACAATAAGGTGTAAACATTTTATAAGAATTCAAAAATCGAACAATGAAAAGCGAATAAACTGAATGAATGTTCACTAATAGACTATATACATGTTAATTGTTGTACTTGTAAGCATAGTTGTAAGTTTCTTTTACATTATGTCCTATTTCTTAATTGTTTAAGTCTTGCTTTCTTTTTATTTTTTCTCTTATGTGCGTTATTTTTTTCTAAGTTTTCTTTATCATTGACATGTTTTAATGGCATCGTACATTGATTGCTTTACAAACTCAGTTAATGTAATTGTATAGAAGTAAATGTCTATTTCTTAACATATATATTTGTGTGTATTTATGTGCATATGAGTTTACGTGTTTGTAAGAACGTTTTTTGTAATTGTAATGCAATGTATGATGTCATTTGAAAAAACGATTTTCTTTTACAAAGTTTTACATTAAGTTGTATATATGAGAAAGAATAATTTTAAGTGAAAGCACTTCAAAGACATTGGGTTTCCTTTCACAACCAGTAAGACCTGCCAGAAAAGTACTAAACGTAAAAAAATACAAAAAATAACAAAAATTTTCTAAAAATATTAATTCTCATATAAAAATTTAATAGTTATTGGATTAAAATTTTAATTTAATAAATTTAAAAGAACTAGCAAATTTAACTAATATAAATCTTTATAATATTTTCAATAAATTTTTTGCGATTATAAATTTATTTTTCCTACTTAAAACCCTCTCGTTAGCCACTGTATCTTATTTCACATTTGACAAGCATCAATGTGGTACGTGTGTTAATATGCATTCAAACACACATGTTCTTTGTTAATATGTGAGTGTTCTTCTGCAAAAGTGGTTTATGCTTTAATGGTTTTTCAGTCTTTTCTTAACATGGTCAATTATGTCGGAAAGAACAATGTCTGTTAAAAGAAAAATATTGCAAAGAATTAAAAGAAAATTAATAAAATCCAAGAGTAAATGTAGCAAAACAAAGAAACAAGAAGTGTATATGGCAACAAGAAATCGTAGTTCAAATAATTTTCTTTTTATTGTCGTAGTTACGTATTTAGAACATTTATCGAGTCTATAAAAAAAGAGAAACAAAAAACGGTAGCATTTTTTCTTAAAGTTACAATTATAAAACAAGTACATTCCAGTTTACGTTTTTTTACTGTTTTTTTTAGTTTTTCTATAAGAGAACAATTTTTATTTGGTTATTTCATATTTAAGATGTTTTACTTTATTCATGTTTTTTTTCGAAATAAAGTAAATTAAATTGTAGAAAAGGCAAGAACTGAAAACAGGAGAAAACAAAAAAAACAACGAACAAGTTTAATTTCAATTGCAGTTTATTTCCTTGATCTAAACTATTTGTAATGAATGAATATGTTTTGAAGCTTTTTAAGATCGTTTATATTGTTTCTGCTTTGACGTGATCGGTTTTGTGACACTATTTGAAGTTTTTTAATGTGCCTATTTTAAAACTTTAATGATCGCTCATCAATATACCAAACAGCTTAAGGATATCTTAATTGGTTCAAAGTAAATCATACTTAGTAGGTATTCGTAGGTGCAATATTGCAATATTACAAAATAAAATGAAATTTTTGCTCTACTGAGAACTTAGTTTAAAACTCATAACTTTATTTATTAGATCAACGGCAATATGTTGTGTAAAATTAACTTGAAGCTGTGCTATAATCAGGAGTATATCTGAAAGGAGGTACTAAAAATTTATAGCGTAAATCAAAGGACTCATTATTTTATTTTTGGTCTGAAATAAACTTCACGAATTATAGGAAACAAATGTTTAAATATCAAATAAATTACTATCTATTAATCTTATTGTACTTACTTTTCAAATACAACTTTTTATATCAATTCTAATTATTTTTTTAAGTTAAAAAAATTTTTGTGTAAACTTTTTAATAATAAAAATTGATTTATCAAGAACAAGAATAGTTGAAAACAAATTATGATTAAAAGATGTCATTTCGTGATTACAAATCATACTGTAGTTTTACTTATCCTTTAATGGTTAATTGTAGTTTTAAATGACTTTGAATAAAATGTTATTTTTGAAGGGCCATCAACCTATTTTTGTCATAAAACCTTTGTAAATTATATTATTTTTAAAGGATAACCATATCGAAGCTTTATAAAAACAAACATTAAACGCTTTAATTCAAACAAAAGCTTTATTATGGAGAAGAAATAAAAGATAACTTTTATTTGATTTTAATAACCAAATATTGTTGTAGATAATATAATATGACCATCGTAATCAATTCGTAACCATGGTTTTTCTTTGCGTGTATATTAGGGGTACAACCAAAATAAGGCCCTGTCACCACGCTGTAGCCGATGTATTGCAGAAATCGAAAAATGTTTCCTCAGTTCATTTCAGAACAAAAACGTTCTGCGACGAAGCCGATATCTGATTATTTTTTCAAAATTTTTTATTTTTTCAAAATTTTTTATTTTTTCAAAATTTTTTATTTTTTCAAAAAATTTTTTTTTATCGAAATTTTTTATTTTATAATTATTTAACTATTTACATATATGATTATAATCAAAACCACAATCTAAAAACTATGTTTGTTAAGTGAAACTAACTTAAGATTAAGAGTTCGTGTTGATTTGCATTGGGGGAAAATATCGTATACGACTTTGATAACGCGTTCCGCACAAATGTTGCTACGTTTTGTTTTTGGAATTATTGATTCATCTTTAACCACGAAAGCATAAGTAAAGCCCGTCAATGATTTGTTTAAGGCTTCAAAGTAATTTTTATTGTAATAATGGTCTGAAAACCAAATGTTGTACCAAGGGCCACATATAAATTCGCAAATTTGCATAAGACAGCGTAGGTAAGTCGCAATATTTTAGCAAAATTAATAGAATTTATACAAAATATTATTCAATATATAATGGAAAAACTTTTAATTTATTTATCATTTAATGGATTTATAAAGAAAATACTTTTATTTTTTAGAACTTTTTGATAAAACTTAATTGCATTTGACGCGGAACCTTTTTTAACGACATCGAAAATCTAAAGATTCAGTTCGTATTGTTTTTTATGCACAACATGGTATGCCCATTTTGATATTTTCAAAAATTGTAAAAAAGTTGTATCCCTAGTGTACATCCTTTACTCTGACCTTATCGATTTCGCGGCCGAAAAAAACTCTTCTCATTGCCACAAATGTTAAAGCCTATAACAATTATACTTCTACAGATATACCTTCAAATATACTTTTTTTATGTAGAAGGTTTTACACCTTCTTATTTGATTCCTTATAATTATGGCATTGAATTGTGAAATTTTTATACAAGGATAGAAAACTTCAATATTTATTGTTATTAGTTAAAAAAATCATAAAATTAGCTTTTTATATGGGGGTTTAATTACCCCTGATCCGATCGTGTGTTATTGAAAAAGAAACAAATAAGATAAAATTAAAGCCCACAAAGTTTTAAGATTATAGATGTAACAGATCTAGATCTAGAGATCTCATAATATTTTTCTTTATATTGACGATATCACGCCAATTTTACTTGGCATTACAGTACTCTGAAAATGCAGCAGAAACTATTAATTTTGTATTAAAGGTGGGTGACACTATCACTTTAAATTTTAAAAAATAAACTGCCGTAAGGATATTTATTGTTCCAGCTATTCTTAGGTAAATCTGGCCATGAAGGTGAGCGTGGTCATTGTGTATTTCAATGCGTTGGAAAAATATTGGTTGTATTTCTTTACGAAAATATAAAAATTATATTAAAAAATTCAAACATTATCCAGAACTGCAGAGCTTTAGTACACATACTTACGTATCTGTATTACCCAGCAAAAAGAACATGACAAAGAATAAAATTTGAAAGGGACCTACTGATGATACAATTTAAACAAAACACAAATGAGTTCAACATTAAAGAGCGTGAGTTCAAATAAACATAATAAACTCACTTCTTTTTACTAACTGCATAGAACTCATGAATATTTGGTGAAAAGAAACCGATGTTTCTTGAGATGACGACGTTTGTTTACATGAATTGTGTAAGATATTTTTCACGATATTGCGTTAGTTTTAAAGCACATTAAGAAAGTTATTAAGAACGAATGTTATTACACTATTGATTTAGAAATCTTGAAAATATGTAAAGTTTACTTTGCGCTACTTTAATTTTTTTTGCTGGGTTATTTCTTACTTTTATTTACGTATGTGTGTATATAAGTTCAACCAGTTGAGTCCTTCAATGTATAATGTTTAACATCAGTTAACTCTCCCATGTCTTTCTTGTTGCACATCAAACATAAAAGACATTTTGATATTGAAGATTGTTCAATAAGTAATTTAACATAAATACAGCAACAACGAGAAAGAATGAATAAAATGAAAAATAGAGAAACCAAACACTGACAACAACTGGAGCATCAAAAAGCACTACAAGTAACGAACAAGATAATTTTACTCTTTTTGTTGTTTATATTATTTACATCCTTATTCAATGAGTATGTATCAGTATGACATGCCTTGTATGCATGTATGTAAGTATAAAGGACTAATAAAAATGTGTTTGATTGTTTGTTTGTTTTCTTTTTACAAAATATCTCAATAGAATAGAAAATTAGTTTCATTTTAATAAAAGTGGTTTGTTTCGGATGAGTGATTATGTAGTTGTTTAATTTACAGCATAAATAATTGATGTGGAAGGACAGGGAGAAAATTGTTGATCATTTACAAACATATACTTGCACATATACAAAATTTTATTTTGTGAAAGTGGGGGAATAATTAAAAAATATTCAAATATTTAACAAAATCTTAATTTAAAGAAAATAAGATATCAGTTAAAAAAAATTAAAAACTTTTTAACTGAGACCAATATGAATGTTGTTATTCTTTTCGCTTACTGCTACACTTCAAATTGAATTAAAAAAATTTTTTTGTGATGTTTTGATTTAGGTTAGGTTGAAAAGGAGGGGCATTAAAAATCCCAAACCTATAACAGGTATACACTTATGCCCAGTTGACATGTTGTGCGCTCCATGTGGGAAACGGAATTCCCAAACAAAAACCATAATCAAAATTTCGCAATATATATCGGACTAGCCCAAGAACTCAGTTCCCTCAATGTAATTCCTTATGGATTTCCAGTTCGAGTACCCCAGGTACTCCAAGTTTGGCATAGTATCCACTGTAAAATTCTCGCGTCTAATATGCCCAAATGCAGGACAATGACAGAGATAGTGTATCAAAGTCTCTTCCTCTTCCTCGTATGCTCTACATGTCGTTTCCTCAGATAATTTCATGCGAGCTAGATGGGTTCTCAACTCCGTATGATCGTCAATCATACTGCTTAGTATTATAAGTGTTGATCTACTTAATCTCAGAATTTCCTTTGATTTCCCAAGATTTGGTTCACCCCATAGTATTTTTGTCACTTTACCGATAAAAGTGCCTTGCCATTTTCTGGAATGTTCCTCCGTCGCCCAACATTTAAGTTCATCCGTGAATCGTTTAATGATGTTTTGATTTAGTTTTCTAAGTATTTCTTTGTTTTTAGACCTTTAAAATCTTTAAGGAAAATATTTATTAAAACATAAGGAACAAGCTAATTTCAAAATCGATCGGCCATTTCACAATGATTAATTGGAAAGCAGGTGAATTTCATCACTCGCCTGAATATCTCTCAACAGGATGTTTGCAAGTAATAAATATGAAATATTTTAGTAAATGTTTAATTAATGATCTCCTTTTTGAAATTTTCAAAATTAAACCTTTTCTTATTCACCAACTGACTTAAATATACCCACATTTGCTTAATAATTTCCTAAAATCACATTAAATCAATTTTATTACGTCGTACATTATTTTGAACATTCTTGTGAAGTATTTCCTTATTTTTATTGTGTTTAAATCCTTCAGAGTTTATACTACATTCTCATAAAACAATTGTGTTAAGTGCAATTATATTACTGTAGCAATTTATTACTTGTTTCTTTAGACTACAATTGATTTAAATCCATATTATCAATACTTGAATTCAATTTGTGTGTGTGTAAAGAACAACAAAAATAATAACATTCTTAACAACCATAACAACAACTGCCAGGATTATAGTAGTAAACGAGAAAAAAAAGAAGCAGTAATCCTTGCAAACATATTTATGTTATCAAAAAACGTTTGATGGGATTTAATTTTTAAGAAACTCAATGTAGAGAACAAACATGCAGTCGAGTATCCAGTACAGCTCTTGTTAAAACACAAAGCAATTCAATAACTAAATAAATAAACTAAAATACGAGGATAATCTTAAATACATTCTTAAAGACTTTAAAAAATTTTAACTTCCATAGGGAAAGTATTTTATATACTTTTTCTCTTTATATGGCATTTTGAATTTAAAGAATTTCCAAAATAAATAATTTTGTCCGAATATATCTTTTTTTATAGACAACTTTTAATAAACTAAAGTGTCCTAAAGTAAGCAATGCATAGAAACACAATGTTGATACTTATAAAGTGCAATTAATAGGTTAGAATATAGTCCATCAGGAAAAAGACTTGAAAGCACCTTAGCCTTCACTTGCTTGAAATTTTTTGTCAACACTTTGCATTATTTGCATTATTGCAGTTAAGTTTTATTAATGTAGTTTAACCTTGATCTTCAAGTACCACACAAGACACAACTTCAATCCCTTGAATATGAAATGCATTAAAACATCTTCCCAATTACCAAATTCTAACTAGAAAGCGATAAACACTTACTTCAATCACACAATATTTATATCTAGACCAGGGCTCACCAACTGGCGGAACGCGGTCCAGATCCGGATCGTAGACCTATTTTAAAGCAGACGTTGTATTAACAGTATAAAATATTAACGTTACATGAGAAATATTTTCGTCTCGACATCAACCTTTGGTGACAATCCGTTAACAAACAAGAAACCTATGCAAAAAAAGATGATTTGGGAGCGATAACACAAACAATTTCATTAGTAATAATCATGTCATCAGTGAAATGCAACAATAACTCACACACACTCAACTCACACTCGACTCAAAAGAATTAAAAAAATTATCCCTGTAACTTCTCACTTTGTTTGGGTCAACATTTAATGATATTTAATGAGAATAGCCTGCACAAGCTTTCTTCAAACTTCAGACGGATAGTCAAAGACAAAAAAATTTATTTTTCTCATTAGTATTGTGAAAACCCTTAGAACTTACTTCTTTTTATTCAAAGCATTTATTCATTATTTAATAAAATAATGCATAGAAACCCATTCGGTTTATTTGTCCATTAATACAGTATCTAAACATATTATTTAAATAGTTTAGTTTATTACCTTTTGGGCCGCGACGGTCCTGATTTTTTAAAAAACGGACCCCAAATGAAAGTAATTGGTGACCGCTGATCTAGACTAAAGTCTAAAGCACACATAAAACATTATTTTAGATAACCCTTTAAAAATAAATCTAATTGTGTTAAATCACTCGATATAAGCAGCTACTTCTCATTACCGATACGAGAAGCTCGAAGACAAGGAAGTACAAATTTTTAAAATAATTAACAGTTTTGTATTAGTTATTTATATAATTAGTAACAATGTCGCACACGTTACAGATATCAAAAAAATTTAAAACTCCCTTTGAAACTGTATTTAGAAAGATTTCGTTAAATTTAATCGCTTTTCAAGGCTTGAAGAGTGAGTCAGAAAAAACTTTTATATATAATTCCAGCAACAACCTGTTTTGGTTTTAAAACTATGTCAGACATTATATCTGCTAAATCATTCATTATACCCTTCACACAGTGAAAAAGGTATATATAGGTTTGTCATTCCGTGTGAAATTTCTACAATTTTCATTTCCGACCCTTATAAATTATATATTTTCTGAAAGCTTATGAATAGGGGAGTCTATTAAGCTCTGTCAGTCCGTGTGTATGTTGAAATCAACTTTTTGAAGCCCCCCGACATCGTTTGGACCCGGGTCAGGTATTAAAACATCAGAAATATTCGGGAGTAGATCGGCATTGAAAATCAGAAACATCGGTACATAAACAACTGAGATATGAGCAAAAACCCACGACCACCTCGATTTTTTTTTTCACAAAAACAACATTACAACAACAACATACGTACATACAAACGTGTATACTGGTTAGAGAAAACGTGGCATCGAATACCAGCTGAGCCAAAAAATAATTTTTTTTAATTTTATTTTTTTTTTTTTTATTTAATATATTATTTATATTTTTATTATAATTTTTTTTTAATTTTTTTTTTTAATTTTATTTTTATTTTTTGTTTGTTTTATATTTATTCTATATATATTTTAATTATTTTTTTTTTTAATTTTTTTTTTTAATTTTTTTTTTTAATTTTTTTTTTATTTTTTTTTTTTTTAACATACATACGTAAATTTATAATTTTACAATGGGATATTTTTATATATGTATGTTTTTTATATATGAATGTACGTATTTCATATGAGATGAATGGTGATACAAGCTACTGTTATTGCATGACTACACATTGTGAAGGGTATATAAGATTCGGCACGTCCGAATATAGCGCTCTTACTTGTTTTCAACTGCTACTGTCTTCAAAAAGGAAAGAAAACAGTACATGAAAAATTAATTAAAACTGTATAAAATATCCAATAAAGACCTAAAACAAGTAACAGTGCTATATTCGGCCGTGCCGAATCTTATATACCCTTCACAACGTGTAGTCATGCAATAACAATTGTTTGTATCACCATTCATCTCATATAAAATACGTCATATGTATATACTGGTTAGACTAAATGTGGCATCGAATCCCAGCTGAGCCAAAAAAATTGTATCTTATTTTATTTAAGATATTATTTATATTTTATTATTTTCTTTATATATTTTTTTTTAAATTTTTTTAAAAAATTTTTTTACAAACATTTTTAAAAAATATTTTTAAAATTTTTTTTAAAAATTTTTTTTAATATTTTTTTTTGCAATTTTTTTTATTATTTTTTTTTATTTTTAATATATTTTTTTTTTTGTAATTTTTTTTTTGGCATGTTTTTTCCATGTATGTATATAAGTATGTTGTTGTTGTAATTGTGTAAAAAAACGAGGTGGTCGTGGTTTTTTGCTCATATCTTAGAAAGTTATTGGGCGATTGTGCTGAATTTCAATAGCGATTCATTCCTGGATATTTCCAAGAGTTTGATACCATATACTGATACCATGATCTGAGGCACATATAGTTGCTTCTAAAAGTTAATTTCAACCAACACACGGACAGACGGGCAGACGGACAGACGGACAGACGGTCAGACGGACAGACGGACAGACGGTCAGGGCTTAATCGACTCCTCTATTTATAAGCTTTCAGAAAATATATACTTTATGGGATCGGAAATGAGAATTGTAGAAATTACAAACGCAATGACAAAGCTATAGATACCCTTGTGCACCACAGGTGAAGGGTATAAAAATGGCAATAGCTCCGAAGGTTTTTGTTACACTGTTTCAAAGGACACTTAAAGTATAAGAAAGATTCAAAACTTAAAACAAAACCTCGATCAGGAAGAGTAAAAAAAGATGTAACAAATACTGCTAAGGTAAAAGAAGTCGAACAACTCTCGAAGAGCATCGAACTCTTCTATCAGAAAAGCAACTCGTTAAATCAAATTCTCTGACTATTTCATTTACAAAGCCAAAACTAAAACTATTTTTAAAGAGTTCCAAATCGCACTGAGGTAAAAAACTTAAAAGCAAAAGAACGAACGAAAAACTTTAAATGTGACTGAGGGACGAAGTAAAATTCAAGAACGATATCGGACCAAAAACAATCAAAATTTCCTATGAAGTACCTTGTACGACAAGCTTTTTTAAATTTGCAAAAGAAGACAATCATTTAAGACTTTGTATATGATAAACACAGAAATAGATATTACGGAGTGTCTACCAAAACGGATTTTATTTTCCCTAAAACAGCACAGAGTCCCTTTTTATACCCGCCACCAAAAAAATGGTGGGGGTATATTCATTTTGTCATTCCGTTTGTAACACATCGAAATATCCATTTTAGACCCCACAAAGTATATATATTCTGAATCGGGGTTTGATTTGATGACGATCTAGCTATGTCCGTCCGTCTGTCCGTCTGTCCGTCTGTCCGTCTGTTGAAAGCACGATAGAGGTCGCACCGAAAAAGCTAAAGGGCTCAAATTTTGCCAGAATCTTTCTAATAGACAAGGTTTGTTTGGTATTGAAAATGGGCTAAATCGGAATATTAGAAAGAGAGTTATAGCTCGTAAAGCAAGAATAGGTCGAAAAAACCGTGTCCTTCAAACATCGAAAAAAAAGGAATTGTGTCGAAACGCATAAACGTAGAGTCATGAAACTTCGAATATATATTTCTCGAGTCAAAAGAATATTTCTCCCCAAAAATTGCTTAAATCTGTGCATTAGAAAAGGAGTTATAGGTCAAAATGTACGAAAATTTATACCGCTCAGTGTATATTTGAAGTTTAAAACGTAATAAAACTGACAAAACTATATGTACGGTTCTGAAATTTTGCAAACATGGTTTTTGGTCAAAGTCTTCGTTATAACGGAAAATAAATGTGCCACGCCCACTTTTTTTTTAATTTTTATAAAAATATATTAGTCATATTCATTAGCATTTATTCATTGCAGATGGCGACATCTGTTGAAGGCGCCACTACATTTTGCAAACACTGAGGATGATGTCTTTGCTAAACATCACGTAGAACACTAGATGACTCTAGTAACATTTTTTTGCACAAACTACAAAGGAATTTTATAGGGGTTTGTGAAAACGAAAATGACCGAAGTTTGTTGACAAAAATTAACTAGAGTAATGATTTGTGCCCAACTTTACATATAGTTGTACACACAGTCTTATGAGGTTTAAGATTTAAAAATATTAAAAAAAAATGTGCATCAGTAGATTTAAAATAAGTATTTGAATATTTAAAATACATATTTTAACAAATTTTTTTTTATCTATCTATTTTTTTGTAAAGGGTGGTTAAATTTTAAGGGCCACAGGGTGATTCAAAATAGACATGCTCAGCATTTTGCTAAAACAGGAAATTTATTAGTAAGATTTTGATTTTTAAAGTTCTATAACATTTTACTTTTAGAAGATTTTCAAACGAAATAAGTTTTGTATAATTTTAAAATTTGTTAGCCATTAATACATGAAAATAAATTGTTTATAATGTTTAGAAATAATTTTTTTTTATCTTTAGGTCTAAATTTTCCTAAATTCCTTTTTTTAATACACCATAACTTCTAGAAAACATAAGATAACAAAAAGAAATTAGCACCATTTAGTAGATAAAACTCTCCTCTATACCCCTATTCCCCATTTTATACCCGATACGATCCGACCGTGATCAGCAGACCAATTTTTGTGACACAAGGTCAAATATTTTTTGCAAAATTTTAGTAAAAGAGCTAAACAAATTTTTTTGTAATGTGTTTTTTTGAAGTATTTGAGTTTTTATATCCGCCACCAAAAAAATGGTATATATATATTCTTAATCGGGGTTTTATTTGATGACGATCTAGCTATGTCCGTCCGTCTGTCCGTCTGTTAAAAGCACGATAGAGGTCCAATCGAAAAAGCTAGTGGGTTCAAATTTTGCCAGAATATGTCTTATACACAAGGTTTGTTTGGAATAGAAAATTGGCTAAATCGGAGTATAAGGAAGAAAGAAAAATTGCCTAAATGCATGTATTAGGAAGGGAGTTAGAGATCAAAATGTACGAAAATTTATACCGCGCAGTGTATTTTCCAATATGTTAAAAATTTTAAACCTAAAAAGAGTGACAAAATTAGATCTACGATTCTGAAATTTTGCAGGAATTGCTTTTTGGTCAAAGGCTTTCTTCTGACGGAAAATAAATGTGACACGCCAACCTCCCATACAACGTTTTCTCTCAAATTCTTATAATTTCTCTATAAATCGAATAATAAAGGACTTTATTGAAATATCTAAGTTGTATTTATTAGCATAAATAACTTCGACACACCTACTATAACGCTCACTTTTCACGTTATTTACTGTTAATGAAATTTAAATTTATAAAACCGACAAAATTAGAGGTATGATGATAAAATTTGCTACGGAAATCCTTCTAGTCAATGTTATTGTTATGCCAGAAAATTTAGGTGACACGCCCACTCTTACGCCCACATCCTATATAATGCTTTATTTCAAATTCATATAATTTCTCAATGAATAAATATTTTGGAAGAATTACGGACTATATTGAAATATCTAAGTTGTATTTATTAGCAGAAATTTTATTGACACGCTTACTTTAACGCCCATTTTCACTGAAACACTTAATTTACGAAAACATTTTACCAGCATATCCAAGTTATAAAGGGTGGTTAAATTTTAAGGGCCGATGTTGATTTTGAATAAAACACAAATTATTTAGGAAATTATTATCATTTCTTTTTTAATGATAATATTTGTATGGTTCAATTATGTATGGAACAAAATATCGGCCAAATGGCCCCGCGACCTCAACGGCACACCTCGATCCGATAGTCCAAATTTTAAATAACATTGCTGATGCTCAATTGTTTGGCACGATGATGAGTCGAAGTTGACTGTTTTTGTGCCACACTATCGCGATAAACAGCAATGCTTCTCATTTAACGAATTTAGAAGGCATTCATAGATGTTCTAACATTTTATACAGACCTGGGGCCGAATTACGGCATTCGATATCGATCAAAATTTTACTCGAACGATCGAGTATGCTTTAAGTATATAGATTCTAATAAGAGTTTTCAAATTTCGATCACGTTCGAGTGCCGTAATTCGGCCTCTGTTTTAAATTTAAAATTTAACCACCCTCTACAAAGAAAGAGATGTATATTTTATTATAAAGAGATTATTCTACAGCGATTAACAAAATAATAATTATTGTGCTTTAAATGTACACAAAATTGGTGGTGGGTATAAAAGATTCGGCACAGCCGAATATAGTGCTCTTACTTGTTATATCTGGCATCATGCCATTATGGAAAAAAGGCCCTTGAGTGGTAAGTATTTAATCAACAATATTAGAATGTACCACGGAAGCCAAATCCATCCAACTGTTTAGAACCTAGAAAAGGTATTCCAGTTAAAGTCAAATTATACAAAAACATGACCCAATGATTCCTGTAAGTTCACTGTATAGTCCCATTTTTTTTATACCCGCCACCAAAAAAATTGTGGGGGTATATTCATTTTGTCATTCCGTTTGTAACACATCGAAATATCCATTTTAGACCCCATAAAGTATATATATTCTGAATCGGGGTTTGATTTTATGACGATCTAGCTATGTCCGTCCGTCTGTCCGTCTGTCCGTCTGTTGAAAGCACGATAGAGGTCGCACCGAAAAAGCTAGGGGGCTCAAATTTTGCCAGAATCTTTCCTTTAGACAAGGTTTGTTTGGTATTGAAAATGGGCTAAATCGGAATATTAGGAAGAGAGTTATAGCTCGAAAAGCAAGAGTAGGTCGAAAAAACCGTGTCCTTCGAACATCGAATAAAATGGAATTGTGTCCAAACGCCTTAACGTAGACTTTTGAAACTTCGAATATATATTTCCTGGGTAAGGGCAATATTTTTCCTAGAAAATTGTCTAAATTTATGCATTAGGAGAGGAGTTATCGATCAAAATGTACGAAAATTTATACCGCACAGTGTATTTTTCGGTATATTTAAAAACAAAAACGTCATAAAAGCAACAAAATTGGATGTACGACTCTGAAATTTTGCACACTTTGCGTTTTTTGTGACACGCTTTCTTGTAACGGCAAATCAATGTGCCACGCCCACTTTTACGCCCACCTCCCATATAACGTTTTAACTAAAATTCATATAATTTCTCTATTAATAAAGATTTTGGAATAATAAAGGGCTATATTGAAACACCTAAGTCGCACTCATTCGCAAAAATTACTTTGACACGCCTACTATAACGCCCACTTTTCACGTTATCTACCGTTAATGAAATTTAAAAGCTCATAAAACCGCTAAAATTAGAGGTATGATGATAAATTTTGCTACGTCTATCCCCCTAGGCAATTTCATTACTATGCCAAAAAATTAAGGTGCCACGCCCACTTTTACGCCCACCTCCTATATAACGTTTTACCTAAAATTCATATAATTTCTCTATTAATAAAGATTTTGGAATAATTAAGGACTATATTGAAACACCTAAGTTGTACTCATTAGCAAAAACAACTTTGACACGCCTACTATAACGCCCACTTTCACTTTTGAATTGTGTCCAGACGCATAAACGTAGTCATGAAACTTCGAATATATATTTATCGAGTCAAAAGAATATTTTTCCCTGAAAATCGCTTAAATCTATGAATTAGGAAAAGAGTTATAGATAAAAAGGTACGAAAATTTATACCGCACAGTGTATATTTCGTATACAGTGTATATTTAAAACGTAATAAAACTGACAAAACTATATGTACGATTCTAAATTTTTGCAAACATGGCTTTTTGGTCAGTCTTCTTTATAACGGAAAATAGATGTGCCACGCACACTTTTTTCCTTAAATTTTTATAAAAATATATTAGTCATATATATTAGCATTTATTCATCTTACACTGCACCATTTATTGTACTGTAGCTAAATATGATATAAAGATGATATAAGATAGATGAGCAACTACTAGATGGCATGCTAACAACTTTTGCTTATGTTCTCCTGAAATTATGCTCTATTAAAAATGGGAATTTAGGAAAATTTTGACCTAAGTAAAAAAAAATTATCTCTAAACATTATAAACAATTTATTTTCATGTACTAATGGCTAACAAATTTTAAAATTTTACAAAACTTATTTCGTTTGAAAATCTTTTAAAAGCAAAATGTTATAGAAGTTAAAAAATCAAAATCTTACTATTAAATTTCCCGTTTTAGAAAAATGCAGAGAATGTATATTTTAAATCATCCTGTGGCCCTTAAAATTTAATCTTAAATTCACTTTTTTCCTCTTAAATTCATGTAAATTCTCTATGAATAAAAATTTTGGAATACTAAAGGACTATATTGAAATATCTAAGTTATGTTTATTAGCAGAAACTTTATTGACACGCGTATTTTAACGGCCACTTTCATTGAAAGACTAAATTTACGAAAACATTTTACTAGCATACCGAAATTATAATGGGTGGTTTAATTTTAAGGGACTATGTTGATTTTGAATAAAATTATTATGAAATTATTATCATTTATTTTTGTAATGATAATATTTGTATGCTTCAATTATGTATGGAACAAAATATCGGCCAAATGGCCCCCCAACCTAGGCGGCACACCACGATCCGATAGTCCAAATTTTCAATGACACTGTTGATGCTCGATTGGTGGGCACGATGATGAGTCGAGTTTGCTTGCTCTTTTGCTACGTTATCGTGAAAAACAGCAATGTTACCCATTCAACGAACTAAGATGGCATTCACAGATGTTTTCACATTTCATACAGACCCCATACAGAACGCCCATTTTTATAAAAATCTTTAATATTTAAAAGCGTTGCTCGATTGCGTATCTTTCCACGGTTCAAATTGAGTCTGAGATTGAGAAATGTCAAATGAAATACAAGAAAAAAGTTGAAGTTTAGATGTGGTTCACCTTAAACATGGGCCATTAAAATTTAACCACCCTCTACAAAGAAAGAGATGTATATTTTATTATAAAGAGATTATTCTACAGCGATTAACAAAATAATAAATATTGTGGTTTAAATGTACACAAAATTGGTGGTGGGTATAAAAGATTCGGCACAGCCGAATATAGTGCTCTTACTTGTTTTTTTTTGCTGTAGGACAGCCAATACAAATTTTTCTCTACATAGAATATGAGATCAACTCTATTGTTATTAAAGTTTCACGATAAGCTGCGTTTTAAGATATATTTTGAATAAATATACCAGCAAAGAAATTTTGCACTTTTTTAATGCGAATAACACATTTCATGACTTCTAATTCATAAGTGCAAAGGGAGGAATAAAGAATACATTATCCAAATCCAAAATAGTTAAGCTTTAATGATGTGGTCTAAAATACATGCAAATGCATGCAAAAAATATTAAGCAATTCATGTAAACAAACATTATTAACTCATGAAACATGGGTTTCTTTTCAACTTATATGCATGCGTTCTATGCACTTATTAGAAAGAAGTGAATTTTGTTATATATTCATATAAACACATGAGCTCCAATGACATGTTAATGTTAAAAAACATGCATGTTTCACCTAAATTTAACCATTTAATCATGCCTTGAACTTATGCATTCATTTTTTCCTTTAAGTGTGTGTTTTTTTTTTTTGCTACTGGGATGTAGTTTGTAGACAACTTTTGATAAAATGCTTACACTTTTTTGAAAGACTTTTAAATCCTACTCATGTAGTAAGACAGTAACCATGTTAACAAGATTGCAGAAAACAAACATTGAAATGAAAACACATATGAAAAGTAAGTTGTTAGAAATGTATAAGAATATTGTCAGGATTTTTACTAACACTATGACATGTATTACAAAGTTAACAACATTTAAATTATTTTCTCTAAAACTAAAATTTTTTTCAGATTTAATTTCCACATGAAATGTTTAATATTTATTTAAACGTTTTAGTTTTTTCTCTGCAAACTTCGTGTGGCTCTTTGTTAACTTTAGAAGTCCACTATAAAGTAATTTTAGACTTTTTTCCCCAATTTTTTAGTTTATTTAATTACGCCAGCCTGGCTTTTATAAAATTATGTAAAAAATTAAATAACAGCAAACCTTAGGAAACTTCTTTCAGCTTGAAGTGGCTGTAAAAAATATTCTCATAAACATTTTTATGTTTATCCTTTTTTTTCTCAGCTGCCTTATTTACTATTTGAGGCTTTCGTTAATTTCTTTACTGTCCGTTGTAAAGATGTAGAAAAAAGTCTTTGTCTTGATTTAACAGAGGTTGACGTAAAGTGGAAAAATATTAAAACAAGGATAGAGAAGGACACAAAGTGTTTGGAGGAGAAAAAAAGAAAAAAAAACGTATAATTTAGTGTTTAACTTTTAATGCCACAATACGGCAAAGGATCTAAAACAAAAATACTCGAAAACAGCTATAGAAACTTGTGCAAAGAAGACGAAAATTAAATTATGGAGAGCAAAGTTAAATGTTAAAAAAATTGTTTTGTACTTCCGGTTCATACTTTGTTTTACTGTTTTATATTCCGGCTTTACAACAGCGACAAGGCACTTTATATTATAGCACAACAACATTATAGCAAAAAAGATCAGCACACAGCTAGAACAAGACGCTTTATGTGGAATAAATATTTTAAGGGGTACTGAGAAAATAATGTTAATACTTTTTAAAGGTCTACTTTTGTTTAAGATATTCGTAAAAATTTTTTTAGAAACTCTTAACTTATCAAAAAAAAATATTTTTTAAACACAACTCGTAAGTTGTTTTATATAGACACAGAAAAAATTATTTTAAAACAGAACATTTATTTTAACCTTAAACTTTTAACTTGCCTTATGCGCTCCATTGGCATCTGAGCTTTCATATCTTCTTTATGTACGAGGTCCAGGATTCTCCTATGCTTAAGCCATATTTGTTGCTCTTTGTATGTTTTATTTTGGACCTCTTTACCCTGGACTAACAATAATTTTAACGCAAGAACAATTCGAAAAGGAAACAATATTTAAATTAAATCGCACTGTGTTTTTCCTTTGATCAAAATTAAGCAAAATCGAAGGATTTTCCGCATATAAATAAGATTTATTATAGTGCTTTATATTACCTAAATAAACACCAATATAATATCATTTATTAAAATTGCGACAACGACACGGAACCTCCATTTCGTCATCTGTACTTAAAATATTATTGTTAAAAACTGTGTCTGTATATGAAATACTTTTTTATATATTTTTGATCGCACTGTGTATTCTCAACGATCTAGAATAGAAAACATTAATTTTTAGAATTTTTTTCTGTCCAATTGTTTTTTGGTTTGACTACCTGAACTCAACTAGCTCAAAATCTACTGCATAGATTTTGACAAAATTGGAAGCACCTTGAAACCTGGGATAAAATATAAGTAGACAACTTTTTATCGCGAGATAATATCTTGCTTATAACAGAATATACAAAAATGTTATTTGAAAGGTAATTAACATTACCAACTGGTGCTACATTGTTACTTTCTATTTAATTATAGGTTAGATTGAAAAAGGGGAATTAAAAGCACAGTTCCTTAAATATATTTTCTTAGCGATTACCAATTTGAATTCCATAGTTAATAAAAATTCGACACAGTGTCCACTTAAAGTTCTTCTGTACCCAAAAGCAACACACTGACAAAAGTATTATTTCAAAATCCCATCCTCTTTCTCACATGCTTTACACATCCTTTTATCCGACAGACCCAGGCGAGCTAAACGAATACTCGTTCTCGTGTAACCTGTTATTACAATAGTAAATCTCCTAAGTGTTGGTCTACTCAGTTTAAGAAATTTTTTTGATTTCACCCCAAAGCAAGTTCTTCGCATAACCGACAGCTGTATTTAACTACTTTATGACTTGGTCCTCCATCGACAAAACTTTAAAGTTAAATTTTAATCATTTGGAAGAGTTTAGCATTTTTCTAGGTGATCGTATTCAGATGACCAATTTTTAGATAATTTGCCACTTCTTCTATTTCAATTACGCCGTGATGTCTTTGTGTTCATATTATTTCTAGACGTTCATAATTTGCGTGGTAGTTTATTTCACTCTTGCTTTGCAGGACACGCCAAAACTCAAATTTTTCGTTCATTAGAGTCTTGATAACTAATATTCTTTCGACAAATATACGATCCAAAGTTTTATTATCAATCTGATTCATCAGTCTAACGCCTTCCGTAATTGGCATAATCCCAGTCTAGAAAACCGTGTTGTGATGAGGTAGACAGAAGTACTTATCTTTGGTAAGACTTATATCACAAAAACCGATTCTAGTGCGACAATTAATCATCGACCTGTACGTGTAAAAATCTTTGCATTGTTAATTTCTTTTTTAATTTCCTTATTACTTAATATCATTCTCCCTCCTCTGGTATTATATTGATGCTGTTACTGCTTTATTCATTTGAGTTTTGTCTAATGTTATATAGGGTGTCCGCCTGGAAGGTATACAACTTTATTTTGCCGCCATTTTGGTAAACGTTAGTCTTGACAGTCGTGAAGCAGAGACGTGGCAAATTTATTATGGAAAAATATTCGGTAAACCAACGTGTTTAAATCGTTAAAACATTTTATCAAAAGCAATCATCGATTACTGTGACGATGAGAAAGTTACGTGAAATTTTGGGAGAAAAAAATGTGCCAAGAATACACACTTTTTATCGTGTAGTGAATGATTTCAAAGAAATAGAGACTGTAGCTGATAGACCCAAGCATGAACCACAACGTACCGCAAGATCGGCTAAAAATATTACTGCCGTTCAAGAAAGTGTTCAAAACAATCCATCAATTTCAATTCCATGCCGTGCTCAGGAGGTTGGTCTTCAAAGAACAACTTTGGCCACAATTTTGCACAAAGATTTTCATTTGTTTCCATTTAAGATTCAGTTGACACAAGAGCTTCTTTCAGAAGACCTTTTACGCCGCCGTACAAATGCCAATAAGATGTTACAGCTCGCCCATGACAACCCCAATTTTCATGAAAAAATCATAGTGAGAGGCGAGGCACATTTTCATTTGAATCGATATGTGAATAAACAGAATAGTCGATTTTGAGCAATTTAAAACCCTCAAATTATTCATCAGTCATCTTTGCATCCATTAAAACAGACAGCCTTGTGTGCAATTTGGTCAGTAGTATTTACCATTGATAAGATATCAATTCTTTGTTATCGGATTTTATTGCCATTAATATATTATCATCCATGACTGCTACATATTTTACCTGTATCTCAATCGGCAGGTTTGATACTTAATTCTCAATACTCAACGTAGATGTGGTTCGCATGGCACCGCATTTACCAATGCAGCAATGCTTTTTGTTTTTTTGTAGAGGTTTTAAATTAACCTTCTTCTCTGTCCACTACACTATCGAGGCATATGTTAGGATCGATCGTAATAGCCCCATGTATATTTAGTTTGTCATCTTAGGGCTACTGCTCCATTTTAAGCCTATCGCTCTTCAACGGAATAATAAAAATCTTTTAGCTTTCTCCCATCAACTCTACTACTTCTACATATTTGATTTTTTTATCTGTATTCTCTTATATAGAAAGACCGGTCAGCCATATACCAATTTTTTGTTTGTTTCCACTTAAAACAAAGGTTTTGTCTTTTCCGAGTTGATATTAAGCCCTCGCTCCTATGCTCAACTGTGAGATATGAATTTAAAGTGAAATAATTTATTTAAAAATTTAATTTTAAATATTATTAATTTAAACGGAAGATCTGCTTTAATACAAAATAATAATCTATTGAAAAAATTTTAGTATTAAATTTATTTATTTATTTAAATTTATTTATTACTATTGTCATAATTTTTCTGTTCTAGTTTTTAAGGTTAAAATTTTTCATTTATATTTTATTCAAACTTTTCTATATAAAGGGTCCGCCAAATACCTTTTTTTTGAAAATGCTATAAAAAAAACTACAAAATATTTTCTCAAATTCCTTTTTTTATTTGAAAGTACAATCCTTCCGGTTAATAACGGAAAATAATTTTATTCAAATGGCTGCCTCGGCTGGCCATGCAGTAGCCTACACGATCGGTCCAATTTTTAAGCACATTATCGATTGTGTGCAGCTGTATTTTACCAATGGCTTCGCGAATATTATCCTTTAAAGCGTCAATTGTCTCTGGCTTGTTGGCGTAACAGTTATCTTTAACGGCCTTTCACAAATAATAGTCCAACGGTGTCAAATCGCAGTTTCAAGGTGGCTAAACGAACTCACCTCTGCGGCTGATAATGCGATCTTCAAAAACAGGGCGCAAAATATCGAATGTAGCTTCGGCTGTGTGGCACGTAGCGCCGTCCTGTTGAAACCAAATATTGCCAATATCCTCTTCTTCAATTTTTGTGAAGGAAAATTCGTTCAACATGGCACGATAACGATCGTCATTGACTATAACGGCCACTCCTTGCTCATTTTTGAAGAAAAATGGCCCAATTATGCCCCTGGACCAAAATCCGCACCAAACTGTAACTCGTTTTGGGTGTATCGGCTTTTCAATGTATGCGTGCGGGTTTTCTGTGCCCTAAATGTGACAATTTGGCTTGTTTACATACCCGCCAAGATCAAAATGTAATCTGTAAATCGATCGCAGGCCCACTTAGGGAAGCGTTGTATCCATCAATATCATATTCGTTCAGCGGAAGGATAAAACTAATTATCTGTCAAATCAGACATGAACTCAGTGTTATCATTCACGAAATAAGCACTAGTTGAAAAAAAAACGTTAGATGGCAGACCCTTTATTAAATTTTAATGTTAACGTTAAAATTTTTTACAAAAAAAAATCATATAATTCTTTTCAATGATTTTAGAATTTTAATTAATTTTGGTATTATTGCAATATGACAGGTAGCACTTTCTGTGAATTCACTAATTGCAAATAATATTACATATTGGTATTTGTTTGAGTTTAAGAAAAAATCACTTCTGCTCGCTCCAAATGTGTCAAATTTATTTTTATATTTCAATAACAGGATACTTCCATTAAAAAATATATATAAAAAATAATATTTTTTTATTTTTTTTTTTTTGGTAATTTTTTATTTTCTTACAAAAAATTTTTTTACTATTTTAAAAATAATGCGAAAAAAAATTTTAAAGTAAAAAAAATGTTTTTTATTTTCTTACCGTGAAGCATTACATCTTTACACTCGAATGTAGCGATACAGGATTATCAATTTTCTTTGCTTGTTGTACATAAATAAATATCAAAGAGTGACAGATAAAGAAAATATCTAAACATATTTTAAGCTTAAATTTAATTAAATTTAGTTTAAACTTGAAACATTTTTACGCTCACAGTATATTAATATTTTATTATTTTTCATTTGTAACTTTTGAACATAAATCTTCAGTTATATTCTGTAAAAAAATTGTGATTCTTATGATTTTAAATCTGCGTAGTATGATGTCTTTATATTTATTTAAACAAATTTATTTGGATTTTTGTAACTAAAACAACTGCTAAGCAAAATTCCTACTACTGCATGACAGTAACTCACTTTGTCTCAAACAAAACATTAGCAATAAAAGGAAAAAGTATAATTTGAAAAAAAAAACCTATGGTGTAAGTATATGTTTGCGCAATTTGATATTCATCTATGTAGGTATGTATTAAATAAAAATAACTTCTTGAAAGATGAAAAAAATTAAATGAAAAACTTTTGTTTGAGTCAAAACACATGAAAGATAAAGAAGCGAAATTACACGTAAAATACAAAGTAATTTGAGACAAATTAAGTTCTTAAAATTTTGTAATTTTAAACTTTTTCACATATTTTTTATTTTTTGTTTTTTTTTTTTTGTTTTTTGTTTTTTTGCCCTTGTATTTATTGTTGTGTTGCTGCCTTTTAATAAACAAAGTACACTGTTATTGCCTTTTCTGCTACTGGCGCTATTACTTTTATAGCACAAGTTTTCCTTTATGAGTAATTTTCTCTATAATACACGATAAAAACAATTTTGGAGTGTTAAATTCCAGCCAAATGGAATTTTAAAGTACACTACGCTTTTTTTATAGAAACATAAAACAATGAATATTGTTTGAAAATATAAACAAATGTGTCTCAGTTTTTGTATTATAACAGCAAATACATTTTAAATATATTAATGATTTTCATTCTCTTTGGCATGTCAATGAACGAGAACTGCTGAATCCGTAAAAATAGCAGTTTTCATTCAATAAAGATTGTTAAAATTTCCACCATAACTTTTATTTAAAGATTCAAAAAATATATATAAAAGTTCCTAGCAGTTGTTTTTAGTAACTCCAATTATTTAACATTCATAATGGAGCACAAAAAATACAAAATTTAAATTTAAAACCTACTCAAAGTTAACACAAGCTCAGATATTTCTGTCTACGCTGGTGGTGACCGTAATGATGAAGTTAAACTAAATGCATAAAACAAAGCGAAAATTTGAAAAAAAAAAAAAAGTATCTCAACTAAAGGGCATGATTACTTTTTGTTGTCTTTACTTCCATTATAGTACATTTTGTAGCCCCTTTTTGCTTATTTTAATAAAGAGTTGGTTAATAATGCCAAAAAAATAAAAATAACTGGCTATTGTGTTAAAATACTTATTTAAGGATTTTTTTAAGTTTCAGAAATAAAAAAAGGATCATAAAATAAAACTAATTAATATTATAATGAGATAAGACTAATATAGATAATTTGTTTAAAGCGTTTATTAAAACCATTATAAAAACTTTCTTTACAGAAATTATTTGACACAGACAATTGAATAATTAAGTATTAAAAATTATTAAAAAAAAAATTAATCCGGATATTTTTACCAAAAGAGAAGTTTCCAAATATAAAACTTAATGAAAAATTACCAAAGGAATTTATTAAAAAATTGACACAAATAAATAATTTATAAATATCCCAGCAAAATCTTTTTGAAATTGTGTAATAGGTTGTTATTACTTCATATATTACATAGTAATGAGGGGTCGTTACCAACATCATTATTTTAAAGTACAGAGTAATGGGCTATTGGTTATGACCTTCGTAAATACTTTTTATATATTTTTTTAAGCAGTGAACTTTAAATTAACTTCATAAATATTATAATATGCCCAATATTATAATTTTTATATTTTTATACCCGCCACCAAAAAAATGGTGGGGGTATATTCATTTTGTCATTCCGTTTGTAACACATCGAAATATCCATTTTAGACCCCATAAAGTATATATATTCTGAATCAGGGTTTGATTTTATGACGATCTAGCTATGTCCGTCCGTCTGTCCGTCTGTCCGTCTGTTGAAAGCACGATAGAGGTCGCACCGAAAAAGCTAGGGGGCTCAAATTTTGCCAGAATCTTTCTTATAGACAAGGTTTGTTTGGTATTGAAAATGGGCTAAATCGGAATATTAGGAAGAGAGTTATAGCTCGAAAAGCAAGAGTAGGTCGAAAAAACCGTGTCCTTCAAACATCGAATAAAATGGAATTGTGTTCAAACGCATTAACGTAGACTCATGAAACTTCGAATATATATTTCCTGAGTAAAAGCACTATTTTTCCCCGAAAATTGTCTAAATCTATGCATTAGGAGAGGAGTTATCGATCAAAATGTACGAAAATTTATACCGCACAGTGTATTTTTCGGTATATTTAAAAACAAAAACGTCATAAAAGCAACAAAATTGGATGTACGACTCTGAAATTTTGCACACTTTGCTTATTGGTGAGACGCTTTTTTGTAACGGAAAATCAATGTGCCACGCCCACTTTTACGCCCACCTCCCATATTACGTTTTACCCAAAATTCATATAATTTCTCAATTTATGTAGATTTTGGAATAATAAAGGGCTATATTGAAACATCTCAGTTGTACCCATTCGAAAATACAACTTTGACACGCCCACTATAACGCCCACTTTTCACGTTATATACCGTTAATGAAATTTAAAAGCTCATAAAACCGCCAAAATTAGAGGTATGATGATCAAATTCGCTACGTATATCCTTTTAGGCAATGTCATTACTGCGCCGGAAAATTAGGGCGCCACGCCCACTTTTACGCCCACCTCCCATATAACGTTTTACTTAAAATTCATATAATTCCTCTATTAATAAAGATTTTGGAATAATAAAGGACTATATTGAAACACCTAAGTTGTACTCATTCGCAAAAATAGCTTTGACACGCCTACTATAACGCCCACTTTTCACGTTATATACCGTTAATGAAATTTAAAAGCTCATAAAACCACCAAAATAAGAGGTATTATGATAAAATTTGCTGCGTATATCCCCCTAGGCAATGTCATTACTGTGCTAGAAAATTGAGTTGCCACGCCCACTTTTACGCCCACCTCCCATATAACGTTTTACTCAAAATTCCTCTAATTTCTCTATTAATAATGATTTTGGATTAATAAAGGGCTATATTGAAACACCTAAGTTGTACTCATTCGCCAAAACAACTTTGACACGCCTACTATAACGCCCACTTTTCACGTAATCTACCGTTAATGAAATTTAAAAGCTCATAAAACCGCCAGAATTAGAGGTATGATGATCAAATTTGCTGTGTATATCCTTCTAATCAATATTATTGTTGTGCCAAAAAGTTTAGGTGACACGGCCACTTTAACGCCTACCTCCCATACAACGGCTTACCTTAAATTCATGTAATTTCTCTATTGACAAAGTTTTTGGGAAAATAAAGGGCTATATTGAAATATTTAAGTTGTATTTATTAGTAGAAACTTTATTGACACAGCTACTTTAACACACTTTCATTGAATTTTATTTCATTTAAGGACCGATGTTGTATTTAAATAAAACACAAATTATTTAAGATATTATTATTTCTTTTTATAATGATAATATTTGTATGGTTCAATTATGTATTTAACAAAATATCGGCCAAATGGCCCCCCCATCCTTGGCGCCACTCCTCTATCTGATGGTCGAAATTTTCAATGACAATGTTGATGCTCAATTATTGGGCATGATGATGAGTCGAGGTTGACTGCTCTTTTGCCACACTATCGCAAAAAACAGCAATAGTTCCCATTCAACGAACTAAGAAGGCATTCACAGATTTTCTAACATTTTATACAGACCTGTTTTGCAGAAATTTAAATATCTTTTACAATTCTCCCGATTGTGGACGAATTTGAACGATTATGTTGATCAAAAGAATTACGAAGTGCACAAAATGCATTTTGATTTGAACGCCCATTTTTATAAAAAACCTGAATAACTTTAAAGCGTTGCTCATTTGCGTATCTTTCCACGGATCAAAATGAGTAAGTTTGAGATTGAGAAATGTCAAGTAAAATGCAGAAAACAAACTTAAAGACTAGGTGTAGTTCACCTTCAACTTGGGCCCTTAAAATTTAACCACCCTCTACAAAGAAAGTGATACATATTTTATTATAAAGAGATTATTCCATAATGATTAACAAAATAATAAATATTGTGCTTTAAATGTACACAAAATTGGTGGTGGGTATAAAAGATTCGGCACAGCCGAATATAGTGCTCTTACTTGTTTTGTATTGCAACAGTATAAAAATATCCAGCTATAATTCAGCTTTATTGGTAACTACTTATTTTATCGCTTTTTGTAAGTTCATCTGTAAGCGAGGGTCATGATTTCTGGGACAACTCAAACAAAAATAAGTAGTTATTCGGTCGAAAAGTAAGTAGTTTATGTGTATCTCCAATATTACTTGCTAACTTACTAGCTAAATAAAGATTTTGCTGGGAAAATTGATTTTTTTGTAAAAGCAATTAATTTAACTAGTTTAATTAAAATTCAACTATTAATAGATTTTGAAGATGCAATCATTTTTTTTATTTCGGTCTTTAACAGTCATATAAACAAATTAATCACATTGACTTTACAAATTAAAAAAAAAAAACTTGCAGCGAAGATCGTGCAATTTGATACCTTTAGACTATTAAATATGGTGTTTTTGAAATCGATAGTATGCAGCAATAATTTTACAATAGTTCAATTCACGAAGCCTAAAATCAACATTAAAATCAACATCAAAGAATGTAGGACATAGCTGAAGATCCTTTATGTTGAGATGGTATAATTAATAGGGACACTTTATTCCAATTTTTTTATTCATTATTTTATTCATTATATTCTCAATCACTTGTTTCTATAAACGTTTTCAGTGATTGAGAATATAATGAATAAAATAATGAATAAAAAAATTGGGAAATCACTTTGCCCCTTTTTTGTTTTAAGTTTCAATTAACCATTTTCCTAAAGTCTTAATTCATTCTTATATATTGATGTTCGCACTCATACTTATACTCATACTCATACCCATACTCATACTCATACTTATACTCATACTTTTACTCATACCCATACTCCTACTCATACTTATACTCATACTTATACTCATACTTATACTCATACTTATACTCATACTCATAACCATACTCATACTCACTCATACTTATACTCATACTCATATCCATACTCACACTTATACTCATACTCATACCCATACTCATACTCACACTCATACTCATACTCATACTTATACTCATACTTATACTCATACTCACACCCATACTCATACTCACTTATACCTATACTCATACCCATACTCATACTTATACTCATACTCATACTTATACTCATACACATAATCATACTCATACTCATACCCATACGCTTACTCACTCATACTCATACTCACTCATACTCATACTCACTCATACTCATACCCATACTCATACTCATACTCACTCATACTTATACTCATACGCATACTCATACCCATACTCATACTCACTCATACTCATACTCACATATACTCATACCCATACTCATACTCACTCATACTCATACTCATACTTATACTCATACTTATACTCATACTCATACTCATACCCAAACTCATACTCATACCCAAACTCATACTCATACTCACTCATACTCATACTTATACTCATACCCATACTCATACTTATACTCATACTCATACTCACTCATACTTATACTCATACCCATACTTATACTCATACTCATACTTATACTCATACTCATACTCATACTCATACCCATACTCGTACTCATACTCACTCATACTCATACTCATACTCACTATACTCATACTCACTATAATCATACTCACTCATACTTATACTCATACTCATACTCATACCCATACTCATACTCACTCATACTCATACCCATACTCATACTCATACCCATACTCATACTCAAACTCACTCATACTCACTCATACTCACTCATACTCACTCATACTCACTCATATCCATACTCACTAATACTCATACCCATACTCATACTCATACTCACTCATACTTATACTCATACCCATACTCATACTTATACTCATACTCACTCATACACATACTCATTCATACTTATACTCATACTCATACCCATACTCATACTCATACTCACTCATACTCATACCCATACTCATACTCACTCATACCTATACTCATACATATACTCATACCCATACTCATACTCACTCATACTTATACTCATACCCATACTCATACTTATACTCATACACATACTCACTCATACACATACTCATTCATACTTATACTCATACTCACTCATAGTCATACTCATATTTATACTCATATCCATACTCATACTTATACTCATACTTATACTCATACTCATACTTATACTCATACTCATACCTAAACTCGTAATCATACCCATACTCATACTTATACTCATACTTATACTCATACTTATACTCATAAATCGTTTAATTTTTTAAATTTTTTTAAATAAAAAAGCTTCTCACCATGAAGAGTAAGCTGAAATTATATAGGGTACTCAATTTCTTGTGTAGATTTTTTAATGTTAATGCTCAATCAAAAATTGTGTATGTGTAATTAACCAAAAATTAAATTTGAAATAAATGGATGTTCATTAAAAAATTGTCAAACAAAATTTGGTTGATATAAACTAAAAACATGATTTCTTCTAAAGTGGCCTGGAGATGAAATTATCAAGCGTTCTCATATGTTTATACCGTTTTTGACGTTTTCTCCAGAGGCGTAAAAATAAGTTCGGCAAACAGCATTTTACTTTTGAATTAAATAATTACATACTTACAAGTTTGTTGGAAAGAAAGAAAAAAATACGAAGAAGTAACTCTGACTGAAAAGTTGATACAAAAAAAGTTTAAAGGCATATACCTCAAGGATAACATGTAAGGACGATTATAAAAATAAAACTTTCATAAAATTTAATTTAATACTTTTTTTTCGATTACTAAATATTGCAGCTTTTTGAGAATAATATAAAGTGGGCAAAATATATTAAATATTTATTCATAAATCCTATTTCTGAATATCTACAAAAGATATGTAATATCATGTAAATGGCCTCCACTGCTGTCCCTCCTGATAGTACTTCTTCCCAAAACAAATATAAAATGATAAAAATTCAGTTCCTAAAGACAACAACAATGAGACTTAGATTAAGAATCAATATTGGAATCTTCTTGAAATTTACAATTCTTGTCCACAATGCCAAATATATCTATTTATGTTTTTATAAACGATAACGTGCTGTGCTAAGATATTGACAAGAGGCATATTTTGGGAAAATCAGGGATTGCACTATCAATAACTTTTTAGGCACTTTATTAGTACTCTACAGTTTTTGATATTATTATATTTAAAAAGATGAACTACTCAAAGGGCTTCATATTCTTTTAGCTAAATATTCTAAGTGTTAAAAAGATTACACCAGTCCACAAAACAACAACGCCCCTTAAAATTTAACCACCCTTTATAACTTCGATATGCTAGTAAAATGTTTTCGTAAATTTAGTCTTTTAATGAAAGTAGGCGTGTTAATAAAGTTTCTGCTAATAAATAAAACTCAGATATTTCAATATAGTCCTTTATTTTTCCAAAAACTTAGTCAATAAAGAAATTACATGAATTTAAGATAAACCGTTATATGGGAGGTAGACGTTAAAGTGGGCGTATCACCTAACAATAATATTGATTAGAAGGTTATCTGTAGAAAATTTCATCATCATACCTCTAATGTTATCGGTTTTATGAGCTTTTAAATTTCATTAATGGTATATAACGTGAAAAGTAGGCGTTATAGTAGGCATGTCTAAGTTATTTCTGCTAATGAATACAACATAGATATTTCGATATAGTCCTTAATTATTCCAAAATCTTTATTCATTGATAAATTATGCGACTTTGAGATAAAGCATTATATGGGAAGTAAGCGTAAAAGTGGGCGTGTCACCTTTATTTTCTGGCACAGTTATGACACTGACTAGAAGGCTATACGTAGCAAATTTTATCATCATACCTCTAATTTTGTCGGTTTTATGAGCTTTTAAATTTCAATAACGGTAGATAACGTGAAAAGTGGGCGTTATAGTAGGCATGTCAAAGTTATATTTGCTAATGAGTACAACTTAGATGTTTCAATATAGTTCTTTGTTATTCCGAAATCTTTATTCATAGAGAAATTATATAATTTTTAGGTAAAACGTTATATGGGAGGTTGGCGTAAAAGTGGTTGTGTCCCATTGATTTTACGATACAACAAAGCCTCTTACCAAAAAGCAAAGTGTGCAAAAATTCAGAATTGTACATCTAACTTTGTCTCTCGTTTATGCGTTTGGACACAATTGCATTTTATTCGATGTTCGAAGGACACAGTTTTTTCGACCTACTCTTGCTTTTCGAGCTATAATCATAATTCTAAACCCAAGAAAAACAACACAAACATACGAAAGTAAAAATATTACAAACATTTGAACAAAACAGAAAACAAATTTTATTTATTGTAAAACAAACAAACAAGCAAACAAATCGAAAAACTATTATATTTAAGGCCTTAACAATAAAAAGCACAAAATTAAACAATCTCAGAAATCTGCAGATATTTTGAAATTGTAGAGCACATTTTCTAAACTAATTGCATTTGTTTCTTTAATTATTATTTCTTTCTATAAATTCTTTTCAATGTTTTTTTTAAGTTTTTATAATTTTCTTATGTCTGTATTTTTTTTTCTTCGATTTTGTATGTCACTGTTATTAAATTACTTCTTATTTGTGCGTTATATTTTGTAAGTCAGTGTCTATTGTTTAAACAAAATAGCTTTCTCTAAACTTAAATTTTAGTAATATTTCAAACTGTTTACAAAAGATTTGATGTAATTTTTTTCGACTGCATTATGTATATTATTTTTTTTTTCTTAAAGCACCACAGACTAACTATTTATATGTCACTTATTAGCTTAAGACCAAGTTGTGTGTGTGTGATTTTTTTTTAATTTTTTTCTTTTCTAGATTACACCTATTCTTAGCACTTTGCACCATTATAAGTGACTTATGTTGTTTGTTAAAACAATACTTAATAAAGTTTTGAATTTTTCAGTTTTCCCAGGAACGAAATAAAAATATACAAGGAACAGTAAGTAATTATTGAATAAATATTAATTATACGTATAGTAGGGTTCTACTATTTATTGAATTAATATTAATTATACGTATAGTAGGGTTCCAACATTAAAAGAATTACCAAAATGAGTGAAAAGCGGTATTAAAATTATACAAAAGCCTGTTTTTGATAAATTTTCTTGAACCTGTTAAGAAAACAGAGAGGGTTATTTGAAAATTTGGATGTTTAGAGTCGAAATGATTGTTCTTTCCTAATAGATTATATTTCATCCTATTCGCCCATGTTGATAGTGACGTTAAACTAAGCAATAAATTATTGCTTCAGAGGGCAAAATTCTAACTTTTAATGTCGAATGTATTATCTTTTCGTCAGAATTATTGATAACAAATTTAAAAAATGAAATTTCATAATTCTAAGTCTTTGTTTAGTTATAAAACTATCCCAGATAATAAATCTGCTAATGTTACTTATATTATCTGAAAAGAAATAAATATTTGAACGCAAAAGTTATTGAATTTGTAAACCCAATAGTGACTTTCAGCGTACCCTATACATAAAGGAGTGAGGTGACTGACTGCTAATGGTCGCACAGTCCAAACTCAAAATGCTAGAGATATGAAATGTGGATTGCTTCTCTTAAAAAGGCTTCTTTAAAATTCATACATTAAGAAAATAAAAAAGGGGTAAAGTCTGCAATCTAAAAATTATACAGATTAACTATAAAATGTGCTGTGATCAATTCAAAAAATACATGAATTCATGTCTGGCCTTTTTTGATATTTCAATCCCTAAGTGTTAGAATTTATATTTTAATATTTTATTCGTACCCTAAGTCACCTAAAAGCACATAAACATAAAAAAAAACTTTAAAGTGTATTAGTTACTATGAAAAAAATAATAATATTTTGGCACTTTTTATACCCTTCACACAGTGAAAAAGGGTATATATAGATTTGTCCGACCCATAAAGTATATATTTTCTGAAAGCTTATCAATAGGGGAGTCGATTGAGCTCTGTAAGTATGTCCGTCTGTAGGTTGAAATCAACTTTTTGAAGCCCCCCAACATCGCTTGGACCCGGGTGAGGTATTAAAATATCAGAAATATTCGGGAGTAGATCGGTATTGAAAATCAGAAACATCGGTACATAAACAACTGAGATATGAGCAAAAACCCACGACCACCTCGATTTTTTTTTCACAAAAACAACATTACAACAACAACATACATACATACAAACGTGTATACTGGTTAGAAAAAACGTGGCATCGAATCCCAGGTGAGCCAAAAAAAATTTTTTTTATTTTTTTTTTATATTTTTTTTTAATTTTTTATTTATTTTTTTTATTTTTTATTAAATATATTATTTATATTTTTATTATTTTTTTTTATTTTTTTTTTAATTTTTTTTTATTTATTTTTTTTTGTTTTATATTTATTATATATATTTTAATTACTTTTTTTTAATTTTTTTTAAATTTTTTTTTTGTTTTTTTTTTTTTAACGTACATACGTAAATTTATAATTTTACAATGGGATGTTTTTATATATGTATGTTTTTTATATGTATGTACGTATTTCATATGGGATGAATGGTGATACAAACATATTTAAGATTCGGCAAAGCCGAATATAGCGCTCTTACTTGTTTCACATGGATAAGGGGGAAAAAGTCTCTCTTTTTGGTACTTTTAAAAAAGCAAATCTTTTATTTATTGCACAATAGTATATGAATTTATTATTATTATTATTGTTATTATTATTATTATTATTATTATTATTATTATTATTATTATTATTATTATTATTATTATTAGAATATGGCCAATTATTTAGGTAAAATATTTGAAAACTTCTAGGCGAACAAAAAAAGGTACCCAAGAGGAAAAATATTTACAACTCCTTTTTACTGGGCCAATAAGGATAAAAATAATGTTATTAAATAAACTCGATACACATTCACAACAGGGCAGAAAGGAGAATATTCCGAAACACATTTAGTACGAATTTATTTTTGTACAAACAAGGTAGATTTATTAAATTTTAATCATGCCTTTTCAAAAATAACATTGTTTAAAGGATATTCCAATTATTTAAACTTAGAATTTGTACATTTATATGCAATACCATTAAGGTACTTTTCTACATTTTTATGGTACTTTTTTTGTGGTTTCTAAGTTTATTAATCTAAATTTAAAAATTAATGACTTTTGATCCACGTTGAGATTGAAAATGAAAAAGGCTACACAAAAGGTCCTTTTTGTATAAAATCCTTTTATAAACATAGATTTTTTAAGCTATTGACTATTGAGCCGAGACTAAACATATATTGTCTACTAATATGGTACTTTTTTATTTTTGCGAAACTTTTTGCACTTTCTACGTTGATGAATCTAGATAAAGGGTGATTTTTTTGCTATTATCTTTTTGGCAACACTGGTTTAAACAGCTAACGCACGTTTTGTTTCAGTTTGGTTTATAATTTAACAATGAATCGTCTTAGAAATGAACAACGCTTGCAAATAATTGAATTTTATTATCAAAATGCGTGCTCTGTTAAGAAAGTTCATCGCGCGCTTCTTATCGAAAAATTGTGTTCAGCGACGAAGCTTATTTTTGGCTAAATGGGTACGTCAGTAAGCAGAATTGTCGATTTTGCAGTGAAGATCAGCCAGAAGAATTGCAAGAGCTACCAATGCATCCAGAAAAAGTCACAGTTTGGTGCGGTTTATGGGCTGGTGGCATCATTGGACCGTACTTCTTCAAAGATGATGCGAATCGTAACGTAACTGTGAATGGTGAGCGCTACGGTGAGATAATATCCAACTTTTTTTTGCCCAAAATGCAAGAGCTTGACTTGCATGACATGTGGTTTCAACCAGACGGTGCCACATGCCACACAGCACGCTTAACAATGGACTTATTGAGAGGCGAGTTCGGTGAACATTTTATTTAACGTTCGGGACCGGTCAATTGGCCGCCTAGATCGTGTGATTTAACGCCTTTAGACTATTTTTTGTGGGGCTATGTTAAAACTCATATTTATACACACATGCCGGCTTCAATTGACGCATTGGAAGACAACATTAAAGCATTTATTCATGAGATACCGGCCGAAATGTTGGAAAGAGTATGCCAAAATTATACTAAGCGGATGGACCATTTGACCCACAGTCACAGTCAACATTTGCATGAAATAATCTTGAAACATTAAATTATATGGACCGTACTATCGACTCAAATAAAGATTTCATGCATTTTTCTGAATTTTATGTGTTTTTTTTTAACTCTTAAAAAATCACGCTTTAATACGAAAGCTTCTTTGTTTTACTTTTACGATTAATTTTGTATTATGATTATGATATGATTATAACTCTCTTCATAATATTCCGATTTAGCCGATTCAATACGAAACAAATCTTGTCTATAAGAAAGATTCTGGCAAAATTCGAGCCCCCTAGCTTTTTCGGTGCGACCTCTATCATGCTTTCAACGGACGGACGGACATAGCTAGATCGTCATAAAATCAAACCCCGATTCAGAATATATATATACTTTATGGGGTTTAAAATGGATATTTCGATGTGTTACAAACGGAATGACTTTTGATAATGATAATGATAACTTTGAATAACAAAATGTTTGTCAAAGTGTTTGAGAAAATTTGTTGAACCTTTTTTTAAAATATAAATAGTTTGTTTGTTTTTAGTCAATAACTGTCGACAAATAAAAAAAATTTATTAAAAATTTCATAAATTCCAATCAACGGTCACAAGTGGAAAGGCCCGAACTCGTATTCTTCAATTCCAATATATTTCACATGTCGACACAAAAATTGTATGCAATAATATCTAAAATAATAGTTTTACAAAGAATTTTACAACAGAATTGTATAAAGAATTGAAGGATCGTTGCAAATGACAAAATAATAAATTTTCAGGAGTGTAAAAAAACGTATTTAAAAGGTTTGATTAACTCTTTTTTAATTCTTTTTTCTTAGTTTATCAAAAAAAATAAAAATAAAATAAATAATGCACAAAATCAAGAAATTCAAGTTTCAAATAACATATAAATTAACTGTTTTTATTTTTTTCAGTGAAAAACCGTTTCAAATCCAAAAAATTTTTTTTTTGCTACGTATGATTTTTCACTATTTCCAAACATTGTATTTTTATTGTCTTTCCAATTTTTGACAAATACTTTTCTTTTTGTACCTCAGTTACACTTATCAAGCAATTTTCTTATAACTTACAACGTTCTTCCACTGACTGACTAATTGTAATTGCGTTTTGACGGTAATAAAATGCATAATTTTGATGTTTTGGTGTTTGAACAAATGTAAGAGAGTAATTTTAACGGTAATCTGCAAAAAAAAACAGGTTTTGCAAAATTTGTCTTTTACAACGTTATTCGCGTCTATGCTTCAATTATTAAAGTTAGAGCTCTTCTACTTGTGACCAACGATATAAATGTTTTTTAAATAAGTTTGATTAAAATAAAAAAATAAGCTTTTTGTTAATCAGAAGTTTTTAAAAAAATTTTTTATCGTTAACATACATTTTTTGTTAATATTATTATCAATATTTATTCTATTACAATACAAGCACAAATAATATCCTAAATTTATAAAAAGATCAGTAAAGTGAAAACCATGGACCGTTTTATTGTAATACTTCTTCAGTAAGAAACTGATAGATAAAATTTTTTCAAAATTTACCTTAACTTAAACACTTTCTCGAAAGATTAAATTTTATGAATTAATTTTAATTCTTAAATTCAAAAATAGTTCTTAAAAGCACCATGTTTTTCAAATAATTTTTGTTATTTTTTAATGTCCTTATATTTTAAGTAGACTTTGCCATTGTTTGCTTAAAATTGTTTCTTTAACTTGTTATTAGTTTTCAATACACACAATAACAATAAAGTATTTGAAAACTGGCAACAATAATTGTTTACATAGCTGCTGCATGTAGCAAGTGTGGCAAAGAAAACATTAAAGGAAGTAATGCTAAGACTTTGTTGCAATTATTAGTGCTACTGTTTCATTTTTTACTATTATTATGCAGAATATTTTTGCTTTGTTTTCTTTTGCAAGCAGTTGGTTTCTTTTTTTTTTCTTTTCTTTGTTCTTTTCCTTCTCTCAAATTTTTATTGGTATTTGTGTGTGCTGTGTTTGTATGATTTATAGAAACACTTAGTGGGTAGGCAATCTTAACACATCATTAATCATTTAACCTCTAAGCCCTAACGTAAACAAAATACTTTGTTGTTTTATACTCTCTCACTCACACTTGAATATTAATTTTTTTCCTAATATTCTCCCTTTTGTGGAACATTTTTTCCACGCAAACAATCCTTCTTGCTTCCTGGCATAAAAAAAAATGTTGTAGGAAAACAGAAAAATATAAAAAATAAAAAAACAACTTTAAAAATAATATATGGTAAAATTATGCATGCTAGAGTAGAAAATGTTTAAAAAAAAATAATAAAAGCTTGGGAAAACTAAATAAAGCACAGGAATTTTAACTTCAACAGTAGGTGATGCAAATTTTTCAGTTTTAAAAATTAAGTTGATTTCTCTTAAAGTCGTAATGAATTATGAAATTTTATAAATTTCGTTTTTTAACAAAACTTTTAAAATAGTTTTTGCTTATACATTTTTTTTAAAAATTCTTATTTATCTATTATTTTTCAAGAGATTTTCTTTCACACAATATGGTATAAAGATTTTCGCAGAAAAAATCTCGTTGTTTACTGAAAATTATAATAGAAATAATATTTTTATATTGAGAATTTTAAAACATGTCTGAAATCTATATTTTTTAATAAAAAGTTTTTGAAAGATTTTTGTTTTTAGAATTCAGCAATTTTTGGCATTAAGAGAATATTTTTTTTTTAATTTAATTTAATTTATTTAATTTGAATTTAATTTCAATAATCAATTTTTTCTACTTTTGATTGATCTAATTTTAATAACAAATTTTTTTTATTAACCCATTTGTTTTCTTATTAAACTATCTGCAAAATTAAAATTTAATTTAATAAATAAATAAAATAAAAAAATATTATAATAATAATAAATATTTTTTATCGTTTTATTCAATCTAACTTCTCCGTAGTGTACATTTATTTTTTTCCAATGCTATATATATTCCAATAACTCCCATTCGTTTTTTTTATTTAGACTTCGGAAACAAAAACTTTAATACCATGATGTACCACAGCACTTGAACAGTATTTAAAAATCTATTTTTACCATTTTTTCTTTAACGCTGTTTTTTTTTATTATGTATTTGCTATTTTAGCAGGCACTTTTCCATAGTAGCAAGAACAAAAATAGCTACAACAACTATTAACAGCAAAACTTGTAGCAAATAAGTTACAGTGGTCCTAAAAATTTTTGCAACAATTCAATGTAGAGCACATACAGCGATCTCTGTCCAAATTGGAAACTTAAATAAACAAAGCCTTTTTTAAACTTGCCCTTATTAGTATCGTAAAAATAAATTTATAGAATTTGTAGTTTTATTTAACTTGACTTTTCTACTATTTTGTAAATATTTACTTTCCACCGTTACATGCTATTGTAGGTGTTGCCATTTAAGAACAAAAATCTTTAATGCTCTTAAAAGTTTTTTATAAAAAACATTTTTAAAAAATTAAAAAAAAAACACAATTCACTTTTTTTAAAAGTATTTTGCATAGTCTAAGCTGCCGAAAACCTATCTAATGGGTGTCCCAACTAGAACGCAAATTTTAAATTTGGCGCCATTCGAAGTGTCATTGTTTGACGTTTGAACAATTGTTATTGTTTGCTAGTAGAAGGTACGAGGTTAGTAAAAATGGAGCGCTACACGAATGAACAACGCATTCTCATTGTGAAATTGTTTTACCAAAATGGTGAAAGTTTTGCGGCTACAGTTCGCAATATGCGATCATCCCATTTCCATCTTGATTGCTTCGTCAATAGGCAGAATTGCCGCATTTGGGGTGAGGAAAATCCTCGAGTGATTCACGAGAAGCAAATGCATCCTCAACGTGTCAATGTGTGGTGTGGTTTTTGGGCTGTAGGAATCATTGGACCTTTTTTTTATGAAAATGAGGCAGGTCAAGCACAAACAGTCAATGGTGTTCGGTATCGTGAAATGATAATCAGTTTTTTCTTGCCTAGAATTGAAGAAATGAATGTGGAGGGCATGTGGTTTCAACAAGATGGCGCCACATGTCATACAGCCAGAGAAACAGTTCAATTGCTGCACCAGTCATTTCCCGGTCGTGTTATTTCGCATTTTGGAGACCAGAATTGGCCGCCTAGATCGTGTGATTTAACACCTTTAGATTTTTTTCTTTGGGGTTTTTCGAAGTCGATGGTTTACGCGAATAAGCCGACGACGACTCAAGCCTTAAAAGAGGAAATTAGACGCTGCATTAATGATATACCGCAGCATTTATGCAAAAAGGTCATTGAAAATTTCATTAAAAGATCGCGTGTGTGCCAGCAAATCCGCGGCGGTCATCTGCACGATATATTGTTCCATACATAACCTCATTCTGTCTACTTTACGATATAATAAAGTTTCACGATTTTTTTTTTAAAATATCTGTGTTTTATTTAAAATTTAAAAATTACGTTTTAGTTGGGACACCCATTACAATATTCTCATTATTGATTTTTAATATTCTGTTTTTGAAATTATTTTTATTTTTACTTTATTACAATATTTCACTATATTTTTACTGATATTGGATTTCAAGGTCATGTATTTTCACTTATTTTTTTGTTTATAAAGATATATATAATTTGTCTATTTGTGATAATGAAAGATGACACTGAAAAAGTTAGTTTTTACGAACACCAGCCGAATGGAAAACATTTTTGAAATTAGCTACGGTGTCATCATCAGCTATTTTAATTTTGATTGTACACAGAAAAATATAAAAAACTTTTTTCGATTACAAAATAAATACGATTAATTAAAATATTATTCCATTTTGTTCCAATCATCAAAATGTTACTATTAATTAAATGAAAATTATAGTTTTAATTGAAAAATACTGCAAAAAAAAAAAAAAGAGTCTTAAAAAAATAATCAAAATATTATTTAGTTTAATGACTGAAATTCGGGATTAATTAAATTAATTAAAAAAAAAAAAAGTTATTCGGCGGACCCTTTATTAACAAAATATACTAGGTATTCTATAAGTCGTATTATAATAATAACATAATTTTTTAAAATTATAAAATAAGTTTGAAAATTGTAGAATCAGCAATATAATATGTGTTTTTACAAAAAGTCCTAAGTATCGTACTGTCATAATATCCACAAAATGTTAAAATTATTAAAAGGTAGTAATGGTTCATTGTAAAATTATTACACATTTAAAAAAATTATGAAATTTTGACAATACGACTCATAGGACACCTTGTAAATTAGCCAATTACTTTTCTAGTTTCAAAATTTTTGGGAAATTATATATTTATGAGAGTGCGATACTTAGCACTTTTTGTTTTAACAATTTAAAAAGAATAAAAAAGGTTTATTAAAACTTGTTTCAACTAGATATTATACATATAGTTTTTTTTTTTTTTGCAGCATTTGTTTTGTTCGATGAAATATAAGGGCTTATTTTTTAAAGATAAAAAATACTTACTAACAAAAATTTTTTGGCAACACTTGCCTACATCAGTATCATTAAATGTAAATGAGTGAAAAATTTTTTTCTACTTCTCCTTCATCATATTTCCATAGAAAAAATTTTGTTTTTTGTTTTATTTTTTTTTTTTTATACTTCTTGCAAATATGCTAAATTTTCTCAGAGATATTAAATTTTCATTTTACAGTTAGCTGTTGAAAATTGTCTTTTTTTTTAAATAAAAAATGTTAGATTTTTTTTATACATAGTTTTTTTATTACAGAAATATTATTTGAATATTATATTAAAGAGTGTCAAAACTAGAATAATTCAATTTGAAATAAAAAAATTTTAACTAAAATGACAATTAAGTACAAATATCCTAAAAAAAACCTAAACAGTAAAAAATAAATAGAAGGTAGATAAATACTGATTTTCAATTCTTACAATTTGTTAGCTTAGTGCATTATTTCAATACACCGATGTCATTGAAGCTCTCTCTTACAAATAAAGTATATGAATACCTACCACCTTTGCTTACAAATAAAGACTTTAAAAAAATACTTACTTTCATAACAATAAATAATTATTTATATATTAAAATTAAATGCATATCTTGCTTTAAGTAATCGCAAATAAATATAGAGTTTTTATTTGACTATTGCTGACTTGTGAACAGTACGCTAGACCTAGCGTTAACATTTAACAACGGGAATTGTTTCTCTGATCATAAATGAATATTTTTTATTTAAACGAATTTTAAAAGATATAATCACCTTTTTCTTAAATGTTGCAAACTTGAGCCATTCTTTTGTATATAATTAAACTTTTTTAATATTAATTTCGAACAAAAAAAACTATTTCTGTTAAAACTTTAAAATAAACACAGACTAATTTATATTAAACTTTTCTGTGTATCAATAACTAAGAGAGATAGGAATCATAAATATAAAATTTATAAAATTATTTGTTTGCACTAATCGGCATCTTTCTAGACCGGAAGCCACTCTTGGTAGCATATTTGCAAGTAATACAATTTTTTTTCTACAAAACGGGAAGTAACTTTTCTTAATAAATATGTGGCAAATTTGTGGCAAAAGTTGACTTTAAAGATATTTACGAAAAAAAAAGTCTTTTTGTTAGCACTGATTTGAAGTGGTACCTGTATGCTCAATTGAAGCAAATTAAAGTAAAATTAATTTTGTGTTAATAAAGAAATCGACATTATAGACAAATTAAAAATACTTATTTAAATTACAATAAAACAAACAAAATAAATACATAAAACTAACAGTTTTAAAAATAAGTTGTAGTTAGTTGAACGAAATATAAAATTGTTTTTAAAGTTTAAACAAAAATTATAATTTTTTGCACAACAATCTGCTTTATATGTATTAGAAATTCATATTTCAAACCGTTTGAATTATTAAATATAAGATAATAATCGAAATTATGTTTAATTTAATTTGATTTGGCTAAAAGTTCTTAACATGTTTATGGAAGAATATGAAAAGATCATAATATGTTGAAAAAACTTTTAAAGCATTGGAGGTGTATCCCTAGCAACCTCACTTTAAGGTATAAAAATTTTTGTCAAAAAGTTTAAATTTTTTTTTTCATTTCCATCTTTCATATTTATTTATTTTTAGTATTTTAAATATATTTACATTTTCGAGATTTTATATATATATTTTATAACGATTAATATTAATAATCTCAGATCTTGATAACATTTTTTGAAGAAAAAAATAGGAAAAAACCCATTATATGATCAAAAGTTTGGATTTACTTTATTTAGTATTTATTTTAAATAATTTTTTTAATTTTTAATTTAGGCCGTATTCATAAAAATATTTTAGGTTTATAAAAGGCTTATTTGACAGATTTTGTAAAAAAATTTGTCAAATAAGCCTTCAATAGAGTATAAAATTTATTTTTCTTTTATTTTACAAATTAAGCTTATACCCTGTTCAGACAGATATTTTTAATTGTTTAAATTAATGCTAAATCAAGAGCAATTAAAATAATTGTTCACACATACTCAATTTATCTTACTCTATTAGCATTTGATAGCTGTAAAAATACGATGTATTTATACAAAATCAAATAATGCCTTCTCTCTTAGTTTTTTTCCTGATCATTAAATAAATTTACAATTATATTTACATATATATACATATGTGTATGTATTTGAATTTATTTAAACATTTTTTTTTTAAATTTTTTCAAACATTTACCATTTTCTTAATTTTTATTTTTTGTATATTTATTTATTTGACATTAGAAATGCCACCCATGGAATTTTCTTCTCACTAAATATTCTTCTCAAGAGTTGTATTTCGAGTTTAGGAAAATAAGTGAAACAAATAAGTATATATTGCTCAATTTATAAGCAATGTTTAGTATGGTAAATTGAGCTCAATAAAGGCCTTTAATTGCGATAATATTATAAATTGACAGTTAAGGCGCGTGTGTGAACATAGTATTACACGTTTTTTTAGAATCTCTATTGTTGTTCTTTTTCATGATTTTGTAAGGATTAATCATATTCAAGGATTTATGTTCAAAATAATAATTTGTATTAGTTGAACAGAAAATTTGTTATGGAATAAGAATAATTACTAACAAATTTTATAAATTTCATTTTGTTAAGTTTTTATTCTAATATTATCTCTTTAACTAACAAGACCAAATACACCTCATCAAATTAAAAAAAAAAAAAATCTTTATTTTCATAAAATACACAAACACTGCATATAATTCAAATAAACTATTTAGAATACGCGCTTATTTATTGACAGTTGTCAGTTTTTAATGTAATAAGTACTTCAGTGTTGCGAAACAATTAGTAAATTATACTAATACAAACAAAATAATCGTTTTTGAAGTGTTCATGGAAAAATCGCTATTTTGTTTAAAAAATCAACCAAACAGTAATTTTGAAAAAAAACCGCAAAATGCCGAAAAATTTACAAATAAGGCAATCCAGTGTATGGGTAGTTTATAACAAAGAGTGAGTTGCGCTTATGAAAAACACCTTAAACGAAATTACATATTAAAAAATTTTATTATTTATATTAATTATATTTTTAACTAATAGTTGTTTAAGAGCTTTTAAATACATAATCAAAAAACTTTAATTAAAAATAGACTATTCAAAAAATTCTAATTATTTTTCTTAATCTTAGACTTTTTATCAAAAAACCGGCAAATCAGTACTTTGATAATTTTGAGAAGAAAAAAAATAAATTTACATATATGGCAAGCCAGTGAATAGGTAGTTTTTGAAAAAAAAACTTAAACGAAATCACACATTAAAAAAATTTTAATTATTTAAATTAATTTTTTTTATACCCTTCACACAGTGAAAAAGGGTATATATAGGTTTGTCATTCCGTGTGAAATTTCTACAATTTTGATTTCCGACCCCATAAAGTATATATTTTCTGAAAGCTTATGAATAGGGAAGTCGATTAAGCCCTGTCAGTCTGTCCGTCTGTCCGTCTGTCCGTCTGACCGTCTGTCCGTGTGTATGTTGAAATCAACTTTTTGAAGCCCCCCGACATAGGTTGGACCCGGGTAAGGTATTAAAATATCAGAAATATTCGGGAGTAGATCGGTATTGAAAATCAGAAACATCGGTGCTTAAACAACTGAGATATGAGTAAAAACCCACGACCACCTCGATTTTCTTTTCACAAAAACAACATTACAACAACAACATTACAACAACAACATACATACATACAAACGTGTATAATGGTTAGGGAAAACGTGGCATCGAATCCCAGCTGAGCCAAAAAAATTTTTTTTTTAATTTTTTAAAATTTTTTTTTTTAATTTTTTTTTTATTTTTTTTTTATTTTTTATTTAATATTATATATATTTTTATTATTATTTTTTTTTAATTTTTTTTTTTTTTAATTTTTTTTTTATTTTTTTTTTTGTTTTATATATATTATATATGTATATAATAATTTTTTTTTTTAATTTTTTTTTAAATTTTTTTTTTTTAAATTTTTTTTTTTTAAATTTTTTTTTTTTTTTGTTTTTTTTTAACATACATACGTGAATTTACTGTTATTGCATGACTACACGTTGTGAAGGGTATATAAGATTCGGCACGGCCGAATATAGCGCTTTTACTTGTTTTTCCTTACAGTTTTTTGCGAACTTTAAAAAAAATAATCAAAAAACTTTAGGATAATTCATTAAATTCTAATAATTTTCCTTAATCTTAGTCTTGCTACAAGTTTTAGAAAAGAGATATAGCAAAAAAAAAGAAGTCAACTTAAGTTTTATTTATTTTAAATTTGCTGTCTTTATCCCACTTAAAATATTTTCAATACGAAATACCTTCTTTTATCAGAAGATCACAAAAAATATATTTCACTTCAGTAACCAAAGAAATAAAAATATTAACTTAAATTAAACAATTTTAATTTTACATATTACGCACCAAGAATGATTAAATAAAGATTACGCCTTGCGCATGATTTACCGTTTGATGACGTAGTAATCCCCTCGCAAAGGTTGCTAAGTCTGTATCATATGTAAAATTTATAATTTCTTACAAAAAATTTATCTATTTTGAGATAGTTGGCAGCCCTGTTATTAATTTACTCAGAGAGTTCTAAAAAAAAAGTATTACATCGGTGTTTAATAAACAACGAATTTCGTGTCATATTTTATAATAAATACATATAAATAACATTAAAATTATTAAAATTATATAAAAAGTGTTTAAATTTGGTTATTTAAAAGCTGCAACACAGAAAACAAAATAAAGTGAAAAGATAAGAAAGAGAGCAAACATAAAATGTGCAGTGGGCAAATGCAAGCAAAGTAACAGCAAAAAAACAAGTGAGAAATTATATTAAAACCTATTAAATTGCGCATTTTTAATAAAACGTTTGTATTTTCAAAAAGCTGTATCTTTTTACAATTTTCCAAAAGATGAATCTCGAAGAAAGTTATGGTTAATATTTTGCAAACGAGTGAAGGCTGTAAATGTGGATAAAGAAAAAATTTGTGCTTTACATTTCAAGCATGAAGATTTTGAAAGAAACTTGATATTTGAAATGGGTAAGTTAAAACAAAATTAGTTCTTGCAGTACATTACTAAGGCATTATGAATAGAATTTAGCAAACGGCGTGCAAAAATTTTAAAATCTTATGCATTTCCGTCTTTAGATTCTTTAGACACTAATGCTATTGAACTACTTGAAACTGAAAAGCAAAATGATATTCCAAATAGTTTTGAAGAAAAATTGGTCGCGGAAAATGCTCCAAGGCCGACTGATCTTGAAGAAGATCGCTTCCAAACTTACACCATATTTTTCAAATTAAATGGTAACAAATTATTACTTCCAAGCGGATATTTACAAAAGCATTTGTTGGAAGCCAAAGAAATTGAAGCCAGTGAATACGTGAAAAAACTTTTTTAGGTGTCGAATGTATTTTAGAATTAGGAAACTAAATGTCGAAATCGCTCTAAAATACTTATAAGCGAAAAAGAAAATTTGATAAAATAACAAAATGAAATGAATTCTACACCTAATATAATAGTGAAATATAGTAATAAAAACAATGAAAATATATATGTATACGTATATGTATGTATGTATATGTATAAAGAATTTATTTGCTTTCAAAACATTTAGTTAGAAAAATAACAATTTGTCCCACTGTCATGTTTTTACCCAAATATTATTAGTTATACAGCTGAATTTTATTAGCCAATCAGAACACAGCTTGAGTGACGTCAGAATTCCTACATGCGCAGAAATATTTTTTTATGACTACGTGATGGCGTAATCTTTTTTTAATCATTCTTGTTACGCACAATTTAATGATTTTCATATTACTTTTCGTTTTCTTTTTTTTTACAAAAATAATTAGTTCCTTTACTTTGTATTTTTTGCTTGCTGATGATCTCTTCGTTGAACTTATTCGTTTTTTATTTTTATTTCTCTTGCAAAAGTTAAAGCAAATTACAAAAATATCTTTATCAAGTTTATGGCTTTAGTTACAAACATTTTTTACAAACACACATATAATAGCTATTCCTGAGATTATAAAAAATAAGAAGAAAGAAAAAGTTTATTTATATTAACGCACTTACACGTATACACATACACATGCACACGCTTACGTACGCATGAATATGACTGTATGTTGTAGAGATAAAGTTACAAAAGAAACTTGTTTACAGGTTATTTGGTATGAAAAGTTTGTATTTCTTTATTTCTTTTGCTAACACCGAAGGAAGCAAATAAAAAAAGGATAAACAAACGTAAAACAATAACAACAACAACAACAACGAAAACTAACAACAAGTTAAACACAAACAAAATAATGTAGTATAAAAGTAACATTTAAAAAGACAACAAACAAGAAAAAGGTGGAAACTTCAAAACAAAACGCAATACCAACTACATTTTAAGAAACACACGCTTGTTTTTTTATAAGACTATGGTGTTGCCAATGGAGGCAAGCAACTTAAAAAAAGTGTTGGGATATTTTCTAGTAAAGACTAATTTATAAGTTTTACTTCAAAACTTAACTAATATAGAAATAATAAAAGAAATTCAATAAATTGATTATTTTCTAAAGTTTTCGATAAACTGACAATCTTTTGAAATTTAACTTAAAAATATTTATTCAAAACTTATGTGTTTTTGTAAATTTGTAGCCTTAACAATTAATAATAAGCACAATATCTTTTAAATAAGCGCCATGGCTTTTATTGGGGTTATTCATTTAAATTTAAATTAATTTTACTTAAATCTGCTTATAACAAAATTTTTTTCAAAGATCTTTAAAAAAAATTTTTTAAGCCATGACACTTTTGATTGAATCATAATAATATTTATATAATCACCGTCCTGGCCCAATAATTTCACTTTCAGTCAAACTAAATTTTAAATCGTTTTCGAGTTTTTTAATTTCAACTTTTCAATTCCGCATTTTTATGTGAAACATTAACCCGTAGAAAGTAGTTCAATGAACTCAAATTCAGAAATAAACAAACAAAATTTTTTTATTGTATATAATTCTGTAGTAATTATCACTGAACTCCTTTTAAAATATTGGACCAATATTGTTCATGAGTACATATCCTTCTTTAAGCACATGTTGTCCATAGCATTTTTGAAAACAAAAAGAGTGTATCAAATGTCAAAGGGGTTGAATACCTGCTACAAATCTATTAATGTTTTATTTTTTTAATAAAGAAGCATTGCTTTCGAGCAAGACTCACAAGGCCGATAATTTCATTAATTAATTAAAAAAAGTTCAAATACTGTGAAAACTAAAAGTACTCTCTTAAAGAGCATAAAAATTATATTATATGCATACATCACTGCTTTTGCAGTAACGCTGTAAAATCATACACTGTAAGAAAACTCGAAAAATAAGTAAGAAAATAGCCAAAATCTTTGTGAAATTAAATTATATTTACCTCAATTAATTTTGAAAAACTAATAACTCTAACCGTGCCACTATCAACGAAAGTTATATATTGAAAAGTTTTGCATAAATTTGTAATAAAAATTACTTGTGGAAGTGCCTTTGTTTTTAATGCTTATATAAAAAATGCAACTTATTTTTTCACGTGCGTCACGCGTGAGTAAAATTTTTTATAATTCGCAACCAAAGTCATTCAATGGAGGGAAATTCTGCAGGAGCGTGTGTTAAAAAAAATCATGTTTATTAATTAAATAATGTAGAGTACCCATATCACTCTCTTATATCTCCAAGATTTTGTTGGAATATGCAATTTGTTCTAAGAGATAACCGCATTAAATATAGTGCAGCCACTAATTGTGGTACAGATATAGAAATATAGTTCTGCAGATATAGAAAAAAAAGTAATCACCACCTTCGTTTTTATGAACATTCCATTAGTTCTAATAACTGCTCACATAAAGTTTTGTGAGTCTCGCTGTTGTAGTTGTGGAAATATAAATTAATCCGCGAAAAATGGCTTATGGCCTCACTGTGTGACTGCTTAATTACTGTGACATATTATACAATTCAGCAGTACTTAAAAATAAACAAACACGTTTTTAAAGAGGGTGTTTTAATGCAATTATAAATTTATAAAGAAAATTGGCCAAGATGAAGAGAATTAACCCTGCTAGACTTTTTCTAGTTGGCTTCTATAAGTTACAGATCCATGTCAGTAAGCAGCAGTTGACCGATTATCTTAAAGTTATCATAACCTATCATAAGTTAGTCCGATATATGATGCAAAGTCACTAGAAGTTATTTTTTTTATCCGTATTAACGCACCATTACGATTTATTGAAGCACAGCAGTCTTTATAACGAACTGAGATATGAGCTTAAACTTAAAAAATAGTTTTGCAAATACCTTAAACAGTAATCATTTTATTACATTTTTTCAAGCCCTTATTGTAAATCTCCTTACAAAGATTGAATTAAAAATTATTTCTCTAAATTGTGTTAATAATATTAAAAAAAAAATGTATAACAAATCAGAAAAATGCTTTGTTCGTAAAGGAATTTTAAATATGAAAAATAATTTTCACTAGTAGAGAACTTTTATCGTAACTGCGGCAACACTTTATCCAACACATACATCTAAGAATATCGCTTAAATTCTAGCAAAGCGTATTCTGCTGGAATCACAGATCTATAACATAAAATAAAATAAATAAAAATAAATGTTTAACAAAACTTAAGCTGTTAACGAAAGCAATGTGTGAATGCGAAAAATGCGTAAATGGAGCTACTTAAATCCGAGGGCCTGAAACTAATAACTTTGCTCAGAGTTGTAATTAAAATATATTTTTCACTAGCCAATCCCGGCGCGCGTTGCTACGCCCCTTCATGAATTTTAATCGCATTCTAAATTTTAATCGAATATCAAGTGCAAGGCTAAAAACTATAACTTTTTCTTTATGAGCGTTGCACTGCTCACTTTTCTAATTACGAAACTGTATAGTCATGACAGCTCAATAAGTGTGCAAAGTTCCAAAAAAATCGGTCCAGTGTAAGAACCTCAAAATGATACCTTTTTTATGGGCGTGGCACTGCCCACTTTTCTAAATACGATACTGTATAGTTATGACAACTCAATATGTGTGCAAAGTTTCAGAAAAATCGGTCCAGTGCAAGTACCTTAAAATGATACCTTTTTTTAATGGGCGTGGCACTGCCCACTTTTCTAATGATGAAAGTGTAAAGTCATGACAGCTCAGTATGTTTGCAAAGTTTCAGAAAATTCGGTCCAGTGCAAGTAGCTAAAACTGATAAATAATTTTTTATGGGCGTGGCCCCGCCCACTTTTTCAATCACGAAATTATAAAGCCATGACAGCTCAAAATGTGTGCAAATCTTCAGAAAAATCGGTCCAGTGCAAGTACCTCAAAATTAAAACTTTTTTAGGGGCGTGGCCCCGCCCACTTTTCTTATCACGAAATTATTTAGTCATGATAGCTCGATATGTGTGCAAAGTTTCAGAAAAATCGGTCAAGTGCAAGTAGCTAAAACTGATAACTAATTTATTATGGGCGTGGCTCCGCCCACTTTTTTTCACCCATAAACACTCACTGGTATGTGTACAACAACTTACCAAAGTTTGAGCCCGATCGGTTTTACAGTTTCGGATTCTATAGCTAACACACACACACACACACACACACACACACAGAGTTTCACTTTTATATATATAGATTTAACTGTTGTAAATTTTACAGCTTATGTTGAATTAAAGAAAATTGCCATTTTATTTGCCTTATTACTTTGCTGGCAGTATTATAACATATTTTGTTAAATAGAAAAATTTCCTGGAATGTTATTAATTTTTTTATTTGTTTTTTATTTTATTTTAACATACAACATTTTTATTATTTAGACTATATTAAAAATATAAAAATGTTTGTATAATCTGTTTACAAAAGAGTTAGATTATGCAATAGCTCCACTAGATTTAAAATCTTTCTGCGTTGTTATTTTCTCAATTCATAATTTAAAACAAGGCGTCTCAAGTTAAAAGCTTTAGTATGAAAAATATTATATTTTTATTTGTATTCAAGTAATAATATAATCTGGCTACAACACAATCCTCGTATATGTAATTAATAAAATTTCTTTAAGCAAAAACCTAGTAAATTTTAACTTGTTTTTTTGCAAAAATTAAGTATTTACATCTATTACAAAACATTATTTTTATAATGTTACAACTCACAAACTTTTTACAACTTACTTCTCCTATTCACACACCCTTTTGCTTCTGGTTATATATTCATGCGTTTCATTAGATTTAAGAAGACAAATTTACAAGGTTTGGGTTTGGTTTCTGATTATCTTAAATGACGACAAATGTTAGCAATTTATCGAAAGGCGTTTACACTTTTATTGTTTAACTCAAGAAATGTAAAAAAAGGATTTAATTTAGAATACAAATTCAAATTGACATGCATGTACACACGCTTGTTTACCTAGTTTATCTGTCCCAGTTAAATTTGAAAAAGGTAGACGCTAACATATCAGGAATACTGATTGTAAACAATTTGATAAGCGTAAAAAAATTGCTTTGTTAGTCAAGAATTTAAGTGTAAATGGGTTTTGTTTGTGTGAGTCATAAAAAGCAAAAGATTAATACAATGTTCTCTACAATTTTATGTTGCAACTATTTTAACACAAACAAATCGTGGCAAATGATCAAAAAGCAAGGGTGTCGGAATATATAATTAAAATTGATTTAATGACGTTTGTCAGGTAAAGTGTTGGCAACTTTTAAAAAATTACAACTGAATATAAATTTTTGCATGTTTGAACTAAACGCTTGAACGTAATGACACTTGATTTAACTATTTTATCATATATCAATACACTAGATATTTTTTGAAATAGTTAAATGATTTTCTTTTTTCGAAATAAGACTTACCTGGAAATAACAGTTTTTTAAATAGGTCATATTTTTGTTTATCGTGCAGTATTTTTTCGTCCTAATGCTAATATAAAACTTTGATAAATATTACAAAGATAAATTATAAATTTACTTCTTTTACTCATTCATTACAGTTTTGAAGAACTTAGCGAATAAATTAAAGATAAGCTAACTGATGCAATTATAGTAACCGCACAAAATTTGATAATTTGAAAAATAATCGATTATGACTTACAGACATTTATAAAATTCTGCAAAGACTGACCACGCTCTAAGGGAACGGAAAATACATAATTGTTTTTGACAATAATTAAAAAGACACTGTCTTCAGTCTTAATTCTTTCTTTTTATGAAAACAAAATATTAACTGGTGCTGTTATTTTTAACAAACGAAAAAACGCAAGTATCACTTTTTGTTCACTGTGAAAAAAAGTTTGTTGACATCGATTGCCCCAATATAATCCATGAATAAAATAGCCACATGGGTGGTGTCGATCTCATGGATGTTCTTATTGGTCGATATAAAATTCCAGTGAAGAGCAACAAGTATACTAATCGACTGTTCATTCATTTGCTTGACTTAGCAATGGTAAATGCTTATATTTTGTTCAACAGAATCAACAAGCCTAATTCTAATGATAGGTGATACCAGCTGCCAAGCATCCGAGCAGAGATTGCATCCGTACTTTGCATGCAGAGCACTTCGTTTCCAAAAGCTCCAGGGCGCCCACGTCAGGATATTAAAAAAACTGTACAGGAAAAAACCCGTTCTACCACCAGATGTCCGTTACGATGGAATTGGACATTTTCTGCAGTTGGTAAAAAAACTTGTAAATTTTCTGGTTGCAATTCTAAAACTCAAATTGTATGTCGAAAGTGTAATCTAAACCTGTGTCTTTCTAATAACAAGGACTGCTTCTACGATTTTCACCATAAATAAATTGAACAAACTGTTTTCTTCCTCACTAATATTGATATTTTCCAAAACTTTTTTGTATTAACATAGAAAGAAATGAAATCTGAACTTTGTATTTATTTTCTACTAATTTTTGTTCTATTTTTTTTAATAAAATTTTTAAATAAAACATATATGAAAAAAAAATTTTAGTAAAATTTTATGGATTCTTTTCCCAAAGCCGCCTAGGGGCGGTTTAAGTTTATGGCGCTATAAAACCCGATCTGATAAAAAAAAAATTATTTTTAAAATATTCTTTACTTTTAAAACAAGTCAAACCCAGAAACAATTTTTTTATCCCGAAAACAAATTTGGGCACTAGAGGGTTAAGTATTATATTCCATACGTAAATGAATATTTATTTATTTAATTATTACAAAAATATATGGCAACATTTCTTACTACTAATTTTAATGTTAATATATTTATTTTAAAAGAAAAAAAGGACAAAAATTAATTAAATCTAAAAAGAAAAAAAAACATAAGCAATATGACTTTCTATTTTTTTGTTTGTTTTTTTTCATTTTCTCTTAAATTCCCCCCATTGCACAAATATTAAGAGTAAAAATTATGAAACAAAAACAAATTGAATACAAGATAATTGACAGCAATCATACTTAAAAAAAGGAAAATTTTTATATTTAGAAGTGTTGAAAAATTATATTTTTAAACAATTTTTAAGAATGTGAGAATTTACGCTGAGAACTTGGAATTATAACATTCCATAGATTAATTGATTTGGAGTTAAGTGATCTTTCCATAATAAACGAATAATAATACGAAGATACTAAGCATGAGTCCTGGATGAGTTTCCAAATTGAAATCTACTTCTTAAATACGGCGTATTTATTATCTTATATAGTAGTTGCAAAATTCTCATACTTACAAAACCTTGAAAGCTTCATCAATACCACATAAGACGACATACGAGTTCTGTATTTAAGACCATATACTAACCTGTTAAAACAATGCTTTAATCTATCCATATTCAGCTGTGACATATCAATTTTTTATTATTTTTTTACATTAACAGGAAGGTAACATAAAATCGTCTTAATATAAAGGATATTTTTGCAATAATAATAATAATAATATGGAAACCAAAATCCAGCTTATTATCGAAGTTGTAACGATCCAAACTGGTTTGCCCTACCTCTCATGAGACTATCGCTACCTATTATTCCGACCATGCTCAGGGCTTGGGGTGGTGTTCTTGTCTCGATAAGAGATAGGATAAGAATCGTCTTATAAAATTTAAAAAGGTAGCTAAACTTTAATAATGACTAGCAAAAATAAAAAAAAATTAAAAAAATAAAAACAATAAAAATTAACAAGATAATAAATAAAATTAAAAATAAAAAAAATAAAGTTAAATCAAACAGAAGTTGGTGTCATTTCCTCTTATTCGAATACCCTCCCAACCATACTATCTTAAAAAGAGTGTGTTGTTAAAATAGCCCTAAAATGATTCCCTAACTATAACTTAGTAACTGTTCGTAGAATTAAAGAAAATTTAGTAAGACATGTTTAAAATATAAAAGTTAAACAACATTTATTGAACAATAAACAACTAAAAATAACATTTTTCTTTAATGATTAATTTTTGTAAACATATGTAAAAAAAAAAAAGTTACCCAGCAAAAATTACTGCATACCCGGAAGCAGGTTTGTAAGGGAGAGACAAATGTACTCTCCTTTCCCAACCTGCTTCAGGAAGGCATGATTTTTATATGAGATGTCCCACTTGGTAGGGCTCTTTGATGCTCTAATTATTTGCTATTTTCACACATGGGTAATGCAGTAATATCATGTCTCTTTTATGTGTTTTTAAGAACTACAGTAAAGAGAGGTAATCATTTGCTTACATTCTTGCATCCTCGTAAGCGAAAGAAGTTGCAGTAAGTTATTTTATAAAAAATGAAATATATTTAATAGAAATTTCTGACTTCCATTTATAGCACCCTCGAATGCGCTCTAATATTGCGCTACAAGAAGGCATGATTTTTTTTACTGCTTACCGGTACAAAATAAATTTTTGCTGGGAAATTAATTATAAATAGTGTTGTTAGTTTAGAGATGAAGAGTGATAGTAAGATGTTATGTATTTTTTTATTTTAATGTTAGTAACATAGAATTTCAAAATCTTGTGTTAATAACATTTCAATGTTAAAAAAAATTCAAATAAAATTTGGTGCAACAGAGAATTTAGACAAAAAACTTATTTTCAAAAACTGATGGTTTGAAAAATTCGCCGAATATTTTAAAATGTTTAAAAAAATTTCAAATAAAATTTGGTGCAACAGAGAATTTAGACAAAAAACTTATTTTCAAAAACTTTGATGGTTTGAAAAATTCGCCGAATATTTTTTTTCTACACAAACAAATTATCTCAAATTCTAACGGCCGTATGTTAAAAAATTTAGCGCAGCTTTACAAACCGTTGTTAAGCAAAATTCCTTAATGTTATATGCGTAAACGTTTATTAGCTTAACATACCTTTATTAAACCTTTATTAACTTTAAATATTTTAAAGTAGGAATATACCTTCTTTAAACCTACTATAAAGTGAGATTTTTATTTTTTCTCTCTGTTTATTGTAATTTTTTTATCAAGTGAAATTTTGTAAAAAAAAATTTATACAAACAAAAAAAAAAGTGTTGTTAACTGAAAATAGTCACATATACATAATTAAATTAGAAGAATTGATACAAATAATTGTAATTTAGTGAAAAAGATAAAATTAATTGTTTTGTTTGTTTTATTTAGAATATCTAATTCAAATATATTATTATGATCGTCCACGAATTTGTAAGCCGAGGATTGATGCTTTTTCCATTCCGGATGACCAATTTAAAAAAAAATATCAAAATTTCACAAATTTGTTTATAAGTTTCACAAAATAATCAAAAAATTATTAAATGTAAACAAAACTTTTTAGTGATGTACATACAATCAAAACAAATAAAAAAAACTCGTTATTCAAATACCTATTTTATCCCTAACAAAAAAGTGTTGTTAATTCTTCTTAATTATTGATTTTTTAATAAATATAGAACAAATTATATATACCCATTAAAAATGAATAAGTTGTTCAATGCTAATACGAACAAGTAAGAGTGCTATATTCGGACATGCCGAATTTTATATACCCTTCACAACGTGTAGTCATGCAATAACAGTAGTTTGTATCACCATTCATCTCATATGAAATGCGTACATACATATAAAAAACATACATATATAAAAACATCCCATTGTAAAATTAAAAATTAACGTATGTATGTTAAAAAAAAACAAAAAAAAAAATTTTTAAAAAAATTTTAAAAAAAAATTAAAAAAAAATTTAAAAAAAATAAAAATATAAATAATATATTAAATAAAAAATAAAAAAAAATGTAAAAAAACTTACAAAAAAATTTTTTTTGGCTCAGCTATACAGTATACACGTTTGTATGTATGTATGTTGTTGTTGTAATGTTGTTTTTTTGAAAAAAAAAATCGAGGTGATCGTGGGTTTTTCCTCATATCTCAGTTGTTTATGAACCGATGTTTCTGATTTTCAATACCGATCTACTCCCGAATATTTCTGATAGTGTAATACCTCACCCGGGTCCAAGCGATTTCGGGGGGCTTCAAAAAGTTGATTTCAACATACACACGGACAGACGGACAGACAATCAGAGCTTAATCGACTTCCATATTCATAAGCTTTCAGTAAATATATACTTTATGGGGTCGGAAATGAAAATTGTAGAAATTTCACACGGAATGGCAAACCTATATATACCCTTTTTCACTGTGTGAAGGGTATAAAAAAGGAAGTTACTGTATGATAAACCAAATAAAATCTGGTTATGAACGACTACCCAAATGAATTTATATTCGTTCTTGTGTATCGCTAACTATTAAATGACAAAAGAAAATAATGGTATTGCCAGTATCAAAACTAAAACTTATTCCTTCAAACATACGTGAGTTAGAGTAATGATTTCTCATACGTTTTTTTAACAAAGGTTTATTAGGGTTAAAATATTTATTAACTAATATTTAGTTTAAGTCTACATTAGGGATTTTTTTAACATACGGCCGTAAGACTTTAAAATTTAGTTTTGTTATATTTTATGTATGTATGTATGTGTTTCTGTTTAAATGTTTGTGGGTATAACTGTAAATGTATGAGGTTAAGAAGTTAAATTTAGTTACAGGTTAACGTTAATAAATTTAAGAGAAAAACAATTTAAAAAAACAACAATGCAATACAAATTTAAATAAGGAAACAAAATTAAATTGCAACTTCTATTAAGAATTTTAATGAATAAAAAATATTGCAGAATAAACTCCAAATCTGCATAAAACACAATGATTGGGATTATCATCCTATTCGTCCCTTGATTTTCTCTTCTATTTTTACAATAATAATATTGGTCGTGCAGGAAATGTTGACGTACAAATGTATAATCTCTGTCACAAGCTTTGTTTCTATTCATTAAAAAAAATATAATAAAATTATCCACTATTTAGTAGTATAAACTATTTTTACAGCTTACCGTCAAACTAAGGTCCCAATTTGATTGAATTACCTTTCGAATTAATAAAATTTAAAACAAAATAAATTTCCCGCACTTATAAATTTTTATTTCAATAAATTTATTTATTATATTTTTCCTTCTTTATTTCTAAATAAATAAATCAAATTTTGATATACATATAAAAAAATGTATACAATATTTTCAAAACTTATTTTCCTTAAACTCATTATAATATTTAAAGTATCCATTCAGCCCTTACAAACTATATGCCAAGAGACTTTAAATAAGTCACAAACTCAATGGTATTACTTCCTAAATGCAATGTGAAATTTAACCATATGTTTAGTGAAAAAACTATATTGCACGCGTTTTTTTAGGATTAAGATTTAAGAAATTTACTTCAGACCATTCAAGAATCCCTTTTTACCCTCAATTTAAAGTTATATTTTAGTGCACTTTGTTAATTACTGAATATATATTCATTCAAATCAAAATATATTCATTCAAATCAATACTTTTGAATGTCCTTAAATAAAATATTTTTAAATTTTCTGCTTCAAATGCTTGCTTAATTAACTTTTTTTGTTAACTACTAACAAACAAGATGAGAAATAAATATTTTTACCTCAAATTTGTTAAGATACTTGTTAATTTACAATTGGGCTTCTATTTATTTTTAAACATAAATATTCCCATTTACAAATATTTTCCTCAATTGACTAGAAACCTTTAACAAACACAACATAACACAACAACACAAAGACCCTTAATGAAAATTTGTTGTCATTTTTGCTAGTACAATTGCACTCGTAGTAATAGTCCATAAAGCAAATGATTCATATCCCTTATTAAACACCATAAAAGTCTACAAAAATCTTAAAAAAAACAACATTTGAAGTAATGGTACTGCAGCACGTACAATTTTAAAAACAAAAAAAATTAAGTCACAAAAAAATTTGAAAAGTTGCAAGATAAATTGTAAGAGTTTCAAAATAATTGTTTACCTCTTTTAGAATTTTTGTATAAAACCTTGTTGTTATTGTTCATTTATGTCAATGACTGAGAGGACATAAGTATGCAGTTCTAGGTGTCAAAAAGTAAATATCTTATTTATGTACATATATGTACATAGATATATCTACTTACGTTTAAATATATAAACCTAAATGATAGTTTCCCCATAGTTCTGACGCCTATCCACAAATTCGATACTTTACCAGCTTCCTATTAGTTAATTAAATTGCATTTCCATTTTGAATACTGGTAAACAGTCTAAAAATAACAAAAAATACAAATTGTTCAAAAACAATCTGTGTTTGAACAAGTAACAGTGCTATATTCGGCTGTGCCGAATCTTATATACCCTTCACAACGTGTAGTCATGCAATAACAATTTGTTATTTTGCTGAGCCAAAAACAATTTATTTTATTTTATTTAATATATTATTTATATTTTATTATTTTTTTAAAAATTTTTTTTTTTTTAATTTTTAAAATTTTTTTTTTTTGTAATTTTTTTTATTATTTTTTTTTATTTTTAATATATTTTTTTTTTCTAATTTTTTTTTTTGTATGCTTTTTACATGTATTTATGTATGTATGTTGTTGTTGTAATTGTGTAAAAAAACGAGGTGGTCGTGGTTTTTTGCTCATATCTCAGAAAGTTATGGGGCGATTGTGCTGCATTTCAATAGCGATTGATTCCTGGATATTTCCAAGAGATTGATACCTTTGAAGCTTTCAGAAAATATATACTTTATAGGGTCGGAAATGAAAATTGTAGAAATTACAAACGGAATGACAAAGCTATATATACCTTTGTGCACCACAGGTGAAGGGTATAAAAACATAAAAAAAAAAAAAATTACAAAAAAAAATATATTAAAAATAAAAAAAAAATAATAAAAATAATTACAAAAAAAAATTTTAAAAAAAATTTTAAAAAATTTTTTAAAAACTTTTTTAAAAAAATTAAAAAAAAATATAAAAAAAAAATAACAAAATATAAATAATATATTAAATAAAATAAAATTTTTTTGGCTCAGCTGGAATTCGATGCCACGTTTACTTTCACCAGTATGTATGTAGGTTGTTGTTGTAATTCTAGAAAAAAACGAGGTGGTCGTGGTTTTTTGCTCATATCTCAGAAAGTTATGGGGCGATTGTGCTGCATTTCAATAGCGATTCATTCCTGGATATTTCCAAGAGATTGATACCATAAGTATATATAAGTATATATTTTCTTAATGCTTATGAAAACGGGCGTCGATTCCTCCTGTCCGAACTTTTAGAAATCGCCACATGTTGCACAGATCTGTATGTGATATCAATCTTTTAAAAATATCTAGGAATGAAACGCTATGGAAATCCTGCAGAGTCATCTTATAACTTTCTGAGATATATAAGCACGACTGCGTATGCTTTTTCTCATGTTTTTACCAAAAACATCAACTTTGTCCAGCCGTAGGATAATTTCAAGAAATATCTGCCTCTAGGGCTATTTTGGACAAGTCGGTCACAAATCGAAAAAGTTATAGGCAAACATAACTTTCAAAATACCATAAACTTGTTAAATATATCAAGTTACTAAAGTACCTATTTGATTTTTGGAGACGCTTAAAATCCTTAAGTACAAGCCGTACTTTTAAAAATTATTTCTGAGAAATAATAATAAATCGGTTAAAAATGAATTGAGATATAAGCATAAAAATATAACTAATACGGTGTTTTTTATACCCTTCATTTTTTTTATTTACTGATGAAAATCGTTAACATGTTTTTTTGTACTTTTTAGGAGACAAATAAGAAACGTTATTATTCCGTTACTTAACCATGTTGAAAGTAAACAGAAACACCAAAATTAGTAGGAGATATTTATTATAAGATGATTTATTAATATTTAAATGTAAATAAAACATGCAGAAGGATACACACAGTCTTTTGCCATCAAAAACCCGATTCGATTTTTTTGCGAGTTAAGAGTTGTCAACCTGTGGCCGACGATATAATACATTAAAAAAATATTTAAAATTCAAGATGGCCGCTTCTAGCAAATGAATTACAATGAATATATAGTAATTTAAAATGTAACCACTTCACCCCTTTCAAAAAAAAAGAGCAGAATGCAGTTAACGACAAAAAAGTTAAACACAAAATGGCACCCTAACAAAATGAAAGATAGTATTTCTTTCCTAACCCCATCAATATGGGTACCAAGTGAAAAAACTGTTGGGCTAAAAATATTTCTCCTTTAACTTTATTTGCAAATCTATAAATTTTGACTACGTTACATCTTAATTGCAGTTTATTTGTTTTTATTGTTGAGAGACCGGAATAATAGACCATTGAAATTGAAACAAAATAAACCAATTGCAATTGGTCTGGTTAATTTTGCAAGAGTTTGTGTGCACCTACACATGTTCTACACTTCTGTTTTACAACATTATGGGCAACAAAGTAAGAACCAAAAAATGCAGCATGTCCTTCTTTATAAAATGCATAAAACCGTTTGTATGTTTGTTGTACAACATAAGGTGCTCGAAAATTTCTTTGTAACGAGAACAACTGTTCTCCTGCACAGAATAATTACTTCAAATTTAGTTGGTATTTTTTACTTGTTTCTTAGTTAAGCTTCAATATCATGTTTTTTCTTTAACAATTTCCCTAATAACTCTCTATTGTCTTCTTTGGGAAAAATTTTACATTTGTCTACACTCAAGTCATTAATTAAAATGGTTTAACATATTTGCATGTATTGTATCTCTATTATCTAGTCATATTGAGGGTACGTTAACAAGGACATGTTTATACATAAATAATTGCACTAAAGCATCAACATTTGTAATGGCACAGCGATAACTTCTTTCCTGGCATGTATTACATCTTTCCTTTTATAATGGAAAACAGTGAATATCATTAACCAATAGCCTAGGGATAATGAAATTGGTTGGACGTACGCTGAAGCAGAAAAATAAAGGGGACTGGTAAAAGAAAGTACTTTATGAATTGATAATAAAACCTAAAGAAATATTGCATTATTTCGTTAAAAAAATGTTAATAATAATTTCTGTTTTAAAATTTTTGCTACAAAATTCATTTCTAGAAAATTTCCTTTAAATAAAGTAATTATTAACGATTTTCCACACATGGAAAATTTAGCAATATGTTTCACATATAAAGAGTTTATCTCGAAAATTGTTTATTAAAGAATACTTTAAAATCCTTAAAATTTGCACAAATTTTTTTAGAGATTTCTAAATAAACATCAGTTTAGTTTACTCCTTCTTCAAACGCCACTGTAACACACTAAAGCTACGTAACTGTTTCTTACATGGATTTTTTAAAACCGTTTATTATGATACTGGTCATATACACATGTATGCATACTTTTGACTCTAATGAATATGTTTCAAATGAAAGTAAAAGAAGTGCATCCAATGAATGAGCAAGTCAAGTCAGGCATTCTGGCCGTCTCAATGAACTCGCAGCAAAAAGCATCATGTTTTGCATAACAACATCCAGGTATCTTTAGTGTTGCAAATTTTTGTGAAATTCAAAAGAAATTAAAAAAACCCGAATGAAAATGTGAACGGCATCATAGAGATACGCTTTGTTTTTTAACAAACTGAAGTAAGCACACGGTGCAAAGGTATTTATTAAGACAATCTTTGAGTACATTAAATGAGAGGCAAACCGAAAACCACGATTTTGTAGAGTTACTGTTGTCGAAATAGTCAACAAAATCCATTTAAATCTATATATATAAAAGTGAAACTCTGTGTGTGTGTGTGTTAGCTATAGACTCCGAAACTGTAAAACCGATCGGACTCAAACTTTGGCAAGTTGTTGTACACATACCAGGGAGTGTTTATGGGTGGAAAAAAGTGGGCGGCGCCACGCCCATAAAAATAAGTTATCAGTTTAAGCTACTTGCACTTGACCGATTTTTCTGAAACTTTGCACACATATAGAGTTGTCATGACTAAATAATTTCGTGATAAGAAAAGTGGGCGGGGCCACGCCCCTAAAAAAGTTTTAATTTTGAGGTTCTTGTACTGGACCGACTTTTCTGAAACTTTGCACACATACTAAGCTGTCATAACCATATAATTTCGTGATTAGAAAAGTGGGCAGGGCCACGCCCATAAAAAAAAGGTTATAATTTTGAGGTACTTCTACCAGACCGATTTTTCTGAAACTTTGCACACATATAGAGCTGTCATGACTAAATAATTTCGTGATAAGAAAAGTGGGCGGGGCCACGCCCCTAAAAAAGTTTTAATTTTGAAGTTCTTGCACTGGGCCGAATTTTCTGAAACTTGGCACACATACTAAGCTGTCATAACCATATAATTGCGTGATTAGAAAAGTGGGCAGGGCCACGCCCATTAAAAAAAAAGGTTATAATTTTGAGGTACTTCCACCAGACTGATTTTTCTGAAACTTTGCACACATATAGAGCTGTCATGACTAAATAATTTCGTGATAAGAAAAGTGGGCGGGGCCATGCCCCTAAAAAAGTTTTAATTTTGAAGTTCTTGCACTGGGCCGAATTTTCTGAAACTTTGCACACATATCGAGCTGTCATGACTTAATAATTTCGTGATTAGAAAAGTGGCCAGTGCCACGCCCATAAAAAAATTATAATTTTTAGGTTTTTGCACTTTATATTTATATTAAATTTATATTCAATTAAAATTCAGAATGCATTTCGATTCATTAAGGGGCGTAGCAACGCGCGCCGGGTTTGGCTAGTAATAAATAAACTGGAAAAGATCTATTTTTCTTAGCGATAGTAGATATTAAATTTAAATTTTGGAAGTTTTATTATTAACACAAGTCACCAAATAGTCATTTTTTGATAATATTTTTTTAACCTTCACTCATTAATTTTACTGCAAAAACTGACAGGAAATGCTACACATAATCGACGAACCATCACATAAGAGATTAAATTGTAAAAGTGACAGAGAAAAATGTGCACAGACATACAAACACACAGTTCTTAAGTAACTTATAAATAAATAAGATTGTTTTTCAAATCGATATAAAATTATATCGAAAATATTTTTTAATTTAATTATTGTTGTTTTGAAAGTTTTTAAATATGTAAGCTTGCCAATTTTTCAACTTATTTTATAACATCTTTGTAATGATCTACAAAGTAAATCGAAATACTGGAATAAAATAATTAAAAAAATTTTAAATCTTTTTCTTAAAAATGAAACAAAAAAATTGCATTTTTATGACCTAAAGCCAAAAAAAAAACTCTACAACAAAATATATGAACAACAAAAAAAGACCAACAACGCTTAATTAACAATTTACATTATTTTTGAATATTTATCTAAAAAATTGCAATTACTCTGCTGCTTTTATTAAAATAATAATAAATCAGCAATAAAATATTCAGTAAATTTTTAAATCCTATAGCACTCGATATTATTTTTGTTAAATGGAAATTATGTGATTACAAACTATTAGAGTAGTGTTGATGCAAAAAAAAAAAAATAAGTGAGTTCAGCCGTGACGAATATTAGCGGTATTTTTAATGGTAGCAGACTTTTTTGCACTTTTGGAATCATCATTTTAATATATTTTGTCACAGCAGGTGATAAGAGCAACTTTTTATAACCCACAGTATTCACTTGATACATAAGAGGGTTGGGTTTTATATGTTATTTTTAATGACTTCAACAAATGCATATAAAAAATATCAAAAATTCTCATAGAAAAGTATATGTATTATATATAGTTTTAACCGCTAAAATAATGTAATCCAAAAAAAATAAATTTTACAGGAAAAGATTTTTAACTGTTGTTCCAATTTTTTGAGAACATTTTTACTAAAATTTTAAAGTAACCTGGTGATGGTCCCATGAAACCTAAAGCCAAGTTTTACCTTAATTCTCTATATAGAATTTTTTTTTTTTTTTGTCAATTACGTTAATTTTGCCATCTACATTTCTAACAGGTAAGCCTAATATGTGATCGTAAAAAAAATAATGTAACACACAAAAAAAAATTTATAGGAGAAGCTTTTATTTATTATATTTTCTATTTTTTTATTTATTTATTTTTTCTAATTTAATTAATTTTACTAAGTCACACGTAACACTTGTTTTATACATCATCCAGTATTTTTCGTCAATTTTAAAATAAAAGTAATTCACAAAATATATTTGTTTTTCTTGTTTTTTTTTACTACAAAATAATGGGTAGCTTCTTTAGGGTAATTATACAAATCATATAAACAACAACAACAAATTCACAAACGAAATCAAAATTTAAAGTCGATTTTTTTAATTATACTTCAATCAAACTTGTGACATGCCATTAAAAATAATACTGAGATACTCATAGCAATAGGTAATATATAGAAATTACTTATAATTCTCATTGAGTTTATATTAGGTTTTGTATAAACAGTCCAAGTTTTAGGGAAGAATCGGGCCGGTATCTACACCGCTTGTTTGATGCTTTGAATTGGCCATTTAAAGTGCAACCCGATATCTGTTTGCAAATACGTACTTTGTATTTAGATAAAAGTATTGTTGGAGCCGAATACAACAGAAGTTTGTATTTTTACAGTAGCCTTATAAAGGGACCTTCGAATTTTCCTTGCGTTCGTGGTAGATAGTAGTTCGTGATTTTAACTTATCTGAATATAAGACCTACCGCATTTTCGCGATACTAACTCTTAATCCCTCGTACCCGATTACAAGATCTCTCGCATTATTCTCATATTCGTTGTAATAGTAACTTGTTATGTATCGTAACCGAATATAAGGCCTCTCGAATTTTCCTTATACTTATCTTATTACAAATTAACACTTCAAAAGTTCCCTGGTATGCATTGGCATCTGAAAAGAAGGTTTCATGACTACAAAACTGTGCTTCTTTTCAAAAAACAAAAATTTTGAGATTAAATATCAATGGAAGCTGACCTTTAATATAATCTGTGAACAGGCTGAGCCATATGACGGCTGGAAAATAAAACTGCATCACAAACTTCAATTAACTTGTCAAACCAAGTATTGGAATCTTCTAAGTTTTAATTCGAAAGTCACACAAAAAGGTCATGGTATTCCTGTAACAAATATATCCTTCGATTTAATATTAAAACAAACGAGATGTTGGACGTTACTTTTTTTGTTGTGGTTCGAAATGTTAATAAGTTTAGGGTAAAAGCAAATTTTTTATTTAAAAATCAGAAAAAATTTGAAGATATATTTTTTCAGAAACAGCGTTAATTTGCATTAGAATCTCACTAATGAAAATTCAAATTTTGCTGTGACAGACGACAGTTTTTGCATTTAGTAAACAGCTGTTTGTTTGTCAACTAATTTTTTTACATTACCATCGAAATCAAATGGATAGAAGGCAAAAAGTACGAAAAGCATCTATGCTGTTAGTGAAAAATACCTATTTATTTGAAAGAAAGCTAAAATTACTTTTGCTAAAACTGCTTCATAATGTAAAAGTTGTAAATGCACTAGCAATCACAAATCTGAACATGTTGCTACAAGTTGGGATGGCAGAAGGACACTCTGAAATAAGAGAAAGGAAAAAACAGAAAGGCATTCTAAAAAATATGTAAAAAAGTTCAACATATCAAATCTATTTTAATTTTACATTTTTGATTTTTTAATTTTTTGATTGATTGCCGACCATGTTGCCATATTGAAATTGCTAAATTCAATATAAATTCAGTATAATTTAGTGCATTTACATGAAATCTAATACACATTGGGATGGGGATAATTCATAAGTTAATTTGAATTAAGACTTTTAATGCAAATAAACGCTATCGTCTGTCTATGGTATGAAGCTTTGATATTAATTCTGATCTACAATTCTTCAAAAAAAATTTCTTAAAGAATTTCTAAGGTGCTAAAATTTTAATATGTAATTTTACAGTACAACTTGACTATAAATATGCCAATTACTCGATAACTACTGTAAAATTTTTTTATTTTAAAAATTGAATGCTAAATATTTTACCCTTTTATAACACATTAAATAGGCATTTCAGTTATGCAACATTTTCAATTTGTATTTCCTCAATTATTTGTTCGCTCATTGCAAGATGTTTTTCTTCATACATATTTACACTTTTTATTAGTGTTATTCCAAGTACTGACGGTTGATGCTTGAATCTCTTCTGCATCTGCTCTTTAGCTCATTTAACTAACCTTCTAAGAACATGCTATTTTCTGTATACGAACCTAAGACTATAATAATATTTTAAAAATTTTTAATGGTTTTATAAGTGAATTTTTCTACTATTTTTTCTATCCTCTTTTTGTTTTACAATTTAGTTCTAGTTTTTTTTTTTATGCCATGTTCAACACTTATGCGAATGAGGAGCATAGTGTTGATAGAAAAAAAAAAACTATATAGCTACATATTTTTTTTTTTACAAAATATATGCATTTATAATATTTTGCCCTACGGGAAACAGTTAGTTTATATTTTCCTGGTTCTTGTTAAGGTGGGAGAAAAAAAATCTGAATTAAATTTTTTCATAATATGTTCTTTTCTTTTTCCAGTGAACGGCTATACTAGCAAAAACACTTTAATAAAACACACATCTACACAAACATTGACTCGCAAACGTGCACATTATCGCACATCATAAAGAAACCACTTTGAATGTGGGAACTAGACCCATCCGCAACCATACACACACTGTTCAATTTCTCAGTCTTGCTGTTACGGTAATTTTTTCCAGTTTTAATACTTTTGCTCTCACTATATGGTATGGGATGTTAACCGCATGAGTAAATTTATGCAGCAGCACAACACATTTTGCTACTCATAATGGCAATGAACCGTTAAAAAATACAAACCAATTTTAAACATCCATATAAACTATACACCAGCTAGAAAAAAACGTGTCTATTTACTTATGTAGGAGAACGTTTTTTTTTATACATTCATATGGGGCTCTCTATTGGGTAAATTATCAGTTTAAAAAATATTTGGACGAATTGTGTAATTATAAACATTTGCGAAAAACTTGTGATAGGAATTCATTCACAAGTTTGTGTTCTAAATTCCGTGGCTTGGAGCTAAAAGGGTCAATGTCACTTTTTTCCTCTTTTGAGTTAATCATTGCATTAGATTTGTTTTCTTGCTCTATTTCATTACGGTAAAACAGTCCAGTCATACTTAACCCGGAACAGCTTCATTAATAAAATGCTGGCCAATGTCACTATGAAAGCACCTGCTATAGTTCAATTAAAATTTTCTCAAAAGTAAATATTTTGACATTGGCGCTGTTAGCTCAAAGCCACAGAATTAATACATGTATTTGTCAATATAAAACTTATCAAAAAAATTTAAGTTCAATTTTCGTTTTATTAAAACAAACATTTATTTATTTATTTATTTATTTTTTCAAATGTTTATGGAAGCTGCCATATGCTTTTATAATTTTTTTTTACATCAACCACTCTTGCACGTATGTGTGTGTGTAATTGTGTGCATGTGTAAACACATACATTTGTTGTTTTTATTGTTGATTGCAGGCTATAAACAGGAAATGCCCTCAGGGTTACGTGCAAAAAATATTTAACGGAAGTGCACAGTTGCGTTTTCTACATATGAATATGTGTGCACGAATAACTACAATACATACATAGCCATATACATACCTATGTGTATAGGTGTTGCCAAGTGATAATGAAGTGAATAGGATGGATAGGGGGTGTAAAAAATACACACAAATAAGTTGTATATTCCCATAATGTAGCCATAGTAGACAATGTAGTCATACCGTACAATACGAATTAAAAGCAATACTAACTGTAACAGTAGCAATAACAATAACAATGGAACAGCAGTAACAACAGAAGCAGTAAGTGTTTATTTGCCAATACATTATGAGTGCAATTGAGTGTAACTGACTACAGCAAACTACACTCATGCAAGCAGATTAACGCAAGTACACAAAAATATCCTGTAATCGCTCTTCTTTCCCCTCGGCTTAGGCTATTGTTCTATGCTCGCTTTACACAAATTCTAGCTAATATCCACATAAGCTTACATGTGTGTGTGTGTTTGTGATGGAAATTTTACTTAGCCAATATTATTTTACTATAGGCTACAATTATGTATCGCTTGTTTTCCTTACACATTATTGGTTTGTTTCAGTTAAGTTGTTTGCGTTTTAAGAGTTGAGGAAGACAAGTACATAGAAATTTTTGCTCTCGGCTTTTTTTAGATTTTTTGAATTTTTCTTTTTTTTTCTGAATGCTTATGCATAGTTTATTTTGCACTTGCTTATATTTTTTATTTATTTCCTTTAATAGTTAATGTGGCACAGTACAAAAAAAAACATGCGGTTATAGTTTCATTATACCTTAAATTTTTAGTAAAATGCTTCATAAGCTGACAAGGCACTGTAGTGTTCAAGTATAGAAAAAATAAATTTTTGTTTAAAATTATTGAATTGTATTCTATTTTATACAGCGTACAGCGTTATTACTGTGTATTCAAAATTTTATTATTTCTACTTTTTTAAACTTATGTTAAAAATTGTTCAATACTGTGCAAAATATTTGCTACTCTTAACATGTCGTAGTACTTTATACATAATTTAATAATTTTTACAAAATTGCCAGAGTATAATCACAAATGTTAAGTATTTTATTTTAAATTTCTAAAAGACTTAAATAATTTTTCAATTATTCAATCTTAGCAAATATCCTTATTTAGAAATACACAGTTGTCCGTCTAAATACTGAAAAAAGTATGGAGAGAACCAAAGCCTTAATTCGAAAATGAAGAAAATTTCGATAAAAATTATTATTATTGAGTTTATAGTTTAAAAACTATTGAGCATAAAACTGGCAATAAAATATTTGACACAAATTAATATAAGTTGAAGTTGATTTTATTTATAAAAATAGTTTATTTTTTAGTGTTCTTTTTATAGAAAGTTATAACTTTGACAATTACTTCTTTTTCTTAACATTAAATTAAATATAGGGTGTATAACTTTGTAAAATTTTAAATTATATTTAAACAAGCAAAATCACAACAAAGACTTGTTTAATTTTTTAGACAAAAAAATACCAATAATTTAATTTAAAAGTAAAATTTTTTATAAAACATTAAGATTTTCGTATTTTGTGTCCAGCAGCATAATATAAAAATTAAAAAAGTAAAGAAAATTCACTACAAAGTAATTACTTTGTGTATTGAAAAATACCACCTTGGGGAAATTAAATCCAAGTCTACTCATATTTGTTTAACTATAGCACATAGTACTTGAACTAAAAAGCAAGTAAAAAAGAAAAACATTAAGAAAAAAATATTTTAATTTTTTTTTTTTTTTTTTTTTGCATATTGAATTCAATTTCCTTTGCTTTAAGAGAAAATATATGTATAAATTTGTTGCTTTAAAATTGTTTGTGGCTTTTGAAATTTTTTATAAATTGTTTTGAAAAGTTAGTCTGCAACAGTTTTAATAAGGGCTTATGGAGTTATTAAATTAATATGCAATTAAGTCATATCTCAGCGTGTTGGTCTTTTAATTTACACTGATGCTCTCTCATACTTACTTTATAATGTAAAACTTTTTGTAAATTAAATAGCCGTAACTGCATGCGTAATGGCCATTGTAGCTAAAGAAAGAACACTTAATTCTACTCATCTTCGTAGACGGTAATTTTCCACTTGAATTACAATTAATGAAGTCCCAAAGCGCAACAATAACAAAAGACAACACTAACATTAAAAATAATAAACTTGTCTTTTTCTTTTTTTTTTAGTTTTGACCTTTATTAAAGAAGAATTACAATGATTACGATGTTGTTTGCTGGTGTTATTTAAAAACGAAAATAGCAACAACAACAACAACTATTAGTAGTAAAAGAAAAAAAAATTGTGTAGTCAAAATAATAACAAAATAATCAACATAATAAAACGGTCACTTTAAAGTGTCATAAAATGTTTTTGCTTTACCCTCTTTTTCTTTTTTCTTCTTCTTTAAAGGATCCATTATTTAACCGTATATGTAAAATAATGTTTTTTTTAGTTACTAAAGCCTATAGTACACGAATTGTAAAAAAACCACATGCACATGTGGGACTGGCGTCACTAAAATGTTCAGCACTTTAGTTACATTTTTGAAAATAGTCGTAGTGGCTGCATGCGGAAAGATTTTGATATTACACGAAATGTATTTTAGGCCAAAAATATTAATGAAACACATGTAGACGAAGCGGATACATTTATGCTTTATGGTGACGTCAAAATTAAGTCATAGCCACATGCGTGTGTGGCTTTTTACAATTCGTATACTACAGGCTTAACTCAAATATACGACTGGTTTTTGAAATATTAAACAAAAACAATAGAAAAAAAATAATATAAATCAAATATTTTCTCAATTTCAAAATTTCACATATTATTAAAAAAAAATTTCAAAACTCTAGCTTTCTTATTACTTTCTTTATTTATAAATCTATTTGTTCTTAACTTATTCTTAGAAAAAAAAAGCAATAATCTTCATTATATTTTTTTAGTTAAGTCATTTATTTTGATTATCAGCTTGCTTCTCTCTATTGTCCAGAAGCTAAAATAACGTATCTCCGTTTGTTCAATTACGGAAAATCAAAGTTAAGTTTCAGTTAAATTTCAAACCGACTTGTCAGTTTTTCTCAGTAATAATTTTAAGACTACGGCTTGTATTTGAGTGACTTTAGAAAACCAAAAAAATAATTAGGTACCTTAAGTAACTTGATATATATAAAAATATAAAATATGTATGTATATATTTTAAAAATAATTTTTGCCTATAACTTTGTTGATTGGTGACCAATTTATATTTATTTTTTTTTTTGCGAGTGGTTCTAAACGCATATTATATCTTTAAAAAGTAACAACGTGACTATTAAAATCGTGGCTGGCATATTTTGATTTTTAATGTAAAAATTGGGATAAAAAACAGAGACTCTTTGCTTATATGTATCTTAGAAAGTCATAAGGGACTGCAATGTATTTCAATGGTGATTTATTCCAAAAGATTGATACCACATGATTAAATAAACACGTGGGGCTTTAAATGTTGGTTTAACCAAAATACGGACAAACGAACAGACCAATGGACATTACTCAATTGGCTTAAGTAGTCGTCAGCTTTCAGGAAATATGTATCATCAAATAGTAATGTTATATAAATTACAAAAGGAAAGTTAGATGATAGAAAAAAGGAAAATTTTGCATACAAAAAATAACAAAAAACATCAACAATTTTCTAAAAAAAATTCTTAAAAAAATTTATTTTAAAAAATTATCTACAAGAAGAACTAGCACTACATTTGGCCACTCCGAATCTTATATACCCTTCACATAGTTTTTACCATCATGTAAGGAACATAACTGACAATTATATGGTGCAACTGTGACCAAAACTTATTTAGGAAATCGATTAATTTAACATTTGTTGGAAAATTTTTTTAATTTTTTTCGTCCACCCTTTTGTCGGCAAGATTTTTTGTAAATTTTGCCATATAAGAGACTAAGGTAGACGGACTAAGGACACGGATAGACCCACATAGCTAAATCAGTTTCTGTATCTGTCTGGATTCAGAATAAAAAATTTACTGCAGAAGGATAATCTAAACTATTTGAAACTCTCGCGTGAAGGATATAGAAGAAAAAATTATTATAAAATGTTTATTAAAAATGTTATCAAAAACTTTCCAAAAAAATAACATTTCTTTAAAGATTTCATACCAAAATAAAAATTTAAAAAAATTTCCATAACAAATATTTTGAAAACAAGTTCTCTATAAAAGATAAAACTACAAAACATTTTTTATAAAACTTATATTTTGAAAAAATTTTAAAAAATAAATTCAAAATCTTCATAAATATAAAATTGTATTAAAACAATTTATACTCAACCGCTCATTACGATGTGTGTTTTTTTTTATAAAAAAAAATGGAATTGAAAATAATGACAACGATGACCATGCTGATGGCCAATAGTGTTTGTACTAGCAGCGGTCACGATGGTGGTGCTGATGATAGTTGTGACCAATGAACGTAACAAACCGTCAAATAAAATAACAATATAAAGACAAATAAAAATAAGTGATAAAAAAACCAAGAAAAAAAATAAAAAGAACATGTGATCTTTTTTCTTTGTCCTATTCCACAACAAACAATAGAAATTACATTTTATTGCCAATGAAACTAGACAATAAATGTGAACGAACCCGCAGTCCAGAGTAACAAGTAAGGAAACATCACATCAACTCAACACAAAAAGCAAATAAACGCCAACAAAATTATGTTGTTGATGATACTGATGATAATGAAAAGATACACAGACACAAATTTAAGAGACCACTTGCTCTGACCGACCCATTTAAGTGTGTTCTTTTTTTATTATTATTTTTGATTGTTTTTTTTTTCTCTCTCTCTTTAAGAGCGGCAATGTAAGTACAAAAATTAAGATGTTTGTTAAACTTTTGTACATTTTGTTAAAGATAATAGAACTTACGTTGAAGATGTTATCGTCTGAAGGCGAAAACAATTTATAAAATATACGACTATTTACATAGAACCAAATTGATATGTGTACGTGGGTGTATGTATGTGCCGTATACATAAAAAATATTTTTGGTTCTTTTAAAGCTTTTTTGGCTGATGATGTAAAGAAATTTGTAAAATAAACCTTCAATAAACCTAATATATTTAGTTTTAGTAGAGCAGATAGACTTTAAGTAGAGCACAACAAATGTAAAACACAAAACAGCAAACCTCAATTATTAAAGTAAACATATTTTACAATCAATGGTTATTAAGAAGAGTGAACAATAATTTTTCTTACAATTGAAAAAAGTTAATTATGGCTAATATTTTTAAAAATGACCTTTATTAATTTCTTGCTATAAAAAACAAATATCTTTTAATTAATTTCTAAAATTGAAATTATTTTTTTTTAAATACTTAAAAATTTATGTATAAGTACAGTTTTTCATTTATAAGATCTTAAAAAAAATTCTTGTTAAAAAAATCATAAAAAATAATTCGAGTTGTCCTCATATTTTTAGTAATTTTTCTTTGTAAATATGTTTTAATATGAAATTACTTTCTTTATAGAAAATTGTCCTTATATATTTTTTATTAAAAAAAAATAGTCATCATAAATTTTAGGAACTTTATGTACGTAAAAATATGTTGCAATTTTTGTTTTTTTTTTTTGTATAACAAAAATATTTTTCAATTTTCTACTTATCTTCTACTGATAAAACTTTTAATTTATTTAATTTTTTTATCTCTTACGAATACTATTTAAAATTTTTGTTTTCTTCACAAACAAAAATTGTTATAAATATTTGCTAATGGGAATTATCACTCCCTTAAAAAAAAAACACACATATTTTTATAATTCTACTTTTATTCAAAATTTTGTCTGTTACTTAAAACAATTTTACAGTTACATGTCAACAGTTACCAAAAGACAACGTCTTGACAGCCCCGATTTATAATGTATTGCACACTATATTCAATAAGTCTTAGGAGAGACAAAAAACTGTTGATCTGGCATAAGCATGCCATTTACAAAAACAGTTATTACAGTATTTTGAATAGTTAAAGATGTATTTCGAATAAATTGATGGAAAAAAGTAAATTTTGAATTGTATTGAGCATTGCTGTATTTAGTGTGCGATATACAATGTACATAGTTTTTACAAGTTGCTACTGCTATTGCTTTATTATTTTATATTGATCGCATTTATTTCCTTCATTCAATTCAATCAGAGTATGCATTGTTATGTATTTGTTCAGTTGATTTTTATTACAAACATACTCTTACATTTACACAAAGAATGTGAGTTTTTTTACTATGTAATTTAATTCTATATCTGTATGCGTGTGTGGTTTTCTTTATGTTATTTTTTGTTGCTGCAGTTGTTATAATAGTTTTTATCGTTGGTTGGCTAACTGGTTGGTTGTTCGGTTAAAATGTCTATCCATTTTACTCTATTCTATTTTGAAAGTAGCATAGTAGTATCAAAATATACATATTTTTATGTGTGTGCGTGTGTAAATATATATGTAATTTTTTTGTGAATTTTTGTCGGTTGTTATTTTGGGTTTGTTGTCCTTATATTTTTTATATATAATTTTTTTTCGATTTTGTTATGTAAGTGGTTTTTAAATTTCTTGAGAGAACAGCAACATAACTGTAGTTTAATGAAGTTAAATAATGGCTCCCCTGTTGTGCATTTTAAAATGCCGCCAATAAATAAACTACCAGTGAATAGCACTCTGTCTGACATCTCTACACTTTTTATTTTTATACCCGCCACCAAAAAAATGGTGGGGGTATATTCATTTTGTCATTCCGTTTGTAACACATCGAAATATCCATTTTAGACCCCATAAAGTATATATATTCTGAATCAGGGTTTGATTTGATGACGATCTAGCTATGTCCGTCCGTCTGTCCGTCTGTCCGTCTGTTGAAAGCACGATAGAGGTCGCACCGAAAAAGCTAGGGGGCTCAAATTTTGCCAGAATCTTTCTTATAGATAAGGTTTGTTTGGTATTGAAAATGGGCCAAATCGGAATATTAGGAAGGGAGTTATAGCTCGAAAAGCAAGAGTAGGTCGAAAAAACCGTGTCCTTCAAACATCGAATAAAATGGAATTGTGTCCAAACGTATTAACGTAGACTCATGAAACTTCGAATATATATTTCCTGAGTAAAAACAATATTTTTCCCCGAAAATTATCAAAATCTATGCATTAGGAGAGGAGTTATCGATCAAAATGTACGAAAATTTATACCTCACAGTGTATTTTTCGGTATATTTAAAAACAAAAACGTCATAAAAGCAACAAAATTGGATGTCCGACTCTGAAATTTTGCACACTTTGCTTTTTGGTGAGACGCTTTTTTGTAACGGAAAATCAATGTGCCACGCCCACTTTTACGCCCACCTCCCATATAACGTTTTACCTAAAATTCATATAATTTCTCTATTAATAAAGATTTTGAAATAACAAAGGGCTATATTGAAACACTTGAATTGTACTCATTAGCAAGAACAACTTTGACACGCCTACTATAACGCCCACTTTTCACGTTATCTACCGTTAATGAAATTTAAAAGCTCATAAAACCGCCAAAATTAGAGGTGTGATGATCAAATTTTCTACGTATATGCCTCTAGGCAATGTAATTACTGTGCAAGAAAATTGAGGTGCCACGCCATTTTTTACGCCCACCTCCCATATAACGTTTTACCTAAAATTCATATAATTTCTCTATTAATAGAGATTTTGGAATAATAAAGGGTTATATTGAAACACCTCAGTTGTACTCATTCGCAAAAAATACTTTGGCATGCCTACTATAACGCCCACTTTTCACGTTATCTACCGTTAATGAAATTTAAACGCTCATAAAACCGCCAAAATTAGAGGTATGATGATCAAATTTGCTTCGTATATCCTTCTAATCAATGTAGTCGTTGTGCTGAAAAGTTTAGGTAACACGCTCACTTTAACGCCCACCTCGCATAACGGTTTATCTTAAATTCATGTAATTTCTCTATTGACAAAGTTTTTGGGAAAATAAAGGACTATATTGAAATATCTAAGTTGTATTTATTAGCAGAATCTTTATTGACACGATTACTTTAACGCCCACTTTCATTGAAAGACTACATTTACAAAAACATTTTAGTAGGATATCGAAATTATAGAGGGTGGTTAAATTTTAAGGACCGATGTTGAATTTAAATAAAACACAAATTATTTAGGATATTATTATTACTTCTTTTTATAATGATAATATTTGTATGGTTCAATTATGTATTTAACAAAATATCTGCCAAATGGCCCCCCCCATCCTTGGCGCCACTCCTCTATCTGATGGTCCAAATTTTCAATCACAATGTTAATGCTCGATTGTTAGGCATGATGATGAGGCGAGGTTGACTGCTCTTTTGCCACACTATCGCAAAAACCAGCAGTAGTTCCCATTCAGCGAACTAAGAAGGCATTCACAGATTTTCTAACATTTTATACAGACCTGTTTTGCAGAAATTTAAATACTTTTTACACTTCTCCCGATTGTGGACGAATTCGAACAATTATGTTGACCAAAATAATCACGAAGTGCACAAAATGCATTTTGATTTGAACGCCCATTTTTATAAAAACCTGAATAACTTTAAAGCGTTGCTCATTTGCATATCTTTCCACGGATCAAATTGAGTAAGTTTGAGATTGAGAAATGTCAAGTGAAATGCAAGAAACAAATTTAAGGACTAAGTGTAGTTCACCTTCAACATGGACCCTTAAGATTAAACCACCCTCTACAAAGAAAGTGATACATATTTTATAATAAAGAGATTATTCCATAGCGATTAACAAAATAATAAATATTGTGATTTAAATGTACACAAAATTGGTGGTGGGTATAAAAGATTCGGCACAGCCGAATATAGTGCTCTTACTTGTTTTCTACGTAATATTATTTTATACAATATATTGACTTAATTAAGTTGTTAGTAGAGATTCATGTGTTTGTGAATTTTTATGTTAATGTAAATGCCTAACAGTTTGTTGAAAAGACTGTATTTGTTTTAATTTTTTGTTATTTAAATAAAAAGGCAATAATAATAATCCTACAGATAACCTTAAATAAAGAAATGCAAAAAAAACTTATTAAAATCTGTTTTTCATAGAATAAAGACACTTACTTGTTGTCTCTCAACGTACATCGGTTTTTATTTACGGTTAAAAAAATATTTTGACGTAAACTTAAATTATCGCAACGTCAAAAGTGTCTTTAGGTCAGTTTTTTTTTGAGTATCCTTTTATTTGTACATAACGTATTGTATGTAATCTCTTTATTGTTACGTTTCTTTAATATTAAGTTTTTTACACACACTGCAAAACCTATTTTCCTCGGTGAGGGTACCGTAAGTGGAGGAGCGTTTCAGAGGAATATACTTTATCTCCGTCGTCTTTCCTTCTAGTTCCTGAGACGCACGCCGGCCATTCAGGGTTCGCTGTCACTCTTAACTAGGGTACGGGTGGTCGTTATTCCCGTTATCCACCATAATGTATATCCTTGCAATTGACCATTGTAGGAGAAAGTTTTTCTGAAAGGCTTGACTTTTATTGAAGATGGTAGTATAAGTGCTTGCTGTTAACGAACTAATTTTATTCATTCAGCAGCATTGAAAAAATAATAAAAAAACGTATTTTTTATAATGAATTAAAAAAAAGTTTTTTTTAAATAATTCTAAACAACAGTGAATACATTATATCAAAGAACATCCTGGATTAATAAATTTATCAAATTTTAAAGGTATACCTTAACAAGTATACCAAATTCGTGGTTGTTTTACATTAAAATAAACAAAAGTTCACTAATTCTTTAAAAATTCTTTATAATAATAATTTTTTTGTTTCAAAAGTTGGACTCCACAAATATTACACAAACCAAAAATGTATAAAAGTAATCCTTAACTTAATTTTTCCTTAAAGGAAATATTAAAGAAGATATAAGATTATAAAATGTTATATAAATAATGTATTTCATCGATTATGAATACAAAAATTACAACAAATTCCTATCCTTACTCTGATCAATTAAGGTTATACAATATATTTTTATTTTTAGGTATTCAAATCATTATATTAGGGTTAATATATATGGTCCGATAGAAAGAAATATTTTTACTTATTCTATAGTTTTAGTACAAATTTATTTTTTGTCTACTATTATGAAAAAAAAATATAATTAGACATGAAGGGTAGACCGATTCATTTTAGCGTGCGTGACAAAAAAAGTTTTCTTTTATACTGTTTACTAATTTGTTTAAGTCCTTTGTAATTTTTATTAAGTTTCTATTATATCTTCTAGCAAATAAAGAGTCCACAATTTAAATTAGCATATTATATTATGTATCGATCTTAGTGCTCCCAAAAATTTTATTGAAAATTTTTGCAATTGTTATTTTGTTTCCATAGGTCTGCACTACACTGTTAGGGGACACTTTAACTATCCTAATCTTTTTTTTATTTTACACGCACTTTAAATTAGTTTCCTTTTACTCGATGTCATATACTTTGGAGCCTTGCTCACATAGTCTCACTTTTTTTAGGGAGTCATGCAACTCTAGAGCAAATCAGATACACCTCAACTCTTACTCTTTCTAAACTGAATAACGGCAAGCATATGAAAACATAAATATCATAAATTAAGTTATAAACATCAAATAAGAATAAAGAAGTATTATAAAAAATAATTTGTTAAAATAAATTAAATTATATTTTTTTATATGCTACTGGAGAACTGTAAATAATTCCCGTTGCTTACGTCACAAAATATTTACGGCTTTTAATAAAAAATTAAAATAAATTTTTGTCTACAAATATATTATTTTTACAATCTCTTATATTCATCTCTTTTTACCAAATAAGATTTCGAGTTCTTTTTTATGTAAAATTCAAAGTTACTTTAGTTTTTTGTAGTGTGCATCACAGAAACTTGTGAACAATTATTTCGCGGCAAACGCCTGTTATTTATTATATTATTTATTAAATTCGAAAGTACACTTAAATCCTACTTAACACTATATATAAATTTAAGATATCTCTTTTAGAAGACAAAAAAAAACTTTTTTGTCAAGCGTATAATTTTTTGTTTCTTCTTGAATCGTGAACCCGAAATTGCTCTTCAAGAAATTTTGGTCGAAACCGTCGAAAATGAACTGGGAGGAATATATTGAGCGATTTAAATTTTTCGGTTATAGTTTTGTATTAGAGAGTCTAGAAAATTGTATCCTATAAGTGGTAATATTATCTTATCCCCACATGAGTTTTTTTGTCATATTTTTTATAACTTTATGCAAAATTTCGAGTACAATGGCCTTGGTTTGTTTTTAATATAAGTTATTTGTAAGGGCTTGGTTCTTGGCTTGTGCACATATCCACTTTCATTTAAATATCCTCAAAGAAAACTGTGGAAAGTTATAAAACCCGGTGAACATGGATGTCAGTTAAAATCTTGTGTGACTAAAATAATGCTTTCGCCTTACAAAATTTTCTTCTATCATCCGATATCACCGATCACCGATGAATGATATTGAAACATTAATTGGACGTTATAACACACCAAACAGTAAACTGTCTCTCTTTCTCTCTTGGATTCTCCATATCTCAAATGCAAAAGTGTTGCTTGTTGATATAACCATTTAATAGGAAATTGAAACGAACTCATGTCGTTGCTGGGTTCATAAGTCGAACGTCTTCATACTTATTTTGTAAGACTTTCTCACACGTGCTCAATATTGTAAGTAGCTGTACGCTGTCACGTTAGGTGGTCTTTCGTCAGTTAGAAAATTCCTTACAGACCCATGTTGACAAAAACTTTCAACCAAATGGTTCATTAAGGATACAGTGAATGAAATCCCCACGTTAATATGGTGACGATATTCGATTGAGGAATAAAATTTTATTGATTTAATATGATGCTCTTCATACAATACTGATACAAAAAAAAAATAATATCAAGCATATCAAGTTTTGTTATAACAGTTTTAAATTTTAAATTTTTTATAACTAACAATAAGTACTTGTAACTTTTTATTTTATTTTTTTTTCCTTTAACTATTTTCTGTTTCTCAATTAAAAACAAAAAAAATCGAATTAAAAATTAATAAATAATTTTCTAATATTTTAAAAGCCATCATCCTTGCACTTTTACAAATTCCAATTTGAGACCTTTGATTATAGAACCGCACAACACAAGTACATATTTCAAAAGCAAAGCAAACATTTATTTAGAACCCATCAATAAAATACTGTATATCTTCATTAACTAATTGATTGATTTGAAAATGATTTTAAACTCATTTATAAACATACTTACTTATAAATACATATTACCTTTTTAAGTATGTACATTTATATTTATAAGATTACTTTTTTATCAATACATTATAAATCAAAGTAAATGGGTGTGTGCGCGTTAATATATTTATCTACGCTTGTATAATTTTATTATAAATCATCACCAGAATCATTATTGTAAGGAGAAAAAAATAGAATACAAACAAAAACAAGATGAGAGCTGGTATCAACAGGAAATATGTTTCATTTCGCCTTATACTCTATGGAGGAGTTTCATTAAATCACTAGTTAATAAAAGTAACTGACAGTAATGTTGAAACTGATTTATATTTATGTTAAACACACGCATACACAGTATACAAGTACATACACACACTTCTCTAAATACACTTACCAATCTATGTAAAGACTATACCTATGTTTGACATATACAAACACAGTTACATTTAAAGTATTTTTATTTTGTTTCGTTTATATCTCATTTAAAAAAACAGACATATATTGCTTCAGTTGTTGTTTTTATGTTTGTATTTCTATTGCGTTGAGTGGTGTTTCATGTTTGTTAAAAAATCATTACGCTGTGAAGTGTAAAAGTATTTCCTGTTCTAGATGATGGCAGCAGCGCTAAGGTATAAAGTGTTGATGCCTTCAAAACACATCTTCCTTTTAAAGTTTTCATCATAATTTTCCTTGCTGTTGGTTCTGGTAAAACTTATGTTTCATCTGTTGTTATTTGAAAATATATTTTCATTTGACTAGTTTTTCAATATGCACGCTAATGTTTAAAAAGAGAATAACAGAAGTTTGATGGAATTAAAACATTAATTCAGCTAAACCTGTATATTTATACTTATGAACTACAGGACCAAAATAGTATGGGGAAATAACGAAAAAGATTATTATATAAAACTTTTAAACTGATTTTGTTAATTTTTAGTCAGTCAATAAACGAGTTTTACTTAAGTATTTGAAAAGTAAATAAATGCAAAAAGTTTTTCTTTCAACGCAAAAATGCCATATCAGTCACTACTTTTATAAATTAAAGCGGCAGAATTTTACGTCGAATTAAGAAAATTTAGCATAATAAAGAAAAATGTATTGTACTAAGTAGATGTATAAATTAAATATTCGGAATTCAAAATGTACTGCATATCGCTTGAAAGCAGATTTTTATCTTTTGCAACTTTTGTGAAATTTTTAGAGGAACGTAAGAGTTTTTTATTTCACTTAGTTATTGAACATTATATTTTGAAGAACAAATATTTTCTTTTGCTCAGGAAATTTAAAATATTGTGCGAACAAAACTTCATATACGGAAACTTTTTCTTAGTCTTTTTAAATTTAAAAAAGTACCGCTGATCCACACAGATTTATAAAGAAGTGGTTAAGACGGTTTGTCTCACCCGCCTAATATTGTAGACATTACTCCGTGCGGCTGTTATTTGTTTGGACCATTTCAACACGCCAGTACAGGGTATGCGAAACTGACATGGTTAGTTTTTGGCCTTTAAAAGATGATCAGTTCACTAAACGCAGAGTCAATATGTTGACAGAAAGATAAAAAAACCTCATAGCTAACTATGGCCATTACTTAAGATAAATTTAAATTGTACAAAAGTTTTAAAATCTTATTCTTTTACATATTTTTTGTACTAATACCCACTTAACACATCTACACGCTTTATAAATTATAAACTAACGAATATTAATGATGTGCTTTTTTGTATTGAAAAAGAAACATAAAAAATAAATAAAAAAAAAGATACAGGTATACATTCATAAAACAAACACTGAGCAAATTATCCTAATGATAATGGTTTTTATTTGTTTCACATTATTATTTGTTTTAGCTCTCTAAAAATATTAACGCATGCATGCATATACAATTGAAAAGAAATTAGAAAATTCATAAATTTTAATCAAAATTTCCAACTAAAAACAAAAAGCAAGCAGCAGACAAAAGATAATAATAATGTTCTTTTTTTACCGTTTTTACAAGAGTAATATTTCATATTAAAATCTATTTTAAAAAAGTGAAAAATATTTTTCAGGTAATTTTCTATGAAAGCAGAATTTTAATACTATTCTTTGATAAATTATCCTCACTGTTATTATTGTGTGCTTTTGGAGAAGTAAAACTTAGGTTCTTTGTTGTAGTTGTTATATGTTATTTTTTTTTCTATATACATAAGTTAAATTTATTATTTTGTAGCATATTTTATGGGTCATTGTTATTACTAATTATTGTTGTTGCTGTTGTGGACAAAACATAATATCATATGCTTTCTATATTATTATTTTTTAAGTATGGTTTTTTATTTTATTTCGTTTATTTTTGTGAATAGATGCGTGTTTATGTTAGTGTAGTTCTTTACTAAAACAATTAAAATTTTAGTTTATTGTTTGTTGGTGTTTTGAGTATAATGACCGCGAGAATGACAACGATGTTCCTTTGTTTTCCATAGTAAAGAGCTGAATGTGTATTGTAGTCTGATCACAAATGTCAACACTTCAGTTTTTTTCACTTTTTGTATTATTTACTTTCAACAATTAGCTTTGTTCTGATACATAGAAATATGTGGCGTATGACTCATATTTAATACAAAGTGTGTCGATTTATTAATCATACGCAGTGTTAGTCTCCATATACAAATATGGGTTAAAACCATCTCAAACCAACTTAAAAAATTGCTGTTTTTGACATCATGTTTACAAAATTGCTAAATCTTGGTAAGTATGAAGTGTATCACAAAACAAAAAAATTAAAAGTTTGAGATCATTGACTCGTCTGCATCAGAAAATATGAGTCGTTGAATATTGTACAAAGACGTACTTACATAAATGCCATTTTCTGAAAAAGTATTATAAGCACGCAGTTCAGCAGGGTTGCACTCGAAAGGTTTTCAGATTGTCTTTGATACAACATTATTTTTTTTTAAGATTAATTTTTGTAAGGCGTCAGGTTATATCACCTAAAGCGACATTTTTAAAAATAAAATAAAAAACATACGAAAAACGGTTTCGTTTTCTATTATTGTGACAAATGTCGAAGTGAGACAATTTTTTTATCCACAAATATAAATCAAATCGTAAACTAAGATGGGGTAGTGGGGTATAAAATGAATATTTTAAAGTTTTTTATGTATTCTTAAGTCGCATCATTTTGAAATAAGCCACAACCATATGGAAGGTAACCGTCTTTCAGCCACCCAATAAATGAAATGAAACCTCAATTAACCCCTTAAATATTTTAAATATTCAGACAGAGGCAAAAGAAGCCGGTTTGACCGATAGCACTGGGTTGAGAAAAAGTATGCGATGCCAGACCATTTTTAGAAACACATTATGTATATTGATTAATCTAATAATGATGTAGAATACCGAATATTTAAAATCAATCAAGCATTCGTTATGTTAAACCCAGTATGGAGATCAACCGTTATCTTAACCAATAACAAGGTAAAGTTGTACAACATCTACGTACAATCCATTCTTCTGAGACAGGGAACGCATTACTACAAGATATAAACACCGCGCAGTTATTCCTTAAACGATTCTATACCGATACCTACAGATATTCTGGCCTGCATTTGCAAAACTCTTGAATAGAACAGATTAAAGTACAGTAATTAAAAGTACTCAAACGTAAATGGTGTAGGCACAAAAATACTTTTCTAAAAAATAAAATGTTAGTTCTTGATAAAAACTACAAAAAGAAACAAGCGAAATTAATAATTTTAACAAATTGTTTCAATTGGTGACCCCGATGTGATGCCTGCAACACGTTCTACAACCGAACAAAGCACATTATCAACTGACGTTCAAAGTCCCGCAGCTGGAGATGCACCAAATCAAAATGCAGCTTTCGCTATCAAAATACCACGATTTTGGAAAGAAAATCCAATTCTTTGGTTTGCGCAAGTTGAAACAACGTTTTCTTTACATCGTGTGTCAAATGGGAGGACGAAATATTGCATCATCTTGGCTGACTTGAATGGAGACATTTTAAGCCAGGTGAGTGATATTGTCATTAATTCTCCGAACGATGCCTACAAACAAATTAAACAACGCCTAATCACTCATTTCTCTGTTTCTGAGGAAAATCGAATCAAGATTCTGCTAACAAATTTGAAAATCGGTGATAGAAAACCGAGTGCATGAAAAATCTGTCAAATGGTGGAGTCACTGAAGATTTTTTACGAACTATGTGGTTACAACGGCTACCCCCTCAAACACAAGCTCTATTAGCAACATCTTCTGAGTCGCTAGATTGTCTTGTTAAGATGGCTGATAAGATTTGTGACATTGAAGTTACTCGATTTGCCAATACTTCCGAAATTAGTACTGATGATCTATCTGAAATTAAAGCACAAATTCAATCCATAAATACTGCTTTACGTAATATTCAATTATCTAGAAGAAGCAGCTCAAGAGGAGCACGTAGCAGTTCTAGTCGTTACTCATCTTCAAGTAGAATTTGTTATTATCACCACAGATTTAAAAAAAGAGCCCGCAAGTGTCGCCCACCTTGTTCGTTTCGATGTACAGGATCGGAAAACTTAAAACCCGGTCACTAGATACAAATAGTGTTTCAATGGCATTAAATTAGTTACACGTTACGTAGACTACCGGATAACATGGCTAAATCTACCATTGGCCTGATACCCTAGAGCAAGGCGGAAAGAATTTACCATCCATTGCATATATAAAGGCGCCAACTCGAAACAGAACTTGGAAAATTAAACACAAATTATCTAATAGAAATTAATGGAAATTGTTTATTTATTGTGGCCCTTTATTCTTCATAGAAACGAAAAAAAACATAATATATCATATATTCTATGTAATATTAGAATTAAATAAATACAAATCAGTAATATATTCATATAAACACGTGACATATATTGGCACGCAAATGTTAAAATTTTGAGTGTTTTTACCTAAATCGAATAACTTAAGTTGATACTATCAGAGTTACTTTTTCTTCATGTCAATTTTTTCAGAGCTAATTCTATAATAAACTGGCTAGCTGACCAAGAACTGGCTTATTTAAAAATATTAGGGAAAAAATTAATTTATTACTTTTACTAGTAAATATTTTTAAAATTTGGAAACCATCTCCAATAAATGGCTTTGTAAAATATAGTCATTCAAGTGCAGTGTCATTGTCTCTTCTATATCCCATCATTCAATCTCTTTGTCAAAGAAGAAGGAAGTTTATTATCGTATCTTTATACTTTTTTTACGAAATATTATTTTTTTCAATATCATTTTTGTTCTATTACAAATATCATCAATTGTAGTAAAAATGAGAAAACCCTTTTCAAATGCAATATAATAGAAATAATTGGAAATATATCACAGTTTGTTAAAATTTATATAACAACAAGCATCTCTTTATTGTTCTTATTCTTTCATTATTTTCTAGTTTTTTTTTCTAACTAGTTGTTGTTACAAGCATTATTGTTATTATTATAACATGCAATAAAAATAATGTTTTTATATGTTTACAAATAAAGTTCTGTGAGTATAGCAAAAAACATACTTTGTAGAAGATGGAAAAACAAAGTATTTGTAATTGATATGAATGATGTAAATAAGAAAATTGTATCAAAAATCTTATTGAAGATAATTGGCAATTACACACAGAACACACAAAAATCATATAAAAAAATCTACACTTCTTTTAAATATTACTTATTAACTGTCATTTGTCCGTGACTTCCTCTATGTTGCAAAAGGGTTAAAAGGCAGTCTATTTGTTGATCTAGATTATTATCTAATCGAGTGCCAAATTGTATTTTATTTATTTTTTTTTGTAATTTTTACGTGAGAAGCGATACAAAAATTTACATTTATTATATTTAGTGGAATATTTGTTAAAAATGCTGAAATAATATACAACTTTTGAAGCTGGAAGTCTGTGCCTGTTTAAAGCAAATACTCTCCTATATAAAAAAGTTTTAAAGCTTCTTTGTAATTTTCTAGTTAGACACTTCAACCTTAAAATCATATGACTCATACTATGATCTGTCGGCTTCGCATTTGAAAGGCAAAACCGCTGATCATGTTCATTACGATTGTCTGGTAAATTGCTTAAACAATTCGTATTTTTATACCCATCACACAAAAGTGAAAAAGGGTATAAATAGCCTTGTCATTCCGTGTGAAATTTCTATAATTTTCTTTTCCGACCCCATAAAGTATATATTTTCTGAAAGCTTATAAATAGCGGAGTCGATTAAGCTCTCTCAGTCTGTCGGTCTGATCGTCTGTCCATGTGTATGTTACAACCAACTTTTTGAAGTCCCCCGACATTGCCTGGAATATTGGAAATATTCGGGAGCAGATCGGTATTGAAAATTAAAAAAATCAGTACATAAACAACTGAGATATGAGGAAACCACCAAGACCATTTAGTTTTTTCTTTACAACAACAATTTACATACAAACATGCGTGGTATACTGATTAGAGTAAACGTGGCATCGAATGCCAGCTAAGCCAAAAAAAAATTTTTTATTTATTTTTTTATATATTATTTATATTTATAGTATTTTTTTTTATTTTTTTTTTAATTTTTTTTATTTTTTTATTTTATTTTTTTTTTTTTTATTTTTTTATAATTTTTTTTAATTTTTTTTTTTTAAACATACATACGTAAACTCAATTTATAATTTTACAATGAGATGTTTTTATATATGTATGTACGTATTTCATATGAGATGAATGGTGATACAAACAATTGTTATTGCATGACTACACGTTGTGAAGTTTATATAAGAATATAGCACTCTTACTTGTTTAAAATACATTACATTGATGATAATATAAAATATATCATAGTACTAGCCTGTGCTTACGACATCGTCTGCATAGTTATAGTTATCGGCACAAGAGATAACCACTTTATGTAATTATTTAGGTTGTTTCATTTAAATCCATTTAGTAATTTTTCGCGTGATTGAGGAAAAAAATTTTAAAAAATTTAAACATACTATATATTTATTTATTCTATATTTATTATAGACAAATATTTAAAAAAAGTACTTCAACAGACGACGTTGGATGCTTACATTTTTTACGTCAGTATATGTTAATTTTGGACACTCAAAACTTTGATCAAGCGGATAACTTAACACAAAAAAAATATTTTCGCAAAATTTCTCGAATTCTCCCGATAAAAGGTAATAAAAGGTAGCCCATTTAGTAGCTTAGGTTGTGTTCTATCTGTGTGACACATTTCATTTAGTTCCTTTCAGCCGTTTTTCCGTGATTGAGTAACAAAAATGCAAACATTCACATTTATTATATTCGTACCATTCTAAGTTGAACAATATAACTACTTAAATAACAATAAAAAAAAACTTAATAACTAATTTGTGTAAAAAAGCTTTCTTTTTCACAATAGAATATAATTGGCTATTAGAATATATTTATTTATTACTTTTCTTTTACAGCATCTTTCATTTTAAATTGACCAACAAAATTATCTCTATATTGATTTGGAAAAATCCATGTTAAGTTTTCTTTTACCCATACAACATTGTTTTTTTATTCTATTTAACTTTTTATTTTAATTTGTCTATGCAAAACGGCAACATATTATTTAAAACTTTCAACCTTTCTATGAAAAGAAAGAGGCTTTATAAGGAAAAAAATTTAAAGAAGCATCAGAGAGAATAGGAACACAATAAATTTATTAGTTACATTCTACCTAAAGAAGATAATGGCACATAAATATTTCCATTATAACAATATTATTTTGTTATTGTTTGGCATACAAAACAAATTACAAGATAATAACATTAAAAAATAAGAAACGCCTCATACACAAACTAGCACACACTTGTTTGCTTATGCAATAGCGGGCAGAAGTGCAGGAAAAGAAAGAAATAGGCTGAGGGTGTGACCACCCTCAGCCTCCTGCCCCCAAAACAAAATAATTTCGTATGATAAGAAATGGTTTTAGCAGCCATAAAACAAACAATTCATTTAATTTAACAAAAACTTTTCCTCAAACGCATAAGCCGAATCTGTGTCTGTGTATAAACAAATAAATTAATATAAAGGAAATGTTTATGAACATATACATAAGTGTCTACACATGAACTGTTAAAGGTAACATAATAAATGGTTGGTAGGTTTTTATGTAAGAAAGAGAATGCAACATGTAAGACACACTTCCAACACCGACACCAATGTGGCCCATTGTGTTCCCTTTTGTAGAAGAATGTAATAAATAATATGACAAAAAATAAATAAAACAATCGAATTCAAAACGAAAGGTTTTTTTTTAAAACCAAAATAGTATTATATTACAATAAAAAAAATTAGATTCACGAACACATATTTATATATCAATATTTTATTAAAAAAGAAGAAACCTCAATTAATTTATTTTCTCTTATAAATAATTGGGATTTGACTTGATGGACCTTGATTAAATATTACAAATCTTAAAGTCCATTTGTATTCCAATGCACACTGTTGCATATTTATTTTCAATGACAATTGCACTTCAAGACTTATGGGTGCTTACATATTTCTGTAAACTAAAACTAGACAACTAGACAACGAGAAAATATATATAAATTTGAAACGATCGAAATTTTTGAGTTATTTACAATAACTTGCAAAATTCATGTGAGCCAAAAAATGGAATTAAATCGTGATTCTTTTTTACGTTATTTAAATCAACAACAGACTATCGATGAACTGTGCTTACTTTTTAGCAACGAAACTTCATTAAGAACTAGTATTTATCAATGGCTTAGTTGTGACCGTAGTTTTCTCAAAGACGAGTTTCGTAAAGTTCGTCTAAAATCGTTGTTCCGAAAAACATTGATGTTGTGCATGAAATTATACTACACAATCGTCATGTAACTTACCATGAGATTATCCTTAACTATTAGCGGAACCAGCACATATTCAATATTTCATAAATAATAGGCGGTAAAAAAGATTTGTTCGCATTGGATTCCACATAATTTTACAATCGCTAAAAGAAAAGTTTCATGTCAATTAGCTGCAAAAAATGTTTAACAAATACGACCGTTCTGCTTCAAAACATTTGTATGATATTGTGATAGGTGACATGTAATAAATCTACGCGTATGAACCTGAAAGTAAACAATAGTCGACTATATGGCCCTTCAAAGAGGAGAAAATCCTTACAAAAGTTATTAAAAATGCATTCAAAATGCACCTTTAACGGAACAAACAAATTTTTTTTGAACTACTTCACACATATGAAAAACTGTATTAATTATTGAAGAATATTTAAAAAAGCGATAAAACAATTGTCGATGATTATTTGACACTAATCCCGAAATATTAAAAGCAACCCTTTAATTTTTTTTAAATTATAAGAAACATTTTGAAAAACTTCTCCAAATTGGAAATTATGAAAAATATTTTACTAAAATAAAATTTTTCCAAAATTTTCAACTAAAGAAAATTTATCACACATATTTAAATTTAAGATAAATTATCAAACGCTTTTGTCGATTTAATTTGCAAATTAATAACAAGTTTGCAATTAAAATACACACAAATTAAATTTTCTTTATACATATATTTAGCTCCTGCGTACTTACCCAAACTTATCCCCACAAAAAAAAACAAAAATACTCACATAATTAAGCAATCATTTCAACATGAAATTCTTTTAAATTCTGTGAGCAATATTTTAAAAATATGTATGCAAATACATTTAATACAATCAAAAACGTTCAAACATACAATTTTATGAATTAAAAATTCGACCGCTTTTTTTTCATATCACAGATCATCATGGACACAGACTGCAAGAACTATAGTCAGGCAATTAAATTTCTTGTAATTTTAACAATACTTGCAATAATTTATAATAAAACAAGTAAGAGCGCTATATTCGGCCGTGCCGAATCTTATATACCCTTCACAACGTGTAGTCATGCAATAACAGTAGTTTGTATCACCATTCATCCCATATGAAATACGTATGTATGTACAAACATATAAAAAACACACATATATAAAAACATCCTATTGTAAAATTATAAGTTTACGTATGTATGTAAAAAAAAATTAAAAAAAAAAAAAAATTTTTAAAAAAAATTTTAAAAAAAAATTTTTAAAAAAATTTAAAAAAAAAAATTTTTTAAAAAATTTAAAAAAAAAATAATTAAATAAATAATATATATAAAACAAAAAAAAAATTAAAAAAAAAATATAAAAAAAAATTTTAAAAATTTTAAAAATATATAAAAAATTTTTTTTTTGGCTCAGCTGGGTTTTAATGCCATGGTTACTCTAACCAGTATACACGTTTGTATGTATGTATGTTGTTGTTGTAATGTTGTTTTTGTGAAAAAAAAAAATCGAGGTGGTCGTGGGTTTTTGCTCATATCTCAGGTGCTTATGTACCGATGTTTCTGATTTTTAATACCGATCTACTCCCGAATATTTCTAATATTTTAATACCTCACCCGGGTCCAAGCGATGTCTGGGGGCTTCAAAAAGTTGATTTCAACATACACACGGACAGACGGTCAGACGGACAGATGGACAGACGGACAGACGGACATACGGACAGACTGACAGAGCTTAATCGACTCCCCTATTCATAAGCTTTCAGAAAACCTATATATACCCTTTTTCACTGTGTGAAGGTTATAAAAATATCATGTAAAAATTTTTAATTACTCTCATCAGAGACACAATGCTTTATTACAATAGTCTGTGTTATTTATATATGTACGTGTAGAATGCAATATATTATTTATATATTTATTTTTTACGTACGTAGACTAAATGTTATTGATGTTTATTGCAAAAAACAAGAAACAAAAATGGAAAAATTATTTTTCCAACTTAATTATGCGTAAGGAATTACATAAACAAAATAATATATTTAAAAAAAAACACTTGCGACAAGTTTGTTATTGTTCCACAACAAATGATAATTTATTATATCAATTGGTTCGTTGCTAAGTTAATTGTCAACACCAACATGGCACCGTAAAGGACTTGCATCGAACCGCTAGACCATATTAAATTCGCAATGCGAAAAATATTTAACTTGTCAGATCAAGTGATAGCAAAATACCAAAAACATCTACTAGAAGGGGTTCTTTTCAATTAAAAATGACTCGCAAGACACTCTGGCATATTTAAAAAAAAATATTATCATTATTCCCATATCAATTTAAATTGATGAAAGAATTAAAATTCGCAAATTTTTGGCAACGTTTTAATTTTACAGTTACATTTCAACACTTGACCATAATTTCAATCAACTTTATTATAAACCTTATTATGAGTGGTGATGCACATTTTCATTTGAATGAGGTCTAGGTTCTGAGGTTCGAAAAATCCAAGAGCCATTAATCAACGCTAATTGAACCACATTTCGTAAGCAGTGTTGTGCACTATTACATTTGAAAATATTACAGGGTCTTACTTCTTCAAAATTAGAGGCGAAAGTGCTCTAACTGTAAATGGAGAGAGATATCGGTTTACGATGGTATATTTTTTTCCGTCCTACTCTTAAAAGCAGATCTGAAGTTTAATTTCAACAAACTAAGTCCACTGGTTACTACTACTGGTTTTTGAAGAGAAAATAATGCCAGAAATACAGAAATTAATTGGTCAGCGCATTCTCCAGACTTATTAATACTCGACTATTTTCTTTGGAACTATTTAAAGGAATGAGTATTTATTAACAGGCACGAGAAAACCGTTTAACTCAAGGTCAGTAATATTAATCTATAAATATAAAAGTGAAACTGTGTCTGTTTGTGTGTTTACGGGTGGTAAAAAGTGGGCGGGGCTACACCCATACAAATTAAGTTATCAGTTTTAGCTACTTGCACTTGACAGATTTTTTCAACACATATTGAACTCTCATGATTATACAATTTCGTGATAAGAAAATGGGCAGTGCCACGCTTATAAAAAAAGGATTATTATTTTCAGCTATTTCCATGCATTCCAATGGTTCCCATTGATTTGCCTTTCGACTTCAAGCGACTTCAGTTTTCAGTTCGCCTTGCCTTCGGTACTACCATCAACAAAGCACAAGGACAATCTCTGTGTTGCAGGATTGAATTTGGAAAATCCATGCTTTTCACATGGCCGTACGTCGCATGCTTCAGAGTGGGAACACCAAAAAATTTGTTCATTTTTACAGCAAATAGAAAAACCAAAAATATTGTATACCCATTTGCATTACAATAAAAATCAATAAAATATTGTTTGTAATATATTAAACTAAAATTCAGAATGAATTTTTATTCATTAAGGGGCGTAGCAACGCGTGCTGAGCTTAGCTAGTATTTGAGCGGAACAGTCACAAGTTTGTAAATGTGTTATGGAAAATGCTCTAAAATGAGTTTATAATTTTCAAACTGAACACTGGAGTCATTTATGTGACATTATTTTTCATACTGAGTGGAAAAAAGTTTACATTCTGGGTATTTTATAATCCTAACATATTACAAACATGTAATCGAAAATGTTATAAAATTTTCATAGACATAATTTTTGGTAAAAAATAACATAGGAAAAGTGTCATTAAGAAAACCTTTTACTCATTATGAGAATATAAACACAGTTTCATTCCGAAATTTTTTCAATTTTACACAATAGAGATATTTTTAAATTTTCTTTAAAAAAAATACACTTTAATTCTCTTAAACGGCTTGCGAAGTGGCATACATTGAACATAAAAAATTCGATATAACCAATAATCAAAAATATTTTATTGAATTAAAAAAAAAACAAGAATTTTTTATGTCGCCTAACTTAACCAGTTTCTTTTAGCAAATTTGTTTAAATTTATAACAATCTTTTAATAAGAGTTAATGCTGTTAGCTTAATTAAAATTATTGTTTATTTAATAACAATTTATGATATATTCTATTTGTGTCAAAAATTTTAAGGAAATTCTAAATTTTAATAAAAAAAGTTTAAAACTTTAAAATTTTTATACCCTTCACACAGTGAAAAAGGGTATATATAGGTTTGTCATTCCGTGTGAAATTTCTACAATTTTCATTTCCAACCCCATAAAGTATATATTTTCTGAAAGCTTATGAATAGAGGAGTCGATTAAGCCCTGACCGTCTGTCCGTCTGTCCGTCTGTCCGTCTGACCGTCTGTCCGTCTGACCGTCTGTCCGTGTGTATGTTGAAATCAACTTTTTGAAGCCCCCCGACATAGGTTGGACCGGGTAAGGTATTAAAATATCAGAAATATTCGGGAGTAGATCGGTATTGAAAATCAGAAACATCGGTACATAAACAACTGAGATATGAGCAAAAACCCACGACCACCTCGATTTTCTTTTCATAAAAACAACATTACAACAACAACATACATACATACAAACGTGTATACTGGTTAGAGAAAACGTGGCATCGAATCCCAGCTGAGGCAAAAAAATTTTTTTTTAAATTTTTTTAAAATTTTTTTTTTTAATTTTTTTTTTATTTTTTTTTTATTTTTTATTTAATATATTATATATATTTTTATTATTATTTTTTTTTATTTTTTTTTTTTAATTTTTTTTTTATTTTTTTTTTGTTTTATATATATTATATATGTATATAATAATTTTTTTTTTTTTAATTTTTTTTTTAAATTTTTTTTTTTTTAATTTTTTTTTATTTTTTATTTTTTTTTTTTGTTTTTTTAACATACATACGTGAATTTACTGTTATTGCATGACTACACGTTGTGAAGGGTATATAAGATTCGGAACGGCCGAATATAGCGCTTTTACTTGTTTTTTTTAATTTAGATAATTTTTTTCTATTTTCAAAACAATTTTGTTTTGGAAAAAATTGAACTTTATTAAAAATTCCTTTTTTCTTAGTAATTAATAGAGTCAGTAATTAATTTACAGAAAATAGCAAATAAATATTTTTAATTTTCAAAAACTTATGGACGTTAAACTTATTTAAAAATACTTAATGTATTTTCTGCTGTCACATTTCAATCTATAAGATGAAAAAATATAGTTTACCTAAAGACTTATATATATATTTATTTATACATACTATATTTATGGATTTTGCTTCCTGGAAAAATAACAAATAAAAATTGACACACTTTTGAAATGTTGTCTAAAATCTGAGTGGTTTGGTATTACAGCAAGTCATTTTCTCTTAAAGTGTCAAATAGAAAGGAAACTTCAGAATATGTAACAATCTTGCGCCAGTGTCAAATTTAAGCTGTGTAAAATAAGACAAAATGAACAAAACATCAAAAAATTTAATAAACGAAAAAAGTATGAAGAGAAAATTAAACAACAATACGCCTGACAATTATCAATGAAGTTTTCTTCATTTTTTAAGTTTTTTTTTTGCCAAAAACCAAAAACGGAATTAAACACACTGTCATACAGATGTATTGTACTTAACTAGCAAGTGCATGTGTATAAGAGATTATATTTCTTTACAGTGCGTAAAGGTTTCTTTCTTGAGTGTAAAAAAAGTAAATAACACTACCTTATCCAGTTTATGATGTAATAAACATTCACTTGCAGCGCTAAAAAAAAATAGAAAAAAGAAATAAAAACAAAATATTTGCACTGATATTAATACAAATGAATGTACAGACTTTGTTCAAAAATTCTTAAAAAATACACTTACATTCACAGTGTATAGGTATGTGTATCAACGCATTTGTATATGCGAGTGTGAAGTACCATCATATGAATGAAGCTTCAAAACTGTCGAAAATGTCATTTTGTCAAAGAATATGATACATAACACCAGCATTTCAGCCTTCAGTAATACTTACTCTTTGCTGGACATACATATGTATGTATGCCGCTATGTGTTGTTGTGGCATTTGTTTGAGTGGGGAAAAAGAATGGTGAAGTTGAGAAGACAGTATTTCACTTTAACTATGACTGCCAATATGATAGTAATATCTGAAACAGAGATATTTTATATTCGGAATAACTTAAGGCTGCACCAAAAAAAAAAAACATAATTAAAATATATTCTATAAAATTATGTCCACAAAAATAAGACTTTACAAAAGAAATTTCCGATGAGCAAATTATGCCAGTACTAGTATATTCAAAATCAGTAATATTTATTAATTTCGCATTTTTTTATATTAGAGATAAGATATAGTCTCGCGACAAAAAGTACTCCATATATATATATATATACGAACAAAATGGTATCAAAACATATTTAGTAGTTCTTGAGCCATTTGAGTTCAGAGAGACAGACAGAAAGACACGCGGACAGACAAAAATTCTAAAACATGGTATTTTGTATTCTGGATCGTTGACTATATTTATATCTGTGGCAAATAGGTAAAAATTCTTAAGTACACTTAAGTTAAAATCAATATAGTCACATCATTTCAATTCCGGAGTTCAAAATATCCCCACTTAATTACTTCGGACAACCTGACAGGAAATTATAGCATGAAAACTTATTGTTCATAATTTTTGTAAAGACAAATATCACTTGGAATAAATGCATACTTTAACTTATAATTAAACTAAATATGCTCTTTAATGTATATAGTGCAGAATCCATAAAATAGTCTTTATTTTAAATGGAATCAACTCATAAATACAAAAGGTCTTTTCTGAAAAACTATATAAACAGACATAAGCAGTTTTTACTTATTGCCACAGATATAGTACACTAAAAATATAAAAAAAAATTATACATAGTTTTTCACTAATCTTATTATAAGTAGAGATAAATTTAAAAAAATTATTTATATAAAAAAAATACTTTTTGTATTCTATAGCTTTATCCTTTTAAGAGATACCCTATTTCATGTTTTTAATCTTTGTTTATAAAGATATGATAACTAAAATCTGGCTAAATTATTGTATTATATTATATCTGTGGAATAAATATTTTTTTTAAGTCAATATAAAAAATAGTAAATTTTGTAATACTGCGTTATATACATATACAGGGTGGACCAAAAGTCACGCCTGCGTGTAAAAATTGAATAATTTTTTTGTTTATTATTATTTTTTATTTTTTTTTTCAGATTTTATTCATCGATTCGTGTTACACGACCATGCAAAATTTATCGACTGAGCAACGAACAAAAGTGGTAGAATTTCACTTTTCCAATGGGCGCTCAATTTTACTGACGCAACGAGCATCGAAATTATTTCAACACCAGAAATGCACCTAACCAAACCACAATTAATCGTTTAATTGCACGGTTCCGACAACAAGGTGCAGTGTCAGATTTGCCACGATCAGGAAGACCAAGAATAATACAGAATCAAGTGAACATTGATCGTGTACGGGTCAGTGTTGCAGAATATTCAGGAACTTCAACGCGAAGTCGTTCTGGACAACTGGGCATCTCTAGAACGCTATGCTTAATAATTTTGTACGCCCTGAGGCAGGAACAAGTGATTTCAGCAGGATGGAGCAACAGCACACACGGCCCGTGCCACAATGACGCTTTTAAATGAAATTTTTGACGACCGAATTATCTCGAAAAATTCAGAATTTAATTGGCCAGCACGTTCACCGGATTTAACTGCCCCTGATTATTTTCTATGGGGTTATCTCAAAGAACGAGTGTATGTAAACAAGCCCCAAACTATAGAGCAGCTAAAGAACAGCATTGAAGCTGAGATCAGGGCAATAGAGCCTGAAACCTTGCGTGCAGTTATGCAAAACGACTGTTTAAGAGACCAATTGTGCATCGATGAAAATGGTGGTCATCTCTCTGACATTATTTTTCATAATTAAAATTTAGGTCATACAAAGATAATATAATTAAAAAAATAAATTTAATAAAAAATATTAATAAACAAAAAAGTAATTTAATTTTTACACGCAGGCGCGACTTTTGGTCCACCCTTTATATGTAGAGTATCGAAGAAAACTACCACTATCTCGGGTTGTCTTTCAATCTTCTTTTCTTAGTACTTTCCTTTACTAAGTCTTGTTCCACAACCGGTAATTTTTTCTAAACTATGAAAACGATTTCACGCTACCTACTAACACATTTTACGAAGGTACTCCTCGATCTGCATTTTTCCAGGATTTTATATCCTATAATCAATGCAGTAATTTTGATCATCGTTCTCTGATTAAAATTAAACAATTTTACTTTACTATTGCCAAGAATCTCTTTAAGCACCATAAGAACCTATCGACATGTGGTTTCTCTCATACATCTTCGAAAGTTTACAAATTGAAATAACTTCGCCCGCACATAGCTATTACAAAAAGCAGTACTAGGTTTTGGACCACAGAATATAGTTGCAGCAATCTTATTCTGTAACTCGCTAAAGCCAAATCTCTATCGCTAAAACTCTAAAAAATAAACTGACGGAATATATGTTAGCCAAAAATCTGTAAATATATTTTTTAGAGTTTTAGCGATAGAAATTTAGCTTTAGCGAGTTACAGAATAAGGCTGCAGATCCCCTCTTTAATGCACATCAGTGTCACCTTATTTGTAGAGGCGCACTTGTTGAACTTTAGACTACACTCAAGCACCAAAGAGGAGCTCACATCCATTCGCAGCATGCGTTTTGTAACCGACTGGTTATTAAGTGCAATGAGAATTCTCTTCCCCTGCAATACGCGCAAAAAAGAAAGCATTTCTGCGAAATAGATGGACACCTATTTCTTCAGACTCAAGGTTCAGGGTAGCTTCAACTAAAGTCAGTATACACCAGCACCTGCTCTCCCGTCAATAGAGGACCCATCAGTAAAGATACTGATGTCATTCTCCAACCACTCATTGTATATAGATCCATTCGATATGAACATGTGATGGAGTCTTTCAACCACTTTCACCGGACTCAATCGCTCTAAGAATCTTGTATAACCATCGTTTTGTATCCAAATTGCAGATCTTGCAGTTTCAGTTAAAAGTAAATCTACTGTATTATCTGCTTATTAATAACTGTTTTTTAAATTTAAAAATCTTTATATATAACGAAATTTATTATTAAAACTAAATTTATCAAAAATTTTTAATGAATCAAAATTTTCAAAAATATATTTTATAAATAAAAAATCTTTATAAATTCAAAATAAAGGATGGTAAAATTTTAAGTGCATATGTTGAATGTGAACTACACCTAAACGTCAGATTTTTTTCTGCATTTAATTTGACATTTCTCAATTTCAAACTAACTCAATTTAACCCATAGAAAGATACACAATCGAGCAACGCGTTAAGGTTCAGTTCGTTGAACGGAAAACATTGCTGTTTTTTCAAAAAAGAGCAGTCAACCTCGACTTGTCATCGTGCCCAACAATTAATCAACATTGTCATTGAAAATTTGATCCATCGGATGGTGGTGTGCCACCGAGGTCGCGGGGGCTATTTGGTCGATATTTTGCTCCATACATAATTGAACCATACCAATAGTATCATAATAAAAAGATATGGCAATAATTTTCTAAACAATTTGTGTTTTATTCATAATAAACATCGCCCCTTAAAATTTAGCCACCCTTTGTAAATGTAAAATTTTCCAATTTTTTTCGTCTTAATTCAAAAGTTTTCAAAATTTTTTTATAACACAAATACATATAAATAAATTAATAAATTGAAATTCGCATTAAAAAGAAAAATCTTTTAGTCAGTAAATAAAAAATAAATTTTTTTTTTTGGAAAATTTTCAAATGTAAAGAATTTATCAAAGATATTTCTTTTGTTCCTAAGCTACAAAAATATTCGTTAAAATTGTCAAAAAAAACTATGTAAATTAAAGCGTACCGCCTTAAATCAAATAAAACCTTCTTTTTATATTTTTTAGTTTTTTCTTCGGTATTTACTGCTAGATATTAAGGTCAATGGGTTATATGGTAAAACATGCATCACACTTTAACATTTAACTGCAAATACCAAGGATATAACGCAAAATGTTTAAAAACGACCCCAATATTCTGCAAATATTCTTTACACTCGAAGGTGTTTGTCGAACCTTTTTTCTGTTACGGTCTAATGTACATAGTTGCTATGATGTGTTTGTACCTATTACGAATTGCGTACGTATGAGAATGAAATCAGAAACGAGGCGGTTAATTGGAAATCTGATCATAATTGTGAACTGTGCAAGTATAAATGTGTCCTTTAAATAGCAGAGGCGTCAAAGGTAAAATATTCAATTTATTTATAGTTTTTCTAAGAAAGATTTTAAATACTTCGAACTCTAAAAAAAAGGAATTATACTCAATATTGTTATCAGAAAACATAAATAGGTTTAAAATATTATTTTAATAAAATCCTTAACTGCTCCCTTATTGCTTATTTCAATTGATTGTATATCAGTTATGGAAACTTATTCTTGTTTCCTACATTTTTTTGTAATTTTCTTGCTACATACAATATATGTGTGAGTACTACATAGTACACAAAAGGCTAGTCTAGGTTGCAAGTTATTGTTCCAACAAAAAAATAAAATTCTCATATTGACGGCTAAACACACACATGACAACACAAATACACACACAGTATAAAAATGTATGTATATGATGTGAATGTGTTCTTGTTCTACTTGTTTTTGTGATATATGACCGAACTTTGACATCTTTTTAAAAAGGCAATATGACGCAGCATATTGCCTTTTTAAAACAAACACAAACACATTTTGTAAGTAAAAATGTGTTTGTGTGTATGTGTGTTTTTTTTTCTTTTACCTTAAACATTGCTCACAAACAAATAAGCATATGTGTGTATGTTTGTCCCATTGTTGTGTGTCATTTTGTTTACGGCATTGTTTCAATATTTTTTTAAACAATTTTTTCTCTTTCTTTTATGCATTTTCTACATTTTTTTAATTTGTTTGTTATGCTTTATTTCCGATCAGTTTACTTTGAAAATGTAATTTAATTTTTTTATTGGAAAAAAAGCACACACAGCTTTATATTTGCACTGACATATAATACTTTTTATATTTATTAAATTTTTTTATTGTATCATTTTTTTAAGTAAAATTTTTGTTATGTTCACTAAATTTAAAATATATATAAAAAATTTAAAAATATCAATTTGCATAAAATTAATAAATGTACTTTATAGGCAAAAATAGCGTGATATTATTTTAAACAATTTTTGCGCATTTAAAGAGATTTCTAATAAAAACTAAGAACTTTTTATCATAGAAAAATATTTTAAAATAAATAATATAATTTTTATATAAAGGGTGAGACAGATTTACAACTGAACAAAAAACCGGAATAATAGAATTTTATTACTTGAATCAGGAATCAATTATTTTAACATAAACAACATATCCTCATTATTTCAACGTCATAATTTCGACATTTTAAGCAATGATGCATACTTTGTCGTCACCACCAACATGGCACCGTAAGAAATTTAGCTCGAAGCAGTGGACCGTTAAATTCGCTCTGTGGAAAATACTGAACGTTTAGAATAAAGAGCTAACGAAACACCAGAATCATCTACCAGAAGGCGCTCTGTTCATCTAAAAATGGCTCGTAAGTCAGGAGGGTGATTTAAAAAAACATTTCTTGTATTTCCATACAAGGTGAAATTGGTTCATGGATTAAAATCCGCATATAATCGGCAACGTCTAGATTTTGCAAACAAATTAAAACAGTTGCCAAAAATTAAATCAGCGGTATTAAAAATCTGATTAAAAGTGATGAACTTCCTTTTTATTTGAATGACTTTGTTAATAAGTAGAACTGCATATTCTGAAATTCGTAAAATATAGGAGCTATTCATCAAGGCTAATTGGATCAGATTTCGTGTACAAAATGGTTTGGCTCTACATCTAAAAATGTTATTGGATCTTACTTCTTTAAAAATGAAGATGGAAATGTTGTTACAATAAATGGAGAGCAGTATGGGTTGAGGATAGAATATATCTAATTTAGAATATGAATATGATATAGAATATATTTATATTTTCCTACTCTCGAAAACAGACCTTACATGTCCGAGACAATTCTTGAACTCAAAGCTAATATTGTTGCAGAAATCCAAGAGCTACAGCCACAAAGATAAAGACATTTTCAAAGATATTATGGAAAATCCCCTAAAATTAATTCATCATTGGCAAACTTAAAAATGGGGGTCATTTGACATTATTTTTTAGTATATTTTTTTAATCTAGAAAAAAGTTTTTAGTTATTTTGGAAATTTTGCGTGTGGTTCCGGTACGCTATTAAAGTATAGCTCTTTAAATTTATCGTGCATCTTTTAGTTAGATTTACCAGATTTTATATTGAATTTTTATTTTGTTGAACTTTTTGTTTAAACTAATATTTTTTAAAATTTTTAATTAGGCTTGAGTTCATATTTAACATTCTTTATTTTTACAAAGAATTGTTTAATTGTGATTAATGAAAGAATAAATCCTGAAAAATTATATTTTTACCGGCACTAGCCGAGTAGAATGCATTTTCGAAACCAGCTATGTTGATTGACCAACAGTGAATGAATGATTCTTTGCACCGTGTCCTGTGTTTATGCAAATTAAATTTTTACCAGATTTTGTTTATATAATGTAATTTAAAAAAAAATACCTGTCTAAAATTTGCAAAGATTGAACTAGCGATCTAAAATTTAATGAACAGATAAGCGAATGCAAAAAATCCAGAAAAGACACTCATTGTTTTTAATAAAATCTCCTTTGAAATTATTGGCCTCCTTTAAGCCATTTTAAGTCCTTTTTTGTAAGAAATTTAGCCTTTCTGGTCACCAAGTACTAGCAGCACTGGTAACAACAAATAAAATTTTAGTTACTATCACAACCATATCTCATATACCCTAATATCAGAAAATTTAGCTTGAAATCAAATCGTTAAATTTTTTGATAAAAATAATTCGATAATAACTTTGATTTTTTATTGCCGAACTTAGGGGTCTCATTTTTAAAATCTGTCTGGGTTTAATGACTCTTAGAGTATAACAGTACTTAGTTCTCTAGAGATTTAAAAATTTATATTTTTTTACGATCTTATGTAGACTCATATATCTTTATTGAAGCAAACAAGCAGCTGCCGTAAATTAATTCATTTGCATAAATTATATATTTGTGAATATAAAATTTACTTTCTTTGTTACTTTTTAATTTAATGATGTATTGTAAAGAATAAACTACACACACAGTACAATAATAATAATTTTATTTTTTCTACATACGCATGTGAACTTTTTAACTACTTGTCGGTGATAAAGAAAAATCATAAATAAGAACAAAAGTATTAAAAGAAAAACTTTGACGTTTTAACATATAAATTTTTAATATCTATACTCGCACGTGCTCAACATTAATACCTATATGACACAACCGAACAGTCTGTGAAGAGGTTAGTATTTCAATGATGTTCTTTCTAGGGTGTGCTATTTTGTAAATTATTTATTCTGATTTAAGGTAATTCTCATATATTATTGAACTTTCGAAAACACTTTTAAATTAATTTCTAAACATTCAAGAATGTTGAAAAATTATTTCAATATTAACCGATTGTAATTAAAAACTACTATTTTTATGTAACAATTTAATGCAATTAGAAATAGGGGAGCACAGCATATATTTATAGATTTTTCCTCCAATTTTATCAAATGACATTTTCTTTAATGCTATATTCTCAAATTATTAATACAATTTTGCATTCTACTTGGCTAATATCAGAATAGTATTTAAGTATTTTTAAATATTTGCGACTTAAATTAAAAACTGATAGGAAGTTTTAACATTAATTTAAGCCGAAACAAAAACTATTAAATAAATTAAAATAAAAAAAATTTTAACAAATATTAGTTTATAATATACAAAAAAAAATTAAAACTGTCATATCAATTTTAAAAAATAAAAAGCTTTTAAGCAACTGATTCAATTTAAATAGTTGCGACAATGTTAACAAAAAATTTATTATCAAAATATGTTTGAACAAATACTCGCATTAAATTAATTCCGTTTTCTATAAATATTTTTATTTTTGTTAAAAACGTAGAGTTTGAATTTCTTTTAAAGTAAAATTATATTGACAAAAAAATATAATTTTTCCTCATATTGTTTTGTTTGAATTTATAATTTTAGTAATAAATCCAAATTAAAAAAATTTTACTTGGTTCTGTTAATTACATTATTAAAGCTGAAATTTCATTTTTTTATTGCTGTTTTAGGTTTGTTAAAATTTTAATGTTACGAATATTAATGTCACAATTTTAAAATTAGAATTTTCATACATACACATAAATTTTATTAAAAATCGTTAAACAAATATATTGTATTTAAAAAATAAAAATTGTTCAAAGAATCTTACTTAAACCTGAATAAAAATTTAAATATTTTCAAAAAAAAATTTTTAAAAGAAAAAAATTCAATTTTTATTTTAAAAAATGTTTCTTCAAAAGTAATAAGAAAACTAAAAATTATCAACAAATCTTTTTGATAACATTTCAAAAAAGGTTAATTAAAATAAAATCCTCTATAAGCAAAAAAATATTGCAAAAACATTAAAAAATCTTACGGGACGTCTCTAATGTAAAATTATGATTTTTTACCACACCTTGTCGTTTTTTGCTGTTTAAACATCATACATATATGTGTAATACATCACAATACCACGAGTGTACATAAATAACAAAAACAAAAAATAATAAAAAAAACAAAAATGTACATGAACAATTAATTTATCAACTTCTAACAAAGAAACCCTGTTGTAATAAAAAGCAAACATACTTACATATGTTTTGTTTCCAGTCTTGATCGTGTTATTATTTTTGCAACAGTAGTGGTGGTTGTTCAAAAACAACCAGACTTCACTTTAGACAAAAAACTACAAAAACAAATGCGAAATTTTTTAAACTTAACGTGTATTCTTACATATGCATGTATAAGCAACCTCTTACATTTGCTGCTAGACTAAAAAACCTAAGTAATAACCAGTATGTTGAGGGTACACAGAAAGAGAGAGTGAAAGAAAGTATTTTACTTTATAATTTATTTTTAAGCTTACAATGACAGCTTTTATTTTATGAACAAAAGGTATAATACTATAGAAAAAATAATAGTGTTGAAGTGTGAAAAAATATTTTTGTGCGTGTGTGTGTATGTGTTAGCTTAGGTTTAATTGTTTGTTTGCACTCTCACATGTGTGATTTAATTGCAGCTATAAACAAAGTTGAAATAAGTATTTGATAACGTTAAAAATTGGCATTGATTGTATAAAATTCATTGAATTTATTTTTCTTTTTTTAACAAATGTGTGTAAAAACGCCAAATTTATGTGATTTTTCGTAACGTATGAGTAATATGGCAAATATAAAATACTACATATTACTTATACGCCAGGCCTGTCTGCATACGCAGTTACATATTAGATTTTTTCTGAATTTAATGAATTATATATTTATTCATATATATCTATGTCACTCAAACATAAGATAAATGTTTAATACTTATACGATTAAACGAATAAAAATTTTAAAGGTTGGGTATTGTTTAAAATACGTACCCAGCAAAAACTAAGTAATGGCTTGCTCTTACTAAACAACATAATTTTCAATGACTATTACATATCGTATGCCTTACTAAGAATATCAACAATTCTTTCTCCAGCACAACATGGTTTTTGTAAAGGTAGATCTACATCCACAAACCTAATGGAACTGACGTCCTTCATCAATACGGGATTTTGTAATGGTAACCAAACTGATGTAGTCTATACTGATTTCAGTAAAGCCTTCGAATAGGTTAACCATGATTTATTGTTAGTGAAGCTCAAAAAATTAGGGTTTCCGGTTAACCTTTTAAAATGGATTAGTTCTTATTTAAAGGATCGGAGACAATGTGTTTTTTATAATGATTGTATATCAAAACATATTGAAGTAACTTCCGGAGTTCCTCAGGGGAGTCACCTCGGCCCCATCTTATTTTTATTGCTTATAAATGATCTTCCAAAGGCTATTCAATACAGCAATATTTTAATGTTTGCTGATGATGTTAAACTTTATTCATGGATTAGAACTGTTGGCGACTGTTTTTATCTCCAAGCTGATTTAAATAATTTTTTTAATTGGTGTACTGTAAATCTTATGGAATTGAATTTAACAAAATGCAAATCTATGACTTTCTGCAGATATTCACCGATTTCGAATGTTTACTCTCTAAATGGCTCTAATTTGAATGTTGTTGATTCGTTTTTGGATCTTGGAATTCTCTTTGATGTAAAAATTAATTTCAACTCACATGTAATAATGACAGTAAATAAAGCTTATGGGGTGTTAAGTTTCATAAAGCGTTGGGCGAAGGAATTTAATGATCCTTATGTAACAAAAAATCTATTCACGTCATTGGTAAGACCTTTACTGGAATATGGATCAGTAATTTGGGATCCCCAATATGATGTTTATATTCAAAAACTTGAATCAGTCCAAAAACAATTTTTGCTGTTCTGCCTTCGTAACCTTCGTTGGAATCCTAATACAAACTTACCGTCATACCGTAGTCGTTTACTACTCATTGCGCTCCCAACGTTACAAAGCCGAAGAATTGTTTCCAATATTGCATTTGTCATAAATATAATTCAAGGCAAAATTGATTCTACATATCTTCGACATAAAATATGCATCAATGTTCCTAATAGGCAGCTTAGATTTTATGAACCGTTATATGTACCATTTCATAGATCAAACTACATTAACTTTGATCCAATTAGAAGAATTTGTGCTGAGGTAAATAAGTTCTATGTTCACATTGACTTTTCTGATAATGTTGCTGTAACAAGTGGAAAGCTGATAAGATTTCTAAACTCAAATGCATACGTTTAATGTTGTTTTTATTTGTCTTTATTTTTGTAATTAAATTAAAAATGTTGCTCAACTGTAAATATTATTATGTTGATTAAATTAATAAATAAATAAATAAATAAATAAATAACCTGATTTATAATGTGATACGGTAGTACTTATTTTCAGACATTTGCTTACATACACACACAATACAATTTTTTATTGCGAAATTTGCTAAAAGTCATTCAAATGCATAATTTTTTATAATTCTCATTTAGTTTAACGCGCTTAGGGTATAGTATTAATAAGAATTACTGATTTTGATAACAGTGGCCAAGCATTTTATTAGAAAAGTGGTGACTAATAGATTTTTACTGATTTTATAATTTAAAATTTACGTATCCCAGAATAATCAAACCGGATTTTCGTCCTTAATAGAACCGAACGACTTCTGTAAGTTCATAATATAAATGGATTATTTAGGTTATTCAAATCAAGCACTTGTTTATTTATATAAAAGTAAGTACTTATTTTAGAACCTATTTATAAGCAAACGTAATAAGTACTTACATTAGTCTCTATTTGTAAGCGAGGGTGGTAAGTACTTATTTAAGTTCCTATGTGTAAGCGATGGTGGTAAGTAGTTGCCTCCAATGACATCGCCCCTAAAGTTTAACCACCCTTTATACATACTATATAAAAATTTTAATTTTTTAACAAGAACGTAAATGCTATACTATAATCAAATAAACCTTACTCATTTTCTTGCTCTTGTTCGGCTTATATTTTAACTTTCTTCTCAATTTATTATTTGCTGATTCCCGTTAAACTTTTCAACATGTTTATGCTAGTTTAGCATTATTATAATATTATTTTCATATTGAGTTTTTGTTACTTTTGCACTGAAAACAATTTTAATGATTTCTTGAAATTCTATTTTTTACGAAATTTTGGATTTTCGTTCTGTAGAAATTTAAAAACTTAGTATACAGAATCCTTAAGTTTTTTTTTAAATTTGTAATAATTTCTTAGATCCCATTACAAAATTAAATTCCCCCAAATAATAAAATTAATTATACAATACTACACACAAGAACACTTTCCTCAGACCTTAAAATTCTAAAATTATCAATAAAATCCCTAACGATTAGGAAAATCTCTTAAAATGTTATACTTATATATAGCATTCAAACAGTAAGTATTCGAATTAAATAAAATCTTTTTAACCTTTCATAACAAACAAAATCAGCATACTTAACTTGTTAAATGTTCATTCGTTTGTCAGTTTAAAATTCTTTTTCCAGCAATTTCTTCTAATCCTTTTATATAAAATATAAAAAAAAATTACATCAACATTTTATCTAAAACATACATACAATTAGTTTTTAACCTCTATTAACTTTTTTCCTTTGACTAATTTTGAAAGTAAACTGATTCTTTTATTTTAGATTTTTTTCTCTCTCTCTCATTTTTAATGTTCCTTTTTGTACTTTCTAACTACTTAATAATCCCCCACATTAGCATTGTATTTTGTGCCATACCAGTTAAAAATTGTGGTTTTTATTTTGTGCGTCATTCGAGTCTGGCAGTAGTTAAAAGTGATGGTTCTGTTGTCGCTGCATCATACTTGAACCCTTTCGAGCTGTAATCATTATGGTTTTGTATATTTTCTTTTTACTTTTTCCTTCTCTTTTTTATGGCAAATTATAAATTCATAGTATTTTCGTCGTAGTGTAAGTTTATTGTTTTTTTCTCTCTTTTTAAGATTTTTAGTGATTTTTTTTTTTTTTTTTGCAAGTAATACAGCTGAACAACTTGTTGTAGTGACAGTCTTCTTTAGTGTGTGAATAGGATGGAAAAAAATTTGATCATCTTCATGACAAGACAAGAAGTAAAAATCAGCATTATATTAAAGATGTTTTCCATTAAAAATATTACACAAAACAACGCATTAGATGAATAATATCGAAACAGTGATTTCAATGAATGAAATATTTAAAGTAAAATGTTGAATTTTCGTTCAAATGATTTAATAGTTTTCTCCCATAAAAGAATTCACACAGCGCTGCGGTGTGAGTAGCTCAAGGTTAGAATACAAAAACCAAGGTTATAAAATACCACAATCAAAAGGCTTAAAAAATGCAAGGCATCTGGTGGTGCAAAAAAATTAGTATTACTTGGTACTGAAATTTCTGTAATTAGGAACAAACAACCGCGTATACAAAAATTATTTAATGTCCATTAGATTTATAGAATAGTATTTATATCCTCCTTTTGGTATTATCACCCCAAAAGGCGTTGTCACTCAATTAATAAAACAAGAATTATTTCTCATGAATAACGAAGTTTATTGTTTGCTTTACAATTTTTTATGTTTTGTTCAGGTCGACAAAAAAACCAAAGAGTGATCCAGCAAGAAATGTGTAAGCTACTTACAGAGTTGTAAAAATGAAGTTCTATATTATCGTAATGGCCAAGACGACTGTTCAATATTTTAGGTGAATTTAGGTGTCCGGTATCGCCTAGAGAATGCAGGCATTTATTATATTTTTACCAAAAAACGGAAATAACAAATTTATCTTTAGTATAAAGTCCCTAAAAACAACTTTTAAGACAAATTTATAACATAAAAGGATCAGAAACTGAAACTATAATATGCTGGCATCTTCTGATCAGCCTTAATGTCTCGACTGACTTACCAAATGATTAAGAAATATCAGACGCAAAGCTAAAGGACTAACAAATGGCTTAACTGATGTGATTCTAACATTTTTCGTTAAAGCTTTGGTATTTGTCGTTGGATATTAAAAAGTGTAAATCATGCTTCTAATCTAAGGGGCACAATATTTTTCTCTAAAGGCCATTTAAAAAAAATTTTAAAACGCAACTCCTACCTTCAGCACCATCAAAAATGAAAATAGATTGAAAATTGACTTGCAAAAATAACTAAATATTTATAGGTTTTTTCATTTAGTTGCTGAAAGAATTTTAAGGGACAGTGACTCGAAAAAGTTAGCACTGAGATTTGTCTTAAAATTTAGTTACAAAAAATTGTTTTGGTTGTAAAAAATTTTTTATTTTTCAATTCACACTTAATTTATTTAATATTTTAAGAATATCTTCCTAATTCCATTATAATTTTTGTACACACTGTATTTGAAGAAATATCAATACAGCTTACCGTATGCACTCATTGCTGTCTCATCGACATTTTTATTAAAGAGCATGGAAATAAAAGAGGTGAGGCTTACAAACACGTGTTTACTGAAATGGGCATCTATGACGTAGACAAGCAGATTTCCATGACGACTTAAATTCCTTAACAATATACAAAATACACAAAATAGTATTATTTATATGGGAGATGGGAGTTATGGAAGGAGTATCAAGGTAATATATACTAATCAATTCAAATAAATTAAAGAGACATTTTTGTCCATATAGAGATATAAGGATTTAAGAAAAAACTTTTTAAAATAAAATAGGTGGGCGTATCACTTTTATTTCTGCTATTATAATAACATTGATCAGAAAGCCAGATTTATACAATTTTATCATGGATCATCTCTTGATTTCGTTTTATAAGCTTTTGAATTTTATTAATAGTAGATTATGCCACATGTGAGAGGTGGGCGTTGAAGTACTCATTACAAGGTAATTTCCTATAATGATTTGTACTTACATGTTGAAACACAGAGGCTACTATTTTCCTAAAATCTTTGTTAATAAAAGTTTTATATGAATTTAAGAAAAAGTGATTTATAAGAGGCGGTTGGTTATTTGGGCGTGTGGCCTTAATTTTTATATTACAACTAGTTGACACGGTAAACGTTGTTTTGCTTTATAAATTATTTCTAGGATATAATTTTTAGTTCAATAAAAATAACGAACTTACTCTGAGAACATTAAAAAAACTTAAACCATATGTATTCTACGGTACGCAGATCGATCTTAGTTTTAAATTTCATTGAAGTCGTTACGTTGTTTAGATGAGGCATAAGTTGTTCCTTGGGGTGGGTTACTCCAATAGACATTGAGCGATTCTCAAAGTTTATTTCTGCATTGGCTGGACTATAAATTGTATACAGTTTGAAGAAATATACTAAAAACTATATCAATGCAATTACGTAATTAAGAAAGGTGGGCGTTAAAGTGGGTGTGGTCAAAAAAAGTATCCTATTAAATAAACCAGAGTCTTAGTGTTATTATGTAAAAATTTCAAGAAGATCGTTCCAGCAGTCTGACCTACCTGAGGGGACGTAAGAAAGGCATGGCATTGAGGAGTATGAAAAATATATATTGACCGATTCTCAGATCTACCCGATATGCACCAAACAATTAATGAAAATCTGTCGAGCCATTTCAGAGAAGCTTAATCAAAAGCACAACAACACGAGAATTTTAAATATTAAATAATATTGACAAAATTGGACTAGGAAAATCTATACTTTTAGTGACGGCTAAAAAAATAATTAAGAAATGTATATAAATTTCATATCATTTAATAGCTAACAAATTTTAAACTTACAGTTTTAAAATATATTTTCACTAAAATTTCAATATGACATTTTTAACTATTATTTTAACGAAACATTACTTGCTTTACAGCAAGTATCAGCATGTTTGGCCAAAAACAACAAACCTAACAGAATCAAGTTTAGGAAAAATAATTAAAAACGTAACCTTGATGAAAAGAAAATTAAATGCTTACAAAGCATTAAAAAATTACAAAAGACCCTTGTTACAAGAAATAAATATTGAAAAAAGCGCAAATGAAAGATCAACTTTAAATAAAAAAAAACACAACAACAATATCATTTAGATAGACGGATATTAAAACGAAATGATGATGACGATGACTATGACTATGAAAATGATAACAATGGCATGGAAAACGTGAAATAGCGGAAAGAAAAAACAAAAAAGTTTGCTTAAGAACAACATGATTTTTAACAAATGAATAAATGAGTTGAGCTTTAGCACCATAACTACATCAACTAAAATTACGTTTAAGTGTAGTTTTTCCACATTTTCTTTTTTTTTAATTCTATTCGCATAAAATAATAGGAAAAGAAATTTAAAACGCTTGACTTCATTTAGGACTCAACAAAAACACACTTGATGAAACGATTAGGAGACAAACAAAAAGAAACGAAGGAAAAGAAAGGAAAATAAAAATTAACGGTTGGTGAAAAGGATTGAGATTGTTTTCATACACTACTTTTATAAATCTTTAAAAATATATAAAGCTTTTGCATAATATTTGCTCCTTATATTTTCATAAAACTTTTTTATAAAAGAATATATTTTTAATGGCTTCTTAGTATAGAAATTAAATAATAAATTTTTTTTTATATAAACATCTTTCAACAATTTTTTCGGTTCTAGAAATCTTAGAAAAAAAATATTTTATTAGTAAAAGAAAATACAAGCAATTTTATATTGGATTTTTTTTAAATACCACATATTTTTTTATAAAAACAACTAAATATTTTTTATTGTTTCAGATAAATTAAACGCTTTTTTCTAAATGAAAACTAAAGAAATTTCTGTCAAAAAATTTTGTATAAAAATTAAGAAACGAAACGAAGAAATGTTGTTATTAATATTCAAAAACATTCAAAAATGTTTACAGCGATTCCTTTGTACGATGCACTCTAACCTACACTGTATATTGTTTTTATAATAAATTTTCTATTGATGAAATTGAAATTGAAATTTTTATTGAATAAAATGAAGTATAAAGTTTTGAATAAATTGGTTAAGTTGGGTTGAAAATAGGTGCATTTAAACCCACAAGCCCATAAGATTTATACACGTATGCCCAGTTTGCATATTGTGAGTTCTAAAGGAATAAAAAATTTCCCTACTAAAGCCATGATCCCAAACAGAGCTAATATTTCGACTAGGTCAAGTACCCAGTAATTCTTTAGAGAATTCCTTAGATATTCCAAATTCGGCATACTATCTACTATAAAATTTTCGTGCTTAATACGTCCAAATTCAAGATATTGTCAAGGGTATTGTTCCAAAGTTTAATCCTCTTTTGCGCGTGCTCTACATATCGTCTCATTCGACAGTCTCATGCAACCTTCATGATAGTCCCATGAGTTCTTAATGTTGGCTCAATCATTCTCAAGCATTGTATCACCCCATATTATGTTCGTCTCCTCACCGACAGCGGTGTTTTGCAACTTTCTGAGGTGTTTTTTTATCGCCAAACCTTTAAATATAAATTGTAATCACTAATAAGGATTATCGCTTTCTTATAAAGGAGATAATGATTCAAAAATTTTCCCATTTTAGATATCTTTCTTCTTTGTTTCCAATTATACAATGCTGGTTTATCTCCTTGTTGCATTACTAGATATTCCGAGATTAAACTTTTTCCTTGATTAGTGTCCTAATAACTGATTGACTATCCATAAAGATACAAATCAATGCTTTGTTATAAGGTTTTTTTTTTGTATATTTAATGGCTTCCTTCTTCTGATAGACCTTTTTTATTTACGTCTGTATTGATTTATGTCACAGAAATAGTTCGGTCATCAATTTTTAATCCCTCTCTGTATAAAGTTTGGTACCTTGGATATATTTTACCCTAATTACTTCACCCCATTCTTCCTTCTTGTTTTAATGGTTATGCAATTAACGATCACAAACTTCGTTAGAATATTGTTACATTTATATCTGTAATATTTTTCATCAGTAAGATATAAATTATTCTTTAGAATCTCGTTTTATAGTCTTTTACTAGCAATTCACTCATTGTCAATTATTTAGCAGCAGTCAAGACTTCTTTATACTTTATCTGTACTAAGTCGATCAAATTGATAGTAAGTTCTCAAAAGCTATTGTTGATGTGGTTTTTCTTCTTACTAATAGAGCACTGTCTTTGGATCTTTTTAAGGGGTTTTGTATTAATCTGCTTCTCTAAAGATGTGTACCATACTGTTAACGCATACGTTAAAATCGGTCGTTGTTAGCTTGTGTATAGCCAGCTTGTCATTTCTAAGTTTATGCCTCATTTTGAAATAATCACTTTAAATTTTGGAACTTTCTCCAATCTACTCTTAATGTGGTCTGTTAAGCTTATCCTTCAATCAGGTACTACTCCAAGGTATTTGACTTTTTTTATTAATCTGTATTGTGTTGTCTTGAAAGATGAGAGATTTTTACCTGTAGTATCATCCTCTTTCTTATAAACACGGGTTTGACACTGATTCCTTACTTCTTTGTCCAGTTGTAAGTTACATTCAGAGCTTCTGTTGCTATCCAGCATTAAAGATCTAGATTTTTCCCTTTGATTAGCATCAGACAGCTTAGAAATTTTTATGTTTTTTTTATAAAATACAGATGTTTCAATAAGGTATTTCGTTAATTCATGTTTAACTCAGTTATTTTGAAAAATCCAAAGACTCTAAAAACAAATTTAAATAAAAGTTTGAAACAAACATAAAGAGATAACATTCAGTTATTCATTTGTTTCTTAGTTATTTTAATTTACTTAAATATTTTAAATGAACTTGTACTATTTTTAGTAACGTTTACCTTAAAACCGTAAAAACTTATCTACAACGTTAGGTACAAAATTAGGTAAAAGCTTTAATTAAACTGGTCAAAAATTTATTGATTTTTTGGTTACTTTTCGTAAAACTTTTAAATAAAATATTTAAGAATTTCCATGTTTCATTTTAAATTTCTAGTAATCAAGAGGAATCAGAACTTAAAACTTTAATATTTTTATTAGCAAAAATCACTTGAGGTTTTTTAAATTGGTTTTTAATAAAGAAAAATAGTAAATTGTTCACTACAATGTACTTACTTTGTTCCAATTTTTTCAATGTCAGATAAAAAATGGAAATAATTAAGAAAACACATAAATAAAAGAAAACACAAATATTGCAAATAATCAGGAAAATAAGTTAAGAGTTGAAATAAATAGAAAGTTCAGAAAAATCGTAACTATTTTTATATAAAAAAATTGCACTTTAGTTATTTTATATTTTTGTTCAACTTCTTTCTGTTATCTTCTTCTTTATATTTTTATTATTTTCATATTTTTTAACAAGTAATTTTCCACTGATTTCTTGTGCGTCATGCATCAAAGAATTTTATGGAATGGCAAACAAAACTAAGAAAAAAAATATATTTTTTAATTCCTGCCATGATGTTTTTTTTTTTGTTTGTTCAAATTTTTAAATTACCCTACACTAGTTGTTATTTTTTTATAAGCAAAAAAAAAACAAATAATAAGAAATTACATTTTTCCAAATACATATTTTAATTTTCTTTTTTAGTTACTATTTGAATAGACATTTAGGCCAATGATTATTTGCCTTGTTTAATATGAATAACGAAAAAGTGTGACGTATGATTAATATAGTGAAACGTTTGCAATGCACTTCGACGTATGAGCAACAAAAAACAATCAATTATTATTTTCATTGATTACAACTTTGCATTATTATGAAATAATTTATTTAAATCATAATTATATTTTTTTTAACAATAAAGAGGATATTTGAATACATCTATTAAATATTTATATGAGTAAATTATGTGCACATTTTTACTGATAATGTTTGTAATTATTTCAATGTAGTCAAGTATTAATTACAGAAAATCCATAGCAATAAAACAATAATAAAAAAATTTAAAAGTAGGTGGCTACAATTAAAAAAAAACACAAGAAACAGAAATCAGAAATTATTAATTTTTCTTATTATCAATCACTTTAAACATACATTATACAGCATATACAAAATATATCATCAATAAAATAATAATTTATTTTTGCAATAAAACAACATTACACTACCCAAACACCCTAATAAATACCCAGCAAAAAAATTGGAAGTAGTGCAAAGCGAATTACATTTACAAGACTTCACAATCAATTGTGTAAAAGTATTAATTCTAAATGACTTCCTTAATGACTTCATAAATGATGTGCTTAAAAATGAATACAACATCATGCAAAATATCTTACACAATTCATGTAAACAAACAAAATTAACTCGTGCAACAGCAGATGCTGTTCTATGTACCTAAAGCATATCCATAAGGTATATGCAACGGCGAATTGATACAACAAAGCAACTTTTCATGAGATGTTTTATGTCAAGGCCAATTCGTATATCAGGGATGGAAAAGTTGTTTTTAGATATTAAATATAATAAAATTTGATTAAAAAAAGGATATAAATGTTTGAAACACATAATAAATGACGCAAAAACAACAAATATACATAAATTAAGCACATTTATTATCAAAAAAGTACTCGTAAGTTAATTGTTCAATACCGAATTTAAAATCACATTTGCCTTCCCTGCATTAATAAGGCAAATTCAACCAATTTTGACATAAAGTCTCCCCATCAGCTGGGCTGATAATTTCACCTGTATGAATTCGCCTTGTATGTTCCTATTAGAATGGAGTGCGATTCATAAATATATTTATGTAAACACATGATCTCCAATGACACGCTAATGTTTAAATCATTAGTGTTTTCATATAAATTATTTTTTTTGTCACCAGTTGAACCCATACAAATTCACTTTTTTTTCATTGGTTTTTTTTTGCTTGGTATAAACACATGATCATAAATGATACGTTACTGTGTTTTCGCCTAAATTGAATCACTCCATTATCAGTTGAACGTTAGCAAAAGTCTATGGCTACATAAATCAAACATTTACTTCTCAATAATAAATTATATAAGTATGTGTGCATGAGTTTTATAAAATTAAAATAAAAGGGAGTTGCAATTTTTCAAAAAAAAAAAATACCTAATACCCGTATACAGCCGCTCTTGCGTATGGGTAATATTTAATTTTATCAGCACATATATATTACACATACGCTACGTAGTACTATTATTACCCAGCAAAAAAATTGGAAGTAGTGCAAAGCGAATTTCATTTTAAAGACTTCTAATTTAATTGTGTAAAAGCAATAATTATAAATTATTCCCTAAATGCAAAGCAATTTGTCATAAATGATGTGCTTTAAAATGAATGCAACATCATTCAAAATGTCTTATACAATTTGAAATAACGTGTGTTATTTACAACCAAATTCCTTTGAATGAGGCAAATAGGGTGTAGAAGATGTGAAGAGTCAGTCCCTTTGTAGGAAGTTCCTTTATGTGGTAAGTATACCTTGATGTTTTATCCCTTTTTTGTTGTAAGGTGCCCTTTCTTAAATTATATAGACATATAATAGTAAGTTAATGTATAAGCTATATTTTTATTTTCTTTCAGGTGTATGTTTTTATTTCAACGGGCAAATGAAAAGTGCTTATACTTACAAAATTCATGATAACAAAAACCATCGGTTTCTTAACTTACTCAATTTGAGTTGGTTTGAAGTTACAATTTGCGATATAAGAAAAGTGTTGGAAAATTCAAAAATTACACTTAGATTAATTTCAGTTTGTCTTAATTAGTAAAAGGATTATTAATACAAAAAAATTGGTAAATTTAAATTTCATATACATACATATAATTTTCTTTTCTTTTTCTTTATTTATTATGTGTCCAAAGTTAACTACTTTGGACACAATTCATGTAAGCAAACAAAATTAACTCGTGCAACAGCGGATGCTTTTCACCATATATGCATGAGTTCTGTGAAATTGTTAAAATATAGTGCAGTTCATTAAAATTTTTATATAAACACATGATCTCCAATGACACGCTAATGATCAAATCATTAGTGTTTTCGCCTAAATTGAATCTCTCCATCATCAGTGGAACGTCAGCAACAGTCTATGGCTACAGATATCAAACAATAAATTCTCAATAATAAATTATATAAGTATGTGTGCATAAGTTTTATAAAATTAAAATAAAAGTAAGTTAAAATTTTTCGAAAAAAAAAATATATTTATCTAATACTCGTATACAGCCGCTCTTACGTATGGGTAATATTTAATTTTATCAGCACATAGATATTACACATACGCTACGTAGTACTATTATATTTAGTTAAGCTAGCTAGATAGTCGATAATGGAAGCTAAAATATTATGTAGCGATTATACCAGAATTTTGTTTAGTGGAAGAACCTATTGCCGGTAACTTCAAATTCTTAGTAAGGTGAACAGAATAGTTTTTAAATATTTTATATGAAAATATTTTAAACATTTACAAAAAAAGAATATCTTAGGTCTTATGAAAAGTGCATAAAATTAAACAACCATTAATAAAACTGTATTTTTGGACCGCATCACGACATTTAAAGAAAAATTATTTAGGAAAAATGCAGTTAAATATTAAGGATTAAAAATAGTTTTATGCTAAAAGCTGACAGTTCAGCCGTAAATTTTTACAACAAAGTCATCGTCATATTTTTTGATAAAAAAAATTTGCACTCGTAATGCAGCATAGAGATGTATTTCCAAAAAGGCGCACACAAGCATGTATCAAAGTGAATCAATGAATTTTGCTATAACTAACTAAAAAAAAAGAATTTAAATAAGAATTAACTGCTGCATATTGTTATCACTTCACCATTTTTTAAACTGTATCAAACAAATGACAGGAATAAGTACATTAGGAGATTGCGAAATTTTTAATAAGTTGTAAAAGAAAAAAATTTTTGCACTTTCACTTTAAATTAGAATTCTTCTTAATATAATTTTTTGAATTTTTGCACTTAACCAAAGCTAATTCAGTGCAGTGAAAAAGATCCGCTTTTTTGGAAAAAATCTACTTCAAAATTAGTAGGAATTTTCGAAATTTTACATAACAACTCGGTTACAAATTTTCTTTCACATTAAATTAAATACGAATTAAACACAAAAAATGTTGAACAATTTTCATAATTCTGACTGAATTTTATCCGAACCACAGTACAATAAACAAGCTAAGTTCATATTAAAACAACATTTTTTTTTTATTTTTTTATTTATTATTTTTTTTATTTGCTTCAATTTATTTTGTTTTTTTAATATTTCCCATTATAATAGTAATCACTTTGTATAATTAGTTTTTATTTGTTAATTATTAAACATTTAACCAATTCAAAAATTTACTATCGATGTATGTCGTAATAATTTTAAATAAATATTTAAATATTTTTATTTGAAAAATATTTTATTCTTAAAACATACAACGATACAAAGGACACTATGAATTTGGCAATTGTAGATATTTATGTGTATGAATATGTATTTGTTTTAAAATTAATATAATTTTATATGAATTAAATACAATAAAATTAGGAAAAGGTTTTTTCCTTAACATTTTGATGAATAATAACAAAATAACAACAAAAAAAGTAATAAATCGCCATATTTAAAAAAAAAATAATAAAAAGAAATCTTATTGTTATAAAATTTTCACTAATTAGTTTTTAAATTTATCATAGAATTTAAATATATATATTTATGTATATTTTGTAAATTTTTTTACTAATACTTCGAGTATTTTGAAATGATATCAAAGTAGAAAAGTATGCACGTTTTTTGTATTTTTTTCCTTGAATTTTTTTCTCGCCTAGTAGAAAAGTTAGATTATAGATGAAAGCAATGTGGGTGAAGATAAAGTGATGTTAACGACTGCGATATGCGTTAGAGATATATAGTAAAGAATTTTTAAATAGTTGAGGAGATAGACTACGAATTATATTGCCATAAGATTATTATATATTTGTTTTTTTTAGTATTTGTATTTGTATTTTTGTATGTATGTATGAACTTTTAATAATTGCCACTACAATATTGTTGTTTTAAATGTTATTTAAACTACTTAAAGCAATAGTTTTTGTAATTGTTCTTTCAATTTGAATTTTTATTATTTTTTGTTGCTGCCTCTTGTTTGTTCTCACGTATAATGGTCAGTAATTGCATCATCATTAATGCTTGAACCTTATCCAGGGGATCCATAAAGCCTCTTTGCAACCATTTTGGAATAGTGGTACGCGCATGACTAAATCCCAACTTATTTAGAATGTAATCAATTCCATAGGGTTCAATAGACTTTCCAGCCCAGTATAAGATACGCACTGTGGGCTCTAAATGCCATGTTTGACATTCGAAATGTCTCCAATCCCTGAAGAACGATTCTAAGTCATTATCTTCCTCTGTATTAGTTGCAGACGCTGCAGAACCTTGATTCGAAATAACGGGTTGGCTGTCCTTTATATTTGTACTCGTATTGATAGCTGTGATATTTGTATTGCTGCTGTTTTGTGAATTAATATTGATGTTTGATGATGTTTTCGAAGAAGAGTCTTTGGTATCGTTGTTTAGATTGTGATTACTGTTTGTCAAATTTGCTGATAATGATGTCATGGTTGTTGTTACTGTTGGCTGATTAACATCTAAGTTTTGTGAACTTGCATGTTTCGATGAGAGAGTATTTGAAGCTGATGAAGCGGCTGACGACTGTTGTTGCTGCTGCTGTTTTTGTTCTTTCATCATATCTTCGCTGACGTAAGGTTTTAGCTGATGTCGTATATTTTGTGATAAATTAGGAGAAGCAGCTCTTACAGACTGAGCTCCAACCTTAGATAGGCAGAAAAAAAACGTAGTTTTTACTTAATTTATTCATTAAAAAAAAACTTACCACCTTTTCTTTTTCCTTTACATATGATGTTATTAGGTCATGCAAAAAGAAAAAAGCATCAGCATCAACGGTTACGAAAATATGATCATCAAATTCTGTAGTAAAACTACAGATAACTTGAGGTTTATGATCTGCTTTGAATAAATGAAAAATTGTATTTTAGGTTAATAACCATGAATTTTATTTGGGTTAAAATTTGTTTTACCAGTTTGTTGCGGTGTTGTTGGACCTTGTCTATGTTCAGTTTTAAAGTGTAAATGCAAGCTGGGCAAAGCAAAAATCACTTCACGGTCTTGTGATTTGCTTGAACTACTTGAGCTTGCACCTCTAGCTCTTTCTATAGAATTCGAAGCAATTTCTCTGTCACATTCCAAAATGGGAAAGCGATCGACAGCTGAAATTATTATAAAAATTTATTTTAAAAAAATGTATTCAAAAACCCTAAAACAGCCAAAACTTGCCATCAATTTCACTGTTAGCAAAGGCATAGTGGAACCACTCATTCAATGTCTTAAACTGTGGTGGAAACACAATATTTCTGGTTATACGACTAACAATGGCCATCGAATGATTTTGCTGTTGTACCTCTGATGTTTGGCCTAAACAAGATGTTAGTGTTTGCGTCACAAACACCTCACGACTATTCGAATCTTGATGTGCCTCTGTGGTGAAATTGATAAAGGGAGATTTCAAACTGAACAAGGCCCATGACTTGGACTTGAAATTGATGCCATGGAAACAGGCCAAAGATATATTATTGCCATGCAATTCTACTGAACCGCCCAGAACATTGCCATTACGAGGTAAACGTGTTACCAGAGTGGGTACCACTAAGCCCGCCACCATTTCTAAAGGCTTCTGCCAATGTCGATGATGTCGAGCATCTGTATTGCTAATATCAGTACCATACGGTTCCGAGGCACCATTAATAGATTTTTTATGTTCCTGTCGACGCTGTCTACGTTTCATGCTCGCATGCAAACGGGGCTCTAAACTGGAGAAGACACGTTTAGAAGATTTAAATTGTTGAGTAAAAAATTCCTCTAGTTTGTAGTACATTTTAAGTAGATCGGCAGTGGTAGATTTGGAAATCATTATTTGTAGCTAAAATTGTAGGAAAAATATTAATAATGACTTATTTTTTAATTATTGAGAACTTACTTGATCCCATGACAAATCGCCATGTATAAAAATAATGGCTTTTGGTGCTGTATTATTATGAGGAGGTAAAACTTCACCTCCCAGTGGCTGCAACGATGTTTTCCATTCATCTTTCATGGCAGCAGAGAATGAACTTATACGAGTCATTAATACCGAAGTGCCCATATAATCTAACCTTAGTTCCAAAGCCATAAAATTTAAGCCCATGGTATGATAAGGCTCCACACCCGATTCCTCTTTAATGTGGAAACGTGTATTGACTTTATTTACCTCAAAGCTACCACCCACAATGCCGCCTTTGGCGTCCAACGAAGAGCCTCCCAAATATATACCAATATACATGTTTTTGTAGCCAGTACTTCCTATCGACAATCGACCATCGGATTGAAAATCTTTAGTGAGCCACACTACATTACCCATAACATTTCCCATATTCATTTGCACATTGAGTTTGGTGAAATTCACCGCAAACAGCACTAGTGTTTCCCAGGCAGTAATTTGATTTTTCTCCGATGGAGGAGTACTAGAAGACTCATTACTCGATGATTTTCCTAGAGATTTCAGCTTACGTGTAGCTCCCGTCGAGGAGTTGGGCGTTGTTTGATTATTGCTTTCAAAGTTCAATTTGAGTTTATCTCTAGCATAAAATGCGTCTGCTGGTGATTTGGTGGTATCTGGTGTTTTAGTTCTAGTTGCATCTTTGGGTGTTGTAGGGGTGCCTAAAGTGTGATCAGTGTCATTTGATTGTTGAACGCTCAAATCGCCCAGAAACAAACGTCGGACAATTCTTCTGCGATACCAAGCCTTAGGGAAGGCCAAAATTTCAGTCAGTCTGCGCATATCATATTTAAACGAGGCACTGCCAATATCCACAATCGTGGAAAATCTAACCACAGCCTTTGACTGATCTATGGGTCTTTTCGAAGAAACTATAGAAGAAGGTTCTATGTAGACCTTGCGACATCTTGTTATATGGAATTTTACAAATTCCACATTTATCGAAAGAGAGTCCTTACGTTCCGAATCAGTTAAGGGTGAGAATTGGGCTTCTTTTGTATTAGTTTTCTTGCCACCGTATGGATGGAAAATATACACATTAAAATCAGCCAAGCAGCCCGTAACACTAAGACCGCCTTGCGGAGTTTTGTCTTTATCTTTATCACCCGTTGATGAAGTGTTAGCGCTGTTAGTTTCTAAAGGATTTTGGTTGTCTTCATCAGCTGATCTTTTTGAAGAAAATACTATATCCAAACTGGGTAATTGTAGCATACATTCCACTCGTGACACCGGCAAACAAGAAAATCTAAACGTGGAGGGCTGCATGTGAAAATACACTATTACATCGACCGGAAACGAGGCATATGTAACATAATTGGCAGGTAATATATCCAAATTAACAGGATTAGATGGTGTCTGAGAACCACTGCTCTGTTCAGCCTTAGTGGGTATGGGCTCTAGAGTTTGTTCTAGAAATTCTAAAATATGTGGTGATATAATAGTTTCTTCTGGTATAGACTGCAGTGTCATCCAAGCAAACAAAGCAGCTCGCTTTGAACTCAGTCTTCTATTTGCACTAGCATATGTAGAAAAGTGACTATCTGTACTAATGCTGCGATGTGCCTCAATTATATTTTCCACTGTCTTAGACTGATAATGCAATTTAACATCCAGTCCGGGTATATGAAATATTGTCAAATCCGATAGCATGGCCGTATTAGAAGGATTGTAACGTAATTTACTTTTATCTCTTTGCCTACGTGAGGGTGTAGGGCTACCCCAGTCATAACCAATGCTACGTTCGCGTTTGTGGGTTTTAACGCTGGTGGGTCCACTAACAAACAGTTTATCATCCGTAGTTTCCTTAGTATGTAAAACACATTTACCCGAATTAACCAATACTTTTATATCCAACTCAAAATCTATATTTGGTTCTTGTTGTTTTTGCTGGTATTGGTACTTTCTTCTCATCTCAACTGAAGTACCATCAATATCTATTTCACTAGGTGGTGTATCTGTGGGGGCTTCTTGGGAATTGATACTCTGGGGTTCTTCATCACTGTCAGCATTATTAGGCAGCGATGTCTGTCTCATGGTCTCAGAGAATGTTACACGATTAGCAGGATTAGTTTTCAAAGAAGCACTTCTTGAGTGGCCAGAAGCAGGTGTTGAATGCAAACTTGAGATTTCGTCATTTGAAGCTATGGGATCCAGACGTCTACTAGAATACGTGGCTATACCATCATCGATATGGTCTCTATGAGAACTTATAAATGATATGGATCTTTGTGAAGTTCTCATGCTCCGTCTCATCGAAGGTCTCCGCCATTTTTGTATCATATCGCGTCTAAAATATTTGTAGCAAATAGCTTGCAGCTCTTGTAATCGTCTTTCCTCGTGAGCTATTGTATTGTGTGTAGCACCTAGAGTACGCAAATCGTTAATAATCTTCAACTGTTCGGCCATTTCTTTTTCCATCATAAATGAACGTTTTTTCGAGTCGATAGTTGGATCAAATACAAACGAGGGCAAATTTTCAAACTCTCTTTTACGACCAAATGTATCTCTACCGGCCTGTTCACCTTCATCACTGTCAGGAGATTCCAAATTGGTCTCCTCTTCTTCAAAACCAGTCAACATGGTAAGTGTGTGACCCAAAGACGATAAATGTTTTCCTATATTAATATCCAAATGTATATCAACACCTTCCATTTGCCATTTAACATTAAGTAACCATTTAGCATTTTCCATTTTTTTGGCTGCTGTAGTACGAGAACACACCTCATAGGTACCTTCAGAAACAATACACACATTCATGATGGGTTCATTGTGATTGGGTTTCCAGTCATCCAAAGTAGTTTCAAAGTCGTCAGCAAAACGCAAACATAAACCTTGAAATTTCCCCTTGGACACAAGAGAACCAGAGTTACATGCAGAAATTATCGTATTTTCTAAAGTAATAACAACAGCTCCTTTGGGTTCAAAGTCTTGATATGAACGGGAACCCCAAGACTGAAACAAAGATTAAAATTATTTTTCTAGAGTACAATACATTTTAAAACAAATAAAAAATGATTCACATTAAAACAAATAAAGAATGTATAAAAAAATAATTTAGGTTATTGAAATGGATTAATAATATCTGAATCGACTTACATTGGCTACTTGATTCAAGGGTAAGCAAATGCCCATATCTTCTACGGTCAATTGCAGGAATAAAGTAGACAAATTGGATCCCGCAATATTGCTAAATTGTCCAAAAGCTACTCTATCAAATACCTAAAATAAACAAGAAAGTTTAATTCAATCTCAGTAGTATATTTTAAATAAAGTAAAGCTAACTTACCTGCGACTGTTGGGCATTTTCATAGCTCAAGTTGGCCCTCTTCTCGGCCCAATACTCGTAGGCATTTTTGTAGTTTAACCACACTAATATGGCCTTATCAACAGCTATCGGTTGAATGTATACCAAAGGACGTTTTAACGTTAGCAATATTAATTCTTTATCTTCGTTAAGTAATTCATCTTGGAATGCATTACGCAAACCGATAGTTGTATGAAAAAACGCATATTGTTGGAACTCAGGCTCGGCCTCATCAAATATAACATTGCGTATCAATTGGCCCAGAGATAGGTTAAAATCTATATGGGCTTTACCAAACATCTTGCGATCATTACCTTCTCCCAAATTTTTGACGCGATTGGATAGATGTAACTCTAGGGTACCTGTTTCAAATCGGACCGCTGAATTACAGGGGGTGGTAGCAGTCAGTTGTATACGTTTCATTGAAATATTAATCGAGAAAAGTATATGTTTAAGACTCGACTCCTGTACGCTGCCACTATCGCTATCTTCGGACCACAGTGGAACAGGTTTCTCACCACCGTAGACTTTTTGTAAAACTTCATTTATTTCACGCATGAAAACCTTTTGTACGAAAACCAAATGATTTAACAGATCAGTAGTCAAACAACGTTCAAATTCTCCTATTTCAGCAGAGGCATTAACATAACCTCCTTGTCTTAACACTACGCCCTCTACACGTTCGTTTTCTTCTTGACGGTGTTCGGGTATGTACTCAGCGCTAACATGTACCGGAGGCAAGGCTATGCAAGCTTCCGAAGGCAAATTCATTTCATTCTGGGAAAATAATTTATTAAAATCTACCTGTTTGTATATACATAGTTGTAAAAGAAAACTCACCCTCACCTGAATTTTTGTATTAAAACTCAGTGTATGTGTTGGTAAATCAATGACAAACTTAGCACGACTTCCCGACACACCCGTTGAACTAACATGATTCATACGATATTGAGCTTGCAGCGAAGGCAACAAGGCAGCGTTGATGGAAAGAGATTGCAGGAGGACATTAAACTGCATGACCAATGGTTGCAATAAGCCATTCTGTTGAGGTTGTTGTTTAGTTTGTGTATTGAATTTACGATTTTGTTGTTGAGGCTTTTCCTTATAGTCCATATTAGAACCAGAGTTACGAGAGTGGAATGGAGATTCAGGTTCATCCAAGTTATGTGAACGTGAAATTGTACGACCAGAGTTACGTCCTACGCGCAACTCCTGCAGTGTTGATGACAACTGTTTGGATGATCTAGTCATCATGCCATGTAATGCCACCGGATGTTGTGGTATTTCAATATTTACTGGACCTATAGACAGAAGACCGCTATTTTTATCGCGTCCTCTTTTCGTTAGACTGGAATAAAGTGTTTGACTTTTGCCTATAGTCACTTTGACCACAGTTCTAAAATAAATATTATCCGATATAAATTTGGTTTTTGAGATATTGAATTAGGCTTACTGTTGGTTTGGAGCTACTCCTTCTAGTAAAACAATCATAGCCCTACCCACTTGACCGGTAAGGGAACACTCTAGCGATACTGGCCTGGCCTTTTTACGCCAAGTAGCTGAACCATTTAGAGTTGTAATTTCCGCTTCTAATTTCAAGCCACTTAAAGTGGCCAACAAACGTGTTTTATGTATTTTCGCTACACCAAACACTATTAATCGCGTTCTCTCTTGTGATATACTATCAAACAGTTCCTTGTGCTGCGGCAAAGGTGTAGGTGCACTTGTCAGATCATCATCATCGTTACGTGTTTCTTGTCTATTATACGCAAAAGGTTTCTTTTCATTTGTTAATGAAATTCTCTGCTGTACGGTCTTGGTCTCCGGCATTGTTCCATACAATTCCAGTAAGTGATAGATGGTTTTCCAACAATTTGGTGTTTCCAACAAAGGTGGTATAAGATTGTTAAAGCCAGTTTTAGTTATAGTATTGTAATCGCCACTAACACTTGTAGCACAGGCGCCATTTAGGGATGCTTTTGATTCTAAAGACACTTTAAACATGTGGTGTTCGGATACAGAGGTTGTCGGACTATCACGCATTGGCGAAGAGCTAGATTCATTGAGATTGGTATAACCCAATTTGCCCTTGACCGATTTGCCAGTTGATCTTAGTTTTTGAGCAAAAGACTGGGGTCGGTTTTTGGCACTCGGTGAGGGTGTTAACTGTATTAACGGCCCCAAGCCTGAACCGCGCATTTTACTTGAAAAATTTTAAACAAATATAAATGAATTAAAGAAAGTTTAAGGTATTTTTATATTTACCCCGTAGTACTGTGATTCATAGTCATCATTTCATTGAATTTATCGTAACGTTCATCGGATGAATTTTCATTATGAACAAGACGATCTGACACTGAACCAAAAGGCATTATATCATTTGGCTCGGAAGCTAAATATAAATACAAAACAGTTTTACTTAAATTTTTATTTTCAATATAGATGGTCATACCCAAACTGTACTCGTCCTTGGCATTTGATTTTTTACTTATGTCCGGTTGATCATGAAACTCCTGTTGAGCATCTTTGACATTTTGATACATATTGGTTATCTGATGCAGCAGTCTTAACAAGGGCATATTAACCTAGGAATAAAAAATTATTAATGTATTTATACATTTGTTTATTTGAACAATTTGCAATAATTTATGTACCTGTTGCGATATAAATCGTATATTTATCGAAAAGTTAATAACGGTGCTCGTGTGCTTCTTTAGCTGACGTCGCGACATATAAATAACATTTTGTCTTGCTTGATCCACCATACCATCGGACATTTTTAATACCTCCAATTCTATACCGACTCTTTCGCACAAAAATAATGGTGTGTCTGTCATTATTGAAGGTCTGCCATTTGACTTTTTGCAGGCCAATTTCGTGGGCTTGTTTTTGTTTTTTTCTCCGGCTTCAGAAACGACAATGTCAACTCTAATCGAATCAAAGGTGCCAATTAGAGATAAATTGGTACCAAAGTTTTCCAATGAAGATATGTCTGAAAGAGTAGTTTTTATAAGATTTTTTTTATTTTAAGCAGTTCCAATTCCCAATTTTTTTTTCTTTTACCCACCAGCATTTTGAAATTTATTCACCATTTGTTGAGGCATTACACCCAAACACGTCAGTAATGGCTCAAAAATCAAATGAGCATCTAAAAGTTTTATAGAATCTTGCATAATGCCCTGGCGAGATTGAGTTTGTCCTGGAATTTTATTAACCGGTGTTGGTCTCAAAATGTCTTCTTTAGCAAAATGATCACGTTTTTTATTATCCTGTTGTTTAGCCATCCAAAAGTATAAATCTTCTTTTTGATTATCACCTCCCAACCAAAATTTATTTACCGAATTCATAGAACTTAATGAGCCTTCCTGAAGGGCACCGTATTCTAAAAGACAAGAGTTAAAACAGCTTTTCTCGAACTTAATTTCTCAAAAACTCACCAATTTCAGGCACCTGTTTATCTACTAAGCCCGATATTATTGGCAGCATTTGTATGCTAGAACGGGAAGAGTTACCATGTGAATACTGAGATCCTTTGCTAACACTTTTTCTATAATTTATTTTTTTATGAAAAAATCCAAAACCATAATGTAACGTTTGGTTATTAGAGAAGATAAAAAGCATTTGTGTTTATGGCATTTTAAAAATTTTGGGTTATTTTTTTTTTTTTTTTTTTGGGTTTTCTTTTTAAAAAAAAAAAGGAAAAGAAGCAAAAACTTACCCTTTTCTACTCAGATGTATATTAGGTGATGTTGATGTTGACCTATGTTCGCCATGTAAAACGTCATCTGCAGTAAAACCCAAACCAAATTGGGTGGAGTCTATATTAAAATGAGTTTTAGTATGCAAAATATTTGTTATCAACAACCAAATTTTGCAACGATAATTTGCAAGTGTTTGGTGCCATAAATATGTTGGCGAATTCCATAAATTGTGTAGGTTTGAAAATGATTTTTCGACAACTTAAAACTTAAATTTGTTATAAAAAAGTTAACTAGGAATATTAAGACAAAGTTAGAACGTTTAAAACAAGACACAATTTCTTTTACGAAATTCAATCACCAAACATATGTAATTACAACATGATTTAAATTTAAAAAAATATTTATTTGTAGTATTGATTTGAAATTCCCTTTCAAATCTTTAAGGCCTGTCACAAAACTGATTTCATTTTAATTTATATTAAAATTTACTTGGCAATGTATAATGAGTTCAAAACGTAATATTAAATAATAAATTTAAATCATTTCCTTTCAAGTTCTGTGACAAGCCATGATATAGAACAAAGTGTCCTTTTCAAAAAACTAGACACATAGATGGTTGGTGTATATGTATTTCCTGCATATTTATAACAACAAACTCAAAATTTTATATAAATTTTAAAACTAACTTGAATAAATTAATATAATTTATTCAAGGTAAAAGAGTAAAACTGAAAACAAAATCTAGCAAAAATATAAAAATTGTATAAAATATTTGAAAAAAAGTTTGCATTTCAGCTCAAGGCTTTTAACACGACAACATCATAGAAAAGTGTTACACTAAACATACATTCATATACATATGTAAAACTATACAACATACAAAAATTTTTATAAAAATATTAAACACACAAAAATATACAACAAATATAGTTAATACATATAAAACATTTAAAAGTTCTAAATGATAATTTTTATGAGCACACAAACACACATACAGATGTATAATAATAGATATAGCAAACACAAAAAACATTGCAAAAATTATTCTTCAAAAAAAGCTGGTGCCACATAGACTGCAATATAAACCTTAAGCTGGAAATGCAAGAATGTTATGCAAAAAAGAAAACTAAAAATCAAATTTGTTTAAAAGTAAGAAGGAAAATAATAACAACTGAAAACATAAAAGAATTTTTTTTTTTTTTTTGTTAAAACAAAAGGATAATTTTTGAACAAAAATCTAATTTTCTTTTTTCTGCTGAATAGGCAGGCAACGTATTAAAAGTTCTTTTTTTTTACAGCAGCCAAAACATATTCATTAACAGGAAATTAAGAAAAAAAAAGTAGTTTAAAGAAATCAAGAAAATTTGTTCTGTTCAAAAAACGAAGCGTTAATCAAAAGAATACCAATATGAGTTCGATGATGCTGTGTTTGCCCAAGTAATAAAGCATTCTCACTCTCTTCTGGATTATCTCCAACACCCGCATACGGTCCCATGTCGTTATCACCTTCGCACTCGCCATCATCCACTTCTTCTTCGGTTTGGGGAAATGAAAATGTAACATTAATGGGTCGTATCAACTTGTTTTTGTACTGATGCTCGAACAGTATGGGATTGTATAGAGTATTTTTCCATTGACGACTCAAAACAATAATGCCCTGTTGGAAGAAATTAAACTTCCATCTCTGCTTAAAGTGTTATTTACTAATGTTTCTCAAACCTGTCTTAAGGTGTTAAGGTGTGGTATATCACCTTGTTTAAAGATTCGCTCAACCTTTTGAACACCATCTTCCAGTACTAGTTTTTGCATAATGAAACACAGCTGACAGCTGGGATCCTCTTGCAGGGTTTTCGACAATAAAGTATAGTTGTTGGCATAGCGACTCTGTTGAGAAAAAAAATTACTTTTCCATTAGAAAGAATTATTTTATGACGTGGGGTTTTTTTAATAAAAAATATTAAATATTTCGATTTTTAATAAAAAAAATGCTTTTTTAGTATTAAAATAAAGAAATTCATTTTAAGTAAATTTAAGTAACAGGGTATGTCTTAAAATCAAAGTTTCAGGTGAGCAAAAAAACCGTTCTAGATCAAACTATGTGTTATGCATGGAACTTTTTATACCCTTCACACAGTGGAAAATGGTATATATAGGTTTGTCATTCCGTGTGAAATTTCTACAATTTTCATTTCCGACCCCATAAAGTTTATGAATAGGGGAGTCGATTTAGCTCTGCCAGTCTGTCCATCTGACCGTGTCTGTCCGTGTGTATGTTGAAATCAACTTTTTAAAGCCCCCCGACATCGCCTGGACCCGTATGAGGTATTAAAATATCAGAAATATGCGAGAGTAGATCGGTATTATAATCAGAAACATCGGTAAATAAACAACTGAGATATGAGCAAAAAACGACGGCCACCTCGTTTTTCTTTAACACAACAACAATAAAAATATGTATTTTTATTTTGTATATTATTTATTTATATTATATATATTTATTTATAAAATTAAATAAATAACAAATGAACTTAAGCCAAAATAAAAAATGGTTCACATTAAAATTTAATATTTTCTTTAATATTTTTATACCCTTCACACAGTGAAAAAGGGTATATATAGGTTTGTCATTCCGTGTGAAATTTCTACAATTTTCATTTCCGACCCCATAAAGTATATATTTTCTGAAAGCTTATGAATAGGGGAGTCGATTAAGCCCTGTCAGTCTGTCCGTCTGTCCGTGTGTATGTTGAAATCAACTTTTTGAAGCCCCCCGACATAGGTTGGACCCGGGTAAGGTATTAAAATAACGGAAATATTCGGGAGTAGATCGGTATTGAAAATCAGAAACATCGGTACATAAACAACTGAGATATGAGCAAAAACCCACGACCACCTCGATTTTTTTTTCACAAAAACAACATTACAACAACAACATACATACATACAAACGTGTATACTGGTTAGAGAAAACGTGGCATAGAATCCCAGCTGAGCCAAAAAAAATTTTTTTTTAATTTTTTTAAAAATTTTTTTTAATTTTTTTTTTATTTTTTTTTTTATTTTTTATTTAATATATTATTTATATTTTTATTATTTTTTTTTTAATTTTTTTTTTTAATTTTTTTTTATTTTTTTGTTTTATGTATAATAATTATAATTATATATAATAATTTTTTTTTTAATTTTTTTTTTAAATTTTTAAAAAAATTTTTTTTTTAATTTTTTTTTTATATTTTTTTTTAAATTTTTTTTTAATTTTTTTTTTGTTTTTTTAACATACATACGTGAATTTATAATTTTACAATGGGATGTTTTTATATATGAATGTACGTATTTCATATGGGATGAATGGTGACACAAACTACTGTTATTTCATGACTACACGCTGTGAAGGGTATATAAGATTCGGCATGGCCGAATATAGCGCTCTTACTTGTTTTTTTAAATTTTTTTTTAATTTCTTTGTTTTTTTTTATTTTTTTTATTTTATATTTATTATTTATATTTTTATTATTTTTTTTTAATTTTTTTTAAATTTTTTTTAAAATTTTTTTTCAATTTTTTTTTTATTTTCAAATGTGTTCAGGGGCCGAATTACGGTTTTCGAATGTGTTCGTAATTATAAAATTCTTATTAGAATCTTTATACCTAAAGCACAGCGAATTCGATCGTTCGAGTAAAATTTCCGTCGTGATCGAATGCCGTAATTCGGCCCCAAAAATAGTATTCGTATGTTGTTGTGTGTTCTTTTTTTTAGAAATAATTTGTCAGCAAGCAAAAGTATGGCGACATACTTCGTTAGTGCTGAACCCATTAAGAAGTTAGAAGTTACGTTGTTATTTAATTAAGAAAAATCGAAACTGGGAAACGGTATTCACGACACCGGCTGTAGTTTTGCAAGAATTCATTTTTTTAACACAACTATGTATAAAATAATTTTGCACTAGATTTTACTCTTGAGCTATCCCTAACCTAGTGCGCAAAATTGAGCAACACACAATATAGTTTTTTATCGGCTTCGTTCTCTGAATGAAAAACGACTTTTCGTCAAAACGATTCTCACGTCAACAAGAGTAAATTTATACAATTCCGCAAAAGTATACCTGATGATGCGTATAAAACACCTTCGTGCTACCTTTAACTTTTTACAAACTGTTTAAGCTAATGCGAAAGTATTGAGCAGTACACAAGAGCTATTTTTTTTCAAGTAGCCGTCTGCAAATTTAAATAGTAAAAAAAGTCAAGCCATAATTATTAGCCGGTCAGCGTCGTCTTTTAAATGTTACAACACCTTTTCGTTAAAAATTAAAACTGACCTAAGCAAAAGTTAATTAACGAAATTTCGCCTTTATGCAGGACTAGAAATTTTATTTTTGATAAAAACATCTATATTTGATGAAAAAATCAATTTAATACAACAACAAAATTGTTATGAAATTTCTTTTTAATTTAATTTTGATTTTCTTACCTTTTTAATCTTAGGATTCCTTTGTATTTTCTCATTCTCCAAGGCGTCGGACATCAAACAGGCAGCCACTGCCGTTTGTCTCGAATGTAAAGCTTTAAGTAATGCTACAATCTTGATGGCCAAGCGATTGCTAGGATTCATCCAGGCTGTTATGGCCGGGGAGGCGGTACTCAGCAGATTCCAATCTAATCGCGTTAAATCAATTTTCCTCGTTATAGGTACACAGGGCGGTGCAGCAAAATTAAGCCAAACCGATTTTAGTTCAATAACACAAGATGAAGTTTTGTCATTTTCCTTGTTGGCCACTTTATCTAATCCTTCTTGTTTCTTTTGACCATTAGTTTTGCCCTTTTCAGTATCTTCATCAGTTGGCTTTGGAGTCGATTTACGATACTCAGTATTAACGTCAGGACGTTCTGTTACTATAATGTTTTCCAAAGCATTTTGGAATTTTTCTTTGGGCGTTTTAGGAGTCGGTGGTTTTTTGGTAAGTAAACGCCAAGCGGCCTCGGCTCGGGACGTAGCTGAAACATCTATTTGTGGATTATTGGTAGCGGTTGTAGTAGCAGTTTCCACTAGTTCATTTAAACCTTCCTCAGTCATTTCGGCTAATTCCTCTTTTGAATTTTCTGATTTTTCAAAATGTGAACGTTTAACGATTTTTACGCCCACTCCCTCCAAGCCACATTCAAACATTATGTAACCAATACTATCGGCGCCCGTACTGTCAGTCATTTTAAGGCACTCAAACAATACTTTACTCTTTGGTTCGGGTATGGCAGTTACCATTATGGGAGATTCCTGGCCAGTAGTACTTTCAGTCTTTAGGCGTCTCAATTGGGCATGTGCCCTACCCACATCTAAAGTAATAACCAATTCTTCCAGTTGTTTTTCCGACGTTTCAATAAGTATAGGTTCTCCTTGTACATTATCCGGACGTGACTGTGATGAAAGATGAGCCAGTAAAGCTCGGGTACCCTTCATTATGCCTCCCTTTTTATGACTACTGCCAGACTGTACAGTTTGTTGTATGTAAACATTGTGCATTGAGGCACGAGTAGTTTTCCCCAAATGAAATTTAGTGGAAACACCTTCTATATAGAATGTTAATAGGGAAACACAACTAAGATCCTAGTAGAAAAATTGAAAAAAAAATTTACAAGTTTGCTTAAATTTAACTAAAAATTTCGTTCTCGTATCACCTGGACATTATCCAAGGCTGCCACTGATATAATCTCTTCAATTATGGACGATTGTAACATGGTTATGCTGACCTTAGGTAAGACAATTAAACCCTGAGTCTTAGTAGATATACTTTCTTCATAAACATCACTCAAAAAGGAATCACCGGGCCCCAACAAATTACGCTCGGTAGTAGAACGCTTAGAATTTGAATGCACCTGTGACCAATAGCTCAGGGATTGATCACGTTTCAATATATTATCATTTTTAACTTTGGCTATACACGAAGAGTGTATGTAATTCACCACAGTTAACAAGTGCATATTCGAAAATGTCGGTATGGCAGCTTCAACCATTCTATAAAATTTAATTATTAAATAAAAAATTTGAAATATTTTTCATTTATGTATGTACATATTTTCAAAATAAAAAATGCCGAAAGAAAATTTTAAAAGGAATATAATTTTGATATTAAATTTTACGATCTTTATAATATCGGTTAAAGGTCAAATAGATTACGATGCCATGGTAAGTTCTTAAAACTATACAAATTTATTGTGCTATAAAAAAGTTGCTGTCTTTTTATAGGAATTACAAAATGAAGAAAATACGGAGTTAACCAGAGATTTAACAGATAACGAACTCAAATTAGCTTTAAGTGATTTATCGCTTAAAGATTTAAATACTCTAAAAGAATTTATAGACTGTGCTGATTATCAAGATTTCGATTACCGTGAGAAAAGGTGATATTGTTAAAATATTTACAGAAAACAGACTTAAGTGTTCGCGAATACGAATGCTAAAAAATAATATGAATGCGAATATTCCTTTTATCGCAACTAATTTCCTTACTTTAACGTGATTAATCAAATTTCAAAACTAAATGGCCGAGTAAATTTGCCAGATTTTAACATATTGATTTGAGGCGTTGGAAATTCCGAAACAAAGGTCGTAATTAGTTCTTTTCCAAATATTTGAAAAATATGGTTATCGGATTCATGATTTAATGATCTTCACTAGTATATAACTCCAAATTCCAAAGTTTTATTAATTTCACAAGATTAAAGTACGAGTTAAGTTTATTACGCTTTTTCGCAGTGAATCCATTTAAACAAGAGTTAATGACACTTAGCCAAGTCATACTTCTTTGATTACAAAAGACAAGTACAAATAATATTCTAATTTTACTAAGCGATCGTAGCATCGAAGACCATTTCCTTGTTGTAGTGTAACAGAGCGGCGTCTCTGGCAGGAGTCGAATCTGCAACCCTCACGCTAGCAGACTAGCACACTACTGACAAGTTTACCGGAGCGCCTAGGTTAAACATCCTTTTGTAATAAATCTCAACTTGCATTAATAACCCTCTAGCTGTACATTAAAAAAATGATTTTAATTTTAAAATAAAAACACTTATTTTTTAGACAATTGTGATTTTTTATTGGATTGTAAAGAAGACCTATTCTGATAAAATTAACCCTTTTATGCTTGAAACTAAGATGATCCTAATCTATTCCTCTTTTAACAAATATTTTACTAGCGTGGAAAATGCTGAGTCTTTTAATAATAAGGATTTTGATACTCAAGTATTTGATAATAAAATGGATTTTAAGCTCAGCCAAGATGATTACAGTTATGAGCCTCAGAGTATAAACAGAAATGAATTGATTAACTTTATAAGACCCCAAATGAATTTAAACGAGGAATCACAAAGAACTAAGCGTGAAGATCTAAAGGTAAAAAAATATGTAGTAAAAAATAAAAGAAAATTAAAAAATATTAACAATTACAGATTAAAGCAAACGAAGAATATATAAAACAATTGGATTATTCATTTCCGCAAAATGGACAGCAAAGCAGCAACAATTATAATAATTATGATGTAGAGCTTAAAAATGCTCATATAAGAGTTAAAAGAAATTAATTTTTAATTGTAATATGTACATATAAACTTACCTTTGTAAACCCTCGAGCAATAAAGGTGTTAAAAATATATTAACTTGACCTTTTAGTCTGGCCACCACTGAGGTACAGGCAGCACCTTCAGCCTGTAAACTCATAAATTCACCATCATCAAAACCATTTGTAGTCTTATCGTTCTCCTCCTCTTTCAGAAGAACACTAGGATCCCAGGGATGTGATTTAGGTCCACCCATAAAAGTGGCCGAACTATTACTGCCCGTTTGATTTTCATATCTTGGCACTACCTTTATCTCGCGCCACGATGAATACAAGTCAAAGTGGGGTATCATTCTACTGCCAATATAGGTTAAGCCACCATCTTCATTTTCACTAAATAACGGTGTAGAAAAGACATCCAAGCCGGAGGGAAAGGAGCAAGAAGTCCAATTGAAGCATTTTACTTGTGATAAATGATTTAAATAGCTAGCCATTAGTAGAGGAGAATCGATAATAGGTCTATTCACTTGTTGGTGAAGATTAACTAAAGCAACATCTTCTTGGGAGGACATGGCCGAGATAAAGGAGTTTGATGAGAGTGAGGGTGTACCTGATGAAGAACCCCTTGGGTCGACCTTTTTTCAAGTAGAAAATATTTGTAAATATTAAATTTAGTGCTATTTTTCTATTAAATTTCTAAAACTAAACTGATGCAAAGACAATTTCAAATAACGCATTCGGAGCTAGTGTGTGTTAAAAAAATAAAAAAAATATTTAATCAAATTATTTGAATACAACGATTAGAAAGTAGTTAGCACAATGACTAGATAAAAAGTAAAACTAGAAACCGCAAATCTTATTTATGAAATGAAATGGATTTTCAAATAAGAAAAGTCGATTAAATAAAACAACAAGTTAAATTGTTTATTTTGTTATCTAAAAGCATCATATAAGAAATATTGAATAATTAAAATAACCACCACGGCCCATATACGAGAGATCCCTTTTTCAATTATCGCATAGATCTGTCCGAATTAGAGCGATAACTTAAGTTGTGTAGTGGCATAGACCTGCAACCTCAAAAAAGTCTTGCGGATTCTAATCGCATGATCTTAGCGACTAATTTACAACACAAATTCTCGTTTCTATTTAAACATTTTTTTTTTTGTTGAATATATATATGTATAACATAGACTCTTCATGTAGATTGTGGTGAATGTTTTGGTATAAGTGACTTAATAATAAACAACCGATTTGGCCGATGCCACCATCAAATATTTAAAAATCCTTTCATTTCATAAAATAAAAAATTGTGCACAATACTTAATTTAAATCAAAGCGAATCCATCAGGTGACTGCGTGACTACAACAAATACAATAAAAAACAACAAGCATTTGGTTAGTATTTTTGAGTATGTAAAATGTTAATATCAAGGTGAACTAAAATTCGTCTTTGTAAATTTTTGAAAACGAACTACAATTTGCCTTCAAAATTAAAAAAATTTTGAACAACAAATACAAATTCAGGTAAAAAGAAACCAACGCATATAAAAGGTCCGCCTTCTAACGTTTTTCTTTCAACTAGTACTTATTTCGTGAATGGTAACGTTTAGCTCATGCCTGATTTGACAGATAATTAGTTTTATCCTTCCGCTGAACGAATATGGCTTGAACAACGCTGGGAAATATTGCGACATTACTTTGGCCGATTTTGCCAAAAGATCGTCTTTTCAGATGAAGCTCATTTTGATCTTGGCGGGTATATAAACAAGCAAAATTGTCGCATTTAGGGCACAGACAACCCGCATGCATACTTTAAAAAGCCGATACACCCAAAACGAGTCACTGTTTGGTAAGGATTTTGGTCCAGAAGCATAATTGGGCCATTTTTCTTCGAAAATTAGCAAGGAGTGGCCGTAGTCAATGGCGATCGTTATCGGGCTATGTTGCACGAATTTTTGTACACAAAAATTGAAAAGGAGGATATTGGCAACATTTGGTTTCAACAGGACGGCACTACGTGCTACACAGCCGAAGCTACACTTCTTTTTTATAGCATTTTCAAAAAAAAAAAGTTATTTGGCGGACCCTTTATATTTATTTAAGCAAGGCGAATTCATACAGATGAAATTATCGGCTTATTAAAAAATAAGTATTAAATATTATATATCACGAAAGTTAATGCAGCTAGAGTCTTCAAATTAAATACGGTAAACTTTGACATCCATACGAACATTTGGGTAAAAAATGGGCGGACTTGCAATAGTAGGCGTGGCCACATGAATTAAATACTAAAATTCGTATATTTGGAAAACGATATCGATTAGAGTAGTAAAATTTTGCAAGAGCAACTTTGACACCCAAATGAACATTTAGGCAAGAAAAGGGTGCATTAACAATAGTGGGCGTGGCACCTACCATATGAATTAAATACTAAAATTCGTATATCTGGAAAACGATATCGATTAGAGTACTAAAATTTTGCAAAAGAAACTTTGATATTCGAATAAACATTTATGGAAAAAATGGGTGCATCAACAATAGTGGGCGTGGCACCTGCCATATGAATTAAATACTAAAATTTTGGGTGGCGAAGCACACCGGGTATTAGCTAGTAAATAAATAAAACAGGCTGTACAAAAGCGAATTGCTACAATAAAGCAACTATTTTGTAGATGTTTTCTGTAAAGGCAAATACGTATATGCTTTGAACTGAACTGTTTTAAAAAATACAGTTTTGCCACTACGTTTCGCAGAGTTTTTGTAATTGTGACCGGATTTTATGTGAACAATATTTTATGTCTACTATTTAAACAAAAAGAAAAAGTCTAGCTTTTCGCTGGAACATAATTTTTTAGTGGAAACACTAGTTTAGAATGGAAAAAGAAACAGTTTTTAAAAATATAAGTGGTTTCTAGTATATAAAATCAAATTTTAATACTTTTTTAGTGGAAAAATCGATTTATAGCAACAAAAAAAATTACAGTAATTAAATGCATGCCAGTTAAAAAGGAAAACCTAATTTTGATTAAAACAAATCATAATTGAAGTACAGATAAAATACAGTGGTAAATTAAAACCATTGAATAACTGAAAAAGAAACATTTTTAAGATAATTAATTAAGCCAATTTCTGTGTTAATTTAAAATTACAATTCCAAATATTATTGAAAGAAAAATACATACAAATAAAAGTTTGTTTTATAACAATTTCTAGAAAAGTTCTAAAAGGATTTTTTAAGGACTAAAAACTACTCACATCATGAATAAAATGTCGATACTCAGGTCTTGATGAGATATTGTTTAGTTTTCTGATTGGTGTAGCAAGACCATGAATACGTCTGACGTCTTCGTTCTATGAATATGATGGGATTTTTTTTTTTTTTTGGAAAATTTAACGATTCGTTTTGGATTTTTTGTTTGTTTGTGATATTAATCAATTGTTTAATGATTTTTTTTTTAATGTATGTATGCACATTAGATAATAATAAAGCATGCAAACGTGTGTTGAAAGATTTGAAAAAAAAAACATTGGAAGAGAAATTAGTTGGAATTTGTTTTGTTTTTTGTTGTTGTTGTTGTTTTAAATACAAATTAAATTTAAATAAATAAAAAGCTAATTATTTGATATAAAAAATTACTTAGCTTTTATTAAAAGAAATACTTTTTAAAATAAATATGTATTTTTAAATATTTTAATGAATATTATAAAAAACTGTGAAGCTTTAATGTAGTCCAATTAGGTGATTTTTTAGGTGAAACTTTAAATAGTTTTATGTTATTAGTAAAAGATATAGAACACTTACCAATTCTGTGCTGCTTTGGGGTCGCGTTGTTAGTGGTTTGGTATTGGATTCAGGGGCATGTATTTCTAAATCACTACGATAGGTATTTAAAGAAGATGAGGCAGCATTTTCGTTTTGATTACCAATACTGTAACAAAATTATTATTATTATTAATATTACTATTTTTTTTTTATTAATTCTTTAAAACTGCAATACATTTCAATGGTAATATACCACATTATTAATAACGTGATTATTTATAACATGTTTCTAAAATTATCATACCCAAATTATACATTGATTTGAAAAAAGTTATACCTTAAATCCGATGAAAATCGTTTTTTGCCGGAAAATATAATCGAACCATTATGATTTTTAATTGAACCCCTTTGAGACATCATGTTCGATATATCTTCTTCAGCGGAGAAGAACATTTCAGAGGGATTTTCAGAAGTAAGAGAAATTGTCCTTTGGACTTCACGCGTCAAATGATCAGCATTTGTTACATCTACCGGCATTTGATTTTGTATATTTATATCAGCTATTTCAAATTCCAAAGGATGAGAGTGCGGAGCAGAATGAGACATTTCATCTGGTATCTGTAATAAAAAAAATTACAATGAACACAAAACTTGTTATGGCTTAATTTGAACTAACCTCTAATTCATCTTCAACATCAATTTCACCAGTTAAGCGAGAATCAGAAATACTGGTTTTTGGTGGTGAAACGCGTAGAGTGTTATTTTGAGACTTATTCGAATCGGAGCCACGACGGTAGACTACACCTTGCGATTCGATGGAATCTTGGCGTAAGCCCTTTTTTGAAGGACTATCTAAGAGCCTAGCATAAGGTACTTCTACTGAAGTTTGACGTGCAGTAGAATAACGTTTGGTGCGTCGCTCCAGTGTATTAGGAGAACCAATACTTTCCCTAGACTTGCGGCCATTCATGTCCTTTTCGAGGGTAGAGGCACCACCAACTAGTTTTATTTTAGTATTAAGATCTTTTGAGGCCAATTCAGATTTCTTTAAGCTGCCATTAACAGCCACTGCAGGACGGTATAATTTACCCTAAAAAATTACAAATATTTTAAAATGTTTTTTTGTATTTCCTTGTAAACTCTAGGCGATTTACCTTTCCGGTAAAGTCAGCCGAATCATGTAAATAAACTGAGTGTAAACTATAGGGTGGTGTATGAAACACCAGTTGTCCTTGATGTAAAATACTTTCACCAAAACCATAATCCTTGTTATTATTAATAATGCTAAAAGAAAATATAAAATTGAATCCCATAGTTTTTAGAAATGTGTTATATACTCACTAATATCTGGCTATATTATAATTATCTGCTATGTCTTGAGCAGAGGGTTTGAAAAATTTTAAACCATTACGATTACTACCGAAAAAAGCACAGCCTCCGATACAACCACAACGAGATATATCAACAACTCCACTTACAGTATTACTATTTGTGCTGTTAGACCATAAAAACCACAAACGTTTGCTTTTGGCATCATGTTCACGTAAAAAGCTAAAAGAAAAAAGCAAAGTTAAGCAAAACTTTGCGTAGTGCATATAAATACTTACTTATGTTGCACTAAATGTAATTTATGATCGGGTATAGGCAAAGCCGAGGCCCCTTCTAATAGTATAGGTCCAAGTGATGTACAGCCTACTTCTACCCAATTTTCAAAGAATTCATTGTCGCAAACTGTAGGCCGACGACATTCTGAGAAACTATCACGTAATTTACGAGAACCTTCTTCACGGGAATCCCTTCTTTGTGAGAATGAATTAGAGCTGCGTTTTGATTTGCCCTGAAGAGGCTGATGTGTATTGTGATGTATTTCTGATTTAACCGAATCCTGATCTGTACGCCGTATTTTGCCAGATCTATTGCTACCAGTAGTGTTAGTATTATAAGAGTTTGTCATATTTGAAGTACAACCAGCATTTAACATAAACAGTCTTATTAAAATTGAAGGTAATAAACCGGATATACCGGATTTAACACGTTGGCCGTGTAAATTGCAATTAGCCAAACGTATTGGAGAGATCTAAATAGAATTTGTGTTTAAACATGCATTTTATATTCTACAATACTTATATATGAAACAACAACTTACCCATGCATGCAATGCTGTACCGCTCTCTATAAGATAAACATCAACTGCATCCACTGACACACGTGTCATTTTATATTTAATATCTTCGGCGGAAGGACATTTGTACTTGTTTTCCTCTTTTGTATGAGGGCACTGGTTACTCGGCACACCATGATGACAATTACGCACAGTTTTAGGAGATTTAAGGCAATTTTCAGGATCTACTGCCAAAAGCGCCAATGTCTCTAGGCCTACGGCAACATTGAATAGTTGCGGCAGTGTTAGTTTACCCGATAATTTACCCAGCTGAACTTCTACCAGCCAAGAGTATTCTAAAGTGTCTTCGTCTAATGCACAACCTTCATTACTAAACATAGCATGACCACGAACCTTGAAAGTATAAAAGGATATTTAAATATATAAATGTATAAATTGAAAAATAATGCTTCATATTATATTCACCTGTACTGCTGACAACATTAAATGTCCTTGGTTTATATGTTTATCACGATTTTGTCTCACCACTGTATCCGAAGTTATTAAATACGAAGGACTTACTAATACCTGCAAATTGGTTTCATGATATCGTTTATTCATTTCGAAACCTAAACGCTCAATTAGCACCACGGGGCAGGGAGGATCATTCTCATTGCAATTCTTCATAACATGAGCCTGTATGTCGTGTATTATAACTGAAACTATAACCTCCAGAGGCCGATACAGACGAGGATCAAATGGTTTTTGTTTCTCCTCCGGCACAGTTACTTCGGAAATCGACTTAGTGGCCAAGTCTTTGTCCTTAACCAGCAATTGATCCTTTGGATTAACTGCTGCTGTAGTAGATGAATCCTTTGTTTTAATATTCGATTGTTCCATATCAGTAAAGTTTTGATCTTCACCGAAAATATTTTCTTTTAAATTTATAAAATTCCTTAAAACATTGCCATAACACATGAGTACTGAGGAACCTATTTCAAGTTCCACGGTGACGTGATCGGCTGGCAAAGTTGCGGGATCGAATTTGTATTGTTCCGGCTTTGTTTGCCAATTCTGATTGGGTGACTTTCGGGTCTGCGGTATACGCATAGGACTGAGCAAAATTTCTTCTTTTTCAGGTGTTGTTATATCGGCTTGAGGATCCGGTCCCAAAGGAGGTACCGGATGATAAACATATTGTATGGACAATGCTACAATAGGTACGGTCCAGCAATCTATCCAACCCGAAGTCCTTTGACAAATTTTACGCCATTTTTTGGTGTATAATTCAGGTCTTGTCTTAACTTTTCCGCCGCGTGTTAGTAAACGAGCATTTTCATCCATGGCCAAGACAATGGGCTTCGTCGATGAAACCTCCGGTACATATAAACTTAAATCTAATCCCTCTCCATGTATCCAAAACTTTAAGGTTACCGTTTTAGGTAGAAAGTCATCAAAAGGTAAAGCAAAGCTCATATCAAACACATCACCACAAAATGCCAAATGATTATTCTCCTGGTTAGCGCTAGAGCAATCGATCCAATTATATTCATTACATAATGTCAATATCTCGAATTCATTTAGTAGTATATTAAATTTACAAGTATATGGCACAAAGGTTAAGATATCAGGTCTAGCTTTACTAGCCCAATCTTCTATGAGATCTTGAAAGAAACATTTATGTTTGTAAATAATATATGCGGTGGCTTTGCAACCCGTCAGCGCTATACTCCAGTCCTGAGGTGCATTCCATTTTGTGGGATAATGTATGCGTACTTTATACTCCAACGATTCCAATTCAGCCAGACTGCGATATTGCAAAGAGGTGGTAGCCTCAACATGAAAGAGTTGCCCCTGTATTTTCGAGGTATAACCATCTGATAGTGTTACCCAAGGTATGGTCACCTCCACATAAGAGGCTGGACCAACTGTTATATGCATGGCATTTGTTTCTTTCTCCTTAGAGAACAATATATCTATAGTGGCTTCATTTAAAACACATAGCGTAACATCAAATGATTGATAGCTTCTCAATTCTCCCGGTTTTGGGGTGGGTGTTACTTCCATTTCCTTCCAATCAGGTGGATAGAAAAAATTAAATAAATGATCTCTTTGTCTATCTGCCCAGGGACCATAACTAAAATCGGTTCCTTTTAGACATTTGATATTAATGCCCAAAACCGGAGGAGAAGGTTCTACTTTATCACCATTAGCCAAAATAATGTGAACGGGTTCTTCGGGCACAACACCCGGTTCGTCCATATAGAAATATAAATCCATTTGATTGGACATCATTACAACAAAACCTTCGCCCATATAACGGGGAGGCTCATCAACAAGTCCGGTATACTTGGGACTGGGAGCAAACATAACTTTGGCATTTTCGACATTGGCCTTGACGAAATGCATGAAATGATCTAAACGACAAACGGCGGGCTTTGTACTGTATGTACAGTGAGCTTCTTCCATCGATATGGAAAGAGTAGTAGGTGTTAGACGATTGCCAAAGACAAAACGTCCTGAGCATACATCAATTTTAATCACAGGTATGAGATCACGCCACGTTGTGGCTTTCATAGCTTCGGAATGTTTAACACTTTGATGCTTGCTATGACGAGCATTCTCCATATTCATAGTGTGTTCTTTAAGTTTTGAACGTTCTTCGGTTGATAAGGAATCAGTCTACAAAGAAATTTTTATATTTTAGTCACATATACACATGTACATATACGAATAATTATAAATTAATATTTATTTGAACTTTTTACTTATAAATTTATTATAACTCATTTTTTTTTTTCTGTCTTAAGTTAATTTTTCTGTTATTAAACTTTCTAAAGCATTCATTAAATTAAATTGTAATCATTCAAGATTATTGAATAACTATTCCGATAAAAATTGTTTATAATTATTATTTTATAGTTTTTATAATTATAACAAACACATGGCACAGTGTTTACGACATTCAGAAGTTCATTTTCCGAAGTATATCAGCTTGATAGATTTATATACATACAACTTTACTTTCCATACAACCAGCCAAAGGATGAATATAAAAAGCATAACAAAAATTTATTAAGAATATGAGCATATGAGCATGAGAATATGAGCATGAAAAAAAATTTCATTTGATAAGAAAGAAGGGGACAAATTAAAAATGAATGATATGCTTTCCTAATTATAATTTCATTAAATTGTAACATAAATAGTAGTTTAAAAATTACATATGAGTGTACCGATGAGTGCTGATGATGATATTGTAGCTGGTTTCGAAATTATATTCCACTCGGCTAATATCAGAATAGTTAATTTTATAAATGCTTTATGAAGTTTTATAATAGAAAAATGAACTTGAGCCAGAATAAAATTTATTTATAATAAATTAACATGTTAAAAATTATGTACCGGTATAAGTAAAGAGGGCTTCAAACCAAACGTTCTTTCCAATTCATCATATAAATCAGAACGATTATATATGTGCAATTCTGAACCATTTAATTGAACAGATAATCTAGTATCCGAATGAGATAAATCTATTAAAAAGAAAAAAATTATTTTTTCAATTTTTTTTTTTTTAGTTTATTATATGTTAAAACTTACCTTCTGATACATCTTTTGGCACATATGACCGCCACCATCGAAATATAAAATATCCATCTTGTATGCGAGCTGAATAATCGTAAGTTATGTATACAAAATCACGAAACATAATTTTTCCAGCTAAAGGATTTAAAGCTACTGAACCTGAATATATAAACGCAAGGATTATTATTATTATTATTTTTACAATTGTTTGAATAGTTAATAGTACTAACCGATTTTAAAATAAGCTCCTTTAATAAACCAACGATTTGCTATTTTTGTTATTAGCATACCAATAAGTCGAGAGTTATAGAATGTTATATAGGTGACCCAAGTTATCGATGTTAATAGAGAGCAAAGTAGCCATATCTATAATTACAACACAAAATCAAATTTACATTGAAATACATTTTTTCATGTATTAAAGGTTAATCAAATTTTTTAAAAGTCACATAAGTTATGTATACTAACTCATATGTATAGTCTTAGGTTTTAGTAAAATATAATTAATCAAATAACATTAATGACCAGGGTCCAAATTACGGCGTTCGATCACGTTTGAAATTTTACTCGAACGATCGAGTTCGCTGTGCTTTAAGTATAGAGATTCTAATAAGAATTTTCAAATTTCGATCACGTTTGAATACCGTATTTTGCCGCCAGATCATGTAGTCTCGAAAAAAAATTTTTTTTTTAATTTTTAAACTTTAAAATAATTTTGAAATAAGAAGACAACGAAGTTGTTTCCATAGGTTCCTTTTAAAAGAAACATTTATGATTTCAACATAAGAGCATCATTTGTAATCATGGATTGTTCATATTATACTGAACAGTTTAAAATCGATAAAAGTTCAATAATTTTTCTTCAGTTTTGTTTAATAAGGAATAATATTAAAATGAGTAATTTTATTCAATGTTAAAAACACGCGTTTCCCTGCTCAACTTGTTGCAAAAGACTTGATTTTCAAATGACGAATTAATGTATTAAATAAATTGAATTCTTACTTGGTGTTTTCCATTCAGAAATAAATTCGTTTTAACAACTTACAAACGTATGTATAACTGTAGCCTTTAAGAAGCAATTATTGGACTGAAAAACTTTATTTTACGAATTTACTCTAATTTTCAGATCATATACAACATTTATTGCAAGAATTTTATGTAATTAGAGATAATTTGAAATGTTATAATTTTAAATAAAAAATTACATATTTTTGATTAATTTTTTTAGTTGTTGAAGATAAATTCATACTCTCGTAAGTTAAATTTTATTTATTTATTATTTTTAAATTTAAACTTTGTAATTTCCCATTTATTTATTTAATTTTCTATTAATTGTTAGTAGATACAAAATGAAATAAATTAACATTTTTGTTTTTGTTTTCAATATTTTTATAAGTACGAAATTTTCGTTCGCATTTAGATGAACAGTCAGAAATAGATTTCAACTCAGTTTAATATTATCACATGGTGATTGCCGGCAAAAAGAAAAGCTTACCGGCATAAAAGGTCAACCAACCAAAAAAATCGAAAACAATACATTTAAAATGAAAATTCAACAAGTGTTTTTCCTTAATTATGGCCAATGAACTCAATTTCTCTATTTACATTTTTGTTGTTGGTAAACAAAAGAAACAACAACAAAAATTTTTGTTTACAAACAAAAGTGTAACAGGTTATAAGTGGGAAGGGAGTCACAATACATAAAAAATTTCGAAAACATATGATTAAACAGATGAATTGATTATGTCATGAACACAACCAAAATCACAGGGGCAAAGGGCGAAGTACAATCATAAAAAAAATGCAGATACAATCCAATTACACAATTAGAAGCAACAAAAAAAAATTAGGATAAGCTATATTCGGCTTTGCAGAGTCTTGAGTACCCTATATCAAAAAAAAAGTACTTAACACAGATTAGCTTTAATTCTTAGGAATAACCAGAAGCAGAAGCATTATTGATAATCTATTTTACCGGTTTGATTGAGTTAAGATTTTATTTGTTTTGTTTTATAAAATCGTTAATATGTAGGTACCTATTTGCTTATGTCATTATCCAATCTTTATATATATTATTGACAAGGAAAAATAAAACATCAACAATATTATTGTACACAGTACAGTTCAAAAATCGTACGCATATAAAAAATAGTTTTTTACAACTAAATAAATTTATAATCCTATGTACAAGTAGGATTACAAATTTTGAAACTTACTTACTAACTGCGACTTAAGGAATAAAAAATTACAATTGGCAATGAATACATTTACATTTTGTTGTTTTTTAGGTAAACATTTCTTCCTGTTACACAAGCTATGAAAAACTTATACTATCTTCCACTATTTATATTAGTGTAGAGAATATGACAGAAACTAAGAAAAATACTTATTTACATTTATTGCAAATTTCTTGAAGAAAAATCTTTAGAAACAATCAATGAAAAACGGAAATTCAAAAAAAAAAACAAAAAGATAATAAACATGATCCAATAACAATCTTATCAACTAAACCAACAAAGCTAACATAGCGACGACCCGTTGCTCTTTTTTTTTTTGTAAACTTAATTAGTTTTTCATTCACTTTGTTTAAAAAGATAACACGCAAAATATGATTCATGTACTATTCAACTATTATTTACCATCGGAGCATCAATTTTCATATTTTCCAAGGGTATGCGACCACCAGTCGCATTCCATGTTCCCTCAGGAAATCCAATGCTATCACCAAAATCATTACTTTCTTCCGTATCCATTTTAAGTGTGAATATATATTTGAGGTTTTTATTTTATTATTAATAATAATGATTGCACTTTTTGCAGTGATTTATTTAAACAGGAAAAATTAATTACTTCCGACTTTTTCGATTTTTTTTTCCTTTGTTGTGACTTCGATTTTTACCACTTTATGTTTTAGGGTTGGGTCATGTAATCAACTTTTTGTAATTAAAACACTGAAATCGCTACAATTTTTTAATGTATTGTGCTCTAACTAAATATGTAACTTTCTTATATTATAATTCATTTTTCTTGTAAGTTTTCGTTAAGGAATAATTAATTTTTCACAATTTTTCTCTACATTTTACGCGTCTCGTATATAATTTTCTTCATTTGACACTGAATGATAAATTCGGGTAGATATTTTAGTTGCGGTGTTCATTAAATGACTGTGTTCAATAATCACAACTTTTTTTACGTTTACCCTATTTGCAATTCTGATGGTAAATTACAACTTTCATTCAAGATACAAATTTTAGTCGAACGTTCGAGTTTTGTGTTTTTTAAATGTGGAGATTCTAATTAAAATTTTACAATTTTCAACCAACTAATTGAAGCCTTTTGACCCATATTGTAGTAAGAAAAATAAAATTAGTATTTAATCTTAAACTTTACAGTTACAGAAAAATATTATATGTTTACATTAACCTACTAACTGAGTATGTAAATTTTAAAGATACTTTTAAACCTCTTGGAAAAATTTTGGTTTCATTCGTTCATTGTCAGCAGAGATAATGTATCTACATATATATGGATTCAAAAATTTGATGAAACAAATTTTTATTACAAATCATTAATAAAAATTTTATTTTTATTAAGTTATATAAAAAATTAGTTAAGTTATATATAAAAATTAGATTATTTAACAATTAAAAAAAAATAAAACCAATAAACAATTAAATTATATTTTATAAAAAAAAGCACTTTATTACCGAACACTTTTTTTCTTTTAATTCAAAATAAATAGTAAAGAATATTTAATGCTCGGCAGTTTTTAACGATTTAATGTTATTGTTAGGATCTTTCTTCTGTGACCAAAGATTTTACTGTTAAGGAATTTTTGAGTACGTACGACAAAGTTAAATTAATGGGACCTTGATGATTTCTAGTTTTTCAAAAGTAATCGATATAATGCCACTCATAAAAAAATATATTACAGTTTTCAAATGCTATTGATGTTTTAGATTTCGTACAGCGAACTTAAGTAGAAATTCGATTGTGGTTGTTGTTATATAACCTAATTTTTGGCCCCAGTAAATCGATACTAAAATAATTAAACACCACCAACGTCTAATTCCTTATATTTTTTATTACATACCAGATGGAAATTTGTAATTTATTTCAGAGTTCTTAGCTATTTGTGATATACACTCTACTATATTTTCTGTTTATTTTCAAGCCTGAACACACAAGATCACTGAAACGTATTTTTAAAACCTCCAAAGTCGGTCACGATTATAACATGCTATTATATTATTTCTTCAATTCTATATCGGAACTCTAAAGAAAACAGGTTTTATACATTTTATGATTTTTTATTTCGTATTCATTAACTTTAAAAATAATTTTAAAATTGTTCCATCAACGATTTTAAATCTTTTTTTATTGTAATTAAGACTCATGTAAGTAGAATTTGTTGAGTCAACAAATATTTTTTTAAAAACTTGCGTGAAAAAAGCCTTCTTATATTGTTATTGTACAAAAAGAAAAAATACATTTAATTTATATATTAGATGTGAATTTAAATAGTAGTATATGTAGATTTATAAAAAAAAAATTTAATTCAATTTGTGAAACATCTGCCATCTTATCTCGACTTGCTTTTTTAAGTCTGCACACATATAACAAAATAATGGTCTTTTGTTTGCAGCATTTTTTCTCATTGCACTCCCTAACGCTAGTGCATTTAAATGAAAAACTATCTCGACGAATAAAGTTTAGTGTGTTTTTGGGGGTTGTTTGTATGTTTTATAACTAATGGAGTTTAAAGTACTATGTATTTTATAAAGGCAGCTTATTCCGTGGCCGCCATAGCTCTAGCTTGAGCACGCACGCGTTTCTCGTACTCCAAGCGATTCTGACAGTAGATTGTATAAGCCTCTGCCTGGGCAGGATCTTTAATATTTGGCTCATTCAAGAGATCTTGAATTCCCAAAAGAATTTGTTTGATAGTAATGGCGGGACGCCAATCTTTTTCCTCATCCAGCAATGATAAACACACTGTTCCCGAGGGGTAGACATTAGGATGGAATAGAGGTGGCTCAAACTTACACTTTGGTGGCGATGTAGGATAATCATCTTTGAAAATCATCCGTAATTTGTAGAGACCACCTTCCCAAGGTGTGCTCTTTTTTCCGGGTATAGCACACTCCCATATCATTAGATTTAAAGTACCGTCAGGATTTTTTGCAGGACGTGCCACAAATCCAAATGGATGGTCCTTACGCCATGCTTTACGTTCTTCGCCTAAACGCGTTATAGCAATACCAGACATATTCCTTTATCACTTGGTAGAATTATCCCTTTTCACAAAATTGTTTCAAGGTTGATTCGATGATGCCAAACGGTTTTGTTGTAAAATAATTTAGTGGGCACGCGTCTTTTAGATCTTTACTTTTTAACTAAAAATTTACAAAATCTATTAAATAAGATTCCTTTGTAAAAAAACACTTTAATGCCAATTATGTTCTTTTGCATTTATAATTGATACATTTACAATATTTTGTAAATGACAATTTATCTTATTTGCAAATTTGCACTCAAGAAAAATGCGTTCTTCTTCGTCAACGTTCGGCAAATGGTCTGTAAATGTATTTGTATGGTAGAGTTGCATAAATAATGAGTACTCGGTATATACAATTATTCATATGTTTTACAAATAACTTCAGCCATTTTTCTTAATTTCTGAAGGAAGAATAATTTATAATTGAATAATTGAAACTAATTTTAAATTAGCTGACAAACGGTATGCATTCTGACGATATGACATATTGTGAATACATTAATATTTTTGTATATAATACGTTACCTACATAAAAATTTTATATATGAATAGTGAACACTATGTAAATATAATTGAATTAAAAAGTTCAAAAGCAGAAACAAAATTATATTTTTACGTGTTGGCCGTAGTGTAATTATTTATAAGGTTATATTTTAAAAATAATTTTTTTGGAAATGGAGTTTTCGAGTATAAAACAGATTTGTTTATATAAGCATCGTCATTGCTAAAGAGTATAAAATGTAGCGGTATAGAAATAGGACATTGAATTATCTTTAATATATTCAGCTTGGCTATTAACAGCGCCTTCTACGATGGGTCCCTTAGAATTGTTTTTTAAACTCAACATTTATTAGAGCAAGCATAAAATATTTGTTATTACAATCATAATATCAAATGTCTTATAAACTATAATTACATTTATCTTCTTAATTAAATAATAAAGCTTATGGTCTAGTTTTTTTGATTAAAGGAAAATAATTTTATTTAAAATAAAATATTAAATTATTATTTTAAATTTAATGAATAAATAAATAAATCGCAAGCTTTATTATTGAATTAAAAAGTTCACTATAAAATTGTCGAACAAAACTTATAAATGTATAATATATATAAATATTGTTTCGAGTAACCAAGACAATTTTATATAACTGAGTAGTTGTTATAATTACTTTTACTTATGTCACTATAATCGAATCAAACATTGTTGCTTGACAAGTTCTGTTAAGTCGATGGTCACACACGACGATTATAGTTGGGCAATTCTTGAGTTTATAGATGTTTTTACCGTTTTAGGTGAGGAGAAAACGAAGGGAAAAATAATCGCCGGTACTCGGCTATTTGAAGCAATTTTTTATTTTTTTTTTAATATTTGACATTTCTTTTCATTCGGTGTTTCGCTTCTTGGTGTGTAGTAATTAAAAACTTGAATTAAAAACGTCACAAATTAAACGATTAAAATATTTAAAAATAAAAAAACACAAACAAAAAAATTTTAGTGAAAATATTCTAATTAAAAGCGTTAATAAAAATCAATTATATTATTTTATGTATGTTTTTATTTTTCTTATTGCTATTTACGGATAATGCAGCGTTGCCAGAAGCTTTGGAGAGAAAATCATCACTAAGAGCAAAAAAATCATATTTTGAAGAAGAAAATCATCGAATTATTTTAATTCAAACATTTTATTACAATCGCAAAAAAAAAAAAATAAAAATTTATTTAGAAAACTGTTTTCTTATTATATATGTTATTTAAAACAAAAAATATATTAAATTGATATTAAAATATATATACATATTCATATAGCAACTTGTGAATAGTATATTAATATATTCAAATTGCATATCTATCATTCGAAATGTAGAAACATAAAAAACTTGAATGTTTTAAAATAAAAAACAATCATACATTTAACAATTACATATTAATTAAAGTATTTTAGGAATCATTATTATTATTATTATTATACAGAATAGGTTTCATATTTGTATTTATACCTTAATATATTTTTTAAATTATAGCATGAACAATCGTTTAACTTAAAGTATTCTTTTGAATATAATATACCCTTAACAGTGCTGTTATCTAATCTATTTCTATTTAAAACTTAAAATATTCGTTCAACATTTGCAGAAGAAATAGGACAATTTTTGACAGGGTCGGAAAAGCTAAGATTTTGTCATCTCGAGTTATTTTTCAGACTTCAGACCAGTCAAAGTGGAGAAGACGTAGTTCTCTAAACTCGTCTTCTAAGTTTTGAACATCATTCTTATCAATTGAATAAATTTGAAAAGTTTTGTATTAAACCTGTTAAAGAAGCTACTTTTCTATTAATTATTTTTAAAGGGTCAAGACAAAATATTAAAAAAAAAGTTCTTTTAAATAATTATGGTTAAATCAAATCGTTTCAGTATTTGCTTACACAACTTAATGTAAAATGAAGTACAATTTTCAAGAAATTTTTGTTTTCATTTTTTCCAAGTTTAAGATTGGAATTTTTTTTTTGTTTTACATACACGCCCAAATAAATATCTTCGTTTTGTAAACGAAACAATTCAAAAATCAAGTTCGTTAATTAAATTGATGTTAACGTAATATGGTTTTATAAAATTATCTAAAATTTTAAGATAAAGACATTGCATTCATCATAAATTCTTTGTATTTGAGAAGATGTGGTTTCAAAAATTATGTTTACTTTGTTTATTATGTTGAGAATATACTTTAAAAACACAGACAGAGTTCTACCTGTTCTTAACAGACCTGCAACAAGCTGATATAAAACTTTATTGTTTAAAAAAATGGATTGTTGATAAGAATTGTAGAAAAATTATGTTTCGTATTTACAACTTAAAACAAAAAAAATACAATTTCTAAAAATAAAAATCATTATATTGGGGGAAAAAAATCATACATCTTATTTTAGCAAAAAAAAAATCCTTAAAAATATGACAAAATCATGATTATGGCAACGCTGGGCACAAATGACAATTTGTAAGAAAATAAAAGCTAAACAAAACAGAAAAATCGCCAAAGAAATCGTCTTGTGTGAACATAAAAGCAAGTTCAAAAGAAAATATGGAAAAAGTTGGGCAATTAAAATCGTCGTGTGTGACCTTCGACTAAATAAAACAAGAACAAAGTTGATTAATTTTGGCGCAGCGTCACAGGGTTGTATTCAAAATACAGAGTTACTTCATGTTCACAGTATTGGTAACGCGTCAAATATTCCTCTTGAAATAGGTTATTTAAAAAGAACGTATACATTACTTGATAAGGAAAAAAGAGTGTTAATTAAACAAAACTTTGTTTTCAAATAAGCTAAATATAATTTAAAAATGTTTATAGTTTAACTCAAAAGTGATAGTCAAGATCAGGTCTGTGCTTGATAAATTTTGAGTAGAATCGAAAAGACGTTAAATTTTTTGTTAGGTGTATAATTGTTAAATTCAAAAATGTTGTAATTTTTAACTGTTTTATCTGCAAAGCATTAGTATTTTTGTTTATAATCTATGTATGCTGCAGAAGATTAGATTCGTTAATTTTTACTGGATTCCGTTCGTTTACACTAAATCCAAAAACGGAAATACAAATAAGATTAGGTAAGTACAATTTTCTTACATTTTTGAAAATCAACTCAAAATTTTAAAAAATGTTTTAAAAAAGAAAAAAAAATATAAAAATTAAAACTGAACATTTTTTATTAAATTAAGTATAGGTATATATTATAAAGGGTCCGCCAAATAACTTTTTAATTTGAAAATGCTATAAAAAAAGTGTAGCTTCGGCTGTGTGGCACGTAGCGCCGTTCTGTTGATACCAAATGTTGCCAATATCCTTCTCTTAAATTTTTGTGAACAAAAATTCGTTAAACATGGCCCAATAACGATCGCCATTGACTACGGCCACTGCTTGCTAATTTTTGAAGAAAAATGACTCAATTATGCCTCTGGAGCGAAATCCTCACCAAACAGTGACTCGTTTTGGGTGTATCGGCTTTTCAATGTATGCGAGCGGGTTTTCCGTGCCCCAAATGCCACAATTTCGCTTGTTTAAATACCCGCCTTTATTTGCATCTTTGAAAATAAAATATCTGCTTTTATTTGTCGGTTGTACCTAAGCATTTTATCCGATAATTTGCTAAAAATATTCGTATAAAAAAAAGGTAGAACCGAGTACACAAAAAAAACAAATACATAAGAGTGTTCCATTCGACCGTGCAAAATCTGATAATACCCTTCACCAACATGTATATAGGTACAGTTCATCGTAGCGTAGCCACGATTTCAGATTTAATGTGATATGCCATTTTTCTTCATTTTTATTTTCGCCCCCCATCATTGATTTTAAATTTTTACTAATTGATTTTGCAGGGGGGGTTAACTTGAGATCATGTCATTATATGAATTTATTAATGAACTGCACTTTATTCATAATAATAATTGCATAGAACTCATTCATATTTCGTGAAAAGCATATAATGTTTCATGAGTTGATTTTGTTTACTTACACTATTTGTTTAAGACATTTTGCGTGATGTTGCATTCATTTTTAATCACATCATTTATGAAAAATTACTATTTAGTCATGATAATGTAGGAATTCACTTTTATTTTATATATAACAAGTAACAGTGCTATATTCGGCCGTGCCGAATCTTATATACCCTTCACAACGTGTAGTCACGTTGTTATTGCATACAATTGTTTGTATCACCATTCATCCCATATAAAATACGTGCATACGTACACGTTAGAATAAATGTGGCATCGAATCCCAGCTGAGCCAAAAAAATTTTATTTTATTTTATTTAATATATTATTTATATTCTATTATTTTTTTTTTATATTTTTTTTAAATTTTTTTAAAAAATTTTTTTAGCCAAATTTTTAAAAAATTTTTTTAAATTTTTTTTTTAATTTTTTTTAAATTTTTTTTTTGTAGTTTTTTTTTATTATTTTTTTCTTATTTTTAATATTTTTTTTTTTTTAAATTTTTTTGTTTGGTATGTTTTTTACATGTATGTATGTATGTATGTTTTTGTTGTAATTGTGAAGAAAAACGAGGTGGTCGTGGTTTTTTGCTCATATCTCAGAAAGTTATAGGGCGATTGTGCTGAATTTCAATAGCGATTCATTCCTGGATATTTCCAAGAGATTGATACCATATACAGATCTGAGGAACATATAGTTGCTTCTAAAAGTTGATTTCAACCAACACACGGACAGACGGGCAGACGGATAGACGGACAGACGGTCAGGGCTTAATCGACTCCTCTATTCATAAGCTTTCAGAAAATATATACTTTATGGTGTCGGAAATGAAAATTGTAGAAATTACAAACGGAATGACAAAGCTATATATACCCTTGTGCACCACAGGTGAAGGGTATAAAAATGGGGTGGAGAAAAAAATCATCCACCATTTAATCTGCTGGGTATCAATTCTCGTTCTATGAAACTATGAAATGAAAAGTTTTTGTGTGTCATATCATATGGTGTCACCTTTGCTATACAAACATTTTTTCATTTCACAGTTTCACAGAACGAGAATTGAGCCCCTGGTCGAGCCCTTCTATTTGGTGCCAGTAGTGTGATGGCTCAAAGAGGTAAATTTAATTAATTATTATATTCAAACCATATACAGATCAGATAGGTTGTTCGTCGTTGCGATCAACATGGATTTTTAATTTTTATAGTGTGTTTTGTTTTTATTTAATACCGATATTGACCCTATCGGGTGTCCAGGAGTCAATATATGTACGCTACCTACGCAGTTGTGTTATGGTTCATATGTATCCGTTAGTTTCAAACCGATTTATTTGTTTTTTTTTTTCAAGAAAAAGTTTTGAGACTTGAAATTTGATGTCCTCAAATAGTCCAAAAATTAATAAGGAGATTTAGGAACTTATATTTAAAAAAAAATAAAAAATTTTTCTTAAAAATAATAAATATGTTATGTATTACAATAATTTTTGCCTATAACTTTGCTGGTTAGTGATCAATTTATACAAAACAATCTACAAATAACCCTAGAGATATGTATGTCAAATTGATAAATAGTAACAAACGTGGCTTTATATGACTTCTCAAATTTTTCAAAGTACTATTGATACATGTAGTGTGAATCCATTGAAATATTGCTTGTGCGAAATATGAATATAAAAGTAATACGACGAATTTTCCTTCAGAGTGTTTTCTATTTTATTCTGAAAAACATTTAATGATGCCAAAACAAAAAGCAAACAAAGGCTGTGCCGCTGGTAGTAAATTAAAACACACATTTTTTATATGATAATTTTATTATTTGAGTTTTTCATATAATTCGATTTATATAGGAGTTCTAAACTAATTATACATTTTATTATTATTTTTATTTTAATATAACTGTTTTTTATTTTTGGAATAAATTATTATTGTCACATACTTAGAGTAATTAATACATGTTATTTTGTATTGCATTTAATAAAAAACTGTTATAAAATTATAAGAAATATAGCAACTTAATTAAAAAAGAAAAAACAAAAATATTCGTTAAAATCTATTAACATTAAAAAATATATGCATTTTTGAAAAATACCATAAAATAATGAACACAATATTAAAATATTATTTTTATTTTTAAAAGTAGTCAACAGAAAATAACAAGAAATTTTTGAATTATAAAAAAAATATAGGATAGTTGGTTAAAGAAAAATATTGAACTTAAAAAAATATGTATCTACTTGTATATAGAAATTCATTTTTATTTAAATTCACTAATGAAAGGTGGTGTTTTTTTTGTTATCTATCATTTTATTATTTTATTGTTATGATGTTCTCATAGATTTATTAACAAAATTTAAGTAGAATATTTAAGAATGAAAAGTTTCGTGTCGAAACTGTTTCTTTTTATATTTTTTTTAAAGGCTTGACGTTTTTCTGTTTAAATTAATTTTAATTATTATATATTTCTTAAAATACAATAATTAGGTATAATTTAAATCTTGTAATTTTACTTAAATATTTAAAACTTTGGCATGCATTATATGTCATGTTATATAGTGTTTGCATACAATATTATTTTTATTTGAAACAAATGCACAGTAGATTGAAATAATTTATTTACAGAGATTCTCTTTAAATACTGTTTGTTATCGTTTGATTTTTAAACTTTTCTTTTTATTTATTTAATTTTTATACTATATTACGTAAATGTATTTCCAAAACAATCCTCTATGCATTTGTTTTTAATCGTAAGTTTTTTTTTTACGGATGATATGCTTAACTGTTGTCACAATGTTTTCTGTTACTTTCAGAAACATTTGTAATACCATTCCCATGATTTAGAAGCGTTTTGGAATTGATTCTATCAAATGGCTGCTTCTTGCAAATTCTCCTTATTCTTTTGCATTATTAAAGTATTGGGCGATAATACATTTGTTATATTTCCAGCGTTAGGACTTGGACTTTCATTAGTGTCGGGTCTTCTTAGTTTATTCTTACAGTAGAATTGTTTGTGGGCCAAAAAGGTTTTCATATAGTTAAATGAAATGTCACAGTTTTGACAATATTTTTGATTTATATTCTCTTCTGGTGTGGCATTAAGTAACGGTGGCGGTCCTATGGCTGGTGATCGTAAAGTTGGTGGAGGTATATGTAAGGCTGAAGGTTCAACGCAAATTTCCATAGGTTCAGACTTTATGTGATGCATTAAATCATTTGCATTACTATGCGTGGTATTCGGTATGGGTGAATTGTTATTGTCATGAGGATTTAATAGGATTGAAGGGCTGGTATTTGTGACATGATGATCCATGGGTTCGCACTTTATAGTAAAGCTGAAATTATTTTAAATATTCATACATTTAATTGTTTGTTTAAAGGTTAGTGTCTAAAATTATGTCTTTTAAATTCTACCATAAATATTTCTTCAAACTTAAAGTTGTTCAATATATTTTCTTTTAATTTAAAAAAATTCAAGTACAATCTTTTTAGTGCTTTAGTGAACAAATTAATTTTTTTAACTGCCCAACTTGCGGTTAGGAATTCGATTTCAACCAAAGACACTGATCCATTGTACTACAATGGCAATGATGTTGGTAATTCTATACGGCATTTAAAAATTCAAGAATTATTTGTAAAAAAAAGAAATGCAACAAAATTATAAGATTTAAAAATTTATAGAGGACCTTATTAGGATACCAAATGGACATACTGATATGTATCAAACATTTCTAAAGAATATTATAAGTTTTAATTAAATATGTTTTTTTAAAGGCTGCCAAAGCTAATAGTTTTCAAAGGAAAAAATGTATGTAACAGAAATTATTTATTGTAACGAATCCTACATACATACACAACATTAAAAGTTGTTTTAAATTAATTAATTAAATAGATTTCATTTAAATAACTTAGTTGTTCCTTCATACGGTTTCCCAAGACTGTGAAATTTAAAATTAATAGTTTCCTGTGAAAAATGATCATCATATGTGATAGCTGGCAATTCGGACATTAAAATTACTAGCACTTTAAATTTATTAGCCAATAGGAATACAAGTTGTGTGACGTCAGAGTTCCAACATGCGCCGAAAATTATAATTATGTCTACGTATTATTATCTATACTTACGTATTCATATTGTTGTCGCCATTGTGACTGCTGCTTAACGAGGCCGTCTCGTTAGTGTCTAAATCTCCTGCCTCCGGAGAAATGGAAGGGGAATCGGCGACAATATGTGGATGTACCAATTTCATATGACGTAACTAGAAAATAAAAAATTAATTAATTAAAATTAATTAAAATTTAAGAGAAAATTTAAACTTTTATAGCTTATATGAAAGTTACAAGGTACATTTAAATAGGTAAACTAAATTGATCAGCGGATCATCAATCGTTCCTTTTCAAATGTAAAAATTTTATAAATTTCTGCCGTTTTCCGAAATTTAAAATTGTAAAACTTCGATTAAAATAATGTAAAATCTGCTGCGAACTGAATTAAATTAGGAAAGTTACTTTAAACTTTATAAAGTAAATTTTACTTTAAAGACTTCTAAAACAAAAGTGTAATAAAATAAGTCTAAATGTCTGTCTGTCTAATTTCTAAATAATTTGACATAAATAATATTCTTTAAAACACGTAGGTACAATGTCATACATCTTTTTATACCCGCCACCAAAAAAATGGTGGGGGTATATTCATTTTGTCATTCCGTTTGTAACACATCGAAATATCCATTTTAGACCCCATAAAGTATATATATTCTGAATCAGGGTTTGATTTGATGACGATCTAGCTATGTCCGTCCGTCTGTCCGTCTGTCCGTCTGTTGAAAGCACGATAGAGGTCGCACCGAAAAAGCTAGGGGGCTCAAATTTAGCCAGAATCTTTCCTATAGACAAGGTTTGTTTGGTATTGAAAATGGGCTAAATCGGAATATTAGGAAGGGAGTTATAGCTCGAAAAGTAAGAGTAGGTCGAAAAAACCGTGTCCTTCAAACATCGAATAAAATGGAATTGTGTCCAAACGCATTAACGTAGACTCATGAAACTTCGAATATATATTTCCTGAGTAAAAGCAATATTTTTCCCCGAAAATTATCAAAATCTATGCATTAGGAGAGGAGTTATCGATCAAAATGTACGAAAATTTATACCGCACAGTGTATTTTTCGGTATATTTAAAAACAAAAACGTCATAAAAGCAACAAAATTGGATGTACGACTCTGAAATTTTGCACACTTTGCTTTTTGGTGACACGCTTTCTTGTAACGGAAAATCAATGTGCCACGCCCACTTTTACGCCCACCTCCCATATAACGTTTTACCTAAAATTCATATAATTTCTCTATTAATAAAGATTTTGGAATAAAAAAGGGCTATATTGAAACACCTTAATTGTACTTATTAGCAAGAACAACTTTGACACGCCTACTATAACGCCCACTTTTCACGTTATCTACCGTTAATGAAATTTAAAAGCTCATAAGACCGCCAAAATTAAAGGTGTGATGATCAAATTTGCTACGTATATCCCTCTAGGCAATGTAATTACTGTGCAAGAAAATTGAGGTGCCACACCATTTTTTACGTCCACATCCCATATAACGTTTTACCTAAAATTCATATAATTTTTCTATTAATAGAGATTTTGGAATAATAAAGGGTTATGTTGAAACACCTCAGTTGTACTCATTCGCAAAAACAACTTTGACATGCCTACTATAACGCCCACTTTTAACGTTATCTACCGTTAATGAAATTTAAAAGCTCATAAAACCGCCAAAATTAGAGGTATGATGATAAAATTTGCTTCGTATATCCTTCTAATCAATGTAGTCGTTGTGCCAAAAAGTTTAGGTAACACGCCCACCTTAACGCCTACCTCCCATATAACGGTTTATCTTAAATTCATGTAATTTCTCTATTGACAAAGTTTTTAGGAAAATAAAGGACTATATTGAAATATCTAAGTTGTATTTATTAGCAGAAACTTTATTGACACAATTACTTTAACGCCCACTTTCATTGAAAGACTACATTTACAAAAGCATTTTAGTAGCATATCGAAGTTATAGAGGGTGGTTAAATTTTAAGGACCGATGTTGAATTTAAATAAAACACAAATTATTTAAGAAATTATTATCATTTCTTTTTATAATGATAATATTTGTATGGTTTAATTATGTATTTAACAAAATATCGGCCAAATAGCCCCCCCCCCATCCTTGGCGCCACTCCTCTATCTGATGGTCCAAATTTTCAATGACAATGTTGATGCTCAATTGTTAGGCATGATGATGAGGCGAGGCTGACTGCTCTTTTGCCACACTATCGCAAAAACCAGCAGTAGTTCCCATTCAGCGAACTAAGAAGGCATTCACAGATTTTCTAACATTTTATACAGACCTGTTTTGCAGAAATGTAAATATTTTTTACAATTCTCCCGATTGTGGACGAACTTGAACGATTATGTTGACCAAAATAATCACGAAGTGCACAAAATGCATTTTGATTTGAACGCCCATTTTTATAAAAAACCTGAATAACTTTAAAGCGTTGCTCATTTGCATATCTTTCCACGGATCAAATTGAGTAAGCTTGAGAAATGTCAAGTGAAATGCAGAAAACAAATTTAAAGACTAGGTGTAGTTCACCTTCAACATGGGCCCTAAAAAATTTAACCACCCTCTACAAAGAAAGTGATACATATTTTTTCATAAAGATATTATTCAATAGCGATTAACAAAATAATAATTATTGTGCTTTAAATGTACACAAAATTGGTGGTGGGTATAAAAGATTCGGCACAGCCGAATATGGTGCTCTTACTTGTTATTACTGACATTAATCGATGGCGCATTAATTTATTATGTTCGAACAAAATTTTTGTGACTACATTTTTTTTATTAAAAAAATTATGCGTAAATACAATTTTACTATGAAAATTCTTAATGGTGTGGTAACTTAGTTTTACCTTGTTTGTATCAAGGCGAATTCAATTATCAGGTAACACTAATAATGTATTTTTTTCTTTGTATAATTGTTGGATCAATTGTTAAAAGATATTTACGTTTGCATAGTTGTTTTTTCCGGCGCAAGTTTTTTGAAAAAAAAAACACAAACAAAAACCAAGTTGATTTGGACACACTGGCAAACTTTGCAATAAAAATCCATATTTTTTAATGTTGTATTTGTTGTAGAATTACCACCACCTAATAACTGAATTCGCCTTGGTTTGTACAAAAATTAAATCAATTCAAGCTGAGAATTTTTCGAACAAAATAAAATCTTTTCTTTAAGGAGAGAAGTGTAAAAATACATATCGATGGTAACAAGTAGAAAAGCCATAACTCGTTTGCTTTTAGGAAATTGAGTTTTTCAGTGATTCCAATACATTTCACACAAATACACCTCGTTACAAAAATTTTATCCAACAGTATCAAAAATAACAGTTACAAGCGATTTTTTAAAAGAAGTTACATTATGATAATACATTTTCTATTACGTTTCTACATTCACCTGTAAAGTAACAATTATTTGTGTTATGGCCTTTCTACTTGTGACCATAAATATAAACAAAAATTTTTCCGGGCAAAAGTTTTTTTCGAAGCAAGTTTAATTCACCTCAAAATTAAAAATTTAACTTTCATTTTTCATTTAATTTTTTTTACTTCCAAATCATTAAATCAATCTCTAAATTTTATTGCAAAACTCTATGTAAATGTGATATTTATTGTAGACATTTTGTGATTTCTGTCCAACTCAAAAGGTCATTGCTATCCGTACAAACAAAATCGTTTAGCCTTGATAACCACTTACCACATTGCCTTTATAAGTTGAAGAATAATTACAAATATCACAATTAAACACCTGCTGTTGTTGTTGCTGCAGCTGCAGCTGCGATTGTTGTTGTTGTTGATGCTGATGTTGCTGAAGGCCAGCAGCTACAACAGCTGCTGCAGCTACTAACTGTTTTTGTTGTTGTTGCTGCTGTTGTTGAACAGCAGCTAATTGTTGGACCAAATGTTCTTGATTTAACGAGGCAGCACTTGGTATTTCAATATTTTCATCCTCCAATATACAGGCCATGTAATGTTCCTCATTAATGTCGGAAGTTTTCTTATCAAAATGCATGCGTATATGAGTGCGCATACCCCTGTACACGAGAAGGATAAAACATTTTAAAATTTATAAAAAATATTATTCATTAGTTTAAATTATTGTTAAAGTACCGTAAAGTGTTGCCTTTGTAGCGACAAATGGTACATCGAAAGGCTTTGACTGTGCCATGGGTTTCCATATGTTTGCGACTTTCACTGGCTGTCAAACTGACAGCATCACACAATGGACATTTGTAGAGATTTTGGTTACTTGAGTTGGCCGACGACGAAGAGGAGGTGCTAGTTGATAATGAAGGTTGTTGTTGTTGCCCGATTGTTGGTAACGGCTGAGGAGCTGGTGAGTGCTGTAACGCTGGTGGAGGTGGGCAGGGTAGAGTCGGTTCATGAAGAGTTTTGCACTTGCCGCATTTCTCTTTCTTTAAAACCGCTTGTGTAGAGTCCGCATTAGCAGCCGCAGCTGTGGCAGCGGCGACACCACCACCTTTGGGACAGTAATAGTTTTGATGAGCTCTTAGATTATCCAATGAGGTGTATTTAATGCCACATGCTGCACAAATTAATTGCTGATAAGCTACTGGTGTTGTTTCAGCAGGCGAAGCTCCTGCCGCCATATGAGATGTGGGCGAAACTTTAGCTTCACCTTCAGTGGTTTCTTGATTACGAGCCGAACAGTAATGTTGTTTATGGGCCAGATAGTTTTCATATTTGCAGAAAACAATATTGCATTCTTTACATTTCGAAACGCCTTGTTTAACATAAATTTGTGGTTGATTTGCACTAGGTGTGGGCACTGGTACTGCGGAAGCAGCAGCTGGTGGTAGAACCGGCAAACCTAAGAGAGATCCTCTACTGGTTGCAGCTGCTACGGCAGCCGCTAGATCAGCTGGTGTTGTACCAGCAGCTGGTACCCCTCCAGTGGAAGAACTTACGGCAGCAGCAGCTGCGGCCGAGAGTTTTAAAGCCAATTCCATGTTTTGTTTAGCTAACAGAGGATTTAACAGTTCCGCTGGCAACATGGAACGTAACTGTAGGTTATCTAAAATGTTTGAAGGATTTGTGGCCGCATTTAAAGCGTTTGGTGGTATTGTGGCCGGAGGAGACATAGACGAGTTACTACCGGCTCCGGAACTTCTAGGACTTATAGTTCGCCTTTTGGGAGAGGGACTCATGGAAGGACTATTTGGCAATGAGGGTGCACAAACAATTTGTTCGGGTGTGAGGCTACCCGTTTCATCTAGTGCTAAATTTTCTTTGCCCGCTTCTAATAAATTCTCCATGTCTATACGTTGTTGTTCATTGTCCAAAAATGAAGAGGCGGAATGAAATCGCTGTCTCTGCAATAAAGCAGCAATTGGAGAACGTCTTAAAGATAAATCCAAAGGAGCGGTGTCTCTATAAAATTTAGTTCGAATAAAAAAAAATTAAAAAATAATAATATTTTATACTGAAACTTACCTAAAACCTTCTCCTTTTCTTTTAGTAGTATTTTCTGTGATTTCCTCAACATTACGCTTGACATTCTTTTCAGTAAGTAGAGTTTCCGCTGAATTTGTTTGACGTGCAGCAGCGTCCGATACATTCAATTGTTGTCCTGTCGCCGCCGCTGCTGCTGCCGCCACTATGTTGTTGGCAGCATTTGAGGCTGCATTTAGAGCATTTATATTCAAAGCTGTAGCTAAAGGTTTCAAATTGCCATTATCCAAAGTAAAACATGTTGTATCTGGATTTACTACAGCTGGCGAAGGTGATGATCTGAGAGAGAATACAAATTTAAAACTTTTAGTTACTGCTGTTCAAAAATACTTACAAGGGTCCTGCGATTAGACTAGCCGAACGTATTAATGAATATGGAATGATTAATATAGGATTTGTGGGTAATGCCAAGAATGGGGTAGCTGGAGGCTGTTGTAAAGCAGCTGCTGCGGCGGCGGCTGCCGCAGCTACCATAGCTGGAGTGGGTGTTTTGGTACGAGTTTGGGGACTTATGGCACCACCAACAACAGCTGGAACTTTAGGTGTCGTCGAGGTGGTAGAAACTTCCAATTTAGGTGTTAATTGGCTGCAAGGTTTTAAATTTTGGAAAATTATCGTTAAAGAATATTCGCAATAAAAATACTTTACAGTTTCAGTTCGATTCAGTAACATACTTACCCATCTGTTCTCCGGGAACTACAATAATGTTGCTTATGAGCTCTATAGGTTTTGACATTATTAAAACGTATGTCACAATCGCTGCAGTAACGATCTACTTGCTATTCACAAAAGTATAAAACAAAAAATTAAAGTAAATTAAATTTTTAATCATTTAAAGTGGAATACAATTTGCAATACTAAAAATGTTTTAATTTCAACCAACAACTAACTCACTTGACTAGAATTATCTTCAATTATGGCACTGCCGTTATTGGAAGCATTGGAACTGGGTGCCGGTGATGTTTGATGCATACGCATATGACGATTAAGCGATACTTTCTTATCTGCACTATAGGAACACTGAGTACAGGCATATTGTTTGCCAGTCTTGGCATGCTTCACCGATGATTCTGCAGGAGCCTGTGTAATATTAGCTGTTGAGCTATTTGCTTGCGTAGGAGATGCTGAAGTCTTCTCAGCTATGGCTGCGGACAACGAATTATCCTCATCGGTATCTTTATGTCGATGAGAACAATAGTAGGCTTGGTGGGCCTCTAAAGTAGAGGGAGAACTAAATCCTATACCACAGGGTATGCACATAAAAACTTTCATGCGTTGTGGTGCTTCTACCACAGGTTTTTTGATTGGATCCACTAGCACTGCCGCTGTAGCTGGTGGTGTTATATTATCTGTTTCGTTAACCTCAGAGTCTTCGCTTTGCAGTTGCTTTTGCAGATGTTGTTCTAAACGTGCTATTCTCTGTTGAGTTTGTGATTCTTCATGCACAACCTTTAAATCTTTGGCATCTGGCATTAAAGCTGGATCTGAAGCTAATAACGCATTAAGTCTTAATTTCGGCATTGGCCCCGTTGTCGGCGAGCCCAAGTGCTCATGTGAAATTTCTACATTGGAAGGACTAATAACGGGTGTTATGGCCTTTTGGGGAGGACTTGTTGATCTACGATCTTTTGAATTAGATTCATCTGTTTGATTTTGAAAATCATCACATTTAGTAGAGTCATTTGAATTTTCTATAGTTCGGGTTACGGGCGATTGCACACTTGGTGGTGGTGAAGAGTTTTTCCTATATTCTTCTTCTACTTCCATTTTTGGTCTCTTTTGTTGGGGTGGCTGTGAGTCGGCATCTTCTTCGTTTTGCTGCGACATTTTTGTATACTCTTCGTGTTGGCTTTCTCTCATAACTAAATCAGTCTCTTTAATTTGTTGCTGCTGCTGATTGGAATAATGATTGTTTTGGGGAGATCTTCTTTCCTCATCTGTATGATTATCCATTATGCTGGCGGTATTATTAGGACTTAAATCTTTGGAATCTAAAAATAATTAAAAATTAAAACAAAAAAAAAAGGGAAATTAAATACACACATGTTTTCTTGAAAAAGATCATGTTCAATTGATAACTTTTAAAAACATTAAAAAAGATTTTAATCTTTTCAAAATAATATAATAACAAAAAAAACCTACATTATTTTAAATGTTATAAAGAACTCAGCACAAATCAAGCAACAAATCTCTAATTTTTTTCATCCATACACTCACAGACAGACACACTTACTTATGTACGAGAGAAAACCTACTCAAATTGTAGTAAAAAAAACAAATCTCTAGAGCTTATCGCCTGCAAATCTTTAAACTTTTAACAAAATTCTTATGAAAAGCTTGGCTTAAACCCATATCAAAATTTAAGCAAGAGGAAGCAAAAAATTGAAATAATCTCTACTTAAAAAAAAAACATTTTCACAAGAACTTCTCACTATAGTTACATAAAGTACATTTTTACCAAAAGATCGCCATCATCATAGGAATGGTTGTCGTCCACATCATCATATGGAATATGTGTCAAATTGACCAAAAGGTTAACAATTATTATCGAACAAATTGTCAAGCCATCCAACAAGAACGCATAAAGTGTTTTTTTATAGGTATTTGTTTTTTTTCGCTTTGAATGCCAAACGCAAAAAAGTTTTAATACAAAATTTAACCACAGAACATTAAAGGAATTAAAGTATTCAGCTACTAAAGATACTGCAATGTGCTTTTAAATATTTTTTTTTTATAGACTGAATATCACTTGTCCATATATCGCAAATAGATATCCTTCCTTTTGATTACTGCTTTCGCATTTTCACAGTTCATTTCATGTTCTTTGTTATTGTTTTTGGACTTGACTAAGTATTTACGTATTTTATTTTTAAATTGATTTTCCTGCGTTCAATTCAAAATATCAACAAAAAAAAAGGAGCAAACAAACAGACATTCAGCCATTCAGATTGAACATAAACTTTAAGCGTCCGCTTGTCTGGCTTAATACAATGCAAAATGCTCGCTGCCTGCCTAACTCTTTGATTTTTATTTTATCCACTTTAAGTATGCACACATACACATAAAAATCCATACGTACAACATTGTACCAGGGTACAAACAAATCTCGGTAAATGAAACGTGTTGAGACGCTTGTGTTTTATCCACGAGTAAAATCAAGAAAATTAAAAAAAGAAAAAAAAAAATTACAAACTTTTATGGAATACAACAAAATGCACGTACTGTGCATTTTATTTTAAGATTCGCAGTTCATTTCAATAAAGAAAATTTTAAAAGAGAAAATTAAAATTATATGTACTTCATATCAGGCAATAGAAAGAGAAAAAAATATAAAATATAAACTATTTGTAATAGGTTAGATAATATGAATATTTGTTTAAGAACTAGTTTTTTCGATGGAGATTGATTTTATTCTGATTTTTTTCAACACAAATTAGATTTTGAATTGTTATCTCATGTTAATGGAGACATTGGTTTTACACCAATAAAACAATGAATTGCTTAAATTAATATAATTAAAAAAAATAATAAATATTTCTTTTTAAGAGCAGGTGCTCAATTATCGTTTTTGGCAACTGCGAAATAAAAAGTTTTTGTGTGTCATATTATATAGAGCCACCATAACTTTTACTGTTTATTTCACAGTTTCATAGAACGAGAATTGAGCCGCAAAAACTAATATATTTTATTTGTTACGTTTACTTCGTCAAATATTTGCCTAAACTTGTATTCGAAATTTTCAACGCTAACGTTACTTTCGCATATTATAATTATAGACCAAATTTTTCTGTTACTTTGGCTATAAGGCAAGAATAAATATTTAAACAGTATACCAACAGTTTTTGCAAACTGGTCACCTTATTAAAGCTCAGAAGATCACACTGAATATTATGCACAGTGTTGCCGTTTTCACTGCGATCGCAGTTTTTCACTGCGATTTGCCCTGCGTAACTGCGTTTTTTTAATATCACTGCGTTTTTCAGTTTTTGGTAGTTTTCCTCTTTTTTTGATCTACAACGCCTTAACATGATTTACCTCAAACGTGTTTAACACGTAAGTCTGTAAAGGCTATAACACAACGAGATAAAATTCTCACCTTGTTAAAAATATAGCAGCTAGATGGCAACATTTTCTGCTGTTGCGTTACGTTGCAGTTGACTGATTAGGTCTTGAATTAAAATGTCAAAAATACCGTTAGAAAAACATAAACAAACTATTTCGTGAAAAAAATATTTGCTTTTCAGTCCATTAAATTAATTTTTATATTGTTTCAAAATGTATGGGTAAGTTGGCGTTTAAGAAGGACAAAAAAAATGTTAAAAAAGTGAAAAAATGTCCTTTGTTTTGTCCAAACGAAAACGACATTTTTTTATTTTTCGTCACTGCGCTTCACTGCGTTTTTTTTGTCGATTTCACTGCGAAAAAAAGTTGGTCCGCGGCAACACTGATTATGCATCAATCAAATAGACGACAGCAAGCTACTGACAACACAACCAAAAACAAATATCGTTGGCTGCATACGTTCATAAAATAAACTTGTTAATACACTAACTGCCGTATTCATAAAAAATATTTTAGGTTTATTAAAGGTTTACTTACAGTCGTGTCTGGATATAGTGAACTAATTTTTGCAAGGCTTGTTCATAGTATCCAGGTTGTTCTCTATATCAAGGTTGAAATTTTTGTTCAAAAACTCGTTTTATTTACTAAAAATACATACATGTATGCAATGCAATAGCTGATTAGAAACAATTTGTACAAAAAAGGAAATATATGTACATATGTATTTAAGTTTTATAAACGAATTGTTGTTTTCAAAATTTTGTTCACTATGAGAGTTTTTCACTATTTAGAGTACTCCATGCAAAAATTTTGGTGTTCACTATATGGAGGTGTTCACTATATCGGGTGTTCATTATATCCAGACACGACTGTATTTAACAAATGTTGTACAGAAATTTATCAAATAAGCTTTCGATAAACTAAAAATATTTTTTAAAAACTAGAAATCGACTTGCATAGAAGTATATAGTAAATATATGTACTATATTTGTATAATTAAATAAAAATAATGCAAAATTTTTCCCCTAAAATATTTATTAAATTCAAATTTTTGCTAATGGAAAATGCAGTGAATTTGCGAAGCAGTGGCATTTCGTTGTTTTTTAATTTAATAAAAATCAATACATTTTCCAACCCTAAGACAAACCTTTTCAAATTCAGAAAAAAATTTAAATAAATTGCAACAGTCAGCAAATAAAACAATCAACAACATTCACAGGTAACAGAAAACTTGCTGAGATGTATGGAAGATAGATAAAAACTGAAGCATCACATAAAAATTGCAAACATTTAAACAGGCTGGCAATATTCATACTAAAAAAATAAGAACATAGTATGAATATGTAGATTGATTTGACAGCTCAGATAGGAAAAGCAAAACTAAACTAAAAAGTAAGCTCTTCAAGAGACAATTTTTTATCACAATTACACAGATGCACCACTCCATACACATAAAAATATTTATTTTCCTTAAAGATCACCAAACTTTAATAGGAGAAAAGAAATATGTACATGCATAAAAGAGAGATGTAGTAGTAGTAGTAGTGGTATACAAAAAAGTGGTGGTAGTAAAGTATTTGTTAATACTGGCCAACATTACCAGCATGTTAATATTCTTAGAAATTTAGATTTATTTGAAATCTTTAATAAAAAATCTATTAAAAGATTTAGCATGACGTTTCGTCGTTGTTGTTGTTGTTATTTTTTTTTCCTTTTTGGCTTAAAGAAAAGCTTGTTATAAGCGTTGACCTGTCAATTTGTATGTATTGAAATGTCATCTGTTTCAATTTTACATTTGAACAGTTTATTGCTTACATGGCTTTGATGGACACTTTGTGTTACTGTGTGTGTTTTTGTGGCCGCAAGTATGTGTCTCCTTACTGTTTTGTGTGGCCTGGCCATTTGTTATTAACGTTGTGTTACCATTTATGGCAAAGTGGCTATAAAAAAAAATATATTTTAAACCGCCTTGTAGGACCATATAAGATGACATTTACATCACACATACATGAGTAAGAGAAACAAAAAAAAATAAAAATAATAAAAACGTGCATACTTAGTTACGTTCGCTATAGGGTGGCCAACTGATACATTTTAGACTCTCTGGTGATTAACATTTTTTGATAATTTATTTACCATCCAAGTAGGCAATTAGTAATAATTTTTCTTTTAAATTTTAGTATCGAAATAAAAGTTTGATATTAAAAATATCAAATAAAGTGAGATTTCACAATATTTAAGCAACAATTTAAGAGGTGTTGCACTTGTGCCTTCCATAGGTAAAAATATGATTAAATCGTATTTAGGCATACGAATGACGAAAGAATATAAATTTTAAAAATCCATCCTGCTCCCTCTTCAACAAATCTCTAAGCAGTGCAATGAGTAAGAGTTGGGTTGTTCAAACGAATACGTTCGGTTGTATGAATAATGTGAGGTTTTCATTCTTTTACTCGAAAAATATTCACTTTATTTAATGATAAGGCTTATTTATTGATCAGGTAATCGCAGTTCAGAAAGAGTTTTTTTGTTTATGTTATGGTTTTTTATACCTGTGGTGCACAAGGGTATATATAGCTTTGTCATTCCGTTTGTAATTTCTACAATTTTCATTTCCGACCCCATAAAGTACATATTTTCTGAAAGTTTATGAATAGAGGAGTCGATTAAGCCCTGACCGTCTGCCCGTCTGTCCGTGTGTTGGTTGAAATCAACTTTTAGAAGCAACTATATGTTCCTCAGATCTGTATATGGTATCAATATCTTGGAAATATCCAGGAATGAATCGCTATTGAAATTCAGCACAATCGCCCCATAACTTTCTGAGATATGAGCAAAAAACCTCGACCACCTCGTTTTTTTACACAATTACAACAACAACATACATACATACATACATGTAAAAAACATACAAAAAAAAATAACAAAAAAGAAAAAATATTAAAAATAAAGAAAAAATAATAAAAAAAAATTACAAAAAAAAAATTCAAAAAAAATTTTTTAAAAAAATTTAAAAAAAAAAATAAAAAAAAATAATAATAAAATATAAATAATATATTAAATAAAATAAAATTTTTTTGGCGCAGCTGGGATTCGATGCCACATTTATTCTAACGTGTACGTATGCACGTATTTTATATGGGATGAATGGTGATACAAACAATTGTTATTGCATGACTACACGTTGTGAAGGGTATATAAGATTCGGCACGGCCGAATATAGCACTGTTACTTGTTTATATATAAAAATTGACATTTGAAATAAATTAGAGAAGATAGAAATATTTTTTAATTTATTGACTTTGACAGCTAAAGTTTAAAATAAGTGAAGACAAAAATAATCGCTGACAAATCCAGACTACCTGATAAATAAATTTGCCTTGATTTTTTAAAAATTTGCCAGTCAAGTTTTTTTTAATAATTCTTACAATAAATCAAGGAAAAATTTTTATTAAATATATTTGTAATTAAATTAAAACCATTGCCAAGAAACTTTTTTATTAATTTTGGTTGAACAAAAAAAAAAAACAGAAATATTTGTTTAAGGGGAAAATTGCGAATTTAAACAAATTATCAAATAATTTCTATTTATAGAAAATTTTCCAGGGAAAAATTTTAATTTAAAAAAAAAAATTTAATAATTTTTTTTGTAGAAATTTTTTTCACAAATTCTCCGTTTAAAGAAAACGTTATCAATTTCCGTTTTTGCAGAAAATGTATGACAATTGCTTTTAAAAAAATGTTTTTGGTCACCCTTAAGTTCCTTAAAACACATTTCTTTTGAAGTGTTTTAATGTGCGCGCCTTTTCAGCAAGACACAAAGAGTGAGTAAGAGTAAGCGTAACATGCGCATGCGTAACATTAACCACTAAATATTAAATGTGATATATGGCACAAAAGTTACTCAAGTAAATCAGCGCATAACCAGCGTAACATTACGCTGAAAATGTAGGAAATAAATGCATGTTGTATAAAAAAAAAAATAACAACCATGTCTCCATGCATTTTTTAAGTGCAATATGCATTTGTGTGGCACATGGCTGCTGATGCAGTTCGAGTGCCGTCGTATTTTTTTCTCCTTATGCGACAAGTGTTTAAAGACTAGTTAGTTGTTTGTAAAGCGGTATTTTGTAAGAAAATCAACGATATTACACATACTTACTACATACATATGTATGTATAGAATAAAACAAAAACTGAAGAAGCAAATTGATTTCTCGCTATGATAAATTTAATTACACAATTTTCATTGTAGTCTTTTTTTTTTCCTTTTTAATTTTCTTTGCAGTCAGCTTTTCGTTATAATAATAACAAGAAAAAAAAGATAAATAAATAAACATTAACATCATATAGATTCCAAGGAAATGTTATATCAAGATTATATTTAAACTTTGGCTTTTATTTATAAAAGTTATGAAAAAGTTTAAAAATAAATTAAAAAATATTTAGAACATCTTAGGTTTTAAGCTAGTTAAAAACATATTTGTACTTGTGGTCAAAATTTGGACACAATTCTTTAGATGAAATAATTCTGGGTGCTCTGGTAAATTAGAGTAAGTGGTGTGGTACTACACAAATCAAAGACTCTGATCTGTTACATTACAACGTGCACATCCCACAGGCTGCAGGAAAATTTAGTATTATATTTTTTACAATTGACAATTTTTTTTTTTTAATAAAAACTTTCAATAATTCTACTATTGATGAGGAGTTTACTCTAAATTGTTACAGCCTTATTCATAAAAGTTATTAAAGGTTTATTAAACTGATTTTCTATGAAAATTTTTCTAATAAACCTCTTATAAAGCTCTTTTAGTTTTTATGAATTAGACCGTTAATGTATTGGCAATAACACATTGGGCCAATTAAAAGTGGTTGCATATCAGTCATATTTGTACTATTTCATATTATTTTATGCATGCATAAAATTTTTGTGAGTAATTTCCATACAAAAAAAATAATATGACTTTACACATTTGTTTTCTATGTATAAGAAATTGTTTATGTTATACTGTTAACCATACTGTCTCTCAGAGAAAATTTCTTCGCTTCTCACCTCTCAGAGAGAATATTTTCTATTTTCTTCTTTCCTGTATACATACAATTTTTAACAGCGTCATCTCTTTGTCTTCTTTCTTGTATTAAATACATAATTTGTTAACAAAAGGTGTTCAAAGTCAATAGTCATATAAATATGAATTATATGACATAGTACAATATGAGAGTCTACTTTGAATTGGCCCATTATGTTATAAGTTATATTTTTATCAAATAAATGTTTTTTTTCAATATTGTCAAAACTATTAATATGCCTTTAAATTACAGAAAAAAAAAGAGAAACTAACAAACATTTTATGAGTGGAAAAAAGTACACACGCACATGTAAAGGGTGTTTTAGTAAGAAAACACCACCACTTCACTGACGACAGGCCATTACTCTTTTCATAAAATTTTTAATGAATTTTTTACAAAGAAGTGGCTTTATCTTACCGATGACGCGTTAGATCTCGGATTTAAGCTTAGGAATTGTTTCTGGGTTATTCGCATAAACCTAGGATTTCACAAAACCCCAAAAAAAAAAAACAAAAATCGTATGGAGTTAAATCACATGATATGTATTGTCTACCTGACCTTCGAATTTCTGGAAAAAATTTGTTCATTAATAGCTGCTGCAATAACTGGATTGTGGCGCTTAGTGAAAACACATGTCGTCAATTAAGGCCACAGGAACATCGTTATCATGTTCTTGAAACGAATGCCATTTAAAATCACTGCATTTGTTTCTCAGGGATTGCAATAGGATTTTTTTGAACCCCAAATTAGACGATGACTTTGGGGATGACTTTCTGCAGATTTGAGCTCCTGAGTAATGTGAATATTGTACGCATTAAGGTGGAGGGCCTTTGTCGAAATTCGCTGCGTAGTGCTTCGTGAAATTTGAAGTTGTTGAGAACAATGCCGAATTCAAGGCCGAATTTATGTTTTCAGGTTTTCGGCGCCACTCTCGTTAACAACAGCAATGCTTTCAAGTAACCGATCGATAAGTTGACGCACATGAGTCTTCCTGTCCATAATCGACCTAGTTTCTTAAAATTTTTGACCATAATTGATATATAAAGTGAACTTTTCCGTCTAAAAATTCCAAATTCTTGTTATAAGTTTTTACAATTATAACGCGTTGTTCTTTTGTTAAACGCTTAATTTTAGTAATCGGAATAAGTAAATATATGTATGTGACAGTTAGCAAATTTTGAAGATACCACTTGCGCAAAAAAACTACAATTAATTTAAAAAGTGCATTCTTGGTTGTTTGGTTTTCGTGGCAGTTAAATACACGCAAACTGTCAAGTGGAGTCTAAATGACACCGTTGTGACAACATCACACAACTCGTGAGAGTTCTGAGGTGAAAAGACCCCTTAAACAAAAGGTCTAAGGGAAGATGAAGTACCACGCCCACCCTGTCGATGTATTATATGTAGTCGGAATAAACATATGTGACTGTTGGAAAATTTAAAAATTGCCACTTGCGCAAAAAAAATTAAAATAAGTTTTAAAAGTGCATTCTTACTTAGACACCCTTTATTTGTCTACTATGCCATACATTTACATATATACATAAGTGCATATGTATATACAATTACACATAAATCCAATATAAATAGTCATTATTGTGTAGGCTGTTGTTATAAATGACTTAATAATCTTAAATCAAATTGACCATTTTGCACTTGCTAACTGCTATTGGCTGACTGCTTTGCTTGTGTAGCTTAGCCAAGCTCAGCTCGGTTCAGTTCGACTGGCTGTTAGTTTTAATTTAAATAGTGTTTTATTGCGTTTAGATGAAAACAGGAGTTGTTTTAGTAAGCTAAATCACAAACTACTACTTAAACTTTAACTACTACAAAAAGAGATGTTTGAGATGGAGAAAAAAACATGTCTCATACGCATTTGCATATTAACACATGCAATGATTTTTGTTCGATTTCTTTTAGTTTCATTTTTACATATTTTTCAAAATTATTTATTGTATCTAGTAGTTAACAAGACATTTACTTTTTTCATTTCGCTTACAAAATTTACACAATTTTTATTGAAAATAATAGATAATAATCCATGAGAGAAATTTTTAATTTAATTTTAACATGCCTTTAAACTTTTGACTTAATTATGAAAAAGAAGAAGAAAATTGAAAAACCTTTTTGATATGCAGTTCAAATTTTAACTCAACATTGTTACAACTGTTTTTCTTTTTTTTTTTTTAAATAAGTTTTAAACATGATTGAATTACATGACATTGTAAATTTATGTTAATTTCTTTAAACATTTAATTCGTGATTAGAGTTTTGTTGGGCTAAACTTGCGACTTGCCAAAGTTTTGCAGAAAAAAAAGTAAAAAAGGAAGTTTGATTAAAAATTTACTTTTTGGAGGAGGAGTTAAAAACGAAATTTAGGTAAGTTTGATGAAATGAGTCTAGGATTGTTTAAAGTTAATTAGAAATATGTGTGGTCTACAGAGAAGGTAGAATGGTTTTAAATTTAAAGTAATATATATGTATGTATGTAGATTGTACCAAAAATATACGAATCTTTAGTGCCAAATAAAAAAACAATCCAAAATATGTTATACTCAGATGGCACTGTGGTCGATTTTGATTTTGTTAATACTCTTTAAGGCTATAATACACGGCCTGTTTTTTACATCTGACTTGACAAATTTTACAGAAGAGAAAAACAACTTGATAAAAACTTTTTTCTAAACCTGACACTTCTATCCACTTTTTGTATTATTGCAGAACAACAAATAGAAAACAAACAGTATTTTTTATACCCTTCACACAGTGAAAAAGGGTATATATGTAGAGGTTTGTCATTCCGTGTGAAATTTCTAAAATTTTCATTTCCGACCCCATAAAGTATATATTTTCTGAAAGTTATGAATAGTGGAGTCGATTAAGCTCTGTCAGTCTGTCAATCTGACCGTCTGTCCGTGTGTATGTTGAAATCAACTTTTTGAAGCCCCCCGAAATCGCTTGGATCCGGGTGAGGTATTTAAATATTAGAAATATTTAAACAGAAACATCGGTACATAAACAACTGAGATATGACCAAAAACCCACGACCACCTCTATTTTTTTTTCACAAAAACAACATTACAACAACAATATACATACATACATGTATATTGATTAGAGTAAACGTGGCATCAAACCCAGCCAAAAAAATTTTTCTTTATTTTTTTTATATTTTTTTTTAATTTTTTTTTAATTTTTTTTTTATTTTTTTAATTTTAATTTTTTTTGTTGTTATTTATATTTTAATTATTTTTTAAAAAAAATTTTTTTTTAAATTTTTTTTTAATTTTTTAAAAAATTTTTTTTTTATTTTTTTTTAACATACATACGTAAATTTATAGTTTTACAATGGGATGTTTTTATACATGTTTGTTTTTTATATATGTATGTACGTATTTCATATGGGATGAATGGTGATACAAACTACTGTTATTGCATGACTACACGTTGTGAAGGGTATATAAGATTGGCACGGCCGAATATAGCTCTCTTACTTGTTTTCTACTAAGGATGTACTTTTATTTACTCTATTGCCCTGCAAAAAAAAAACGAATTTATAAAAAATGTGACTCGCTTCCGAATGAAGGTAGCGAACGAAATATAGGAAAAATATATAAAAATTTATGTAAAAAAAATTATTTAAAATTTTATAAGCAGAGAATAAATAGAAAAAAAAATCCATTAAAAATTATCTAAAAAAATATTAGTAAAACTATTATCAAAAATAAAAAATATTAACGTTTTTTATAAAAAAGATTTTACCTAAATGATTTATGGAACAAGTTCTTCAACATTTCTTACTAAGTACAAAATTTCTAGAAAAATCTGCACGATTATAAATTTTAGTGAAAATTTGCCATAGATGAACACATTACGAAGAAAAATTTAAAAAAAGCTTTAGATAAGTTAAACTTGGTTCATGTAATACCTGATAGCTTATTGCTTTAAAGTATAGAGTATAGTTTAAATTGACACCTCATTTATTTTGGATTATAAGTTCGACAAGAATAAAATCCAATCCAAATTTGCCTTAAAAAAATGATTTGTTTCCTGAAACTCAAGGGGTACCACGTACATTTTATTGCGCCCATAACCGTTCTCTATAACGATTAACTTTAGACACTATGGATTGTTTTTGCATGATGTTAACCTATATGACGTAATAAGATATCGCATAAAATGCAAAAGTTAAGTAGTCATTCCGTTTGTGCGACTTGTCGCTATTAGATCATTTACTCAAAGGATATATAAGGTCACATTTCAACCATCCGTAATTATTTGTTAGTTATTTACCATAAACGGGTTGTAGAATTTAACCTACAGATCACGTTATAAACTCTATACCCGTGGTGGCTACATGCCTGAAATTATATTCAAACGTAAAAGCCAAAAACCATAAAATCATATTTTATATAAAATTAACTTCTAAAAGTTATCTGTCTCCAAAAAGGTACCCTTTTTAATGTTGCTTTCGAAATGCTGGTCATTTAATTATAAAAATGTATATTGAAAAAAACCAACAAATTTGCTCCCACAAAAATTAAAAAAAAAACTTAATAAATAAAATAAAAAACAACCACAATATGTTTATCTAGATAATTTTTTATAGTCGGTTTTTGCAAACTAAAATGTAAAACGAGTTCAAAAAAATATTTTTTTTTTGATTTGTTTTGTAGGTTCTTCTGCAGCACGGTATCAGAAATCTAACAAAAAGTTGGAAAAAAATTTAAAAAAAACTCATAGTGAATGCAAAATACACAATAACAACAACGTCGCAAAGTAAACATTTTACAATATATTTATATATAAATTTTTCTTCTTTTAAATAACATTGGGCAAAAGTTTAACATTTTGCTTAAATCAGTTTTGAACTATCGAAATTCTAGGAAATCTCTTAAGTCAAACTAAACTCTTTTTGATGTCTTAATTAAATGGAATACTGAATCAACACTCGCAAAATGCAATAAGTTATTTAGGGTTTTTGTTCTTATTTTTGTTGCTGTTGTTGTTAATTTTTTAACAATATTGCAACAACTACTGTTGTTACTGCATGTCTACAACAAACGATACCAGTAAAGAAACACAGTCTACTTTGTAAGAGTACGACCATGTTGTAGTAAACAAAAAAATTGTTGTGTGAACTTCACAACAACAAAAACAATAGCAAAAACATGTACTAACAGGAGAGTGCAACAAAACAAATACTACAAGCAACAACAAACTACAGGACATTGCAGTTCAATATTCAGTTGTTCGATTTGGTTTATTTTTTTTTTTATATGAACGGCAATTGATGAAACTGATGAGGCGGCGTGTATGTTTTTTGTTGTTGCTATATGTTGCTGAGATTCTTTTTGACTACTTTTTTTTTCTGTTTTGTTACTATTGCAACAGGCTGGCTGCATTGTTATTTTATTAAGAGCAGGGCTTTCTTAACGTTTTATTTTCTTTTCTCTGTTTAAAAAAATTTAGCGATATTCTTATACAAATAGGTAATTATTCAAAAATATAGTATAAAATAAAAACAAACAAAAAAAATGTTTAAAGAAAATTTAAAGGAATTAAAGTTTAATAAAAGTTTCATAGAACAATAACTGATGTATTGACAGGAAGTCCTAAGTATTATAAGTAGTGCCATAAATTAAAAAAAAAAATAAGATTTAATAAAAAGTATTTTATTGTTGATTAAAAAAGAATTTTTTAATTTTTTAAAAAATTTTAAATTGTGCGAGTTCATTAATTCACAATAAAAAAAATTCCCAACTAGATACAAAAATTTTGTGCCAATTTAAAAAATTATTACTTTTAAACGAATATTTATTAAAAAATTACCATAAATCGAAAATGTTAAAAAAATATTTCCATGGAAACAGAAATAATTAAAAAAATTCTCTGTAAAAAAAAAATTATTACAAAATATTTGTTAAGAAGTCCCAAAACAGCAAATTAGTAAAAAAAAATTTTTTAATTTTTAAAGGAGTTGGTATTAAAAAAAAAAATATATATATTTTTTAACAGAACAGTTTATCAAAATAAAAAAAAAAATAACAATAATAAGTTAATGTCCTATAGAACGAATTTAAGTAAAATTATCGTATAATAAAAATTATTTTAAAAAATTTTATAAATTAAAATTTTTTCAATTTTCTTCTACGAACCTAAATTTTATTAAAAGTTTTTTCTAAAATAAAATAAGTCGAAGATTCTTTAAACTTTTTAAAAAGAATACAGGAAAAACAGATCTTGGTAAATTTCCTACTAACTCAATGATATATGAAAGACATGAAATCAATAAGGACAGATAATTCCGTGTTTCAATTTTCAATATAATACTTAGTCACGGATGGAAATCATGATACAATTGTACTTTTTATGGTACATTTTTGACCTTGTTGGTACTGTGGTACTACCGCGAGCTACTTGGTACAATTTAAAAACTTGTCCATGTTCTCTTTAATTTTGTTTGTGTGTGTTTTATTTTATACTGTCAGCTTCTCTGATTTTGTTGCAATGCTGTTGTCAAAGTGAATTCATGTACCAGGTGGTGTCAAGTCTGCAACAACAAAATCTGTCTAGTACTTTACAGCAAACTTCTTACGAAAATCAGCTGTTAATTTGGCACCACCTGGTCTCAGCTGTTGTTATATGTATTTTATTTTACATATGATTCGTAAGCACGTAAGGTGGACTCTAATATTGAAGTATTAAAATGGTTCGATAAGTTTACTCCAGAAAATGTTATTACTATGGGGGAAAAAAAATTCAATAGTACCTCTTCTGGTGAAAATGTTTCCACACGAACAAACAAACTTTGAAGCAATAAATAATCAGTACAGATCATTAGCCGATTTTATTGAATTTAGATCACACAAAGATTCAAATATTTCCTATTTTTGGTCTAAAGTAACGCAGTTGGAAAATAATTTAAATGAGTTCATGTTCCCAGATATTTCAAGGATTGTAAGAGGAATTCTATCTATTCCACATTCATCGGCCAACGTAGAACGAGTTTTTTCTTTTCAAAACCTAATTAAAGCTGAGGAAAGAAATACGTTTCTACTGATACAAACAAAAGATTTATTGAAATCAACAAATTCTTGTTGCTTTAATTTTAAAATAACAGAAAATTTATTATCTAAAAGTATTTAAAATATAAAACTTGTTAAATAACCGATCTCTACGTATGTACCTATGAATGTAATATTTAATATTTTTTATTGTATACTGAATTTTTGTTAAGTTTATATTTTTAATAATAAATATTAAAAAAATGGTACCGTCATGGCCTAAAAAGTACATTTTGTTTTCATACTTGGTACAAAATCATAAAAGCCATTTTCCTTCCCTGTACTGAGTTCAATAGTTAAATAGTTGATATTTACACACAACACATGTAGTTTTGATCAAAAGAGTGCTAATGGTAAAACCGTAGCTGGTTTCGAAAATGTGTTACACTCAGCTAGTATCCGAAAACTTAATTTTCCTAGATATTCTGTCATTATCACATAGCCTTAAAAATTATATTATATATAATATAAATAGAAAGTTCGAATTTAACATTAAAAAAAAAAAAACAAAAAAAAATTATTTACAATGAGAACATTTATTTTTTAAATTTTCAATTATTTAAAAATTCTCTATAAATAAACAAATATATTTTTGTTTAAATTGCTCCTGTTGGGGAATCACTGCTTATCCGATAACTACTGAATTCAAGCATGTGCTTTATAAAAACAGCTTCTAAACTAAAAGCTACAGAATAAAAAAAACCTTCAATACACATAATGTTAAAAACAAAGATTTGTAAATTTGACAAAAAATTCGTTAAATTGAATTTCGTGTGTATTGGCAAATGCATCAGCAAAGATTAAACAGAAAAAAAATAAAAAAAAAGGAAAAATGTTTACAAAATTGTTTAAAAAAAACTCCTTACTTCATTACTAATTTAGAACTAAAGCTTTTAGTAGAAAATATTAATTTAAGCATTTGATTGCTAAATTGGATTTAAGATAAGCAAAGTTATAGTCTAGTCAAATACAAACACACCAACAAAAGTATGTATTTTGAATAAGAGAATAGGTATACATGTAGTTAAATATTCATATCAATTGGGGAGAAATAAGAAAAATCAATAATGACATTAACTGGTAATTTAAAACCTTTTAAGAAATCAATATTTTATTTGGGTAAAAGCGAAAAGATATTGAGAAGTTTCTAACGAATGTCATTTTCGCTAACTAAATAATATCAAACTGCTTTACAATCTGGAAAAAAATCAAATTCAATATTTAAAACAACTTGGAATCATAAATGTGAATATACAAATTTCTTCGCTATTTTTTTCAATTTTTTTTTTATTTAGCACCCAGAGGATAGGTAGTCCGTTTTTACGAAGTGTATTGTGTTATATAAAAAAAGTTAAAAACTGAATTTTTTTGTGTAGTTATGAAAGAAAAAGAAAGAAAACAACTCCAACTTTAAACTCTTCACCTCCTGTTATGTCTACTAACAACTCTTCTGTTGATCAAAACACTTCCGATAATTTACCTCGTCCGAGTCCGTCTACTATTTCTTCCATAGTTAATGTACCTGTAAAACCATCTCAAAATCCGAAAACTAATCCCTCGTTATTTTCATCGTCTCTCCCTCATAACACCGAAATATTACAACCTAATACTAATCGTATTCAACAGATTGCAAGTAATATAAATTTTCAAAACGACATTCAACAAATTAATTCACATCCTCCGGCTGTGGTTTCTAGTCCGTTAAATTATCCTGCAATACTTAAAGTAATTTCTCCAAAGAAAACAATTTTTGCTGCTCGTTTTTCATCTGATACTACTTCTAACGCTGTTGCTGACTACATTAAATTAAAGCTTGGATACGATTGTGAATTATCTGTTTTTAAATTCAACTATTCGGAAAAACGGAGTAAATCTTCTTTTAAAATCATCGTACCAGAGGAATATTTTAATATTATTGTCAATCCTGAGTTTTGGCCACCCAATGCTATAATACGCGAATATGAATATAGAAATGCTTCTCGTTCTGATATCGTTTATTTACCTACTCAAAATGATACCCAAAAAAACTAAATAATTTTTCTACCGATAATCTTATTAATATTGTTTACCAAAATGTCCGTGGCCTTAATACGAAATTAACCACTCTTTATGCAAATAGTTTTGATTTTTCATACCACATCATTGTCTTTACTGAAACCTGGTTAAACGATAAGAAATGTATTAATAACAACGAAATATTATCTTCAAAATACCAAATATTCAGACATGATCGATCACATAAGTTGGGTGGAGGTGTGCTCATTGCCGCACATAACAATTTTCGTTGTGAAGAAATCAATGTTATACTTAACGATGACATCGAATTTGTCGCTGTAAAAATTCGACTGAGAAATACAAATTTATATATTACATGCTCATACATTCCTCCAAACTCTTCTCTGGATATATACAATAATCACATCTTTGCCATTGAATTTGTTTTGCAACAATCTATTCCATCTGATTTATTTATTGTTTTGGGAGATTTTAATCTACCTAACATATCGTGGAATAAATCTTCAGAAATAAACTATCTAATTCCTACAGTTTCAAATGAATTTATTCACTCACTCACAAGCTATGGACTTTTTCAAATTAACTATGAAAACAATATTAATGGAAAACTTCTTGATCTTGCATTTGTCAACCAGCCGATGGATATATTTTTACATAAAAAACTTCCCGTTACTTACCCTGAAGATCGTTATCATCCTACATTAAAATTGGAAATATTTAATTTATTAAGCTTACCTGTTTTACTTCCTAACAAAATTAAACCCCATAAAGTTTTTTGCTTTTCTCGTGCAAACTATCAGAGGCTTAACTCTTTGCTATCAAACGTTAACTGGGATAGTATAATCTCTATCGAAAACTTAGATGATGTTGTTTCTCTCTTCTATTCAACATTACGCCGCTGCATTTCTGAAACTGTACCAAAAATTACAATTAGAAACAACAATATTGGGCCACCCTGGAATAATAAGTATCTCCGAACTATTAAAAACAGGAAAAACAAGTTATATAAGAAATATAAAAGGACCGGATCATCTGTAGAATATACCAAATACTGTATTGCTCGTTCTTTCTACAATTTGGCAAATAAATCTGCATACGACAACTATATAATCCGTATGAAGTCGAAAATGAGATCAAATCCTAAATCGTTTTATAAATTTGTGAACTCTAAACGGCGATCGTCCGTTAATCCTAAATACTATAAATATGGATCAAATGATGCTGATGATGACGTTTCTATTTCCAATTTGTTTGCTGATTTTTTTTCAACTACCTACTCTAAAAAAGTATATAATAACATAACATCTTACCCGTTTAATATACCTCAATCATCTGGTGTACAATTCTCTTTTATTACTTATAAAACGACTCTTTCAAATTTATTATCACTAAATAATTCGTTTAATGCTGGTCCAGATGAAATACCAAATTGCGTTCTAAAAAATTGTGCAGAAAATTTATGTTACCCGCTTACTGCTATCTTTAACAAATCCATTAAATTAGGATACGTACCATTGATTTGGAAATTATCGTATATAATTCCGTTGTTTAAAAATGGAAGCAAAATTGAGATATCAAATTATCGTGGCATTGCTAAGCTGAGTGATATTCCCAAACTTTTTGAAAAAATTTTAACTGATAATTTATACTATCAAATTTCTTCGATTTTGTCACCGTGCCAACATGGTTTTTGTAAACATCGCTCTACAACGACTAATATTTTGGAGCTAACTACTACAATAAATGATGGTTTTATAAATAATATGCAAACTGATGCTATCTACACAGATTTTAGTAAAGCTTTTGATAAGGTAAACCATGATCTCTTGCTTAACAAATTGTCATTAATGGGATTTACGGATATGACAATAAAATGGTTAAGATCATACTTGTCTTTAAGAACTCAACAAGTTAAGTATGGAAGTGCTACGTCTAATGCTATCAAAGTTCCTTCTGGTGTTCCGCAAGGTAGCCACCTTGGTCCTATTTTATTTACCTTATTCATAAACGATCTACCTTCAGTTATTCAGCACTCTAAAGTTTTGATGTATGCCGATGATGTCAAAATTTTTCGTTCTTTAAATAATCCCGAAGATCAACTTTTCCTTCAATCAGATATTGTCAAATTGGTAAATTGGTGTGAAATCAACTTAATGGAGCTGAATATAAAAAAATGTAAGCATATGTCCTTTTTCAGAATTAAGAAATTGGATTTATTTTATTGCATAAATGAGTGTAAACTTGATAAAGTTCTGAATTTTCTTGATCTTGGTATTTTGCTTGATCACCAATTAAATTTTCGTGACCATATTTCTTTAATTGTTAACAAAGCAAATGGTGTACTTGGATTTATGAAGAGGTGGTGCAAGGAATTTCTAGATCCTTATATTACGAAACAATTATATTCATCGTTAGTTCGACCTATTCTTGAATATGGATCGATTATTTGGGATCCTTGCTATAATATTCATATTGATAGTATCGAGTCTGTACAAAAGAAGTTTTTAATATTTTGTCTTCGTGGCCTTGGATGGAATTCGTTTTTACTACCTTCATACGAAAGCAGACTCTGTCTTATAAAATTACCAACTTTAAAAAGTCGTCGTTCAATGCTGAGTTTTTCTTTTGTGCTGGGCCTAATTCAAGGCGATATCGACTCAGAATTCCTGCTAAGTAAAATATCTTTTAATGTTCCAACCAGACCAACTCGAAATTTCCGTTTTATTAACTTAAAATACTATAGAACCAACTATGCTAATAATGATCCTCTTCGTCGTATATGTGAAAACTTTAATAATTATTATCACCTTATTGGCCTCAATGAAAGTAAAGAAATTGTTAAAAGAACTATCATTTTATATTTAAATCGTTGAATTATTATAGAATATTATTTTATATATAACCTTAATTTTGTTTTGTTATTTTACATACTTTAGTCTGTAAGGATTATTATCTATAGACAATAAATTCAATAAATAAATAAATAAATAAATGACGTGATCACAACGATCATATTATATTCTTTATTATAAACATTAATTATTGCAGGCAATTTTTTTAATAATATTTTATTTTCAACAGCTCTTCTTGTTGAACAATATTTTTTTAGTTCAAAAATTTTACATGTGTAGAAAATAATATTAAATTTTAATTTTCAATTCATTTTGTTATCTAATGAAATAATAAAGAGTTAACAAACGTTGTGTAAAAAACTTATAGTTAAAAAGGTCAGTGCAGTCAACATTACTAACAGCAAAAAAACATAATTTATTATGACTATATAAAATAATGTGATTATTAATATTTTATGGTTCTGTGATATCATATTTTAATAATTTTAAACTATTTTTCATGTGATATCATATTATCATTATATGAGATTATTAAATGATCATGTACGACCATAATATGATTCTTAAATTAAACATAATAATGATACGTTTAGACGACATTAACGAGTATTAAAACCAACCAGTTCACACGACCCCATACAGAAATTGTAGCAAGATCTTGATTAATGTTTTGCCTTAAAGATCTTGTCTTAAACACGCTCGCAAAAGAACATTAAATATATGTATATACACGCAAAGAAAAACCATGGTTACGGCATGATGACGACGGTCATATTATTTTTTCTAAAACAATATTTGGTTGTCGAAAACAATTAATAGTTATTTTTGTTTCATTTCATCATATATTTTGTCACGATAATCAAGCATTAGTTTGAATTGTATCATTTAATGATAACTTTTCGTAAAAATTTCAAAATGGTTATCATTTAAAAATAGTATGATTTAAAAAAATTATGACGACAAAAATAACATTATATTCAAAAGCATTATCAATTAAAAATAATCATTAAATAATAGATGAGACAACAGTATGATTACAAATTAATCAAGCAATGATATTTTTTAATAATAATTTGATTTCAACTATTCTTCTTCTTGCTGAATAAATTTTTATTATTTTAAAAGTTTGAGATGTCAAAAAAAGGCAATTTTTTTAATAATATTTTATTTTCAACAGCTCTTCTTGTTGAACAATATTTTTTTAGTTCAAAAATTTTACATGTGTAGAAAATAATATTAAATTTTAATTTTCAATTCATTTTGTTATCTAATGAAATAATAAAGAGTTAACAAACGTTGTGTAAAAAACTTATAGTTAAAAAGGTCAGTGCAGTCAACATTACTAACAGCAAAAAAACATAATTTATTATGACTATATAAAATAATGTGATTATTAATATTTTATGGTTCTGTGATATCATATTTTAATAATTTTAAACTATTTTTCATGTGATATCATATTATCATTATATGAGATTATTAAATGATCATGTACGACCATAATATGATTCTTAAATTAAACATAATAATGATACGTTTAGACGACATTAACGAGTATTAAAACCAACCAGTTCACACGACCCCATACAGAAATTGTAGCAAGATCTTGATTAATGTTTTGCCTTAAAGATCTTGTCTTAAACACGCTCGCAAAAGAACATTAAATATATGTATATACACGCAAAGAAAAACCATGGTTACGGCATGATGACGACGGTCATATTATTTTTTCTAAAACAATATTTGGTTGTCGAAAACAATTAATAGTTATTTTTGTTTCATTTCATCATATATTTTGTCACGATAATCAAGCATTAGTTTGAATTGTATCATTTAATGATAACTTTTCGTAAAAATTTCAAAATGGTTATCATTTAAAAATAGTATGATTTAAAAAAATTATGACGACAAAAATAACATTATATTCAAAAGCATTATCAATTAAAAATAATCATTAAATAATAGATGAGACAACAGTATGATTACAAATTAATCAAGCAATGATATTTTTTAATAATAATTTGATTTCAACTATTCTTCTTCTTGCTGAATAAATTTTTATTATTTTAAAAGTTTGAGATGTCAAAAAAAGGAACAAAAATTTTGAGAAATTAAAGAAAATTTACAAATAAACGATAAAATGTAAAAAATGTTGGTATAAAAATTCCAATTAAATTGGTAAGTACAATCAATATGTGTATGTTACAGCAAAAAGCAAAGATTGCCGATTTCAATTGTAGTCATATATATGATTATTGAATGTTACTTCAATTAAATAAAATAATGATAACTGGTAACCATTATTATTTTTAACCATAATGTTACAATTCAATCATAGTATGTTGCTCTTCGATTATGGTTACCACAACCATATTTTTTCTTTGCGTGTACGTTCATATATGTATGTAAGTTAAATATGTTCAAAAAATGTATAAGCATATCTTAAAAAAAATTTAATAAAAAAAAATTAAATAAATAAAACAATATATTGAACATTTTCTTTTAATTAAGAAATTATAATTTGTTCTTTTTCGTGAACTTGTGATCACTTTTTTTATAAAAAAAATTCTTTATTAACACCAATATTTTGCTACCAAACAATGGGTACCTTCTTCAGGCTTAATATAAAAAAAATATGAACAAGGAAATACTGGTGTTAATAAAGAATTTTTTTTATAAAATACAAAAAGTAATCTCAAGCTTAAGAAAAAGAAAAAATTATTAATACAAAGAACAAGAAAATTATATAATTGAGAAATGTTTGTAAAGTTATTTTTTTTTATACCTACGAAATATAAAACATTTAATACAAAATAGTCCTGAAGTTAGAGAGAATTTTTTTTCACATTAAGGCTAAACTAGCTTTATAAATGAAAAGTTTTGCTGTACCGAAATGTGACCTTTGACCACGAGATAAATTTTCCAGATAGTGACATTTAACTTTTTTTCCCATTTTGTTAACCAAAAAATTTATAAATTTAAAACTATTTCAAATAGAAATAATGAAAAGTTCAATAAGTTTTGTGTGTGTTTGTGTTTGTCATAAATCGTGACAAACTAAACTTTATGACTCCCTATACAAAAAAAAAAAAATAAAAACAAGTAAAAAGAACCTGCAACTGCAAGAACAACAAATTAATAATAATAACAATAATCATCAACAACAGCAAGTGTTGGTAATTATGAGCTGTAAACGGCAACACATTGCCTGCAACAGCAACAATAAAAAATCAGCAAATAACACACCAAACCTTAAAACACTTGCAACTTAAGTTTCTTTATAAGACAAAAGACAATAAAATTGTGTAAAAAACTACGGACGATTTGAAAAAAATAAAAAAAAGAGAAAAAATTAAATTTAAAATGGTTTTTTAAGTTGCTAACAAGACGCACGTTCCATAAAAGAGAAAAAAAAAACAATTTTAAACACGATGAAAACACTAATAAAACATTTCGACAACACAAACAAGAAACCAGCAGACAGACGAACAGACACACTCCCTTTAAAAAGACAAACGAAATATTCTTTTAAAAACAGCAAAAATAAAAGTAGAACTTTTTGAGACCACAACGACATGAGAAAAAAGGTTTGTAGCTGTTGCCGGCTTAAGTGAAAACAGCGCAAAAAAAACTGGAAAAATGTAAAAAGAAACACATCATTACCTACCAATTAGGAGGCTGTAGAACAAAAACTTACCAACTTTCAATACTTGTTGTATATTTAGCAAAAAAAAAAAAAAAATAAAATAAAACTCTTTTGGTGGCACAATCAGCATGACAACAAATGTGTACCACCAACAACGCGCAGAAGTGATGGGCGCAAAGTGTAGCAGGCAACATACGAGTAAAAAGAGCATATTCAATATAACCCAACAGCATGTTTAATAATTTTACCTTTTTTAAAGAAAAACATTAAAATAATACACTCAGAGAAACATATTAAATAAATTTTTATAAAAATAGAATTGTTTAAACGTTTTGAAAAGATCAAAAAAAGTTATTAAACACTTTCTTTAAATCTTGTAGAGAATTTTTTTTTATTTTTTTAAAAATTTCTATTTATTTTAAGAATTTAAGAAATTTTTAATAATATTTTTTTTTATTTTAAATGGAAAAAAATAACATATTAAATTACTTTAAAAAAAATATATTAATAAAGTTTTCTAAAATTAATGAACGTTTTGAAAGATCAAAAATAATTATCAAACACTTTCTTAAAATTTTGATTTTTTTAATTTTTTAAAAATTTATAAATGTAAAAAATTTAACAAAAGTTATTTTTTTAAATATTTTTTTTTAATTTTAATTGGAAAAAAAAAATTAAAATTACTTAAAAAATTAATTAAGTTTAAAACAAATTATTAAAAAATTTCTATGAGTTGACAACTTTTTTTTAATTTGTAATTGAAAATGATTTTTTTTAATTTCCTTAAATGAAAATTTAAAAAAAAATTCCAAAAGTAGAAAGAAATTCATATGAATTTTCTATCAAAGACTATTAATGATAAAATTTTATTAAAATTGTCTTTAAAAAAACTTACTATCAAACATTTTCTGTGGAGACTAAAACCATGCCAAATTGTCTACAGGAAAAAACTTTAAATAAATTTTTTTACTTTTTCTTTTAACAAATCCTGGTAAAACTCGGAACATTTAAGTATTTAATATATTGAAATCTATTCACTTCTTCACTTCACTTTCTTTCTAAGAATGAGAAAATTTAAGGAAAAACTTGAGGAACATTATTATTATTCAATCAAAAAGAGGTAAAAATATAACAAGGCATGTTTGGATTTTTGTTAATCAATGTCCCAAAAACGACTGAACCGAACAAAATGAAATTTGGTATACAAAAAGATAACAACCTAGATTAACACATACATACATACGCTACCTTTCATAGCGATATCTATGCCAAAGGAAGTCGCGGGTACACGCTAGTTTGTAATAAACGAAAGAAAATACTGTGCAACAAATCTTTAATCTATATATGTTTTTTTTAATTGACGGATTTAAACAATTTTAAGGGAGTTACAAATATCTTTTGTACATGAGATATATACCTGTAAAATTAAAGTGTTCTCCAAAATTTCGTATAGACGTTTCGATTTGTTTTATATCAAAAAGACAGAAAGAATTTAACAAAAGTATTCTATTAAGAAAGAATTTAATGAAAATTCTTAACTCTTTAATTTTAACAAAACTCTCTAGAGATCGTATATTTATTAAAACTTTTTTACAATTTATATGTAAATCGAAAATGCTCTAAAAATTTTCTATGATTAAAAATATCGGGTGTCCCAACTAGAACGCAATTTTTAAATTTGGCGCCATTCGAAGTGTCATTGTTTGACATTTGAACAATTGTTATTGTTTGCTAGTAGAAGGTACGAGGTTAGTAAAAATGGAGCGCTACACGAATGAACAACGCATTCTCATTGTGAAATTGTTTTACCAAAATGGTGAAAGTTTTGCGGCTACAGTTCGCAAATTGCGATCATCCCATTTCCATCTTGATGGCTTCGTCAATAGGCAGAATTGTCGCATTTGGGGTGAGGAAAATCCTCAAGTGATTCACGAGAAGCAAATGCATCCTCAACGTGTCACTGTGTGGTGTGTTTTTCGGGCTGGAGGAATCATTGGACCTTTTTTTTATGAAAATGAGGCAGGTCAAGCGCAAACAGTCAATGGTGTTCGGTATCGTGAAATGATAACCAGTTTTTTCTTGCCTAGAATTGAAGAAATGAATGTGGAGGGCATGTGGTTTTAACAAGATGGCGCCACATGTCATACAGCCAGAGAAACTATTCAATTGCTGCATCAGTCATTTCCCGGTCGTGTTATTTCGCGTTTTGGAGACCAGAATTGGCCGCCTAGATCGTGTGATTTAGCACCATTAGATTTTTTTCTTTGGGGTTTTTTGAAGCCGATGGTTTACGCGAATAAGCCGACGACGACTCAAGCCTTAAAAGAGGAAATTGGACGCTGCATTAATGAAATACCGCAGCATTTATGCAAAAGGGTTATTGAAAATTTCATTAAAAGATAGCGTGTGTGTCAGCAAAGCCGCGGCGGCCATCTGCACGATATATTGTTCCATACATAACTTCATTCTGTCTACCTTACGATATAATAAAGTTTCACGATTTTTTTTTTTAAATATCTGTGTTTTATTTAAAATTTAAAATTGCGTTCTAGTTGGAACACCCGATATATTGAAGATTTTCTCTAAAGAGGACTAGACACGATCAAAATACTTGTCACGTTTTTAAATAGTAATTGAAAAAAAATTACATAAATTTTACACATATTTTACAATGTTACACTAAAAATAAAAAAAATTTTGTTTTTCTATCAAGCACTGTCGTTGCATCACATACAACACGTTAATATAAAGCCTACCACAATGCTTGCTGAGTATGCTGGATGTGTGTCTAGTACCCTTAATTAAAACTTAATTAAAAAAAACTTCAAAAGTTAAATATTATCAAAATTTTTCTTTAAATACATAGATAATTTTTTTAACAAATTTGTCGCAGTGTATTTGTATAGAAGTTTGCAAACTTCAATATTTGTACGTAGTATTCTTTTTTGGTCTGTTTAACCCAGTACTTTGTAAAGCAAAATAAAAAAAATAGAAGGGGTTACGCCTAAGTAGGCTTGTTGGCGCTTACATTTAAGGTTGGTTGTTCCATTTGTCTTATGTCCCCTGTTTAAGTATCGACAATAACCGAAACCGACATATTAAAAGGTTTTAAGCCGAAAAAATTACCTGCTTGACAAGAAAATAACAATAATATTGAATGGTGATGTTTTAAAAAAAAATCGAAAAAGAGCATTACCCTTTTTTTAAACAATTCGCTTCACAGAAGGCAACTACTGCGCTCAGGTTTGCCAAAGCAAACGGAGGTTGGAGGGAAGGAAAATAACGCGACTCCTTTTGATTGTTTGTTGTTAATGTCTTGCTAAATACACTAATAAAGTTGGTGTTCATATAATATGGATGGAAGGTACATATGTTCATACATAAAGCAGTGTTTAAAGCTGCTGTGACTATATGTATGAATGTTTGTAGTCTGATGTTGTTGTTTGGTTGGTGTTGATGAAGTGAAAAAACTGTTGGTTGTCGAACATCATGTTCGTAATAATGTTAAGTGATTTTTATGCAAAATTGTGCTGGAAAGCTTGACTGACTGCCTGATGATGGCCTGCCTGTTGCTCTCGTTGTTGATGTTTTAATGAAGTGATGTTGTGTTGATGTCGTTGATTGGTTTTGTACTGTTGCTTCCACTTCTGCTGTTAGCAACGACAATGATGCCGATGATGTGTGGATGTTGATGATGACGCGTTGCTAATGCTTTCTACCAATATTTGTTAAGGATTTTTTTTATTTTATTTTTTTATTAATTTTTTTCTTCTTTTTTTGTTGGTATTATTTAAGTTGTTATTATGTGTTTATTTTGCTTGTAAGCATAAATTAAATGATTTAAAAAACACATAACAAGCAAGGAGCACATTTACTAAATAACTTGATCATTATTCGTGCATCAATTAGTAATGCATTGTAGTGATTGATACATATTACGTTTACAGACACGTACGTAATAACTATGTTTGGTATTTTAAAATTTATTAGGTATTAAATTATACATTCCAATCTGTTCCTATTGAGTTACAGGGGTTGGCTGTTAATGACAATTACAATTTAGATAATTATTAATAATTATTTATATAATATGTTGAAGACAGAAAAATATCACAGCAGCTTGTTAGTCGGACAGGAAAATAATAAACCTGTTATTTAGGTTCGCAACAAAGTTGTAGAATGTAAAGAGTTTAATATATATGCACAACCAAGTGTACATTTAAATGCTTTTCTTTTTTTATCCTTCGCCACCACCAGTGGTAAAAAAGGCGTATAAAAAATTGTCATTTCTTGTATTTTAAACATATAAATTATTTGCTTGAGGTCAACTTTGAGCCTACCGAGACGGCTCTCGTAACTCATTTAAAAATTATATATTATTGTATTGTAAGATTTGAATTTATTATATGAAATTAGGGCTATAAAAGTATATAATGGGTCATCCAATAGGGACTTTCGGACATATTGTTAAAGCTTCATCTGTCGAATTGGTTGTCATTTAGTTTAAGTTTTGTTGAACGAATACAGCATTTAACACGTGCAAATGACATTTAATCGTTTTATCAATATAGGTGTTTAGTTCGGGTAACGTCCCGCATAAAGCTACATAAAAAACAAACAAAAAATGTATCGATTAGTCCCATTTCTGGATAAATGGCAATGCAAAGAAATAAAATGTTTGAATTTGAGACAATGCGAATCTACATGGGATCGAAAAGCAACCAATGCATCACTGTTTATTGTGGGCGTTTTTAATGGTGGCGTGATAACTCCGTATTTTATTGGAAACAACTTTAGCCAACGGACAAGGCTATCAACTTCCTTTGGTAAAAATTGGACACCAAATGAACACTAAAAATTTGTGGTTTCAATAGATCGTAATACCACGTTAGCAAACGTTAGACATTTAATTGTGTGATTTTATTAAGCCACACGCAAAGGAAAAATATGGTTGTGGTAACCATAATCGAAGAGCAACATACTATAATTGAATTGTATGATTATGATTAAAATTAATTAATTAAAACTAATTATTAATGGTTACCAGTTATCATTATTATGTTAAATTAAAATAGCATTCAATAATCATATACATACATACATATATGACTACAATTGAAATCAACAATCTTTGCTTTTTTACGGCAAATTATTGTCTTTTGCTGTAACAAACACATATTGATTGTACTTGCCAATTTAATTGCAATTTGTATACCAATATTTTTTTAAATTTTCTTGTTTATTTGTAAGTTTTCTTTAATTTTTAAAAATTTTTGTTTATTTTTTTGACATCTCAAACTTTTAAAATAATAAAAATTTATTCAGCAAGAAGAAGAACAGTTGAAATCAAAATAATATTAAAAACAAATCATAGCTTGATTACTTTGTAATCATACTGTTGTCTCACCTATTATTTAATGATTATTTGTACTTTTTAATGCTTTGGAATATAATAATATTTTTGTCGAATTAATTTTTTTAGATCATACTATTTTTAAATGATAACCATTTAAAAATTTTTACGAAAAGTAAAAATTTAATGATACAATTTAAACAAATGCTTGATTATCGTGACAAAATATATGATGAAATGAAACAAAAATAACTATTACTTGTTTTCGACAACCAAATATTGTTATAGAAACTATAATATGATTATCGTGATCATGACGTAACCATGGTTTTTCTTTGCGTGCATAAACTGCAGTGGCCCACAAAGATAATAGACCCCATTTCATCGGTCAAACTCAGCCTGATTTATGCTCCAGAGTCATGAAAAGTTTGAAAGCCAAGCCACGACGAATATTCGATCTTTCAAACGATTAGAAAATCTCTATTATATTTTACACACACCGTGTTTTATTTAAATTTAAAAGTAGAAGGCGTCTTATGAAAAACTTGTCATATTTTAAGTCTGCTGAAAAAATTCTCGCGTCACGATTTTTGAAGCTAGGCAAATATTGCGCGAAGTAGAGTGAACTTTTAATATACCAATTTCTGTGCTATTAAATAAATTTTTATCTAATTTAACAATGTTGATCACACACAATAGCAAATCTGTATTATAGTTTTGATTATATGAAGATTACATGACATTAAATAAATATTTAACACAAAAAATTGGTTGCGTTTATTTTGCCAAATATTTTCCAAATGTGAACGTAGCTTAAGTGAAGGGTCATAAATGCTGCAAACAGATAACGAAAACTCACCGCGAAAAAAAGCTACGGCTTAGCTTGAAAATTTATAATTTTTGTTTTAGCCACAGATTCGTGAATAAATTTCTTTATTAAACTTATTTGTAATTTTCTAAAATTTCAAACTTTAATTTGATATTAAAATTTTGTGTTAATTTTAAGTCACTTTAAAATATTCAAATATTAACACAAACTATTCAAGCTTAGGTATTTAAACAATAATAATAATGTAATTAATTTTATGTTAATTTTTTTTTTATATCGCTATTCCGTTTTATAGCAATTATGGTTTTGATTAAAATATTAAAAAAAATGGTAAAAAAAACTTTTTTTATTAGAAACATTAATTTTTTTAGAATGAAAGAAGTCGTTTAAAAATTAAAAGCTTTTTAGCTTAAAATTCTACAATAAGAATATGTAAAATATTTGTATTTTTTATATAAACTTATTATACAGGGTGGTACAAATAAAAAACGCACAATGTAAATTGAAAATAAAATAAAAAGTTTTCAGAGAATTATCTTAATTTTTTATTATGTAAGAGGATCTATAACAATTATGTGTGAAACAAAATATTTGGTAAATGCTTGCCACGGTTTTGGTGGCATACTTCTATTCGATGGTCTTTATTTTCAGTGGCACTGAGACATAATTTAGGATCAATGTCGTTCATGTTTCAATATGTCGCAACCAGAGTTGCCGTTTTCACTGCGATTTGCCCGTCGTCACTGCGTAACTGCGTTTTTTTGAATATCATTGCGTTTTTCAGTTTTTGGTAGTTTTCCTCTTTTTTTGATCAACAACGCCTTAACATGATTTACCTCAAACGTGTTTAACACGTAAGTCTGTAAAGGCTATAACATAACGAGATAAAATTGTCACCCTGTTAAAAACATAACAGCTAGATGGCAACATTTTCTGCTGTTACGTTACGTTGCAGTTGACTGATTAGGTCTTGAATTAAAATGTCAAAAATCCCGTTAAAAAAACATAAACAAACTATTTCGTGAAAAAAAATATTTGCTTTTCAGTCCATTTATTTAATTTTTATATTGATTCGAAATGAATGGGTAAGTTGGCATTAAAAAAGAGCAAAAAAGTGTTAAAAAAGTGAAAAAAATTTCCTTTTTTTGTCCAAACGAAAACGACATTATTTTATTTCTCGTCACTGCGTTATTTTTTGATCGATTTCACTGCGAAAAAAAGTTGGTTGGCGGCAACACTTGTCTCAACTCTTTGCTCTTTAATTGTTCCTGGCTTATTGACGTGCTCCTTTTCTTTTAAATATTCTCAAAGCAGAAAGTACAATGATGTTAAATTACATGACCGTGGCGGCCAATTAACATCGCAGATTAACATGACAGATTTAGCTCTTGAGCAGTGTTGCCACAACCAAAAAAATTTTATAACCAAATTGTCTTAAAAATGTAACCAAATGAGGAAAAAAATAACCAAAATTAAAAATTATTTTGATTTGATTTGAATTTTAGAAGTTTTTAAAACAAATTTTTGGTAGACAATTCTTGCACAATTCTTTTGATAGCATAACATTGTTAATTGTTTGGCAGTGAAAAAATTCTTTCTGCAGCAGCTGAACTATGTGACATTAAGTTTTAAACAATATAAACAAGTTCTTTAAAACACTTTTCGTTCATTGCATTTTTATGTTTCGACACTTTATCCCAAAAATCAACAATACTTATATCACTGTCTAAAATAATATTTAAAAATCTCAATAGTTTCCTTTGGGATACAATTTTTTCTTCATTACCACCTATTAAATATGGGAATGATAATAACAAAGGTTCCAAACTTATCTCTGAACTATTTAAAACTTTATTTGATTTAATTATCTCAAAATTTATAAAATCTTTTCTTGAAAAATCGAAACGTTTCAGAATTTCCTTTAAAAGTTCAATATAAAACTGTTGTAAAGAATGAGATCGATAAAACCCTAACACGAATAAAACGCAATAATTTTGAAACGAATTAATCCATTTTAATGAAAATAGCGTGGTTTAACAATAAAATAACAGTAAATTAAAATATTAATGCTTTTTGTAAAAATTCAGCTTTTTTTGATGAACTGTTTCACCTTTTCCGGAATTGAGACCATGAGGGTTTTGATGGTATCCTTAGTAACTTTATTGCTGGAATAAGACCATTTCTGGGAAAAAATTTTAGTAGTATTAGGAACTTGTTTTGAATCCTTCAGCACTCTTTTGACTAAAGCCCAGTAACGTTCGATGGGCCTTAGTTCTGGACAATTAGGTGGATTTGCTTCTTTTGGCACTACCACTATATTATTTGTTTCATACCATTCTGCTGCAGATTTACTATAATGACACGACGCTAGGTCGGGCCAAAAATATGTTGACTTATTGTGTTTTCGTATGAATGGAAGCAACCTCTTCTGCAAGCACTCCTTGATGTAAATATCAGTGTTGATAGTCCCAGTAGTAATAAATTTACTGCTTCTTTCTCCGCACGTGCATATAGCTTGCCAAACTAAGTACTTCTTTGGAAACTTTGTCTTTTTTTGGAACTTAAATTTGTCATCGACATTACCTCTTCCATCGGCCACATAATAACTTCGCCCTGGGAGCTGAGAAAAGTCGGCAAGAACGTAAGTCTCATCATCCATAATACAACACTCATATTTGTTGATAAAATTTCTAAGCAGTTCTTTGGCACGACTTTTTGCATCCAAGTTTTTCTTCGAATTTCTGTCTGGCACTTTCTGAACCTTGTAGGACTTCATATCTTTTAACCTTCCTTACAAAAAAATCGGAACAGTTTGCTTTTAAGGCGGCTTTACGGTTTGAGAGGTTGGGATTTTGGTTTAGAAGACTAACAATCTTTGAAGCTAACTGTGGGTCAGTTATACCTTTTTTAGCTCCACTTCCAGCTTTCCTTTTAATACTACGACGTTCGTTATACACTTTTATCACACGCGAAACTGTTGTCGTGACACCTTTATCTCATTTGCAATAGATTTGTAAGTACGACTGGGATTTTTTAAAAAAATTGTTATTATTTTTTCACGCACTTTTTCTTCGGAATCCATTTTCAAACAAACTAATAATCCGATTATGCTATTATTTTGTACACATAATTTGACAAGTTTTTAAATGCAAACTTGATCATAAACAGTTATATTTTTTGTGCATGAAGAAAGGTGGAATTAAAAATGTGTGTTAAGGTTTCACTGATCTCATTCTTTATATCTTTTTTAATTTAATGTTTTTGCAAGCTTGAAAGGCTACTTTCTTGCATACTTGCTACTTTATTGCAATGTAAAACATACATATTTTAAAGCGCGATTTGAAAAATTAGCATATAAAATACATAATGTATATACAAATTAAAAGTAACCAAAATCGAAAAAAAAGTACACATCAGAAAAAAAAACCCAACACGGCAATGCTGCTCTTGTGTCAATTAAACCTTATAAGAGTGTTTATACAAATCTTTATTAAAAATTTGCATCAGTGAGGTTGACGGTTCTTCTGCCACACTATCGCGAACAACAGCAATGTTTTTCGCAGAACTAACTCTGCGAGCATGCACTGATGTTTTAACTTTTCCTAAATAGACCCCGTCTTGATGAAACTTGTGCACAATTCTCCCGATTATACTGACTTAATTAATTATGAAGTGCATTTTAATTTGAACGCGCATTTTCATAAAAGGCTTTAGCAATCTTAACGCACTGCTCAATTGTGTACCTCTTAGGCCTGCTAACATAATATTCAGTTAAATAAATTTAACGTAAAAGTTTACTAACTTTCAGTAAGCTTGAACTGAAGTTTTAACTATAAATTAAAAATGTTCGTTAACAATAGGCAAGAGTTAGTTAACTGGTAGTTATCAATTATTATGAATGAATTTCAAAAAGAAGAAGAAATGTATACATAAATATAAATTTTTAATGTGCACCAATCTGCTAATAAATTTATTAAAAATTGAATGTATTTTGAAATAATTTTGGTATAAATTGAACAATTTCCTTAGATAAACGATATCTTATGAACAACTCTGCATCAGATAAATTAAAATGATCCATTCGTCTTCTGTGGTTATATTTTCTTTTCATGCCATAAGAAATATTTACTTTATATAAATTACACAAATGTGTAAATCTTTTTAATCGTAGAGGCATCTTTCAATTGTTTAAAAATAGCAAAAATATAATATTTTTATATTCAAATATCAAATATTTTCTTCCAGTTAAGATCGTTAACGCCAAATAGTACTCGGTTAAATTTAACTGAAATTTGGCAAAATAATCTAAAAGTTATAAGATAACTGAACTTTGTGTTAATGGGTTTTGGCTAACCAAGGTTTAAATTTTGAGTTTAGTGTTAACTGTAGGTTAATTTTTTTATTGTTGACGGCCCATAATGGTTGAATTTATCAAACTGTAAAACAAAAAAATGTCAAATTAAGTTGGCCAAAAACTTGACGTTAAGGTGCATTATTGTGGGAGCACCCTTTAAATTACTTTAAATAATTTACTTAATAATGGTTGTAGTGTTCCCTTTAAGTGTTGATGATGATCTCATTCAAATGTCATAAATAATAAAATTAAAAAGTTTTTTGTTACAAAACAAATTGACAACTTTTCAAAAAACAAAATCACCATAAAACAAAGTACATAATATAAATGTATAAAAAAACAACAATATTTTTTATCAGTCGTGACCTCAACTTTTTTTTTTTTTTTAAATATTTTTAATATCCTCGCCCTCAGTTTAGTTAAACCGAAAATACATTATTGGATACGTATGTATATAACGATGAATAAATGTGTATATAAAATGTAGGTAAATGTACAGCATTAGTGGCTGTTATAATGCTATATGAACTTGGCGAATGTGTGTGATTTGTTGTGCGATTTCACACAAATTTGTTGCATTATTGTTTTCGCGCAACCTTTAGTTGTTTTTATTTTAGTTTTTATTTTTTTTTTTGGCTTTTTTGAGTTATATGGTGGGTTAACGCAAAAGTTGAAGCTGATTATTCTTTGAAAATTGGAGGATAACAATGCCACAGCTATACAGCAACTGAAACAAAAAGATAGTTTGGGCAGGGTTAGGTTAGGTGGTGGTGTGTCTGCTATGGATTATGGTGTAAAGAATACAATTTTCGTATTTATTTTTTACGGTTGTTTGCAGTAAGAGTATGATCTTTTTTTGATTTCACCAAACCAATAACAATTGTTATATATAGTGTGTGGACGTTTGTTTGTGGTCGATGATGATGATGACGACTGCAGTAACAACAATCGACGATGGGGTCGATTTTGCATTCCAACACATTTTGCTTATTTGTAAGATATTTATTGCCTTCGATTGTTGAACGATAAAATACAACACATACTTTTCTGTAAGCAGCATATTTGCGATTTTTTTCACTTTTTTTTTTTTAATTTAAAAAGCTTTAGTTTTTTTCTGAACTTCAAACAACAATAAGCCACAAACAGAAATCTTAAAGTTTGGATAAGTAGGTTTAAAGTTTGTTGTTTTTGTTGTGGCTTGGCTTCAGGAAAAAAAAACAAATTGAAATCAGCTAAAGGAAATCTTTGTGTGAAAGATTTTTTAGGGTTGATATGAATGAAATGCAGGGTTTGTTAAATGGACTTATATAGAGTTAAAAAGAGGCCTAAAATTGTTTTTTATTATTGTTATTGTTGTTGTTAGTGTAGTTATGCACTAAGCAAAAACAGCTGCATTTTTAGTTAGTACACAGGTAACACTCACTCATTCTCTGATAATCACAATGCGTGCTGTTTAACACATTCACTAAGGACGGTGGTCCTCTCGCCTTTAAAATGACGAACGAACAAACGAACGAAAAAAAAGCACAGCACGATGTTGCTTCTGATCAAGGTTTTCAGGAAAAATAAAACAGCACTTTAAAATGGTTGATTCTACGTAATTACTAAGGATTTTGTAAGAAGTTACACTTTTGTCAGAAAGCTAGTGTGCAGTAGTTTATGTCAAGTCTTTGTTACTGATTGGTATAGCAATCCTAAACCATTAAGTTGTTTGCATTAGGGCATATTATTAGTATTGTACAAAACAACACAAAAAACTTAAATTTTAATAAAAACAGTATTTTATTCGAAAGATTAATATTTGAAAATGATTTCGGGCATATGGCCACCGTGGTTCTTCTTAACAAAACACATTCTAAACGTCATATTTTAAATCACTATTTTTGACCATTGCTGGCCGTATGCCACGAACAACACCAGCAATGTTGACCTACAAGACGTCAAGTGTTGCTTGTTTATCAGCATAAATCAATGACTTCTCATTGTTCCACAAGAAATAATCGAGAGGCGACAGGTGCATTTCTCGAAATCAACTCTTCACCAAATTTGGATTAGCGGCATCCTGTTAAAACCTCATCCCGCCCGTACGAATGTCATATATTAATGAAAATGGTAATTAATTTGTACATTTTAATGGGGTTTCCCGATTTTCAAGTCCACATTTTTTCGTATCCAGATAAATTAGCAACCACAAACATAAAATTTTTTTTAATTCTTTAATTTGCTGTATTTAAAAGAGAAATCACAAAATTTGGAGTAAACAAGGTACAATCTTTGGTTGATTTGAAAGGGAATTACCCCTTTAAAAAACGTATGCAGTAAATTGAGTTGATTTTAATGTATACGTGTCTTATAAGCAATAGAAATATATTTCATAGTTGATTGCTCATAGGTTATTTAGTACAAAGCATTGACCACTTTAATAACACTAAATAATTTACATTAATAATTATATTTTGTATAACAAATTTAGGCTCGCATTTCATTATTTAAAAATTTTCATTGTTTTTAAATGTTTATTTAATTCATTTAAACAACTGCCTGTTTGTCTGATTGCCTGCTTCTGCTCTGCCGTTTATTCATATTTAACAATTACAATGAATTTCATGCCATACTTGTGTTTAATTTCAGCTGCAATTGCTTGATGCCTGTTTGTTTTGTTTTCTGATTATTGCTATTGTTGTTGCTATTAACAACATTTTGAAATCGGCAAAAATCGTTGCCTGAAAGTCAATGATTGTGGCTGATAAGACTGAAAAAAATGTTACTGCATGATTTCTTTGCAGTTATTTGTTGTTAAAATTACCATTTGTTTAATATTTTATTGGGGTTTATTAAAAAAAAAAAAAAAAAAAAAACTAAACATATTACAAAGCAAACATTGTTTTTAATAAATGCAGCTAATAACAGATTGTTGCAATATAATATGGTAGTTGGCAAAAACTTGATAACGTCTTTCCTCACTCTTAATATAAAATAAAATTTTTTAAAACGAAAATTTACTCGAACTATTTAAAAATATAACTACTAAAATGTCTTTAATTCTGTTCTAATAAAGAAGTTAAATAATATTAACACAAATAAATCAAGCTTTATATCATTGGCGTAGCTAGAACATTTTTTCTGGGTTGGCAAAATGTTAAAAAAAAAATTTTCTTGTTGGGTGAGTTTAAAACTTTCAATTTAAATAGTTAATTTTTTGAAATTCTAGTTATGTCCATGCTTTATATAACAAAAAAAAAATAATTTAATTTTTGTCATCGGTAAAGATATAAATTGATGGTTTTCTTTGGCCAAGCAGTGTTTCCGATTTATGGTAACCAAAAAGGGCAACATTTTATACAAAAAATTGCTAAAATGGGCTATAAACTAGCCAAAAAAATTTTTAAAATTTTAAGGACATTTCATTTAAAACATCAGTTTTTAGTAAAAAAAATAATGTTTATTTTTTTAAGAATACTTAAAAATTTATAACAGTAACTGACTGTGGTTTATAAAAAAAGGATTCCGTAAAATTTTTTTCAATAAAAAATCATGTCAAATACAAATTAAAAGATTTTTCAACTTTATTAAAGTTTAAAGTTATACAAAACATAACTAACTTACTTAAACTGGCTTTTAGTCAAAGTTGAAATTATCAGTTAATTTTATTCGCAGCCAAAGCTTAAAATGCGGTTGTGTTAGTGCGCGAAATACGCAGCAAACAAGATCAGAAGAACTTGAAACATAAGCTTTCTAACTGAAATAAATATTTTTAATAATAAAACAGCAACCATAATTATTATTTTTTTTAGTTAACAGTTAATAAATATTTTTTTGTTTTTTTTTTTATTTTATTTTTTAATTATTATTTATTTTTATTTTTTTTTTTTTTTTGAGAAAAAATTATAATACACAAAAAAATTTACAAAATATATTTCAATTAGCTTTAATATTAGAAAAAAAAAATTTTTTAAATTAATTCAGAAAAAAATAAGTAAGAATGCTATATTCGGCCATGCCCAACTCTTCACCATTATTAGGGCTAAAAATGTTTGATTTTTATTGTAAAATTGGAAATAAACCGAGGCAGTCGTGTTTGTGTACTTATACGTCAGAAATTTTTAAGGCGATTTTGTTGGATTTCAATAATGATTTTTATTTTTTTTATATAAAGGGTAACGCAATGGACCTTATTGGTCTCCGAGTGTGGGTGTAGGAGGCAGATACTGCTTTCTGCATCCCCCTTTCCTACCTACCTACTAGGGTGATCGATTAAGTATTCGACTTTTTTAAGAAACCGGTTTTCAAATAGTTTGAAATTTTAAATTTAAAAAAAACCGGTTGCTATTTTGAAAATTGAGAAAAAACCGATTAACTGGTTCGAATATATAAAATATAATATTTAAAGAAAAAATAAAAAAATATTTAAAAAAAAAGATTATAATAAAAATTATATTTAAATATGAAATTTTTAAAGTTTTTATACGTTTGGCTGCACAATTACGCAACAACTGACATGAATGCAGTTGAACCATTTGGTTTTAATTATTTGAATTCAAGGACAAAAGGTACTCTTTACAAGTAAAATGAATAAATACAATAAATTAATACATAAATAAATAACACTTTTTATAAGGCTGTTATAAATTTTTGTTTTTCCTTCTGTACATTTTTTAAATGTTAAATAGATCTTTTAAACTAATATGCACGTGTTTTGTTTGAAATGATTTCTGTAATTTGAAACACATTTTAAAGGCTAGGGAGAAAATCCTTAAAATTTTATTTTAAAAATTCTTTCTTATACCCCCGACAGACATACAAATATAGGCATAAACTAGTTTAATTGAAATTTAAGTTGACAGACACTTAATGCCATTAATTAAAATTAGGTTCTGGGTGGAGAGATTATTGGTTTTTCTTTATTGTAACTACACTTTTTACTTGATCGATCAGTTAATTTTATGCTTTAGTTAACTTTAAATTTTAGCATTAGTTTTATATCTTATAAAAAAAATAATATTTAAGCTTAATTATTTTTCTTGTTTTACATTTGTTTTTTAAACAACTAATCAATTTCTTACAATATTATGGAAGAATATTTAATTGTTTTTATTTTCTGATTTTTTAAACCTTTCGTGTACCAAATATACTATGGTACGATTGGTTACAAAGGTATATGAAAATAAACGTAAAAAAATAAAAAACCGGTTTTTTCGGATAAAAAAACCGGTTTTTTCGGATAAAAAAACCGGTGTATTCGATATTCGAAAAAAAAAAATTTAGAAAAAAACGCCAGCTGAAAGAGGAAAAAACCGGGTTTTCCACCGGTTGTAAAACCGAGTCCATCACCCTACTACCTACCATCCATAATGATTTTTTACCGGATATTTTCAAAATATTGATACCACATAGAGTACTGTGCAATATGTGGAAACGGAAGTTTTCTGAAAATACGTACTTAATGGGTTCGGAAATGGATATTCTAGAAATTACAAAACTAAGCTATATACCCTTGGCACTACAGGTGAAGGGTATAAACAATAAATAACATTAAAACATTAACAATTATTTATGCATAGTTTGCTTCCCTGGATTTTAGTTTTGGATTACTGATCCATTGTTTTCAAAATTTGTGATCCATTTTTTTTTAACAATTTTTAGATTTTTTTTCGCTTACGTTTTGCTTATTGACTTATATAAAAAACTTCACGGAAACAAGTTTTAACGTTTACAAATGTAATAAAAAAACTTAAAATTAACAATGTTGAAATTTTTGGTAGTACTAATTTTGTTAAGATTTTTAACAAATAAACTTTTTTATATACAGAGCTTTTTTACATTGACGGAAAACCTTGTTATAATTTTTATAAGAATTAAAAATCATCTAGAAATAGTTAACAAAACAGCTAATAGTTAAATTGGCCAGAGCTTAAAAATATTCATAAATACGAGCTGTTTAATCAAAACTTAAAATAAACTTTACAGGCCACGTAACGCTTAAAGTTAGAACAAATATTTAGCTGCTGAATCATCATACAGTAAAAGTTAAACACTAAGATGACGTGACAATAAGACTTGACACCGCTTCAATATTTTCTCGAGGACTACATTAATCCAAAATTTTCGTTATCAAGCCAACCGCTTTGCATAAGTTTAAGACCAACATTCGGGATGATATTGCCGTAATAAAGCCTTATTACCTCACTACTTCATTAAGCTATCCCATATAAATATAATGACATATATATGTATTTATAAAGCTTTAAAATAAATCCAGAATTACATAACTTTATTTTGAATTTATTTTCCTATTGTTTTATCTTTCCACTAGCTATGTTACTTTTATAAAACGTAAACGCAAAGAAAAAACATATTTACGATATGTTCACTACGATCATATAATAATGGCCGACTTCCTAAACGCAAGTTGCAATGCATATTTACAATGCATACACTTCGTAAACGCATATGTAAACTTTCTAGCAATGTCCAATGTTCCTAATCGTTTGGCAACTCATTTTACTACGTATCAGCTGTCAAAATCGCGCATCATTTTTATTTTGTATGCAAACATTTGAGCTGCAATGGCTGAGTTAGTATTTTCTTTGTTTATTTTTAATAAATTATTTATAATTGATAGAGTTTATTTAAATCACAGACTAATAATTTAAATAATTAAAAACTTTATATTGCAGAGACAAAAAGTGGATCCATGAGCGTTCCTAAATGCCGATCAAATGCAAAAAAAATCTCTGCAACGCAAGGTTGCACTTAAGACATGTTTAGCATTGCATACGCATTTTTTTAAATTATGAATTGCAACTTGCATTTAGGAAGTCGCCCTATCTCTTTAATATTTATTGACCGTAAATAAAATATGTATATATTTAACCATTTATGTCGGCACGATAACAAAATTGTTGTTTTGATTTTAATATTTAATGTTTACTTTGTTAAAAAAAATTTAATAAAGTTGTCCACGAAAATAAAATTATTAAGAAAATTATTATGAAAAACGTAGTATAGTGTGTTCGCAAAAATATTTTTATATGAAATATTTTATAATACTACTTTATGGTTGTGGAGTATTATATTATGATAATTTTAAGCTATTTCGTGATCGTGTGGTATCATGTTATGATGATATAGAATTATTTATGGATAATTTGCCTTCATAATACGATTATTGCTCTTGATACTTGATAATACGATTATTGCTCTTAAACTTGTGATTATTTGCAACTATTTCATGTTTTAATAACAATCAAGCAATCCTGTCGTAACATGTTGCCTTTAGATAATGATCACCTCAACCATTTTTAAGATTGTATGCAGATTTACAAAAGTTATCTTCAGACTACATGTATACTGCACGATACATGTCATGTGAATCCTTCGAAACTTTGCTTGATTGAAAAATGTATGACACATTTTCAATTAGAGCGTGTTCTATTTGAAATTGACAATTTTGACGGAAATACGAAATTACAACCATTGGTGATCTAATACACACAGCAAGAAGCCGATAAGAGCTTTGTAGTATAATTAATGATATTATTTAGAACTGAATATAATAACTCAAATTAAATTATGCCTTTAAAGAAAATTTATTAAAAATGTTCTCTCTTTTTCATATTTTTTACCATAAAATTTTTTGCTCTTAAGAAAATTGTTTTTTTTTTCTCTTTAAATACACCCGTATTTTGTATCTCTACTCTAACTTAAAGGAACTTCCAATGACCCTCACAAACGTAATAAATAAATATGTATAAAAACCTTTACCTTCCAAAAAAAAAAAAAAAAAGGATTATCCTTCTAATCAATATCATAAATTGCATCAATACAACATACCGGATTCTTATTTTCAAATCATAAATTCCAACAATTTCAAATATTTTTTTTTTTTTTTGTTTTCAAACACATCGTTTTGTTCGAAAAAAAAGAGATGAGAAGTAAAAAAATATAAAATATGGATTTAACAACATAAAATTGCATTATAATATCGTCTGGTCGTCAAAGATAAGAAAATTTATCCAATGGTTTATATTACCCGTAAATACTCATACTCTGTTACACGCACAAACACACATACACATATAGATTCATATTCGTATTCACTAAGCTAATACATTGTACGATTTTGAGTTCATAACTTGCCACCAAAACTACTACCGCTACAAAGTGCTGAAAACAGTATTGGTAGCACATTCAGGCATTCCGTTAAAAACAGCATACAGGCAGGATGTGTGGCCACAGTGTTTTATATTTTTTATGACTTTGATGATGATGGTGCTATTGCTGGTTAATGTGTGTGAGTATGTATTGGTTTATGGTGTTGTAGTAAATTGTAAGAAGTGGTGAGTTAACAATACTAAAACTTTTTTCCTTCTGGCTCTAAGACCAAGTTTGCAACCAGCAGCAGCAGGCAAACAGAAATATTGCTACAAACCATCGTCGTCAGCAGCATTAATATTATCATCATCATCGCACACATCTTTTTTCAGTTGTTCACTGCTGCTGATACTGCTACTCTCTTCAATGCTTTCTTCTATCCTTTTTGGTGGTTTATAAAAGATTTCAACCATTTGATAAAATATATATATTTTTGGCGAAAAAAGGATATTTTTCCTATTTGTTGTTGGTGAGTGTGTGTGAGTAAACATTTATGAGTGGTAAGCAATGAAAGGATTAACTTTAAATATTTATTTTACTTTCATTTCTATGTGTACGTACAACTTATTTATGAGCTGCCTTTATGAGAATGTGAATTTTAGTGTGTGTGCGTTTGTTTGTGTTTGTCTGAGAAGTTAGCCAGTTTGGCTTGTCGAAGATATCTTTATGTTTATAAGCTCATATCCGGTATTTTATCGTTAATACTATTTGTTAAATATTTAGAGTTAGCAACGTACACTCATAACCAACAAACAAAAAATTCTAAGTATAATTTATGTTCTACTTATTTTGAGGGAAAAAGTTTTAATGGCTCGCATTACACAGCTTAAGAAATATGATTTTATAATGCTTATTAAGGGAGTAGATTAATATAAATTAAAAAAAAAATGGTTAAAAAAAAGGTAAAATATGTTATAAATTTTGTGAAAAAATACTAGAACCAGTAAGTGAGTTCGGCCTGCACAATCATAAAATACTCTACACGAGTAGTGTATACTAATAAATTAAATAAGCTGTCGGTATTAAATCCTGCATTTATATGACTAATTTTAATACATTTATGACCGCAAAATATTTTTTTGTTTTATTTTAATTCATATGATGAATTTGATATAAAAGCTGAGTTCAATGCCGGTTAAATTAAGTTAAAATTAATTTTAAAACTAATCCAATAAAATTGCAATTTTTGATTAGGTGAATAATTATATTAATTTAGGTTGCAATAATTTTATTAAGAAGTATTACGAAAAAGTAAGTTTTTATTTTGCAGGTCGAGATTCGCATTTTCAAAATTAGAAACGACTTCATAAACAGCGCTGTTTCGTGCTTTGTGTATCGTCTATTTAACTTACTTAAGGACTCAATGAAAATATAAGACTTAAAATATATGTGCTATTCATAGCTTATAAACATCGTTTGAATTTTTAATAATATTCATTTGCGACACTATATTTTCTAAAAGCTTATGAAGCTTTGAGCAATGTCCGTCTATCCATAGGTATATTGTATATTGGTTGAAATCAACTTTTAATAGCATGTTTCATAGGTCTGTGTGTGGTATCAATCTTTGGAAAATATCCGAGAATGAATCCCTTTTGAAGTCCGACACAATCACCTCAAAAGTTTCTGAGATATAAGCAAATACCACGGCATTCTTTTCTTACCATGTTTTTAACAAAAAAATTCAAAATTTTCAGACCTGACGTAATTTTACTTTTTATAATTGGTTACTATTTATAATATGCTTTTAGAAATATATGACAAGAATATTGGACAAATCGATCATTAATCGGCAAAGTTGTGGGTAAAAATTATTTGAAAAATTATATACATATTTTTTTATATATAAAACTTTTAGCTTTTTAATAACTATTGGACTCGTTAAAGAATCCAAATTACAAGCTGTAGTCGTAAAATTTATTTCTGAAAAAAAACCTTTAAAATTGGTTTAAAACTTACTGAGATATAAACACAAAAATATAACTGTTTCGGTGTTTTTTTAAACTTTCAAACGAAAATCGATTTTTTAAGCTTTTAAACAATCCAAAGGGACGATGTGGATATCAAATGAAAGAGCTTTATTAACAAAATATAATATAATAATAAATAATAAAAAAAAAATTAATCCATGATGACCGCCACAGCAGAATGCCTATAATAAATTTATTATGGGTCATTAACTAAAAATTTACCATCTTCAACACCCTCTATATATGTATGTATCAAATGAAAAGGCTTGGTCAGTAGAATACAATTAACTATTAAAAAGTTGAACTTCAAAATGGCCTCGTTAATGAGATCGCGGTTACATGGGTGCAGTTTTAAGGTAAAGAAATATTCGATTCTCGTTTGTTTTGTGAAGACTTACTTAATACCTCTCTGCCTTTTAGGCCGCTGGAGTGTCATAACAACCTCAAAGGAAGAAAACTTTTTAATGTTGCGAGTACTGAGTACATAAAGAGAAAAGGTTTTGTGTTGGTAGCGAGTATGAGCAAGAATTGAGTTTCTACTAAGTCCCTTTAGTTAAAAAATCCCAGCTAAAAAATTTTCAATAGTTCAATGTGAATAACATTTTTTATTACTTTTTAATTAATAGTGCAAGAAAAGGCATTCTTCATGCCTCCCTAAATCCAAAATAGTTTGTCATAAATGATGTGCTTAAAAAGACATGCAAATGCATGCAAAATATTCTAAACATTTCATGTAAACAAACAAAATCAAATCATGAAACTTGGGTCTCTTTTTACCAAATATATATACGTTTCATTGACTTATTGCAATTAAGTGAAGTTTATTAATATATTCATATAAACATATGATCTGCAATGACATGTTTCACCTAAATTGAACCACATTGAACATATCACGGGTTGAAACAATACATTTACTATTTCTTTGTCATGTCTTTTTTACTTGTTTCCTTTATAAAGGATAAATTGTCATTAAATAAATAAAATAATCTCAGTAATCTTCAATAAACTTAAAATTTATCATAATCTTTATTGTTTTCTTATTTTAAGAGAAAAATAATCAAAATTTTTCTATAAATAGATTATAAAGTAATTTATGTAAATTTTTATCTAAAGATTTATTTTTAGAATGTCGCTACGAAAAGCAAAATCATTGGAAATTTTCTATAAATAATAGAATTTACTGAAAATGTTCTATGAATAGAGAATATGTAGAAAACCTTCTTATTGAGGAAAACAAATAGTCCAGGCCTTGTATTAAAATTTAAATTTTTTTTTAACTGTAAAAAAACATTAAAGCTTTTATCGAAATCCTCTTAACAAAATGTTTATTACTGATAAGAACTTGACTTTTTTCCAAAGGATATAATAATCTTTTCCCACAAGAGCAAAACTGTATCTACAGACATTAAAACTTCGCTTATCAATGATAAAATAAATTAAAAATTATCCAAAAAAGTCACCCTTAATTTTTGTTCTATTCCCCGTACAAGTGCTGAGATTAATTTTTGTTTTCTAGTTTGAACGTACGCATTTCGCTTTTTCTCATCATTAATTTAAAAAAGTCATTTGGCTTTATATCACAGCATTTTGTAAATCTATCAAAAATACTGTCAAACTTGCAGTGAAGTGAGATTGTCACATACAATACGTTGGAACGTATGTATGGATGTACGTGCGTTTGTTTATGTATATATCGTAGCTTAAGTGGGCGTTTATACAACAAAAAGTAGAGTATTTATGAATATTAAGTGGGATCTTAAATAAACAAAGAGAGGTGGTTGGTTGGTTGGTTGTTGTGTTAGTAGACATCCCTTTTTCGGTGTTGTTTTTATTAAATTAAAATGTGTGAGTGTAAGTAAAGAAAATATTGACAATTATTTTGTTTAAAACAACTAATTTTCTGTTCTAAAAATTTGTTATGGTTTGACTACAACGTAAGCGTTAAAGCAGCAAAATACAGTAAAATATATAAACGATTTCATATCAACTGAAAATTTATATGAAGAAACTTTTATAAAAAAAACGCATGTTGTACTCAGGATATGATCACGAATTCTTACTGTAAACACAATAGGATAAAAATTAGAGCATTCTAACATGATCAAAATTTATTAGTTATTATCACAATCTCTATAGCAAAAGCAAAGAGATATCAAACATTCGAGTAAAATTTCAATTGCGTATGCCGTAGTTTGACCTCAGGTCTAAATGAAAATGAGATTTTACTTTAAATGGTGGTAGGTTAGGTTGAAATAGAGGGGCATAATAAAAACCCAAACCTAAAACAGGTATACACATATGGCTATTTGACATGTTGTGCGTTTTATGGTAGTGTCAATGTAGTTCCTTAAGTATTTCCAGTCCAAAGTCTTAAGGCGAGTTGTATACAGAGTCTGTATGCTTCACAAATTATTCATAAATTAATTTTGAAAGTGTAAAAATTCAAACAAAACAGTGATTATTAATCTTTTTTAAAAATAAGACATAAGATTTCAATTTTTTGTCGCTTGTGGTTTACATTATAATTATCTTCATTAAAAACATTTATCAATACATATGTATGTAAATTATGTCTTAAAAATAATATAATATTGGACGGTTAAGCATATCGCTATCAGTGGCACCACAGCAACAAAAAAACTCCTGACACTTGTCAATTTCGATTTGTTTTCTCCCTTGATAATATTTCTTTCTATCTATTTTGTAAACATTATACAATTTATTGAATATATAAATTTTTTTTTCGACAGATAAATGCAGTCAGAATATTCTTTAAAACTTTTCATAATTTTATTATTGCAACTAGTATTATGTAGCAGCAGTATCTCGTGCAAAGTAGAGATATAAAGTTTTTTTTTTCAAAAATATTTTATTCTTGCTATGAGCTTGACGATGATTGTGACGATGGTGATGGTTATTGTGGGGTGTATGTACAAATAAATGCTAGCAAAAGATACAATTCTATCTATCTGTTACTCTATTTACGTTTGTGAGTTTGATGTTTGCAGTTGAACATTGCTCTTGTTGTGATAGTAAAATATAAATATAAAAAACAACAACAATAATAACAACGTATACGTTCATTTTGTTATCTTTAAAATTCATGAATGCTTTTGCTTATCTATAAAAACTGCATACTTGCAGATGCTTCTGTTGTGTTTAATATTATATTTTTTTTTGCTCTCTCCATACATCTCAGTTTAAAGTATTGGTGCTGTTGTTGGTAATGATGATAATGTTGTAGTTGCTGTTTATATTGTTGTGTTGACTAGATTGTAATAACTACAATGACTACTACATACGACTTCTTCTTCTTCCAAAACAGCGTTTCTTAGAGTTGAATGGTGTGAAAAAGCCCCTGAAGGGTATTTTCCTATAATTATTTTTAAATTAAAAACTTAAATTGAATTAAAAAAATTTTTTTCTTAACATTTTCACTATATTAAAAATTTTAGACAAAAACATAATTTACAAAAAATGTTTTTGTAAACGTTGATAAATTTCTGATCCGATAAAAATGTTTAAAAAATTTTCGATTTTAGAAATTTTTTTTTTTGTAATTTATCTATATAAAAAAAATTTATTTAAAACTTTTTACTTATACACAGAGAAAACGGTATCGGTTGTGAGTACCGCAATTGTTGTTAATCGCATAGTTTAGTTGTGATAGTATAATTTAACGGTTATATCTACAGAATTTCATTTCGGAATATAAATATGTAGTCAGCACTAATAAATTATGATTCTTTCAGTAGAAATTTTATTCGCACAACTGAAAAGTTCGATTGCAGGAAATGAACCATTCGATTACACTGTGCTAGTTGAAAAAACAGACAAGCCGGGCACCTAGCGTTTTAACATAATTCGGGTACGCTGAATCCAGTGGTGCCCACGGTTTTTTAAGATTGGCTCTGGTTTTCGAGATATACCGTTATTTCGAAAATGGAGGAGGTTGCACAGCATATGTTCGCGTAACTCAAAAACGCTTTAGCTTATTGAAAAAACTTAAAAAACCGAAATTCCGCAATAAAATTTCCTTTAAGAAAAGTAAAACTTCTTTCTAATATTCGCAGTCGTTTTAGAAAAATAATTTTTTTCTTGAAAATTTTTTGAATTTTTTTATCAAAATTTCGAAATTTTTATTTTTTAAGAATTCATAAAAAATTGAAAAATTCAGCTAGGCTTCTAATTTTTTGCACACATATAAAAAACAAAGCTGCAAACAAAACAAGCCATAAACAATTAAAATATGTTTGCAACTTTTGATTTTATTCACAAAAGTCGACAAATTTTAATTAATCTAAGAATTTAATAAAACGCAACATTTGTATTGTGGCCCCCCTAAGGGATGGTGATAAAGGGGAAGTATAATTTAAGAAAATGTTAAGAACAAAAAACAAAAAAATCCTAGGCCTTAGAAACAAATGATGGGAATGAAAAATAAAGTTGCGCAGGTGCAAAATAAGCTATTTGTGATTAAAGTCTGTCTACAACTTTTGATTTTTTCAGAAAAGATGAAATTTTTGAATTTTTTATATAACCAAACTAAAAATTTTTTGATGTTAAGTAGTTTTTATTTAGAAATTTATTCTTCTTCCTCCTGCAGATTCCAACAAATATCCCCTAATAGCGAATCAAGTTGTTTGCCGCTATACCAGTGTTCGAGCCTGGCTGTTACTTGGTGAAATCTCTCGCCATGTTCATCAGACTCGGCTGCTGATTGTTCATTAAATTTTTCGGCATGGCAATGCAAAAAATGTATTTTCAATTACATTCTAACGTTTAAGTTTTTAAATGCGGTTAGCATATTTTTGATTAAAATTCGCCAGTTTTCAGACCGATGATTTCCTAATACATTTTCTATTACTGATTTCACACAATTCCAGGCCAATAGCTCGATATCATTCAATGCAACCTCAAATTGATGGTCCTTCATAAGACGGCGAATGTCCGGTCCATTAAGAATTCCTGTAAAATAGAAACATTATGAAATGAAATATAAATCTAATTTAATAAAGTAGTTAGAGTTCATACCTTCTTTTACTTTCATGCCGCTTAATCGTGGAAAAATTCGGTGCAATTCGGTAAAAGCAACACCATCTGGGCTCAATGCTTTTATAAAATTTTTTACAATACCCAGTTTGATGTGGAGTGGAGGAAGCAAAATCTTTTCCATCGACACAAGTGGTAATTCAATAACATTGTTTCTATGCAATCTGCTTTCCTCACGTAAAGCCCAATCCCGTGTATTGTACTGGTCGCCATCGAAACGCGTATTCCATAAGCACATGAAGCACATATTTTTAGTATAGCCCAATTGCATGCCTCTTAAAAGAGCTACCACTTTTAAATCTGCGCATATTTTCCACTTGTGGTCTTCATATTTAATTAACTTTATTATTTTTTTCATTGATGCGTATGTCTCTTTAGTATTTGTGCTAAGTGCTATCGGAATAGGACTTTTTAAATTAGTGACATGTAGCAAAACTGCTTTTAAGCTACTTTTGGAAGAATCAATGAATAAGCGCCAATCTCCAGGATTATATTCATTTTGCATTGTTAAAACCAATCCGCGGATGTCAGTACAATACGCAATAGAATTATTCTCAATAGATTTAAAAAAAGTCGTAAATCGTCTATGGCGATTGATAGCCCCGTATGTTTGTACACCTGGTGCTAAAATATTAGCTCGTTTTAACTCTTTTGCCAAGAGAATGCTCTGTCTTTGAGATAATTTTAGACGCCGTACCATTATATCCAGACGATCTTGCGTGATTTCATTGTGACTGCATGGAACCGTGATGCATGACGGTTGATACATTGAAGTAGCTGGGCTATCCGCTTCAACAGAATGAATTATTGAGGGAATATGTTCTGTTGGTATATGGCTACCCGGAACAGTAATTTCATCAGAATGTGGCAGCGGAAATCGAGCATATGCTGTTTCAGTATAAGACATATAAGTCATTTTTCTTCTGTTTATACCCGCTGTATAATTTATGCACGCATAACACTCATCTTCAACATGAACTATGGGATCTCTCCAAATCATTGGAACACCAAATGGCATGGCATCTCCATTTTTTCCCCGCTTATTTAAATGGTAAATGCAGTGTGTACACACTATTGATGGTGTCCAACTCTTACCATATATAACACTTAAAGAAAAATATGATTCATACAAGGTACTTGTTTCAGTAGTGATTTTACGGCGACTTGGCATATTTTTATATTTCCCACACACATAACAAAAGTAATTAAACTTTTTACACGCCTCCATCTTAGATATTTCAATATAACTGTTTAGATACAAGACTGTCAGAGGCTTTAAAATTCACTAATCACTTTCGCAAGCACTTTTCATATGACAGTGAAGGGGTTGAGGAACTCTTATTTATACTGTAATTGTTTTAATCAAAGTACCAGTCGAGACCTTCATGACCATGTTTTGTAAAAAAAATCCCAGGACGAATAATATTTCTAACTTTTCCAGGTGTAGATTTTATTGTCAATTTACCGCAGGTACCCAATAATTTGAAATCACAGGTAATTGAAAAATACTATGTTATAATTTTTAATTCTAAGAACCATACAAAATACCGTTGTACTTCAGTTCCATTACCTGCTCACCTAACGAAATGCTATATCACATGTAAGGCTGGTTGCATTACAATATTGGGTACCTGCGGTAAATTGACAATAAAATCTACATTTTTTAACCGATTTTTATGGCTTGCGGCTTTTTTTATTTTTAAGATAAGTAGTTCTCAGAAAAAAGTGCAAAATGTTGAATATTTGCTTTATATTTTTTTTAATTATATTTTTAAATTGAAAAATATTACGAATTTAGCACGAACAATTTTTTTTATCTCCATTAATTTTTAAATAATTCCAAAACGATAAGAGATAGAGAAAACACATCTTCTGGTGTTTTACTTTTGAAAACCGAAACCTAATTTAGGGGAAAAAATTTGGCACGCCCATAAAAAAAATACCGATCTGATGGAAAAAAACCGAATACGGATTTGAGTTCAGCGCATCAAAATCCTCATAGACCACATAGTTTTAATTAACGGGAAGAAAAAAAATTATTTTTTGTCGAGCAGTGTTATTTATGGCTTGTTTTGTTTGCAGCTTTGTTTTTTATATGTCTGCAAAAAATTAGAAGCCTATCTGAATTTTTCAATTTTTTATGAATTTTAAAAAAATAAAAATTTCGAAATTTTGATAAAAAAATTAATTTTTTTTTCAAAAAAAAAAATTATTTTTCTAAAACGACTGCGAATATTAGAAAGAAGTTTTACTTTTCTTAAAGGAAATTTTATTGCGGAATTTCGGTTTTTAAGTTTTTTCAATAAGCTAAAGCGTTTTTGAGTTACGCGAACATATGTTGTGCAACCTCCTCCATTTTCGAAATAACGGTATATCTCGAAAACCAGAGCCAATCTTAAAAAACCGTGGGCACCACTGGATTCAGCGTACCCGAATTATGTTAAAACGCTAGGTGCCCAGCTTGTCACGAAAAAAGTGTCAATTTCATGCACAGTGTTATCAATGAATGTGATTTTCTGTTTTCTGTGTGTAGAAAACTTCCAGTTTTAAATTTTTATTAAAACTGATTTTTATCAAATTTTTTAATATATCAAAAAATATTTTTTTTTAAATATTATGTAAGTTTCTTCGATCTTTTTATATTAATATATTTACATAAATTGTAAAAACTTTCCCTGAAGAAGCTACCCAATGTGGTAGCGAAATATCGGAATAAAAAATAATTTTTATAAAAAAAGTGATCTTTAGCTCGAATAAATAAAAACAATATATTAATATTTTTTTTTAAGTGTTGCTTTACAATTTTGTATAAATTTTGCTTTAGAAAAACTTTTTGTTTTTTTTAAATATTTTATTAAATAAAAATTATTATTTATTTTTGATTTAAAAAAAGTCTATGAATTATTAATTAATATTTAGGGCATTCACATAATATTGCCATATTTTTATAATTTCCCAAAACTTATTCAAGTTACCCAGCAAAATAACACATTACAAAATAATGAGTTGAAAGTACTAGAAAACAGTTCTTCACTACTTACAATTTGGCATCTAAACCCATTTTTTAGCACGACGATGTCATTGGAGGCAACTACTTACCACGCTCGCTTACAAATAGGGACTTAAATAAGTACTTACCACCCTCGCTTACAAATAAGTACTTATTAAGGTCGCATATAAATAGAGACTTAAATAAGTACTTACTTTTATATATAAGTACTTGATTTTAATAATCTAAATAACCCATTACTATTATGGACTTACAGAAGTCGTTCGGTTGTTTAGGGACGAAAATTTCGGTTGGATTAACACCCTAAGCGTGTTAAACTACATGAGAATTAAAAAAAAATTATGTATTTGAAAGGCTTCTAGCAAATTTCGCAACAAAAAATTGTATTGTGTGTGTCTCTAAGCAAATGTCTGAAAATAAGTACTTACATACGTAGCACATTATAAATCAAGTCATTACTAAAATACTTCTTAGTAAGACAGACGATATGTAAAAGTCATTGAAAGGTATGTTGTTTAGTAAGAGCAAGTTATTACCTAGTTTTTGTTGGGTTATTGTAAATTTTTCAAAGTTTGAAGAATCATGACATTGTTAATAACAAATTTCCTATTTTATAAAATTTTGTTAATTCATATATGTATTTATAAGAAATTTATAAAAGATTTTCGATTAATAGAAAACTTTAAGTTATAAATGCTATGCTTCCCATTTTCTTATTACATTAAATTGTAACATAAAAAGAAGTGTGAAAGTACATATGAGTATACCGATAAAAAATGCTGATGATGAAATCGTAGCTGGTTTCGAAAATTTATCGAAATAATTTTTTAATATTTCTAAATGCTAACAATTTAATTTAAAAATATTTTATAAAGTTTATTAAAAACAATTAACTTAAGGCAGAATATAATTATTTACAAATTTAAATGTTAAAATTAAAAAATAGAATAAATGAACTTAAGCAAAAATAAAAATGATTCACATTAAAAGTTAATATATAGAAAAAGTTCGAATAAAATATTAATATAATTATTTACAAAGAAAATTAAAATTTTAAATTTTTCATCAGACTGCATTTTTTATTATTTTTTTTAATATTTCTAAAAATATTTTATTAAATTATTGTCTTACAGAAAATTTTGTATACAATTTTGTTTAGAAAATATTCTCGATTTTTTTTTGTGGATTTTTAATTCAATAAATATTTTGATTAATTTTCGATTTAAAAAAAAATTATGACTTGTATCTTTTATAATTTTATATTTGGTGTATTCACATCTTTACGATAATTTGTTTCTTACTTTATTTCATTGATTTTATGAAAAGTTTGTTGAATAATTTTTTTTTAATTTTTTTATTAAAAAAATATTTTTTTTAAATATTTTATTACTGATCAATTTTAATTTTGTATAAAATTTACACACCTTTTGAAAAAATTTCGTTTTATAAAAAACTTTATTCTAATATTTTTTTAATTAAATTTCAGGTATATTTTAAAATTTTCGTTATTATTAATTTTGAAAAATTTTTTTTATAAATAATATTAATCTTTAAAGAATTTTTAGCGATTATTGAGTTGTAAAAATATTAAAAATTTTTTTTATTTGTTTTTTATTTACCATTATTTTATAATATTCCTGATACATTTTTTTAATGTTAGTTTGGGAATCTCTATTTCAGCTGTTGGTGTTAGAGTATTGTGTTTTATGTGATGTTTTATAGATGTCTGTGTTGTTGTTTTGGCTTTATTTTTTTCCATGCTTACTACCATGGTCTATAAGTTTGGTAACAGTAGAGAGAAAAAAGTTTGTGGTTATCTCTTAGTTTTCCAAACACTTGCCTCCTCATGTTGCAACTAAGCTAAATTTAAATGCTATCAATTCATCAGGGACGTAGGAAGATATAAATTTTTATTTTTGTTTGGTTTCTAAATATTTAACACGAAATGTTCTGTGAAAATGAATTTTTTGTTAAATATCTTTGTATATAATTTAGGTTTTTTTCTGGAAATAGATGAGATAAAATTAGCTTTTAATCTTGATTTAAGTAATAAGCCAAGTGTATCTAATTTAGTAATTTTAGGAAATTTAAATGCGATATTGATCTTGTTGGAAATTTATTTAAAAGTATTAAATGTTTATGGCTGTGATTTGCTTAAGTTTTAAGATTTCCAAACAAGTGATTAGAGGTATAAGACGTAAAATTTAAAATTTAAGTAGTAGTGTAATTGAATATTTAGAGTGTAAGATGTTTTGAACAACAACACAAAACCCAATTTCTGTATAGATTTTCGTACTATTTTATTAAAAAAAAATGTTCCTTGAGAACTTGCATTTTAATTATCATCTCTCTAATATTTTACTACTTGCAAGTCAATTCAATTTTTGTTATTACAACACAATAATACAAAAAAAAATTACTCTTTTTAAGATAAATCTTTTTGTAAATTTGTATAATTATTCCGTAGGTACATTCGACACATTCTAGAGTTTTTTGTCTAATGTTCTTTCTATACAGATAGTGGCATATAACAGTACATTTATATATAATTTTTATTTAAAAGTTTATCTAACTGTTGGTTGTTTGCTTTGGTTGGTTATAAATTTTTATCGTTTTTGTATTTGGTTTTTAATGACATTCTCTTACTCTGATATTATAGACATTATACGAATATTTTTAATGCTATTGTATTCGTATCAAGTTGTTGAAAAAAAAAAACATTCAGAGAGATAGATGTTCACACAAACACTATGATTTAAACTAAAACTAACACTAGTACATACAATAAGAACCACAACACTCGATATTTGTTACATAATTAATCATTTGATATCTTTCAGATATACATATGAACATATAATTTTTTTTGCTTTTCTGAAATAAAAACTGGCATTAAACATCATTTATTTTGAAACTTTTAAGGCGATAAGACCAAAAATATAATAAAAAAAAAAAGAAATAAGTAGATAAAAAGTTGAAATTAAAACTTAAAATTAAAGTAATGCTCAAAATTTTGACGATAAAATTCTTAAAAGAATCTTGAATTAGCTTTAAGATTTTGCAATTAAAAAAAGATTAGAAAAAAGCAAAGAAACAAAATTAACCAGCGTTCCAAAAGGGCCTTCCCAACTTTGTCAGTTGATAAGGACCATATTGTTAAAGCTACATCTTCTACATTTGCTACATCGAGCGTTACAGCCACAAATTTTGTTGTGAAAAATGCTCTAAAGCGAAGCTGAAAACGGGGGTTGTTTAAGTGACATTGTTTTTCTCATTTAGTATAAAAAATGTTCTCATGGTGACATTTTGCGCACCGTGTATGTTCTTTCAATATCAGTCGCATTATAATTTGATACTTCAGAATAGAAGTGTATATACACACACAGAAACCAAACAATCAAATTCATGGACAATCTAATAATTTAGTTCTTACAATCGAAAATTTCTATTATTACCTTCTAATATATAAAATTCTCGTGTCGCGGTTTTTGTGCTTAAACTGCTCCGAAACTCATGAAATTTTGTGTGTATATCGGGTTGGTCTGAGAATCGGTCAACATCTATTTTTCATACCCCTAAACGCCACGCCTTTTTTCGCGCCCCCTCAGGTAGGCCACACCGCTGGACCGTTCTTGTAATTTTCACATAATATAACTAAAACTCTGGTATGATTAATAGGAAACTTTCTTTTATCACACCTACTTTAACGCCCACTTTTTATGTATTTGCATCGATATTGTTTTTAATATTTTTCTTCAAATTGCACACAATTTATAGTCCAGCCAATGCAGATATAAAGGTTTGAGAATCGGTCAACATCTATATTTCATACTCCTTAATATAAAGGGGGGATAATTTATGCGTCACTTAAATAACGTAACGTAATGAAATTTTAAACAAAGATAGATCTGCGTAGAACACATATGGTTTACGTTTTTTTATGTACTCCGTTATTTTTAGTTAGTTATTTTTATTTAACCAAAAAAATATTTCCTAAAAATAATTTATATGGTTTGCCGGGTTTGTTAGTTTCTATATATTTATTAGTAATGATTACATATTTATATTTCGAATCGAATTTCTGTAGATACAACCGCAAAATTCTACTGTCACAGTTAAACTATGCAAATGACAACACTTGTCGTACTTGCAACCGAAAATGTTTTCTCTGTGTAGTCGCAGCACAAAAGTTCGTCTATACGAACTAAATCCTTCAGTTGTCACAACGAAAGCTTTATTTCTTTGAGAATCTTATACACATCGCAAAATGTTTATTTAATAAAATCTTAGATCAGCTATAATAATAATAAAAAATACATAAAAACTACGCTGTCAATAATTTGTTAATTTGTTTTGCCATATTTGGATATATTTCGTGTTTTATCAAAGATTAAAATCTCTTTTAATATTTTCTTTTTTTTTTATTATTATTTTGTTTTTTTTTCATTTTAAATATTTCTGATTAATCTTTTAATACAAAACAACATTGATTCTTAAGAAATAAATAAATGTTGCCATTTACTGTTTGCTTGAACACAATCATGTCTTAAGGTTGTGTTTTTTCACAACTTTTGCTGCGTGACCATACATGATCATACATAATTGGTTATTGTTATGTTGTCTTATTTGTTTTATGTATTGTCTATTAGCAAATAAAAAAAAAAAAAAACAAACTAGCAACAAAAACAACGCAAAAACTAATTGACATTTTGACAATTTTTTGTATTTCTATTCATAGAGAAGTGACAGATCTTAAGGTTGTTGTCATCAATAAATTTCCAATACGTATAAACGTAACATACAAACGATATCAAAAAGTTGAGATTAAATATGCTAAGACACACACACACACACACACAGTAAAAGAATGAGTATGAAAAGAGCACTTTAGACTTAAATACATTATTGGTATGACCTCAGTTGACAATTTATTAAAACTAGAGAAATAAAGGAATTTTATCTTGATTTACTTTTGAAGAAACTAATAAGACACATTTTTTAAATGTTTTAAAATATTTGAATTTACTACGATTTAAAATTAAAAAACTTTTAAAATTATTAATAAATAATTATGATTGACACGCCTTCTTTTAATAGGAAAGCCTAAAAAAACAAAACTGATTAAATTAAGATTACGCTATCATAAAGATATAATAACCATTTTTGGCACATATTGGCAACTCCACGGGATACACTGTTTGTCATAACCATACATCATCTTAAATCGTTGAAGGGATAAAATTACAATAGTTATCTAGAAATCTGTTGCATCTAATATCTCTCAGAATATTTTTTCGGGTGCAAAATCGATAGGATAATATCGACATGGTGACAACTTAATAAAAAAAAATTAATTGGAAGATGTTTGTATAAAACTGTTTTTTTTATTTGGTTTAAACTTAGTTCGAGCTACTTTTGATAACATTTTCCTAATTAGAAACAAAAATTGTAAGGATCGGAAAAGATAAGTGGTAGCCGCATACAAATGAAAATTATTTTATACTTAACAAATGGTGGCAGATAATATTAATATCTATCTTCTAATAAATACAATGCAAAAACGTTGCTGAGGCCACCAAAAGCGGGCCGTGTTCTGGTAGTGATTAATAAATTTTTGTCATGTCCAGGTAGGGTTGCCATCCGTCCTCTTTTCCCCGGACACCGTCCTCTTTTTTAGGGCATCCGGGGCAGTCCTACTTCTTTTTTTAGCAAATGTCCGGGGTTGTCCGGCTTTTTGCACCTTCTCTGAAGTTTTTTTCTTACATTTAAACTTTAAATCACAGGTCACAAAATGTATAAAAAAAAGATTTAGGTGCTAGTACAATAGTTTTGAAAAAGTACAATTTTAAAACTTCTCTTTGTACAAAATTAGTTTTATTATCCTTAATTGTCGCTATTTATCGAAGTGGCCTATTTTAACTTGTCATTTTATTTTAAAAAAGTTCGGCAAAGGGGTCTGCTTGTCAGCTGTGTGTTTTCAATAAAGTTTGTTTTCCAGATATAGAAGAAAGTCTTGAAAAACAAATATAGTAAGGGTATATAATTTTTATATGGATTGCCTAGAGTTTTACAAATATTTAAAAAAAAATGTTGAAAAATATATGTAAAATTTTTAAGTGTACATTCCCGATAATGAATGCAATGCATTTTTGTTGTTTTTTTTTTGTTTTTATTTTCAACCATTAAATCAGAATGATATGTTCAGTTTTGTTTTTGTAAATAAAGTTTTTTCGTAAAAACAAATTTTGTTTTTTTATTATAAATGGCGTCGTAAATTTGATCAAATTTTATTTTTTTTAAATGCGTCCTCTTTTTTGGGCAAATGTCCTACATTTTTTATGCTGGCGTCCTCTTTTTTTAAAATAGAAATGGCAACCCTATGTCCAGGAGTTGTAGGCTTTGAGCTTTTAAAAAATTATAACTGCGCTATATTTTAAGAAAGATCGATTTATCTTAGTTAGTTTTATCGTAATCTTTTATCTGTTTATCGGGCGGCTCGGGTGCAAATATTGTCATTCCAAAAAAAAAGGACAATCGCCAACGAAACATATTATAAAACACTTTAATTCGCTCTTGCTTTGTCAATATTAAATTGCTCTATATTCCCGTTGGTATGTTACCTTAGTGAAATCCCAACCACCAAGATTTTATTGCATCTAGGGAAGAGGTGTTACGTGTATCACTGGCTTTACAGAGCCAGAAATAGAAAATAACCAGCTCACGGCTTAACAGAGTCATCTATAAAGTTCTAAGAACCAGTGTCCCTATGACTTGACCTGAAGTAGTAAGCGGTGAGGACTGTTTGGAGTACCTGCAATGGGTGCAGTTGCTATGCAAACGAGTTTAAGATATCGAGGTTTAAAAACTGATACTCGTCCTAATGACCGATTTCGGTCAGCAATTAACGTCTCTGTGGTTTACTCTGTGTGTTATCTTCCCAACTTTATTCTTCATAATTTTTATCTGATCTTATAGAATTCGTTGGGAAAACTTAAAATTTATTTATAGCTAATTGCAATTGGTTTAATTAGCGTTCGGGTGATCATATAAAACTTAAGATCAATAATAAACAGACCGTTGTGAAGTTCGGTAATGCAGAGAACTTGTTCTTGTTTAAATTTATTTAGACACGAATAGTGATAAGCAAAAAATAGTAACTCCTTACTACAGGAGGAATTTGAACAATAAAATAGATATTTAAAAGAGTATCGTCCGACTAAAAAATATTTTCTAAGCGATTAGTATACTTTGAAGTAGAAGCCAGACTATTTTTTGATAACGATTTTATATTGCCGACTAGTGATAGCTCCATAGGCATCAGATTTTCCCTAACATCTTTAGGTCCGAGCTCAAGGATTTTCATGGACATCATTCGTAGATACTGATGCCACTATCCATGTACTATTTGCATATGAATCCATGAGGGTACAATACAGCCCCTAGACCACCTTCCATCTGAGTCTTTCTAACCAGTTAAAGGTGTTGATAACACCTATTTACCCCAGACCAGCAATTACACCAAGGCGAGGACACTTCGCCAAGGTAACATGCCCCCGGGAATAATACATATATTGTATATATTTATTAAGCTGAACCCAAGTCTGTCTTTTACTATATTATATTTTAGCTATAGCAGAATTTAAAATGAGGCATATTGTATGTGTGTGAGCGAAAGCAAAATTGTGCCTTCTTGCTTAAATCAATTATTAACTGAAATGTTGTAACTTGTCCCACTCTACTATATAATGGGAATTTTTTTATTGTAATATTGCCTCTATATATCAGTTTATAAATAAAATTTTATTAAAAATTTCAGCTTGAAAAGTTTTTAATTTGTACGTTTTATAAAGACTTAATTAAGGGCGTTATTCTTTGTTTTGCTCACTTTTTTTTTAATATTATATTTTACAAATCATCTCCTTATCTTTATAATCATCACGGAAATGAGTTTTAGTTGACAAAAAATGAGAACAACTAAAAACAAAAATCAAAAAAAAGGGGTGACATAATACCCTTGTCACTTAATAAAATAATTAAAGCAGAATTGACACCATAAATGACACACAGCACTTTTTGTTCAAAAATACTCACAGCAGCAGTCACACAAACAAATGCTCAGTGGGTGGTCGGTCAAATATTAATGGTATTACAAAGATAATATGTGTATGATGTTTACAGAAAACGCTCGCTTCAGTTGACTGTGAATTTTAAACGTGTTTCGTTTCTAAACACATGTAAAATTTTCGCCTGTCTGAAACGACTGAGGTTCGTAAATGGCTTATAACGGTTTATAAAAACTAAAAATACAACAACCAAAAAATTTTCAAACAGTAAAATGATGACAATTATGACTGCAACTAAACTTATTGAAAATACTTGCAATATTGTGAGCAACTCACTAAGGCACAGCAAGTGAGTAAGTGGAGGAATGAATGAGTGGCTGGCAAAAGATTAAAAAATTTTTATTGACATTTGTTAGAATTTAAAAAAAAAAAACTTAAGAGAAATTACAAAATATAGTTAAAAACAAGTAACAGTGCTATATTCGGCCGTGCCGAATCTTATATACCCTTCACAACGTGTAGTCATGCAATAACAATTGTTTGTATCACCATTCATCCCATATAAAATACGTGCATACGTACACGTTAGAATAAATGTGGCATCGAATCCCAGCTGAGCCAAAAAAATTTTATTTTATTTTATTTAATATATAATTTATATTTTATTATTTTTTTTATATTTTTTTAAAATTTTTTTAAAAAATTTTTTAAAATTTTTTTTTTTTTAGTTTTTTTTATTATTTTTTTCTTATTTTTAATATTTTTTTTTTTTTTAATTTTTTTTGTTTGGTATGTTTTTTACATGTATGTATGTATGTATGTTGTTGTTGTAATTGTGAAAAAAACGAGGTGGTCGTGGTTTTTTGCTCATATCTCAGAAAGTTATGGGGCGATTGTGCTGAATTTCAATAGCGATTCATTCCTGGATATTTCCAAGAGATTGATACCATATACAGATCTGAGGAACATATAGTTGCTTCTAAAAGTTGATTTCAACCAACACACGGGCAGACGGACAGACGGTCAGGGCTTAATCGACTCCTCTATTCATAAGCTTTCAGAAAATATATACTTTATGGGGCCGGAAATGAAAATTGTAAAAATTACAAACGGAATGACAAAGCTATATATACCCTTGTGCACCACAGGTGAAGGGTATAAAAACGTACACACCAAACCCATTATCGTCATTATGCATATAATAATAAATTCGTATTAACTGGGTAAATTTACGTTACGAAAAAGGAGGGCAGAAATATTTTGAAATTACTGGCAATACCGGAAGACGTGTTAGCATGAGTTAAAGAAGTTAAAATGATAAAAAGGACCTTTTTATGTGGTCGTTTTGCTTATCTCTTTTTAAACAAACACATACTAAAGGACATAATTCATAAAGCTTGTGTATGTATGTGTAGAAAACTGGTCATAATTTTAATAAAGGTTACTTATATCCTTTACTCTCAGTCTCTCTTTTTTTTCGTTAATAAAAAAGATAAAAAGATTTGCAAACATTTTTACTACTTAAAAATAATAAATTTTATCCTTCAATTTAATAGAGTTTGTTAATACTTTTTATCATAATTGATGGTGTAAATTTTTTAAAAGAACTTTTGCATACCTCGGCTATCAACTGTCATGTCTTCTGTAGAATCTGAACAATCACCTATAAAAGAAAAATAATTATAATTAGAAAAGTTGAAAAAAGTTATTTAGAAATGCAAGTTTTTCTAATGAAAAATAGGAAATGGTAAAATCAATCACTATTAATAGTGTTTTTTTTACATAATTAATGTAAGAATATAAAACTTTTGTGAAATCTCTAAAACTATCGGATTTCGGATTGTATAAATTGAGTAGAATGTTACATATAGTGAACAAAAATTAGCATTTTAAAAGTATCAAGTGAGTCATCGTCTTGTCATAAAAAAGACATAAATTTTAAAGTGAACTTAACATTTTTATTATCGGTTAAAAGAACAATTTATGACATTTAAATATTTAAAAAATATGGCATGTAAATGTTGGTCACCACTACGTCTGAAGCAGTTAATTCGGAAGATCCAATTTTTGACGATTCGTTCGATCATAGCGACCGATATCTCGCGAATAAAACGAGTAATGTTGGCTTCCAATCGTTGGCGTCAATCGTGGCTGGATTATTCCTGAGATCTCAGACATTACGTATCTAGAAATCATAGTCCAAAGGGGTGATATTTCACGATCTAGGTGACCAATTTAACGTAGAAAAACTTGAAATAAAGTGCTCACTAAAATTATTTCTCAACAAGTCCATTGTTTTACGCGCTGTATGGTTCATAGCGTCTTCTTGTTGAAACCAGAAATCAACGAGACCAAGCGCTTACATTTCAGAAAATTTTAAACGCTGAAATTAAATAGTTTTAAGAGGGTTATTTCATGGCTTGAAAATTTTAATATTATTCGAGATGTCAGATGTCGTATCTAAAATTTTACACATAAACAAAATTTTAGTAAAAACAAAATTAAAGGTGTAGCCAAGCCAAGAACAATCGGCATAAAAATTGCGACACAATATACAAAAAACTAAAACATTTGTATTTTTAGATGTGAAAAAAATTATTTTAAGCAGAACAGAACAGAACTATATTTTCATGTCACTATATCAAGCACCAGTGACAATCACTAGCTAAAGCAGCTAATACACGGCATGTGTTTTATACCTGACTTGTAAAATTTGTAATTATGCATGTCTGTCAAAACGATTATTTTACAATCAACCGGCTCTGACTGTTTTCCAGCGGCAGAGATTTCTGTCACTGCTGATGTCAGGTGGCTTGGCAGAAAATAGATCAAGCTCTAATTGAAATTTTTAAAAATGACTTTGTTTATGAGCTTTACAAAATCACTGTTTTAAAGATATTACACGACATTTTCGTATTTATCAGAGGGAAATTGATTGATTGACAAGTCAGATTTGAAGAACATGCCGTCTATTAGCTGCTTAATCAGCATTAATTTTTAAGAGATATGATGTAGTGTGATTTCTGTACGTCAGATGTGGTAACTTTTACGATTAACATAACCATCGAGGTGAAAATTTATTTAATAACTTAAGAAATTTTTTACAGATATTCGCTTTCACTAACGCATTCAACAAACTCTCCTCACTAGAAATTGCTTCAGCTTTTATGTGAACTAAATTTTGTGTGCAGGGGGCACAGATCTTTAGGAAATAAACGACATAGAGAACTTTTTAAAATTTATCATTCTTGTCCAAAACGCTGCATTGATGTTTCTGAATAACCACTGCCTTTAGAATAACCAATTCAGTTTAAAACCCTCATTACAAAATAATAACTATAAAAAACTAAAACACAGTACTTTCCCCTTTATAGTTTTGCAATGAAACACATTATTTTAACACGCCGATATCATTGGAGGCAACAAATTATGGTTAAAACCTTAATATCAATTCCTGCAAAGTAGACTACTTCTTAATAATACAGATGACATATAGTAATCATAGAAAAGTATTACAGTAGACTCGCGATAACGTGAACTATTAAAAACCGAGCGTGTTCACGTTTACGAAGTTGTTCATGTTGACGAAGCTGTAACTCTTTAAAATTTTCAAATAAATTAGACATGTGATTTAACTTAAATTCATATATTTTTTTGTATTTCCGATTGCTATGTACATATTGTTTGTTAAGAAAAAATGTATGTTAAAATTAATCAAAAAAACGCCTTACGTTTTTTTGGATTATCTTTTAATTTTTAATTGCTAAAAAAATTTTTTCCCTCAAAAAAGCTAACGGGATATCCTCTTCACAGTCTTCTTCATCTCCTAAAGAGCTAAAAATGTTCATTCAGCATTTTCCTATTGTTTTCTTTTCAAGACGTTGCCAAGTTGAATTTAAGTAGCCAATAGTGTCCATTAATAGTTAAAACAATTTTCAAAAATGGCAGCTGTCATCCATTATGATTTGGAGCAATTTTAGTCCACAGAAGATTCAAAATTTTTAATAGAGAGAGGATTTTTTCCCTCTTCAGTCACAAGAAGTTTAATATTAGAATTTAGAATTAGTATTTGTGACATTTTTAACGAAAAACTTTAGATTAGATCATACTAAATCAGCAGCGCGCACTAAACTCAACCTGTGCAATCATTTACGGGGATACCTCTTTTTATGAAAACGATTTGGATAAGCGACAAATTTGTTTTCGTTATAAGGCTTTCTCACTGTGTTCAAGCTACAGAGTAGTCAGTGTAAAAACAAATTATGTTCATCTTATCCGGTGTTTACGTAAGGCAGTGTTTTTGTTACCGCGAGTCTACTGTATATTCAGTAATGGCAAGTCATAGTTTTTGCAGAGTAGTTACTTTTCACAATCATGGAATTTAGATCAAGTTAGCAATTTTCGAACTGTGATCTCCACACTTTTATTATTTTTAAAACAATAAAATCATGTTGATACTTTTTCAATAACCCTACACTGTCAGATATTTAACTGTCAGTGAAGTGATGTTGCAAAAAATAAAGAAAAGTTGAAAATATTTCTTAAACATTTAAAAAAATTGTTTTACATTAAAGTTTTATGGTCGTATGCAAAAAAACTTAGTACAGCTTTACAAACCATTGTTAAGCAAAAATCCTTAATGTTATATGCAAAAACTTAAAAAGCTTAATATACAAAATAAGTTATAGTAGGAATATACCTGCATTAAACCACACAAAGGTGCAGTCGAATGTTGTAAACAATATAAACGGAAGCATCAAATGGTGTTAAAATGTTTTACTAAAATTTTATATATTAATTTTAGTTAGAAGAATTTGTAAAATATTGAATAATTAATAAATAACTGAAATATGTGAAATTATTTGCTTTTTTTTAGTGATTTAAATAAAATCAAAACAAATAAGAAAAGGCTCGTTATTCGAATAACATTTCTGCTCCTAAGAAAAACAGTCTTGGTGATTCTTTTTAGTTAATTTATTTATTTTTTTGTTTTATTAAATATAAAAGAATATTATATGCACGATTGGAAAAACATAAGCAACTACAATTAAACTAAATTTTTTTATGTGGTAAGAAATAAAAACTGTTTAAAGACGACTACCCGAATATATTTATATTCGTTTTTTGTATCGTTAACAACAAAATGGTAAAAGAAGTTTGTTGGTATTGCCAGTAAAAAAGTATGTATTTGTTAAAATAATGTAAGTTTAAATACTGCTTTTGGATTCGTTTTTTTAATAAAGGCATGTTAGCCATAATACGTCAAGTAACTAATATCTATTTCAAATCTACATTAGAAATTTCTTTGCATGCGGCCGTTAAAAATTTAAAAAAAAAATGCTTTAAATATTTAAAGAATTTTATACATTAATTTTTTCATTTACCTACAATACTACAAAAATTAATAGTTTATTTAATGACAAATGTTGTGAATAATGCGAATAATTTCATAAGCAGACAACATTGAAAATTACCCTTAATCGTTGATCTCTCTTTACCTAACTCTTATCGTTTTTAACAAACTAATTAAATTTAAATTAAATTCTATTTAGTTAACAGGGTTGAAAGATTTTCCATGTATGTTTTTCTTTTAATTACCCAGCAAATACTAACAAACAATCCTGGCAAGTACGCAAAAAAAATGAAAATTTATTTAGACTAACATAACTGCTACCTGCATGTTTGTAATAATGCTGATTATAAGACAACAGTTAACAAAATAAAAATAAATTGTTGTAGAAACAAAAAACAGCAACAACAGTACCAAGAATTATTGGGTGATTTTTTTAAGAGCTATGGGAAAGTTTTTTAAAATAAAACACATAAAATTCAGAAAATGCATGAAAACTTTATTTGAATCGATAGTACGGTCCATATAATTTAATGTTTGAAGAATATTTCATGCAAATGTTGGCCATGACTGCGCCTCAAATGGTCCTATTCCAATTAGTCCAATTTTGGCATACTCTTTCCAACATTTCGGCCGGTATCTCATGAATAAATACTTCAATGTTGTCTTCCAATGCATCAATTGAAGCGGACATGTGTGTATAGACATGAGCTTTAACATAGCCCCACAAAAAATAGTCTAAAGGTGTTAAATCGCACGATCTAGGCGGCCAATTGACCGGTCCCGAACGTGAAATAAAATGTTCACCGAACTCGCCTCTCAATAAGTCCATTGTTAAGCGTGGCATGTGACACCGTCTTGTTGAAATCACATGTCATGCAAGTCAAGCTCTTGCATTTTGGGCAAAAAAAGTTGGATATCATCTCACGGTAGCGCTTACCATTCACAGTTACGTTACGATTCGCATCATCTTTGAAGAAGTACGGTCCAATGATGCCACCAGCCCATAAACCGCACCAACCTGTGACTTTCTGGATGCATTGGTAACTCTTGCAATACTTCTGGCTGATCTTCACTCCAAAATCGACAATTCTGCTTATTAACGCAGCAATTGGGCCTCTGTTACTTAACAACGTGGAAAATTTTGCGGAAGGATTTAGGTGTGATGAACTTTCTTAACAGAGCACGCATTTTGATAATAAAATTCAATAATTTGCAAGCTTTATTCGTTTGCAAGACGATTCATGGTTAAATTATAGACCAAACTGAAGATGTTTGACAGTGAAACAAAACACGAAACGTGCGTTAGCTGTTTAAACCAGTGTTGCCAAAAAGATAATAGCTAAAAAATCACCCTTTATAACACAAAACAGCAAGTATGGTACCACATACATATTAATATGCAATTTAAAACCATCAGGTTGGAAGAATATCTACTGAAATAAAATCAACTAAAAAAAATAAAACAATAAACAAACTTTAAAATATACATAGGAACATTTATATAAAAAAGTTACACTGTGAGTAAAACAAATAAGGAAGCGCAAATAGAAAAAGTAAAATTTTTTCTTATTTACAAATTTATCGTTATTAGTTATACATTTGTTGTACTCGTAATTTAATAAAACTTTGAAAAAGTATAAACAAATTTTTGTTATAACTTCTTTTGCCACTGGACATCAGGGAGTTCTACCCACAGTAGTTGATAAACATATTGTCAAGTAGTGTTTGAGTATTTTTTTTTGTCCACATCTTTTTAATTTCTTTTTTGTACATGTTTTTCCTTAACTACTCCAAAATGTGTGTGTTTCTGTGTGTTTGTATGAATTTATTTAAGCAGAAAAAAGTATAAGTAAGACTTGAATAATTCTTATCAATGTACTATCTATTTTGGATACATTCATTTATAAAAATACACAACACATCGCATACAGACAAATACACTCATGCACACATCACATGTATTTGCAAGAAAGTCTACAATAACTGCTATCATTTTTGCTAAAACAGCAGAAGATCGAAGGAGTGTATTCATTGGAAAATATTGTGCCCAGGACAAACAATGTTAAACCACAGAACACAGTATCTCGTACAACTAGGAAGAAGTCAATAAGCGATTTGTCAAAATGCCATTTTTTCTAATTTTATTTAATTTGCAGTTGTTAAACTGTTTCAGTTCAGAAATAACTTTTCTTTTTATGTTGACTTGATACAAATTAACTCTCTTTCTAAGTCTTCTAAGACAAAAGTGCTGACGACCGCTAGTGCTATAAAAATATAATATTTAGCTGTGGCAATACTTAAATTATTTATTGTGATTCGAGATTCAAAAAATATTTAATATCTTTTTGGTATTAGGTTTTCAGCTAAAAAAGAAAATTACTGGCAATGCCAAGAATGCTTAGTAAGGTTTGCCATTTCACCGTAAGTAAACTAACGAACCAACGACACTTTCAAATTATTGAATTTTGACAGCAAAATTCGTGTTGTGTGAGAAATGTGTTTCGTAAATTACGTTCATTTTATTGTCATCATAACCGACCCTACGAATAGTCTATTCAAGCTGTTGTATCTAAGTCTCGCACAATTTCACTTTATTTGACATTAATTCGCCACATGCCACAGTCAATGAAGCAAGGTACCGTGCAATCATTAATGACTTTTTTTTTGCCCAAAATGTGAGAATTAGATCTGATTGACATGCCGTTCTAATGAGGTGGGGCAACAAATCTCACAGCACGTGATGTCATAAACCTTTTAAGAGGCGAGTTTGGTGAGCAATAAATTTCACGTTTTGAAGCTGTTCATTGGCCACCAAGACCGTGCAATTTGTCTCCACTAGACTACTTTCTATTGGGATACGTGTACAGGGAGAAACCTGCCACATTACAGTTGCCGTTGGTGAGATATTGGCCAAAATGCTGGTATGCCAAAGTGGAGCTCTCGGATTGACCACCTATGGCTTATGGCAGATATTCATTAGTTGCCATAAATAAAAATTTTCTTCAAACGAAAACTTCACATGGTCCTTATAAAATACATTGAAACTAAATACAAGACTGCAAAACATCTGGTTGCTGTAGAAATTGATTCAACATACATAAGGACATTTGGAAATCTCTAAATAAACTTTCCTACGTATAAGAGTGGAGAATACATTTATGATATAACAAACTTTTTATAAGTTTTAGATTATAATTGAAACTTTCAATATTGTTTGTTTGAATATTTACAAAAATGATTCAAAAATAAATAGAAATTAACAGATTTAATTTTAGGTTATGGAGGGACAGAAGTTGAGAAATTACCAGGTTCTATTCTGGGTTATGGAGGGCAAAAGTTGAGAAATTACATTTTAACAATACTAGAAAACAAACAAAAAATTTATTAAGAATATAATAGTATATATACTGCTATGCTTTCCATTTTCTAGTTTGATTAAATTGTTACATACATAGTAGTTTGAAAGTACATATGAGTATGCCTATAAAATCGTAGCTGGTTTCGAAAATGGTTTCTTAAATGATTAATATTTAACTAGAAATAAACTAAAGCCAGAATAAAGATAATTTAAAATAAACAAAAAAATAATAATAAGCGGTAAGCAATATTATAACTATGTTGGCTACATTGATCGTATTATCAGTTTAATCAATTCATTACTTTATATACCTGATAAACCAAGTACTACCGCAAAATCCATACTTATATGTATGCACGTAGTATTTGTGTGTATGCTTTTTTTAAGCTATCATAATATTCGTACATTTCAGTGTGAGTTTGTTGTTTTTGTTGTTATTCTGATATCTAAAATCTAAAAACAAACCGAGAAAAATATAATAAAAGGAATTCTGCGGATTGTTGTTATTATTGTTATTATAATTCCTTGAAGTGGTCATATCAGTAAAATATAATCATCAAAACTAGCAAACACATACAAGCACAAGGACAGACAGATGGACAGACAATTATAATATATACTACATACATATATTTATACACTTATTTCTTATAATTTTTTTTTTTTATTTTAGTTTACTGACAAACATTCAACTACTCTACTCTTGTCCACACACTTTTACATACAATATAATATTTAAAGCAAATAAAAATACAAAAAAAAAAAAATAAGAGAATTTAAAATAACTGAAACTTAAAATGCAACCAGATGATGATGTTGATGATGATAATTTTGTAGAAATAATAAATACAATAACAACTACCACAACAATATGAAATAAAAATTAAAGTTTACAAAAAACAAAAAAACAACGATATCACTAACAATACAAATCTTGTAAAGGAATGAAAAATTGTATATGTCTGACATGGACGAAGAGAACGAAGATTATGATGATGTTTCTTGCTGTTGTGTTGATCGCATTCAAAAGATATACTTTTTGGGATTTTTTTCGTTGTGATAATCATACTTTTTTTATACTTTTTATAAAAGAGCAACAAAATTTAAAAAAAAATTATTGCGATTCGTTTTTAAAGTTAATTCTGCAAAACAATTATACATTTTAGTAGCATTTAACAGATTAAAACAAAATCATAATTTTATAAATATAAGTTTGGGTAATTTTGGATAAAAAAATTTGATAGGTGCTAAAATAGAAATTCGTTTATTAATTGTAGAATTGGACAAAGTGGTTTTCTAAAGACAGTGCTGCATTATTATATGCAGTACCATGAAAACCACATCAACAATGGCTATTGAGACTATACTATCGACTCGGTCGATTGAGATACAGGTAAAATATGAAGTGCCAGTGAGCGAATGGTGAGAGACCATAATAATCATTTTTTTTACTGATGGGAAATATTACATGTATAATACTGTTATTCAGACTCAGCAATTACGGAAGTTGTCCATTTCAAAAACTGCAAAATTTATTGAAAATATTTCATTTTAACAAGTAAATAAATAAAATATTCAGTGTTTTCTGCATTTTTATTAGTTTTTTACACTAAAAAAAAATCGTGTATTAAATTTTAATAGAAATCTTTACGCTTTTTTTTCTTTTAAATAAAAAATAGCAAATGCAGTGTAAACTGCATTATTTTTTATAAAAAAAAACAAACCAATTTTTTGTGACTAACTGCCTGTTCAACGATGTCGAAAGAAAACACAGGCGAACTTTCATTCGTACAAATATATTGAAAACAAAAACTAAAAATTTGTTTTTGTTTTCAACGTATTTATACGAATGAAAGTTCGCTTGTGTTTTCTTTCGACATCGTTGAACAGGCAGTCAATTTTGATTAAAATCTGTGGGCTTACTTTTTCGTGACACTGTACCTCAAAATTCTCCCACTAATACGGCTGCAAAACATTTTTGGGCATCTAAGCATTAAATGAAGGAAGGAACTTCACGAATAGCCAATTAGTTATGAAAACGCTAATGAACGAAACAGTGAAATTTCGGGATGTCCTGCTATGCAAGAGTGAGATAAATTCGCATGAAAATTGTGCTCGTCTAGAGAAATAAATAGATAATAGGCATAATTTAAAACGAAGCAACCGAAAAATTATCAAAACTGAGATAGTTTTTAAATATTATTTAAAAAATGCCAAGCCTTTTCAGAGGTTCCAAAATGATCTTAAATTTTGAATGATGAAAGAACCCATCAGAATGTGGCAAAATACTGCTGTCGGTAGGGTGACGTACATGCAATGGGGTGATCCAGATCTTGAGAAATCGAAGAAGAATTTAAATCTGAGGGCTCTGAAAAAAAACTAATATCTCATAGCTCTCATGGGAGTATGTGATGAAAAACAAGTAGCACTACGTTTATATGTCCTTCGTTTGGGCATATCAGACCCAAGAATTTTAACGTGGACACCATTTCGAGAGTGGAACACCAAAGGAACTTGAATTTTAAGTCGGTCAGGTATTACATTAAAAAGAGTGGATTTTTGACCTAGTCACGATATAAACAGAATAGGTATTATGGGAGAATTTCATTCCTTTAAAGCGCATAACATGCTAACTGGGCATGTGTATATACCTCTTATGAATTTTCTTTAAAGCGCACAACATGTCAATTGGACATAGGAGTATTCCTCTCATGAGATTGTGCTTTTAATGCTTCTATTTTTTACCTAATCTAACTTTTTTTAATTTTTCACAAAACTAGTAAAAACGTCATATTCAGGCATCATAACATGTAAAATAAAAAATAATTTTTTCTGAATCAAGCATTGGTTATTCAAAGTTTTATCATAATTTTAACAGCGTTGTGAGCATTTTAGTAATTTTTAAATGTAACTCTTTTTAGGTCGATCACAACACAATTTGGTACAGATTTTTTATAAACAATTTGTTCTTGCTTTCAATATTTCTAGCAGTTTTATAAGCGTTGAGATAATTTTAGAGAGCCAGGACAATTATCACAAATATTTGTTGGAAGATTTGTGTTTTAGCAAGATACTTTTTTTGTGATAAAGGCTATATTTCTAACAGTTTTCGTAGAATCAAGCTTCAATTTCAAAAGTAAAGGAGTAAGGACTAATTACAAAATTTGGTAGGAAGATTTAAGCTCGCATAAAATTTTTTAATTTATTTTATTTCGATTTCAATATTTTTATAGATTTTATAAGAGTTAAGATAACAATTAGCTGAGTTTACATCATGCCGGCAGTATCAAAATTGGCAGTTCGTTTAAACTATTTATCCTGAATGGCATTTTAAGTTTATTATTTAGTGTTGCCAACAATAAAAATATAAAAAATTTGGCAGCTCACTGTTTATGATTAAGGAGGCAATATATTCAATTTGATTTATAGAACACTATGAAAATATTTCTCATTTAGAAAAACTATTTTTTTTTATTTTAAAACTACGTTAATTATGAAATACCATTTATTTTCAACATCAAAAAAAAAAGTTCAAAGATTTGTTTAGCGAAAGGAATCTTTTTAAATTTTTATTGGCATAGAGTGTTTTATATTGGACAGCGTTGATTTAAGAATTTTTTTTTCGTTGGGCCTTTTTAAGTTACACAGAGCTTGTAACCAGTAAAATTTTCAGTTGTAAAGGCTAATTATTTTATGATGATGTCCATTTTTAGGCGGTTAATTACATACTTTCAAACATAAATTATGTTCGTTCTTAATATTAAATATTATTATGATTCAGAAACCGCAAGATTGTTATCAAATAGTATTATTTTTTGTTGCAGTTGTGCAATTGTTAATAAAAAAAAAAACGCTGGTGTATTGTAGTAGTTTTTCGCATTTTCATTTTAACAGACATTTTATCAAATACACATAATAGATTTATTTTGTTACCCAATTGTAAGTTCCACATTAATCCAAAATGTTAGTAAATAAACATATTAAGGATAAGCCAAATTTAAATTTATACTCGACTAATATATGACAGTTTCCGGCGTTATTATATCCACAAAATAATTACGTATTAGAGTTGTCGTAAATAATCCAATTAATTCGTAAGGCATTCCTTAAAGGCCTATGTATCTATAATGTAATGCATTTAGTAAAAATTACCAAACATATTTTGTTGTAAACCGCTGCATTCTGCTTATTCAAGCTACAATATCCCTGACTCATAAGGGTCATACGTGAGCATAAATCACTTTTGTTTTTAATATTCACTTGACATTAAGTTAATTTCTTTTTTTACTTTTTATTTGCAGATGTATGTAAATCAAATTTATATTTTTCTTTGAAAAACACTATGCGAATTTTGCAAATAATTATTTTGCTGATTTTTATGAAATTTTTAAGTTGTAGTAAATTTTGTTGTTGCTATTTTTAATGTGTAATTTATAGTATTTTTTTTTTTGTTTCAATTTTTCATTTCATAGTAATTTTTTTTTCATTTACAATTAATATTACGTATTTTTTTATTAAATATTTTTACTTTTTTGTTTTTGGTTTTATAAATTGTTTTAAGAACGCGCTTTTTACTATATTCATTGCGATATTTTTCATTTTGTTAATCACACAAAAAAACCACACACACTCTTTCTTACACTATTGTTATTTTGATTGAGTATTTAAATGTTTTCTTCATGTTATAAAAATTTTGTTTTAAAAACATTTTCTGTACGTTTTTTTTTATTATTACTGTATTTTTATGAAATTTATATTTTGAAATTTAAAAATTATACATTCAAGACGTTTGTCGACCCGTTTGTGTTGCTTGTTTCGCGTTCTGTAGTAAACTAAAGACCGAAAGAGCGTTAAGTAATGAATATTTTTTTCTGTTTTTTTTTTGTTTTTGCTGCCAGATACAAAGATACGAACCAAACGAAGCGCATGTTGAATTTGTTTCATTTGCTGTCGTTGTTGCTGTTGTTGGGTTATAAAAAAACAGCTGATATTTGTGTGATAATATAAGTGAGTTTATAAATACAACAACACAATCTTTATCTCTCCATACATGTTGATGTTTGCGATGGCTGGGATGTCGTCAGTGATGTCAACATTACTGAGGGCGTATATTGTAAACCATTTTATAGTTTGATAAGTTTAAAAAGGATAATAGGACATTAAAAATTAAAGGAGTTTTTTATTTATCTCCAATAGAAAATATATTTTACTTGTAATAATTATCCTACCGTACCCACTTGTAAAATTTGTAGTTTGTTGTTCAAATCCGTAGACAAATACGAAACTAAGCGAAAAAGGGGTGATCTTGTAGGAAGCTACGGTAACAGAATCTGTATGGTCGGTTCTAAGATGGAATGAGGATCTATATCCGCTGTCTTCGATGGCAAACTTGGAGTAAAGATTTCTTTCCGCCTTCCGGATTTATGTAGCGTATTTATTTTATGCTGAAATTTTCGATATATGGGAGGCTGTAGAATATTTAATTACAAGAATGTTTGCGGAAATATTGGTATTTTTCTTAACAGTAAAATGATCTTGTCACTCAGGTCATACACTACCATGTCCAAATTAGTCGGTCAATGAAGACAAGAGTTTTCAAGGCTTAAGCTGGATTCACCCATAAAATTTTAGTTCAGAACAAATTTTTTTTGTATTGAGTTTGATGTTTTACTTTTGAGAGAGAGAGATTATTTTGTTCAGAAAGATTTTTCTTGAATTGGTTTAATTTTAATTCTTGTTCAGAAGAAACTGAATTGGGATGCCACTATTTTTCAATATTTACATGAAAATTGAATTTGGTTGCCACATCACACAGTGTCAGTACATTTATTATACAAAAATTGTTTTTGCCGAAAATTAACAATTAAAATGGAATTTAATGAAAATATTGCTCAAAAATTAATAGAAGAATTAAAAAACCAGGAAGAAAATGTTTGTATGACATGAGCAATAGTACATACAAAAATAATTATTTAAAACAGGGTTTATGGAATGAAATAGAAGCGACTCTTTTTATTTTCGATTTTTTTTTATAAATTTCTTTTGCAAACAAATTGACTTTATGCACTTCAATTAAAAATAATAATTTTAGTTTTCTTCTATCCGACATTTTCTTCACATATATTTTAATGAAATAATTTACGTTTGTATTTATTTACATAGTTTGCTAGCGGTGCTTCCACTTTGTACAACTGTTTGCATTTTATATTATATGGCAGCTTTGTTTTTTCGGACAAATTTTCTTAAATGGGTGAATCGTTCTGCAGAAAACTCTCAGTAAAAAATGTTATTCTCCGGAAAAATTTTGTTCAGAACAAATGGGTGAATTCACCTTTAGTCAACTGACTGACGTTGATCTGTTGATTGTTTCCTACACATAGGACCCATTATGGTAACAAGCGGCCGGATGAGGTTGCCAGAAGTTGATCTTATTTGGATATCTCTAACGCAAATACAGCCACAATCCCATTGCGAACTATCAAAAGCAAAATCTTCATTGTAGAAAGGATATGGTAAGATTGTCGGCGGTACTGATGGTCACTTGATATTAGGGAAACATGTAAGCAGACTTAAACTTCCCTCGAATGACCATTGTCGCAGCTGTCAGGATTTGAAGAAAAAGGAATTGGTTTTCCATCTTCTCTGGGAATGTGTTTCCCTAGCTACCTGAATGACATGGAATACTAGGTTAACATATACTGGATAACCTCTCTGAGGATATCCTTAATGATCTTCTGAGATACCTCACGGCATTGGGGTGAATTTAGTACCAGACACTTCTCTTGGACTGTTTCTAAAGAATACAAAATCTAACGACTGATGTGATCTTGTCAAAAAGGTGTCATACAGACCCCACTTGACTGTATGCGAGTAGTTATTGTGAACAACAACGATAACCAACCAACCATCTAACACAAGCTATACGATTGAGAAGCTTCTCTCCTCTCCCACATATGATTTCCCTTAGAAATAATAGTTTATTTTACATATAAAAATAAATCCCTATACAAAAATATGTGTAAGTGTAAAAATTTCTTATCTAGGCAGTTGATTTGTGAATCTAACACGGCTGTGCTAAATTCCGCAGAATATCATCATAACCTACGTTCTGCATTACTATTTTAAGGGCTTGAGGTAACGCCATTTACCACAAACAAAATTCACCCAGATATATGCTCAAGAGTCACTAAAAATTTTTAACCTTATAAAGCTACAACAAATGGTCCTTTACAATAAATTTTTTATTGTCAAAAAATTTATAAAATTTTTTATATTTTTGGAAAATTTTCGAAAAATTTTTTTGTTTTAAATTTTTACTTTTTTAAAAAATTTCAATTTATAAAGTAATTTTATTAAAATTTTCAATAAAACTTTTTGATAATTTTTTTTTTAAATTTTTTCTCAAGTTAAAAACTTTTTAGGAATTTTTAAATTTTCGAATTTAATTGGTTTTATTTGCATAGAAATGTTAAGTTTAATATTTTTATACATTGTTCTTAAAAGTTACCAACAGTAATAAACCTTTAAAACCATTTTAAAATAACTATTTATTCTAATAATAAACGCAATATGCTACTCTTACAACTTATAGAATTGACAGCACTCTTAACATGATTGGCTCGTTGTGTTGTATGAATATTTTCAATTTTTGGCTGGTTGTTTGTTGTATCAGTTTTAAAACCCCAGACTAGTAGTGTAGAGTGGTATATAGTATCAGAGTTTTATTATTTTAAATTTTCATTACTTTCCTGTGTGTGCCTGTATTTTCGCTGATAACTATAAGTTTTACGTTTATAAAAAAATAGTATAATAAAATTATCTTTATTTTAAAATTGTGTGTATTTCTTTTATGCTTTTAACTTGTAGAAAAACAAACAGGCAGGATGTAGAAATAAGGAGTTGATCAAATGATATAAAAACTAAATGATATCATGTTTCCTTAGCAACGAACGTCAGTCAGTTAGTCATAGCGACAGTCGGTTTCTCTAGTTATTTTTGTAATTTGGTTTTGTTGGAACCAAAAAACAAAATAAAATATTACCATATAGACTCAAACGCATTGCTGTTCCCATATTAATTCGTATTTATTCGTTTGGGAAACAATATTTTACAAACTAAACAAACAGCAACAAAATAAAGTAAGAAATGAAAAAAAAAAACTGATAAAGCACTGATAAGAAAAAGCAGCCCAAGTGTTAGATAACATCAATCCAAACACACACTCTCTTTCATGCACACATACACACACTTCTGCCAACCTAAAGCAATCAACCATACTAAAAAAACCAACCCAACAAACCAACCAACCGAGCGAGCAAACAACCATCCAACTGAAGTCGACCAACAATCAACAAACGCACCGGTGTTTGCAAACATTTTCCTACACTTTATCGTAATATTTGTAGTAAGTCAGGCATCAAACGGATATAACTAAGTGTATAAACATATACACTCTCATTTATTTACTTAAATATTCTGGCTCTCTTTACTTCTAATGATTTTGCTTATTGCATATAAATACACACGTACACATTAACCTTAGAAGAGCAATTGTATCCGATTTTTGTACGTTTAGTCTTAATGTTTTCTTAATAAAATTTTATATTTAAATATTTTGTATATTTGTCATATCGCAACATTTCAACATTTTTTTTGAATCGAATCGATCTGTACAAAACCTACAATAATAACAATAACAACAAATAACACCAGCAACTAGACACAATATACACACATACAGACATTTATACGTACATTTAGTGTGCGGGAGCGCGATTTTATTTTGTGATAAGAAAACTTACTAAGCAATATGGGTGATTCCATAAAGATTGTTAGAAATGATAAAAGGACGATATAATTTGAAAAGATATTTGAAAAAGAAAATGTAAAGGGAAAAGAAATGGAAAAGTTTTATCTGTAAAAAAGCAACTTACAATATTTTCATGTCAGTTAGACAGTCTCAAAATTGTTTTGTTATATTTAAGGTATGACAACTGTAAGACAAAAGGACTTTAATGGTTTTATTTATGTACAGGAGTAAGTATAGATATCCAACTATATAAATTGAGATTATGGATAGCAACCGAACTTCAGTTGCGTTTCTCGCTGGCAACTAAAATTTATCGGTTGCTATACTTTTTCGAAGATGACATCGGCCAAGCAGTTTCCGTGAATCTCACGTCATACTGATGTTTATTGGCCACCTTGATCATGTGATTTGACACCGTAGGACTTCTTTCTTTGATAATACTTAATAGAAAAATATATGTCAATAAGCCAGAAACGATTCAGGTGAACAGTGAACTTTAGTTATGTCTTAGTGAGGGTGCCCCGGTGGACTAGTCAGTAGTGTGCTGGTCTGCTAGTTTGTTAGTTGCGGGTTCGATTCCCGTCAGAGACCGGACTGGTCTACTTCTCTTTCTCTTTTATTCTCTTTCTATACTAACTATTCTATGGAGCGCACAACATGCCAAGTGTTTACCTGTCGTGGGTTTGGGCTTTTTTTTCCTGTTTAACCTAACCTAACCTAGTGTCATTAACAAATATGGATTATCGGATAAAAGTTTGCCTCCGAAGCCGAGGCAATCATTTGGCCGATATTTTGTTTTACACACAATTATCATAGATTCTTAATTATAATAAAAAATATGAAAATAATAATTTGAAAACTTTTTGGTTTATTTACAATTAACGTTAAACATTATGGTTGGACCATCCTTTACAAAAACAATAAATAATACTGAAATAAACTTGTATATTTTTTTAATGCTTAAATAATTAACATTTGAGAATACGTATTATGTTATGTTGCGCTTTTGTATGCAAACAATGTTGGAATTTTTATGTATGTTATACGGTAACTAATAAAGTCAAAACTTCTTACAAAATTGGAAAAAAAAATTGGGGGTAAATGCATTTCGAGCTGTGTTGTGTAATGTCTTGATTCGACAATTCGATCAGATTATAAGATATACAAATTATACTAATTTCACTGAATAACGAGAAGAAAACACATAAAGGTAAAAGCATAAGCCCAAACGAATAATTAAAAAAAAAACATTGTGCAGGAACGACTTTTTTCCATGAATTTCAAATCCTCCCTAGCTCTGAAATATTAGACTTACCTTATTAACATAAAACTGAAAAATTTAAATAAATTTTAAATTGCATTCTAACATAACTAATCAAAATAAATAGCATATACTAGTCCAGAATCAAAGGCCTACAATGGCAGGACACATTTTGCGAATCAGAAGTGATGGTATTGGATGATTCTAGATGTGAATATGATGGTTGTGTTGCTGACAAACATTAGTTCCAATGTGAATTGAGAAAAAATATATATTTTCTCGAGCGGCAATCAATACAGAAACCACAGAGTCATATATTGATATTTAGACAACCGCGCCTTCTGTTAAGTAATTTATCTTAAATTAAGAGTAAAATATAATTTTACAAAATTATTTTCATTCCATAATTTTTCAGACCATCATTATTTGTGCAAGTATAATACATATACGCGAATCGTATTCATTGTTATCATATTAACATAATCTTTGCCATAGTTTTATGCAATCACCCATATCCATGATATAACCAAACATTGCCAGCTAATGGAATTCTGATTATTGCGTTGTGATAACACAGTTCTGTTTAATTGTATCTGTATCTTTCTCTCTAAAAACGTAAACACAGACACATGCAGCAGTTACGTAGTAAGTAAGTTTTGTGCTGACTAACAATTTTTGTGTATATTTTTGTAGTAGTTGTAGAATATGCACACCAATTTATAACACACACACACACACACAAAAACACATAGATACACTTAACATTCATATAGATTTTAGATATCACCCCACACACTAAAATATATTTAGACTAGATGGGTTTTTGTGTTATTTTATCATCATCCTTTGATCAAACATTTTTAGTATATAGCAGAACTGCTGTTCTTGTTGTTGTTTTGTTTTTAAACTGATAGTACTAGCATATCGTATGTACGTAAATGACGGACTTATAAACTGAATGACTGACTGTATGGCTGGTTGGTTGGTTGAGTGAGTAAGTAAATGAGTATGCGAGTTGGTTGGAAGACTGAACAAAATTTCTTATCAGTAATTTTTTTTTCTTTTTACATTTCCACATAGACATTTCTTTCGTTTTTGCCTTTAAGTAAGAAAAATAAGTTGGACCCGATATCTTGACTTAAAATCTTTTCGTTTTTTTTTGCTCGTTGCTTTCGTTTTTTATCTTAATCTATTTTTTTTTTGAATAAATATTATTTTATTGGTGAAGAGAAGTGGGTAGTAAATAAAATTATCTTAAGTGGTAAGAGTATTATAAAAGGGTTACTGTGTGTGAGAGAGCGAGAATTTGTAATTTTTTTTCCTGCAAGTGAGTGCAATTAATTTTAAATTTGTGCGTGTGTGTATGTGCTTTGTAAGTTCTCTGTGCAGTATGTAGGTATTTCCCACATTTTTTTGTATTAGATTTAGCAACAGCTGTTTTGATTGCTGTGTTGCGCCTGCGCAAAAAATTGGCATTTCCGTTTTTTTTTTTTTTATTCTCTAATCGTAAAGTAAAGGAAATTTTCAATTTGTAGGGGGTTGTCTAAATATAATCTTCAAGAATCTGTTGGTTGATTTTTTAACATTTTTGTTAAGGGTATTTTTAATTTGCATTAATAACACTAATTACTATTTTTTTATCCGTTATAGGTGACTATAAGTATGTCTATATACATTTTTAAGCAATAAACTAGGTACTTTCACATTATTGGTTATAAGACTAGAATTTGTCTATGAATTTTCATACAATAATATTTATTTAATTTCTAATATATGCAGCTTTAAGATCAAGTACAAAAACTGGCAATTATTTGTTGCTTTTTTATATATTTTTTTAATTTAAAAAATTTTATTATTAAGCCAAAAAAAATTTGTTTTTCGACTTGTCTCTCAATAACTCCCAAACTGATGGCTTAACCAGAAAATAATATTAGAACGACTTAAATAATAATGAAAAGATTTTGACGGAATCATTTACAAAAACGAACACATGTTCCAACGACAAAATTTACCTCTTCAGAGAACTCAAATTTTACAAAAAAAAAAAATTTAAAATAAAATTAAAAAAAAAAAATTTGCCATAGAATTTGAAATAATGATGATTTGTGCAGTTAGTTAGGACTATACGGATTAAAATTATTTAGGGAGAAACAAAAACTGATTTGTTTAATTATAACAAACTTTAATTTTTTTAATAACTCAAGCTTTTTAGGCACCTGAATAACTTCAACCACACTTTAGCACAATTTTAAATTTGTATTTATTCAAGCTTTTTTATTTTATAAATTTTTATGAAATCCTTTTTCTGGCCTGAGTTTGTTTTTAGAATTTTTTTTATTCTTTAAAATAATAAAATTAAATTAAAAAAAATCTTAGAAAGAATGCCGTCGATTTTTTACATTGTTTTAATTTAAACACAAAAACTTTAAGATTGTTGTCTTAAAATATTTGTGTGAGGCATGAATATGTATTATGTGTAAAATCTAGATGAAAAACCTAAGGAGGGTTGATCTATAGGCAAAAAACTAATTTATATTTTAGCAATGGCGTAGCTACAAATTATTTCTGGGGGTGGTTGGCAAAATCTTGAAAGTCTGGCAACACAATATAAAATTTACTGAAAATCCTTCTCATGTCAAATACTGTGTTCTTTTTAATTCCATTCTATGTTCTTTCTTTTCTTATGAAATATGAAGTTCATAGAATCAGTACAGTTTGTTTTTACCTCTCAAATTGTTAAGTCTGAAACACCTATAAATAATAAACCAATACAAAATCCTAAACTAAATTAATTTAATGTGTAAAATTCTGGGGGGCATTGCACCAATGATGTAGTTATGCGAATGTATTTTAAGATACTCAATACGACATATTATTGCCTAATAATTGCTATACATCTGAAGAAGTTGCTTTTCTAATTGGGTTTACTAAATTAACCCCTTGTTATTTAAAAATATACCTAAACCCTTAGACTAATAGTCTTTAGACCATATGAAACGGTTTAAAAGTCATTGAAGTCATTAAAAGTAATGAAAAATAAATAAATCCACCTTTTTACAACAGCAACAAACACGAGAAACAAACTGAAGCCGAAACTAAAAGATCATAAACTCAAAAGTAAATTAATAAATACAAAGTGAAAACCAAATTAACATAGACGCGACGTTAACCTAGTGGTAATGATAGCGACGGCGGCAAAATTTAAATATTGTTGTTTGTTTTTTTTTCTCTTTGTTTTGTATAATTTACACTTAAACAGCAACTACCGGTGTTTTGAGTTTATTTTAATTTTTGTAGTTGTTTGTTGGCTGGTCTGTTGTGTTATTAACAACAAAAACAACCACCGCCAAAAACAGCAGGAAAAATTGTACGTTTTTATATTTATAAGAAACACCTTAAGCCGGCATAAACACCATACATAAATACACACGTAGCAATCTACGTAAGCACAAGAATACAAACACTCTTAAATAGGGTGTTCCATAATGTACGCAGTTGTTGATTTAAAATAAAAGGCTTACTCACGTTGCTTTTAAAATTTTCTCTGACCACTAAAACAAGTAAGAAATGAAGTCCTTTAAATAAAGCAAGAATTTAAAACCTTTTCAAGGTTACTTTTTTTTTATAAAACAAATTTTAAATAAAATAGTGAAAACCATGCCAGGCGAAGGATCCCACAATTTTTACGTAATATTTTACACTATTCATAAACATTTTAGATTAAGTGGCTGTTTCAGTAGAAATTAAACCTTTATGAGTTCCCTTCTGATTAGTCAAGTCTCTTGCGCAAGTTAGTTTTTTATTTTCTTTTTCTTTGAACTTGCTTTCACGTTCCCAAGTTTCCAAGTTTCGTTTTCTTTTACTTATTTTTTTTTTAATTTTTTAACATTTCTTATTTGTTTTTGATTTTTCAATCAAAAACTTACTTGTACTTGCCGAGTACAGGCAAGTGTGTACTCAAATATGAGCAATTTTCTTCCTCTTAACCCAACCTTACCCCTTTTATCTATAAACATAAGATTTGCGCAAGAGACTTGCCTAATCTGAAAAAACTCTAACTCTTGATATATTGTACACCAATAAAAGGCTTTATTTTTTACTCTTTTACTTATCTTAAGCCTACGTTGCCACATGCAAGTGCAAAAAGTCAATACACTAGAGCCTGTAGTACACGAAACGCAAAAAGCCACATATGCATCAATTTAAGTTAAAACCATAATTTCTTTTCCACAAATAATCAATATATTGGCGAAATAGTTGATGTCAATCGTTAAAAGTTTTTAAGCCCAGCTTGTGTGTATACTAGTTTTAATGCCCCTAGTCCTTGCTTCATTTAACATGGACAGCATTATGAAAATCTAGGGGCTAATCTGAATCATAATTAACAAAGTTTTAAATTTAACTAGCATGTGTCCGAAATAGCTGTGTTAGAGAGAGAGAGAGGGAAGAAAACACACAAAAAAGAAAGCTACAAAAACAGTAGCTAAGTGCGCAGACAAATAAAAAATTATTGTATGAAGTTTATATTAACATTTTTATTTGCTGTTGCCTCATCTTTTACAATTTCAGCGTTTTTAATAATTTAGAGCTTTTTTTTGTTGGTTTGTTTTTATTGTGTTTTTTTTTTATTAATGTTAAACACACTCTAATCAATCAAAATTATTTCAATTATGTACATATACACGTTTTTTTCCATATTATTAACACTAACTCTCGAGTTTAGAAATAAATTTACGCCTAAAATAAACGTACAATAACATCCAGAGTACATTTCTGGGACAGTTAAGACAGACTTATACATATACATATATCTAAATATGTATGTTTGTATGTATGTAGTAATACTCGTACTATATTTGTTTTATGATGCTTCGTTGAATATCGCTTAAATTAAAAAATTTGTGATGTGTATTTGCGATAAGCAATTTTTAGTATGTAATTATCGCCTATGAAAATGTGAATTTAGTTTTTGTTATTTCTCTTTAACTTATTTCGGGAATTATATATTCGTTGGTTGGCTGATTTGATGTTGGCTTCTTTTTATTGCTTAAGTGAATTAAAGTGGTTGTGTTATTTTTATACCCTTCACCTGTGGTGTACAAGGGTATATATAGCGCTGTCATTCCGTTTGTAATTTCTACAATTTTCATTTCCGACCCCATAAAGAATACATTTTCTGAAAGCTTATGAATAGAGGAGTCGATTAAGCCATGACCGTCAGTCCGTGTGTTGGTTGAAATTAACTTTTAGAAGCAACTATATATTCCTCAGCTCTGTATATGGTATCAATCTCTTGGAAAAATCCGGGAATGAATCGCTATTGAAATTCAGCACAATCGCCCGACAACTTTCTGAGATATGAGCAAAAAACCACGACCACCTCGTTTTTTTCAGTTACAACAACAAAATGCATATATACTGGTTAGAGTAAACACGGCATCGAATCCCAGCTGAGCCAAACAATTTTTTTTTATTTTATATATTACTAGAAAAGCCCGGCGCGCGTTGCTACGCCCCTTAATGAATAAAATTCATTCTGAATTTAAATTGAATATCAAGTGCAAAAAGCTAAAAATTATAACTTTTTTAATAGGCGTGGCACTGCCCACTTTTCTAATCAAGAAACTGTAAAGTCATGACATCTCAATATGTGTGCAAAGTTTCACAAAAATCGGTCCAGAGCAAGTACCTCAAAATTAAAATTGTTTTTATGGGCGTGGCCCTGCCCACTTTTCTTATCACGAAATTGTAAAGTCATAACAGCTCAATATGTGTGCAAAGTTTCACAAAAATCGGTCCAGAGCAAGTACCTCAAAATTATAATTGTTTTTATGGGCGTGGCCCTGCCCACTTTTCTAATCATGAAATTATATAGTCATGACAGCTCAATATGTGTGTGCAAAGTTTCAGGAAAATCGGTGAAGTTCAAGTAGCTGAAAATGATAACCTTTTTTTTTGGGCGTGGCACTGCCCACTTTTCTAATCACGAGTTTATTTAGTCATGACAGCTCGATATGTGTGCAAAGTTTCAGAAAAAACGGTCCAGTGCATGAACCTCAATATTATAACTTTTTTTTATGGGCGTGGCCCTGCCCACTTTTTAATCACGAAATTATAAAGTCATGACAGCTCAATGTGTGTGCAAAGTTTCAGAAAAATCGATCCAGTGCAAGAATCTCTAAATTAAAACTTGTAGGGGCGTGGCCCCGCCCACTTTTCTTATAGCGAAATTATTTAGTCATGACAGATCAATGTGTGTGCAAAGTTTCAGAAAAATCGGTCAAGTGTAAGTAGCTAAAAATGATAACTAATTTTTTATGGGCGTAGCCCCTACCAAATTTTTTCATCCATAAACATTCCCTGGAATGTGTACAACAACTTGCCAAAGTTTGAGTCCGATCGGTTTTACAGTTTCGGAGTCTATAGCTAACACACACACACACACAGAGTTTCACTTTTATATATATAGATTTACATTTTTTTTATGTATTTATTTTTAATTTTTTTTAAAAATTTTCTTAAAAAATTGTTTTAAAATTTTTTTTTAATATTTTTTTGTAATTTTTTGTTGTTGTTTTTTTAATATATTTTTTAGAAACATACATACGTAAACTCAATTTATAATTTTACGATGGTTTTTTACATGTATGTACGTACGTATTTTATATGACATGAATGGTGATACAAACAATTGTTATTGCATGACTACACGTTGTGAAGGGTATATAACATTCGGCACGGCCGAATATAGCACTGTTACTTGTTTTTTTTAATGTTAAAAAAATATGTTATGTGTACAATAAAATAATGTGTGTATAATGAACGAAAACCTCTAGCTTGAACTTTTTAAAACGAGTTAGTAATTAAGCTACAAAAATAGAATCCCTAAACCATTCGCTAGTACAAAAAAGGTTAACTTAAGACGTAATAGTCAAATATTTAATATCTTAAAATTTTAATCAAAATTTTTTCAAAATAGTTTTTTGAATTTATTGTCATTTAATTGAATAATTCAACAAAAATTTTTGTAACTAATTTAAAAAAGTAAAAAAAAAAAAAAATAAAATTTATTGCGAATTTCATATGCATGAAGTACCCAGCAAAATAACACATTACAAAATAATAAGTTAAAAGTACTAGAAAACAGTTCTTCACTAATCACAATATGGCATCTAAACCCATTATTTTAACACGCCGATGTCATTGGAGGCAAGTGTTACCACTCTCGCTTACATAAAGAGACTAAAATAGGTATTTACCACCCTCGGTTATAAATAGGAACAATGCCTTTTAGGCGCTGAGACAAACTATTGTAATTGAATTATTTGTCAATAAAATTTATGTATATAAATAAAAAAGAAAATAAGTACTTACTTTAATAGCAATAAACAAGCACCTAATTTAAATAACCTAAATAACCCAATAATGTTATGGACTTACAGGAGACGTTCGATTCTTTAAAAAACGAAAATTCAGTTTGAATATTCTGCGATACGGCACACAGTGAGACAGCTCTAAAGTAACAGCGGCAAAAAATAGTTTTTGGCGTGTCGTCCAATTTGGATGAAATTTTCACAGTATATTAACAGATATATGAGTAACAATTCCCTGAAATTTGAGATTCATAACTTCATTACTTTTTGGTCTAGAGCAAGTCAAAGTTGAGGTATGCTAACGCGCTTGAAATATGTTGGTTCAATATGTAATATTCAAAAGCTTATCAATAAAAAAATACATAATAAATATAACCTTAAAGTATTTTTTTAATTAATTTAGTTGTTGTAGAATGAGTAGATAAAAAAATAAATTTAAAAAAAGAAACACAAAAAAAAAATTTCTTTACAACAGAATTGTGGTGTAAAAATTTAACATTTTGCATTTTCAATGGACTAGGAAATATAGAGCAGCCCCTCGCCCTAGGTGCAGACTTATATCAAATGAAAGATTGAAGTCTCAGCTTTCATTTAAAGTAGAGGACATATAGCAAAAGTTTGCAAAAGTACTTTAAACATACAAAAAACTACAAAAAATACGCAACGTTGACATTTTGTCACTATACGTATGTACATATGTTAGCATGCAATAGCATGTTTACAAATTTTTATTTTTTTTTTTAATTGTTTGTTTGATATTTTATATTGTGCTCACAAACTTTTTAAAAACAAACTGTAAAAAATATTACATTGTTGTTGTTTTAAATATTATTGATCAACAAACGGTAATTGCAATTATGTATATGTTTAATTCACAATCTACATATTTGAGAGTGCAAGTTTATACAAGTTTATATAAAGTGTTAAAAAAAGTTTACAAGGTCATGGATAATTCAATAATTTTTTATAGTGCAATTTCTGATATTTGGATCGATAGCAATAAAGATATTGAAAAAATTAGAATACCATGATGATATTAAAAAATTATTGATAGAATGAAAAAAATTGTTCTTTTTTATTGCATTTTAATGGGAAGTGGGTGTAAGAGTGGGCGTGTTATTGTAATTTTTGCATGAAACATTTTAAATTATATAAATAATAATAATATCAAATTTGAAGATTGTACCTAAAATATTTTAGAAAATATTGCACTTTTTATGTTGAGGTTGTATGGGGGGTGGGGGTAAAAGTGGGCCAAAGTCCAAAACTTTATTCCGATAATGTTTGTAACAATATAACATTCAAGTGTACCAAAATTTAAAGTTATCCCTTAAGTATTACGGACAATACGGCATTTTACAAATTTCGATTGTATGGGAGGTGGGCGTAAAAGTGGGCGAATTTTCTTAATTTTTTTTTTAAACTGGAATTGTCTCAAAAGTAACCTGTGCAAAATTTCAGAACTCTGCAATTACTCCTTGTATTTAATGCCGGCGTTGTCTCACTGTGCGGCATTTTAAAATTTAAAATTCAGTGAAAATATATATGTAAGTCATCAGTTTGCTTATCAACTGCTTTGCCAAAACATTATTACTTATACTCTAAGTGTCTTAAACTAAATTTAGTTAAAAAGTTATGAATTTGAATGACTTCTAACAAATTTCGCAATGAGAATTTGTATTGTTTGCGTTTCTAAGCAAATGTCTGAAAATAAGTGCTTCCGTATCACATCATAAATCAAGTCATTACTAAAAAATTTCTTTGTAAGACAGACGATAAGGGTGCCCCGGTGAACAAGTCAGTAGTGTACTGGTCTGCTAGTTTGGGGGTTGCGGGTTCGATTCCCGCCAGAGACTCTGGACTTGTCTGCTGCTCTTCTCTCTTGTCTACTCTATTCTTTCTTTTCTATTGGACCTAAGTGAGCTGCACAACAGCTGCCTGTACTACCTAACCTAACCTAAGACAGACGATTTATAATAGTCATTGAAAAGTATCTTGTTTAGTAAAAGTAAGTCATTATCTAATAGTATATTCACGCCTGCGCCAAATCTTGTGGATTTGAAATAGAAATCTACACCGTTCACACCATGACATTTTACGTGATTTCGTTTTCAAAACATTATATTGATTCATAAGGTTAGCATTGGCATCTCAGAAGAAGGTTTCATTACTACAAAAATGTGGTTCTTTTTAAAAACCAAGCAACAACTTCGTGTTTTATTCTCAAAGGCAGCAACTGGCTGAGCCCTACCCCGGCTGGATAATTTGGATAATTCGAAGTTATATACGGGTGGCGACAGGGTGGGTGCTTTAAGCGAGGCGTTGCTTAAAAATTTCAATCTGACAAATTCTTTTACTTGTATTTGTTTTTGTTGTAAGAAAATAGATAGAAGTAAATAGTTGCCATTTATTGTTGCTACAAGGCGCTTTAGTGCGCCCACTCTGACGTTGTTTCCTGCATTACACATATTTGGTCAATATTGGGTACCAGCGGTAAATTGACAATAAAATCTACATTTTTTAACCGATTTTTATGGTTTATGGCTTTTTTTATTTTTAAGATAAGTAGCTCTCGGAAAAAGTGCAAAATTTTGAATACTTGCTTTATATTTTTTTTAATTCCATTTTTAAATTGAAAAATATTAAGAATTTTGCTCGAAAAATTTTTTTTCTCCATTAATTTCTGAATAATTCCAAAACGATAAGAATAGAGAAAAATTCTATTCGACTAATAAAAAAAAAAAATTTTGTTACACATCTTCTGGTATTTTTGAAAATCGGATGACTGGTGCTCGAGTTAGGATGAAATATGTGTCTGTACCTAACTAATTCAGGGGAAAAAATTTGCCACGCCCATTAAAAAAATCCCGATCTGATGGAAAAAAACCTCTCAGCCAATTAGGCAGTTTTCCTATTATTTGAGACTACGACGGCAAAACTAATTTCATTATGATGTTCAAAAGCTAATTAGGGTTTTTGGCTAATAAGTTGTCTTTCGAATTATTTTTAAATTTAAGCTACTCGATTCTATATCCAAAACTTTATGCAAATAACGCTAAAGGTATGTCATAAATAAAAATAAAAACAAACATGTTGGTTAAATATCGGAAGGCTGAATATGTATAATTTTTAAAAAAGGTGGAAAAAAAACAGAGGCACCATGTCCTTAATATCAGTTGATTTGGGCAAATTTTACTGGGTTTCTACTGGACAAAGTATTGATTTCAACAGACATAGAACAGACGAATATAACTCGATTGTCCTAACAAAAATAGTAACTAAAAAATTCAACGTATTTTTTAAAAAAATGTTACTTACAAAACTATTACATAAATTTTTGAAAATATCTCCATCTAAAATTTTCGATAAATTTTATAAAAAAAAATACAATAAATTTTCTTTTCGTAAAAAAACTCTGTTTTTATAGAAAAATTTTTCGTTTACAAAATCTCTTAAAAAAATGTTATTCTTATACAAAAAAAAATCAATATAGAAAACATTCTAAAAATTTTGTTTTTATTAAAAAATTAAAAAAAAAAAATATTTCTTTTGATAAATTTTTATTTTATAGACATTTTCCAAATTGACTCTTTATTAAACGTATAATTATGACTCTATAAGTTAATGATATTTTTATGATAACGACAAGGAGCATGACTGACAGGGGTGATGGTGATGACGATGCGAAGATGACGACAATGTCGTTAAGGTGGCATACAATCATAAGTGAGCAATTTTTGTTTGTCTCTTCTGTCTTCATTTCTTTTACATGGGTTTACGTAAAGTGTTTTTTTTTTGTTTTTATTTTTTTGCTTTCATTCTTATTGATCAAGTGGATAACAAAAATTTTTCCTTTATTGATGATTTTACTTCCACAAAGTAAAAGTGTGAATGTGCCCATGTGTGTGATTGTGTGTTTGCGAATGTGCATTTGTATAAGTGCTTTTCAAAATTGTATCATATTGCTGTGTTGTTTTTTCGATGTGTTTCAATGATTTCTTCATATTGAATTTTTTGTTCGATTCTTTCTTTTAGTATTCATTTTAAAACACTTTTTTCCTTCCTTATCTTAACCGGAAAAAGACTTCCCATAAAAAAAAACTAAAAAGAAAATTAAGAGGAAGGTGCAATAAAAATTCATTTTTTTAGCACATATTTTTGTTCTATCTTAACCATTTTTTTTTCGTCTCACACTTTTTTACCCGTATTTTTTTAAATCGATTGTCTAGATATTTTTGTTGTTGTAACTGATGATGCACCAACTCAACTCCCATACAATCACTTCATTACACCAGGAAGCATTAATGTGTGTGTTGATAAGTTTTTCTGCCTCTTTATTTAAGGTACATTTTCATAACCACACATTAACGCACACATCTGTATTTAGGTGTACATTTTCAAGACGCGACAATTGAGTCACTCAATTACATGCACTTGATGTGATTGTTGGTTTTAGAATGAAAGTGTATCTATAAAATGAAACGATACCTTTTGTGTTAAGATTCCTTTATGTTTTTTTCTCCCTCTCTCTCTTTTGCACTGCTGTTATATATATATGAGTGGTTTTTCTTTCAGTAAGAAAAAAGAAAAAAAAAGTTAAGTACTAAAAGGTAATATGAGCAAAAAGATTAAAAGATAATGTTAATGTTCATTTTTGTAATGACATACTTACAATGTTATCGGTCAAGAGTTTCAACATTAATATCAAAAATTTATGGAATTGCATTAAAAATTATCACTTCAGAAGTAACTAAAGCATTTTTAAACCTGGTTTATGAAGCGATTTGTTTTAACCACCTGAAGATGACTTAGATTAAGAGATAGTGAAAAAATCCATATAAAATAAATTGCAATTGGGTTTTATTCAGTTTTGATTTGCGTTTTTTTTATAGAATATTTTTGAAAATTTTGAAACATAAAAAAGATTTAATTTTTACTGTTGCATTTTTTTTGTTTAAACTAATATTTTTAATTTAGTTAGTTTTTAATGTCGATTTTTTAAATATTTTTTTTAAACAGATTTTCGGCAATTTATTTAATTTTTTTTTTGTTACGAAAGTTTATCAAAAAATTTGTAAAAAAAATTATCAAAAATTTTTTAACTTAAAATAAAATTCTATTTCCACAGACATATTTTTGAATTTATTTTGATTTTTTTTTTATTTATTTTTAATTTATTTCAAATTTTTTTTTTTAAAAAGAAAAGAAAGAATGCATTTTCGAAACCAGCTAAGGTTTATTTTATACAAAATATTTTTTAGGCCTTCATATTTGACAAATTTTCATACAACAGCTGTCAAATATTTTAATAAACCTTAAATATTTTTTATGAATATCGCAGTAATAACATAAAATGGAATAATAAAATATATCAAAATAAACAGAGAAGAAACGTTGCCATTTGTAAATTTCATTCTAACTCGTGGTCCTAAAAAAATATGAAGGTAGCAACGTAATAGTTAACGAATTCAATTAGATAACAATCTGGAAATTGGAGAGGTGATATTTACATCCAACACTTAATCACCGATCAAAGAGTGCTGACGATAAAATTCTGCTAATGTCGGCAAAAATACACTTTTTCAGATTATTCTTCAAATATCACAATTAAATTTCTTTAAAAGAAGAAAATTTCAAAAACTTGAGCTCAAGCCTGAATAATTTTAAAAATAATGTAAAAATTTTTTTTTTTTAATTTCCCAAGGCATACTTATGTATGTATTCTTCAGTTAGTCTTGATTCGTCAGTTGATTATTTTTTTTAATTATTTTAAATTTCTGACTAAAAAAAAATCTCTTTTCTCTCATTTATTCCAAATCTCAAACTTCTTATTAAAAATATATAAACAAAAATTTTCTTTTCCAACTGCAGTTACCTGATTAATAAATATGTCTTGAAATTTCCCTTTAAAAAAAATGTATTTTAAGTCATAGATAAATTTTCGTAAACAAGCGGTCTTTGCCGACTGTCATAATCTTTCCTGTTGTACACTTCACTGGATAACACGACCCTATAAAGAATGTATTCAAAGGCAAGTCGACTTAGTAATAACCAAATGTCCAAGCCACCACATTGGTATTAGTTTTTTTTTTTGAAATATTTGGGAATAAATCCCTATTGCAATTGAGCACAATTGCCTAATCAGTTTCTAAGATATCATCAAAGAAACACGACTGCTTTTGCTTTTCCCATATTTTATTACAAATATTACCATTTTTCAGTCCCACGATATTTTGTTGCCTCTAGACATTCTCAAAAAATTTTAAAGTGACGCCAAATTGCAAGGCGTAGCTTCCGAAATTATTCCTGGGTTTCGATTTTACTCAGATATAGGCACCGAAAATATAGCTACTTCGGTGATTTCATTATAATTTACAAACGAGAATCAAATTTTTCAGCTTTTATACAATCAAGAGTCAATATGAGTATCAAATGACAGGGCTTGACTAATGGAATATAATGCACTAAAAAATGATTAAAATCCATGATGGGCCGCACTAAAAAATATCATACAATAAATGTCTATATGGGTCAAAACATAAACCCCCCACAATATTGGTATCAAATGAATAGACTTGATCAGCAAAATACAGCAAAATAATAAGTGTAAAGTTCAAACGCATTTAAAACAAAATGGTGGACAATTTTTTATTTTAACCCCATCTTATGAGTATCACATTAAAGGGCTTAACTAGACGAATATAGTTTACTATGTAGAAATTCAAAATCAAAGATATCATCGTAAGTAATGAAGCAAAGTGGCGTGTAACATTTAATATGAAATCTAGGTTACGCTACGATGTGAAGGATATTATCAGATTCTTCACGATCAATTATAGCACTCTTACTTATTTTAATAATTATTCTCTCCTAAGTAGGCATACTTATATAAAAAGTGTGTCTGTGTTATTTATGGAAAATCAACTAAAATAACGTTTTTAATATAAAATATTTACCGCTTTTAGATTATGACCACAAGACAATTTTCTGTACCCACCTGCAAAGAGAAAAGAAGACAAATTATTAACTAAAAACAACTGAAACCATTTTAGTTAACATAAATTTATCACAAATCTTGAAAAAGTTTTAAGCTTAAAAAAGTTTCTAAATAAATGCAATTTTTATTTATCATATTTTTCTCATTGCAATCTTTTTGGGCAATCGATTGAATCGATTTTTTGTTCCTTGTAACTGTTTTAAACTTTCAATTTATTTAATTTTTTCAGTTGTTAACGAATCAATGATTTTTTAAGATTTATTTGTTGATAAATACATATGGTGGTACTTTTAATTTTATTTAAAAAAAATCGTACATTTATTTGTTTCATTGTCTGACTGACAAACCGACTGGTGGCTCTGTTTTGGTTTTGGTATCTTAATAAAAGAATCTATACAAAATAATATCAGCAAAAAATAAAAAAATAAAAATTAAAAGTAAATGCAATAATAATAAACATTTAAACAAAAATAAAGTCGAAAAACGAAACCCTACAGATATAAATAAATCAACAATATTAAAATATTACTATATTTGGTGATTTTTTTTAACGGTGTGGGTTTTGAAACTTGAAGAAAAAACAGCAAATTTGCAAAAAAAATTTGGTGGTCTATCTTTAAGTAACAACTCAAGCATTTGGGCCGGTATCTTACCAATGGCAGCTGTAATGCTATATTTTTTTAGGTCTAGAATTGTGGCTGGCTTGCCCCTGTACACGTAAGACTTTACCTATTCCCAGACAAAAAATTACAGTGTTGTCAAATCGTATAATCTTGATGGCCAAAGGAGTGTTCCAAAACGTCTGCTTAATTGCTCACTAAACTTGCCTCTGAATAAATTCATGGTATCGTGTGCCATGTGACACATGCCTTCCACATGGTACCTTGCTTCATTGACTGTAACGTTGCGACTTTCATTATTCTTAAAGAGATATTATTAAATCGCAATAAATAGTGCTTCGTCGCTAAAGAATATTTTTCGATAGAAAAATTATAGTAAATTTTGTTGATTAAATTCAATAATTTGCATGCGTTGTTCGTTTGTTAGTTTATTCACGATGAAATGATAAACTTTACTAAGCATTTTTGGCTGAAATCAAAATAGCAACAAAAATCAAACACCCTTTACAGTGAAGATCGAAGTATATTTTTTTAAGCGGTTATCAAAGTCAGGATCTAATCAGTATGAAACAATCTATAGACGCGCTTAAATTTTGTTGCTTAACTGTGTAGTTTAATTTTGCAGAGGTAATAAAGAGTTAGTTCACGATAAATGTATGCACATATTTTAGATCTTGTCTAAAAGTTTATAATAAAAAAATACAATTCAATATTTTTTAAGAAATTTTTTATAAATAGAAAATTATCGAAAATGATCTATGCGTTATTTTGACTTATGTAACAACAATATGATTGTAATAATGATATTTAAAATTGATCATTATCGAAATTTAACATAAAACACAATATCGTCATTATTTTCATTATAATAGAGTTAAATAGAGGCGATTGGGTTTTTTTCATTTGCTTATCATCAGTATTAATCAAAAACTATAACAATAAAAAAAAAACACAAATACAATACAACAAATGTTTACAATGTAAATAAATTTTTATTTTTTGTTTAACTGCACGCAAAGAAAAAATATGGTTGTGGTAACCATAATCGAAGAGCAACATACTATGATTGAATTGTATGATTATGGTTAAAACATATAATGGGTACCAGTTATCATTGTTATGTTTAATTAAAGTATCATTCAATAATCATATGACTACAATTGAAATCGACAATATTTGCTTTTTTACGGCAAATTATTGTCTTTTGCTGTAACATACACATATTGATTGTACTTACCAATTTAATTGCAATTTTTATACCAATATTTTTTACATTTTCTCGCTTATTTGTACATTTTCTTTAAGTGTACCCTTCACACAGTGAAAAAGGGTATATATAGGTTTGTCATTTCGTGTGAAATTTCTTCAATTTTCATTTCCGACCCTATAAAGTACATATTTTCTGAAAGCTTATGAATAGGGGAATCGATTAAGCTCTGTTAGTCTGACCGTCTGTCCGTGTGTATGTTGAAATCGACTTTTTGAACCCCTCGACATCACCTGGACCGGGTGAGGTATTAAAATATCAGAAATATTCGGGAGTAGATCGGTATTGAAAATCAGAAACATCGGTACATAAACAACTGAGATATGAGCAAAGACCCACGGCCACCTCGTTTTTTTTAACACAAAAATAACATACAATAACAACGTGGCATCGAACCTCAGCTGAGCCCAAAAAAAATTTTTTTTTATTTGTTTTTCTTTATTTTTTTTTTTTATAAACGGCTGGAGGTACTGACTCTGAAACATGCAACATAAAGTTGGTCATGTGAAAAACATGATTCCTCCAAGTTCACACCACAAACGTGATAATTATCGCTAATAATTTGCTTTAGTCGAATAAGGTCCAAAATGAAATGACCGAATGAACTAAAAGAAGTTTCAATTTGACAGCAAAATCACCATCTACTTAATAGTCCGAACAACAGGACAGGATGGCTGAGGAACGACGGCCAGAGGACATAGACGAACGGGCGATGGTACCAACGGTATCACAACGGGACCCTCGGAGAACCCAAGTGAGCTATGCCTTCGGGCGGGTTCCGGATCTAACCTAACCTAATAGTCCGAACAAACCCTAAACATTTGGTTTGGATAGGTGAGCCCGTTCTTGAGTTATAAAATTACAACGAAAAGTGGCACTGACTTTTATAGATCAGGACTATTGTGGTTTCTGTAGGGGAAGAGTTCAATCGCCGACTATATAACTGAAATTGTAAAAAACATTTTTGCTTTACCCGTTTATCTCCCTGAAATACCGAATTTCAAAAAAGTATCCTACAAATGTCCATTCTTTTTCATTAGCATTCTAGAATCCCCGATGGACTAGTCAGTAGTGATCTGCTAGTTTGGGGGTTGCGGGTTCGATTCCCGCCAAAGACTCTGGTGTTGTCTGCTTCTCTTCTCTCTTTTCTATTCTTACTTTTCTATTCAGGTATCACAATGGGATCAATTAAATGGACCCAAGTGAGTTGCACAACAGCTGCCTGTTCTACCTAACCTAACCTAGAATCCTTTTAAATGTTTGGGGTACATGCATTAGGTCCGAAGATACAGAATTACCGATTTTATCTGTTTTTAACCCTTTTCCCCTCAAAAACACCAAATTAAACAAACGAAAATTCGAAATTACATTTGAGGCTATTTTAGGGAAAGAAAAATGTCGTTTAAATATTTTTCATCCGCTCATCCTTTTTATAGAAACCTGAAATTGAAAAGAAACGTACCAAAATTGTTTTTTTGGTCCTTTTTGAATTTTTGTGATACTTTTAGTCCGGGAATACTGAGTTGCAGATTTTACCTCTTTTATCCGTTTACACCGCCCAAAACACCATATTAAACAAAAAACTCTAACCTGCATTTAAGAGCATTTTAGGGGAAGCAAATATCGTTTAAATATTTTTGCTCCGCTCATGCTTTTACAGATAACTGAAATTGAAAAAAAGTACCAAAATTATTTTTTTTACCCATTTTATCACCTTGGAACACCAAATTCCAAAAAAGTGCGAAAAGCCTTCTAGGATCTTTTCGAATTTTTGTGCTACATGCATTAGGTCCGAAGAGACAATATTACCTATTTTACCCCTTTTACCCCTAAATTCCAAAATTTTGATAAAGTACAAAAATTCATTATAGATTGTTTTAAGGAGAGTAAAACTACGTTTTTACTTTTTTTCCTATTGCTATGCCTCTCAAAGATAAATGCTATTCAAAAAAAAAAATACCAAAATTCAGTTTTTACCAGTTTTATCCCCTTAAAACTCAAAATTTTCAAAAAGTACCAGACACCTATCAAATTATTTTTAACAGACTTTTTGGTCCTTTCTGAATTTTTGTGATATCTTAATTAAGCTTGGAGATACTGAGTTACCGATATTACCCTTTTTTACCCGTAAACCGCTTGATGGATTTTGTGCAAACTGCACATAAACCATCTACTAAATAGTCCGAACAAAGCCTAAACATTTGGTTCGGACAAGTGAGCCCGTTCTTGAGTTATAACGTCACAACGCACTTGCAACAATTTTTTATATATATAGATAGATAAATAATAATATTAATAAATAATAACAATAATAATATTATTATTATTATTATTATTATTATTACATTATAATTTTATTACATTAATAAAGTATTTGTGATATGCTTAAATTACTTAAATAGTGACTGATTACAGCAACAAATATTATTTAGTAAAATTTTTAAATTTCATTTCTGTTTGACGGATAAAAGTACTAAGTGTTGAATTTTTTTTAAGAGATACGAAGTGAAATATTGTAAATTTATAACACATATTGACGGTGTCTTTTACGCCAATTAGTGGACAATAAAAAAATAAAAATTAGCCATTAAAGAAAAAGAAAAAAGACGAAACTAATTGGCCAGACAAAATATACTTAAAAAATACACAAGACAATCAAATACATACCATGAAATGGACAATGAATGAATGAGGGTTGGAAATGAATTTACAGCCTTTTAAAAGTAAGTGTAAATAAGCGATATTAAATGAAAGTTGTCTAGCTGAAGTTTTTAGGAGAATTTAAAAAAATTTACTATTTGTTTGTACAATGTTTTTTCTGGTTTATATTTAGGATCCACTTTTGTCAAATAGCATGACTCAAAAATTACCAGTTGGCATAAATAATAACAAAAAGAAATTTGTTTTATTAAAATTAAAATTGTTTACCTTTTGAGTAAAGTAATAGCAACTCATTTAAAATATATTTGTGAAAATATATTTTTATGAAATACTCATCATAATTTCTACACGACCCATAATGAGATCCTTTTGACCACATGTGTGATGTTTGACAAAACTAGATGACTTTTATCAGATAAAAATAACATTATTTTTCTAACACACATACCCACTCTATCCTGGCCAGGATAATCAAAATGATACAAAGTACTTTATACACACATATAAAAATTATAAAAAAAGAGCAAAAAAGATTGAAATAAAATCACGCAAACAAAATTAGTTTAATGTCAACATAACAATTGTTTTGAACAACTCACAAATTGGTTTAAAGTGTTGTTTGTCCAATAATCGTAATGTTAGAATAAACCCAAAACCCAAAATAATCAAAAAGGAATAAAATCAAACACGAGAGAAAATAAAAATAATGCGTCCAGGATTAAGTTTGTGTGTTGCTGTAGTTGTTATTTTGTTTTTTTTTTTTTGGGAACCCCAAGCAAGCCAAACCATAAAACAGACTATCGAAGCAGCAACCATGTATGAATGAACGATTGAAGAAAAAAGGTTGCACATGTTTGTTATCAATGAACCACCACACAAGCAACAATGATACATACATTTATATATGACATACACGCACATACTACATACATATAAACAAAAGAGTAAATAAAGTAAAAAATATATAAATAAAAAAAAATATTAAAGGCATAAATTCTTATCATATTTTATGCATTCCTATGATAAATGAGTGAAAAATAACAAACAAATATACTGACTGCAAAAGAGACTCACACATTCAGCGAAAGAGTGTGTGTGTGTGTGTGTGGCATACGAGGTTAATATGAAATGGTCTTTTTTTATGACAGCTAAATGGTCAACTATAATTAAGCTTTTAACAAGTATGCTAACCCTACGTCTTGAAAAGCCATCGATTAGTTAGGAAGTACAACAAATGATTGGAAAATAAAAATCTCAAATTTCCTTGCGTTTTCCTTCCTTGAGAAAAAATGTATTAAAGAGTTTTTTTGTTTTTGTTTTTATGTGATGTGGTTTATTTCATATTGAAAATGAATTTTGATATTAGACAGCATTGTGCGAATATATGTTCCGGCAACTCTAAACAAGGAGATCAAAGTTATCGACAATACAGACAATAGCTTTACAATGGTTCGACCCAGCAAAAACAAAAAAAAAAAACAAAAGTAGTTCAAAGTAAATTATATTTTCAAGATCTTTTAATCAATAATGCAAAATATTTTTTTCTACCGGGTGTTTTTTTCAGTGGTATAGAACTTCGAATTGAAATAAAACACAAGAAAATCGTTTTAATGACCATCAATTTGGCTTTATTGGAAGGATAATTTTATGCCATTAATGTTTAAATATGATTTCAGGCATGTGGCCGCCGCGGCTGGTTCGAATAAAGCCAATTCTACAGGTCCAATTTTTAACCACTTTTTCGAGCATATGGGGCCGTATGTCGGCAATAACGCCACGAATGTTGGCTTCCAATTCCCCTAACGTTTCTGGTTTGTTGGCGTAGACGAGCGACTTCACATATCCCCAAAGAAAATAATCCAATGGTGTCAAATCACACGATCTTGGTGCCCAATTGACAGGTCCATTCCGCGAAATTATGCGCTCATCGAATGTTTCCTTCAATAATTCAAATAATCGAATAAATGACTCCCAAAATGCGAAATAATTTGTCACAAATGAACTGCAAAATCGTGCTAAAAATATCTTCAACAATTCTCGTGAAACATAGGATTTTTTTTCACCTAATTTGCTTGAGTTCTTATTAGAATGTAGTGCAGTTTATTAATATATTCACATAAACACAATGTTAATGTTAAAATCATAGTCTCACCCAAATTAAATCACTTCGTCGCCAGATGAACCCCTGTAAAATCACTTATTTTTCATAGATTGTTTTACTGGGGCATAATACGCACATTTAGGCCGATTTATTGTCTTTGGCAATAATGCGCTAGTTTTCCTACTGTAAATACTTTCACAAGACTTAACTGTCTAGTTCGGAAATGGGTCACGGTATCATTGGTCTCCTCTTTTATAAAAATTTATCACTGACTCCACAAGATCCAGATCAATGTTATCTAGCAAAATGCCACTACATGACTCACAGCGAATAGTACAATTGACTGTATTACGATACAGACACAAATATCAAGCGATTTAATATCGCTTTACTTTTTATTGTGGGATGTTCTGTAGTTGAAGCATTTTGTCAATGAGCCATAAATTAATTGATGACCTCAAAGTCAACATTACATAGAAGAAATTCAGCAGGTTCTTTGCGAAAAAGTTATTAAAAATTAGATTAGCTTAACATCATTGTTATTGTGTGAAGTTGCGGCAGATATTTAAAAGATAAAAGTGGGCTTTTTTAAGTTTTATTAATATCCACACACAGATTTTGCTAGATCATTTCAGAAAACTGTGAAAAAAATCACTCTTTGGTAATTCCAACCAAAACCACACCATAATTGTAAAAAAATATTTACAGGCTTCTTAATGAATTGTTTTAGTTTTTGTTTTCTCTTTGTATTAATTGTAGAAAATTGTTTAATAAAAATCTTATTTAACGTATGTATATGAAAAAAGATTTTTATTTATTTATTTCAAGTCCTTTTATCCCTCCCGTGCCAAGTTTTTATAAAGGTTGTAGCTAACTTTTCTGTGATTTATTTAAACAAAGAAAAAAATATAATTTTAAAACATTATATAAAAAAGCTACTGAAGAAAATTTGTAATACCTTTTAATAAGTACGTCCATTTGAGGTCCCAGTTGTTCTTTTTTCAAATACAAATAATTATAATTATAGAAATTGTACTTTACTAATTTCTTCAATAGCAAAAGTTGAAGAAAAAGCTTTAATTTACACAATAGGGAAATGCAAACTACGAATCTTAAAGCACATACGTAGTTAACAAATAGTTGAGTTATAAATCGAAATGGGTTAGAAAGTCCAACCCGTGCAACTGGAATCGCTTTCTTAGTTTTACAGTTAAGTGTAGGTTGGTTGGTTAACGTGGTAGTTCGCTGCACGCAAACAGTCAAGTGGAGTCTGTATAACTCCGTTTTGACAGGACCACATCACTCGTCAGCTCTAATGTATCCCAGAATAAATCCAAGAGTAAGGGTACTAGATTCACCCCGTGGACGTGAGGTATCTCAGTAGATAATCCAGTCCAACTTCAGATATCGCAGAGAAGCCATCCAGTACATGTTCGCCCAGAAATTCGTTGTGTAAGTTTTATTCTGGTGTATTTCTTTTTCACTTCTTGGTTAGTTCTAATTTATTCATAATTGTTCTCTTATTAAATTATAATTTAATGCTACTTAGCTAATTTCTGACGAACAATACAATTCAATTTTAGTTTAGTTCCAACTGCTGCCTTAAGTTGATTTTGTTTTAATTTTTAACTAGAAAAGCCCGGCGCGCGTTGCTACGCCCCTTAATGAATAAAATGCATTTTGAATTTGAATTGAATATCAAATGCAAAAAGCTAAAAAATTTTTTTAATGGGCGTGGCACTGCCCATTTTTCTAATCAATAAATTGTATAGTCATTACAACTGTGCAAAGTTTCACAAAAATCGGTCCTGAGCATGTACCTCAAAATTATAACTTTTTTTATGGGCGTGTCACTGCCCACTTTTCTACTCACGAAATTGTAAAGTCATGACAGCTCAATATGTGTGCAAAGTTTCAGAATAATCAGTCCAGTGCAGGTACCTCAAAATAAATTTTTTTTATGGGCGTGGCCCCGCCCACTTTTCTTACCGCAAAATTATAAAGTCATGACAGCTCAATATGTGTGCAACGTTTCAGAAAAATCGGTCATGTGCAAGTGGCTAAAAATGATAATTAAATTTGTATGGGCGTGACCCCGCCCACCTTTTACCACCCACAAACACTCCCTGGTATGTGTACAACAACTTACCAAAGTTTGAGCCCGATCGGTTTTACAGTTTCGGAGTCTATAGCTAACACACACACAGAGTTTCACTTTTATATATATAGAAGATTTTATTTTACTTTTTGATTTCCCCTTATATGTTAAATGTTAACGTATTAATAGTAACTCATATAAAAAGAATCTTAAAATGAAACTTACAAAACGACCATCGTTTGCTCCTTTTTTGAAATTATTTTTCAGCTATTTGATATCACCAATGCAAATAAATAAAACAACAACATAAACCCCTTTCTCCCCACATTTAACTACAGCATCACAACATCATCTTTTATATGTGAACACATCCACACAAACCAACTAACAAATAAACTTAAAAAAGGACATTCCTTAGTGTTTGCTTATACTTTTTTGATATACTTTTTAAATAAATATTTCATATTCTTATCATCAACTCTACACTCATTGCACTATACATTTAAAAGCTCATTCTCTTACATACACTCACTCACATATATTTTCACCCACACTCTGTGTTGTACAGTGAAATTTTACGTTGTACTAGAATGGAATGTGTAAACTAGACTATGGTTTGAATGTGTTGGTGTATATGAACACAAAATAGCTGCAAGAAAGAAAAAAAAAAAACAAAATGAAATGAAATCAACACGACAGCCTTAAAGATAAGTTTCGCGCGCTAATGGGACCAAACAATGGATAAAAGTAAATTCTACTCTTGCAGCTATTGTTGTAACAGAAAATAACAAAAAACAATATTCGTGGCAACAATAAGAACAACAACCAAGCATGTTGTTTGCTACAGAAGTCATTCTTGTATTGCTTTCACTACTACTACTAATGCTACTTCTGCAACTACTGCTACCAGTTATACTACTACTTAGCAACACGACTACCACTGCTTTATTGTTGAGCGTTTTGGTAAAAGTTTAACGGTTGAAAAAATTCTACAAAAAAAATAAAACTGAGTCAGTAGTTATTTCTAAAGGATGAGGGGAACAAAGCCTTCTGTTTTGTCAACAGAGTTACAATATATAATCACAAGATACGGTCAATAATTTAATCCCTCAGATTTAAGCACAACTAGTAAACGAACCTAGTTGAGTTATACTAAATCTGTTTTAATTTTATTCTAGCTAAGTTCTACTTTAGTTCTGTTTTACTTACAATTCAGTACTACATTTTCTATAACTTTATTAGTTTGGATTTATTTTACATCATTTTAAAATTTTATTTATTTCTTTAGGATTAAAAAAAATATTTTCATCTCCTTCAGACTTGTGCTAGAATGTTTGGCTTAATGCCGTATTAGGTACATATTTATTGCTGTTTGAGTTTATCTTTGCTAAAATAACTAAAGTTTGCTCCTTCAGTCCTTCATTTTGTATCTCGTATTGCAATGTTGATGTAGTTTACATTAAAAGTTTAAAACATGGCGATAAAATTTATCTATTTAGGTTATAATAATTTTGTAATATAATAAAAACTACAGGTCCAGCGCCCTTATTCATAAAAATTAGAAAGATTTTATGAAGGGTTTATAAAACTGATTTTCCAGGGAAATTTGTTTATAACCGTTTATTGAATTTATTATGAATACTTTTTCCCTACTTATTATATTTTAGTTTAGCTTTAGTTTCAGTTTAGTTCGAGTTCAGTTGTAGTTAAAATCAAATTTATTTAAAGTTTAGTTCGAGTTTAATTAACGTTCAGTTTAAGTTCAATTCTAGTTCAGTTCTATTTCATTTCTAGTTCAGTTTAAGTTTAGTTCTAGTTCATTTCTAGTTCTATTTTAACTCTAGTTCAGTTCTTGATCTGCTGTAATTCAGCTGTATTGCAGTTCTAGTTAAGCTCTATTTAGTTCCTAATTAAATTCAAGTTAGTTTAAGTTAATTTCAATTTAATTTTAATTCAGTTTAAGCTTCTAAAACTAGAGGTATTAAAGAAATTTTTAATTTAGTTCTAATTTAGTTCCACTTCAGTTAAAGTTTATTTCCATTTTAGTTTTACCTCAACTTTCGTTTAATTAAAGGTCATTTAAATCCAGTTTTAGTTAGATTTTTCTTTAGTTAAATTTCAAATTTAATGCAGTTTTACTATATTTTGAGTGATAATTAAGTTACAATTACATTAAATTAAAAAACTTTTGTTTTACTTTATTACACACAAGTTGACATTATCCACGTCCTTGATATTTGTTACTATAAACAGAATGCAAAAACATAAGAAAAGTTGTTGTATGGTGTTTAACTGAACTAAACTTTATTCTTTATAATCGTAGTCCTTACCAATACATTTATACATTTGAAATAGTATTGTTCTACTACATACTGTTCACTTGAGTTTTAAACAAAATAAATGTTTTTCACCCGGCCGGCACAACTGTGTGGCTTTGTATGCGTGATTGTGTTTGTTAGTATATTTTATCTGTGGCCATCAATCAGGCATAGTGCGATAAGTAAAAAGATTGCGAATAGAGTGTACCACCGTCAGTCAAATCGTAATCATGATGAATAAATGAATGGTGAACAAAACAAACAAAAACGTACAAAATGCAAAAAAAAAAAATACAACCAATTACAGCCAGCAGTGGTAATGGATAAAGCCAATGAACGGGGTGTGTTAGAATAAAAAGAAATTAATTTATAAAAAAAGAGTCCTTATAAATAAGCATTGGAAAAAGTAGTTTATCAAAAAAGGTTAAATTCTTTTTTATTTTTCTTTGGCTGTATTTTTTTCAAACACATAAAATTGTTATGATTCAACTATATGAGATTAGCTGACCTGGAATTGGTTTAAGGTGGCCATTTAATAAATGTTTAAGGTGACCTTAATATTAGGCAGCAAGGATTTTGCTTAACAACTTGTTTTTTTTTTTCTTGTTTTTTATTGCAAAAATATTTTATGTATTCTTGCTGATATTTATAGTAGTTTTTCTATTGTTTGTTTATATTTCTCACTTTCTGCAACTTCCGTTACTTACTCCCTCTCTTATAAATACACACATACACACATACAGATACTATTACATAGACGGGAATGCTTTTGTGTAATATTTATTATCCTTAATGTCTTCTTATAAACAGATATTTAAACAATATTTATAACGACACTTCTCTACAAATAGAACTACAGCTATAAAACATTTGACTACTGGTAAGAAAGTGATTCTCACACGAGGTATTTTTGGTTAAGGAAAATTTCGTTTTTAAGAAAATTCTCAATAAATATGCTTTTAAAATATTCGTTTCGTAAAATATTTTTTAATAAATTTTGACTAGCATGTATGTAAATATGTATATGATCTATCTTTATAATAAAATATTAAAAACTTTAATATTAAAAAATGTTTGATATGAATACAAATGAATTGTAATGCTGCTAAATTTGTAGTACAGAGTGGGCCTTATGGCATTATGGGACTTAACATTTTTTTTTACCAAAAATAAAATATTTATATAAATAAATAAAAAACTTTTTGCCCCACTTTCTGAATATTCCTTTAAAAAATATTAAATTAAAAAAAAAAATATTTGTAAAAATTTAAGAATTATTTTTTAAAAATTTTTGTTTTGTAGAAGATTGAAAAATAAAAACAGTTTTTGATAAACAATTTTTTATTTATAAAATTTTTTTTATATATTTTTTTGTAATGTATATAAAATTGATAAATTTAATATTAAAAACAACTTTTATTTAAAATACACTTTTATCGATAATTTACCGTATTTGAAATAAATTTTGATAAATTCGTGATGCATAAAATATTTTCGTTAAAAAAAATTTCGATTAATTTTTTAATCGATTAAACATATTTTATCTGCAAATAATAATTTATTTTAGTTTAAAATGTTTTTTTAGAAAACATTTTGCTAAACCTTGACTTTGAAAAAGATTTTATAATAAAAAAAATTCAATAATTTCTAGACTTATTAATCCTTATGTCAACAGCAACATATCCGGGTATGTTTTGCTTTTTAAAACCCCTGTATCTCAGAAAGTAGTAATCACATCGATCTGAGATTTCATGATATCCTCAACAAAAGTGTTTTATACTATATTCCAATTTTTTCTATAGAATCCCGCGGAATGGCCACTTTTCTATTTATACCTCTTACGTCAACTGCTGCATACCCGGGTATGTATAGGAAAACATATGAAAATTTTCTTATATTGCATAAGTTCTTTATGAAATTAAAAAGTAAATTTTATTAAAAAGGTTATATTTTCAAAAAAATATATAAATAAAGTTATAATAAGGAACAATTATTGCATTGCGGCAAGTCAATAGAATGGTTTGCATATACAGCTCTTTTGCATAGTACACAAGCCTTCACAGCATCCATTACCATCGAAGGACCTACTTTTTTAGCTTCGATGGTATTGCCTTTCACCTACTTTTTTTCACATTCACCAGAAGCAGACATTCCCATGTAGATTTTTCCTTCAATGGATAAGATGAATTGGAGTCGAATACCCACCACACTTTCATTCCATATTTATGATAACAGTACCATCACGGAAAAGATAAAATTTTTTATCAGCAATGACGTTGGCTCCATAGTTGCTACGTAGATGATCATTCAGCATCAAAAATGCTGCACCTTTGTCTTTTTGTTAACGTTTCTGTCGTGTGTTTCCGTTGTCAAAATGTGTAAAGCGACTTATTTTCCAAAAACGTCCTACACACATGTTTGTTCGCGAATAACGATGTTGCACATTTCATTAGGCTTGTGTTCTTCACACTGGTCCATAATTTGAAGATCGTAATATATTGTGAAATATATTAGCAGTTTGCGGTGGTGTAGCAACCTAATTGTTCCATCTTTGTCCGTATAATTTTCTCATGTTCACACAATATAGCATGACGTTCTACATCGTCGTCCGTTTCGTCATCCATGTTATATTCTGGAATTTGGAATTCATCTATATCGCAGTGATCTAGGATTACATTAGCTTCGCCATCGTTAATACCTCCTTCGGATACTAATGTCTCATAAAAAAAAATTTTTTTTTTTGATAGAAAACTGATACAATTTTAATTTTTGGAAAATGTTATTTAAGATTAAATACCAAATTTTGTTTGCTGAATTTGTATATTGCAAAGAAAATGGAATTAATTTGCGATTAGCACCAAATGTTACGATAAATATCTGATTTATATAATTTTTGATTTGTATTTTAAGTAACATACGATTTTTCTTTAATATTTAAGGCTTTAGAAACATTTTTGAATAATTTTTATTTTAATGAAAATTCAAGAAAACCATATTTTTGCTTCGAAAAATTCTCGATAAATTTTCGCTTTCTAAAGAAATTTTAAATAATTTGTAATTTAATGAAAATTTTCGATATATATAGACTATAGATAGCTATAGACTCGGAACTGTAAAACCGATCGGACTCAAACTTTGGCCAGTTGTTGTACACATTCCGGGGAGTGTTTATGGGTGGAAAAAAGTGGGCGGGGCAACGCCCATAAAAAATTATTTATCATTTTTAGCTACTTGCACTTGACCTGAGCTGTCATGACTTTATAATTTCGTGATTAGAAAAGTGGGCTGGGCCACGCCCATAAAAAAAGTTATAACTTTGAGGTACTTGCACTGGACCGATTTTTCTGAAACTTTGCACACATATTGAGCTGTCATGACTTTAAAATTTCGTGATTAGAAAAGTGGGCAGGGCCACGCCCATACAAAAAGTTATAATTTTGAGGTACTTGATCTGGATCGATTTTTGTGAAACTTTGCACACATATTGAGTTGTCATGACTATACAATTTCGTGATTAGAAAAGTGGGCAGTGCCACGCCCATAAAAAAGTTATAATTTTGAGGTACTTGCTCTGGATCGATTTTTGTGAAACTTTGCACACATATTGAGTTGTCATGACTATACAATTTCTTGATTAGAAAAGTGGGCAGTGCCACGCCCATTAAAAAATTTTTTTAATTTTTAGCTTTTTGCACTTGATATTAAATTCGAATTCAGAATGCATTTTTATTCATTAAGGGGCGTAGCAACGCGCTCCGGGCTTTTCTAGTATGAAAATAAAACAGGTTAAAAAAATTATTAATACAAAATATTTGATAAATTTTCGATTCATATATTTTTTTTAATTTTGCAATCTTGCAACAAATGCTGCTTAAAATTTTCGTTTAACAAAGAATGTAATTTTTCATAAAAATTTTTTAAAAATATGCTGCAATTTTTAATTTTAAGAAAATTACTTGTTTTTAAAAAAGCTTTTCATTAAGTTTTTATTTAAGAGTATATTTTTTAAGTTTTGAAATAAAAAAAGTTGGGAATAGCTGTCATATGTATTACAAAAGTCAAACTGAATGGCTGCCGGCTGCTTATCTCTGTTACCTTGTGTTGTATTGTGTAGTAGTGGTAGAGTAGAAGTTGTAGCTGGTACACATTTCATTTTGTTATCGAATTAAAAAAATCTTAAACAAAAAAGGATTCATCTTCGAAATTTCACACAGAAACACACATCAACATTTATTTATTTAGATATGCACTCCAACACAAAACCACCCACACATATTTTTGCTCAAATTTTAATGCACGCATTTGTATTAAATAAGGATAACAAAAAAGAGAGTATCACAATCAAACACTCTTTTGCTCTTCACAGTTTACCAGATTACGCCACTGTCTCTGTTAACTGCACTTTGCGATTTAAATAGTTTGTTCGTTCTCTTTTGTAGTTTGCTTGTAAAGTTGTGTTGCATTTGATAAATGTGAAATTCATTGATTCAAATTGTTGGATTTTTTATAACTTTCTTTTTTTCTCTTCTTCTTCTTTTTTAACAAAATTTAAGGAAGGTAATTTAAGGAGTGTTGAAGAAATAAATGGAAATCATAGTAGAGGATTTTGGAAATTTACGTACAAGAATAAAACAAATATTTTTCTTACTTACTCTTCTAAACCAAAAGTAGTTGTAAAAAGGGTGTCTAAATTTGAAGTATCATCGGTCAATGAAACCGCTACAGGGAGGTAATCCGAAGCTTTTTGTAGCAGAAAATTGATGACTAAGACATAGAGAACAAGTGGTTTTAACAAGATGGTGCCGCTTGCCACACATCAAGAAAAACAATGAATCTTTTGAAGAAAATTTTGCAAAGCCCATTATATCTCGTAGAGGACAAGTGAATTGGCCACCAAGATCGTACGATTTTACACCTTAAGACAATTTTCTGTGGTGTGTTTTTGAAATCGAAAGTATACAACAATAATCCGACAACAGTACAAGAGCTTAAAAATAATATAATCAAGCAGATATCAATTTTGGACAGCAGTTCAATAAAAAACATGATTGGAAATTTTTATAAAACTACTGCCCTGCAGAGCCAGTAGGGGTGTAACTATTTTTAATATCTCAAAACTCTTTTTTTATTTAAAGTAATTATACCTCAAAATAAGACACCCTTTATTATGACAACCAAATTATTGTGCACAAATATACAGTCGTTTGGTGTTTTTGAAAGAAATATAAACAATCAGTATAAATTTCAAGCAACATCTCTGAAAGCTTAATATTCTTGGGCAAAATTTTAAAATATTTTAAATGTCTATTAACTATTTCAACAAAATCGACTTTTTGAAACTGCACTTTCTACTTTTTAATTATATGTACATACGCTTGCATTATTGTGTTCCATAAAGACTTAACAGTTTTATGAAATTTCTATGGTGTAGTAAACTTTTTGTCACGCAAAATTTGTCCCCCAATTTCAAAAAAGTATAACCCCAAAGTTAAGTTAGACCATTTGGTGCACATGCAACGCATAAGCACACCTTTAAACAAATAATAATAAAACTGTCCAAAAAATATCTCTGTTTATAGCAGAGATAATGAAACGAATGAAACATAGATAAAATTGGTATTGATAAAAACGAATGGAATGTAAACCACATTCGAGATACATGCACCCACCCACTAGCCGTACCAACAAATATTAACCCCTTCTGCTATTTTCATTACTGTAAAAATAGTTTAGCGACTTCATGTTGTTTTTTTAGTATTGTTGTCTGTTAGGTTTTTTTTTTGGGTGGAAAAAAGGGGAAACAAAACTACATTCTTATCATTTATAGAACAGCATGACATGCCATTCATATCCCTGTGATATGGCTAAAATGATAAGAATGATCAGGAACAACAAACTGTATGAAAAAGTATATTTTGTTTACTAAAGAAGGGGAACAAAAATGTTTTTATATGTATTAGTAACACAGCAAGTACTGCATTTTCTAATAGGGCAGCTAAACTAGGAATGCTTCAGTTTATCAGTACGTTCATGTATCTGCCTGTCATTGTAGTAGGAGTTAAGAAAAGCTGTATGTCATGCAATAATGGATTTAATCAGTTGTTGTAGTCAAATGTGACGGAAAGATACAACAAAGTAGCTTTTAGAAATGGGGCACAACTGAATATGTGTAACAAAAATGTTTAGAATAAGCGAAAAACAAAATGTTTATAAATAGGAAACTTAGCGAAAATTGTGAATTTATTATTATAATTTTATTTTTTATATTCATAGTGCTGAATTGATTAAAATTTTGCTTCAAAGTATTTAATAGTTGCCTGATCGTTAAAATTAATCGATCGCCGCTGAAAGTTTAATATTCATCCTAAATTTCTCAACAACCGCTAAACCAATTTTAATAAAATTAAATTGCAAAAATATTTATATCCCTTACCGGCCCTGCCTACACAATTGTGTAGGTAAATTTAAGATATTTTTGTCAGAAGTTTTTATTTATTCTCTTGTTTTTTTTTTTAACTTCTTTAAATGCCACAGTGTAGATCCTGTTTCTAAGGATATGAACATTGCAGGGATGTAGAAAATGCATTTTTATGATCTTGAAAACCAAATTATCACACACTGAAAATTTGAAAAGTTACAGACTTTTGGCCGGTGAAAATCGATTTTGAGCCACTGTACGCCGGACGTTCCATTCAGTAAAAAAATTGTATCGAACATTATAGGGCAAGTACGAAACGAATTATTAATAAAAGTATTTGTACTTAACACATTTTAAAAATCACATAAATTACTTTTAAAACATTCAAAGCGATTCAGTGACTTTAGGTTGTATGCTTTTTATTCTGCCACTTAAAAAATATTGTATATAAGACAATGCAGTGAATATACGAGTATGCGACATACGAGTAGTATATATTCTATTGCAAAAGTTGCTTTTGAAAATTTCCAACTGTTTTTAGTATTGGAAATAAGTGCTTGTGTGTGAAATATAATTTTAGTGTACGTACATATATTGTTTTTGTGGTGTTGCAAACTTTAGAACATATACTAGACTTGCAAGATCTGCAACATTTGCATGATCTGTTTACAACGAAGGGTAATATCCGCTAATGTCATTTTGTTTGTTGTTTTTTTTTGAATTAATGATTTTTTCTGATTTTTAAAAAATGAGTCTTCTTTTCTTAAAAGTACAATTCGTTAATAATTTAAAATTAATGTAGAGGGTTTTCTTAGAGGTATAGATCTTCCATTAGGGATAACTGTAAAACTAGCTGGCATACTAATAAAATGTGTTCGAAGTTCTTTCAGCATTATTTTGTAAATCACCATGAAAAGACTAACACTAGAACAATGTTAACAAATCGTGTTTAAATCGTGGAAATTTATTTTAAAATTTCGCTATCTGTTCGCAAAACTTAAAGAGCACTTCGTCAAGGTTACTCTGGGCTTCATTGCCCATCTAAACAGGTAATAATCAACAACGTGGAACAACTCATGACCACATTTACTCTTTTAAATAATATTCATCCAAATCAAACCCGATCCGTGCGCACAAAATAAGCTATCAACTGTAGACACGAGGACACGAACTTATCGATCCGACGCCTATCCCTAATTTGTGGTTTTTTAATTCCTCATGTCATTGCAAATAATTTGGAGGAGAATTGGTTCCAACAAGAAGGCGCTATACAGTGCATAAAATTGTGTTGTTATTGAGTCAATAATTTAGTTACCGAATTACCTCTAGAAATGAAGCTGTAAATTGGCCACCTAGTTTATGAGATTTTACACCTTTAGACTAATGCCTGTAGGGCTGCGACAAATCTCTGCGCTGTTGATAAACATACATAGTATTGTCTGGTATATATATTGAGGCATGTCTTTTAATGAATATAAATAAATGGATGTTCTCGTGTAGCGCTCTGTGCTTACTGCTCTGACGTCTATCGTTTTTGAAAACATATCAAGCAATAACTTAATGTTCCACTATATTTAATAATATTATTATTTTATTGCTATTAAATTATTACAACTTCACATGCGAAAATTAATGATAATTGAACTTTTGAGAACAATTACAAATTAACGAATCAGAATCATCAACAACACTATGCTGCCTACCATTAATCTGTTCTTGTGATAAGTGCCCAAGATGTATTCGAAGAGCCTGTTTATTTTTTAAAATCAATAGAAAAAATATACAAACTTTTTACTGTTAGTCTTTTTAAAATGAATGTTTAAATCTAGCTAAGCAAAAAAAAAAAAATTATAAAACATTTAAATCAATTTTTATAGTTATTGTTAAGTTGGATAATACTAAAAATCTCAATCTCTCCAAAAAGCATCCGATATAAAAATGAACTAGAGAAGAACTGAATTAAAGTTAAACTAACCATAACTAAAGCTTAAATAAACTGCATAGAACTAAAGTAGGACTTCATTAAAGCTTAAATAGAATTGAATTAATATTATAAAAATAGGTCTATTTTCGCACTGTTTTCATAGAAACGAAATTTATTTAATTTGCTTCAAATTGCATAAATCTATATTTATAAAAGTGAAACTCTGTGTGTGTGAGTGTTAGCTATTGACTCCGAAACCGTAAAGCCGATCGGACTCAAGGTTTGGCAAGTTGTTGTACACATTCCAGGGAGTGTTTATGGGTGGTAAAAAGTAGGCCCATAAAAATAAGTTATCATTTTCAGCTACTTATTTCTCTGAAACATTACACACATATTGAACTCTCATGATTATACAATTTTGTGATTAGAAAAGTGGGCAGTGTCAAGTCCATAAAAAAAGTTATAATTTTCAGCTACTTGAACTTCACCGATTTTTCTGAAACTTTGCACACATTTTGAGCTTCACGACTTTACTGTTTCGTTAAAAAAAATTATTAGTTTTAGCTTATTGAACTTGATATTCAATTAAAATTCAGAATGCATTTTTATTCATTAAGGGACGTAGCAATGCGCGCCGGGCTTGGCTAGTATGTTAATAAAAAAGATTTTTTTTTTTAATCTCTTAAAGTAATGATTTTTTCTAAATCTAAATAAAAATGCTTATAATCTTTTGAAAAATTATTAATATTAAGATATCATGTTCGTTTGGTAGTAATCATTTTCTAAACCATATTATTTTGAAAGAAACCATATCAAAGTTTTAATGAAAAGTAAATTTTATACAACAAAACTTAAGCACACACTTGGTTAGCATGACAAAATAATTGTTAAAACATATTTAAAATAACTATAGTTTATTTGCGATAACTAAATATTATTTTATAAAATAAATATGCCCATCTCTGCATGTAGTTGATATTAAAAAAAATTTTCAATGTAAAAAAATATATTTGAATACAAACTTAAAAAACCAAATATGATTTGCTTTACGTCATTATCATTTATTTTGAATCTTTGTAAAAAAAATACTTTTTTTAGCGTTTTATCTTTATAATGTTAAATCATCGTTTAATTACTTTGTATGGTTAAGTACATGAGCAAATTATTTATATTTAAATCTCTGCAATGAACTCATTAGAGTTTGAGTAATAAAAGAAAAATTTCCAAAATTGGTCCATTCACAAGCGAACGCTTATTGTATAACAGTTGCTTTGCTATTTAAATGGCTTATCCTTAAATCTAATTTTTATTAATTTGTATTTATTTTAATACTTTTTAAATTTTTTTAACGTATAAAACACGTACATCTGATTTCGTTTATCGTTTTTGTTCATTTATTTCTATTGCGGCTCTCTCTCACTCTCTATTGCCATTGTAGTTGTAGACTTTCTAATAAGCAAAAAAAAACAACTTCTGGCCATAATTTATGTCATTTTTTTATACCCTTCACCTGGTGCACAAGGGTATACATAGCTTTGTCATTCCGTTTGTAATTTCTACAATTTTCATTTCATTAAGCCCTGACCGTCTGTCCGTCTGTCCGCGTGTTGGTTGAAATCAACTTTTAGAAGCAACTATATGTTCCTCAGATCTGTATATAGTATCAATCTCTTGGAAATATCCAGGAACGAATCGCTATTGAAATTCAGCACAATCGCCCCATAACTTTCTGAGATATGAGCAAAAAACCACGACCACCTCGTTTTTTTACACAATTACAACAACAACATACATGTAATTTGTAATTGAGGTAGTCTAAATTACAATTACAAGTAATTGTAATTGAAAGTAAGGACTTAACTCAATTACAACAAAATGTAATTGTAATTGAAAAATGTCAATTACAATTACTTGTAATTATTAATTGAAAAAATCAAATACACATTACATGTAATTGTAATTGAAAATGTTCAATTACTAATTACAAGTAATTGTAATTGTAATTAATCAACAAATAATTACTTGTAATTGAACAAAATTCAATTACATTTTTAAAACCATAAAATAAAACTTAAAATTCTTAAAACGATTTTCTAAATTATATGAAAAAAAATTGTTGGATGTATAAAAAAAATTATAGAATAATTATGAATTTATTAAAATGTATTGTACAAAGTTCGGTAGAATGATGAAAAACGATCGATTTAATTTCGATCATTATTGAAACTTCAATTCGGACGTGTTCGTAACATTTTTAAACTGAAAATTATTAAATGGTAAAGACTGGCTTATATAATATGTAATTGATAATTTTTGTAATTAAATACTTTTTTGACAATAAATACTTAAAAAAGTAATGATTACTTGTTTTTTTTAAATTACTTAATGAAAAATTTTTTTTCCAATTATATGTAATTGTAATTGGATTTTTTTCCAATTACAATTACATGTAATTGTAATTGGCATTTTTTCAATTACAATTACATGTAATTGTAATTTAAGAAAACTTCAATTACAATTACATGTAATTGTAATTGATTTTTACTTCTTTTTCAATTACAATTACGTGTAATTGTAATTGAAAAAATTCAATTACATGTAATTGTGTAATTATAGGTGTAATTAAATACAAAATGTAATTGAGACCCCCCAGGTCTGTATACAGACATGTAAAAAACATGCTAAAAAAAAATTACAAAAAAAAATATATTAAAAATAAAAAAATAAATTACAAAAAAAAATTTAAAAAAAATGAAAAAAAATTGACAAAAATTTTTTAAAAATTTTTTAAAAGAATTTAAAAAAAATAATAAAATATAAATAATATATTAAGTAAAATATTTTTTTTTTGGCTCAGCTGGGATTCGATGCCACATTTATTCTAACCAGTATATACATATGTACGTATTTTTTATGAGATGAATGGTGATACAAACAATTGTTATTGCATGACTACACGTTGTGAAGGGTATATAAGATTCGGCACGGCCGAATATAGCACTGTTACTTGTTTTTAATCATTACGATCACAATGAGAAGATGAAACAAATTAAAATAAATAAAAACTTTTTGCATTTAGATTATAATTTTATTGTTGGAATTTAAAAATTGTTTTTTTCTTATTTTCTTCTTTTCTTTTTTTGTAAAATATTCAAATTTGTACTTTCAATATATTTTTGTCTCTAATAAAGTTTTCTGTTAACAAAAAAAATACAAAGTTTTTTGTTGCTGGAATTTGGCACGTGCTGTAAATTGTTGGTAAATAACAAAACAGAAATCATGAAACATGAATAGAGATGCACGTGTGATTTACAACAGACTTGCATTTCTTTTTATACTCTTTCAAACATATGTATGCATATGAGTATACGTACTCGTATTGACATACATACATACATACATGAATTTATTTCTATAATGCCCTGTAAACTGTTATATGTATGTACATTTGTGTTATTGTTATTTAATTTCAAAGATATTTTATTTTATTTTAAATCCAAATCAAACCGACATGATATGATTGTTTATGCAAAAAAATCTTTAAAATTCTTGAGGTCTTGTTTTGTTGCAGCAACAATAAAATTATTGCAAATTGAACATATTTCTATATATCTATGTATGCATTTATATACACTTACATCCTTAGGTATCTACATACGTAAACAACTAAAGCAATTTTCATGTTTCACCAACATGCCTCTAAAATAATTTTTTTTTCTTTCTGTTTGTTTTGTTTTCTGAATTAAAGTGTTGTCCTTGTTGCCAAATCTTTTATCCTGTTACATGATATACCAAAAAGGAAAACTATTTTTCGGATTAGACAACATAAAACTAAAAACAAACATACACACAAATGTGTCAAAAACGCACAAATGACACAAACCACAACCCAACCTAATCAGACTGGCAAGTGTTGTCTATATCAGTGCTCTGTATATCAAAAATTGGAATGTCCACACAAATTGTATGAATAAAACCTAAACAGCAGTGCTTTGCAATTGTAAAATTCGATTTTAAACGTTAAGTTGAAGTTGGCTGCAAAACAATCGTTATTTTTTAGCTTTTTGAAAGGTAATGCCATTTTAGCTATTTTCAGGTTAATCTAGCGATTTTATAACTAATTTTATTTATATTGAGTGGGTTTTATTAAAAAAAGAATAAGATAACATTTAGGTATGTCGTTTTAGAATAAAAGCTAGATTACGTTACGCTTGACACGCTGATTTAGGTTTGTCTATAGTACAGTGTGATATATTTGGTTGCGTCTGATTTTGTTATACTCAACATAATAACATTGCTGATACTTTTAAGTTTTTTAAGATAAAAGTATTAATATTTTTCTATTACATTATTCTTATTTCCTTAAAAATGCTTTTTAATAATGGCAAAAAGAACAGAACTAAAGAGCCATTGTTTTATATTTTAATTCATGGCTGGGGAGGCGATAAGCATGATGCACTGAAGACTACGATTATAAATAGATGCCCCTTTCAAAGAATTGTTTACAATTTATACCTTAAACCGGTACGAACAAGCCGCGGCAAAAGTTTGTAAAGTGATGCTGAGTTTAAAAAGAAAAATAACAAGTAAGAGTACTATATTCGGCTGTGCCGAATCTTTTATACCCACCACCAATTTTGTGTACATTTAAAGCACAATATTTATTATTTTGTTAATCGCTATAGAATAATCTCTTTATAATAAAATATGTATCACTTTTTTTGTAGAGGGTGGTTAAATTTTAAGGGCCCATGTTGAAGGTGAACCACATCTAAACTTCAACTTTTTTCCTGTATTTCATTTGACATTCTCAATCTCAGACTAACTCAATTTGAACCGTGGAAAGATACGCAATCGAGCAACGCTTTTAAATATTATAGATTTTTATGAAAATGGGCGTTCAAATCAAAATGCATTTTGTGCACTTCGTGATTCTTTTGGTCAACATAATCGTTCGAATTCGTCCACAATCGTGAGAATTGTAAAAAATATTTAAATGTCTGCAAAGCAGGTCTGTATGAAATGTGAAAACATCTATGAATGCCATCTTAGTTCGTTGAATGGGAAACATTGCTGTTTTTCACGATAACGTGCCAAAAGAGCAAGCAACCTCGACTCATCATCGTGCCCAACAATCGAGCATCAACAGTGTCATTGAAAATTTGGACTATCGGATCGTGGTGTGCCGCCTAGGTTGGGGGGCCATTTGGCCGATATTTTGTTCCATAGATAATTGAAGCATACAAATATTATCATTATAAAAATAAATGATAATAATTTCATAATAATTTTATTCAAAATCAACATAGTCCCTTAAAATTAAACCACCCATTATAACTTCGATATGCTAGTAAAATGTTTTCGAAAATTTAGTCTTTTAATGAAAGTGGCCGTTAAAATACGCGTGTCAATAAAGTTTCTGCTAATAAACATAACTTAGATATTTTAATATAGTCCTTTAGTATTCCAAAATCTTTATTCATAGAGAATTTACATGAATTTAAGAGGAAGAAAGTGAATTTAAGGTTAAATTTTAAGGGCCACAGGGTGGTTTAAAATATGCATTCTCTGCATTTTTCTAAAACGGGAAATTTATTAGTAAGATTTTGATTTTTAAACTTCTATAACATTTTGCTTTTAAAAGATTTTCAAACGAAATAAGTTTTGTATAATTTTAAAATTTGTTAGCCATTAGTACATGAAAATAAATTGTTTATAATGTTTAGAGACAATTTTTTTTTTGACTTTGGTCAAAATTTTCCTAAATTCCCATTTTTAATAGAGCACAACTTCAGGAGAACATAAGCATAAGTTGTTAGCATGCCATCTAGTAGTTGCTAGTAGAGTCATCTATCTTATCATCTTTATCTTATATTTAGCTACAGTACAATAAATTGCGCAGTGTAAGATGAATAAATGCTTATATATATGACTAATATATTTTTATTAAAATTTAAGGAAAAAAGTGTGCGTGGCACATCTATTTTCCGTTATAACGAAGACTTTGACCAAAAAGCCATGTTTGCAAAATTTCAGAATCGTACATATATACACTGTGCGGTATATATTTTCGTACATTTTTATCTATAACTCTTTTCCTAATTCATAGATTTAAGCGATTTTCAGGGAAAAATATTCTTTTGACTCGATAAATATATATTCGAAGTTTCATGAACGTTTATGCATCTGGACACAATTCAAAACTGAAAGTGGGCGTTATAGTAGGCGTGTCAAAGTTGTTTTTGCTAATGAGTACAACTTAGGTGTTTCAATATAGTCCTTTATTATTCCAAAATCTTTATTAATAGAGAAATTATATGAATTTTAGGTAAAACGTTATATGGGAGGTGGGCGTAAAAGTGGGCGTGGCACCTTAATTTTTTGGCATAGTAATTAAATTGCATAGGGGGATAGACGTAGCAAAATTTATCATCATACCTCTAATTTTAGCGGTTTTATGAGCTTTTTAATTTCATTAACGGTAGATAACGTGAAAAGTGGGCGCTATAGTAGGCGTGTCAAAGTTATTTTTGCGAATGAGTACAACTGAGGTGTTTTAATATAGGCCTTTATTATTCCAAAATCTTTATTAGTAGAGAAGTTATATGAATTTTAGTTAAAACGTTATATGGGAGGTGGGCGTAAAAGTAGGCGTGGCACATTGATTTGCCGTTACAAGAAAGCGTGTCACCAAAAACTAAAGTGTGCAAAATTTCAGAGTTGTACATCCAATTTTGTTGCTTTTATGACGTTTTTGTTTTTAAATATACCAAAAAATACACTGTGCGGTATAAATTTTCGTACGTTTTGATCGATTACTCCTCCCCTAATGCATAGATTGAGACAATTTTCGGGGGAAAATATTGTCTTTACCCAGGAAATATATATTCGAAGTTTCATGAGTCTACGTTAAGGCGTTTGGACACAATTCCATTTTATTCGATGTTCGAAGGACACGGTTTTTTTGACCTACTCTTGCTTTTCGAGCTATAACTCTCTTCCTAATATTCCGATTTAGCCCAATACCAAACCTTGTCTATAAGAAAGATTCTGCCAAAATTTGAGCCCCCTAGCTTTTTCGGTGCGACCTCTATCGTGCTTTCAACAGACGGACAGACGGACGGACATAGCTAGATCGTCATAAAATCATACCACGATTCAGAATATATATACTTTATGGGGTCTAAAATGGATATTTCGATGTGTTACAAACGGAATGACAAAATGAATATACCCCCACCATTTTTTTGGTGGCGGGTATAAAAATCACGGCTTATTTTATTATGAACTATATACTATATACGATATAATACTACTAAATTTGTCATCACCTTTTGACCATTTTTTTCAAGTTTTTAAAAGCATCATATACATAAGTGTGTCCAAATTTTTTTAATCTGCCACCTTAGATTTCGTATTACTTCATGATTTACTTTATTCTGCTAATTAAGGCTTTTTATTTATTACCCATATTGAAGGGGTGAAAAAAATATCCAGCATTTTTCTTTGAGCGCAATCTTAGATTTTGAAATTTTTCATGGTTTTCTGTATCTTCTAATCATTTTAAGTTATACCCATATTGCTGGAGATAAAAAAAATAATTATCCGTTATTTTGTTTCAAATGCCATATTGGATTTAAAATTTGTTTACAGCTTATGGTAAATATTATAATAGTCAAGGCTTTTCCGTTAGGTTTCCTAAAGCCGAATATATCTATGTGTTGGGGGAATATTGAAATAGTCACTAGTATTTCGGGTCCCTTTTCGATCACTTTTGCTTACAGAGATTTTATGGCTACCAGTCGGCATCCTTTTATTACTTCCAATACTGAATTCCACGCCATTCCAGGAATTTTTTCTGGACTAGAAAACCATTTCACACTGCGACTGGTGATTGCCGACAATCGCAATCTCCATAATATTCAACCGAGGACCCACATAACAATCACACTTAATGTGTGCCTACCTGTGAACCATTATCTACTGCGATCTGAGTCTCCCTAAACTCTACAAGTACTAAAGCCAGGATTCATCTATGCCCTATAAGCAAAAATATTGATGTCACTATACAAGCTTTTATTATTCAAGGATCTATCCACTATTAGTGTACGATGCAGCCCCTGGTCCACCTTCACCCGAGTGATTCGCTCTATTGACAGCTGAGTCCCCATAACCTCTTTATGAACGAGGTTAAGGATTCTGCTATATTGTATGAACATATTATTTTGATTAAGTGTGCGAGAAGCGTTTATTTATTTTCATAAGTCTGACACATTTATTTAGTCAGGATTAGGCCTGTGTTTTTTTTTTAAATGATAAAATATAATTCTAGCTAAAACACACAAGTCACACTTTTTATATACTTAAAAGTTTTTATAAAAAAATTAAAAAAAAAAATTTTAAAAAATAAATTGTAAAATAATAAAATATTAAAATAAATAAAAAAAATTTATTTGGTTGTTTAAGCTGGTTTATATGCATTTCACTGGTGCTTATGCCAGATCATCAGTAAACCTTACCCAAATTCTTGAAAAAGTTTAAAATTTTTATAAGTTATATTTTTAAATTCTCATTAACAAAATGAGAATTCAAAAATAAAACAAAAAAAAAAAACTATAAAAAAACTTTTTCAAAAACCCAACCAACAATTTTTTTAAATTTTGAATTAATTTTATTTTTCTAATCCCTTTAACATTTGGCTAACCGTTGGTTAACCCAACAACCAAATAAATATAATTGAAAAATTATGGGAGGATATCCCAAAAATTTAGTAAATTAACTAAATAAAAAAAATTTTTAATAATTTTTAATAATTTTTTTTATTCCTTGGAAAATTGTAATGAATTCGCCAGTTATAAATTTACTATTTATAGGCGATTTTTGCAAAATTCTTTCACTATAGAACAGATTAAAAAACACTAGGATTTATAGAAAATTTCGTGTTGAAAATTTGTTTCTAAATTTTCGCAACAAATCAAATTTTTTGATAATTTCTCGATTTTTCGAAAAGTTATCGATTTATACAATAATAGATTTGATAAATCTTTATCTTTTTAATTAGTTCTTCTTTATAAAGATTAATTTTTCTCTGATAGACTTTTGATAAATTCGATAAATACAAATTTAAATTTTTTATGGTTATAAACATTTTTTATAACCATTAAGATGCATTTATTTATAACGATATTTAAATTTATATAAAATTAAAATTGAAAAAACACCGTTCACTCAAGCATACGTACATATATTTTAGATTCTTTGTATAAATAAAAAATAAATAATTAATGATGATTGCTTTTGATTGATAAGAATTTTATTTTATTTATTTTTTTTCTGTTTTCTTTCTTTCTTAAAACATATAGAAATTCTGTTTGTGTGAGTGTGTCATTTATTTCAGTTAGTGCTCATAATTTTGTTAAAACTTCAGTGTCTGTGTTGTATTTGTTCTTTTGGTTGTGTTTTTTAATTTGACCCAAAAAAAAAATGAAAATGTTTTAATCGTCGCCTGGCGGCGTTTTGATGCCAATTTTTGATAGTACTGATGGATTTTTATATTTCAGTGATAAAGTATTTAAAAAACGAACAAAAAAGTAAAAAAAAAAAAATAAACAAATAAAATTTGGTTTTTTTGTTGCTGTTAATTTTTAAGTTGCTTTTTTATTTTTTTTTTTTTTGGTGAATGGTTGGTTGGCTGATTGTTTGGATTGTTGTTTGCAGTTCGTTTAGAATTTTTAGGTTAAATTGTGTTTTTTTTGTTTTTAATTTTTAATGGGCAAATGTACGTACAAGTGTGTCTGTTTTATGGTAATTATAATGATAATTTTTAAGTAAATGTGATTAAAATAATGATAATTGAGTTTAGCAGAGAACAGAGTTAATTCTTTTACACATTTTAACTATTAGGCTTTCAAAACAAAATAAAATACAGAAAAAAAAAAAATAGGTAAGTAAAGTCAAAGTCAAGAATATTTACCGCTGGTCTCAAATTCGAATACAAGCACTTGGCAAAGAGTGCAATGCGATTCTAAAATCGTATTAAAGTATTACTTTAGATCTTTAACACCATAAAGAGAATGATATTAACAGCTCAATGTATATAAAGGAAGAAAAGGAATAGAATTAAAAAAAATTCATTAGATGTCCGAGTCTTTATTATGACCCGCAAAAACAATCTTTGTAAAAAAATTGTAGAAACGTCCTAACTAGTATCTATATATGTATATAAAATTGAAACTCTGTCTGTGTGTGTGTGTTAGCTAAAGACTCCGAAACTGTAAAACCGATCGGATTCAAACTTTGGCAAGTTGTTGTACACATTCCAGGGAGTGTTTACGATTGGCAAAAAGTGGGCGGGCGACGCCCATAAAAAATTAGTTATCATTTTTAGCTACTTGCACTTGACCGATTTTTCTGAAACTTTGCACACATATTAAGCAGTCATGAGTTTATAATTTTGTGATTAGAAAAGTGGGCGGAGCCACTCCCATAAAAAAGTTTTAATTTTGAGGTACTTGCACTGAACTGATTTTTTTGAAACTTTGCACACATATTGAGCTGTCATGACTTTACAATTTCATGATTAGAAAAGTGGGCAGTGCCACGCCCATAAAATAAAGTTATAATTTTGAGGTACTTGCAATGGACTGATGTTTTTGAAATTTTGCACACATATTGAGCTGTCATGACTTTACAATTTCATGATTAGAAAAGTGGACAGTGCCACGCCCATAAAAAAAAGTTATAATTTTTAGCATTTTGCACTATATATATTCAATTTAAATTCAGAACGCATTTTTATTCATTAAGGGGCGTGGCAACGCGTGCCGGGCTTTTCTAGATTCTTATAAAATTGAGTTTTTCACACACATCATACATATGTATACTCTTCAAAACAAAAACTTAAAGCAATTGTATCAGCAATGAAAGTTTTAGTTTAGCAGTTTTACAAAAGAAGTTACATTATAATATTACAGTTTATATTACATTCTTACGTTTTCCTGCGAAGCTGCAAATATTTGAGTTGTGACCATCGAATTATTTCTTCAAGTACATAAAAATATTTTTCACAGAATGCTAATAATCGTAATGCAGCTAAATAATTTGGTAACGTTGGTTTCGGTATGAGTCTTTTCATGATGAAGTGTCAATAAAAACAAGTAAAGGTGCAGTATTAAGCCATGAAGAATTCTATGTGCTCTAGATAAAAAAACAGCAGAAAAACAGCTCGTAAATTTGAATTATCCGATTCTTTTATGCGTAGAGGTAAAACCAACGCTGGGTTAGAGTATTATAAAGTTCAGAAAGTTCCAAAATGCAATGCACTAAAGAATATAGAAACAAAAGATTGAGAGAAATAATTCTGGTAAAATTTTATGAAAATGAACCGATTGTATAAGAACTAATAAGCAACGGAAGAATCGAAAAAATTAAGGTCAGATTTTATAAAAGATAAACCTGTTGTGTAATACACAAACTTTTATGTGCCCAATGGAGGAGGTAATCCTCAAGAATAATACCAGCAATAATAATTCCCCAAAGAGTTTCTTGTATGGAAAGCCATTTGCAGTTATGGCGAAAAAAGCCAATCATTTGTGACGTTAGGCACGATAAACACAAACATAGATATTACGGAGCGTCAAAAAAAAGCAGCTGTTTTTCCTAAAACAGCACAGAGTGTCTTCATAGTTTTGGCCGGATTTAGCATGTTGCGACCTTGGGAAAAAAGCCCTTGGATGGTTTACTAACAATTATGTAAAATTCGTTCCACGGGAGGCAAATTCGCACACACCTTTGGCCTGTGGAAAGGTATTGGGGTCTTGGTAAAAAAAAATAGTTAAAGAACACGGAAAAGGTATTCCGATTGTAAGTGTTAGTTGACCACCTCGCCCAAAAAGGTAAGGTAAGAAAATGTAAAGTATTAATTGGAAGAACTACCGGAAAAGGTCAATAAATCTATAAATACTAAGTAATATGCCAATATTTTAATGTTTAACAAATTTGTTCAATCCTACTATATATTATTATTATTTAATATAATAAATGTGAATGTTTGTATGTTTGGATATTTGTTACTCAATCACGCAAAAACGGCTGAACGGAACTAAATGAAATTCGGAACATAGATAGATAAAAATTAAAACATAGGCTACTTTTTATCGCGATAGTAACGCGAAGTCGTTGGCAAACTTAACATAACACATCCAAAACGGGTTGTTTGTGTTGTAAATATTTTTATTTTTGTTGTTAATACTAAGTCCACCTTTTATTCCGATAACTACGCAGACGAAATCGCGGGCACAAGCTAGTATTTAAATAAATTTACGTATTTTTGAGAAAATTTTTTTTTAAACGGTTAAAATTTTATTTAACTTAATACAAGTGTAAGTTTTTTCTGGCTGACTCTTTTGTCTATGTCCATCCAATAAACCTTTAGACAGTAAATGACGAAGATGTAACGAACGATTTATAAAGGACCCCCTATGTTTGGTAAACATATTTTTCTTGAGTTTGTCTTACAAAAGTTTTTTATATTTGCAGGTATACGCCGCTTTATTTTTATTTGTTAAGTGGTCTAATTTATAGACATAGAATTGAGAGCTTTTTCCCAACAAAAAGATAAAAATAGAAAGCACGGAACAAGCTGAAACTGCCCCTTCTTTTATTTTAAGTTAAGCCCAGAATTTATAGAATACTTTCTATAGTGAGAAAAATCATTAAAAACTTAAAATATATAAAAAGAAGATAAGTTTAAAACTTTATAAAAATATCCTTATATTTTATTCATTAAAAACATTTTTACAAATAAAGAATTTATGGTAAATTATCTTAAAAAAAAGAAATAAGTTATTAATAAATTAATAATAAAAATCCTTTTACTACTTTTATAGAAAGAAACATATTGTACACTGCACATAGATTTGTATGAGCGTCAAAAAAACATATAAATATAAACATGTCCCCATTTTATACTTGAAACAAACACATGGAAAATGTGTAAAACAACATGTTTATACATACACTAAACTACCAGGATAACAAAATTTATAGGAGCATGAGAAATAATGCGAAAGCAACAAATTCCTTTAAAATAGTATGAGTTCATATAAGAGAAACTTGTTGTTCCTCACGCAAAAAAAAACAAAAACAAAAACACATGCTAACATGAATACATGAATACATGGGAATGCGGTTGTGTGTTGTTAGTCATATAAACAGCTAAATAAAAAGGAAATCAACCATAGAATACATACAATGATTAGCGTTGAACTAGTAGTATCCCTGCAGCTTTTGTGAGCGTATATGTATGAATCTTTTATGCGAAAATAACAATGTCTCTTATTTGTCTGAATATTTCAATTAATGGACATGTGATATATCTTTTGCGTAAGTCTGTATGTATATCAGTTGTGAATTTATTGTCTTAAGTGTCAAGGAGATATGACATATTAGACAAAACTCTTGCACAATTGCTTCTGGAAGGTAGACAACTAATTTGCAAATTAAATATGCAACAGTGCATTGATATTGTAAATAGTTAAATAAGTAAAAATAAGTAAAAGTAACTTAAATACAATAAGGTGCCAATTATTGTATTGTATTTGCAATACCAAGGACACGCACATATGTCCCGAATATTTAAAGATGCAACTAAAAATGATTCCCAAATAGTAGTAAGTGATACTGCTAAAAACTACATAAAACTACCGGGCTTTAAGCTAAAGAACTCAATTGTAAACAATAAAGCTCCATCGTGTTTAACGTCAAAATGTCCTTGTTTGTTGTTTTCCCTAACACTTGTGTGTATTTGTTTTTGGTTGGTGCCTTTTATCATTTGTATTGTTTGTATTAAATGTTGACAACAACAAAATAAATAAAAACAAATAGAAAAGCAAATGTAAATGAAAAGGGAATGTGGTGGCAAAAACTGGTTGCCTGCTACTTAGTACACACAAATTCCAACAAAAAATATATTTAATAAAAAAAAAAAACATACTTCGATGAGACATACATATATATTGAGGCATGTATATGTATGTAGTATTTGTAAGTAAATAAATTTACATTTGCGACTTCACCCGGTACAAGTTAATGTGCTATAAAGTCGTTGCTTGTTTATCCTTGAATTTTCTGCTTTCGTATTAGTGTTATTTAATACCCTACGCTGAAAAGTGGGACAACTTCAAATTTATAAAATTATGAAATTTTTTATTTATTAAAAATATATCTTTTCATAGAAAAATATTGCTCAATTTCATTTTAAAGAAAATATTGATTATATAGAGAATTTTAGATAAATTATTGATTTATAAACAAATAATTTTTTTTTATAAAATTTTCAATTAATTTTTTAAAATCTCCAATTTTTACAAAAAAAAAAAATTGACAAAAAAATTTTTAAAAAGATATTGTTTGTTGTTATTTTTATTGTTTGTTCTATGTAATGCGATATACAATGTAAAACACATAAATTTAAAAGTCAACTTTAAATATTTTTTTATTTTTATTATCGGTCAAAAGAACAAATTTTGGCATTTACTGTTTGAAAATTATATGATTGCAATGTTGACCACGACTTCTTTTGAGGGGGTGAATTCGTAAGCTCCAATTATTGCCGACACCTTCGAACGTAGCGATTATTATCTCGCGAATACCACGAGTAATGTTGGTTTCCGAAGCGTCAATCGTAGCTGTCTTATTCCTAAAGACCTCGAACCTTACACATCTTCAAAAAAAAAAATAGTCCAAAGGTGTGATATTGCACGATCTAGGTGGCCAATTTACCGTAGAAAAACATGAAATTAATCACTTACCCAAATGACTTCTCGACAAGTCCACTGTTTCACGCACTGTATGGCTCGTAGAGTCGGCTTGTTGAAACCAGAAATCCCCGAGACCATGCGCTTGCATTTCAGAAAGCATATAGTCTATTAACATGGTGCTTTAATGATTACAGAGGCCAACACTCAATTTGCTTCTTTGAATTTATCAACTGATTCTAGTTAATTTGGGTGCGCTGAATTCAAATCTGTAATCAGTTTGTCTCTATCAGCTCTAGTTTTCATGATACGTACTTCAAAAGTAAAACTTTTCCATAGGAATTAAAAAAAAAAACAAAGAAGAAATCTGGAATGAACAGCCGGATTAGAGTCTCTTTGCAAATTCCAACAGTAGTCTGCCATCATATGTGTATTCCACCTTCCCTGGTACCAAATCTCCATAATTTTGATATTTTGGTGAAACCTTTCTCTTTGTGGTTCGCTTAAATTACCCAAATTTTCGGGAAATCGGCCCAAGTGACTGTGCAAATAATGGATTTTATTGCTCATGTTGCAGCCAAGGTCTCTGAACTTATCCAGCATATTCTCCACTAATTGAACATAATTTGGAGCTTTATTATTTCCCAAGAAATTGTTTATAACTTGCACGAATGATGTCCACGCATTTCGTTCAGTTTCGGTCATTGACTTATCAAAATCACTAAATACTCACTAAACAGAAGTAACAGTCGTCCAAATGATTTCTGGGCTCTCTCCAAACCATCGGCACACCAAACTTAAGCCTTTTTCGTTTTCCCTGAGTCCACTGTCGCAAATTTACACAGCAAGTATTGCACACAATGTGTGGAGCCCAGCTTTTATCTTCGTCACCAAGATCAACTAATCTAAATACGAATTTTTTACCACATTCCGAAATAGGTCTTATGTTTTCTTTAAAGGTGTATTCTCCACAAATATAACAAAATGTGTCAGCTCCTCACTTACAGTGGAGGGTATAAAAAAGCTATATAATGAAAAATAGAGCTGATAGAGACAAACTGATTACAGATTTGAATTCAGCGCACCCAAATTAACTAGAATCAGTTGATAAATTCAAAGAAGCAAAAATTTTTTTTAATTTTTCGGGCTGTGTTATCAATATAAAACAAGGATTCCAGCAGCTTATAAACCACACCGTTCCGTTGTTTCTAATGAACAAATGATAGATCTTGGTACTCTTTAAGATGTCATTAGCCCATATACGCCAATTTTGTTTATTAACGTAACCATTGAGCCAGAAATGATCAATCATTGAAATACATAGATTTTACGATAAAACACCGGAAACATGTTTCTCACAGAACGCTGTTTTTCGTGATATCGCTGAGTGGCCAAATGATCCTGAACAAATATGACAAAATAATTTGTATAAAAAAACTTATTGAAATTAAAGCCACACGATTAATTACTCGATATATAGAACGTTTTACATAAAATAATAATTAAAATATAATTTTTGTTTTAGAGAAAATTAAAAATTGCCTTTTGGAAATTTGAGACAAATTTTTATTAAGTTTTTTATAAAATTTTTTTTTATAAAAAATTTTATTTTATATACATATTTAATTTTTTTCGAACTTTTTACTATATATTAATATATTATATTAATAATATGAACATGTTGAATAAAGAATTGTCATTTGATAGGTGAAGAAAAAAATAAAAAAAAACAAGTAAGAGCGCTATATTCGGCCGTGCCGAATCTTATATACGCTTCACAACGTGTAGTCATGCAATAACAGTAGTTTGTATCACCATTCATCTCATATGAAATACGTACATACATATAAAAAATATACATATATAAAAAACATCCCATTGTAAAATTATAAATTTACGTATGTATGTTAAAAAAAAAAAAAAAAAAAAAAAATTAAAAAAAATAAAAAATTTAAAAAAAAAAATTAAAGAAAAAAAATTAAAAAAAAAAAAATTAAAAAAAAAATTTAAAAAAAATAATTAAAATATATATAATTAATATAAAACAAAAAAAAATAAAAAAAAAATAAAAAAAAAAAATAATAAAAATATAAATAATATATTAAATAAAAAATAAAAAAAAAATAAAAAAAAATATTAAAAAAAATTTTTTTAAAGATAAAAAAAAAACTTTTTTGGCTCAGCTGGGATTCGATGCCACGTTTTCTCTAACCAGTATACACGTTTGTATGTATGTATGTTGCTGTTGTAATGTTGTTTTTGTGAAAAAAAAATCGAGGTGGTCGTGGGTTTTTGCTCATATCTCAGTTGTTTATGTACCGATGTTTCTGATTTTCAATAGCGATCTACTCCCGAATATTTCTGATATTTTAATACCTCACCCGGGTCCAAGCGATGTCGGGGGCTTCAAAAAGTTGATTTCAACATACACACGGACAGACGGTCAGACGGACAGACTGACAGAGCTTAGTCGACTTCCCTATTCATAACCTTTCAGAAAATATATACTTTATGGGGTCGGAAATAAAAATTGTAGAAATTTCACACGGAATGACAAACCTATATATACCCTTTTTATACCCTTCACACAGTGAAAAAGGGTATATATAGGTTTGTCATTCCGTGTGAAATTTCTACAATTTTCATTTCCGACCTCATAAAGTATATATTTTCTGAAAGCTTATGAATAGAGGAGTCGATTAAGCTCTGTCAGTCTGACCGTCTGTCCGTGTGTATGTTGAAATCAACTTTTTGAAGCCCCCCGGCATCGCTTGGGCCCGGGTGAGGTATTAAAATATCAGACATTTTCGGGAGTAGAACGGTATTGAAATTTGAATTACTGAATCTTAGTATTAATTTAATTTTTTTTTATACCCTTCACACAGTGAACAAGTAACAGTGCTATATTCGGACGTGCCGAATCTTATATACCCTTCACAACGTGTAGTCATGCAATAACAATTGTTTGTATCACCATTCATCCCATATAAAATACGTGCATACGTACACGTTAGAATAAATGTGGCATCGAATCCCAGCTGAGCCAAAAAAATTTTATTTTATTTTATTTAATATATTATTTATATTTTTTTTTAAATTTTTTTAAAAAATTTTTTTAGAAAAATTTTTTTAAATTTTTTTTTAAATTTTTTTAAAAATTTTTTTTTTTAGTTTTTTTTTATTATTTTTTTCTTATTTTTAATATTTTTTTTTTTGTAATTTTTTTTTGTTTGGTATGTTTTTTACATGTATCTATGTATGTATGTTGTTGTTGTAATTGTGAAAAAAAACGAGGTGGTCGTGGTTTTTTGCTCATATCTCAGAAAGTTATGGGGCGATTGTGCTGAATTTCAATAGCGATTCATTCCTGGATATTTCCAAGAGATTGATACCATATACAGATCTGAGGAACATATAGTTGCTTCTAAAAGTTGATTTCAACCAACACACGGACAGACGGACAGACGGGCAGACGGACAGACGGTCAGGGCTTAATCGACTCCTCTATTCATAAGCTTTCAGAAAATATATACTTTATGGGGTCGGAAATGAAAATTGTAGAAATTACAAACGGAATGACAAAGCTATATATACCCTTGTGCACCACAGGTGAAGGGTATAAAAATAAATGAACTTAAAGCCAAAATAAAAATGATTCACACTAAAATTTAATTTTATTTTATAAAAAAAAAAAATTTATAAAAAATTTTAAAGAATTGTTTATAAAACATTAAAAAAATATTTTGACTTAAAACATTTTTGCAAAATCAAAAAAAAAAGATTTTTGTTAAATTTTTATATAAATATTTACTCAAAAATCAATTTTTAATTTTCAGGGAATTTTCGATAAAAATTAATTTTTTTTTTTAAATTTTTGTTAAATTTTGGTTTTCGCAAAAAATATTTTTAAATTTTGTAAAATTTGTTTTTTAACCATAATTTTTATAGAAGAACATTTACAATAAATTTTGGTTTTATCGAGTTATCAAAAAAAATTTTATAAAATTTTTTTATAAAATATTTTTATAAAATTTTTTTATAATTTTTTTTATAGAAAATTATCCATAAATTCATTAAAAAATTTTACTTTAGAGAGATTTTAATAAATTTTTTAAAATTTTTATTTTTTAAAAATAATTGTCAAATTTTGATTCAATAAAAAAATTTTAAATTTTGTTGTAACATGTTTGACTATTTTCCGACTGATGAAATTTTTTCGTTAAAAAAAATCTGTTGAAATTAAAAATGTTCAATAAATTAACAAAAATCGCACTAAAGTAAAAAAAATTCAGCTTTTTTTAATTTTTCTTTTACTACAAAATTGTTGAAATTCCTCGTTTTGTATAAAATTGTTTTATGATTGCAAAAAAAAAGAGGACGAGATTATTAGAATGTTGTTTAAAAAAATCGTGTAACAACTGATAGATAATTCCCATTATTCTCATTCCATTAAACTTTAAGTTGCCTCTTAAATTCTCCGATAACATTAAAAAAAAGGCAGACAGAGAAGGGGTTTCTAAATAACCTCGGCATTCATTCCATTACAGAAATGAAATATTGTCATTGTTTGTGTGCGGAAAAGAATATCAAAAGACATTATTAAAATCTGTATTAAAAACTCTATGGCCTCAGCACGTTTTATAGATTTAATAGTTTACTTAAAAAGCTGTGTTCTTTATATTTTTTATGATCTGATGAGAAAACCCCTTTCCCCTCTTTTTCTTATCACAACACAACACATCATTGTCCTGTGCCTATAAACCGGTGTTAACTTATTATCATTGTCCTTGCTGTGCTATGAAATGTTTACTTAAATTTGTTATTGTTGCTGTTATTACTGGTTGCTTTTAAATATGTAAGTAGATATGTAGTGTATAAATATTTTTTGTTTTTCAACTGATAAGCTTTTTCTTCTTTTTTGCTTATTACTTGCAAAAAATAAAAGCAGCAAAAACGACAGCAACAACAACAACAACAACAACTGTAAGCAGTTAAATGTGATTTTTCAGTGTTGATAAAAATATTAAATTTTAATATTTTGCTCATTTTTCTCAACTCCTTCTACTTATTTTGTGCTTTTATTATGGGATTTTAGATTTTATATTGTTCTTGCATTGGTGGTTGTTATCCTTTTTTATAGAGTCCAGGGAAAAAATAACTTTATTGTTTGCTTTACTCAGCAATTTCCTTATTTTACTCCTTTCAAATAAACACAAGAGTTATAGAGAGCATTGAGAGTGGGTGTAAGATTTAAAGGAATGAAATCACTACATTTGAAATTGTTATTTAATAAATATATTTTAGTTATAGTGACATATGACAGTCATTATTTTTTTTAATAAGATTTGAAAAATTTTGTCTTTGATGTTAGGATTTTCTTTGGTAAACTTAAAGAATTGATACTTTTAATTGAGCTTTCTTAAGTACTTGCCATTAACAAAATGTGTACTGGAATTTACTGTAGTTCTAAACTGTATTTAGTACACTTCGTAATATGAAAGAATCATTTAACTTTAAGCCGGTATTTCCCAACCTTTTTTTATAATCAACTCAAAACCTAGTGTAGTTTTTTTTAATCTTTTTAAAAACGAAAACTTATTGAGTTTTATTCTTATACAAATATGAAAATTAAATAACTTTTTGCTTTGATTTTAAAAAAAATTTCTACCGACCAAATAATTATTCAAGTTTTTTAATGAATTCATTTTTTTAAGTTTCTGAAAGCTTCTATAAATTATTTAAAATTTATAGAATATTTTCTACTAAGCCCAAATTAATCGCAAATGTTCTTTAAAGGGCAAATTTATCGAAAAGTGTCCTAAAACCGCAATTATCCAATATTTTCTTTTCATAAAAATTTATCGCGAATGTTGTCTAAAACGAAATTTTTTCAAAATTTTTCTATATAACTCAAATTAATCGAACTTTTTTAATAATACGCAATTGTCTAATATTTTCTTTTATTTGCGCAAATTTAACAAAAATTTACTATAGATACAAGTTTTTCGCAAATTTTGTATTAAGGCAAGTTCATCAAAAATTTTTTGTCAAGGCAAATTTATCAAACATTTTCTATTAAACACACATTTATCGAAAAATTTCTAGCAAGCAGAAATTTATTAAACAATTTTTATAAAACGCAATTTTATCGAAAATATCTGTCAAACTCAAATTTATCTTAAATTTTTAATAAAACGCAGTTGTCTAATATTTTCTCTTATTTGCGCAAATTTAATGAAAATTTCCAATATACTATACAAGTTTATCGCAAATTTTGTATTAAGGCAAATTCATCATTTTGTGTCAAGGCAAATTTATAAAACACACATTTATCGAAAAATGTCTAGCAAGCACAAATTTATTAAATTTATCAAAAATTTTCGATAAAACTCAATTTTATAAAAAATTTCTGTCAAATTCAAATTTTCTAAAAAACACAAATTTATAGACAAGATTTCTTGAAAGACAAATTTATTGAAAATTTACTATCAAACATAAATTTATAGTCTTTTTAAACAAACGCAAATTTTATCGATAATTTTTTGTAAAACACAAGTTAATTGAAAATATTATTTTAAATGGAAATTTATCAAAAATTTTCTTTTAAAGCAAATTTATCGAATATTTTCTATGAAACACAAACTTATGGAAAATATTTTGTAAAACACAAATTTGTCGAAAATCGTCTAAAAAATACTAAATTATCGTAAATTTTTTTAAAAACGCAAATTCATTGAAAATATTTTGTAAAACACAAAGTTCTCCAAAATTTTCTAAAAAACGCAAACTTTTTGAAAATTTTCTTCAAGACGTAAATTTTTTAAAAATTTTCCATGGAATCCGAGTTTATAAAAATTTTTTCAATTAATACAAATTTATTCCAAATTTTCTTTTCAACTTTAATAAGTGTAAAGCATATTTTTTTATTAAAGGTAAAGTTATAGAAAATTTTCTATAAAAAGTAAATTTATAGAATTTTTTTAAACGAAAATTTATCAGAATTATATTTGTATCGAAAATTAAATATATTATTAAAAAATGTTGCAAAAATCTAAATTTTTATATAAATATCAACCTTATAGAATATAATCTTAGTTAGCGAACTTTTAAAGCTGATTAACTCTAATACATTGGGGACCACTATTTTTAATTAGGTTGTTCTGACAACTTTGTTCTGACAACTTTGTTCCATCTTCTGAATTTGTTTTAAATTTATTTTGGCTCACAATAATTGTTTAATTATTACTTTAATTTTCGTATCGAGAAACGTGGAAAAAAATAAAGTAATTATTTATTCATAGGAACTGGGTGACATCATGGTATACGATTTAAAACGGATCGTAATTTTGTTTAACTTTACAAAAATTTTACTGCCTTATTCATAAAATTTATTTAAGGTTTATAAAGGGTTTATTAAACTGATTTTCTATGGAAATTTTACTTACATATAAACCTTATAAAGTTCTTTTAATTTTTATAAATTAGACCTTTAAACTTTAACAGGACTTTATTTACAAAATTTAATTCACTGTCAAAATAGTTACAAAATATTTGTCCTCTAAACTTTGAATTAATACGGCTGTTGCAAGCAGCTCAAGCTTGTAAAAGTTGGCTTTGTATAAAAATAATTTATAAACTCTGGATAACAAATTTGTAAAATGGTTTCGTATCTATATTTGTGTGTATAATTGATGTTATGAAAAAAAAACAAAATTAAAAGTAATCGGATTCCAAACCGGTTCCTCCAGTATTACAATTAGCAGAAACTTTGTTTATTTTGCCTTTTTCAATGCACTTGAACTCGATTTTGTCAACGGATGACAGTTGGTAAAAGTTTTTGCTGAGTCTTCGATCACAAATTTCACAATTTCAAGTACTGTGACATGCAATATTATTTAATAAAAATTTGTTTTTATTTCACAATTTGTATGCTAACGAACCTGACACTGATTAACCGAATGTAATTTTTTAATGAAAATAACTACTCTTCGGAAAAAAAATGATGTATATATATATATATATGTATATATGTATAACCAAGAGATGGTAAAATATTTAACAAATATTTTGAAATAAAAAAATAATAAAACTCATTTAATCCGCCTTTAGCTGAAACTTGCACTTCTGTGTTCCGATTGTCAACGTAATACATTTTTATCTTTTACAAAACCTGCCGGGCTATCCCTATAGATAAGTGTAAATGCGTATGTATATGTATGTATATTATGTACATTGTACACATTTCTCATGAGTTTCATAAATTGTTGTAATTTGTTATGTTTATAGTTTTGAACAATTTTAGCTGATTTTGCAAAAAAAAAAATTCCTTTCTCCCTTTAAATGAAAAATAGAAAATATATAGAGAGCCAAGGAATTAGATGAAGAGTGTGAAGAAGGCAAAATATGAAACAGAGATAAAATGAATTATGACACTTTAAAAATAATGGATTTGAACTGTTTCTAAGCAATATCTTTTAGTATAATTCGGTTAAATGATGTATTTATTTATGATATTAAATTTTGTTAGGATAATCAGTGTCACAAAAAGAAGGAAAATGAAAATATGTTTGTGATAATAAGATAATTTAAATATTTTTTTATTAATAAAATAGAAAACATCAACAATTTTTAGAAATTTTTTAGTTGGTAAATAAAATTGTTAGAGCACGGAAAGACAAAAAAATTAATATTTGTACGTATTAATAGAAAGAGATTATGAAAAAACTGTTTAAATATCAAATCTGAGCTTGCTGATGATGAGGCCAAGGCTCGTTTAGAAAATGCATGCCTTAAGTTTAGCCTCGGGAAACAAGTTTTCAAAATTTAAAAATATGTATATTATAAGCTTAGTGTGCATACTGCCCAAGTCATATTTTTTTAAATTTATTTTTTGGCTTATACTACATTTACACCTACACAAAATCTAGTACTTAAGGGATTCTGAGCGAAATCTACCAGATTTCCCATACAAAATAAAATCTACTTCGCCACTAGATTTTGGCAAAATCTACTTAGTACTACTTCGTGATGCAACTGTGGTTTTTAATAAATTGTACTAAAATATACTACGCTGCACACAGAAAAATTCAATCATAATATATAAGGTGGTTGCAATTGCACAAGTACTTTATTGTTTACATTTTTTTATATGGAGTTTGAATTTTGGAGAAGCAGAGCATAGAGAGCCTTTTAGACCACCTTGTAAATAAGTATATTGTTTTGAAAACGAAATCTTGCAAAATGTCAAAAAACAGTGGTATAAACGGTTTAGGTTTTAATAAAGATTTTAAATCAAATCTACTAGATTTCGCTTAGGTGTAAATGTAGTATTAGCGCTTTTGCTGTTTATGATTTTGTAATTTGTTTTTTTGAACTTGACACATTTTTCTTATAAAAACTATTTTTACTATTTTGTTTTGTCATTGTAAAACTCCTTTTTACTGTTCAAAATAAAGAAGAATAAACCTTATTTGATTAGTTTGTAAGGCTCAATCGAACAATCACTTTGAAGTCATAAAAGCAAATTGCTGAAATTGACCCTCATTAAAAATTTGTATTACCATTAAAGTCACAGAGGATATGGATTCTTTACTATGTGGACTTTTATCGGAGCAAAGTATTTCACGGCGCTGTTTAAAATAAGTATATTTTACTTCTTTTTTGTGTTAAAAAAATATTTTAAAAACCCATCACTGGTTCAAATATGGTAGCTGATTTTAGATTGAGATGAATTTTTTTATTAAATCCTTTGCAAATTGATTCTCACACTTTATTATTTCCAATTTATGCATTAATTTGCTGCTTTCGTTATTAAAACATTTCATATAAATTATTGACTCTTTATTGCACTAATTGCATGAGACGTTAAGTTTGTCATAATCCATACGATCTTTACGCACACAATCAGGTTAAATTAATCTATCTATAACTTGTTCTATTTATATTCTAATTTTATATATTGATTTATATTTAAACGTACATTCAGTTCTTCTGCCAGCCACTCCTCAAATGTTTTTGCACCATTATCACTGCAGCAAAATAACATTCATTAGCCTGAAACATATAGTTTTCTCATTAACTGATAACAACAATTTTTTTCTCAGTTTTTTTATTGCTTTTGTTGGTGTAGTTGTAGTTGACGTTGTTATATCTTCATTTACTTTTGCAAAAGACTTGCGAACAAGTAAAGTTTAGCTTTAACTTGAAATATCTAAAACCACAAATCTAAGTTTGACTTTACCTAGTATGAGGTATAGTGGTGTATGTCGTATTAGAGGTAGTGAGTATTTGTAATACTTAATATGAATTGATTTATTTAATAATGTAAATGCAATAACAGTAGCAGTTATCGTACAGTACGAAGCAAATTTATGCCGCACTCTGATATAATTTTTAAGCACCGACAGAACTTTGTAAAATTAGACAGACTGCAATTCTAATAACTTTTGTCGCTGAAAAGAGAGACAACGAAACCAAGAAAAAGGTGAAACTGGTGACATGTGGTATCAAGGGAGCCAAGGAAGTTATCGTCATATATTGGGTGTTTAACTTTAAAATGTGAAATTAAAAATAAATGGTCGATCTTTTGAAAGCGGTTCTCGTCTTTGTATGTTATTTTGAAAGGTATATGTACCTGTCATTTATTCTCACAAAGTAATTGAACATGGTAGTTTAAGCAACAAATTTTTTGGCCAGAAAATATCGAGTTTTGTGGCAACAAAGCATTATATGCTCATCGAAGCTACTGTTGAATATTTTCCATCAGCTTCAACGTGCGAGATATAGTTTGTGCGGTTCAGAAGTAAAAGCAAAGATCTCCGAAGCCAAACAAATTTAAGGAACGAAAATGAAGGCATCACTCCTTGAAGATTGTTGTTAAACTCAACAAGAGCTAATTAATTGATTTAAAAGAAGGGATATAGGGTACCATACGATTTGAAGCCGAAACATTTTGAATATCCGAAATGCTGCTTGAACGGTATAAAGAAAATTATTTGTTCACCAAATCACTACTTGCGTTAAAAAATGAATCAATTACGATAACCGGAGCGTAAGGGGTCAGATATGAAAGTCGGCTAACTGGCTGTAAAGCAAAATATCCATGGCGCTTAGGTAATGCTTTGTATTTTATTGGAACAAAAGGGTCCTATTTATTATTAGCTGCTTAAATGTTGCTGGCCAGAAATTTTGTCAAAAAGATGAAAAAAAGGTTATAGCGAACAGTGGTCAAATCTCTCAGTCAAAATATTAAGTTATTTACGGGAAAGAAGTGCTGACGAATTTGAAAGTTTAGCACGGATGAAAAGTACACTCGTCGATTACATTGCAATCTGTGATGTTAAGTTTAAGGGAGAATGCTTTTAGATAGCTGACTAGACACAAGTCTTATCCTCTAAAAGCAAGAATGAAACATAGAGCTGAGTTACCATTAAGTGTTTTGAGTTTCTAAAATTTATGTTTATTAGACGTGACGAACTGTGCTTAAAAAAGAAACTTAAGGCACTTTTGTTATAAAACTTCCTTGAAGACGTATGATGATTATGTGAAACTAGAAAGATTGCAAGCCTGCAACACACCCGTTATTACAAATTAACTCACCAGTTTTATTATACTTACTTTTATAGTAAGATAGCAAAGAGAAAGCATATATTAATATTATTTTGGTCTGGTGGAATCATCGGTCCGTACTTCTTTCGAAATGAAGCTGGTAATACCGTTGCTGTCAATTGAGAGCAGCATAGATCGATGATAACCAACTTTTCATGGCCGAAATTGGAAGAAGTTGATCTTGACAACATTTGGTTCCAACAAGACGGGGCTACGTGCCACACAGCAAATGCAACAATTAAATTATTGCGAGAAAAGTTATTCAATAAATTTTGATATTGAATGGCCTCAAAGAAGTTGTGATTTAACACCATTAGACTATTTCTTGTGGGGTTATTTGAAGTCATTGGTCTTTCGAAATAAACCAGACTCTCTTCAACCTTTATAAGCCATTTATGACACGACCTGATTTAGTCGAAAAAGTGCTCGAAGATCGGGTTCTTCAAATTCTCAAAATTGCAGAAAAAGTCGTGGAGGCCATTTGAAAAACGTTTTATTTAAAACTAAATTGTATCGATTGTACTTCACATTAAATGAAAAAATGTTGAATTTCCTTAACAATGAGAGTGTTTTCTTTTTAAAGAAATCATATCACTCTTTTTGGAAAACCTTTTATTTCTTAGTCAATTCAGAATCTCTTAACACTGGTGAACAAACGATTACAACCAAGGAGGCTCAATATAATCATAAGATTTGAATATATACTCCACGATATTGCAGATTCTCTCAAGAAAGAAGTAATTGACGAAACTAAAAATGCAAGAAGAAGAAGGATGGATTTATTGACCAGTTGCAATACTAATGATTAGTGAGTATACAGAAACGTAAATAAAAAATCTTTGTGGGAAACTAAATACAACGAACAATAAGGGTGTCCGAATTTCCTTTCATATAAAATTTAAAATATTTTTTTTTATATAAAATATATTATTTTGAAACGTAAATTTTTTACAATTTTTTTTAAAGCATTTTCTTACTATGGAAAACTAAAAAAAATCAAAAATCAATAGTGGCTTTAAGTTTGAATTAAAAATATAAAAATTAATCCATACACATAATAATTTTCCGCCAAAAAATTTTTAATAAATTTTTGAGATACTTAACAGAAAATATTTAAAATAGTTATTGTTGAACAAAGTTAACAAATTTAATATTTTACCATTTACTTCTATCTCCCACTGTTGATACAATCATAAAGAATATATCTTATATCAAACAGTATTAAATTTAAAACTTATAAAGTGAGTAGTAGTGAATAGTAGAAGTAAGTTTATCAGCAACCGCCACATACACACAATCAAGATAGTTTTATATCCTCCAAGAAGACTGAATATAACGAATTACACAGTGACTGGCTGACTGACTTCCTTACATTATGAAAAGAAAAGTGTCCTTCTTTTCAATGGTACAAAACAAAACGTCCAACTTTATTGCAACTTGTTTAGGTTGCAAAGGAAATGTGGAAAAGAGTAGGCTAAAAGGGGAAAAAAGACAAAGAGCGGTAGAGTAGAGATTCCTGAAAGATTATGGTGATAGATACAATGTATATTAACATGTTTGTATTTGTATGCGATTAAGCACTGTTGCCAGATGTTTATACGTATGTAAATGTAAGTATTTGATTGAAGTCTTGCAGAAAAAATATATGCAATTGTAAGTGATGTCGACAACTGATAATAAAAACAATAATTTTAATGCTATTATCGCTAACTGAAAAGTAATTCAGGAAAAGAAAATTCAAAAATATGAAAATTTAATCAATTTGAGATTACTGCAGCTGCTTATCTTATTTGTTTGTAATAACTACCATTTTTAAAATACAAAGAGCATTAATACTTGGTAGAGCATAAATTGAAATTGTACTACATCTTGATGAAATAAATTTATCAAAAATTATATTGCATTATAAAATTGAAAATAAAGTGAACCTTTTTATACCCCTCACACAGTGAAAAAGTGTATATAAAGGGTCTGCCAATATCTTCCTCTTCAATTTTTGTGTACAAAATTTCGTTCAACATGGCCCGATAACGATCGCTATTGACTGCGGCCACTCCCTGCTCATTTTCGAAGAAAAATGGCCCAATTATGCCTCTGTGCCTTAAATGCGACAATTTCGCTTGTTTACATACCCGCCAAGATCAAAATAAGCTTTATCTGAAAAGATAATTTTTTTGGCAAAATCGGTCAAAGTAATGTTGTGATATTTCCCAGCGTTGTTCAAGCGTATACACAACCATATTCGTTCAGCGGAAGGATAAACTAATTATCTGTCAAATCAGACATGAGCTAAGTGCTACCATTCACGAAATAAGCACTAGTTGAAAAAAAACGTTAGATGGTGGACCCCTAATAGGTTTGTCATTTCGTGTGAAATTTCTACAATTTTCATTTCGACCCCATAAAGTATATATTTTCTGAAAGCTTATGAATAGGGGAGTCGATTAAGCTCTGTGAGTCTGGCCGTGTGTATGTTGAAATCAACTTTTTAAAGTCTCCCGACTTCTCCTGGACCCGGTGAGGTATTAAAAGATCAGAAATATTCGGGAGTAGGCCGGTATTGAAAATCAGAAACATCGGTACATATACAACTGAGATATGAGCAAAAAACCACCACCACCTCGTTTCTTTTTACATCAACAACAATATACATACATACAAACGTGGTATACGAATATAGCACCCTTACTTGTTACTAAAGAAATAGCTTAACGAATTTTTTCCACACACGTAAATTATGTATTTTTTTAAACATTAAAAGAGATATTTTTTTCTTTTAAAAATAAAATTTTAGAAAAATAAAAAAAATTTTATTGGAAAAAAAACAAGTAAATTTTTAAGAAATTTATAGAATTTTTTTTTTAAATTTAGGGAAATTTTTTCTTTCTATTTTTATCAGAAGATTGTTTTAGCAAAATCTCTTAAAGAAATTTGATAAGGAAAAACTTTAAAACATTTTTTTCTTAATTCGGAATTTTGTTTCTGTTTACGTTTATGTTTAAGTTGATTTGCTTTGAACTTTAGCTGGTCTTAAAACAAATACTATTTCATTTATATTCTTGACCGTTAAAATATATAATAAAAAGTGGGTCTTTAAATTTTTAGCGTGTTTTCTGTTTGTTAATAGTTTGAAAATGTATTTATTTATCATTTTATTTTATTTCGGCATTGTTGTTGTTGTTGATTGTTTTTTTTTTCGTTTTCATTTATATGGTGATCTTTTGCGAGTGATTAATTAAGATTGATTGATAAACTTACACACAAAAATAACAAACACGAAATGTTTGTGTGCAAATATATTTTCAAAGTTTTATTTATGCCATATACAACAACAAAGCGGTTCATATTTGTATGAAAGTCTGTTTGTCTGTCTGTATGTCTGTCTGTCGGTTTTAATGCCAATAAATTGTAAAATGTTTTATGTGCGTTGGCTACCCTTGGTGATTGTATATGATTGTGTATATTAACCTACTACTACTACTACTTCTGTTGCTATTGCCAATACAGCCCCTCAAAGCCCCTTTTACCACTAATCACAACACGCATCAAGTTGTTGCTCCTTGCTCTCCTTCCCTCCCTGTTTAATGCGATAAATAGGAAGATTAGAGTATAACTCACCTTAAAGCAGCATGACTGTTTTGTTTTCAGTTTGGATCAACATTTTTTATTATTATTGTAATTTTAACTTCGCATTTTGTTTTGTTACCTTATATTGCCACAATAGTCATAAAATATATATAAAACAACAACAACAACAACATCATAAACAACAATAACTAAAAACCTCAACCGTATAAAGCTTTAAAATTGAGATCTCATTTGTTGATAACTGAATTGCTTTTTTTTTTTTGGCTGAAAAAAGCTAAAGATTTTTACTTTTTGATATATGAAATGAGATATGAACGTAAATATAAAAATCACCTAAGTGGATTCTCTTTTTTTTGCTTAATACTGTTGATGTTCTTTTTTTCTGTTTTGCTCTTTACTTTTAAGCTAAATAATGGCCATATGCAGTTATCGTAAGAAATACGTCGTTATTATTTCAAATACGCAGTATGGTGATATCATAAAAATTTTAGTAGATACTTGATAAAATGAAAAATACAGCATGCCAACGCTACTATGAAAACTATGGCCATAAACTTCTAATTTTATTTGCCATACAAACCCACTGTGTGATGGCTGGCTAATCATAAGCGAATTATCGATGGAGTTGCAAAGAGTCTTTTTGTAAATTCCAATTTTAAAATGTATTTCAAAATTTTAAAGCAGTGGTTTTTAGATTAAAAAAAAAAATCAGTGGCAATAAATACATATTTGATGTAAACAGTTTGAATATTTTTTTTTTATTTTTTGTAGTCATTACTTATGTGCTGTTTATAGAATGCAAACGCTTACTTTGAGTGGACGTTTTGCCTGTAATTTGTTATTGTAAGAAAAACAAATTACACGCAAAACATCCACTCAAAGTAAGCGTTCGCAATCTATAAACAGCACATTAAGCACATAGCGACTGATGCAAATGCAATAAAATAAAATAAGCTCCCAACTGTTATGCTTACTGTTACATCTTAGTGGGAAGCATAGAAGCATAGTAGAATATTTTGTAAAAATTTTAAAGGTTTTATCTTGGAATCTTTAGGGTACACATTGGTCTAAAAATACACCCACAATTTCTATTTATGTCAAAAAAAAACATTGATATTGAGATGAAACTAAGAACTGGTGTTGAGTAAATAAGATTCGGCACGGCGGCATAAAAATCTTTATTATGTAATACATTTACATAACATTTTCGATAAAATCTTACAAGCAATTAATATTAAAAAAGAAACCCGTTAGGATTTAAAAGAACAAAAAAAAAACAAAAATCATAAATATTTTGGAAATCAATTCATACAATATATGAAACAAAACAAAAGTTTTTTATACAATCGATTTTATTATTCGAGTGTAATAAAATACATTTCCAATATCACCTTAATTACGATGGTTTTAAACGATAAATAAAATAATAAATCTTTTTAGGGGCTTTCTTCTTTCTTTAAATAAAAAAAAAAAAACTAGACATACACCATCACCTTTACAAACTTAAAAAAAAAACAAACAAAAAAAATACTAATAACCCGACCGACTAAGTGCCTCTCAAACAAAATTATTATATTTAAGTTGGAAACGAAAGAAATAAACAAAGACTATAATATTCATTAAGTTAATATCTTCCTATCAATTGATTGTAATATTAAGTTAAACAAAACGTTAGAAATTTGTCAACATTATCATAATTAATCAAATTGATGCAGGCGTTGCGGCGTCAGCATTTACGGCCCGCTCACCTTTAACGCATAAATGGCGGCGGCATTAAAACAAAGTATATTTTACAGTATAGACTACTAATCGCCCTTATAACTAAAAAAAAAACTTAAATAAATTAGACAAACAAATAGATAACGCATTTAGTATTTATAAAAATGAGAGAGAAAACAAGTTAGAAAAAAAATCGAATATAATTAATTATACTATCGTTCTTTGGGGCGAACAAAAAGCTAACAGATAGACAAGACTGACTGACTTAAAAAATAAGTTTTAGTGGTGTAACATTTATGGGGACATTGTGAACAAAAGTTTTTATTTGTTTTACAATGTGGGCAGCAGAAAAAAATAATTGTAAGACATTTTTGGTTTGCCACTATCACTTAGCCAAAGTTGGGGACACGATTTATCCATTTGTTAATTTTGCAGTCAATTATTTTACACTACGTATGAATATGTTTTGACATACCATTATATAAATTACAATGATGGCTGCAGAAAATCCGGTCAACAATATGGTTAATTACAATTGAGGCGATAGACTGCAAACTTCAAGTACGTGAAAAGGTTGGAGTAGTCAGTAGTGTGCTGGTCTGCTAGTTTCGGGGTTGCGGGTTCGATTCCCGCCAGAAACTCTAGACTTGTCTTCTTATCTTCTATCTCTTCTATTCTATTCTTACTTTTCTATTCAGGTATCACAAAGGAATCAATATAATGGACCCAAATGAGCTGCACAACAGCTGCCTGTTCTACCTCACCTAACCTAAGTACGTGAAAACCCTGAACACAAGAGATTTTAATCAGAACGACAAATCTAAACAAGAGAAGCAAATGTCTTAAAGTGTCAAAAATTGTTATTTCCATACAATTTGTATAAGGCAAACCGTAATAACACGGCAGTAACGATTTGTAATTGGAAAATTCGATTTTGACAGAGCATTAAACAGTGAAGTAAACTGCAAAAAAATTGTTATGTTTTTCTTTTGCTTTTGTAATTACTTAAAACTAATGCCATTTTAGCTATTTCAATGCCAATATAGCAATATTTTTGTTTATTTTTAGTCAATTTTATTAAACGTCATTCCTCGTTTATGATAAAACGTTGACGCTCTTATTCTATTTTGCCACTTCAGTGTTGTCACAATGCTTGCTGCTTCTGTTAATTTTTAAATTTTTAGCCTCTCCAAGCACAACTTGATCACATATTGTATTGAGTTGTTTTTAAAATTTAATTTTAAGTTATAGCAGTCACTTCTACAATTGCACATTTCATTTTACCCATATTAAAAACTAATAGTGTTGCCATTTTTAATATGTGAATATCTATACATGAATTAAGATAAAATATTGTTCTTTTCTCTGATTTAAATTTAAATTGTGTTAGAAAGTTTAATCTGAAAGTTCACACACAAGTTATCGCGTTAGCGTTACATAAGGAGTGTTTTGAAAAAAATTGGTAGTTACATTAAGTTAAATAAAACACAAATCGTGCAATAAAGAAACTCTTTAAAATACGCAAATTTTTTGGAACATTTTACTAATTTATTTATTATTTCCTATTTATAAAGTTATCCACCTTTTTCGGAAGTCCTTCAATTAAAGATTTTACAGTTGCTTCTGTTACCTTTTTGGGGGAGGTGGTTCAATTACACGTAAAATCGGACATGCTCTGGGACACCTTTCCTGTGTTTTTCTACTCCTTTTTTACAAGAGCCTAGTACCTTTCCACGGGCCTAAGTTCTGGACAGTTAGATGGATTTGCCTCTCGTGGTACAAATATGACATTATTCTTCGATTACAACTCGAGTGCCCTTTTGCCATAGTGACATGATGCCAAAGCAGGCCAAAAATATGTAGGCACTCGGTGCTGTCTCAAAAAAAGTAAAAGTCGTGATATAAATTTTTGTGTTTATCGTGCCTAATGCCAAATCCTAAGCAAATGCTTGGCTTAGTTTGCCACAACTACAAATAACTTGCCACACGAGAAATTTCTTACGGAATTTTGTAGGTTTTTTTGTCCGGAACTCTTCCTGAACATTACCTCTTTCATCAGCAACATAAAAATCTTGGCCGGGAAGTTGAGAAAAGTCTGTCAGTATGTATGTTTCGTCATCTATCACACAACAGGTGTTTTTTTTTATTAAATCTGCCTGAAATTTTTTCCCCTTTTTTTGCTTCTAAGTTCTTTACCGAATTGTGATCTGGAAATTTCGGAACTTTGTATGTCTTCAGCCGCATAAGCTCGGGCCCTTTGGACAAAACTATTAGAGCATTTCACAGTACGCGCTGCTTTTCTGATAGAACTGTTAGGTGCTCTTCGAAACAGTTGCTCGACTTCTTTTCTCGTACCAATATCCCTTGGCCTTTTTTTATTTCCTGATCCAGGTTTTCTTTCAATGCTCAGGGGCTCCTTATACCGTTTAATGGCATATGAAACAGTTCGAGAGTCAACTTTCAAATTTTTTGCTATTTTTTTATTTATTTTTCGCAGTCCATTTTGATCGTAATAACAATTGAAAATTAATGAATTTTAAAATAGTAGTATCTGACATATTTATAAAAGGTAACGTGACAAAAGGAATAACTATTTATTGCACGATGTGAGTTTTATTTAAGTTAATGCAACTACGCATTTTGCGCATTAAATAACACGATGTTGAGATATGACACTCTTATGTAAATGTCGTCGATAACCAAAATGTAAAATTTTTTCATGAACAAGTTTTTTAATAATTAAAATTTATTCTTACCAATAATTTTCATTTTTATTGCAAAAGCATTTCCTCCTTTTCAAAACTTTCTGTAAAAATATAAGCAAATAAAAACGAACAAGGAAGAGTGCTATATTCGGCCATGCCGAATCTTAAATACCCTTCACAACGTGTAAACATGCAATAACAGTGGTTTGTGTCACCATTCATCCCATATGAAATACGTACATACATTTAAAAAACATACATGTATAAAAACATCCCATTGTAAAATTAAAAATTAACGTATGTATGTTTAAAAATAAAAAAGAATTTAAAAATAAAATTAAAAAAAAAAATAAAAAAATTTAAAAAACAAAATTTTGAAAACATTATTTAAAAAAATTTAAAAAAAAATTATTAAAATATAAATAATAAATATAAAACAAACAAAAAATAAAAAAAAATAATAAATATATATATAATATATTAAATAAAAAAAAAAAAAAAATTTTTTTGGGCTCAGCTGGGATTCGATCCCACGTTTACTTTAACCAATATACAAGTTTGTATGTATGTATGTTGTTGTTGTAGTGCTGTTTTTGTGAAAAAAAATCGAGGTGGTCGTGGGTTTTTGCTCATATCTCAGTTGTTTATAAACCGATGTTTCTGATTTTCAACACCGATCTACTCCCAAATATTTCTGATATTTTAATACCTCACTCGGGTCCAAGCGATTTCGGGGGGCTTCAAAAAGTTGATTTCAACATACACACGGACAGACTGACAGAGCTTAATCGACTCCCCTATTCATAAGCTTTCAGAAAATATATACTTTATGGGGTCGGAAATGAAAATTGTAGAAATTTTACACGGAATGACAAACCTATATATACCCTTTTTCACTGTGTGAAGTGTATAAAAACAGATATAAACTATCGATTAAATTAAAAATAAAAAATAATTTTTTCATTCGTGACATTTAAACTCAGTTGAGTTGTTATCACGCCGATTCTTTATAAAATCGGCTCAATCTTATCTACATATAATTCAATAAGGTTATTTACATCGATTGTACTTTAAAACTAAGACAAGACCAGCTATCATAAACATAATTATAAACAAATTTAATACAAATTTTATCTCATGACAGTCGGCCGGTAGTTATGACGCCATCATTATAATCAAACTCTGACTCATACACAAAAAAAAAAAAAGTTAAAACTTATCAAACAAATGTCTTTTTGGTTTGTTTTGGTTAAAATAAAAATTAACTCGACTTCCTATCTATCAGATGTCTTGAACAAAAAATGTCCATCGCTTAACTGACGTTGAAATTTTCTTTAAAATATCTCAAGCTGGCTGTCTTTGCTATCAAACATTCAGCTTTTAGTTAGTTGTTGTCGTAGTTTGTGCTGCATTTATTATACAGTGCTGCATTCACTAGCAACTTAATACAATAATGTACAAAACAAAAACAATAAATGGAAACCCTTTGATGTCGCGCCTGGCGTCTTTATTATCTCTATTGATAACGTGTGTCAGTGGACGCTTTAGGCGAGGTTAGTTATTTTTTTTTTTTTATATTTTATTATTTGTTACTGTTGTTGTGGTTGATTCTTGTTTCTTTGGTTGACTTGCATTTTGCTGAAGTTCCCGCTCGCTCTCTCCCTCTCTTTCTTTTTATGGCTTGTGATAACAAAGACATTTTTAATGTAATCGAACTTTTAGTTTACTAAAATGTATGATGAAAGAAGTTGATTATTCTTACTTGAACACTTCCATACTTATAAATACATTGGAAACATACATACATGTGGAAAAGTGGCCATTAACAATAAACACTTTATATTTTTGGAAACAAATTTTTATGACATATTGTTTTGAAGCTTAGTGTCTTCAATAAATAATGTTAAAAACCATTTATTTATTAAACATTTCCAGAATTATAAAATGAAAAATTTAGTTTAAAAAAAAATATTCAATTATTTTTTATTGCCAATTATTTAACAATTTAATAGAAACTGAGCACAAAATCAAAAGTTATTTAAAATTTTTATTAACACGAAAAATTGTTGAACGTTTTATTTTATAAGACTTTTTATTAAATGATTTTTTTTAAATACTTTTTCTTTATCAAAATGAAAAAAAAAAACAAAATCAAATTTAAAAATATTTTTAGTAAAAAAAATTATTTAATTAAATTTTCAATCAAAAAATTCAAACACAAAATATTTTCGAAAACTGCTAAAAAAAAAAAAATTTTAACAAAAAATTTATCGAAATATATTTTTCACATTTTTTAGAATAATTTATAATATGAAATATATCTGGTTTATTCACAATAAGTCATAAGTGTCGTATTGTCGTAATATCATAAGTTCCCAAAAATTTTAAAATTAATAAAAAGTATTGTGTTGTTAATGTTTAAATAGCTATTTAGACAGCCGCGAACCGATTCAGTATCATGGAATATCTGGCAGGGATATTCATATATTTACTGACAGCAAGGCAGCTGTTAGGTTCCTGGAGAGTGTGTACCTCACATCAAAAATTGCCCAGGAATGCCGTGTGTCTCTTGAGGAGACATTCGAGGGTTATCCTTGTGTAGCTTCCAGGACATGGGGATATTAAGGGTAATAATAGGGCTGATGCACTTGCAAAAGCCGGTACCACCTTAGATTCGGTTGAATTTAGTTGTGCTTTAGGTATTCCCTTGTCAAAGGGAAAGCAGCTGATCTCGCATCGATTCTATTTGGATAGCAAGGAAACATGGGTGAGAGAACACACTTGCTTAGAAACCAGAAAGATCTGGCCTGACATGGATGCGCATAGGACGCAATGTGCGGTAAATATGCCCCGAATTCACTTTAGGAACCTCATAGCGGTCATTACCGGACTCTGGCCTATAGGTACACATGCGAAAAGGTTAAGTATCCTTTAAAACGACTTCTGCAGAAGTTGCGACAACGAAGAAGAGGAGAAGACAACTAAACATCTTCTCTGTAATTGTCCTGCATTCGGGGACCTGAGACACCAGATTTTAAGTCAGCGAATACTTGAAAGTAAAACTTATCTTTCCGCAGGTGATCTTTCCGCACAGGATGGCTGAGGAAAGACGGCCAGAGAATGTAGACAAATGGACATTGGAGCTTACTGTATCACAACGGGATCCTCGGAGGACCCAAGTGAGCTATGCCTTCGGGCGGCTGCCGAACCTAAACTAACCTAACCTAATATTTAAATTATGACAAATTTTAACAATATGACTATATGACACCTTGTGAATTCACCAATTATAATTATTAGCAAAATAAAATTTTATTGAAATTTTTTTAAACGAAACATAAAGAATTTTTATTTTTTGTAAGCTCATCAAAATTTAAAAAATAAATTTGTAAAACTTTCTATAAATTGAAATCTTTTTAAATATAAATGAAAATTTTTAAAAATTTTCGTAAAGAATAAATAAAACGTCTGTGAGTTTTATATAATTTTATCCAAAAACATCAATTTTATCAAAATACTTTTATAAACCAAATTTTTCTATTTTTCTAAAAATCAAAAATTATTGAAAATTTAATAAAATAAAATTTTACTGGAAGCTTTCTAAGCAAATTTATTAAATTTTTCTTAAATTCTTATATTATCAAATTTTGTTATTAACCAAATTTTTATTGTAATTTTTCTAAAAATCTAAAATTTAACGCAAATTTTCCTTCAGTCGATCTTTTCAATAATTAAGAAAAATACTTTAAATTTGTTAAAAATTTTCTAAAAATAATTCCTACATATAGAAAACAGATTTATAATCCAAAAAAAAAAAATACAATTTAACAAATATTTTACATAATTAAATTCCTATAATCACAAAAAAAAATAAAATTTAACAAATCTTTCACGTGTAAAAAAATTAATCCGTAAAATTTAAACTTAAAAGATTTATTTCGTTGTACAATAAATTTGAAGTCATTGAAAAATCTGAAAACTATTTTTCGCGTTGCATGCAAAATTTATTATTTTTACGATAACACAATACAATAAAAACAGCAGCAACAACTACAATAACAAATAACTATAACTTAATGAACTCAAGTAAATATTCATCATTAACACATTTATCTTTCTTCAGTGCCTTGAGACAACAGCACCAACAGCTAGCTGCAAGGCAAATCCTTAACAATCGTAACTACATACAAGCATACATATTAACATACACACAATAAATATCCCTTGAAATAACAACAAACAAGCAGGCAACCTTGATTATTATAGAATATACATACTAAGCCACAGCCAAAGGAAATTTTTAGGACGAGAGTGAATATAAAAGCACACATACAACATATTTGCTGTTGTACAATACATTATCTAACTAAAAAGATACAAAACTGAATAAAATTGATAAAACTCCAAAACTGAGTAGAGAAAAGTAGAAAAAGAAAAAAAAAAGATGAACAAAATAGCAAAATGTATTTATTATTCATATTAACTCGTGCATGTTAGGAAATGATATACAACTAAAACTCATACTTGTTTTCGTACTTAAAGTTAAAAACTTAATAGAAAAAATCGACTACAAGAAGAAATTCATAGTCATATGAACAACATATGAGGAGCAACAACAGCAACAAAAAACGAGGCAACACGATTTTCAAAATATTACTTTTATCAGCGAGAAACAATTTTATAACCAAAAATTTTATGAAACGTAAAGCTTAAGATATCCTTGCATGCATACATTCACATTATCTCATTCTGGCACACACACACACACAAATATGTGTTGTATAAAAGTTCTACATAAATGGGGTAAAAATTGCACTGATAAGTCGTATAAACATTTTACTCTTAAACTGTTATGCAGTTGGTTTTGATATGCAGATTTATGTGAGTTCTGAGTATTTGTGTGTAGAACATGTGCACTGCCATCAGGCGTTAAGAAAAAGGCCAGACTAAGAACCACTCACATGTTTAATGCAGCACAGTGGGGTGAATTGAAAAATATGTATAAATAGATTAATATTAATATTGTTTAATTTTTTATAATTAAAAAAAAATATTTTACTAAGTGACCTTAACATTTATTAAAAGTTTCTTTAATTAACCCATTTAAACCGATTAGCTTTGTCTTTTTGTGTAACACGATAAAACCTACTAAAAGCTTCCAACTATAAATGCCAACATATAATTATTTTATAACAAATTTGGGTTTGGCCCCACTGTTACGCGCTTACTCATATTTACCAAATGCATTCGATACATTTCAATACACATACAAATTCTTTAACTCGTGTATCATTATTACAGAAACATGTTGTGCGTTTGTATACGTATCTATGTGGGTGTATATATACATACATATGAATGTATGTATTTATGTCTGTATTAGTATAATAGTGTTATTCTTTTCTTTAATAATTCATGTAGGTTTGTGTGTATGAATGTTTATTCGTATCACTATTGCTACAGAGATACCAAAACAGAAATAACTTTAACAGGAAAATAGCTTTAATGTGCACATGTATAAAACTTACACACAGCCAAGGAGATATATAAGTACACTTGCATGCAAATCCTTATAAGAAATATATGCGTGTGTCTGTCTGTCTGTCTATGTTTGGCTGAGAAAAGGAGCGTGCGAAATAAAAAAAAAGATACATTTTAATGTGAATCTTGATAAAATGGCAGATTACTAGTGCAAGAAAAAAGAAACAAAACTGTTTCGTATGATAAGAAAAATGCTCGAAAGCACAAAAATAAACGCAAAATGAAGTAAAATACACACAACACACACACACACAAAATCTCATACATTAAGAAAAAAAAAAAGAAAACAGAAGCAACGAATGATATATAGTATTTGCAATGACTTGAATATTGCAATTTAAGATCTTAAAAGAAAAAACACCCACAACGGCAAAAGCACATACATACATACAGATAGATTTACTGACATTTAAATGATGCATTGCTGTACATACACATGTTTTCATATGTGTAAATGAAAAATCATAAAAAACTCTTGTATAGACATCCCACCAATTTCCCTTAAATTTTTTTATTTACTTGTGGTTGTGGCAGGCGACAAAAATTCGCTTAAAAGCTTATGATCTTTTGTGTCGATACGGATTAAGCTGTAGCATAAAATAGTGATGTTTCTTCTATGTGCAGTAAGGTGGATTGATCTAGATACAAAAAAGTTGAATCAGTCAGCCCTTGGATTAAAAATTAATCAAATATGGTTTTTAAAACATACTATTTTTGTGTTTTTGCCAATTTTAGTTATTTTTACACTGCGTCAGCATTGATAATCTGATCATAACAATGCTCAGGTCGTTATTTAAGACTTCATAAGATCTGTGTTTCTTTATTTAATAAAATTTCATTCCGATGTCAAATTTCGATATAACTTTACAATCTCGGTTCCTACCCACTAGGGTGATCGATTATTTGACTTTTTTCAAAGTAAGAAAAAACCGGTTATCCGATCGAACAATAAAATATAATAAATATTGCAAAAAAAAATTATATAAACGATATCTAAATATGGACTTTTTACAGTTGATATATGTTCGGCTGCCCAATATCAAAACGCAATATCTGACATGAAAACCGTTGACTTACTAAGATTTAATTTAGTTTAACTTAAGGACAAAAGTACTCATTACAAGTTAAATAAATAAATAAAAAAGACTTTTTATTGGACTGTTATAAATTTTTGTATCCCATGTGCATTTTTTAAATGAGAGATATGTCATTTAATTGAAAATGCACTCACATATTTTGTTTAAAATGATTTCTTTAATTTAAAGGCTTGGGAGAAAATCTTTTCAGTTTTTATACAATTTAATTTTACAATTTTTTCCTTATACCGTTTTTCTTATTTTACATTTGTTTTTCAAACAACAAATAAATTTCTTACAATATTTGAAAATGTAGTTAATAAGTTTTCTGATTTATAGAAATTTTTTAATAATAATCTTTTACAAAGATGTCTGAACATAAACATAAAAAATTAAAAACCGGTTTTTTTTTGTTAAAAAAAACCGGTGTATTCGACATTCGAAAAATCAATATTTTGAAAAAACCTCCAGCTGAAAGAGTAAAAAACCGGGTTTTCCACCGGTTTTAAAACCGAGTCGATCACCCTACTACCCACCGTAATGAAAATTATTTTTTAACGTACAAAAGTCGTCTAAGTTTTATGAAACTTGTGCTTGAATAATAGTTATTTCTATTCATAATCCAAAAAATTGCAGAAATTCAAAAAAATCAAAAAAGAGTTGCCATATTTGTAAAATCTTATAAGTGGTTTGAACTTTTTATAGAACTTCGAGTTCGGCGTACCAAACTTAATTAGCAAATCAATCTTGAGACATACTCTTTAATATTAGAAAAAAGGGTTTAAGTAAAAAGTTGCAGTTTAAGTTTTTGATCAATAACATAATCATATGCTCTTTAAGCAACATTTCAAAAAAATTCATACTTTGTTTGGTTTTAAACAAAAACTGCTGATCCTGGCTTAAGACTTTTTTTATGAAATTGTAAAGTTCTTTAATTTAATTTAATTTAATTTAATTTAAATTTTTAGAGCCGTATTCATAAAAAATATTTTAGGTTTATTGAAGGCTTATTTGACAAATTTCTCTACAACATCTGTCAAATAAGCCTTTAATAAACCTAAAATATTTTTTGTGAATACGGCCCTTAATCTTTTAAGGCCAAATTAAAGCAACTTTCTTTTAATTAAAAATATTTGGCATTTGGTTAGGTTATTTTTAAACTTTTTTTAAATATATCCTAATTAATTTTTGGGCACGCTAAAAGCACTAAAAAACTAGCCGTAATCTTCAAAACTATTGCTGAGAAAAACTGACAAATTTAGTAGAAATAAACTGAGATATTAGCACAAAAATACAACTACTTGGGTGTTTTTCACAAAATTTACAAATGAAAATTCGATTTTTTCAGCTTTTGGGCAACAGAGTGGAGCGATATGATTATCGATGGAAACCCCTTGGCCAGCAAAATATAACACACTATAAAAAATTTAAAATCCTTTATGGCCGCCACTACAAAATGGCATACAATAAGTTTAAATGTGGGTCAAATCTATTAATTAAAAATTAACCCACTTCAACCCCCTCAAAAATGTGCCTAATGAAAGGGTTTGGCCAGATTACATTAAACTATGAAGAAGTTTACACGAATATGGCGCCCTAAACAAAATGACAGATAATTTTTTTCTCAACCCCATAAATATGGGTATTAAATATGTAAAAGGGCTTGACTATTAAAATACAGTTAACCATGTTAAAATTAAAAAAAAAATAAAGATGGCTTCGGATATAATAAAGAAAAATGGCGTATAATTGAAAAAACTCAAATCTAGGCTCAGCTAGGATGTGGTCACTCACTGTACCTATGTAGGTACATGATGGCGATGGTTGTTATCAGATTCAGCACGGCCGAATACAGCATCCTTATTTGTTTTATCTTCATACAAGTTGGATATGTAAAATGTAAAAATTTTTTTAAAATTATTTTTTATATTATAAATTATTATTTTATAAAAAATTATTTATTTTAACCAATATTTTGTATCTTTATTTCCGAGTATTCCAATAGATATAGCTGTAGATATTATTGAGGAGAAATGGGAAATTATTGAAAAACATACTAAGATGGGAAAAGACCTTTTTCTAAGTATTTTGAAATTTTGTATAATAGATAACAGATATTTTAAATATGAGGACAGAGTATATATACAACAAAAAGGACTCCCAATGGGATCTCCGGCTTCTCCAATTATAGCAGATATTGTTATGGAGAAGTTATTAGATTGTTGCATTGAGAAATTAAATGTAAGGCCAAAGATAATAACAAAATATGTTAATGACTTGTTTTGTATTGTCCCAAATCATTCAATTGATAATATTTTGGAAACATTTAATTCATTTCATGATGATATAAAATTCACAATTGAGATGGAAAGTGACTCTAGAATTCCATATTTAGATACATTAGTGATAAGAAGGGGTAATAATTTGTTAATAGATTGGTACCAGAAACCTACTTCATCTGGAAGAATCATAAATTATTATTCGAAACACCCCAAGAGAATTGTAATTAATACGGCAAGAAATTTAATTGAGAGGGTTTTGAAGATTAGTGATACAAAATTTCATAGAAAGAATATAGAAAAAATCAAGAATATTTTAGATGAAAATAATTATCCAATCCAGATAATTTGTAGATTAATAGGACAATATAAAAATAGGAGAAATAGTAGCACAAGACTGACAACTGAACCCAAAATTTATAAATCATTAACTTATGTCCCTCTTTTATCTGAAAAATTGAAAAACTCAAAAATTTACGACTATAAAGAATATATAATGGCCCACAAAACATATAACACGTTAGGTAAACTGTTTAGTAAAACAAAGGATAAGATAGATAAACTTGCAATGTCTAATTTAGTGTATAAAATACCATGTAATGGTAATGATACTGAAAGTTGTGACAAAGTTTATGTAGGAACAAAAAAGAATAAATTACAAACTAGGATCGCTGGACATAGATCTGATCAGAAATACAGGAACACTACACTGACACAAAAAACAGCATTATCATTACATTGCGCTAGTTCTAATCATTATCCAGACTTCAATAAAACATTAATTTTAAACAAGAAAAACAATTACAGACGTAGGAATATGTTAGAAATTTTACAAATTATTAAAGTACCACCTACACAGAGAATTAATTATAAGACTGATACTGCAAATGTTGCCCAAAATTATAGATTATTAGTTAATAAGATCTGAAAACGGTAGTCTAATAGTATTAGTTGTTATTTTTGTAAATTATTACTATAAATATGTGAATGAATTATTTTTGTATGTTTGTTTGTTTGTATATTTCAAAAATTGTTTATATTGAAAAAATATTTTCCCGCCTTTTTACAAAATATTTTTTCAATTTGAAATTGTTTTGAATTTGTTTTTTGTTTTTATAAAATTTGTATACATATTACCCTGAAGAAGCTACCCATTGTTTGGTAGCGAAATATTGGTTAAAAAAAATTAAAAAAAGTTGATCTCAAGCTTGGAAAAATCATATATAATCAATAAAAAAGATCAAGAAATTTAGACGATAAATTTTTTTAAAATATTTTCTTGTTGTTTTAGTTCACAATGTGCGCTTTGAAAATAATAACCAACTAATCTCAGTAGCATAAAACTTCGTTAAGAATTGATAGATAAATATTTGAATTTAATAACTTTGCAACCCGTAAAAATATTATACAAATTTAAATACACTATCATTTAGATTAAGAAAAAATTATTAAAAATGTTTTCACTTACCGATTATAAAAAAAGTTGTAAAAGTTCTCATACAAACTTACCTGCAACAAAGAAAGATATTTTTATAAAAATTAACTTGATAACCATGTTAGATTTTTTACATATTTATTACATATTTTAACCTATTTAATCATTGAAAATTTTTTTTTTTTGTGTAATATTCATGGTCCATAAGACTTTTAAGAAATTTCTTATGAATTTTCCAATAGTAGAAATATACTTATTATACTTATAAAAAATTTAAAAAAAAATTGTACATTACTTTTTTTGCACGAAATTTTTTTAACGATTTAGAATACAAATACTTTTTTTATTTTCTTTCTGTCTGTCTTTCTGTCTGTGTCACTGAACAATATTTGATCATTGGGCCATTCTAGGGTGTTTAAGATTTTGCAGAACAAAATTTTTAAGCTTTTTTAACCCCGAGAAAAAATTAAAAGATACACCAATGATTGACTAAAAAACTACTAAATGGATTTCGATAAAATTCAGTATGGAGGTATCTACGCAGTTGGCGAAGTGTCCACTCCTTACTGTTATTGCTAGTCCGAAGTATAGAGGTTTTACAACAATTTTGGCTGGGGTTTAGGATAATTCTGGACCTCGTACATTAAAAGTGTAGAGAGACTTAGATGCTAATGGAGTACTTTAGTTGAGTGTATGTGGTCTAAGGGCAGCCTCGCTCATAGCGGATGAATTCATGCACATTGAGGTCTTGGATAGTGACAGTAGTATCTTAACTGATAGGAGAATAGGAGAATCCTGGAACTCGAACATAAATAGTGTAGGCTAACTCAGATCGCACTATACTAAAGGATCATAGACACACATTTAGGCTGCCCCGGTGGACTAGTCAGTAGTGTGCTGGTCTGCTAGTTTGGGGTTTGCGGGTTCGATTCCCTCCACAGATTTTGCACTAGTCTACTTCTCTTTCTCTTCTATTATTTTTCTATTCTAACTATTCTATTCATATGGAGCGCACAACATGCCAATTGGCCATAAGTGTGTACCTGTCATGGGTTTGGGCTTTTAGTTAACCCCCCCTTTCAACCTACCCTAAACACACATTAAGCTGGCGCAAGTGTAAATGCTATGGGCTTCCTCTGTCAAACGTAGATTCTGGTGATTAGGAAACACTGTGCGATTAGGGTTAACATCAATCATCAGCCGGCAAGATGAAATCGTTTTTTAGTTCGAAGAAAACGTCTGTTGTGGCAAGGGACTCGGTTAAGGAAGATATTGTATTAAAATCCATGAATTCAATTGGGTGTAAAGGGGGTCAAAAGGCATATAAAATAGTCGTATTCTGCTGCGATGTTTGAGCAACAGATATACATATACATATAGTATGAACATAATCTCATTTATAACAAAAAACAGAAGAAAGCAAATAAAATCGTATTTAAATTAGTATTAGGAAATTAGTAAGAAATACATGCGTATACCGATCACAGTTTATATTAAACTACAAAACGATATCAAAATTTATCTTAAAATCTATGCAGTACAGAAATGTTGTTGTGGCCAGCAATGTGGCGCGCGTTACACTTAGGGTCATTATTATAACTTACCGATAACTAAAGTTGAGATGTTATCGGACAGATAATTAGTCTTTCGTTATTACAACTTCACTTTAACCTAAAAGTGTCCGATATTTTAAAGGGAAGATCACACTACCTTTAACTTTTAATGTGAGGTTTATAAATTAAATGTTACCATATTTTCTACGGTAAAAAGCAATTGCTTACTATTCGTTTGTCGTTGCCACTTTCATTTTAAAGAACTTATTAATTTGTTAAAAATAGTCGGTATTTGCTTTGGTGCTGCCATATTTAAAAAAACAATTTATTTTACAGGGAGGTTGTAATAACGAAAAAAACTTAATGGCCAGTTTATTGCTCACGTTAGCAAACGTTACCTTTTATTATATATTGTCGGCAAGTTTTAATAATGGCCCTTAATAGTATTAGATAATTGTAAAAGGAATTAAAATACTTATAAATCATTTCATATATTTATATTCAAAAACCTAAAAAATTTAAACCTTATTTCAAACTTGCCTAAGAAAATTAAACAATAAAAAAAAGTTTTAAATTAAACACACTTTAAACATTAAATTTTATTTCAAATTTTTTTGTTGTCATTAAATATTTGCATAAATAAATGTAATATTGCTTTTTTGTTCTGTTGGACAAAATAGGGCATGTTAACACCATGTTAAATGGATTTAATCATATTAATTAACAAGTTTTATAAGTTTAATAAAAAAGTAAATAATGTTTTATTTTATCTATAATATATGCGCATAATTATTCACAAAATATAAAAACACCATTAATAAAAGCTTTGAATGAAAAACAATTTAATTACTATGTTTAGATCAAGCAAAGTAGTTTTTAATAAATGAATTTTTTATAAATAAGCCCAACAGAAAGAAATTTAATAATTGTTTTAAATATTATTTGTAGTATATGCATTCACTTTATATTCAGATTTGCCAAGTTTTTTTTACTTATTTGTTTTAAAAATTTTAATTTCTTTAAGATTTGACTATTGACCAGAGATGTCAACAAGCTTAAGAAAAATTCAGTAAAAATTTAAATATTAGTTTAATATTCGGTAAATTAAAAAATTTGTTTAACAAAAATTCATCAAAAATGCTAAATACTTTATACTTTTTTCAACTAAAATCTTAATTGCATCAAACGGGGTTTAACTGTGGTAGACGGGTTATGCTTCCTGTTAAAAAAAAGTAGAGAGATCAAAAAAATCTTAACATTTATAAAATTTGACCATCTCTTTTTAAAATCGTAAGAGCCCAATATCTCTCCACTGGTTATAGCTTCAGAAAATTTAAAGGAATGCTTCAAAAACTATGTTATTGTATTGATACCACTTCAGAGCTTTCTTACTGCAGCTCTGTTCTGCCAAATCAGGCCAAAAATATATAGACACATTGTGCTTTCCTATGAAAAGAAGATGTCTTTTATTCAAACGTTGTTAAGCGTTTATTTCAGTGGGCTCCACTGTAACAAATTATTTGATTCTTTTGCCGCAACTGTATAAAGCTTGCCATATCAAAAATTTTTCTTTAGGAAATTGTGTCTGCATTTGTGTGTTAAACTTATCTTCAATGTTTCCTCGACCATTAGCAACAAACAAATTTTGACCCGAAAGCTGCGTTGTCCATTATATATACAACATGAGTATTTTTGTCTTAAATTTGATTTTCATTTCGGTATTATTTTTGCTTTAAAATTATCTGTAGCATTCCCTTCTGGTACTTTTTGGACTGTGTATGGTTTCAAGCCTGCTTAGTTTAAGCTTTTCGCCCCAAATAGTCAGAGCACTGAGTTAAGCTGGCTGCTTTTCTACCAGATATGTTTGGAGATTGTTCAATATGCTTTGAATTTCTTCGACTTCCCAATATAATGAAGACGTTTTTTTTTCTTTTCGAACCAGGTTTCCTATTAATATTCGAATTCTCCTGGGGGCTAATTCTCGCAGTCGATACCGTGCGAAATTAACTCGAAGTTGGATTTTTTTTTTAATTTTGGGATTCTCGCACTCGCTATCGAGTAAGTTGTATCGAAATTTCTTATGATGGCACTCGATAGCGAGTGTACGATCGAATGTAACCGTGCGAGTTTTATTCGATACCAAATTTGGTGTCGAAATTTTATTTTTAAATAAACAAGTGTTTATTTAAGATTTTAATTGTTATATTAATTAATTATTCGTATAGATTTTCGTACTTTTTTGTATTACTCCCTTTTTTGCTCCTTTGTAAAGGAGTTTTTACACAAACTCTAACGAATAACTTAATGGTTTATTATTTTTGTTAAAAAGTAAAAAATAATTATTCTTGTTTGAACGCTTTACAAGTGCCACAACAGTTTTTTAAAATTTAACACATTTTATTTATTTCGGTACACGCAAACAACAAGAAAATGTAAGTTAAATCTTTAATAAGTTTAATGCAAATTAAGTAATTTATATTAATTATTAGGTCGAATATAACAAAAATAAATTTCAGACAAAAACAAATTTTTGCTGAGTTTATGTATGTCTGAGCACAGCAATTTGGCCAAAGGCGTCTTACCAAATACATGCCAAGGAAAAGCTACTGCTAACAGACTTTGGGAAACTTTAACTAATAAATTAATTAAATTAATTAACTAATTAATTAAATTTTTACACCTAATTTTTACAAATCAAGGGGATGTATACTTACTCATTGTTTGGCTAGCCCAATGGATCACTTGTTAATCGGATTTTCCTTCTAATTGCATTTATATCACGCTCAATCTCAGACTCTGATGACGAAGAAGAAAAAATTTACGTCCATGACCGCGATTAAAAAACGAAAAACTTTCAAAATTATAAAACAAATTCGCAATTCTTTTGATAAATTATTTAATTTCTTTGTAAGCATATTTTTTTTGTTTACATATTTGTAGTGTTGGTTAAGGCTTTCTTTATCTTTTACAACACTTTATTAAAAAATCGATTCGCAAGGTAACGAGTGCCATCATCAGAAAAACTCGCACGATCGAAATTAATTTCGATACGAATTTATTTCGATCACGAGTCCCGGAATTAGCCCCCTGATACTGTTTAATGGCATTGGTAACAGTTTGTCAACAGACCTTTAACTTTTTGGACAATTTTTTGTAGGACCAAATTTGACTTTTTTGAACACTTTCAATAATTTTAGCACGTTCTTCTTTTTTGTCACTCATTTTATATAATAACTGGCATATTAAAAAAAAAACTTGATAAAAAAAGTTTAAATATTGCAGAAAAAGTTAAAATCAAAACATACTTTTGAATGCTAAGAGTTTTTCAATCTCATTCCTTAGAATCTAATAGACAAATAATAGTTTCAAATTTTTAAAAGAAAAATAAAATTTAATTTTTAAAGACAATATTTTATTACGAGTTAATTTTTATTTTTAATTCTATACGAAGAGGCTAAAGTTTTCTATTTGTGACTAAGGAAGAATAAGCTGAAGAAGTAAGCTGAATAAGTGAAGAAGTACGGTTTCATCATCAGCACTCATTGATCGGAATGTGTTAGTTAGTTAGCCAAAAATAAATAATAAATAAAATGTGGGCTTAAAAACATTCATAAAAGTTCGAATAAAAATTAACTTAATTTATAAAATTTTATTGCCATCTCTTCGCGGTTTCAAAATTCAAAAATAAAAATCTCTTTTAAAAAATTATTTTGAATTTTTCCTATTTTTATGCAATAATAAATTTTAATTTTAAGAAATTTTTAATTATTTTTTTTTAATTTTCTATAAAAAAATTTAAATAATTTGTTTTTTTTATAAAGTTATTAATTTTTGTTTTTTTTTAATATTAAACCATTTTGAATTTAAGAAATCACTTATATAAATTTTAATTTTTGTGAAATTCTTTCTGCACGGAAAATTCTATATTAACAATTATTTTCAAAAATTCTCTAATTTGAAATTTTTTGAACAAGTCCTGTTTTTATATAACATTTTTAACAAATTCTTAAATGAATTTATTTCATTATTAAATATTTATTTTTATCTCTTAGGTACATGCAAATATGTACCTGTAGGTATTTTTTTTTTAAATAAATAATGAATTTTTGGATTATCAACCAACACCTGCATAAAAAAATTAATCGAATACATCAATAGGCCCTCGACCACAAACACACTTAAACATATGTAAAACGCCATTCTTTTTTTTTACAACAAAGTCACATAGATACAAAGTGTCACAAAAAAAAGTAGCTAAACAACACTAATACACGGATATAAAAAACAAAAACTTTACTATCAATATTTATTTGGTGTTGTTGGTTGTTTCTGTTGTTATTATTGTTGTTGCAGTTGCATAAAGTTGTTTTTTTTTTGTTGTTGCTGCTGCTTTTAGTGATGGTGTAGAAACTAACAACAATAACTACAACAACCACAAGAATTCACTACTCCAACAAAAAAAAAAAAAAAACAAAGTGCGAGATAATTCAAGATAAGTAACATTCATTGCCTGGCAGCATTGAAAACGATGAATAAAAAACAATAACAACAACAGAGAAGTGGAAAAAAACTACAACAAAAACCAGATATGGGCGGCGCCATACCATCAGTTTAGAGTAGACCAATCACAGCAACTTGTATTCAATGTGTTTTATGGCCTTTAATGTTGCAGGCAGCACGTTGTATTTATATGAGTGTTGGTGAGTGATTGTGCATAGAAATGTGTGTGTGTGTTCTGTGATATATCCATTAATGTAGCTAACAAAATGCACAAGGAAAAAAAAGCTGCTGTTGCTGTTTTTATTCCTTCCACATTTTTTTACTGCTTTTTAATGCACGTTGCAATATTGTTGTGGCATGGATGCAACTTTTGTGTGTTTAGCTTGTAAGCTTTTGCTGCTGTTGTTGTTGTTGCTGCTGCTTTGTTGTAAATATCTGTAGCATTGATAGGACATTAGGATGTAATAAATCTAAAACACCATCATCGGCAACAGCAGCAACAACGAAAAGACGAAAAAATAAAAATGGAGGAGATGATAGTGTAAAAAAAAACAAAAAGAATAACATTCAAACAATTTTTTTTACTGAAATGTATGTTTGTATACTTATTTAGCTAGTGATGTTGGTGGTCTTAACAAGATAAACGAGCATCAAAATTGTTTATATTTTTAAAAATTCAAATATGAGTAAAACAAAAATTAAAGAACAGTTTTTAAAAGGTCAATTAAAATAACACTACATTTTTAAATCATTGCAGGATTTGTAGAAAATTTTGATTTTATTCACAATAAATGAACAATTTGGAGAACAAATTAAACCATAAAATAGTTTCAATAAATTATTAATTTATGAAAAAAATTCGTACCTATTATAACAAATGTGGAGAAATTTCTTTTTTTATGGGCATTACTTTAATTAATATTTGTTTAAGGACTTTTCTAACAATTTCAATAAAATTTTGTTTTTATAGAAAGTTAATGATTAGTTTAAAATTTTAAGAAATTTTAAATTATAAAAAAATATGTTTAAATTTTTTAATCAGGCTTGAGTTCATATTAAAATTCTTTATTTTTACAAAGAATTTTTAATTGTGATAAATGAAAGAATAAATCTGAAAAATTGTATTTTTACCGACACTAGCCGAGTAGAATTCATTTTCGAAACCAGCTACGATTTCATCATCAGCACTCTCTGATTGGTGGTTACATGTTGGTTGTAAATATCACCTATTTAATTCCCGGGACTTAAGTTAATTGAATTATAAAAAATGTTTATAAATTCACCCCAATAAAAATAATAGATATTTTTATTTATTTGTAAAATTTTGTAATAACAAAGTCTAAGAGGACAAAACAATTTATTACAAAGTAAAAACAATTTTACTAGAAATGTTTTAACCAACTTTTAATTGTCAGTTTCTAAAGGGTATCCAAATTTAAAGTATAATTTTGATTTGGAAATCGCTACAGGGAGATGATCCAAAAATTTTGTTTCGGAAACTCCTTGATTTAGACGTACAGAATATGGAGTTTAAACAGGATTATTCCACTTGCCGCACATCAAGAGAAACCGTGGATATTTTGAAAGAAAAGTTCGAAAATCGCTTTATTTTTCGTAGAGGACAAGTGAATTGGCCACTAAGATCGTGCGATTTCAAACCATTATGCAAAGAAAGAGCATGCTTGTGGAAATCATAATCTAAGAGAAACATATTATGATTGAATTGCATGATGATTCACCTAGTAATTCCATGTGAAAATTGAATTTTAGAAAAAAATACGAGTTATTGCCTTTCTACTTGTGACATTCAATATGTTTTAAGCTTAAATTTTTAAGAAATTCAAAAAACAAAACATTCCTTAAAAAAATTTATATTTGTATTCAATATTTATAGGAAATGGTAAAACATTATTCACTTACAAATTTATTATATTATTCCTCTATTATGTGTGAAATTTACATTAACATTCGCATTTGCAATTATGCTTTTAAAATACTTATTTATTTCCATTTACATTTTAATAATATTTTCAATTATTTTATTAATATAAAACAAAATACAAATAATATATCTGTGTATATAATATTTACCTTTTGTATACCCTTCACCTGTAGTGGTAGGGGTATGTATAGTTTCGTTATTCTGTTTGTAATTTCTGCAAACAAAATAATATATACCCTATAAAGTATATATTTTCTAATAGCTTATGAATAGGGAAATAGATTGAGCAATGTTCGTCTGTTCGTGTGTTGGTTGAAATCAACTTTTAGAGGCCCCCACATATTCACGATATAAATTTTTTTTAAGTATGTGGAAATGAATCGCTATTGAAATCCAGTACAATCCTACAATAACTTTCTGATATAAGCAAATAAACAGAACTACCCATGTCTGAGTCCATATTTATACCCAGCGAAAAAAGACATGCAAAAAAAGTGAATGCATGAGTTCAACCCATAATGAAGTGGTTCAATTTAGGTGAAAATATGCGTGATTTCAACATTAACGTGTCATTGGAGAGCATGTGTTTACATGAATATATTATTAAAATTCACTTCATTTTAATAAGTGCATAGAATGCAATTAAAATTTTTAAGGCATTTGCATTTTACTTTTTAAAAATATAATATTTCTCTACTGTTAGTCGTTAAATTCGGTCAATAATCGCAAAGTTATAAGCAAAAATATATAAATATATCAAGTTACTTAAGGGACGATGCGGATATCGAATATAAGAGTTTTATTAACAAAACTAGTTTATACCCAGTGTGCTTCGCCACCCCAAATTTTAGTATTTAATTCATATGGCAGGTGCCACGCCCACTATTGATAATGCACCCATTTCCTGCCTAAATGTTCATTTGGGTGTCAAATTTTCTCTTGCAAAATTTTACTACTCTAATCGATATCGTTTTCCAAATATACGAATTTTAGTATTTAATTCATGTGGCCACGCCTACTATTGCAAGTCCTGCCATTTTTTACCCAAATGTTCGTGTGGATGTCAAAGCTTACCGTACTTAATTTGAAGACTCTAGCTGCAGCTTTCGTGATATATAATATTTAATACTTATTCTTTAATAGGGCGTGGCACACCGCCCACTTACAATTTCAAACCAAAGTATAGCCTATAGTTCCTTTCAGGCATACAGAAAGATTCTGTGAAAATTTCAAGGAAATCGGTCCAGCCGTTTAACCGTCTATAAAGCACATACAAACATACAAACATAAAAACACACATTTATTTTTATATATATAGATATAATACTATATAAAAATAATTAAAATCCATGATGGCCGCCACTACAAGATGAGGTCCCAAAATTTTTTTAATGGGTCAAATCTAACTAAAAATATACCCATCTCACACTCCTTAATATTGGCATGAAATGAAGAACTGAGCAGTAAAAAAGAAAACTATGAAAAAGTAAAAATCTAAAATGGCATCTTAAACAAAATAGCGGATATATCAGTCAAATATAGTTATTACGACTTTGTCCCTTGCGACCAGCACAATACCAGTATCGAATAAAAGGGCTTGAATAATAGAAAACAGTTAACAATGTAAAAATCAAGAACAAAGATGACTTCGAAAATAATTAAACGAAAAGGCGTTTAACTTAAAATTAAAAATCTTGACTATGCTACGCGGTGTACATAAGGATGAAGAGTATTTTCAGATTCGTAACGGCCAAATATAGCACTCTTACTCGTTCCAGTTTTATTTATTGTTTCTGTATGGGTTTTTTGTAGTTATATTATTTTATATAATAAATTTTATAATTACTGATTTTTATCGACAAACTTTTTGTTTCGCTACACATTTATTTGTATGTTTTTCACAAACAATATGATTTTAATAAATTGAATTTTTAGCCGCATTTAGAAATTGCCATCTAAATAAATGCAATTTTCATTGTGGCAAATAATTTAATATAAAAACACTATTAATTTAAAAGATACAATAAAATCTATTAAAACCAAAATATATATTGAAAAAAAATAAATAAATAAAGCAACATATAGTTACAAATTGTATTAAATATATATTTTTTTTAATTTTATTTATGTAAAATCAAAAACAAATTACAATAAATTTATTTCACGAGTATTAAATGGTGAATAAAATGTGAAACGTGTAAGGGTGCAGATATTTAAAAGAGTATAAGCATCTTTTTATGGATATAAAAAACTTGAGTTGGCCTTTAAAATACAGAATAAATGTAGTTAAACTGCGTAGTGTTTAATATAACGTTCTATTGTCCTTTTAGATGGTGTTTTAAATTTTGAAGAATAAAAACAAAGAATATTTTTCTCAAATAAATATGAAACATTTTATATCAATGTGCACTTGATAGAGATAATTAGAAGATTAAAAAGAATATATTTTTTTAATTTTCCAAAAAAAAAAGACAATATCCTTTACAAATGTATCCTTTAATATCCTTAAAATATTTTAGAAATATTATGACGTATTCCTACTATTTTTATTGTTTCTCAAGCATATGAAGGATAAATTGTTTGAAAGACTTTTTACTTTTTATCCCGGCAGATTAAGAATATTTTTTTTTTTTCATTTTATTATTATATCCACAAATAGTAGCAAACATGTGTATAAGTTATCCGAGGTCTGAAAGATGTTAATTTTTATGGAAAATTGTGAGAAGAAATAAAGGCGGTGGTGTTTATTTATCTCAGAAAGTTATGAGGTGGATGTGCTGGATTTTAATAGCGATTCATTATCTGATATTTGTTAATGATTTATACCACATACAGATCTGTGCTGCACGTAGTGTCTTGAAAATTGATTTAAAACAATACACAGCCAGAGGGGCCTTGCTTAATCGACTCCCTAATGATCTAAATACATAGACGACAGCAGACAGCAAGCAGCAATATGTCAAAAATAAAATATATTTTGTATGTTTTATGTCCTATGTTGTATTGTATTGCTCAAAAAGAATATGACCGATAATGTGATGTAGATACACGACGAAAAATGTAGGTTTCGTTAGGCGTTAATAACCCAAAGCATGAAATTTAGACATTAATTTACGTTTTGGTCTACGTTGTATGTCGTATGTTGTATTTTGTATGTCGTATTTTGTATGTTGTATTTTGTATGTCGTATGTTGTATTTTGTATGTCGTATGTTGTATGTCGTATTTTGTATGCCGTATGTTGTATGTTGTATTTTGTATGTCGTATGTTGTATGTCGTATTTTGTATGTTGTATGTCGTATGTTGTATTTTGTATGTCGTATTTTGTATGTTGTATTTTGTATGTTGTAGTCGTATGTTGTATTTTGTATGTTGTATGTCGTATTTTGTATGTCGCATGTCGTATGTTGTATTTTGTATGTTTGTTTGTATTGTATTGCTCAAAAAGAATATGACCGATAATGTGATGTAGATACACGACGAAAAATGTAGGTTTCGTTAGGCGTCAATAACCCAAAGCATGAAATTTAGACATTAATTTACGTTTTGGTCTACGTTTTATGTCGTATGTTGTATTTTGTATGTCGTATTTTGTATGTCGCATGTTGTATTTTATATGTTGTATGTCGTTTTTTGGAATGTTGTATGTTGTATTTTGTATGTCGTATGTCGTATTTTGTATGTCGTATTTTGTATGTTGTATTTTGTATGTCGCATGCCGTATGTTGTATGTTGTATTGTATTGCCAATAGCCCAAAGCATGAAATTTAGACGTTAATTTACGTTTTGGTCTGTATTGAAAATTTTACTCTGGCAAGATCCCTTTCGTCATGCCGCGTCACATATAGTATTGTATTGTATTATATTTTTATGTCAATATGGCGATTTTTATATAATCCTCCTTCTGTCGTAACTGCAAATGCATTTATTTCTGATCAACTTTTTAGTATCACTTTAAATCAATAAAAAAGAGAAATTCCCTTTTTTCCTGTTAAAAATGATATATTACTCTTAATGTTGACACAGCTATCAATGTTCCTCTATACAAATTTGTTTCAAACTCCATCCAGGCGTTTTGGAGCCAAACATGTTTAGGGAAACACACAGTCAGATAGTCACATAGAAATATTTAAATTATAAAAGATGGTGTATTGTATTCTACATCATTGACTGTAAACACTGTCAAAAAAAGTTACAAAAAACATTTCATGTATAGGCACAAACTGTTTACAATCTTATAGTATACTACAGATTTCCACCTATTTTTTTTATTCTCTTGACGTTATTGACCGCATCTATTTTTAAAATGGAAATACCAATGATTTCGACGGACTACAAAAAACTTTCAATATTGTTTTTCTTGTGAAGAATTTGTCGTGAATTTTTCTTACTCTTTGGTTATGTAGCTGCTTGACATACCCATTGAACAAAAATGAACGAAATACTTTGCATGATAACATTTCCGAACAGAACTACAATTTTCGAGTTATGACGCTATTCTAATCTCGACGAAATGATAAAACCATGCAAGGTTATGTTGTAGCAGATATGCAAAATCAAGTTTTTGATACCAATGGATAAAGGGCAAAATTCTAAACAAAATGACACCAAAATCATGCAAACATTTTGGCAATATTATGTTCATCCATTTTATTTATATGTAAAAACACGCTAAAGACAAAGCTTCAAACACAGCTCAAACAAAAGAAAATGACCGATAATGTGATGTAGAAACACGACGAGAAATGTAGGTAGTGTTAGGCGTCAAAAACCCAAAACATGAAATTTAGACTTTAATTCACGTTTTGATCTATGTTGTATTTGAAATGTTGTATTTGAAATGTTGTATTTGAAATGTTGTATTTGAAATGTTGTATTTGAAATGTTGTATTTTGTATGTTATATGTCGTATGTTGTATTTTGTATGTTGTATGTCGTATTTTGTATGTCGTATGTTGTATTTTGTATGTTGTATTTTGTGTGTTATATGTCGTTTGTTGTATTTTGTATGTTGTATTGTATTGCTCAAACAAAAGAAAATGACCAATAATGTGATGTAGATACACGACGTATTTTGTATGTTGTATTTTGTATGTCGTATTTTGTATTTTGTATGTTTTATTGTATTGTCTTGCTCAAACGACGAAGAATAGAGGTTTCATTGGGCGTCAAAAACCCAAAACATGAAATTTAGACTTTAATTCACGTTTTGGTCTATGTTGTATTTTGTATGTTGTATTTGAAATGTTGTATTTTGTATGTTAGATGTCGTATTTTGTATTTTGTGTGTTATATGTCGTTTGTTGTATTTTGTATGTTGTATGTCGTATGTTGTATGTCGTATTTTGTATGTCGTATGTTGTATGTCGTATGTTGTATGTCGTATGTTGTATGTCGTATTTTGTATGTTGTATGTCGTATGTTGTATTTTGTATGTTGTATTTTGTATGTCGTATGTCGTATTTTGTATGTCGTATTTTGTATGTTGTATTTTGTATGTCTTTGGTTGTATTTGAATGTGTAAAGTCATATTATTTTTTTTGTATGGAAATTACTAACAAAAATTTTAAGCATGCATAAAATAATATGAAATAGTACAAATACGACTGATATGCAACCACTTTGAATTGCCCCGTTGTATTTTGTATGTTAGATGTCGTATTTTGTATGTTGTATTTTGTGTGTTATATGTCGTTTGTTGTATTTTGTTTGTTGTATTTTGTATGTTGTATGTCGTATTTTGTATGTCGTATGTTGTATGTCGTATTTTGAATGTCGTATGTTGTATTTTGTATGTTGTATGTCGTATTTTGTATGTTGTATGTCGTATTTTGAATGTCGTATGTTGTATGTCGTATTTTGAATGTTGTATGTTGTATTTTGTATGTCATATGTTGTATGTCGTATTTTGTATATTGTATTTTGTATGTCGCATGCCGTATGTTGTATTTTGTATGTCGCATGCCGTATGTTGTATTGTATTGCCAATAACCCAAAGCATGAAATTTAGACGCTAATTTACGTTTTGGTCTGTATTGAAAATTTTACTCTGGCAAGATCCCTTTCGTCATGCCGCGTCACATGTAGTATTGTATTGTATTATATTTTTATGTCAATATGGCGATTTTTTTATAATCCTCCTTCTGTCGTAACTGCAAATGCATTTATTTCTGATCAACTTTTCAGTATCACTTTAAATCAATAAAAAAGAGAAATTCCCTTTTTTCCTGTTAAAAATGATATATTACTCTTAATGTTGACACAGCTATCAATGTTCCTCTATACAAATTTGCTTCAAACTCCATCCAGGCGTTTTGGAGCCAAACATGTTTAGGGAAACACACAGTCAGATAGTCACATAGAAATATTTAAATTATAAAAGATGGTGTATTGTATTCTACATCATTGACTGTAAACACTGTCAAAAAAAGTTACAAAAAACATTTCATGTATAGGCACAAACTGTTTACAATCTTATAGTATAAATACTACAGATTTCCACCTATTTTTTTTATTCTCTTGACGTTATTGACCGCATCTATTTTTAAAATGGAAATACCAATGATTTTGCCGGACTACAAAAAACTTTCAATATTGTTTTTCTTGTGAAGAATTTGTCGTGAATTTTTCTTACTCTTTGGTTATGTAGCTGCTTGACATACCCATTGAACAAAAATGAACGAAATACTTTGCATGATAACATTTCCGAACAGAACTACAATTTTCGAGTTATGACGCTATTCTAATCTCGACGAAATGATAAAACCATGCAAGTTTATATTGTAGCAGATATGCAAAATCAAGTTTTTGATACCAATGGATAAAGGGCAAAATTCTAAACAAAATGACACCAAAATCATGCAAACATTTTGGCAATATTATGTTCATCCATTTTATTTATATGTAAAAACACGCTAAAGACAAAGCTTCAAACACAGCTCAAACAAAAGAAAATGACCGATAATGTGATGTAGAAACACGACGAGAAATGTAGGTAGTGTTAGGCGTCAAAAACCCAAAACATGATATTTAGACTTTAATTCACGTTTTGGTCTATGTTTTATTTGAAATGTTGTATTTGAAATGTTGTATTTTGTATGTTATATGTCGTATGTTGTATTTTGTATGTCGTATGTTGTATGTCGTATTTTGTATGTTGTATTTTGTATGTTGTATTTTGTATGTTGTATTTTGTATGCTGTATTTTGTATGTTGTATTTTGTGTGTTATATGTCGTTTGTTGTATTTTGTATGTTGTATGTCGTATGTTGTATTTTGTATGTTGTATGTCGTATTTTGTATGTTGTATGTTGTATGTCGTATGTTGTATTTTGTATGTTGTATGTCGTATTTTGTATGTTGTATTTTGTATGTTGTATTTTGTATGTTGTATTTTGTATGCTGTATTTTGTATGTTGTATTTTGTGTGTTATATGTCGTTTGTTGTATTTTGTATGTTGTATGTCGTATGTTGTATTTTGTATATTGTATGTCGTATTTTGTATGTTGTATGTCGTATGTTGTATTTTGTATGTTGTATGTCGTATGTTGTATTGTATTGCTCAAGCAAAAGAAAATGACCGATAATGTGATGTAGATACACGACGTATTTTGTCGTATTTTGTATGTTGTATGTTTTATTGTATTGTATTGCTCAAACGACGAAGGATAGAGGCATAGCTGCCAGATTTGACGATTTATCGTCATTTTGACGATTTTACGTGCTAAAATTAAGTGTTGACGATTTGACGATTTATGTTATGTTTTTGACGATTTTCAAGAATTCAAGTTTGCAACATTTTTCATTACTTTTATATCAACCTTAAACTAAATAAAAATAATTTGTAACGGTTTTTTATGTTATTAATAATAGAACAGAGTGAAAGAGATAAATCTATCATTATTTAATGTGTTTGTATGGGTAATTTTTCCACTTTGTACATTTTTAACGTAGTATATGCCACATTTTATCAACTGAAACCTACAACACGAACAAATATAAATTTGGAAACGCGTTTAAAACAATTTTAGTTTTTTTAAGTAAATTTATTTAAATTATTTAAGTGACAAATTAATATGCTTAAATACTTTTAAAAAAATGGTAAGTTCTTTTTAATTATACATTAAAACCTTTAAAATCAAACATTATATTTTCAATAGAAAACCAAGATGATGAAAATTCTAGCAGCTCTTCCTCTGTAAGTAGAAATTTCATCCATTTTTTATACAAAACTTTGTAGTAGCTAAAATGAAATTTTAATGGTGTTTTTCACAGGTAACGAACAAGAAGAGGAAAATTGAGGAAGACTGGTTTGCAGATTCAGAAATAAGTTTATGGGCTAAAAAGCGAAACGATGTAGTTTATTTTGGCGTTGTTCTCGTCTTACGAAAATGATTATAATTATTTGTCAATTAGTCCAAAAAGATGCAGCCAATTCATTATTTATTATCTTTTGTATTTATATACATATTAATATTTATTTTTCGAAATTAATTCTAAATTGTATTATATTTATTGCCATGTTCTTAACTTAAACGGGTCTAATAAAACCATTGATCTCTCTGGATTTAAAAAGTGTGTTATGTTATGCATTTAATAAAAAATGTTTTGTTTTGAAAAATGCGGTTTTTTATTTTGACGTTTTTATGACGATTTGAGTAAACTATTTGACGATTTTGACGATTTTTTTCTCCAAATTGGACGATTTTGCCCCTATTTTATCTGGCAGCTATGGATAGAGGTTTCATTGGGCGTCAAAAACCCAAAACATGAAATTTAGACTTTAATTCACGAGAATAATGCAAAATGTTTAGAATTTTTGAAGAGATTTAACCACATGCCTCATGATATCTTGTAGGAACTACGCATTAAGGTGGATTTAACGATAAAAGATAAGTTGAATTTTTAGGTTTTGTGTACACTGCCTCACCATTTGTAGTCTGAAAATCCTCATTCATTACTGCAGAATAGCATAATTTCTCCCTTTAATAATTTTTGACTCCGAAGTCAAGTTTTAATTCCCAATTTTACAATTTCGGTTTACAACCCTTTTAATGTAAATCAGTTTATTATAAAAAGAAGGCCAATTTAATTTCATTAAACTATTGTCTTAGATATTTATTTCTATTAATAATATCGTCTTCTTGTATTTGAACTATTTTATAGTTTTTTTTTATCAAGGCCTTTCGTTTGATACCAATATTAAAATAATTCTAAAGGCTACAATAGATTTAACCTATATCTTAAATTTTTGTACCCCATTTTGTAGTCGCGACCATCCTGAATTTAAAATTTTTGTATAGTGCATTACATTCTGCTGGTCAAACCTTTTCTCTGTTGTCCAAAAATCTGGAAAATCGATTTTCGTTTGTAAATTTTAGGAAAAACATAGAAGCAGTTGTATTTTTGGTGTTTATATCTCAGTTAGTTGCAAACCGATTTGTCAATTTTTCGCAGCAATAATTTGGAGACTACAGTTATTTGGTGGCTTTGCGTGTCCAAAAATTAATCAGCATTTTAAGTAACTTTGTATTTATAAAAAATTTATATTTTTAACAATTATTTTTACCTATAACTTAGCCAATTAGTAAATAATTTATCTTAATAGGCCCGATGTAGACATACGACAAAAAATGTAGGTTTCGTTAGGCGTCAATAACCCAAAACATGAAATTTAGACTTTAATTCACGTTTTGGTCTATGTTGTATTTTGTATGTTGTATTTTGTATGTCGTATTTTGTATGTCGTATGTTGTATTTTGTATGTAGTATGTTGTATGTCGTATTTTGTATGTTGTATGTCGCATGTCGTATGTTGTATTTTGTTTGTTGTATTTTGTATGTTGTATTTTGTATGTTGTATTGTATTGCTCAAACAAAAGACTATGACCGATAATGTGATGTAGATACACGACGAAAAATGTAGGTTTCGTTAGGCGTCAATAACCCAAAGCATGAAATTTAGACATTAATTTACGTTTTGGTCTATGTTGTATGTCGTATGTTGTATTTTGTATGTCATATGTTGTATGTCGTATTTTGTATGTCGTATGTTGTATTTTATATGTTGTATGTCGTATTTTGAATGTCGTTTGTTGTATGTCGTATGTTGTATGTCGTTATATCGCAGTTAGTTGCAAACCGATTTGTCAAGTTTTCGCAGCAATAATTTGGAGACTACAGTTATTTGGTGGCTTAGCGTGTCCAAAAATTAATCAGCATTTTAAGTAACTTTTTATTTATAAAAATTTATATTTTTAACAATTATTTTTACCTATAACTTAGCCAATTAGTAAATAATTTATCTTAATAGGCCCGATGTAGACATACGACAAAAAATGTAGGTTCCGTTAGGCGTCAATAACCCAAAACATGAAATTTAGACTTTAATTCTCGTTTTGGTCTATGTTGTATTTTGTATGTTGTATTTTGTATGTCGTATTTTGTATGTCGTATGTTGTATTTTGTATGTAGTATGTCGTATTTTGTATGTTGTATGTCGCATGTCGTATGTTGTATTTTGTATGTTGTATTTTGTATGTTGTATTTTGTATGTTGTATTGTATTGCTCAAACAAAAGACTATGACCGATAATGTGATGTAGATACACGACGAAAAATGTAGGTTTCGTTAGGCGTCAATAACCCAAAGCATGAAATTTAGACATTAATTTACGTTTTGGTCTATGTTGTATATTGTATGTCGTATGTTGTATTGTATTGCTCAAACAAAAGAAAATGACCGATAATGTGATGTAGATACACGGCGTATTTTGTCGTATTTTGTATGTTGTATTTTGTATGTCGTATTTTGTATGTTGTATGTCGTATGTTGTATTTTGTATGTCATATTTGATATAAAATATTGTATATAAATAAAAAAAATAAAATATTTAAAAAGAACTCTAGTTAATTTAACTATCGTCATATCATGTCGAAAGTTTTATGTACATGGTGTTAGTAGTAATAATTTTTTTAAACGGTTTGGCCATAGCTGTAGTATAAGTAAGGTTATTTTACCCAGAATTTTTGGTTTCCTGGGAATGCGACCTTTATTTTTTAATTTCCCGCGATCCCGGGATCCCGCAGCAAAACAAATAAAACGTAAATTTAGTAATTATTTATTTATTTATTTTATTAAAATTTATTCTCTAGTTACGAGAAATATTATTTTCTAGATACGAGATCAAATATGAGCACAAAAACAAAAATACTTCAGCTATGAGATCAAAAATAAACTCATTAGAATTCAATTCTAAAAATATGTGAATTCAATGTGTAATTAAAGAAATATAACGTTAAAGTGTTTAACGACTTAGAAAATAATCTTTTAATATGCTTAAAGCGTTTCTTGACCGGTCAGAAAGTCTATTTCTGATTTTATTAACAAATTGCCCTGTTACAGAAAACACTCTTTCACTTTTTACCGATGGTGGACGAATAGTTACAAGTGCATTTAACAAATACATATATACTATTGTGAGCTTTTTGACCACTTCTCTAAAAAAAATTTTACTCTTTCTTTATGGAAATTTTGAAGTATTGGTAACGTGGGCTGAGTTTTTTTAATTTTTGACGGCAGTTCTTTCTAATTTTTTATATCAGCTAACTTTTTCTTCCAGATTGCTTTGTGCAATGGTCTCAAATGACGCATTAGTCCGCTGGTGCTTCGGCCTTTACCTGAAATTATCTTTGTACATAAAGAGCATACTGCAGTGTCATCAGCCATCTTTTCAGAAAAACTTCCATTCTATTGAACTTTACATCTAAAACAGTTTCGTTTCTCTTAATATCAAAAAAAGTTTATAAAATGAACACATTACTTCAAAAAGTATATCAAATTATTTGTAAAAATATTTTTAAACATAAAGTTAAAAAAAAACCTTGAAGAAAATGTCTTTATGAAAAAGAAATATCACAATACAAACATATGCTTTCGATTCGTAGCTACTTTTTTCATTTCCCGTGATCCCGAAAAATAATCCCGGGAAGACGGGAAGATTAATAACTGGAAAAAACTCTAAGTATAAGATCTCTAACGTACTAATCTTATAATATGATGCTAAACATACTATGATTGTATCGTATTATTGTAGCCAAAATAATGATGATCGCAATATAATTATCAGAAAATATCCTTGATGTTGCCTGCATTATATAATTAAATAAACTCGAAATTTTTATTATTTGTTTGCAATATCTAAAAATAATTGCAAGGAATATACCATGATTATTGTGACCATATCACAGCTATGATTTTTCTGCATATATACCTAACAATATGATGCTTTCCTCTTTAATAAGTATTTCATTTGTGATGGTTTACTGGTCCTTTGGCGCTATTATAAAATCCTTGATTATCTAAAATCTAAGTCCCTTATTATCTAGCTAGAACAAGGCGATAAAAATATTGTTTTTAGGAGCATTCTTTGCTTTGCAAAGAATATAACATGTAAAACATGCCTGATGCTCTGCAAGCTCTGCTTGGGCTTCTCTTATTACATTTGTCTAGCATGGCTAATGAACGTTTCAACTCTCTACTACTTCACTGGAAAGTTTAGGGGACACATAAATATTGCAAAAACTTGATTCTCGACCCCATCGCAAAAGTTAGTTATGTAATATCGCGCATTAAAATTTTGCTTAAACCCTTCAATGCCAAAATTTTTAACTGAACTATTTGGACCCAAGGATCTTTGTGACAAAGAGTAAAAACAAGCGTAAAATTAATACACTCAAACAGATTGACATTTTAAAATTCTTTAAGGATTCTTTTTAGAATCTATGTAAAAAAAGAAGAGAAAACTCGAACATTCGGGTTAAATTTTTGGCAATCATCGAACATCGCTATTTGGCACAGGTCTAGTATGCTGCTAGCTAAAAACAATCCTGTAATGATATTTGGGCCCAACTTGTAAAGAGCCCTGTCTAAAGGAAAGTTTCATTTAATATTTAAGATAGAAAAGCCTTTATATACTTCTTCTCGGATTGCTATGCGGAACCTTGTGATATCAAATCGGCATGTTAATAAAATGCGTTGACATATTTAATAATCTTTATTCGCATAACAAATAATAAGCCCGTAAAAAACATGCCCACCACCTCGAAAATTATGAAACAAATTGTCTATTAATTGAAACATAATTGTAGTCTACCTTAGGATATAATCGGTAAAAATTGGTTGCCCTACTAGATACTTAGTTTGCTTGTTACCAGGAAAATGTCAGGAGGACAAGTTTTATGTGCCTGGTTGAAAAACATCCGCTTATCATTTTCTTATATAAAAATATATTTAAAAAATCTTGTCTGGTTTTCTGCAAAATCGGACATTGTTAAAGAAAATCGGCAAGAGGATAAAGTAACCTGTTAGTTTTAGTACACGAATGGAGGATGAGGGCACCTAGCATGATCTCAACGAATACCCGACACTCTGCAGTTTTTGAATTTTCCTCAGTGTGGATTCACCAATCCGGTTGGCATTCATTGCTGCGTAGTATATAAGGACTTCATCTATGCGTAATTTTTTTACTGCATAAAATATCTATTTTAGTAGCGATGCATTGTAGCACTTGATTTACAAATACAATTTGGGTGCCATTTAAGGCCATGACTTACTATCAGATTTAGTGGTTCGATATGTCAAAAATTGTATGTGTGTTCAGAAAGTGTGATAGTGTGGACAAAAAGTGCACATGTGTGACAGATTTATTGACAGATGTGTCCGATTTGATAATCTTTTGGAAATTTTCATAAAAAAGTAGTTTCTGTGCGATCAGAGTTGCTTTTTGTAAGCAAGTATGACAGTGTGGCATTCAATCACACATTTTATTGCGATTTTTTCATGTAGGACAGAGAACTATCAGATTTTTATTTGACATAATCGCACGACTTTGTAGGATAGTCAGTCATGGCCTTTACAGTTACATACTTTGCGATCTTAACTATTAAATGAAACCCCAAATCAATAATTCTTAGCTCGAGACACAAGTAACGTTATATCTGCACTATTTATCTCAGCTCTCGACTTTCGCAATCGAACAAGATAGAAATTTTACTCATGCAGGTGAGTTTCTCTGCTTTTGTTATATAGAATTTTCTCATTTTCGCACGTAATCTTATACTTAAAATTGGCCTGCGGTATATTAAAAAAAATTGAAGCTACTGTTCACCTCGAGGCAAAAATTGAATGCAACAGTATCAGAAATAACAATTTCACAAAAGAAGTAACATCATCATAATAAAGTTTCTATTACGTCTTTGCCTTCTTCTGAAAAGTTACAATTATTTGAGTCAGAGCCTTTCCACCTGTGACCAACGATATACACTTTCAAATTTAACTGAGATTATTTAAAAAAACTTCATCACTCCAGTGACGAAAGTTGAAAATTTATAAAATTCGCCTTTTTAATAGTGAGCGAGTATATTGCGTTCAAATTTCAACCGCAATAGTACACAAGCTTAAAGTTGTGGTTTATTGGTTTTTTTTCCTTTATTAAAACAAACACATCTGTCCAATGATGACAGCAATATGCGACAATTGTAACGCTTTTTTTTTTGGTTTTGTATTCTCCACTCTCATCGGCTCTCAGTGATGCAATTAAATTCAGTGATGTGTAAATTTAAAAGTTACGATAATATTTTTTTTTTGTTTTTTTGTTTTTTATTCTTTTTTAATAAAGTGCAACAATTCAATTTCATTATTGTCCAATTGTCTGAGCGGCACCAAATAAAGCGAAAATCAAAAACCGCCAGACAAAAGTAAGTAAAAATAAAAAAAAAATATTAAAAAATGTATGTAAAAAAACCCAGGAATATAAATGTATAATTCAACAGTTTTTTGTTTTACTTTTTGTAATTTGCATTATTGCATATGCCGCAGCAACCACATGTTGCACATACACACAGTAAACAACGTGTGTGTACCATTGCATCTACATTATGTATATCACCATGCAGTTGTCCTAAGAACAGAGACTTTAAAGAATTGTTTATGTTTAACACCATTAAAAAATTTTTCTTTTTAAATATGTATATTCTTTAAACTTTAACTTAAACATTATTATATTTCATTACCTCATTTTTAATCAAAATTTAAGTTAATACCAAATACAAGATCAACTTTCTAAGAGCATTTTTTAATAACAAAAATACATATTTATTTTGAAATAAAAGGCAATATTGCAGTTAGTTTTTTATGAGTTCAATTATATTATAAAATATATTAAATTGGCTTAATTAATACTTTTCAGACACTAGTAACGGTTCAATTTGTGTGTGAGTTTTTTTTTTTTTTTTGTTTATAAAAAAACAAGTTCACGCCTTATGACAACTTTATATTTGTTTGTAATTAAACTTTAAGCTGTTTTGTAAGTAAAAAATAAAAATTATTAATTATTAATTAATCTATATTGTAGCAATAGCAATTTATTACTTAAGAATTTTTTAATAAGACATTAATTGAAACAATTAAACATTTAAAATTAATATGAAAAGTAATAAATATTGTAGGTTTTTATGTAAATGTATTAAAAATTTTAGTTACTCTACCAGCAGCTTAAGTAACGGAAGAGACAAGCAGTTTGAAATACATTACTATTATATGCGCACCTAATATTTTATTAATTTTGTTATTTTTTTTTTTTTTTTAAGAAAAAAAGGTAAAGAAGTAAATTGACGCTTTTTGTAATAATTCAGTTTTTTTTATAAAATTTATATTTTCTTATTATTCGACCTTTAAATTACAAGTATTTTTTTTTTTTTTTTTGAATTTTTTAAAAAATCTTTTTTATTTTTCGAGCTCAAGGTCCTTTTAAACATTAAAATAAATAATTTAAATCATGCCAATATTTCGATATTCTTTGAATATCATTATCAGGGCTTTTCTATCAAATAAAAACTAAAACAAAATAAAAAACGAACTCGTTAGATTTTAAATTACTACATAAAACATTTACAGTACATTAACAAGGTGAGTGAAAAAACATAAAACAATTATGAAGAAAGTACCCATTACAAATATTTATTACAAAATTTTTAAACAGCACAACATAAATACTGCATATCATTTCATATCAACATCTGTTTATTATATAAAGTAGAAAAACTGCGTGTTTAAAATTCGAGGTATCATTTTAATTATACCCTTCACACAGTGAACAAGTAACAGTGCTATATTCGGCCGTGCCGAATCTTATATACCCTTCACAACGTGTAGTCATGCAATAACAATTGTTTGTATCACATTCATCCCATATAAAATACGTGCATACGTACACGTTAGAATAAATGTGGCATCGAATCCCAGCTGAGCCAAAAAAATTTTATTTTATTTTATTTTATTTAATATATTATTTATATTTTATTATTTTTTTTTATATTTTTTTTAAATTTTTTTAAAAAATTTTTTTAGAAAAATTTTTAAAAAATTTTTTTAAATTTTTTTTTAAATTTTTTAAAATTTTTTTTTTTTTAGTTTTTTTTATTATTTTTTTCTTATTTTTAATTTTTTTTTTTTTTGTAATTTTTTTTGTTTGGTATGTTTTTTACATGTATGTATGTATGTATGTTGTTGTTGTAATTGTGAAAAAAAACGAGGTGGTCGTGGTTTTTTGCTCATATCTCAGAAAGTTATGGGGCGATTGTGCTGAATTTCAATAGCGATTCATTCCTGGATATTTCCAAGAGATTGATACCATATACAGATCTGAGGAACATATAGTTGCTTCTAAAAGTTGATTTCAACCAACACACGGACAGACGGGCAGACGGACAGACGGACAGACGGATAGACGGACAGACGGACAGACGGTCAGGGCTTAATCGACTCCTCTATTCATAAGCTTTCAGAAAATATATACTTTATGGGGTCGGAAATGAAAATTGTAGAAATTACAAACGGAATGACAAAGCTATATATACCCTTGTGCACCACAGGTGAAGGGTATAAAAAGGGTATATATAGGTTTGTCATTCCGTGTGAAATTTCTACAATTTTCATTTCCGACCCCATAAAGTATATATTTTCTGAAAGCTTATGAATAGAGGAGTCGATTAAGCCCTGACCGTCGGTCCGTCTGACCGTCTGTCCGTGTGTATGTTGAAATCAACTTTTTGAAGCCCCCCGACATAGGTTGGACCCGGGTAAGGTATTAAAATATCAGAAATATTCGGGAGTAGATCGGTATTGAAAATCAGAAACATCGGTACATAAACAACTGAGATATGAGCAAAAACCCACGACCACCTCGATTTTCTTTTCATAAAAACAACATTACAACAACAACATACATACATACAAACGTGTATACTGGTTAGAGAAAACGTGGCATCGAATCCCAGCTGAGGCAAAAAAATTTTTTTTTAAATTTTTTTAAAATTAAATTTTTAATTTTTTTTTTATTTTTTTTTTATTTTTTATTTAATACTAGCCAAACCCGGCGCGCGTTGCTACGCCCCTTAATGAATCGAAATGCATTCTGAATTTTAATTGAATATCAAGTGCAAAAACCTAAAAATTATAATTTTTTTATGGGCGTGGCATTGCCCACTTTTCTAGTCACGAAATTGTAAAGTCATAACAGCTCAATATGTGTGCAAAGTTTCAGAAGAATCGGACCAGTGCAAGTACCTCAAAATTAAAATTGTTTTTATGGGCGGGGCCCTGCCCACTTTTCTAATCACGAAATTGTAAAATCATAACAGCTCAATATGTGTGCAAAGTTTCAGAATAATCGGTCAAGTGCAAGTACCTCAAAATGATACCTTTTTTTTATACGCGTGGCACTGCCCACTTTTCTAATCACGAAATTATTTAGTCATGACAGCTCAATATGTGTGCAAAGTTTTAGAAAAATCGGTCTGGTGCAAGTACCTCAAAATTGTAGCCTTTTTTTATGGGCGTGGCCCCGCCCACTTTTTTAATCACAAAATTATAAAGTCACGACAGCTTAATATGTGTGCAAAGTTTCAGAAAAATCGGTCCAGTGCAAGTACCTCAAAATTAAAACTTTTTTAGGGGCGTGGCCCCGCCCACTTTTCTTATCACGAAATTATTTAGTCATGACAGCTCGATATGTGTGCAAAAATTCAGAAAAATCGGTCAAGTGCAAGTAGCTAAAACTGATAACTAATTTTTTATGGGCGTGGCCCCGCCCACTTTTTTTCACCCATAAACACTCCCCGGTATGTGTACAACAACTTACCAAAGTTTGAGCCCGATCGGTTTTGCAGTTTCGGAGTCTATAGCTAACACACACACACACACACACACACACACACACACACACACACACACACAGAGTTTCACTTTTATATATATAGATATTATATATATTTTTATTATTATTTTTTTTTATTTTTTTTTTAATTTTTTTTTTATTTTTTTTGTTTTATATATATTATATATGTATATAATAATTTTTTTTTTTTAATTTTTTTTTTAAATTTTTTTTTTATTTTTTATTTTTTTTTTGTTTTTTTTAACATACATACGTGAATTTACTGTTATTGCATGACTACACGTTGTGAAGGGTATATAAGATTCGGCACGGCCGAATATAGCGCTTTTACTTGTTTTATTTAAAAAAAGTTTTTTTTTTTAATAATAAAAATTTATTATTTTTTACAAATTGAGAGTTTATTACAAGTAGAGCGCAATCCAAGAGTAAAAATTGTGTAAAGTCACATTTTTTAATAAGCTGCTGTCAATGGTTAATATCAGTTCGATACTGTTATTTTTAAGCTTTTTAACTGTTGTGGGGTTATTGCTGTACACTTTCGATTTCAAAAAAAGTCTACAGGTTTCAATAATACGATCTTCCTGGCTAATTCACTTGACCTCTACAAATAAAAATGGGATTTTTTAACTATTCTTGCAAAAGATCCATTGTTTCCCTTGATATGTGGCAAGTGACACCATCCTGTTGAACCACATATTCTCTACGTCTAACTCATTAATTTTCGCCACAAAAAGCTTTGGACCGTCATCCTGCAGCGATTTTCATTGACCAATTATACTTTGAATTCGGTCACCATTTATATGTACGATTAATGAAATATGATTTCGGCAATACATACACATGTTTATTTCTCTTTTTTTTTAATTTTTTTCTTACAACAATGTTGCGCAAAATTTTATCTTTCAGATCACCAGTGTTTGTAGTTTGCTTAAAACGAGTTTTTTATTAGGATCTACGTATTTTTTTTTTTTTAATACTAGTGGGTTAGTTATGGCAATTATTTAAATTTTTTAAGAACAATCGATGTAATTTTTTAATGGAATATATCTTAAAAATGTCCGCCTCAAAAGTGTCCGACACTGTACATGAGACCACGTGAGACCGGGTTTTAAGTTTGCACTCGATTACCTTAACAATCTGGCATTATGCGATTGGTGGATTTGTCAGGTATGCTGTCATGTCGTCTTTTCATAATTTTATAAAACTTCAAAATGGTTTGAAAATTTTTTTTTTATTTCTTGTTGAATTTCAAAACCATTTTAAAATTTTAAAAAATTATAATGATATGATAATACGATAATAGCATGCTTTATGAATCCTCAAAATATTTATTAACAACATATAAATAAAAATTGTATTAAGCAAAATTCCATTGTCAGTGCTTTATTTAAATTTATTTATTTATTCAATTCATTTGCAATTTATAAAAATACTAATTGGTTTTATTTGTCAACAATCTATCCAATCAATCTATGGCTAGTAAAATCACTGAATTTTACAATGTGAACATTTAAAAAAATCGCTTAAAAAATTCTTATTTTTCTTATTTTTATAATTAAGAGATAATAATAATAAAAAAGCAAAATTTGCAAGGGAAATCAATACTTTTCTTATTCTTATAATTAATTAATTTTTATTGTTTCCCGGAAACACTAAAGTAAAGTATTGGAATCTGGCTTCGCATACTAAAGTTTTTCTGCGTTGCGGCCTGCGGCCGTGCTTACGGGGTTTCTCCTCCAGTTGGACGCGGCAGGTGGCTTCGCTGAATAAAGTTTTCCTGCGTGCTTCACAAGAATAAAAATTAATTAATTATAAGTAAAAATAATTATAACAATATTCTGAAAAAATATGGCTTTATCTCTCATTTGCAAAAAAAATATGGCTTTATCTCTCATTTCGCAAAATTTTAAATATGGCCTTACCTCTCAATGATTGGGCAATAAGGCCATTATGGCTTTATCTCCCATTCAATTGAGCAATAAAGCCATCATGGCCTTAACTCACATGGTATTAAAGCACCATCCCTATAAAATTACTTTTTTATTTTATTTATTGCTTAAAACATATAATTTTTTTTCAAAAAAAAAATTAGGAAAAATTTTAAACCCCATGGTGACTTATATGGCTCTATGCTAATTATAGGAATGATTGAAACACACAAGTATAAGATGACTTTTAGTCTTCTTTGCAAATAAAAGACATCGTATCTTATCTTGTGCCAAACCTTTTCAACCCTTTTTCGCCAAAATCTTTGACAGAAATTTACCCAAGCACCAAGACTTTACGTCAATATTGCCAAAGGTACCTATTTTATGTATATATAACAAACATTGCAAAATGTTTCATCATAGGAGCTGCAAAATCTGTCTAAATAAAAAACAGAGGCAATCGTGTTCTTTCGCTTATATCTTAGCACGTCATGTGCCCACATAACTGATTTTGAATAGCGAAATTCTAGAAATAATATTTGATAAACTGATGTCATAAAAGAGACTTAAATTCACTTGGGGGCTTCAAATAATTGATTTCAACATTCACGCGGACAGATGGACGATGTACTTAACTAAATCAGTTCCTCCGTCTATTAGGATTCAGAATGTATGTATTTACTTTATAGTATCTAAAATAAAAATTGTAGAAATTAAAAACGGCATGAAAAACTTATATGTATATACCCTTTTACACTCTCGTGTGTAGGGTATAATAATTTGTTGTAAATCTATAAATCTATATATATAAAAGTGAAACTCTGTGTGTGTTAGCTATAGACTCCGAAACTGTAAAACCGATCGGGCTCAAACTTTGGTAAGTTGTTGTACACATACCAGGGAGTGTTTATGGGTGGAAAAAAGTGGGCGGGGCCACGCCCATAAAAAAATTAGTTATCATTTTAAGCTACTTGCACATGACCGATTTTTCTGAAACTTTGCACACATATCGAGCTGTCATTACTAAATAATTTCGTGATTAGAAAAGTGGGCAGGGCCACGCCCATAAAAAAAAGTTATAATTGTGAGGTACTTGCACTGGACAGATTTTTCTGAAACTTTGCACACATACTGAGCTGTCATGACTTTACAATTTCGTGATTAGAAAAGTGGGCAGTGCTACGCCCATAAAAAAAGGTCTCATTTTGAGGTACTTGCACTGGACCGATTCTTCTGAAACTTTGCACACATATTGAGCTGTTATGACTTTACACTTTCGTGATTAGAAAAGTGGGCAGTGCCACGCCCATAAAAAAAATATAATTTTTAGGTTTTTGCACTTGATATTCAATTAAAATTCAGAATGCATTTTGATTCATTAAGGGGCGTAGCAACGTGCGCCGGGTTTGGCTAGTTAATTTTATAAAATGAGAAAAGTATGGAAGGCAATTTTAAATAAAAAAAATTTAATAATAAATTTAATATAATTTCTAACACACGAAGACAAGATAAATAAAATCAAAATGCAAAGTAATATTCAAATTTATGTAAATCGAAATCAAACTCATATCAAATGAATAACAACAATACTTTAAGTCCGCTGCAGACTCTAGCTGTCAACACATTTGTTTATTTGTTTGTTTTGAGTATATTAAATTAACATGAATTGATTAAAAAAATTTTTAAATAAGTTTGCAGATTTTCTTTTCTTTTTTTTCTCTTTTTGATGACTTTGAATGGTGTTATTTTGTTATGCGATATCTAATAATTTCAACATGATATTATAATACAGTGTATAAAATAAAATTAAAAAAAATACAATAGTTTTGTTTTGTTAATATTGTTGTTATTTAAAAATATATGTTTATCTCGGCATGCAATGACACTTTAATGATATTTATCTTGTATCTCTGGTATAGTTTCTGTCCACTTGGCGTTTTTCTGGTTTATCAACAATATTATAATTTTATTTTTTCATTTTTTCTATTACAAATTCATGTTATTTGTTTGCTACTTTGTTAGGAGACTTTTAAGTTTTTTTTATTTTTTTGCAAACAACACAAGCTATTAACAATTTGGATGATAAAAATATTAAAATACATTTAAAATATTTTTTTGTAAACTAAATACCCCAACAACATTGTTGTTGATCGCAGCGCCGACATTTCCGCCTTGTTTGCATGTCATTTAATATACACAAATGTATGAACGTATATTTGTTGCTAAGATATGTGAAATGGGAGATGCAAGTCTATTAATGATTAGGAGAAAAAAAAGATATTTTTTTAAATCGAAAACGTGAGTTTTTAAATGATTGCAACATATGTATGTCTACGCAATGAGCAACTAATGTCATTTAACATATAATTTTGTTAACAAAATTAAAACTCGCATGTCATATGTAGGTAATCACATCACTTAACAACGGTTGAACTAATTTCGTAAATTTTTCTTTTATGTTCATCATAACATAACTTAGGTTAAAACGGAAGCCACAATTGATACCAAACACTTTTACGTCAACTTTTTTTATTTTTTTTTTTTTTAATCAGAGAACTGTTGGAGTGATTCATTTAATTATACCCTTCACCTGTGGTGCACAAGGGTATATATAGCTTTGTCATTCCGTTTGTAATTTCTACAATTTTCATTTCCGACCTCATAAAGTATATATTTTCTGAAAGCTTATGAATAGAGGAGTCGATTAAGCCCTGACCGTCTGCCCGTCTGTCCGTGTGTTGGTTGAAATCAACTTTTGGAAGCAACTATATGTTCCTTAGATCTGAGTGTGGTTTTAATCTTTTGGAAATATCTAGGAATGAATCGCCCCATAACTTTCTGAGATATGAGCGAAAAACCACGACCACCTCGTTTTTTTTTCACAATTACAACATTAACATACATATATACTGGTTTGAGTAAACGTATCATAGAATCCCAGCTAAGCCAAAAAAAAATTTTTTTTATTATTTTTTTGTTTTTTTTTTAATTTTTTTAATAAAATTTAAAAAAAATTTTTTTTTTAATTGTTTTTATTTAAAATAATATATGAGGCCCAAAAATGGTTATTGTCTACATTTTTTCATAAAATATTAAGAGGGCGTGGCACCTCCCATACAAAATTAAATCTTTTTGTCACATAGCCAGGTACTTTAATACTTAAAGTCTTTAATATTCGTGTTGGATTTTAAAATAATATATTGCATGGTTGAGCTTAAAATGAGTTGGAAAATAACAGTAGACGTGGCACCTTTATAATGAAAAATATATCTCATGAGATACCTAGAGAATTATTACATCTAACTGTGCGTGCTATATTTTTATTTTATTTTCGTTTAACCAGCCAAAAACCAATACGATTAAAGTAGGGGAATAATGTTTACAAAAGAAGCCAAGAGCTTAAAAACAATACCTTGTTTAATAATGCAAAACTCAGATCTTTGGTTTTACGACAAAATTCTTAAAAAAATTCAAATTCTCATTGTGAATACTTAAACATCAATATATTGACGACATAAAACTCAAACAGAACCATAACTCTATAGAGGCAAGAAGAAACGCAAAAATATCAGCTACATTTGGATCCAACAAGATGCACTTTTTACACACTGTTTAAGAAAACATGGCTTCACGCGATAACAATTAGAGGAAAAGGTAATTCCAACAATTAAAAATGCTATATTCGGCTGTGACATAATTTTTAGGCCACCACAATTATTGATATAAACAAGTAAGAGCGCTATATTTAGCCGTGCCGATTGTGATAATACCCTCACAATACCGTAGATAGGAATAATGACCACATCGTAGCTCCGCCATTTTGTTATAGACGCCATGTTGGATTTAACACTTTTTATAGTTTACTACATTGTACTGGTCGAGCGCTTTTTTCTACTAATATTGTGGGGGTTAAAGGAAACAAAGTCGTAACTACTATATTTGACTCATATATTCGCCGTTTAATCTAGGACATCATCTTGAAGTTTTTTCTTTTTATATCTAACTTTATTATAATACTCAAGCTCTTTCTTTCTTGGATATAATGAAACTGGAAAATATCTTTTTTATTTTGTAAATTTTATTAAAAACACAGCAGATGTACTTTGGTGCTTATATCTCAGTTGGTTTCCAACCGATTTGTTAGTTTTTTTTAGAAATAATTTCTGAAATTATTGCTTATAATTTGGTATCTTAAGCGTGTTCAAAAATTATTTAAGAGTTTGAAAAATTAATAATTTAATAAAATAATTTTTGCCTATAACTTTGCTGATTAATGACCAATTTGTCCATGTCATGAGTATCTTCAGAGGCATACTAAATTTATAAATAGTAGCAACCATATCTATAAAGTATCCTAGGGCCGGTAAAAATAAGCAAAAAACATAGATAGTTGTATTTTTTGCTCATATCTCAGGTACTCCCCTATTCGTAAGCTTTCAGAAATATTTACTTTATGGGGTCGGAAATGAATATTGTAGAAATTTTACAAGGAATGACAAACCTTTACATATCAACTAAGAAATTCACCTTATATCTAGGTAGACGTGAAGGGAATATACATTAGTTTTCTGCTATTGAAATAGTGTTGGTCAATGAGCTACATTTACAAAACTTTTAGACTATACCTGATGCATAACTGTCTGCTTTTTTAAATTTCAAATAAACCACAAGAACAACTTCACAGGGTCACCTTTAACAAAATTTACTCTATAATCAGGGAAGATACAAAATTTTTAAGGAGATTCATTTCTTTAGACGTTATTGCATTTCGTATAAATTCAAAAAATTCGTTATGGGGCGATTTCACCCATTTTTTATTTTGCTAGTATTAAAAATATTTTTTTTCATGAAATTTTTTCTTTGACCTTTATTGCTTATTAGAATGATATATTTTTATATACCTTTTTTTTCTGAGTAGAAAACGCCATTTACGATTAAGTATATACCACTTTTATTTGTAAGCCACAACTTCAGAAAATTGGATTTTCAATCAATATTTTTTTTAAATGGTAGGGAAATTAAAAAAAAAATAGATTTTAAAGCTTGTGCCTATGCAACTTAAATTGCAGCAATTTTTTGTATTTTTTTTTAAATGCGAAATTTATGGTGTTTTCTTTTCTGACGTTAATGTTGCATTAATTCTGCCCTATGCCTTTTTTTGTGTTCTTTTCTTAAAAATATGCAATATTGTAAACGGGTGACAAGTTCTTTTGTAATAATGTTGCCATATAAATGAGAAAAAATGTTACATGTCGAACCCTGAATTAAATCAAAGGGTTAGAATATTGCACTTTTTAACAGCTGATATTAAAAAGGAGAATTAAGTTTTTGTAGTGGTTAAAAAAATTTTTTGGTCTCAAATTATTAAAATGGAAGCAAGAAATGCAGTTTTACATAAAAATATAGCTATCATGTAAAAAGGGTGAAAATTTATGTTCTATTCTGCTGATTATAAAGGTAGCATTTTGTTAGGGTGCAGGTGACCTTTGAAAAATGTTTAACTATAAAAGGGCAACATTGTTTGTTAGAAAAGAAAACACCATTAGTTTAAGTAATTTGTTTACATCTTCGCGGCGAATTAAAAATTTAATAGAGATTTGCAAGTACCTGCATTTGGGTACCTTTCTCTCCCTCACACATAAACTTAAGAATTTTAGCAATTTCAGTTGCAAGTGTAGATACTGATTTATATTGCAACTTTAGTTTTTTAAATAAACGATTAATATCGCATGATGCAATAGCCATAATTAACAGTTGATAATGCATATTTCTTTTGTTTAAATAATTTATCAATTTTTATCGAATTCCATGAACAAAAGGCAATCCCCCCCTCCCTTCGTTTGTGCAAAAACCAGGCAAAGAAATTTAAAAAAAACGCCCACAATTAATATTAAAAACAGCTTGAAATTAAAGTATTTGAAATAGCGATAAAATATAATCAAATAGTACGTGTTTTTGTTGTCGTTTAGAAACAAAAATTATTATCGCTTTTTATTGTGTTGTTTTTGTGTTTTTTATATATATAAGTAAACTTTTTAGTGGAAGGTTTTCCATTGTTGTATTGTTGCTGATAATAATTTTTTATTGCCTGTAGAAATTATTTGTCGAATAAACTTCTTCACGCCACAGCGGCAGCAATACTTTTTTTGTAATTTCGTGAGCATTTCTAAGTATTTGTGCAAATAACGACAACGATAACGAGTGATATCATTTTTTAAATTAAGTAAGTAATGTACATAAAATAGCAAAAAAATTTTTGCAGAAGAAACAAAATGGCGTTTACGGTTTGTATGTCTAATTGTATGGTTTTTATGTGAAGAACAAGTTTTTAAAAATTTTCTAATAAATAGGGAATTTATTTTTCCTAGTGATCGCCCAGAGATAGAAATTTGCCTGCAATTTGTTCAAATAGGATTGTTTGCTGGGTACACGTGTTTTATGAATGTGTTAGAAGTACTTTTAAAAGTTTATAACTTTAAAAATGTTAAGCCGCCGAATGCATAAATATTATCTCTATGCACTGCTTATCCATATCGACCCCTGTGTGCGAAATTATCGTATGTTAAGTTTTTTTAGGAATCGACTTTTTTATGCAAATTGGTCCATTAAATCCATCTGCTGATAAGATATTATAGCGATAACTGTTTTAGTTATGGAGATAAAATCGGTACAGAGCAAGTACCTCAAAATTATAACTTTTTTCTATGGGCGTGGCCCTGCCCACTTTTCTAATCACGAAACTATATGGTCATGACAGCTCAAAATGTGTGTAAAGTTTCAGAAAAATCGGTCCATGACAAGTACGTCAATATTATAAATTCTTTATGGGCGTGACCCCGCCCACTTTTTAATCACGAAATTATATAGTCATGACAGCTCAATGTGTGTGCAAAGTTTCAGAATAATCGGTCCAGTGGAAGTACCTCAAAATTATAACTTTTTTATGGGCGTGGCCCCGCCCATTTTTTAAATCACGAAATTATATAGTCATGAGAGTTCAATATGTGTGCAAAGTTTCAGAAAAATCGGCCAAGTGGAAGTAGCTCAAAATGATAACTAATTTTTATGGGCGTGGTCCCGCCCACTTTTTGCCACCCATAAACACTCCCTGGAATGTGTACAACAACTTGCCAAAGTTTGAGTCCGATCGGTTTTACAGTTTCGGAGTATTTAGCTAACACAAACACATACACAGAGTTTCACTGTGTTATTTACGTTTTTTTTTATAAGTAATAAAAACCCTCTCCTGTAAAATTTTGTTTTTGTAAAATACGATAATTTATCTAACCACATTTCACGCACCTCTGTGAGAGGTACTCTGCTTAAAAAGGGGTACAAAATAATTAATTACTGTGAAAATTTTTTTACAAATAGAGACTTAATAAAATTTCTTTTAGTAAAACTTTTAAAAATTGGAAACAATCATCAAGTTGAATCAAGTGGTTAAAAGTAGTTTGACCGTCAAGAATAGAATCAATATTTTGCATTTATCTGTTGTAGAATTAAAACTTTATAGTTTATAAATTAGCGTATTTATATCTATGAAACAAGACTCAACCGAAACTGTGCCAAGCAAAAGGCTACAAACATTTTCTTATTTCTTCTTTCTTTATTTGAATAAAGTGTGTGTAAACTAAATCCCACTTTGATATTTAAAGTAAATTTCGATTCCTTTCTTATATTGGCAATTTCATTATGGTCTTAGCACGATTGGTTGGAATTGGCTGGTGATAACGAGTTAAGGTTTTTCTTTATTTATGCAGTTTTATTCCTTTTACTGCAGTTGGCGAATAAAAAGATTAAAGAAACGTGCATTCAAACCTTTAAAAAGAAAGAAATAGATTTTAGCAACAATATAAGAAGTTTAAAATAATAAAAAAATATATAATAAAAACAGTCACAAGAACACGTTTCGCGCCAAATATTTTATTTTCTAGAACAGATAAAGTTTCAACTACTACTACTACTATACAGCTTGAACTCCATATATTCGTATATACCATGTGTAAAATTTATTGAGAAATAGACAAGAAACAACAGCAGCAGTTAAAATAAGGAAAAAAATTTCCATATGAATAGAGTAAGTAGCACCTGAAAACATTGTTTATCCTCTTGAAACAATCTAGAAGTTGGTAAAACACGCGATATTTCTGTAAATTTTTAAACATGTACATCTTTTTCGTATTCTCTTTGCTCTTCTATTTAAAACTGCTCCCCTTGCCCTGTTTGTTAAGACCTTTAGAGTTAGAGTTTCAATGATTTTTGCCAAGTGTTAAAACGAGGGTAGTGAAATTAATTCTGAAATGTGACACTTTTGCAAAAGAGGAAATAAAGAAATTATTTGCTCATTTTCTTTATATATTCTTTGACATTTGAAAAATTGTTTGGATTTTGCGTTTCAAATTAAGCCTAAGCCCCTTACAACGTGGTCACTTACCCAAAATTCACTCAAGATTTAAATTTGCCGCTATTTATTAAAAAAAAAAGAATTATACAAGAGTAAATAAAACCAAAACGAATTCATTAAATATAAAACAAATATTTTTGTTTGATTGTCTTAATTATTGTAAAATCTTATAAGAGTTGTGCAAAATAGTTTTTATTTTATTTTTTTAGAGTCTCTCAGATTATTATACAGACATTAGATTATTAAGGGTGTTACAGAAAAGCTGAAAAACACTTCTTATACCTCCACTCAGATACCCCATTAATAAAATTAGAAAAATAAGTATAAAGTTAGAATAAGTATGAGTACTAGGATAAAATATAAATTAAAAAAATAAACCTGTGAATTAACCATTATCATCTACCTACCAAACACCACTATCACAAGAAATCCGATGATTTTCTATAGTTTTCACATCATGTAATGGTTTAACTAGCTAGTTCTGTAATCTCAGGCTGAGCAATTTCAATCTGTTCTTCATACTCAAACATCTAACAATAAACCGGTGTATTATGATCTCATCTAACTTTTACCGGACAATATCCCGTTGTAATCCAAATAGTGGGTGCCAGGGTGGACTAGTCAGTAGTGTGCTGGTCTGCTAGTTTGTGGGTTGCAGGTTCGATTCCCGCCAGAGACTCTGGACTGGTCTGCTTTTTTTTTCTCTTCTATTCTTACTATTCTATTCATATAGAGCGCACAACATGCCATTTGGCCATAAGTGTATACCTGCCGTGGGTTTGGGCTTGTAGTGCCCCTCCTTTTCAATCTAACCTAACCTAACCTAATCCAAATAGTGACATTCGGACATTATCTTTTCAAGTGCAGGAAAACGTAGTGCATAATGAGTTCAGGGTTGGTCATAAAGTCCTCTGATACCCAGAGTCCCTATTGTGCCCTTCATGCTTGATCTGTGCTGACTAATATTACCTCCCTAATCCGCCCAAAGTAGTGAACTATTGCTGGCCTTACCATACTCTCTCATATGTTGTTTCTGGTGCCACAACACGTAACTTTGCTTGCATTTTACTACAGAACAAACTTATCCTTAATTATCTAATTATATTCCTCATTATTTTTCACCTGTTTTTTTCATTATTTTTATCTTAATTAGCTTGAATAAGTGTACCAACCATGCCCTGATACTAAACATAGTCCGACATTATGGACACATATAATTCTTACCCCCTTAGAGTCCCTTACCAGCCTCAATTTTATATAATGTCCCTCCAAAGGCCCACCTAAATAACAACATAAAAAATATCCACCCAACATGATATAAGCCCCCTGACATCGAGCTTAAAATGGTCATAGATGCATTAGTAAAAACTGCACACCCGACAAGCAGTCCGTTTGATTCCAAATAACAATAACTTTTAATAATCATTATCGGAGGTGTCCTGTTAATACTGAGGACAGATTACGACATTTGAACACGATCGAAATTATACACTAACGTATTCACTTTGCACTTGGAATAGAGATTGAAATAAGAATTCCAAAATGTTGATTACTGTCCAATGTCCTAATTTGCCTTCTGGTATCTGTGACCACATAGTCTGTCACTTTCATCTGACATCGAGTATTAGTTCCTCATTAAAAGCTATCGGAGAAAATTCTTAAGCCTAAACTACACGAAATGTAAAAAGCCACATACACCTGTGGGTCTGACGTCAGTAAAATGTTCAGCACTTTGATTACATTTCTTAAAATAGTCGCAGTGGCTGCATACGGTTAGATTTTGATTTTATCTTAGTCAAAAAATGCAAATAAAACACATGTGTCCGAAGCGGATACATTTATGCTTTAGGATGGCGTCAAAATTACGTCCAAGCCACATGCGTATGTGGCTTTTTACATTTTGTGTACACTAGGCTTTAGTAGTAGTTTGATTTTGACATACTCTATAAATCAATGTTCAACAAAAATCTGGCTGCAGGATTTTATACAAGATTTTCTCTTCTTAAGTGAAAAATAATAAAAAAAAATGTCCTTTGAAAAAAATTAACAAAAATTTTCTATAAGAAAAATATAATCAAAACTTTCCTATAAAAATAAAACTTACAAAAATTCTCTACAACAAATTGGTTATAACATTTTTATAAAATGCGAATTTCAAAATGAATATGTATTCGACTTTGAGAAACACTTGTTAATGTACAATTCGTATAAAGAAAAAAAAAAATACTGCTGATGGTAATGGTTGATGAAAAAGATGAATGTTTTGTTATCATTTAAAGAACAACGATCAAAAATTAAAAAAAAGCTCTTGCCATAACCAACTAAACAGAAAAATCCACCTTCTATAACACCATCTCCTTCTTTAGCTGCTCTCTTATTTTAAAGTCGAACAAAAACGTTAACTTTATTAGCTGAGTTGCTGTCTGTCTTAAAACAGATCATGATACATTTGTGTGTGTGCTTTAGAGTCTTCCAAGTCTTGAGCCTTCAATCTTAAGTTTTATTTATGCTCTGACCAAAACTGATTGATATTGACATCATCTTTATTTAACTCAACGAGCCGTGAAAGTGTTATAATGCAACCGTACGTACATATGAAATGCTTAAAGACAGTCTCTTGTAAGGGACAGACAGGCACATAATTTTTCATGTGCTTTATGAGGGTCTCATGAATGACGTTGATGTGTTTGATGATGAGGATCATCATCATAATTTTTTTTTCTTTAATATTGGGTTTGTTTAAGACTTTGTAAATGTTTGATTTAGTAATTTTTTCCCCACTTTCTGTAATAATAAAACATAATATTGCAGCAAGTAGATATTTAATTGATGTATGGAGAATGAAATAAGAAAAAAGTGGAAAACGTTGTTGCAATATCTGCACCAGATCGAGAGACAGTGTAAAATCTGAATTACCTTAACGTCTATATAAAGGATATCTTATATAAATTAGCTTTAAGTCCAATATAGAGTTAGGCTAACTACTAACGGTGTCATCTTGGAGTTTAATACTTCAGAAAATTAAGCCGTTGTTTGCCCTGAATCATAAACCTACACTAAGGAAAACAAAGTCTTTGCTAATGAATCAAAATCTGTAACAGTAACGGGTTCTGGCATATTCTTAGATGAATTTAACATCCACAGCATATCAAATTCATGTACAGATTTTAAAGTTATCTAAATGCAGCGGCTGAATGGATTGTTGTGAGACCACTAAAGAGATAGATATTACTATATATAGACAGCCTTTAAGTAACAGACGTAATTAATTGCTTCATTGTAAAATTGAGGTCAGATTCATTTTAACCACCACATCATGCATAAATGATAATGTTATAACTAAAAAATTCGCGATAAATCAATAAAAGCTGGATGACTTAAAAATTAAACAGAATATGATCACCCCCTTAAAGAGGCACAGATGGGTAGATATTTAATGGGTCTATTATCGAAGCAAACCTTAGTTGGGTTGACAATTGTCAAAAAAAAAATCGTCCATTTTCTTCTAAAGTTTTTCTTTTCTAATTTTAAATAAAATACTTAAAATAGAGTTGGATATTAGAATATTAATTTTGACTCAATTTTTCGTGGTTTACTTTTTAAAGAGGTATGCTTCTCAAAGATAACTTCATTCAAGTAATGATGGTGAGACTGCCTTGTAAATGGCCCATCCAAGAGGTCAAACTTGTTATTACTTTATCAGGCAACGCTACTGCTATTTTACAAATAACACAATCAATGTTTACTCTCATATTTTGAATTTCAGTTGGCGAGAAAGAGCTTTGATTTTACATGACAACAAAGTTGTAATATTACATGACCTCGGCGGCCAGCTAACTGCTCAGAAGAATGATGTCCTAATTAAACCACTTTTTTGCGCGGTAGAACCTTCTTATAAAATAAGATGTCGCTGTCATCACGAGCTTCGATTTCGGGCAACAAAAAAACAATTATGATGGTGTGGTGGCGCTTGACATTTACGTTTATATTCAGTTTGGCCTCATTTTTAAAGCACACAAACCACACTAAACCACGAGAATTACTTCAGGTCTCTCAATAGCTAAAATGGGATCGTTTTGTTCATTAAGGTAACCACTTAACAGATAACAGTTTAATGTGTCTACTCACTGAACAAAATTTTTCGCCAGAAACGAAAATATCTTGGGCTGTTGCAGAGCGTAATTACTGAAATTAAACCGGTTTAATTGATTCTTATGCATTTGGTTGAGTTTTGTAAAACACTTAACTAAAAGATTGTCAAACGTGAAGTTGAAGTTGACGACGCAGTTTTCTGTATATCGCACACAAAAAGCATAACAAAAACTTTGCTTGAACTTAGAACAAATTACTTCGTTTTATAGGATGCGCGTATGTCGGCACATGTTGATCTTCTCCATAACGACAACTGCATAAGATTTTATGTTACAGCTTTGCAGGAACGCAGTTTCTCCTTTCTTTCACAATAAGTTTTGTGTCCTAAATAGTCTTAGGAATTCTGGAGAGTCTCCTAGAAACAGGTTATCACAATAAGCCTCTTTATATACTTACAAGCTATTTATCTAACCTTATCTTATCATCTAATAGATCTTCATTTCAACTCGATAAAAATCAATACAGAATAAATAAATTAGGAACACCATGTATGCTCAAACTATAATTCGCTCCAATTTAATTCGCAAAATTATGGTTAGACTAGCACAACATTTTATTAGAAACCAAAATTGATAAATCTTTTTTGTACTGTTTATTCTAACATACATGTCTCCCTTATTTATGACCTCTAATCCCAGTTGTTGACTTGAAGTACAAACAACTTAATTCATAGTTTCTTTAATAAAACAAATCTTTATTCATTTTTTACTTGTACTTGAACTATTGCAAGTGCATTTCAAAATAGTTTGTTGCGATTTTAAGAAACAACCAATAATATTTAATATAATATTCGTGTTTTGTAACATAAAAAAGGAAAACAGTAAAAACGGCAGATAGTATATGAAATAATGAAATCGTTTATTAAAAATCGTGATTAATTCACACCCCAACAAGCAATAAAAAAATATTAGAAAAAAATTTTAATTTTTTTAAACAAATTTAAAAAAAAATATATCGTTTATAAATATTGTGTTAAAATAATTATACCTCAAGCTAAAAAAAACAACAACAACAACATCTTTTGTGAACGAAAAAGTATTCAATTTAAATTCGGTGGTACTCAGATGGCCGCGAAACATAGTAAGTTAAAAAATATGAATAAAAAAGTTAACGCTTGATTACCGTATACACTTTCCATAAAAAAATTTTTCAGTTAATTGCATGATATTTACTTTCAACCCTAAAAATAACAATTAAATAGTGCTGAAGATAAATATGTTAATGGTTTTGCCAATGCATTCCACTTCACAGGTATCAGCTAAAATTTATTTTTTCAGTGTATTCTCTTATACCACAAATAACTTCAATTTCTTTATGAAAATTTTATTTTAACAGCACCAGTTCTAGCTTTTCTTAATAACAAATATTTTACTACAAATTTATTGCCGAATTACATGTGAACAGTATTTTCAACAGCAAAAAAAGTGTTAAGATACTCAAACGGTAACACCTTGATGGGAAAAAAAACATTGCAAAAAGATCAACAAAAAATCTTGGTGAAAATTTGTTAAAACTATAATATTTTTCCTAAGCACACCAACACCTTTTAATCGCCACATGTAATTGTTTGTGTACATGATGATGCAAAAATATAAATTTTAAAAAAAGATATGACTGAACTGGTAACAAACGTTAACAGAAATAAAAAAAATACAAACAAAAAACTAATTGGTAGTACAATTATTTTCAGACATGAAACCTTAGAAAGAAGCCAACAACACTAGAAACTTAACAGTTAACACTATTCGCTAAGGAGACAGTAGACAAAAAACCTAAGAAACCGTTAAATAGCAAAAATGTGAAGTTTTATTTTTACGTTTTTTTCTTCAGTTAACAAGTAACAGAAGTAAATATTTTCAACACTCGATTTTTTTTGGCACTTCTTTAAAGAAATTATAAATGACACTCACGAAAATCTTGTTAGTAAAAAACAATGTTATGTTTACTAATAATTGAAACATTTAAAGGAAAGGGAGTAGGATGGAAATTTTGCAAAATTTCAACAAAACAACATTGTTTTATAATACTAAAATGATTTGGTTATGCGAAAGTTGGGTGGACTCTCAGGGGACGAAACTTGGTTGAATTGAAACCGAGAAAAGAGGCAACCATTCGATTATTACTGTGGGTTAATTAATTAAAAAATTAAAGGTATGCCAACAATTAAACAACCACTCCTGCATTAAACGAAAAATTGAACACTGCCTCAACGAATTTCATCAATATTTATGCAAAATATTTACTCACAAAATATTTTGATAAAAGACTCTTTCGTCAGTACAGCCTTGGAGGAATGTATTCCACACATAATCGTATATCGTATTGCTGACGGTTATCGTGGTAGCTTAGTACGCTAGCAAGTGTAGTATATATGACACCGTTTTGACCCTGTATCTTAAGTTTTGATAAAAAAAAAACAATCTTCAAGTACTCCTATTACTTGTGGTTCATTTACGAACACCTTTTGCATCTACAGTACAAAACTGAAGTTTATAGTACATTTTCTACAAATACAAAATTTTTTCGATTTTACACACAACTTTCTTCGAGTGAAATACCTCTCCTTAACAATCCAAAAATTATAATCATTGCTATCATCATCTTTTGTTTTTTTTTGGTAACCTTTTTTTTACTCTTTATTTCTTCGTTTTTTATATTTTAGATGTCGAAGTCATTGTCAGCGTTTGAAAAAACTAAAAATTTACACGAAAATGTTTATCATTCATCACTACCAATTTTTTTCTTTAAACAATTGGAAACAATGAGTTGCTAAAACAAATCACTACAAATAATATTATGAATAAAAAATATATGGCAACAATAACAATAAACACACACATTTCCAATATGTACATTACAAATAATATAACAACAATAATATCGGCAGAAACAACAAAAAAAGGTTAAAACCCCAATCAACGTCATCATCGTCCTGAGGATCTTAAACGAAAAGGAGAAGAAAAACAAAAAAACAAAGAAATAAAAAAGACGGAAAGGGAAAGAAAAAAGAAGGGGAACAAATTAACAATGCATTATATATGTATGTATGTAATATTGATTAAGAATAGAAGAGCGAAAGATAGCTCCATTTTCTTTTCTACAAAGGAAGATTTTAAAAATTATTTTTTTAATATAAAAAAATTTATTAAAAATCTAATATTTAAAAAATGTATCTATAATTTACAAAAATATAAAATAGAAAATTTCTTATTTTTTGCTAGAAGTGTTGTTAAAAAAAACAGATTTTAAGTAATTTTCCAGCTTATGAATTTGTCAGCTTTTTAATTATTCGAGTTTTTATGTCTCTAAATATTCGACAATCTAGATAGTTTGGTTCACTTATATACATATGTATGTCCTTGTCCATATGAACAGCAATTTTTTTTTAAACTACTTTAGACATTACTTTCGTCTCCAACAAACTCGTGAAGTACACAAATTATTCTTTATAGTGTGTCTACAATGTTCATTAGCGACCCTTTAGTTTATATATATTTTGAATCCTTATAGATACAGGAATTGATTTAGCTAAGTCAGTCTGTCCTTGTGTATGTTGAAGACAAAAAAAAATCAGATTTTGCAGTTCCTATGGAACTACGTGTAACTTTTGGTCACCATTTCAAAAATATGTAACTTTGGCAACATTTACAAAAAAGATTGGTTCAATAATTGACAAAATATCGGCAAAAAATATTTTTGGAGAAAAACTCTTACTCTGACTTGATTAGTTTTAAAGTTACGTTTTGGAACGAACATACCACTAGTTGCAATGAGACTGAGTTTTCTTTTTATTCTTCTAAATTTTGAGCAAAAAATAAACCAAATATAATTTGTGTGCTTTTTTTAAGTTGAAATTCGAATAACAGATGTTTTTCGTATGCCCAATATTTCATTAGTGGGTGCATAGGTCTCATATTTGGCCCTCTCTGTTGCAGCCGAAAATGAGAAACTTGTTTCTTTTTTATTATTTAATTTAAAAAGCAATTCACACCTCATAAATCAAAAATCGTGTCTAATGCACATAACAACAATAGCAACAACAACAACAGCTACTCCAACTGCAGCAAACAAGGATGACGATGCAACAAATGATGCATCAGTTATAGTTGTAACAATATTGTCGCCGTCTAGAGCTGTAAATATTATGACTCATTCGTTTTATAGTGCCTGCAGAGGCAAACGAGAGAAAAAAGAGAGTTTGTAAATCTTATTGGTGGTTTATTGTAATTTTTATTTAATGCCAATATTGTTTATTTAATTTATTTTTATTTAAAAAATATTTAATGTTACTTTCTAATTGTTAAAACCTTTTTTGGTATCTGGGAAGTTTTATTTTGAAGTAAAACTTATTTGAGGCTATACTTTTAATCGAAAATTTCTTGGTTTTCAAACAAGTATATTATTTATCTTTTTCAAGTAAAGCATTTGTCTAATTACTTATTAAAATTTAAGTAAAGTATTTCCAAAAATGTTCAACTAAATTTTAATATTTTAAAATTCATAGTTTCCTTACTAATATATTAAGTGCTGCTCATTTAATTATTATAAAAAATGTATTTGCATAGTTTTAGAGCTATTTAATGATTCCATTTGATTATAATCATTTAGCTATAAATCATATAAAAAAATTTAGATTTTTTAAACCTTACTTATTCATTCCTTTAACTATATTCGTATTTGCCCGAAAACCTTTCAATTTATAGTTCATTATTTTGATTACGAGTCCCACCTTGCCATAAATAAATTCTTCCTCCAACCAAAGAGCAAAAAAAAAACTACAACGATGTAAATAAAACAAAGATGTTTACACTGGAAAAAACAACTAAAAGATAGGAATAAGAGAGTATTTATATATTTATTCGTAAATAATTTAGGTCTGTTATAACCAAGATTGGAAATATGTTATAATTACCAGATTTAAGCTACATATATACCACTTTTATAGTTACGTAAGTCTTTATTGCAATTATAGTTCTTGCAATATAAATATTTTGAAATGAAAACAGTAAATGAAATAAACAATTAAGTAATAGGTTTTTGAAAATATTTTCCAAATAATGTATATGTTAATATTTTTCTATTAAATCTTACTAAGCACAGGCAAAGCAAGAGAAAGGTAAGGTTAGGTTAAACAGGGTGATGGCCTGAAGACCATCACACTTGCATCCATTATTAATCCCTCTCTGATACCTTATACATAAACAAGCATATTCTTCTAGCATTAACATGAGATACACTTGCCGGCCCATAAAGAAAACTTTCGCATTGTTTCGCCAGAGCTAAGCATTGGCAGAGAATATGTTGCACACTATCAACGTCCTATTCGTCGTAACAACTTGCACAAAAGTCATATAAAGGGAGATTTAATGGCCTGGCGTTCAGAGGGTAAAAGTTAACTGATGATTAGAAAAGATGTTTCTATAGTTAAAACAAAGTTTTAATATAGTTTATCTAAAGGTGGGGTACAGTTTAACTGTAGGTTAACTTAGGTTTAACTGTATTTTAACTGAAGTTTAACAAAGGTTTTACTAGAGTTAACAGAGAACTGAAGTTGTAGGCTTTATTATATAAGAATTTTTATATTTAATCTATTTACTTTTTTATAGGGTAACTAAAGTTTAATTATAGCATAACTAAAGTAAAACTAATTCTACCAATTAATGCAAATTAACATAAAAAAAATAAAATTAATAATAAAGAATTAAATCAGTTTTGTAAGAGCTTTATAAACCTTTAGATATTTGGTATGAATGAGGCAGTAAATAAAGTTTATAAAACTTTAACTGTAGTTTGTTTAACACCAATTTAATTAAGTTGAATAATAGTTTAACTAAAGTTTATTTATGGTTTAACAAAAGTTGAACTATAATTAAACTCAAGTTGAACTAGAGTTTAACTAACAATAATTTAATTAAATTTGGTTTAACTAACTATAGTTTAACTAACTATAGTTTAACTATCTAAAGTTTATCTAACTATGGTTTAACTTACTATGATTTAACTAGCCATTGTTAAAATAACTATGATTGAACTAACTATACTATACGAACTATAGTTTAACTAAATGTGGTTTAAGGTAAGACTGTAGTTTTTTCAAAGCTTAAATACAAAAATTGTCATACAATAAAACTTCCAACTTCAGTTCGTTGTTAACTTCTATTTATTTTTATATGTATATAATAGGTTAACCAAAATTATAAAGTTTAACTTCAGTAAAATAAAAATTTAATATTTGGTATGAATAAGGCAGCAAATAAAGTTTAAATAAAGTTTAACTAAAGTTAGTCTAATGCTTAACAATAGTTTAATTACTTTGAGCTATAATTTAAAACTGACTGAGTGTAGTTAAAGTTAAGGTAAAGTTTAACTAGAGTTTGCCTAGTTTTTAAAAATAGTTTAACTTAGTTCAGATATAATTTAACTCATTTTAACTGCAAGTATATAAACCAAAATATTATTAAGTTTAACCAAGAGGTTTTAATAAAGGTAAGGTAAAACTTTACTATTGCTTAACTATTGTATAACTATAGTTCAGCTTAACGTGAAGTACAGCTTAACTGTATTTTGACTAAGGGTTTGTATGAATTAGACCTTCAAATTTTACTTAATTTTACATAATAATTTTTACGCAATATAGTTGCGGCCTTAAAAACCTTAATTAATTTTAATAACTAGCTCGGTTAAATTAGTTTTTAGCCTTTTTCATATTTTAGTTAAAATTAATTAAACTATAATTATATTTTGGTAAGTAGTTTAACTACTTTAATGTATCTAAAATTAAAAATTAAGTTCAGATATAATTTAACTAACTTTGACTAAGAAACTCAAATATTATTAAGGTTCACCTAGGGGTATAACTAAAGTTAGTCTTAAGCAATCTTTACTATTTTTTAAAGTATTACATTTGAACTTTTAATTTGTATTATATTTTGATATTAGGCTATAAGTTCTATGTGATAATGACAGAATATCTAGGAAAAGTTAGTCATCCGATACTAGCTGAGTGGAATGCATTTTCGAAACCAGCTACGGTTTCATCATCAGCACTCTTTCGATCAGAGCTACAAATGTTGTGTGTAAATATCAACTATTTAACTCAGTATTTATTGAAATTTGAAATATAGAATTATTTGTTCTAATTGATTTATGTATTTCATATAACATTGAGTTAGTACGAAATCTACCAACATCTGTTTTTCCTGTATTCTTTTTGCACGTCATTACCACAGGTAATTAATAGTTGCCTTTAGCTACAGATCCACAGATGTCGCTAAAGCAATTTTTGCAATTATGCAGTTTCATTATATGTCACATGTGTTCTAAACAAGATGGTATTAGTTGAACAATGTTTTTATTTTTACACCATGCCCTGTGTTTGTTGTATTTTTTAAAGTATTACATTTGAACTTTTAATTTGTATTATATTTTGATATTAGGCTATAAGTTCTATGTGATAATGACAGAATATCTAGGAAAAGTTAGTCATCCGATACTAGCTGAGTGGAATGCATTTTCGAAACCAGCTACGGTTTCATCATCAGCACTCTTTCGATCAGAGCTACAAATGTTGTGTGTAAATATCAACTATTTAACTCAGTATTTATTGAAATTTGAAATATAGAATTATTTGTTCTAATTGATTTATGTATTTCATATAACATTGAGTTAGTACGAAATCTACCAACATCTGTTTTTCCTGTATTCTTTTTGCACGTCATTACCACAGGTAATTAATAGTTGCCTTTAGCTACAGATCCACAGATGTCGCTAAAGCAATTTTTGCAATTATGCAGTTTCATTATATGTCACATGTGTTCTAAACAAGATGGTATTAGTTGAACAATGTTTTTATTTTTACACCATGCCCTGTGTTTGTTGTATTTTTTAAAGTATTACATTTGAACTTTTAATTTGTATTATATTTTGATATTAGGCTATAAGTTCTATGTGATAATGACAGAATATCTAGGAAAAGTTAGTCATCCGATACTAGCTGAGTGGAATGCATTTTCGAAACCAGCTACGGTTTCATCATCAGCACTCTTTCGATCAGAGCTACAAATGTTGTGTGTAAATATCAACTATTTAACTCAGTATTTATTGAAATTTGAAATATAGAATTATTTGTTCTAATTGATTTATGTATTTCATATAACATTGAGTTAGTACGAAATCTACCAACATCTGTTTTTCCTGTATTCTTTTTGCACGTCATTACCACAGGTAATTAATAGTTGCCTTTAGCTACAGATCCACAGATGTCGCTAAAGCAATTTTTGCAATTATGCAGTTTCATTATATGTCACATGTGTTCTAAACAAGATGGTATTAGTTGAACAATGTTTTTATTTTTACACCATGCCCTGTGTTTGTTGTATTTTTTAAAGTATTACATTTGAACTTTTAATTTGTATTATATTTTGATATTAGGCTATAAGTTCTATGTGATAATGACAGAATATCTAGGAAAAGTTAGTCATCCGATACTAGCTGAGTGGAATGCATTTTCGAAACCAGCTACGGTTTCATCATCAGCACTCTTTCGATCAGAGCTACAAATGTTGTGTGTAAATATCAACTATTTAACTCAGTATTTATTGAAATTTGTTTAGGAAAATTTTAACCAAAGATGAGAACAATTACCAATAGTTATTAAACTTGAGAAAAATTTAACTTTGACTTAGAGTTAACTGTATTTTAACAGAGGTATGGTTAGTTAGTCAAAATCTGTTGGTTAACTCTACTCTCTCGGTGGTTAACCACCACCAATTAGTTAAAATATAGTTACTCCAACTAGTTAAACTAGGTTTAGTAAATCCCGGTTTAGTTAAACTCTAAATTTAGTTAAACTCTAGTTAGCTAAACTCGAGTTAGTTAAACTAAGTTTAGTTAAACTCTAGTTAGTTAAACTAGGTTTAGTTAAACTAAGTTTAGTTAAACTAAGTTTACTTAAACTACTTAAACTAAGTTTAGTTAAACTAAGTTTAGTTAAACTAGGTTTAGTTAAACTAGGTTTAGTTAAACCATAGTTAGTTAAACTAAGTTCAGTTAAATTCTAGTTAGTTAAATCCGGTAAGTTTAATTAGCAATAGTCTAATTTTGGTTCTTGTCAAACTGTTTTAATTTTTTATTATTTATTATTAAGTTAAACTGGCCTAGTTACCTCAGAATAGTTTAACTCAAATGTTATTAAGGTTTTAATAAAGTTAAAGTAGAACTTTACTTTTAACGAAAGATATAACAAAGTTTATAAAGATATAGTTTAACTAAAGATGAGAACAATTAACTTTAACATACTAACTAAATACAAGTTAACAACGAACTTAAGCTAGAACTTTTATTGTATGATAATTTTTGTATTTAAACTTTAAACTGAAAAAACTATAGATATATAGCTGCATTTAGTTACGCTATAGTTCGTTAAACTTAAGTTATTTAAACTCTAGTTGTTTAACCAAAATTAGTTAAACCATAGCTAGTGAAAGCATAGTTAGTTATACCATAGTAAGTTAAACTATTGTTAGTTAAGCTGTAGTTCAACTTGAGTTAAATTATAGTTCAAGTTTTGTTAAACCATGAATAAACTTTAGTTAAACTAATTAACTTTAACTAAATTAGTGTTGAACAAACTACAGAAAAACTTTTCTTAAACTTTGTTTACTGCCTCATTCATACTAAATATCTAAAGGTTTATAATGCTCTTATAAAACTGTTTCAATTTTTTATTACTTATTTGATTTTTTATTTTTATTAGTTTGCATTAATTGACAGTATTAGTTAAACTTTAGTTACACTATATTACACTTTAGTTAACCTATATCTGGCCTATTTATTAAAAATATTTTATGTTTATTAAAGGCTATTTGTGCTAAGTATGTTGTACAAAAATTTTGCTTCATTTTCATTTTAGTTTAAAAATAGTTTTTAAAAATTCAGAATCTGAGAAGGCAACTATTTTTATTGTTATCAACCAAACATTTAAGCAAAATTGTATACCCAATTGTTTTAATTGCCATTTAACTACGGTTCTAATTAAACTCCAGTTAAGCTCTAGTAAAACCTTAGAAAATCTTCAGTTCAAATATATTTAACCGTAGTCAACCTACAGTTAAATTGTATCTCATCTTTAGTTAAACTATATTATAACTTTGGTTAAACTATATTATAACTTTGGTTAAACTATAGTTAAACTTTGGTTAATAGTTAATTTTTATTTTAACTTTATTAAAACCCTTGGTGAACCTTAATAATATTTGAGTTAAACTACTCTCAGTCAAAGTTAGTTAAATTATATCTGAACTTAGTTAAACTATTGTTAAACACTAGGCTAGCTCTAGTTAAAATTTACTTAAACGTATTTACTGCCTTATTCATACCAAAAATTAAAGGTTAACAAACCACTTAAAAATGCTATCTCATAAACCCTGTTAACATAAAATAATTTTTGTTAATCACGCAGAGTAATTTTAGTTAAGTCAATGTCAATGTTTTTCACACATTAGCTAAAGTAAAGTTCAACTTTAGTAAAATTTTAGTTAATCCCTAGTTAAATTTTTAAGCTTAATTTTAAGTTTAATTTTTAAGTTTCATTTTTTTTAGATATTGTGCATTCCATGTGGTTTTCATTGCAGTAAACCTTTACAGGTTGGTCTGGTTCTGCCTTAGATTTGTTAAAAGCCTTCAAAATATTTATATATATTTTGTGTGAAATACCTTTAAGCCTAATTAAGTTACATGGTTTAACTGACTATAGTTTAACTAACTTAAGTTTAACTAATATTTTAGTTTAAAAATAGTTTTTTTATTATTATAAACCAAACGTTAAAGCAAAACTACTGAAAGCAAAATTTTATACCAATCGCATAAGAGCCCCTATTTTGAAGGTCTTTCACTGACGGCCACGTCTGTCTTGTTATGTTACAAGAAGTCTCCGCAGACCATATAGTCTGTGCGAATTTGTACAATTCCTGTTTGACCACTGTCTTACATCCATCTCAATTAGAGATGTCCGGCATTCCATAATTTAAATGGATGTTTTATAAGCACCTGCTAGCGATTAAATAGTAGCCTGACTGTTAATGTAGATACAGATATGGATATAATCTAAGTATACCTTCTAGTATCTAAGCCAGTTTACAGTTCTTATAATTACCGATGTTTCATTCAGTATAATGCCACTGTAAGCCGGTAGCCTAAAATAAAGATTTCTGTCAGAAAAGGGGATACAGAACACAACATTGATCTCCTTCCCTGTTTATGATACGACAGTACAAACAGACAGTATAAATACTCTATATATGCCGGAATATTGTAAATGAACTCTAATGAATCTGCTTAGCCATCAGATCCGCATGTATTAAGTTTAATATGGCTAATAATGCCTGAGAGGTTGTCGTGCAAAGATCACCTGTAATAAAATGTGCTGCGCTTTGCAGAACATTCTTGAAGAGTTTGCCGTACGTAGAACAGGTGCACAGAAACCTATCAGATTTTTTATTTTATATAATCGAACGACTTTGTAGCATAGTCAGTCAGCCTTTACGTGTATCCAATAACTTTTACTGCATTGGTTCAGAGGGTAAAAGTTAACTGATGATTGGAAAAGATTTCTTTCTTCTTTTTTTTCAGTGTAACTTTTTACAACAAACCATACAGTACAATGACCATTATGTACAATATGTAAAAAAAATATCTACATACACCCAACTAAAGTTTAAACAGACAAAACGATTGTTTTTAACACCCAACAAAGCAATAAAAAAAACTAAATGCAGCAGGAAATTAAAAGAATTAATTGTTTTTTCTATTAATTAGACCAAAAGTGTTTAACAACAACAGTCTGTAAAATTAATTGGTTCGAACTAAAGTTTTTTTTTTTTCAAACAACAAATTCACAATGGGATGGACAGAATAAAGTATTTTATTTTATTGTATTATCATATTGTAATTATTTTTTTAAATTTTTTCCACAAATTTTACAATGAAAAGCAACAATATTTTTAATTATTTAGAAATTTTAGAAATTAATAGCAATTCAATTTTAATGACAAATGCAGTTAAAATTAAACAAGTAACAGTGCTATATTCGGCCGTGCCGAATCTTATATACCCTTCACAACGTGTAGTCATGCAATAACAATTGTTTGTATCACCATTCATCTCGACAATCCTGATAACTACGCAGACGAAGTCGCGCGCACAAGCTAGTTAATAATAAAATTAAAATTTTATAATCACTTATATAAAAACACTAGTTTGTGCCCGCGACTTCGTCTGCGTAGTTATCAGGATAAAAGGTGGACTTAGTATTAACAACAAAAATAAAAATATTTACAACACAAACAACCCGTTTAGGATGTGTTATGATGAGTTTGCCAACGACTTCGCGTTATTATCGCGATAAAAAGTAGCCTATGTGTTAATCTAGGTTGTTATCCATCTATGTGCCGGATTTCATTTGGTTCCGTTAGTGTTCGATAAATCTCATTTTATTTCTCATTTCTTAAAATGGTACTGCAAGGATGTAGAAAATAAATGCTTATACGCCCACGGCAAAATGTAATATTAATTTGCACTAGCAACGACTTCAGAATTTATCTTAAAATGAATACAATAGAAATGCAAGCCAGGATTAAATAAAATACTACTGTTACAGGTTATCAAAATCGAACATAACGAGTCATTAGACAGAAACAAAAATAGTAGTATAGGGTGGTCAAATTTTAATGGTCAATGTTGATTTTGAATAAAACTGAAATTATTAAGGAAAATATTGTTATTTCTTTTTATTATGATACTATTGGTATGTTTCATTTATGTATGAAACAAAATATCGGCCAAATGGCCGCCGCGACCTCGGCGGGCCACCTCCATCCAAAGGTCTAAATTTTTAATGATGTTGATGTTCAATTTTTGGGCACAATGATGAGTCGAGGTTGACTGCTATTTTGCCACACTACAGCGAAAAACTGCAATGTTTTCCGTCTAACGAACTAAGAAGGCAATCACAGATGTTTCCAGATTTCATACAGACCTGTTTTACTGAAATTTAAATATTTTTCACAATTCTCCTGATTGTGGACAAATTTCAACGATTATGTTGATTAAAAGAATCACGAAAAGCATTATGATTTGAGCGCCCATTTTCATAATAAGCCTGAAAAACTTTAACGCGTTGCTCGATTGTGTATCTTTCCATGGTTCAAATTGAGTCAGTCTGAAATTGAGAAATATTAAATGAAATACAAAAAAAAGGTAAAGTGTGGTTCACATTCAACATCGGCCCTTAAAATTTAACCACCCTTTATAACTACGGTCTTACGCTTAATATTAATATTCAGGATGAGATTTTAATCATTTTAAATTAAATTTAATTTTTTTTTCTTTTTTATTTTGGAATTTGCAATTAAAGTTTTGAAAAGCTGATGGTTTTAATACAATAGACAAAAATTTTTTGTTACTTAAGTTGGTTAATTAAGCTAGAATATAATTAAATTAAAAGGTTATTAGAAATACACTCGGCCTCATGAGTAACAACTTTATCATCTTAAAAGTGGAAGATTGTTCTCAATTTTGAGAAAATGTTTTTAAAGGTTCAAGCAATTTTTTCAATTTTTATTAGAATGTAAATTGTAACATAAAAAGATTTTCTAATGAAAAGGATTCATACATTTTTTTAAATATTATTTAGGTCTAATATAATAATATAATATAATTATTTGTGAATTGCATTTCATAAAAAATTTAGAAAATACCATTTTCAATACCTTTTTCTCAAATAACCCTCAACTAAAATTTAAAATTAAAAATTAAACCTGTTTTTAAGTTTATTAAATCTTTAAGTTTTTTTAAGATCTATTAAATATATTAAAAAAATTAAAATTAATTGCATTCTTTTAAGTTTTATTTTTTGGCCAACAAATCGCACTGTTCAAAAAAATCTCGTTTGTTGTTGTGGTTTATTTTCTCAGCTTATCATGTTAAGATCTCTTGTTTAACGAAAAAGGAAAAATAAGCAATTGTTTCGTGAACCTGATAAGGAATGGTGTAGTTTTTCTCACTCTTTGTAGGATTATGGAAAAAAAAGTCGAACAAACCGCAACAGCTAAAACTATAACTGCAACAGAAGAACAAAAAAAAATTTAAGAGATGATCTTAACACAAACGATTGTTGCATAAAGATGCTTCTCTTATAAGTAGTAGTAGTAGTAGTAGTTTTTAATACTTAACAACCAAATGGCAACAAAGCTACAAATGAAATGGTATGATGCAGCTTGGTACTGTACAGCGGCTGATGATGATTATGAAGACGACGAAATGTATTTAAAGGTAATAACATAGTACACCATATAGTAACCACCGCCAAATAACCCAAAATAAAAACGCCCCAAATATAAAAGGCACAACAAAAATCCACCACCAAAAGATCGACATCTGTAATATAGCAAAAAAAAAAAAAACAAAATCCAAAAAGTGCAGCTGGGAAGCACACAAAAAGGAAAATTAGGAGTTTGCCATACAATTTTTTTTAATGTTTTCTTAAGGTGAGAATAGAGATTGTAAAAAAAGACTCTAAATTACAACAAACTTAAAGAACTTTTCTTTTTATTTCAAATCACAGTAGCTTAAAAGCAAAGGAGTTTTAACTAAATACTAGTTGCCAGTTGTTGTTATTGTTGGTAACAGTTTTACACCATAACATCTTTCATATCTTTCTTGTTTTTTTCTTTTTTTTATTTGTTACACAAAAAGTTGTAAGCAGTTGTAACTGACTTCTAGAACAACATCTTGCTACAGATCGTAGTTTCTTGTATGTACGTTTAGTTGAGTAACAAACATTAACCAACAACAACAAACATTTTATTCAAATTTTCAATTTTCAATTCACATGTAAAACAAGCCAATTACATGAAAAAGAATTTCTATTTAAAAGATCTAAGAAAAGTTAAAGAAAAACGAAAAAAAAATCTTAAACTAAAAGTTGCAACTCCAACTCCACCTCCTCCTACGAATCAAACAATCATTTGGCTAAATACTGCAACAGCTACATATGGATAAAAGACATCAACACACACACACACACAAGTGTTATAACATGCGAATGTATCATAAACTACTGCAACAACAATTGCTAAGGATCAAAATCTGAATACTACCAGTCCGTCTGTCTGTCTGCCTGTTTATTTTTACAATTCCTGGTAAAAACCTTCGACAACTATCGCTCGTTTTCTGTTCTGACATTTTGTCGTTGTTGTTATTGTTGGGCAACAAACGACGTTTGTTTTATTATTTTTATTCTCAAGTTTTTTTTTTTTTTTGCTTAAATCTGTAACGCAAAATCTTTTAGAGAAAATAAAACAAAAACAACAACAATAAAAAGTAAAGTGAACCAAGGTGTTAATTTTCTTGACTTAAATATTTTGCTACGTTATTACCACAAGCTTGAGCGTGTCAGTTCATAAAGGTCACTTGTAGTCGTCGTTGTCGTTTGTTTTGTTTTATATTAAAGCACACAACCATTCAGACAGGCAGATAGACGGTGGTAACAGACATTTGTATGTTTACGACTGTTGCCGATTTGACGTATAAGCTACCCAAGAGTTGGAAACACTCAAGGAAAAATGTTAGTAGACGGGAAATAAATTAAATTTTTTAATCTTCTATAACACAAATAACGCAAGTCTTGAACACGCGCGCAAAGAACTAACATGATTGTAATCATAATTTTAATCTTAATCTAGGATCAACATACTATGATTAAAGTGTATGATTGTGATTAAAACATATACGTAAACATATATATGACTACAATTGATATCTACAACTGTTAGTTACATATATTGATTTTACTTACCTTTTTAATTGTTATTTTTAAACCAAATTTTTTTATACATTTTCTTGTTTGTTTTTAATTTTTTCTGATTTTTATACCCTACACACGACAGTGTAAAAGGGGATATATGTAGGTTTGTCATTCCGTGTGAAATTTCTAGAATATTAATTTCCGACCCCATATAGTATATAAAGGGAACTCCAAATAACTTTTTTTTTAAATGCTATAAAAAAGTTGAAACCAAATGTTGCCAATATTCTCCTCTTCAATTTTTGTGAACAAAAATTCGTTCAACATGGCCCGATAACAATCGCTATTGACTACGGCTACTCCTTACTCATTTTCGAACAAAAATGGCCCAATTAAGTGTCTCGTTTTGGGTGTATCGGCTTTTCAATGTATGCGTGCAGGTTTTCTGTGCCCCAAAGGCAACAAGTTTGCTTGTTTACATACCAGCAAAAATATCAAAATGAGCTTCATCTGAAAATATAATTGGCAAAATCATCCAAAGTAATGTCGCAATATTTCCCAGCGTTGTTCAAGCGTATACACAACCATAGTCGTTCAGTGGAAGGAAACAACTAATTATCAGTCAAATCAGACATGAGCTAAGTGTTACCATTCACGAAATAAGCACTAGTTGAAAAAAACGTTAGATGGCGGACCCTTTATTTTCTGAAAGCTTATGATTAAGCATTATTCGTCTGTCCGCGTGTATGTTGAAATCAACTTTTTAAAGCCCCCCGATATCGTCAAGACCCGTGTAAGGTAATAAAATATCAAAAATATTTGGAAGCAGATTGGTATTAGAAATCAGCATAATCGCACCATAACTGTCTGAGATATGGGCAAATAAACACGACTGCCTCAGTTTTTTCGTTTACCTAAAAAATCTAAATTTTCCAGCCCAGGGATAATTTATAGACAAGGTTGTTACTATTTATAAATTTGGTATGCCTCTGGAGATACAAAAAAAATTTTGGACAAATTGGTCGCTAAACGGTAAAGTTATAGGGAAAAATTATTTGAAAAAATATATATTTTTTAAAATTCTAAATATTTTTTTAAACACGCTTAATGTACCAAATTATAAGCCGTAATCTTAGAAATTATTTCTAAGAAAAACTAACAAATCGCTTTGAAACTAATTAAGATATAAGCACCAAAGAACAACTGCTTCGGTGTTTTTCCTAAAATTTACAAACGAAAGAAGGTATTTTTCAGTTTCTATTACTATGTATGTACATGACGGTGGAGGGTATTATCAGATTCGGCACGGCCGAATATAGCGCTTTTACTTGTTTTTTTTTTAATTATTGTGCATTTTTTTGACATCTTAGCCTCAAAAAGTTATTCAGCAAGAAGAAGAACAGTTGAAATTAAATTATTATTGAAAAAAGTATCATAACTTGATTGCTTTGTAATCATACCATTGTTGCACCTATTACTTAATGATTATAACCTGCAGCGCCTGAGATACCCCTAGACGGGCCAAATGTATGACCAGCGCAACTTTATTTTTCATTCCTATAATTTTTTTTCAAGGCCTAGGATTCACTCTTAGTGGAATAAAATGTATGACCGACCTCCAATGTTTTTTGTTTTTAACAAATTATACATTCCCTTGATCAGCATCCCTTAAGGGGCTCCCATACAAATATTGCGTTTTATTAAATTCTTAAATTAAATTAAATTTGTCGACTTTTTTGAATAAAATCAAAAGTTGCTAACAGATTTTAATCGTTTATGGTTTGTTTTGTTTGCAGCTTCGTTTTTTGTATGTCTAGAAGCCTAGCTGCATTTTTTAATTTTTTATGAATTTTTAAGGAACAAAAATTTCGAAATTTTGATTAAAAAAAAAAAAATGTTTTCCAACCAAAAATTTTGTTTCTAAAACGACTGCGGATATTAGAAAGAAGTTTTACTTTTCTTAAAAGAAATTTTATTGCAGAATTTCAGTTTTTTTAAAGTTTTTTCAATAAGCTAAAGCGTTTTTGATTTACGCGAACATATGTTGTGCAACCTCCTCCATTTTCAAAATAACGGTATATCTCGAAAACCAGAGCCAATCTGAAAAAACCGCGGGCACCACTGAATTCAGCGTACCCGAATTATGTTAAAACGCCAGGTGCCCAGCTTGTCACGAAAAAAAGTGTAAATTTCTTGCAGTGTTATAATAGATGAGTGATTTTAAATAGTTTTGAATGGTTTTTTTGTCATAACAAAATTTTTTTTATATTATACAATTTTTCATTATTTGCAGATTCATAAAATAATTATTAATTAACAAGTAAGAGCACTATATTCGGCTGTGCCGAATCTTTTATACCCACCACCAATTTTGTGTACATTTAAAGCACAATATTTATTATTTTGTTAATCGCTATAGAATAATCTCTTTATAATAAAATATGTATCACTTTCTTTGTAGAGGGTGGATAAATTTTAAGGGCCCATGTTGAGGGTGAACCACACCTAAACTTCAACTTTTTTCTTGCATTTCATTTGACATTTCTCAATCTCAGACTAACTCAATTTGAACCGTGGAAAGATACGCAATCGAGAGATGCTTTTAAATATTAAAGATTTTTATAAAAATGGGCGTTCAAATCAAAATGCATTTTGTGCACTTCGTGATTATTTTGGTCAACAAAATCGTTCGAATTCGTCCACAATCGTGAGAATTGTAAAAAATATTTAAATGTCTGCAAAGCAGGTCTGTATGAAATGTGAAAACATTTGTGAATGCCATCTTAGTTCTTTGAATGGGAAATATTGCTGTTTTTCACGATAACGTGGCAAAAGAGCAGGCAACATCGACTCATCAACGTGCCCAACAATTGAGCATCAACAGTGTCATTGAAAATATGGACTATCGGATCGAGGTGTGCCGCCTAGGTTGGGGGGGCCATTTGGCCGATATTTTGTTCCATACATAATTGAAGCATACAAATATTATCGTTATAAAAATAAATGATAATAATTTCATAATAATTTTTTTCAAAACTTCGGTATGCTAGAAAAATGTTTTCGTAAATTTAATCTTTGAATGAAAGTGGCCGTTAAAATACGCGTGTCAATAAAGTTTCTGCTAATAAACATAACTTAGATATTTCAATATAGTCCTTTAGTATTCCAAAATCTTTATTCATAGAGAATTTACATGAATTTAAGAGGAAAGTTTTATCTACGAAATAGTGCTAATTTATATTTGTTATCTTATGTTCTCCTGAAGTTATGCTCTATTAAAAATAGGAATTTAGGAAAATTTTGACATAAGTAAAAAAAATTATCTCTAAACATCATAAACAATTTATATTCATGTACTAATGGCTAACAAATTTTAAAATTATACAAAACTTATTTCGTTTGAAAATCTTTTAAAAGCAAAATGTTATAGAAGTTTAAAAATCAAAATCTTACTAATAAATTTCCCGTTTTAGCAAAATGCTGAGAATGTATATTTTGAATCACCGTGTGATAATAATATAAAAATATGTATCACTTTCTTTGTAGAGGGTGGCTTAATTGTAAGGGCCAATTTTAGAAAGTCTTTGAATGCCTTCTTAGTTCATTGAATGGGAACCACTGCTGGTTTTTGCGATAGTGTGGCCGATATTTTGTTAAATGCATAATTGAACCATACAAATATTATCATTATAAAAAGAAATGATAATAATTTCTTAAATAATTTGTGTTTTATTTAAAAACAACATCAGCCCTTAAAATTTAACCACCCTTTATAACTTCGATATGCTACTAAAATGCTTTTGTCAATGTAGTCTTTCAATGAAAGTGGGCGTTAAATTAGGCGTGTCAATAAAGTTTCTGCTAATAAATACAACTTAAATATTTCAATATAGTCCTTTATTTACCCAAAAACTTTGTCAATAGGGAAATTACATGAATTTAAGATAAACCGTTATATGGGAGGTAGGCGTTAAAGTGGGCGTGTCAGCTAAACTTTTTGGCACAACAATAACATTGATTAGAAGGATATACGTAGCAAATGTGATCATCATACCGCTAATTTTAACGGTTTTATGAGCTTTTAAATTTCATTAACGGTAGATAACGTGAAAAGTGGGCGTTATAGTAGGCGTGTTAAAGTTATTTTTGCGAATGAGTACAACTTAGGTGTTTCAATATAGCCCTTTATTATTCGAAAATCTATATTAATAGAGAAATTATATGAATTTTTGGTAAAACGTTATATGGGAGGTGGGCGTAAAAGTGGGCGTGGCACCTTAATTTTCTGGCACAGTAATGATATTGCCCAGAGGGATATACGTAGCAAATTTTATCATCATACCTCTAAGTTTGGCGGTTTTATGAGCTTTTAAATTTCATAAAGGTTAGATAACGTGAAAAGTGGGCGTTATAGTAGGCGTGTCAAAGTTATTTTTGCGAATGAATACAACTAAGATGTTTCAATATAGCCCTTTATTATTCCAAAATCTTTATTAATAGAGAAATTATAGGAATTTTAGGTAAAACGTTATATGGGAGGTGGGCGTAAAAGTGGGCGTGGCACCTTAATTTTCTGGCACAGTAATGACATTGCCTAGGGGGATATACGTAGCAAATTTGATCATCATACCTCCAATTTTGGCGGTTTTATGAGCTTTTAAATTTCATTAACGGTAGATAACGTGAAAAGTGGGCGTTATAGTAGGCGTGTCAAAGTTATTTTTGCGAATGAATACAACTTAGATGTTTCAATATAGCCCTTTATTATTCCAAAATCTTTATTAATAGAGAAATTATATGAATTTTAGGTAAAACGTTATATGGGAGGTGGGCGTAAAAGTGGGCGTGGCACATTGATTTTTCGTTACAAAAAAGCGTCTCACCAAAAACCAAAGTGTGCAAAATTTCAGAGTCGTACATCAAATTTTGCTGCTTTTATGACGTTTTTGTTTTTAAATATACCGAAAAATACACTGTGCGGTATAAATTTTCGTACATTTTGATCGATAACTCCTCTCCTAATACATAGATTTAGATGATTTTCGGGGAAAAATATTGTCTTTACCCAGGAAATATATATTTGAAGTTTCATGAGTCTACGTTAATGCATTTGGACACAATTCCGTTTTGTTCGATGTTTGAAGGACACGGTTTTTTCGACCTACTCTTGCTTTTCGAGCTATAACTCTCTTCCTAATATTTCGATTTAGCCCATTTTCAATACCAAACAAACCTTGTCTATAAGAAAGATTCTGGCAAAATTTGAGCCCCCTAGCTTTTTCGGTGCGACCTCTATCGTGCTTTCAACAGACGGACAGACGGACAGACGGACAGACGGACAGACGGACGGACATAGCTAGATCGTCATCAAATCAAACCCTGATTCAGAATATATATACTTTATGGGGTCTAAAATGGATATTTCGATGTGTTACAAACGGAATGACAAAATGAATATACCCCCACCATTTTTTTGGTGGCGGGTATAAAAATACCACTGAAATAAAACGTGTTAAAATGTTTCGTTAAACTATATGCTTAAAGACAGTTTATCTTGTATTCTCTCTTTGCAAAAAGTTTTTAAAAAATTTCGTGTTAAAAAATTATCAATAAATTATATATTATTTTAGAAAAAAATCAACTGAATCAATGTTTACAAAAAAAGCTCCTCATTTAAAAATACTTCTGATAAATTCTAGAAAAGTTCCATTGCTATCTCTAATATAAATTTAAAGGTTGAAAAGCTAATGTTTTTTTCTTGAGTGCAGTTCAGCTAGAACACAACAATGTACAAGTAGTAAAACCACATAAAAAAAAAACTCTCAGTGAACGTAATTCTCGTACCTCTTCTAATTTCGACAAGTATTTGGGTTTTTAACACGTTAATTCTTCTATTTGAGTTAAATTATTTCTCCTTTGATTTCTTTGAACAATAGAAAACAAAACATTTGATTGGATTTGTTCGATTTTTTCGATGTGTCCATATTAATGTATCGATTTTCGTGAGTCTTTTTGTTTGGCATTTTTATGTCCGTTTTTGCTTTTTACCAAGATTTATTTTATCACAAATTATTAAAACATTTTCTTTTTTCAAATAATTTAAAACAACATTTCGTTACATTCATTTCAGGCATTTAACAAAATGAATTATCGTCTATTGTTGTTGCTTAGTGTTGGCTGTTATTAGACTTTTTCTTTATATTTTGTGGTACGAGTCTGTTTCTTTAATAAATCTAACTCACGTTTCGTGTTGACGTCTTTATTGACTCTAAATAATTTTTTATATTTATATATTTTGGTATTAATTTACAATTTGTAACATTATTAATTATGGTTATTTGTAACTAGATTTTTTCAAAAATGTGGAAGAGGATGTAGACTTAAAGATTTTTATAAATTTTTGTTCAAATTTTGCATAAAAATTAAAGTTTATTTATAAAAAATTATAAATAATTTCAAAAAATAGAAAGAAAAATTCTTCAAAATCGAAAAATTTTGGAATAATTTAAATATCAAAACTATGATTAGTCATTGTTTTTATTATTGCCAACCAATAAATTGCAAATATTTGCAATTTTATCCACATGATACATATGTATGAAAACATCAAGTAAATGACTCATATAGATTTTTTTAATATGAATTGTAATCAGTCGTAAAGTTTCCGCGATTGCTTGAATAAATTATGGTAACAAGAAAAAAAAAACAATACAACGATGAGAAACACAAAAAATACGGTCGTTTACAATAAGTGTGCTGAGAAGAAATTAATGAATGCGTTTAAAAAAAAGCAAGCAACCAGATACGTTTAGAAAAATTTATTTTATTAACTTTTACCACACACTAGAGTAAAGCAAAGTAACCAAAATCCGTAAAAAAATCCAAAAAGTAAAAGAAATTCGAAATTAGTAAAAATTTGTAACATTTTTTAAATTGCAAACATAAAAGTTTAAAGAAACTAAAAGGTATTGAAGTTTTTGTGTAGATTTCTGTGGAAAAGATAAAAAAAATATTTAAAACTTTTCGAAATTTCGAACTTATGTTCGAAAAATTTTAAAATTTAGAAATTTTTATTTCCAATATAATGATTGGGAATAAATAAATTTTTCTGTATTTTTCTTAATATTTCGTAAGTTCTTTTAAATTAGAATACAGAGTTATTTTTAGTACTTAACATATATTTTAAGTTTTAACACAAATTTTTAATAAGAATTTAGTTTCTGCTGTTGAAAGAATTTGATTTTATGTTGTTTTTTTTTTTTTATTTTACACATATTTTACTGTTTAAAATTTCTAACTTGTTTTTAAGAACGGAAAAAAGGTGTCCCTACAGATAATATTTGACTACGTGGTCAATTTTAGCTAAATGGACTACTTACAACATGGTCCTATGTTATGCAGTCATGGACCATATCATTTTTAAACAAGAGATTGTAGTTAAATGACAAGTGTTCGTGTTTTAACGGTGCTTCATCGAGTAGTGACAAAGAGTAGTTTTGAGACTACTCCGATGGGTTATATAGTCCAGCCCTAGGACATCGTAATCTTAAATCGACCATGTTTTCTCCATACATTTGGGTGTTCTTTGGATTAGTCCTAGTCCATTACAGTATACTTTACATGCGTGTATAGACTAGTCGCGTTATCTGTAGCGGTGGCACTCTTACTTACATATTAACAAATAATTTAAAAAAATTTCGAGTTTTGCTAAAACAAATTTAGTTTCTACCTAGAGAATCTACAAATTCTTTTTCAAATGTCTGAGACTTGTATCATATTTCACAGGCATTTTTTAAACATTTCTACATTTTCTAATCTAAAAATGTATGCTCGTTACTAATTTGATTGAGATTGTTTGGCGCCAAATATTATTAGAAAAAATTTCCAAGCAATAATTTCGTTTTTAGGTTAAAATTTTGATAAATTTAATCAGTTAAGGCAACATAAAAACATTTATTAATTAATAGAAATATAATTACCTAAAAGCACTTATCTTGAAGATAAACGAAAAATTAACAAAATTTAATTACAATAATTACACAAGTACGGTGTATATGAAATGACAAACATTTGATTTCTTTAAACGAAACTTTAATCGATATTTGTAAATCATTTATACTTGAAGGAAGAACCCTTTATTTGCTTACTAATTATTATTATTATTTTTTTTATTTCTCTAAGTGCTACGATTAATTTAGCTTATCAGGTTGCACCACTTGTGTATCTATTTTAAGTTTAAATAATTTTTTTTCTTTCACTTTTCGTTTCAATTGTGTGCCATACATACAGCTGCCTTGAACAACTGAAATTTAAAGATAGATTTTAAAAATATGTTTATAACTTGAGTGTATGTATATTTGTATGTATTTTCTTTTTCTTTTCTGTTTTACAAGAATAAAGAGATAAGCACTACACAGATACTGGTATAAATACATACATACATATACAACCATATTTCTATATACACCCACCTATAACAATTCAATATTGTTTAATCACCTACCACTTGACATGGATAAATTACATGCGACGAGTACAATATCATTTGTATTTGAGTGAGTCTTGTATATTTGAATGTATATATTTATACCCTTCACACAGTGAAAAAGGGTATATATAGGTTTGTCATTCCGTGTGAAATTTCTACAATTTTCATTTCCGACCCCATAAAGTGTATATTTTCTGAAAGCTTATGAATAGGGGAGTCTATTAAGCTCTGTCAGTCTGTCCGTGTGTATGATAAAATCAACTTTTTGAAGCCCCACGATATCGCCTGGACCCGGGTGAGGTATTAAAATATCAGAAATATTCGGGAGTAGATCAGTATTGAAAATCAGAAACATTGGTACATAAACAACTGAGATATGAGCAAAAAACCACGACCACCTTGATATTTTTTTCATAAAAACAACATTACCACAACAACATACATACATACAAACGTGTATACTGGTTAGAGTAAACGTGGCATCGAATCCCAGCTGAGCCAAAAAAAATTTTTTTATTTTTTTTTTATTTTTTTATATTTTTTTTTAATTCTTTTTTTTATTTTTTTTATTGTATATATTATTAATATTTTTATTATTTATTATTATTTTTATTATTATATTATTACTTATTATTTTTTTAAATTTTTTTTATGTTTTATATTTATTATTTATATTTTAATTATTTTTTTTTATTTGTTGTTATATTTTTTTTTTAACATACATACGTAAATTTATAATTTTACAATGGGATGTTTTTATATATGTATGTTTTTTATATGTATGTACGTATTTCATATGGGATGAATGGTGATACAAACTACTGTTATTGCATGACTACACGTTGTGAAGGGTATATAAGATTCGGCACGGCCGAATATAGCACTCTTACTTGTTTTTTTATCCAATAGATACCATTTCTATAATATAGCATATTTTTTGTTTTATTAACCAGATTCTTGCCATGTCTTTTGGTTGTTCTCTCTCTCTTTCAGCTAGAATAAATGTCTGATGGTCTGATATGACATGAATGTTATAGTAAAAAGTATAAAATTTAAAAACCAAAGTAATTAAGAGATAAATTTTCTTATCAGTTAAAGTGGAAAAAAATATTATACGAATACAACTCAATGACATGCTTTAGGATTGATTAATTATCTATGGTGTAATGAAGCCAATTTCATAAATAAAAATATGTCACGAAATAGGTAAACCTTTTTTTTTTTGATCATCAGTTACTAAAAAAAAATTACTGAATTTTTTGAACATAAAACAAAAAAACTTTTTAAACTCTTAATAAATATTATTTTATCAAAATAATTTTATCATTAGATAACCTAATAAATACTACTGATTAAAAATACTTAAACTTTTCTTAAATTTTCTTTTATATATTCCGAATCTTTTTCCAGTTTCGAACATACAAATGTTGATTTAAATTAAAATTGACTAAGGTTAGTTAGAATCGACATTAAAATTCTAAAATATAAAATTTTCGAAAATCATCAAATTGCTATATGTGGCTTAGAAATAAAGTAATAAAATATTCGTCAAATAATAAAAATTTTTCAAAAAATTCCAATTAAAAAAACCGGTTTTCGGTTTTTTACACATACAACCGAATCGAATAACCGGGTTTTTATGTTTCTGTTACTTAAAAAGTTGAAAAAGATTAAAATTTTATTAGAAATAAAGTAATAAAATATTCGTCAAATAATAGAAATATTTTAAAAAATTCAAATTAAAAAAACCGGTTTTTAGTTTTTTTACACATAAAACCGAATTTTTTTTATGTTTCTGTTACTAAAAAAGTTTAAAAAGATTAAAATTTTATTTAATTTACTTTTTATTCAAAATTTTAAAGAATTTAAAAAAATTAGGGCCGTATTCATAAAAAATATTTTTTTTAGCCTTATTTGACAAATTTCTCTACAACATTTGTCAAATAGCCTTTACTAAACCTAAAATATTTTTTATGAATACGGCCCTTAGACTTTAAGATTGAAATCAATTCATTTAATAGACTTTTTAACTCACTAACAGTATAACTTTAATGTCAAATAAGCGTCATATATTTGGCCATGATGAATGTTATAATACCTTTCACCATCATGTAAATTAATATTTGGTAAAATTACCTTTTCACCTGGATTACAGATTTAACGTTATACGCCATTTTGCTTTATTATTTCCAACCGCATTTTTGATTTTGTTTACTACTAATCTAGGCATTTAAACTGATACCCCGTTAAGAAAAATATTATCCAAAATTTTATTTCATATGGCATTTCGTATGCATTCGCTGTATTCTACTAATCAAGCTCTTTCAATTGATAACAATATTGAGGTGGATTAAAATGTTGACTTTTACTAGATTTAATAAAAACACAGGCGGTCATGTTTATTTGCTTATATCTCAGAAAGTTTTGGGGCGATATAGCTGAATTTTATTAATATTTCATTCCGGAATATTTTCAAAATATTGATACTTCAGACAGGGCTGTGCAACATGTGGGACTTTTAAAAGTTGATTTAAACCAACATGCGGAGAAACGGGCATTTCTCAGTCAATCCCCCTATTTATAGGCTTTCAGAAAATATATATTTAATATGGCATAAAATTAAAATACACTCGGCACACACTATGAAGGAAAAGTTGCGTTATTCTCGAGTGTGTTGGAGACGAAAGTAATTTCTAAAGAGAGTTTAAAGAGATGTAAGTAATACAAAATTTGAACAAGGACATATGGATTTAAGCGAACCAAACTATATTATATTATTGAATAATTCGAGACAAAAAATACCAATTTCTGGAAAAATTCAAAAACCGACAAATTTTAAAAACCGGTTTTTTAAATTTTTGAAAACCGGTTTTGACAAATCCTCTTAGAAATTGAGAAAAAAAAATCAAGTTTTTTAAAATTGTATAATGGTTTGTTAGTTTTTGGTAGATATTTTTATAAGAGTAAGTAAGTGTTTTAGAGACTTCAAGTTTTCATAAAACAATTTAAGTAACAAATTTTTAATATAAAAATAAACATGACTATGCAAATCTTAAAACTATAACGTTTTGTTTTAATTACAAGTATATAGTTGGCAAATTCACAAGGTTGTTCTAAGTGTCATATTGTCATAAGGTCATAATTTCCCAAAAAATGTTTATATTATTCAAAACTGTTGTATTTGTTATTGTAAAAAATGTTAAACCTTTTTAAAATTTTTTTAATAATTACGACACTTAGGATACCTTGTAAATTAGCACAATATATGTATATACAGCTTCAGGCGTATCTCTTACAAAATTTTAAGTGTAAAATAACGTGCACAACAACTTTTTTTTATTAGAGTTAATATTTATATTTATGAAATTAGTATTAAAAATGTTAGATTTTTCCCATGATCAAATATTGGGTTTTAATAGCCATTCACCAGTTTTGGAATTCGAGCACTAGAAATTTTTTGAATACCTAAAAAATATTCAGTTTATACAATGTGTCACAAATAAAATCCAAAAAATCAATAGATTTTTTATGAAGTTGAAAATTCGAACATAAGTTCGAAAAATTTACGAAATTTTTGAAATATTACTTGGAGCTCTAATAATTCTAAAGCGTAAAAAGTTACTTGTTGTTCAACATTTTTGGTCAACTTTTAAATTTCGAATGTGAAAAGTAAGCATTTACATAGAATTTAATATAAATATTGAAAGTATGTATGCATACATATACATGTATACTGTATTTAAAAGTTTTTTTAGTTAATATAAATTCAGGTGAAACATCCAAGCAAAAACTTCTTCAAATGCTTCAAACAAGATATGCCCACAATTTAATTTATTTTTATTAATTCATGTACAAAATGCATGTTTGCTTTCTGTTTAGATTTGACTCAAAACGCAAAATAAAACAAAATAACGTACATAATTAAAATGTTTTTATGCCACTGTTTTTTGTATGCTTCACACCACATAAAAAGTGAACAGCATGCAACAAGAATAGAACTACAGAAATATAAAAGCTAAAGCAGCAGCAGCAAGAAAAACCCCAAGTGGATATAAAAAATAAACACTTTATACAAGAAGCAACTGCAAAACACACAACAACAAAAAACAAGTTTTTGATCCTTTGATGTGAAATTAAACACACAAAAACATGTTGTTAACATTAATTTTCTCTCGCAGCATGGTCAAACAAACAAACAAACAATCGGCGGCAGCAGTAATAGCAACATAATACAAACAAACACTCAATTTAAATTTATAACAACAAAAAAGCGTACACACACGCACACCTAAGTACCTAAGAGGTAACAAACTCCTTTATAGTCATGTGTGTTGCTGCAGCATACCACACGGTAACCACTACAGTACGTTTTATAATGCTCTGCCTCCTGCATTTAATGTTCTCCAGACCTGTTTAGCCTTCTTGGCTCATGGGCATTAAGTCGTTTGTCGCATTTATATTGAGCAACAAATACAAAACAGAAATAAAAAAAAAAGAGTGCAATAAAAGCAAAATAAAAAGCATTATTATGATGACCATCATTAATACTTGTTGTTGAAATGTTGCTTGGACACTTGTAGACCAGACATAATATAATGCCAGCAATAACGACGTAGCTCAAGTTCCAGAGCTTCACCGCTACAGCTGCTTAAGCGGCGGCAATTATTATTATGTTAAATTATACAAAGAGGCACATTACACATTTAAGCCATAAAGAATTGATTTCTTATGACGGCCAATTAAGACGGCAGTCGGGCAGGCAATCAGCAACAGTTGTCCAAACACACACACACACACACACGTGTGAGTATATATTGAAATGTGTATAAACAACTGGGCTTTAAATTTTAAATTTAAATTATGCGTTCTTTTTTTTTTGCTTCCTTTAACACACATGTCACAAGTGCCTTTGATTGATAGAGCTGGTTTAGTGGTCACACACTCACACATAAAAAACAACAATAATTAATTTCTGTGTGAACCGGAAAATTAAAATGACTTATCAATTTGGTTGGGTGACGGGCGAAATTATAAAAAAAAATAAAAATTATGAGCGGTTCTGATTATTATCAAGATAAGAGTGAACAACATGTTGGTTAAATTCATGATTTAGATGATGAAATCGGGCAAATGATCAGAATCAGTTAGTGAAATAAGAGGTCTTATCATAAACGAGTCAATCTTTAAAATCTTTTAAGGGACTAATGCATATATAAGGAGTTATGTGTAAATTTAAAGTACAGTTTTTTTTAATATATTTTAGCATTAATTATTATATTTCCGGTTTTTGTGCAGCTATTTGAAATCATTTTCTAGACAGCACATTGGTGGAGGATATAAACATTGCTCGTTATGTTTTTGCAAGTGCACATGGCAGTCAGTAATTTCACGACTAAAGCGCTGTGCTTAATATCTTGTATTCAAAATGACGCTATTGTTAAATGAAGCTTAACTTAAAAATACTATAAATGAAATGAAAAAACGCTAGTAATTAAAAAAAAAACATAGAAGTGATTTTAATTTGGTAATTAATTTTTCAAGTAAAAAAATGTTCGCTTAATTACTTGCACACTCCAACATATTTTGCTTATAATTAAAGCAATAACTTTTCTAGTTAACTCAATCTTCCTTCATACTCAAGACAAATACATTTGACCTATTTGACATACTCTTATATATGAGTGTACAAGAAAACATTGTAAAATAACCATTAAACCAAATCGTATAGTTTATAATAAATAAATTATATAAACATTTATTTATTACATTCAGAATTATCTTTTGATTTTAGTTTTTGTGCTGATATCAGCATCAGTGAGTATTTTGTAAAAGTATTTCATGTGTTCTACTACATTTTCAGTTGCTCATAAATTCAAAAGACAATTACACAGCAGTGTTCCTTGGCTATGAACCATTTAGAAAATTCATTTGTTTAGTCAATATTCGATTTTTGCTGATATCACAAGTATTATGTCCTTAACTACACACAAAACTTAACAAAAACACAAGTTATTTACACAGAGCTACAAATTATTGCTTTTAGTGCAGGTTTGTTTGTATCTCAGGTCGATAATAAATACAAACTTATACCTCATTATCGATAGCAATTATTTTAACCTGTCAGTTATATATATTTAGCATCTACCCTTATTTATTTTATCTGTGTTTTTTTTTTGTGGCCTTGCCATAAAATGGCAAATTAACTCAAATAATCATAAAATTTATCTTATTTTACTATAAATGATTGCGTTAATAAGCTGCGTTAATGATCCTGATAAGTTTGGTAATTTCTGCAGTAAAAATATTATTCAATATTATTGAATATTAATACCGGGTATGTAACACGTTTGTTTTTTTCTTTTTTCAATATAATTATCACGTTACTCATTTCCATTACTGTAATATGCCTGAACAACCTAAACCTTATTATACCTTATTTAAAAATCATCAAATGGTAATATGCATTTATAAAAAATACAACATTTTTCTATAAATAGCGAAAATGTTTAAAAAAAAGAATCCGCCTTATATTAGAGATGGATGTAAAAATGGGCGTGTCACTCTTTTTATGCCCTTCACATGTAGTGCCTATATATATAGCATAGTCATTCCTTGTGCGGTTTTAACATTATTATTATTATCCCTAATGACTAAGGGAGTCCTTTGAGCAATATCCGTCCGTCCTAGTGTTGGTTGAAATAATCTTAAGAGGCCCTCACATGTTGCACAGATCTACATGTGGTATCAATCTCTTTAAAATATCTGGGTATGAATCGGTATTGAAATCTAGCACATTCGCCTCATAACTAACTGAGATATAAGCGAATTAACACGACTGACTAGGTTCTTTCTATATTTTTACCATAAAAATAATTTTTTTTAGTTCAAGAAGAATTTTAAGACACGTTTGCTACTATTTGAAAATATGATTTAGTGCTGTTCCTAGCAAAAGTTTAAAGAAATCGGTCACTATTTGGCAAAGTTATAAGCACAATTATTTCGTAAAATATATATATTTTTTAAATATACAAGTTACTAAAGCTTCATATTAATTATTTTAATTTAGACATGCCAAAAGCAACAAGTCTCAAAAAGTATGGCTTTTCATAAAATTTAATAACGAAAATCGATTTTTTTAGCTTCTGTACAACAGAGAGTAGCAATATGGGTATCAAGAGAAAGAACTTGACTAGCAGAATATAAAAAAAAAATTGAATTCATGATGATAAAGGTCGAATTTAGTAATAAAAAAACCCCTTAATTTTGATATTTAATAAGAGGACTTGACCAGTAGAATACAGTAAACTATGAAGAAGGTTAAATCCAAAATGGCGTCCTCAATCAATATAGGTATTAAATGAAAGATCTTGATAAGTTGTACACAGTGAGCTTATAAAAATTCAAAAACAAACATGGGTCTTAAATTGTTAAGCAAAATGGCGTATAACATTAATTTTTAATCCCAGGCTAAGCTACGCTAAGGTGACTATACCTACAGTTAAGCCCTCTTAGCTCATGTGTATTAAGACGTTTGTCTTAATTATATAAAACAAATACAAAACAGAATGTAAAAAAGAGGCCAATTAAAACAAAATAAAAGTATAATAATGATGACCATCATTAATACTTGTTGTTTAAATGTTGCTTGGACACCAGACTTAATATAATGCCAGCAGTAACGACGTAGCTCAAGTTACAGAGCTTCACCGCTGCAGCTGCTTAGGCTGATTTCTTATGATGGCCAATTAAGAGAACAGTCGGCCACGCAATCGGCAACAGTTGTCCAAACACATCTTGTTAAATTTTAAACAGAACAAAGAAAACACTGTGCAAAGTATATTTTTTACCTACAACTCTTTTTTTTAAACAAAAATACTTCTATGATAATGTGTTGCTCTACGTCATTGCTTCTAGGCCCTATCATATTTTGTTCAATGCTAAACGGACCTAGATAGCTTTTAAATAAATAAATGTTTTTCGAATAGAAAAATTTTGCCTACTAAACATGTTTGATGTATTATTAACATTTAGAATTTCATCCTTTTAGCTATTTTTATTAGGTTACTTTCGGAAAGTTGGTTTTAGCAAGCACTTACACAGAAACAGATTGTTATGTCCTTATAGGGTAGCAAGTATTGTAAAAAATGTTAATTTACCTTTGCCACAGATGGTATTTTTTAGTAAATAAATTGGTTTAAAAATTCTTGCCACTAATGTGTGTGTTGGCCAGTGTAATAATAATAACAAAAATACTTACGAACCAAAATCTTGTTTTAAATAAACTCTCAAACAATAAATGAAGTTGTTGTACTGATTCATCAAGTGATTTGAAAATTTATGACATTAAAGCAAAAAAGATAATTATTGTTGTGAGTGCTACAAGATTAAATATCCCAACAGTTCTGAGAACTTAAAACAAAACAGTTATATACTGTTATCTCAATTCACCGATTAGGTAGTTTTAATATTAATAATAATGTTAATGTTAATAACATTTAAAAACTCGTCATTAATTTCGATGAGTAATAGTAAATTACACCCCAGATTACTAATAGATAGGAAAGTAATAAATTACATATATGTATGTATATACGTAACAAAAAAGAATACAATTTTCAAAGCGAATAAAACCTGCGCACATTGCTTTGTCCCATACCCAAAAATCAAGAAACCAGTCATCACGGCTTTGAAAAAAATATATATTTATTTTCTTAAAGCTAATTATCTGCCGAATATAGTACTGAACGATTTTTTTCGTTTACTTCTCTATATTCTCTCAACTAATTTGTAATAAAAAATACCATGTAAATATTGGATTGTAGTTGCTTCAGAAAAACAGCTGTAAGAACTTTATTTATTTAAGAAATTTTTCGAAATTAAGGTTTTTAGTTATTTTATAATATTTCAAATAAAATAGCGAAATAATTTAATTTAATTTAATTTTTTACTGTATTAAAATATGCACTTATTTAAATAAAAAGTTAAAATTTACTAAAATATGGTGGAGTAAAAAAAACTATCTAAAAATACCCATTTTTTATTATCGTTTCTTTAACTGTAAACTCTAGAACGGAGTCTATCAAATTAAAGAAAAATTAGAACCAACTTTGGCCTACAACTTAAAAATTTTGAAATTTTAAAAGACCTAATTTAGGGAATTTTTTATAAATTTCACTAAGTTTAAATAGCTTGTGGCAAATGAGTTATTAAAATTAGTTTGTATATCACTTCATATACAATAAATTTAAACAGAAATAATAATATGATAAATACCATTCCAAATTTAATGAGAATCGAATAACTTTTGCAAGAGTTATAGAGAGTTCTAGCTTTTTTATATGACAGGACCTAGAGTCCTTGCATCAATCACAATAAAATTTTTCTGCCTAGTACTGGATGTAAATGATCTTTGAAGTTTTTCAACTTTCTGTGAAGCTATGTAACCGAAATTAAAAATTTCGTCCTTACCATATATGGGCAATGGGCGTGTCCTTTGCCCGATTTTTTTCAAAAAATATATTTTTTTTAATTAAACTATTTTATAGCAGTGTACAAACTTCAAAACTCTTGGACCACTCCTTCTATTTTTGTCCATTCGCTCTATGGGATCGACGCACCGTGCTGCGGGTCTTTACATCATTAAAAAAAAAACAATCAACGAGTTTTAATTAACAAAGAACCAGAATATGGATTGTTATTATTTCAATTAAATTTTATTAATTATTTTAATGCAGAGAGCTTATCGTCCACATTTTATCACCAAAATTTAGCCCTCTGAAACAGTGATTCGTTGTTTAAGTCATCGTCAGCACTAACATGAAAACGTAAGAGATTTGCTTCGAACCGGTAGACCACACCTAATTCGGACTACGGCAAATATTAAAAGTTGTTAAGCAAAGTGTTTGCGAAACCAGAAATATCGTTCTGGTTCAGCTAGGAATGTTTGTGCGTCACTATGGAGCATTTTAAAAAAGATTTATAGATATTACCATTTAAGGTTTAATTGGTGCCAGAATATAAGCTTGCAGGTTATCGGCAACGTGTAAGTTTTACAGCTAAATATCAGTAAATAACAGTTGGCTAGAAATAATATTAATTTTATTTAAAATCTGTTTATGAGTGATGACAATCATTTTTACTCGGATGACTTTGTTAAAAAGCAGATCTGTAGGTTCTGGGCTTCTGCAAGAGCCATAGATTAATGCCAATTGCACCCCGTTAGGTGTACAGTTTGATTTGAAACTATATTTGGAAACATCATTGGGCCTTTACTCTTCGAAAATGAAGATTAAAATGCTGTAAACGTAAATGAAGAATGAAACCACTGCTCAGAATGAAACCAGTGCTCAAGCCTAAATGGCACTTTTTTGTAAAATTTTTGGAGAGTGAATAATTTCTATAAATTCAAATCTTAATTGGCCAGCGTGTTTGCAAGATTTGTCAGCACCCGACTAGTTTTTGCGGGGTTATTTGAAGTAGCGAGTATTTGTAAATAAGCTCTAGACAATCCTTGAACTTAAGGCCAACAGTGTCGCAGAAAGCAAAACAATAATTGCGAAGATGAAAGCGGCGGTAATTTAAGTGACATTATTTTTCATATTTATTTAAAAAAAATCCATTTTGTATTATTTATAATCTGAAAAAAAATACGCAGCATAAATGATGTGCTTGCAAATGCATGCAAAATATTAAAAAAAACTCATGTAAAAAACATCATTAACTCATGAAACATCGGTTCATTTTTATCTAATCTACATGCGTGCACATACATAGACTTAATGAAATCAAATGCAGTTTATAAATACATTCTTCATATAAACACATGATCTTCAATGACATGTTAATGTTAAAATCATGCAGGATTCACCTAAATATAACCACTTTATCATAAGTCCTGCTTTGCTGGGTTTTTAAGCTTTAATAAACAGCTTCTTTTACGAACGGTTTGTCCGAACAATATTAACTGCAAAATTTTTTTAGGTGTAAAATAATGAACACATTTAGTAGAAAATAAACTAATATCGATGCTTATAAGATTTTCATACTGTTTGTCATTTAATAAGAGTAATTTTTTTTTAATTTCGTTTGATAAGCAAAATAATATCAAGTAGACAAAAAATAAGTATTTACATACACTGAATTGTCGACTATTGACTACTGTAGACAGTCATATCATACATGTCTCATATTGCTATCAAATTTCAAAAAGAAGACAGGAGAAATACTTCCACATATATACATACCAATAAACGTATATATTATTTGTATCTGTATAAATTGTACATAAATAGATAAAGAATCAAATTAATAAAAGAATGTACGCAAATTCAAAATAATTTGAAATTATAAACAAACAATTGATATGCTACTAAATTACATTTTGGTAGCTGCTAACAGAAGTTCATAAGTATGTACATACATACATATGTAAAGTACAAAACGATTGAATTGCTACAATTCAACTACAACTAACTGTGTTCTCTACTTTTTGCTGATATCAGCAATAACAACTGGAAAAGCAGAAAAATAACACCCAATATTATAATGAATTTTTATATGACATTATCTTAAGAATCCTATCTTACATCTTAAAACCATATTTTTTTTTTTTTTTTCTTAAGTGCCTACAATCATCATCATTTCATCCGGCAGCCAGGCAACCAACCACAACTCAGCTAAATGGGAGCAACTACAAGACACACAACAACGAGATAATGAAAGTGAGACATTCAGCAGCAGCTACAGCAATAACAGCAAAATTGTGTTGTTATTGTTGAGGCTGTCGTTGTTGCTGTTGCCATTATAATTTTAATGTTCTTAATTAAATGAAATCGAAATCAAAACTGATAGACATCCGTTTTGATGTATTTTTAAGTTTATTTATTTGATATTTGATAAGCCATTTCTTCTTCTTTTTTCATTTAATGTCTTTTTATGATTTATTTGTCATAATTTCATTTCAGCATGCGAAATGTTGTGAAAGACAAGATAGTCATAATGATAAGAATATTGAATATTTAATGGTTGATTTGTGTTTACTTTGCCAAAAGATTATTCTCCTGCCATTTTGAGCACAATGAAATTTATGCCATTAGAATTGAGATAGTAACAAAAAAAAAATTAAGATTTTTGCGCTTTGATTCTAAATGAACTTTGTGCCCGAAAATGTGTCTAAGTGAGTCTGATAATATGTTTTGAAAAATAAAGCTCTGGAAATACAAAATGATTAAAAATCCTAATATTGCAATACTAGAGTTTAAAGAGGAAATAGAAAAATTAGGAATAAAATTTCTAATAAAAAAATTTTTATTCAAAAAGATGTTATCAAAACATTAACTTTTTAAAAGAAGTTTCAAATTAAGTAGGTATTAAAAGAAAATTTTGTAAATTTTCTATTTTGCGAGAATTTCCCTTTTAGAAAAAGTCTTTAAAATTTAAAGGTTATTTTTTAAAACTTTTTACAGATTATTTTCTTTGTGAATTTATAAAACCTGCTTAAAAATTCTAAACTTACTAAAAACTTTACATTTATTATGTAATCTTTAGTAAATTCTATACATATTTTTTTTTAATATTTTCAAAGCATTATCTAATAAATAAAATTCTCGTGTCGTGGTGTTTGTCCCTAAACTCCTCCGGAATGGCTCGACCGATTTTCATGAAATTTTTTGCGAATATCAAATAGGTCTGAGAATCGGTCAACATCTATTTCTCATACTCCACAACGCCACGCCTTTTTTCGCGCCCCTCAAGAAGAACCGATCTTCTTGAAATTTTCACATAATCTAACTAAGACTCTGATATGATAATAGGAAACTTTCTTTTACCACGCCTACTTTAACGCCCCCTTTTTTTAATTATGTACTGGGAATAATATAGTTTTTAGCATTTTTCTTCAAATTGTACACAATTTATAGTCCAATCAAGCAGAAATAAACGTTTAAGAATCGGTCAACATCTATTTTCCATACTCCTAAATATTTAGGATGACTCACCCCAAGGGACAATTTATGCCTCACCTAAATAACGTCACGACTTCGATGAAATTTTAAGATAGATCTGCATACCGTAGAACACATATATGGTTTAGGTTTTTTCAAATGTAAAACATATTGCCTAGAAATAATTTATATGGCAAAATAACGATTGCCGGGTTAGCCAGTCTTTTTATAAAAATCTTTATATAAAATAAAACTGGAAATTTCATTTATAAATCTTTTATTAAACATTTTTAATTTTTATGAATTAAACCGCAGTTCTTTTACAATAGTTTTTAATAGATTATTTGTTTAAGAAATATTAAGGAGAATAATTAATAAATTTTTGGAAATTAGAATCTTTATTAGATAAAATCTTGAAATAATATTCTTGATTAATTAATTTTTGTAAATTATTTTTAATATAAAACCCAATTTCCCCTTCTATACACATTTTTAAAAATTTTCCATATAAAAACTATCGATTCACCTCCAAGTTAAGAAGGTCTCTTCAAATCTCCAAATCCTCATTTAAATCCGTAAATCAAAGCATGTAATTAAAATAAAATTTTCTTTTCTTAAACAACAGAATCATTTAAATTCTCCAAGTGATAATTCAACAAATTATCTTTCAGACAAACAAAAAGTAAAAAAAAAACTTTAAACTTGTTTTCGTCGTCATTGTCGTCGTATTAGTGGTTTGTGGCGATTAGTTTGACATTAATAAGATTTTGTACAACATTTTAAAACATTTTGTTATTTCAGCGATTTTACCTTTTTATTGCTGTTTAAGTTAAATGTTGTTGCATTTGTTGTTGCTATTGTTGGCGTTTGTTTTTTCGCGGCCGGTAACGCAATAATATTTATGGTGTTTCTGTTAGTGGCGCTTGTTTGGTTGCCATGTAAATTATACTTTAAACACTTTGCCAATATACGCAGCAGCGCATTAGCATACAAACAAACACACACACGCACACACATGATTCTTGAATAAATAAGAATATTTGTTTGTGCTAGTGTGTTTATATTTCCTTAATACACTCCTGCTGCAGCCTGCAGTTGCATAAATGCTGCTTGGAGGCTGATGCATCAACACTACTGATAATGATGCATACCACAAGCATCTTCATTGCCGTCTGTGATTTTTTCCTTTCCATCTCTCTGATGGTCAGAGTTGGAAAGTTTAAAATTATATTTACAAATTTCTTATAAACTAACAATTAATTACATAAAGTTTATAGGAAATTTTTTAAAAAAGAGAAAATTTTATTAAAGTTTATATAAAAAAAAATAAATTTGATTATAATTTTTAAAAAAAAAAACTCTGTAACCAAAAAAGTGGAAAGTTTTAAATTATATTAAGAATTTTTTATAAATTAACAATTAATTGCATAACATTTATTAGACATTTTATTCAAAAAGAGAAAATTTTTTAAAGTTTATTAAAAAAAATAAAAATAATTTTATTGTAATCTTTTTTATAGACAGTTAGAGAGCTCTGTAAAGTTAAAAAAATTCTATAACTAAAAATTTTCATTGAAAAAATTAAAAAAAAAAATCAAAAATATTTTTAAAATTAAAGATTTTCTTACAATCAAAAATGTATGCAGGCCTGTCGTCATTCACTCACGTCGGAATGGTTTAAATTTCCTAATTGCGATTTCGATCATTATACCCTTCACACAGTGAAAAAGGGTATATATAGGTTTGTCCTTCCGTGTGAAATTTCTACAATTTTGATTTCCGACCCCATAAATTATATATTTTCTGAAAGCTTATGAATAGGGGAGTCGATTAAGCTCTGTCAGTCTGTCCGTGTGTATGTTGAAATAAACTTTTTGAAGCCCCCCGACATAGGTTGGACCCGGTTAAGGTATTAAAATATCAGAAATATTCGGGAGTAGATCGGTATTGAAAATCAGAAACATCGGTACATAAACAACTGAGATATGAGCAAAAACCCACGACCACCTCGATTTTTTTTCACAAAAACAACATTACAACAACAACATACATACATACAAACGTGTATACTGGTTAGAGAAAACGTGGCATCGAATTTCAGCTGAGCCAAAAAAATTTTTTTTTTAATTTTTTTAAAATTTTGTTTTAATTTTTTTTTTATTTTTTATTTAATATATTATTTATATTTTTATAATTTTTTTTTATAAATTTTTTTTTATTTTTTTTTTGTTTTATATTTATTATATATATTTTAATTATTTTTAAAAATTTTTTTTTTTTTAAATTTTTTTTTTAAATTTTTTTTTTAATTTTTTTTTTATTTTTTTTTTATTTGTTCTGTTAACATACATACGTAAAGTTATAATTTTAAAATGGGTTGTTTTTATATATGTATGTTTTTATATGTATGTACGTATTTCATATGGGATGAATGGTGATACAAACTACTGTTATTGCATGACTACACGTTGTGAAGGGTATATAAGATTCGGCACGGCCGAATATAGCGCTCTTACTTGTTTTTTTTAACCTTCTTCATATTATACTAGCATATAACCCGCTACTTCGATAGCGCAGTTCTTACTATTTATTGAATACTCAAGTTCTATTCGAAATTATTAAATATTTTTGGTTTAATTTATGAAAAGTTGTATCTCTGATTCAATTTACTTAGAAAAATAAAAAGTATAGTAAGGATATATCGGGCATATATTTCCTAAATAAAAGCAAGATCAATGCTACTGAATTTCAAAAATTAAGATTCATATATTCAGAATTTAAAAAAATTACCCTAAAAATAATAAAAGTAACACTTTTACCTTCACTGAAAACTTCAACTTGGTATTATCAGAATTCTATGTATACAAAATATAAAAAAAAATGAGAAAAAGTAATTTTTTGGTCGTCCATAATATTAGGAGTCAGACGTCGGATCAATAAACACTAATTTTAAGAATCTATGTTCACACAAACGTAAAAATCCAAAGAGTTCAATAGAATTGCGAAAAGGCTTTTTTTGTGTCGCCAATGTCATTTTAATTCTCAACATGAATCAATAATCCTTTATTTCACAATTTGAGCTTCATAAACGTAGAAAATACAAAAAGTCCCATAAAGATTCAAAAAGTACCCTTTTGGACGCCCATAACATTTTCAGTCTCACCTCGTATCAATAGTCACTTATTTAAAAATTCTAGCTTCGCAAACGTTAATAATACAAAGAGTACAATGAAAATTAAAAAAAGTACCTTCTTCGTCGCCCATAACATTTTCAGTCTCACCTGGAATCAATAGTCCTTGATTGTATAATCCTAGCTTCATCAACGTAGAAAATACAAAAAGTACCATAGAAATGCGAAAAAGTACATTTTTGGTCCAAGTTCCAAATCCCAAGTTTAAAATGTTCAAATATCTATGTAACAAAATATTTTAGTAGACATGATTTAAAGTCAGTAAATCTACTCTTTTTTGCATAAAAGTAATTATGTCCTAAAAAGTACCAAACTCTTTTCCCGATTTTTCTCCTTTCTACCCCGTTATGAATGTGTTTCAATTTTTACTAAAATATAAAATTTTTTATGTCTGGTGAAATCCCAATTAAAAATCTGGTGAAAATTGGCCGTCTAATTAGGAATTACATACATTTTCCGGAATTTTCCCCATTTTGGTACCTTTTTTGTCCCCAAAAAAGTCCATATTCCATTAAGAAATAATAATTATCAAATTTTGTCCTATTGAATAATACAGAAAAGTTTCTTTTAAAAAAAGTACCAACAAAAGGGGACAATTTTTACCCCTTATACATGTGAATTTGAAAAAAAGTGACGAATTCCTATTAATATTTCTTCGCAGATTACTTAAAACAGTTTAAACTTTTTTCCTAGCTTTATGTGTTTGGAAGTTACACGGGGTACCAAAACAGTACCAAACTATAGTTTTTACCCTTTTTTCCCCCTTATGGGTTGAAAATTCAAAAAAAGGCCAGACACCTGTCAGCCTTTTTTTGTGCAAATTACAATACTTTTTCAATTTAATTTGTATCAGTTTTAGTTTAGCAGATATAAGATTACCGATTTTACCCGTTTTTACCCGCTTAAAGTACGAATTTCCAAAAATCCCTTCTTAGTGGAGTTATACATTGAAAGAGGAACCGATTGTCCAAATTTCATGTCTCTATCTCTTTGCGTTTGGGCTGTGCGATGATGAATCAGTCATTCATTCAATCAGTCAGTCACGTTACTCTTTATATATATAGATTGATTTGCTTGCTTGTTTTTAAGCACAAAAACTTGCATATCTAAAGGTGACACTTTAACCTTTTTTACATACAAGGCTTATGGAACAAATATTTTTTGACGCCCCTAATTATATGCACACATACAGGTATTAAATATAATTAATGTAAACAAAAATTTTTATATAAATTTCACATCGCAACTTTTATTCTGAAAATCAAAAAAAGTGGTCAAAGATTTTTTGATTTATTTTTTTGGTCAATCATAATTTATTGAGACATTCCTCGTCTTCAGAAAATTTATTTAAAAAATTTTATGAAAATTTCTTTCAGCAAAAAATATTTTTAAAAAATGGTCTTTTATGTAAAAATGTTTATTTTTTTTGTAAATTTTTAACATGAACTTTAAGTAAAAATGCCCAGGGGCCGAATTACGGCATCGATATGGATCGAAAATGATAGAATTCTTATTAGAATTCAATACAAAATGCAAGGAAAACTTCCACGTTCGATTGAAATTTCAATCGATATCGAATGCCGTGATTCGGCTCCAGATCAAGTTTGCTCACAAAATGTTTATAAAAATGTAACAAAAGTAATTTCTAAAAATAAAGTTAAAAAAATCTGTACGAAAAAAGCTAAACTTTTTTCTATAAATCGTAAACTGTTACGCAAAAGAATTTTTAACAATTTATTAAAAAATTACAAAAAACTAAAAATATTTTAAAGTTAATTATTAATCGATGATTTTGTAAAAATTTAAAATTTTCTTTATTTTATTTCAATGAAGCAAATATTTATTTTAAAATATTTTTAAGAAGCAATTTTATGTTTTCAAATGTACAATCCAGTGCTGCATTTTTTAATTTTATCGCTTAAGAACAAACACTTTTATTGTAAATGATTATGCTCCGTTTTCCATCTCAGTTCTCATCATATGAAAATATTTGTTGGTTATTTGAAATGCCCTCTGCTTGTAATATAATGGTTTTGGAGTAGTCAGTCGTTTCTCAACTGATAACAGAGAGCGATGATGATGATGATGAAAAAAAGTACTTCATTCTATGCTTTAACAGAGAGTAGCGTATTTAGACAGTGTAGCGTAGTATATCAGTATGATTGTCTGTTAGAGTGTAATATATACAGACATACTATGTACGTTATGAATTTAGGTATGTGCGTTCATCACTACTAAGATGAGACTGCAATCCATTGCATTGGCGACATTCGATTACTTTTGTTGATTTCAGTTATTTTACTTAATTTTAATTTTTTTTTTTTAATTTTTATTCCTGTATGTGTCTGTGTTTAGAGGGAGCTTCTACCCATTGATATCTTTGTATCATAATGGAAAACGAGACTCTAAGGCTGGCATTTAGATAAGCGGGTAATTTTTCTGTTTCTCTGCTGTGCCTCAGTATTCTTTAGTGATGGCTTTAAAAAGTCATCGCCATCATCATCAGTAGAATCATTATCAACGGTATGTTGATGTTATTTACAGAGTGGGGGTTATTGAGTGCAAGGATTAAATTTTTTTTTTTTTTGTTTAATTTTTTTCTTATTACCTTCTATTAGCAAATGATTTTTGCAAATAAAAAATTTTACGTATTTTTCTATAGCAAATGATAGGAGCGAACAATGTAAGTAAAATTATGGTATTTTTACTTTACAAATTGTTCCATTTTAAAAGACATCTTTTGTTTTAAATTATTTTTTAATAGAAAGCTGCTGATAAATTTTCCACAAATTTGTGTTTAAAACAAATGTGAATAATTTGGGTTTAATTTAAAATTTTCGATAATTTACTTTTTATAGAAAAATTTAATTTAATTATAGGGTTTTTTTGAGTCAGGAAAATGTTTTAGCTTACATCGATAATGTATTAATACTAGTTGAATGTATATTTGTGCCAACTCTATCATTGCGGCAACTAGCACTATGTAACAAATCCAAAAAGCTGGGAGTAGATCAAGAGAAATTCAAACTTTTCCTTTTCACTTGAGGATACAAGATAGACAACTTGTAGCGAATCGGGAAATCATTTAGATTTGAGTAGAGTCTTCCAAGCTGAAATTCCTGCGATAAAGAAAGGTACCAACCTGGGTTTACCAAAGAAATTAAATAGAGGTGTAGCTAATAAATATCTATGTTGACAGTCAAACAGCACTGAAAGCTTTAAACTTTAACCGCTTGCGTAAACTTACATCGAAGAGTTTCGGTCAACGTAAGGATGAGCTAGGTCCTGCGTTACTTTGGTATATCTGGAAGTGTAGGTTCTGAGATGGAAATTGGATTGGCTATTTCATCGTTGTACTCTTCAAGACGAGGACGACCTCGAAGCACTTGGCGAAGGACTATCTTGAATGAAACCGGCAAACGAACTTAGATGCTTAGCTTCAGACTAAAAAATATTCCTTATAGAATACGGAAAAATATTCCTAATGGAATACGGAAAAATATTCCTGATGGAATACGGAAAAAATTATTTTACTTATTTACTTTTCATTATGCGAATTTAACGACAAGATTTTGGATCACTTAAGGAATCTGAAAAACATTTTCTGCAGAACAAAAGTTTGAAAAATCCCTTTAGCCAGTAGTATGACCGAGAAAAAGGAAAATACTTCTAGTTTTGGAGCAACAGGATCTGAAGCTGATAACAGATGTGCTGAAGATAGAGAAGAAAGAAGAAGCTATGCCTTCGGGCGACTGCCGAATCTAACCTAATCTAGAGAAGAAGGAAACGGTAGATCATCAACTTTGTCACTGCCCGGCACTAATTGTGAAAAAGCGCCAACTCTTGAGATAATATGTAACTGACTTTCTCTCCTAACTCTCTATTTACGATCTGAAAGCAATTGTGGCTTTTGTAGAAGTCTGTAATTGTTCACATCCATTTTTATATTCTAACTTTTAAAATGATTTTTACAAAATATTTATAAATTTTTTTTGTAAATAAAATATTCTCAAAATTCTCTCTTCCTAGAAAATGTTTACTAAATTTTACAATTATAGAAATTTTCGATAAATTTTTTATTACACCTAAAACAATTTGGAAGTCTTAAACACTTGATCACTTACATTTGGTCATCGTTTCCTCGTTTAAAAAAAACTTAAATTTTTTAATATTTTTTTAAACTACCTGTGTCGCTTGTGTTTAAAAAAAAAAACCAAAGAAATGTGTTTGATGCCACGCGCTGATAAGACCAACAACAACAACAAAAAGAAACATTAAACAAACATATCTAACAATCTTTATGGAAACTTGTAGTTTTTTCTTCTGTCTGTCTTTTTTTAACTACACACTCTAGTTTAGACAGTGTTATCGATATAGACAAATACCAGCACATACCAATTTTGCTTTCTAACACTAACTCAAACAATTAAAACAAATAAAACTTACTAAAATTGTAAAAAATAAATCAAATTTGAAAGATTAAAAACAAATCATTCATGCTGATTTGACTCTTAAAATTTTTTAAGCCGAAATGGCCAAGTGTTTCGAAATAAGTTTATAGAAAAATCTTTATCAATTGTTTGTCATCATGAATTAAACTAATTCCTAGGCATGAGGTATTAAGAAATAAATAAATGATTTTATTATTTACTCACAAAAATATTAAAATAAAATTTGTTTTCATTAATGAAATTTCAAAGAAATTGAAATGGACGGCATCTAGGGTTATTGTCGTTTAAGAATTAATTTTTTATAAAAAAATAAAAAATTAAATACCTGTTGTTAAATAAAATAAGCTGACTTTTGTACATTGTTGAAGCAAATTTTCAAACAAAACAACAAGTTTTTTTTCCATTTGTTATCATTTAAGCGTAATTTGTTTTTGCGATTATTGACCAAGAAGTTCCAAAAATCACTTAAAGCAAATAATATTGCAGGGTTTCCATGCCAGTAATTACTTTAAAAAAGTGCAGTCAACTTCTCAATTTACTACTACTAAGACTTCTTGCAGGAAATCCTTTAGAACAATGCAGTCATTGCTTTGACATTATAGAGCAATTGCTACAACAACGAATAAAACACCAAAAGTGGCACAAATTTAAATTTGTAAACTCTCGACTTTATTTGTGGAAGAGGTAGAGAGAGTATGGAGGAAGTATAAAGACAGAATTAGTCTTTACTTTCTGTTCCGTTCCGAATCAGCTGACTTCATTCTGTTAAATAGAAAATGTGTACAAGTCGTTAGTTGTTCTGTTACTTTCCGTGCCGTTCCGGGCGAACCTGTAGAAAATAGAATTCAACGTTAAGTGACGGCCATTGAGAGAGAAACAGCTGATATTTAGGTGCCTATATTTTAAAGGTGGCTGCAACATAGAGACTCTGTTTGCTTATAGATGAAATCTGACACAACAATTTCTTTTTTTTATGTACGGACTTTGACGTGAAAAATAAACAAAAAATATAATAAGCTTGTGTTTGTAAGATTACCTTGTAAATTAAGGCAGATGATTTTTTACAGAAGAAGTAACCACAAAAATTAAACAACAGAACGGCACGTCACAGAACGACAACAGAAAGTAAAGACTAATGAAGCCTTAAAGCATATTGTACCCAAAAATTCTTTTAATTTCTTATTCGTACATCAATATTCACACAAATGATAATATTGGCACACAAGTTAAAATTTGTCAAATTAAAAGGTCCGTGTCTTAGCACCAAAGAAATGTGTTTGTCTAAGAGCTGTATGTCAAATGATATAAAATCTTTGTGTCAAGAATTCCAATGATATAGACTTTTTAAATTTAGATTAAAGGTAATGAATAAAAGACTCTATTTAGACAAGTTTACTTACGCAAGTCTTATGAAAAAGGTAAAAAGAGACGAACGAGTACGCACTTAATCATAATTTAAATTTGTTCTTGTCACATTCTTTTAAACAACACATAACAATCTGGGCAGTGAGGTGGAAATTACCAAAACAGATTTTTTCTGCGTGAACGCAGAAGCAAGTTTTAATTAGGTACTGTATAGAAAAATAACGCAACTTTTGCCCGTCATCAAATTTTAATACTAATAAGTGATTAAGATTTTAATAATAGCATAACAGATATTAGAAAATATGAGCGAATTAATTACTACCCTAATGATAGCGAAACATATCAGAGGACTACCATAATTACATTGAAGTAGTGTTGCATTTTCTACAACATATGGTGTTTTCCTTTTAAAAAAAATTGCAATAAGTATGTATAAAATATTTTTATCACTCTGCACACACTCCTATAAAGTTGTCCATTTTTATACCCTTCACCTGTGGTGCACAAGGGTGTATATAGCTTTGTAATTCCGTTTGTAATTTCTACAATTTTCATTTCCAACCCCTTAAAGTATATATTTTCTAAAAGCTTATGAATAGAGGAGTCGATTAAGCCCTGATTGTCAGTCCGTCTGCCCGTCTGTCCGTGTGTTGGTTGAAATCAACTTTTACAAGCAACCATATGTTCCTCAGATCTGTGTATGGTATCAATCTTTTGAAAATATCCGGGAATGAATCGCTATTGAAATTCAGCACAATCGCCCAATAACTCTCTGAGATATGAGCAAATAAACACGACTGCCTCTGTTTTTCTTTTTTATATTTTTACCACCAAAATTTAAATTGTTCAGCCATAAAATAATTTATAAGTACCTTTGCTACTATTTGTAGACATAACATGCCTCTAGAGATATTCGTGTAAAATTTTGGATAAATCGGGCTCTTATCGGTAAAGTTATAGGCAAAATTTTTTTTTTGAAATATACATATATTCTAAAAATTTACAAACGAAAATCAATTTTTTCAGCTTCTAGACAACCGAAAGAGTCAATATTGGTATCATCTGAAAGAACTTGACTAGAACAATAAAAGCACCATAAAAACTTTAAATTTATGTTGGCCACTACTACAAAATGGCAGACAATAAATTTATATATGAGCCAACTCTGGTATCTTAAAATGTAACTTCTTGAACCCCCTTAATATTGGTATCAAATTAAAGGGCTTAACCAGTAGAATACAGTAAATTATAAAGTACAAATTGGCGAAAAAAAATTTTTTAACCCCATCAATATGGGTATCAAATGAAAGGGCTTGACTTGTAGAATGCAGTTAACTACGCAAAAATTGAAAATCAAGGATGGCATCAGAAGCTATAAGCAAAAACGGAATATAACATGAAATATAGGTTAAGCTACGATGTGGGATTATACCTATGAACATGATGGTCAAGGGTATTATCAGATTCGGCACGGCCGAATATAGCACTCTTACTTGTTTCTTGATTTTACACTGGACCTTAATGTAGATGTAGCGATTCAAAATTTGAACTTTAAAAAAGGGTACTTTGTTACACTGAAATATAATTGGGGGTAAGATTTGATACACTCTTGCCAGTTATTTGTGTAACATGGTCAGAAAAGAAAACGATAACTGTTTCCACTCTTGCATGTATTTTTAGAATAGAACATAAACCCGCTAGAATGGTAGCATTATTGTAACATCTTTATTAGAAAGGAAAACACCATTAGATTCAATATTTATAAGCATTAAACTACATTCACTTTGCAGTGATTTAAGATGGTTTTTGCTTATTTAAGCTAACACGAAGGGAAACGTTTTCAACAGATTAATAACACTTTCAAAAAACGGTACCAGGGTCAATATAAATATGATGGCTGGTTAATTGGAATTTTCTGGGCCAACTGACATTATAAAACTGTATTAAAATAAGTATGAATCAAACAATATTTGTCTGCAATTCAACTTTTCGTCTTTTAAATTCGCCATTTGTAACATCAATCTTTGTTCTGCTTTCTTTTAAGCAAATATTTAGAATATTTTTTGATTATCGAAATATGCAATTAAAAGAAAATTAGTTTTAAGAATTTTTCTATAGAAAAAAAATTTTAATATTTTTATAAAAAAATTTTCAAAGCAACGATTTTTCTATAGAGAACTTTAATAAAATTTATTACTTTTTGTTTCCAAAAATATAAGCTCTTAAAAAAATGTCAATGCTTTTCTTTTAGTTATTATGACTGCTTCTTATCAGTCCATTGGTCTTGATCTGTTTTTGTTTACAGTGAATCGATGTTGTTTTTATTCTTAAATTGATCTTGTGGTCAATTAAACGCATACATAAATAGAGGACTTAAGAGAGAGGGAGTACGAACGGTAGAGATCGCTTGGAATAGATAATAGAACCTCATGAACTTTTTCTTAATTTTTAAAAGGCGATAAGCTTGAAATAAAGATTGATAAAAGCTCAAAAACTAAACTAAAAACACTTTACAAAGAATACAAAATGAAGAAATGTATAAATTTATACAACTAACTACAAGAAAGAAAAAAAGCAACACTACAGCAAGCAAAATCCTATATAGAGATCATATATACAAGATCTGAGCTCTTTAATGCACTCACTCATTCACTCTTCTCTTAATTAAGCAACGAATAAATTTATTGGAAACTTTGTTTTAAAAAATAATCAAACAAAAAAAAATAACGTATAGTAAGTGGTATTTTGTTGTAGTTGTTGTTTTAGATGTGATAATGAATTAAAGACACGAAGGACTTTTTAAAATGGTCAACTACAAAAAAAATAAAAATAAATACAAAACAAGATCAATGATCATCATCTTCGTCACTCGTTCATCGTCATTCTCCTCATCACTTTTTGCTTCAGTTGCCCTTTAATTGTACATGTGTAGTGCATTAAATGTTAAGACCTTCGTTACACATACACATGTATTAAAGATAGTGGTTGGTTGGTCTGCTTGGCCAACACTATTTTCAATGTTCAATTGCTTAGCAAAAAATTCCGAGACTGTGACTGATGATTGTAATCGGTTTTCTAAATGCTCAAGACATTTTAAGTGCCAATGCATTTATTGTGCCCATGTAGAGTGTCCTGAATAAAGACAACACATTATTTAACTTGTAACACCTCTGGAATGTCTTAATATTGGATCGATGAAAAAGGCAAATGTGCTAAATTTAGTTCTTAAGGCATTCATGAGTAACTTTTAGTGAAAAAATTTATATTTGAGAAATTATGCATAAAAAATATTTGTATCAAAAAAAAAAAAAGATTTTTCTAAAAATTTTAAAAATAATAAATTTCTAATTTTTCTTTAATTGCTTAGTTGTAACTAATTCCTGTATATAAAGTTTTTAATAAATTTTTCTGGAAGATATAGGTTTTTCTATTTATTTAAAAGAAAATTATTTGGCATCTTTTACAAAAAAAAAATATTTTTTTTTGCAAAATAAAAAAAAATTAAATTATTTATGTACAACGGATGTTCGGTGAAGCGAATAATATTCATCATCATCATCAACATAATAAGTTTAAGATTACAGAAAAATTTTTTCCAACTAAAGAGCTGCACAAAATATTAAACCTGTTTGCAAATAAATAGCTGCTGGGTATTATGACATCTTCAGTTATATTTAACTGTCTTGTTAATTGTAAATTTAAAAGATCTGCTGAAAATTTCCGCAAATTTAAGTCAGATGCAGTGTATTGATGCACTTCTAAAGGTCACATATTGCTACTGTACAGTACTTCAGTTTTTATGTTTTGTTACACAATATAGAAACAGTGTTAAAAGCTCTTCCCTATAACGTCGGTAGCCCTCGCATTCTGATAAAAAGTAGAATATCAAAGTTCAAAGCAACAATTTAAGTTTAAGTTTATTTTTATTGCAATGCGATTTTTTATTTAAACAAATATTAAAAAATTAAGGCCGGGGTTTAACTTATGTATATCTTAGCCATTTACTGGCAGATTTCGCTGATTTTCAATACCAAAACGAGATCATGAATCAATTTTTAAATTAATTAAAATTTAAATTTGAGTGCTAAACAACCAAGGCGGGCTCGGACGTAGTTTAGTTTTGAAGTATAATTTTCGACGACTTTTTCTAACATTTGTGACCGTACATCGATAGTAACGAGGTGAAGGATTTGATCTAAGTGGTCAATTTCTTCGAGCTTATCGGTGTAGACTAGAAACTTCACAGTCGAGCGGCTTTAAATCGAACAATCTTGGCGACCAATTCACGGGTCCAAAATGTAAAACTTTGCGGTTACTAAACGTGTTCTTCACTAAATAAATTGTGCCACGGGCTATGTGACATGTTGTTCAATTGATGAACGAAAAAGTATTCATGGCTCTATAGAGGTTACCATTGACAGTAATCTGACCAGTATAGTTTTTAAAGAAGTACGGACCAATGATTCCACCAGCCCATAGAACACACCAAACGGTCAGTGTTTCTGGATATAATAGTGTCTCAACATACACTTGAGGATTATCAGCACTCCAAATACGGCAGTTTTGTTTCTTGACATATCCATTTGAACAAAGGTGGGCTTCATCGCTAAACAAAATTCGTTTATGAATGTCGGGATCAATTGCAATCTTGTTTTGGGCCCATTCACCGAATCTACGCTGTGCCGTTCATGCGTAAGTCTATTCATATTGAAATGTCAAACTAAACACAAATAAACTTGACAGCGAACAAAATGGCCGCAATGGTTGCCAATTGAAAGTTGTATATGTCTATAGGAAACATCCGGTAAATTAATTAGTTAAAAAATGTCTGCCTATATCTTTGTTGGTAATAACCTTGATAAAATATCTTACACGTACATATATGAAATAAGTAGGTCAGTAAATCATCTGACAGTTGAAAAATTTATAATTATTTTTCCATTTTTTTAAAAGAGATTGTCGTGATTCTTTACTTATATCTCAGTCAGTAATTTTGCTAGCTTTTTATAAAAAAAATCAAAGTAAAAGTATCGAATACATAATTTGTTCTTGCTTTTTTTATACCCTTCACTGACAGTGTAAACGTATAAATAGGTTTGTCATTCTGTGTGAAATTTCTACAATATTTATTTCCGACCCACCCCATAAAGTATATATATTTTCTGAACGCTTAAGAATAGGGGAGTCGATTGAACACTATCCGACTGTTTGTGTATATATTGAAATCAATTTTTTAAACCCCCAACATCGACAAGACCCGTGTGTACCACGCCTGTAACTATGTATTAATATGATATGCCTCTAGAGATATTTGTAAAAATTTTTGAAAAATCAGTCACTAATGGCCAAAGTTATAGGCAAACATTTTCGTAAGAATATATATTAAATATATCTAATTCTTCATGTTCCTAAAAAAATAACGTTATAAACACCAAATTATAAGTGTTATTTCTGAGAAAACCTAACAAATTGGTTTGAAAATAACTGCGATATAACACCAAAATACAACTGCTTCGGCGGTTTTCCTAATATTTACAAGGGAAAATCGATTTTTCAGTTTCTATACAACTAAGAGAGCAACTATGTCTATCAAATGAAAGCACTTGACTAGCGCAATATAATAGAATATAAAAAATTAAATTCCAGTCGTATTACAGCTCTGGTCGGGTCAAGAGCTCGCGCGTCATTGCCATTATCTCTTAAGGGCAATCAGGCCGTCCTTTTCATCCGTCTTCGAGAGTTTTACGTCTCACTCTCGAGTGGTTAATTGTGTGACGTCGCGTAACTGTGCTTTGGATACAGTATCCAGACTATTCTACAATTAACCACGTGCATATATTTTAATTGGATTAACTGGAGGAGTACCAACTAAACTCAAAATTTACAACTGGAGGAGTACCAACCAAACTCATTTTCGTAACTGGAGGAGAACCAATTAAACTCAATGCTAACTGGAGGAGTTCCATAAAACTCAGTATAAATTTTTGTTCAGATTTCTCCGACTTCCTATACAATGGTATAGGTGGACTTGCGGTGACTGAACTAACGTTTTTTTTTAACTGGAGGAGAACCATAAAACTCAAGCTTTAATTATTGTTCAAGTGTCTCCGACTTCCTATACAGAGGTATAGGTCGAGTTACGGAGCCGGAACCTACGTGGAATACCCTGGCTATTTGGTCACGAACCTCTGCCAATCAATTTTAGAGTAAAAAAAAAAAAATTAAATTCCAAGATGGCCGCTACCACAAAAATTGCGGTCAACAAATGTACTCCCTTGATCCCCCGCAATATTTGTATCAAATAAAGGACAGTAGAATTACTATTAAACTATTAAAAAAGTGAAAAAAATTCAATATGGCGTCTGAAACAATATGGCGGAAAATTGTGTTAACCCCATTAATATGGGTATCAAATAAAAGCGCTTGACTAGTAGAATACAGTTAACTATTTAAAAATTTAAAATCAAAGATGGCGTAGGAAATAACAGAAAACATGGCGTATAACTTGAAATCTAGGCCAAAATTCGATGAGGTCATTATACCTACATACGTACATGAATGTGTAGGGTAATGTCAGATTTGGCATAGCCAAATATATCACTCTCACTTGTTTTAATAATGTTTAAAAGATTCGTACAATACCCATGGATAAGTTACAAAAACCAATTCGATTTTTACACTAATGGTGGGCGTATAAGCTTAAGACCTAAAAGCTCAGCCTTCCTTGTACATACACATATCTGCTTAGAAGTCAACAAATTTTTTTATTACCATTTGTTTTTTTTTTATCTTTCATAACGACAAAATTTATATTGAATGATTATTTATCAGATTGTTTTGTTAATTACAAACAATTCTACTTTCTTTCCTTTCACGTATTCTCCAAAATGCTCAAATATAATCTCAATAAAAATCTTTTTTCTAAAAAAAAAGACATAAAATACAACAGAAGGTATCGTTTTCACTCACAATATTTAAATTTGTTTGATATAATAAAACCGATTAATTTAATAGTCAGTCACAATCTTTATGGCTAATCAATATTTTTTCAAATGTGATAACCTATATTTGAAAATACATAAAATCATAATCTTAATGAAAATAATCAACTTTAACGACTCATAGATCTTTGTCAGTTTTATATTAGACTAGCCAAACCCGGCGCGCGTTGCTACGCCCTTTAATGAATCGAAATGCATTCTGAATTTAATTGAATATCAAGTGCAAAAACCTAAAAATTATAATTTTTTTATGGGCGTGGCCCTGCCCACTTTTCTAATCACGAAATTGTAAAGTCATAACAGCTCAATATTTGTGCAAAGTTTCAGAATAATCGGTCCAGTGCAAGTACCTCAAAATGATACCTTTTTTTATGGGCGTGGCACTGCCCACTTTTCTAATAACAAAATTATTTAGTCATGACAGCTCGATATGTGTGCAAAGTTTCAGAAAAATCGGTCCAGTGTAAGTACCTCAAAATGATACCTTTTTTTATGGGCGTGGCACTGCCCACTTTTCTAAATACGAAACTGTATGGTCATGACAACTCAATATGTGTGCAAAGTTTCAGAAAAATCCGTCCAGTGCAAGTACCCCAAAATGATACCTATTTTTTAATGGGCGTGGCACTGCCCACTTTTCTAATGACGAAAGTGTAAAGTCATGACAGCTCAGTATTTTCGAAAAGTTTTAGAAAATTCGGTCCAGTGCAAGTAGCTAAAACTGATAACTAATTTTTTATGGGCGTGGCCCCGCCCACTTTTTCAATCACGAAATTATAAAGCCATGACAGCTCAATATGTGTGCAAAGTTTCAGAAAAATCGGTTTAGTGCAAGTACCTCAAAATTAAAACTTTTTTAGGGGCGTGGCCCCGCCCACTTTTCTTATCACGAAATGATTAAGTCATGACAGCTCGATATGTGTGCAAAGTTTCAGAAAAATCGGTCAAGTGCAAGTAGCTAAAACTGATAACTAATTTTTTATGGGCGTGGCTCCGCCCACTTTTTTTCACCCACAAACACTCCCTGGTATGTGTACAACAACTTACCCAAGTTTGAGCCCGATCGGTTTTACAGTTTCGGAGTCTATAGCTAACACACACACACACACACACACAGAGTTTCACTTTTATATATATAGATTTCTGCTACCAGCACTGTTCTTTTGTTTGTTATCTGTAAATTTTGTTTAAATAACATTTAAAAATAACTATATTTTTCATTTTATTATTATAAAAACATGTATTTTTTCAATTGATCGAGATTACACTTTTGAAAAAAAAAGAAAACTTTAATCAAATTGAAATGATATGAGTGAGTCGCCATTTATCGTAGATTCAAATCTGTGCCAGCCATTCTGTGTCGCCTTATCATTGCCATAAATCTCTGAGAATAATTTTATAGTTTTTTTGTACTGATTATTCGCTTTTTTATTTGTATACAATTTTGTTTATAATTTTATTAATCAATAATAAAACGAGAGATTAAATTTTTAACGTACTGAAAGTGAAAAGTTAGTCGTTATCGTTTAAAGCAAAATGCGCACGTTTGACTTTCTTTTTCTGTAAATACATATTGGTTGATAATGTATTAAATAAAAATTTAAATTATCTTACTTCACTAAACAATTAAATTAAAAGAAATTGAAGTAATCTTAAGTAAGCGTTGTATAAAGTTGAAAATAACTTTAAACAATAATTCTCAAATATGGAAAAGAAGTGATCGATTCTATATACATAATTAGTCAAAGGGTACACATCACATCTTACACATCTCACAGTTGATTAAGTCATTAAAATATTAAAAATTTTGTATTTGAGCGCTAAATAAATTCTTAACGAACTTTCAAATTCTAAACTAAAGCTAACATACGCTTGTCGCCTTAATTCTGTCAATAATTTAAGTTTATAATTACACTGCGCTGTATTTTCTTGATAAGCTTTTAAGTATTCACATTTTTGCACACATAAATTTATAATAATAAAATTAAATTAATTCTTATTTGCAGCAGATTATAAGAAACGCCAAATGATAAAATAAACCATAACACCACAGATAAACATTATTAAAGAGAACAAAAATTCATGCTAAATAAATCCACTCACAATCATAATTTTTTAAACAATAATGCTGTTATATTTATGCACGTACGGACTATTTAAATCAATGTAGTTAAATGTGTGAACAGGGACCTAATGTGTGAAAATAAAGTTTTGAGAAAAACGCATTATCACTGTGAACACACCTTTAGTTGCTAGATGCGATTTGGTATGATTGGGTGCCGACTTTGGTGACGTCATGCCTATGTGGTGACGTATTTTTCCCCCTTTTATTGTGACAATACCTTTGCTATTGTTGCTAATCTGTTTGTTAAGATCTCGACACTTGATTGTTAAGCTGCGAATTTTTCAAATTCATTTAAATTAATTTTGTAAACGTATGCGTTTAAGGTATTACCACCACTTTGACTTCAAACAAAACGAAATTGTATGTAAAGAACTTGTGGACTCGGAAAAAGAAAGATTTAATCTGTGATTAACGGCTGATCTACCTAACGAATTACCTTCGCTCATTGCACCAAGCGGTTTATCATTACAGCGCAAATGGTATTTGTATGAGAATGTCAGGGTCTTATATACTGATTCACAGAAACGAGATTTTGTAGCTCCTAAACCGAGTGAACCCAAAGCGAAAAAAAAATCAAAAAATATATCTGAACCTGCCACCCATAAAAAAAATCGAAGCACCGGATCAGGAGAAAAATGAAGCTGAAATCAAAGCGCCGAAAAAAGAAAAAACTGAAATTGTCAAACGGATGAAAATCGAAGTACTAGATAACCAAACACCGAAAAAAATTCCAAACTTTAAGATTGACGAAAAAAAAAACAATTTAAAACCAAAAAATCAAAAAAAGTAAAATTTTAATGTTTTTCTCATTTTTATTGATTTCCCAAGTTCGTTTTATACGTTTTTATGGGGCAAATAAATTTTTATCGGAAATCTAACTCATTTCATGTTATTCTACACCCTTTTAGATACCAGAAACCACTCTTAAGTCCAAACCCGTTTTTCGACAGACTAGGTCCCTTTTCTCGGAAGAGGTCACATGTTTGTTTTAGTTTTATTTATTTAACTCCTTTAACTAGTTTACCTTTTGTTTATGAAACCGAAAATTCAACACAATAAAAATTACAGTACTATGAATGGGAGAGAGGCTATGAAGGAAGCTAAATACAAAAACAACAATGCAATATTTTTTTATGCAATTTTTCTCATAGAAACTTTGAGGTATTCAAAGTTTACTTACTGTTCAGCAATATACTGCTCAATTTGTTTTTGTTCAATTAACTAAATATGAACAAGTTTTATGAGGAATGAGTTATCAAAATTAAACTTTTCACATGCCGTACTCTGTATAACAATCTTCTAATTATACCAGACGCGGCTCCAGCTTAAGCATTTGGGAGAATTGTTGTTTTTTAAATATTTTTTGTTAAATAGCTGCCAAACAATTATCTATCAAAAGAAATAAGTTAATTTTTGAATATTTCGTTATTTCTCTCCCCTGAATACGCACTTGATTTATACACACCTACTTACACAAAAATTCCGGAGATTTGTATATCAAACAAATACTTGACTAAGATGTTAAACAGAAATAAACAAACTAATTGATTTGAAAAAAACTATGAACAAATTGAAAATTAAAATTTACTCTTGAAAAAAGATTAAAAAAATTTATTTCACTAAAACGGAAAAATAAAATGCACTTTTATCAGTTAGAAAAATCATTATTTTTTTAATATTAAAGCTAATAAATGGCATCTTTAATTTGCGTTATATTAAAAAGTCACCCAGGGAAAAAATGAAGCCATAGTACAGTCATGAAGAACGATACGCGATATGATGAGATCGGACTTTATATGGAAGCGCTATATATAAAAAACAAAAAGTAATGTATTTTGGGGCGTGGCAAAATTTATTTTCCTGTTTTGGAAACTTCATTGACATATCTTTGATTCTAGAGGCTGACTGGTGAGGCTTACCCGCCTTATTGCACATTCACTACAAATTCTTAAAAATATAATTTGGTGTTTTTTTTGCAAAACTAAAGTTAAAAAAGCTGTGAATTCATGTTTTCCCGCATTGCATTTTATTTCGTTTATTTGTATATTGGTGAACATCAAATAAATTATTAAACGTTAAAATTATAAAAATCAGGAATGAAAGTTGTTACAAAAATACATTCAAAAACAAATTTTAGAAAAATTACGAAAAAATCATAAAATTTTTATTTATTTAAAAAGAAATGTGTTCTTAAAAGCAAAAAAAAACAATTTATAAATTAATTGTTATTTAAATTACAAGATTATTTAATTAATTGTTTTATTTTTAGATTTAAATTTTCTTTATAATCAATTAAAATAATTTTTTTAATTGCCTTTTTTTAATTTGTATTAAATTTTTTTAAAAAACTTAGATATTTCTGTCAGTTGAAAAAATATATTAAAAAACAAAATTGAAAAAAAAAGTATTTTTTTGTCAAGAATCCATTTTGAAGGAAAGGTTTAATAAAATTTTGATTAACCATGTCAAATAGGATTAATATTAAAAAATGGTTAATCAGCAGATTAAAATTCTTGTAAGTACATCAAGGCATATTAATTCATCATTTAATTGCTGTTCGGAGAGAATTTTTTTGTTTATTTTTTTTATATGTATGTACACGCAAAGAAAAAATATGGTTGTGGTAACCATAATCGAAGAGCAACATACTATGATTGAATTGTATGAATTTGTTTAAAATAATAATGGTTACCAGTTATCATTATTATGTTTAGTTTAAGCATCATTCAATAATCATATATATGACTACAATTAAAATTGACAATCTTTGCTTTTTTACGGCAAATTATTGACTTTTGCTGTAACATACACATATTGATTGTACTTACCAATTTAATTGCAATTTTTTTACCAATATTTTTTTATATTTTCTTGTTTATTTTTAAATTTTCTTTAATTTTTCAAAATTTTTGTTCCTTTTTTTGACATCTCAAACTTTTAAAATAATAAAAATTTATTCAGCAAGAAGAAGAATAATTGAAATCAAATTATTATTAAAAACAACATAGCTTGATTATTTTGTAATCATACTGTTGTCTCACTTATTATATAATGATTATTTTTAATTTTAAATGATTTTGAATATAATGTTATTTTTGTCATCATAATTTTTTTAAATCATACTATTTTTAAATGATAACCATTTTGAAATTTTTACGAAAAGTAATCATTAAATGATACAATTCAAACAAATGCTTGATTATCGTGACAAAATATATGATGAAATGAAACAAAAATAACTATTACTTGTTTTCGACAACCAAATATTGTTTTAGAAAAAATAATATGACCGTCGTGATCATGTCGTAACCATGGTTTTTCTTTGCGTGTATGTACATATATGAAGTTTTACATTTGAAATAAATAAGAAAGGAGAGAAATTTGTTTTTTATCTATAGAAAAAAATAATCAGCTGACGAAATAAGACTACCTGATGAATTAATATACCTTGTAAGTACATATTTACACAGCTAAAAAAAAACTTAATCATAGAGAGCTTTTTGCAGATGGGACTGAAATCGATATATCTCTCAACCCGATATATTGTGTTGGATTATAACCTTAGCATGTAAGTAATAAGTAGTATGTTCTCCTCGTTTAATACGTGGGTAAAAATTATTTGTGCCTAGACCTGACGTTTGGTTATGTCAACAGTTCCTAAATGTGTAATGTAATATGTATTCTTTGCTTTGCACTTATCGTTTACTTATAATATTCGAAATGTAATTAAAAATTTATGTACCTATTTATTTATATATGTTAAAAATAAATATGTATATAAAAAATATATGTTCTTTCCGGGTTCTTCCACTTAAAATGGGTTAAATAATTTATATTATTGATACAATAAATACTTTATTTAAATTAATGCCAAATTTCAATTACAGGCGTGATTAAATTAAATAAAATCATTTTTAAAAATTTTAGGAATTTGAATTATTTTTTAAATATTGTTTTAATTCATATTTTTTTGCAATATATTTTCAATTAAAAATATTAATATTTATTTAATTAATAGTATCATTTGGATGATTAGAGCAATATGAAATAAAATTTTAATTACAAGTAATAAATTCGTAATTGAAATTGATATTTATTAATTGTTTGCTGTGTACAGTGGATAGTTACTTAATTTACGCTAAAAACGTAGACTTTAACAACCAAAACTGAGTAACTACTTTTTATTTGCATTAGTTTATGTTTGATATCATTGAACAGGCATCTTCACCCGCTACCCCTATTATGATTTCGGAATTTCCATATTTTTTTTCACCACAAACATTTTTTTAATTTAATATCTGATAACGAAAAAAAAAAACATTTTAATTTCTAAACATTCTCCAATTGCAATCTGGTTATATATTCATCTAATCTCTCAGAAACACCACAACTTAAGTTTAACAAGTATTTGTTGTATTTGAAATTAAAATAAAACGTACTGAAATAAAAGAAAAAATCCAATCTCACATGTGTGCGATATCGATTAAAACAAAAATCGTACAATCAAACAATCACACACATACAAACTCATTTAAAAATATTAACATTTTTATCTGTCAACTGAAATCTAAAACTTTAGTTTTTTCTAGATGATTTTGTTATAACTATTACTAGTTGTTTTTAATTTTTTTTTATTTATGATTTTTATTATTTATTCAAACATTTGAAAATCACATAGTTAAACGATCAAACAGCAGCAAAGACAAAGGTAGCAGCTACAGTATTAAAATAAATATAGAAGTAAAGCAAACTTTTATTTTTGTATAAATAACAAAAATTAAAATATCGGAGAAGTAGAGAAAAATATGCACACAGTTGGAATAATCGATCAAACTTAAAGAAAAGTTTGGAATAATTGTAAAATAAAATTAGAAATTAAATTAAAATAAAATAAAAAACTGTAATACAAAAGTAATACGAGAATCATAACATATTTTGTAACAACAATAAAAATTAATCAAACAAATATTATTTTAAAACGATAATATTTTATTACGACGAAAACCTTTCTATCCATTTTTAACCACAGTGTAACATACGAGTTCTAAAATTTGGACAATTAAAGTTTATATGCTGAAAAAGTGCAGAAATATACAATTTATGTTGTGGGTATAGTATTTGATGAGTTATAAACTCTGAAAAATTCAACTTGCACTTATGCATACATACCCATTAAACAAAAGGTTCTGAAAGTAAACTCATATTCACATGTCAAACAGCATTGTTCGAATTAATAAAAAAAAATGAATTTTCTACACAAATCTAAAATAAAAGTTTGGCCGAATTCCTAAACGCAAGTTGCAATGCATATTTACAATGCATACACTTCGTAAACACATATGTAAACATTCTAGCTCTGTCCAATGTTCCTAATCGTTTGGCAACTCTTTTTCTACGTATCAGCTGTCAAAATCGCGCATCATTTTTATTTTGTAAGCAAACATTTGAGCTGCAATGGCTGAGTTAGTATTTTCTTTGTTTATTTTTAATAAATTATTTATAATTGATAGAGTTTATTTAAATCACAGACTAATAATTTAAATAATTAAACACTTTATATTGCAGAGACAAAAAGTGGATCCATGAGCGTTCCTAAATGCCGATAAAATGCAAAAAAATCTCTGCAACGCAAGGGTGCACTTAAGACATGTTTAGCATTGCATACGCATTTTTTTAAATTATGAATTGCAACTTGCGTTTATGAAGTCGGCCTTTATCAAGCAAATCATTTCAAGGCTCTGTTTTTATTTTTGCCAGTTCCCGCCGTTATACCCTGTTTGTTTTCTCTCTCCCTCTCCCTCTCTCTCTTTCTTTCACTTAAACCCATTAGTTTTTTGCTTCTAGTACATATCAACATCTGACATCATTAATATTTTCAGTAACTCGATTTTATTTTGATTAGTTCAACTGATAATGACAATATTAATTATTTTCGCTTGCAATGTCAACAATAAAAAAAGCAAAACAAAAAATGTTTATATGTATTGAACACATTGCAAAAAAATAAAAACAAAAACAAAATCTAAACAAATCAACTAAAAATAAATCTAATGCATACCCGTAATAAGTTAAATCTTGATTTGGTATTTGTTTTTCACAAACAATAAAAAAAGAAGTAGCATTTATGTAATTTTAATTGCATTTATTCATTTGTATTTTATCTATTAAAAATCTAAATTTTATTAGAATTTTAAATAGTGACAGAAGTGCCGTCAAGACTTTAGATATTAACGGCCATATGTATAAAAACTTATAACAGGCTTATAAGTCGTTTTTAAGCAAAATTCACTATTGTTGCATTCATAAACCATTAATAGACTTATAAACCTTTTATAAACCATTTATAAAATCAAAAATTTTATTGTTTGATTTAACCTTCTTTTAACCAAAAATAAGACGACATTTCATGCATAATTTGCGTTAAAAAATTTTTTTAAAGAAATTTTGTAAAAAAATTTTAGGAAAAAGTAATTGAAATATTAAAATTGATTAGATTAACATATTTCGACATATAGATAAGTGCAATTTATACAAGAGAAAATAATAAATTTAACATATTTTAAATTAAATAAAATTAAACAAGTAAGAGCACTATATTCGGCTGTGCCGAATCTTTTATACCCACCACCAATTTTGTGTACATTTAAAGCACAATATTTATTATTTTGTTAATCGCTATAGAATAATCTCTTTATAATAAAATATGTATCACTTTCTTTGTAGAGGCTGGTTAAATTTTAAGGGCCCATGTTTAAGGTGAACCACATCTAAACTTCAACTTTTTTCTTGTATTTCATTTGACATTTCTCAATCTCAGACTAACTCAATTTGAACTGTGGAAAGATACGCAATCGAGCAACGCTTTTAAATATTAAAGATTTTTATAAAAATGGGCGTTTAAATCAAAATGTATTTTGTGCACTTCGTGATTCTTTTGGTCAACATAATCGTTCTAATTCGTCCACAATCGTGAGAATTGTAAAAAATATTTAAATGTCTGCAAAGCAGGTCAGTATGAAATGTGAAAACATCTGTGAATGCCATCTTAGTTCGTTGAATGGGAAACATTGCTGTTTTTCACGATAACGTGGCAAAAGAGCAAGCAACCTCGACTCATCATCGTGCCCAACAATTGAGCATCAACAGTGTCATTGAAAATATGGACTATCGGATCGAGGTGTGCCGCCTAGGTTGGGGGGGCCATTTGGCCGATATTTTGTTCCATACATAATTGAAGCATACAAATATTATCATTATAAAAATAAATGATAATAATTTCATAATAATTTTATTCAAAATCAACATAGTCCCTTAAAATTAAACCACCCATTATAACTTCGGTATGCTAGTAAAATGTTTTCGTAAATTACGTCTTTCAAAGAAAGTGGCCGTTAAAATACGCGTGTCAATAAAGTTTCTGCTAATAAACATAACTTAGATATTTCAATATAGTCCTTTAGTATTCCAAAATCTTTATTCATAGTGAAATTTACATGAATTTAAGAGGAAGAAAGTGAATTTAAGATTAAATTTTAAGGGCCACAGGGTGATTTAAATATACATTCTCTGCATTTTTCTAAAAAGGGAAATTTATTAGTAAGATTTTGTTTTTTAAACTTCTATAACATTTTGCTTTTAAAAGATTTTCAAACGAAATAAGTTTTGTATAATTTTAAAATTTGTTAGCCATTAGTACATGAAAATAAATTGTTTATAATGTTTAGAGATAATTCTTTTTTACTTGGGTCAAAATTTTCCTAAATTCCCATTTTTAATAGAGCATAACTTCAGGCGAACATAAGCATAAGTTGTTAGCATGCCATCTAGTAGTTGCTAGTAGAGTCATCTATCTTATCATCTTTATCTTATATTTAGCTACAGTACAATAAATGGTGCAGTGTAAGATGAATAAATGCTAATATATATGACTAATATATTTTTAAATATAAAAATTTAAGGAAAAAAGTGTGTGTGGCACATCTATTTTCCGTTATAACGAAGACTTTTACCAAAAAGCCATGTTTGCAAAATTTCAGAATCGTACATATAGTTTTGTCAGTTTTATTACGTTTTAAATTTGAAATATACACTGTGCGGTAAAAATTTTCGTACATTTTTATCTATAACTCTTTTCCTAATTCATAGATTTAAGCGATTTTCAGGGAAAAATATCCTTTTGACTCGATAAATATATTTTCGAAGTTTCATGACTACGTTTATGCGTCTGGACACAATTCAAAAGTGAAAGTGGGCATTATAGTAGGCGTGTCAAAGTTGTTTTTGCTAATGAGTACAACTTAGGTGTTTCAATATAGTCCTTTATTATTCCAAAATCTTTATTAATAGAGAAATTATATGAATTTTAGATAAAACGTTATATGGGAGGTGGGCGTAAAAGTGGGCGTGGCACATTGATTTGCCGTTACAAGAAAGCGTGTCACCAAAAAGCAAAGTGTGCAAAATTTCAGAGTCGTACATCCAATTTTGTTGCTTTTATGACGTTTTTGTTTTGAAATATACCGAAAAATACACTGTGCGGTATAAATTTTCGTACATTTTGATCGATAACTCCTCTCCTAATGCATAGATTTAGACAATTTTCGGGGAAAAATATTGTCTTTACGCAGGAAATATATATTCGAAGTTTCATGAGTCTACGTTAAGGCGTTTGGATACAATTCCATTTTATTCGATGTTCGAAGGACACGGTTTTTTCGACCTACTCTTGCTTTTCGAGCTATAACCCTCTTCCTAATATTCCGATTTAGCCCATTTTCAATACCAAACAAACCTTGTCTATAAGAAAGATTCTGGCAAAATTTGAGCCCCCTAGCTTTTTCGGTGCGACCTCTATCGTGCTTTCAACAGACGGACAGACGGACGGACATAGCTAGATCGTCATAAAATCAAACCACGATTTAGAATATATATACTTTATGGGGTCTAAAATGGATATTTCGATGTGTTACAAACGGAATGACAAAATGAATATACCCCCACCATTTTTTTGGTGGCGGGTATAAAAATTATAATAGTGATGTAAGAAAAACGTAAACAAACTTTTAACCCGAATATTTTTCTTATTGTTATTAACAAAATAGGTAAATAATTAATATTTGTATTATAATTTTTGCTCAAAATTTTTCATAAACCAAAGTTATATACTTTTAATTTTTTCGATATTGTTTTTGTGCTTTAATTTTATAAAAAATGTTACCTTTACTTGATACCCGGGTTAATCTTATAGTAGTTATAAACACCACTAACAATAAAATGACAACTAAAAATAAAAAGCGTTGCCATACATACTAATAAAATCACTACAGACATTTAATAACTAAAAAAGGTTTATTGTACGTTTATAAATACAAATTCTTATTAGTGGTTTATAACACAAAAAGAATTTAATAACTGTTGTACACTATAACCCTAAAATAACTACTTTTTATGCATATAGCCGTAAGTATCAAGATAACTTTTTTTTTTAATTCTCTCGAAAACTTTCTGCAGTAGTAGGTAATTTTTAATTAAAAATTCTTCTTCTTGATCTATTAAAAAGTAAAGACAAAACAAATCAGTACGTTTTTCCCTTTTTTTCAACCTCTTTAAACCTTTTTTTAAGCTTTGAAAAAAAAGTTTGTCGCTTTGTACAAAAAAAAATGGCTTGTTGTTTTTATATTTTTGCTTTCATTCTAGAGAAGATCTTACCTGGTTTTCTTATACTATGACTTAAAAAAATTCTAAAAAGACAGTCCTCAAATTTCAAACATGTATTTTTTATTTTTGTTTGTCTTACGTGGTAGTTTATTGCGAATATAATTCGTTATCACAAATCCACACACACTTGTCAGACAAAGTCAGAATTCCACACCATAAAATTTCGCTGCGGATATCCCACACATGTCAGAAGTTAATGCTGGCCAAATATTCAACGAGAAACTTGAAAGCTACCTCCTCTTTTCCTATATCCTTGTAACTGCGACAAGGGTAAAAAGAGGCGAGTCCGAGTTAAGTTGCATAATAAGAAACCTTGCCAGCTACCTTGAAATATTCCTACGATTATGATGTAAAAGTTGCATGCTGCGTTCTATGTTACGCCTAATAGTTGCAAGCAAAATTAAATACAAAGCAAATATATCTCAGGCTAGCTTCTCCGCTTAATCATTATCATAGTGCGCCCTACGCGCAGGACGTGTTGACTAACGGACAGTTTAGGCTTGACAAAAATCTTATTAAGGACCCATGTTTTGGCAATGAATTTCTTAAGCTGGATTAACCCAAAAAATTTTAGTTCAGAACAAATTTTTTTTATATTGAGTTTGACGTTTTACTTTTGAGAGAGAGAGAGATTACTTTGTTCAAAAAGTTTTTTCTTGAATTGGTTTAATTTTAATTCTTGTTCAGAATAAACTGAATTGGGATGCCATTTTTTTCAATATACATGAATTTTTACATACATGAAAATTTAATTTGGTTGCCACATCACACAGTGTCAGTACATTTATTATACAAAAATAAATTTCTTTTGCAAACAAATTGACTTTATGCACTTCAATTAAAAATAATAATACATTCAATACATTACTGAGTTAAATAGTTGATATTTACATACAACACCTGTAGTTCTGATCAAAAGAGTGCTGATGATGAAACCGTAGCTGGTTTCGAAAATGCATTCCACTCAGTTAGTATCGGATGACTAATTTTTCCTTAAATATTCTTGTCGTTATCACATTGAACTTATAGCCTATAATTTAAAAATTTATAATATAATACAAATTGAAAAAAGTTCATAAAAATTAAAATACAATAATAATTTTAGTTTTCGTCTATCCGACATTTTCTTCACAAATATTTTAATGAAATAATTTACGTTTGTATTTATTAACATAGTTTGCTAGCGGTGCTGCCACTTTGTACAACTGTTTGCATTTTTATATTGTATGGCAGCTTTGTTTTTTCTGACAAATTTTCTGAAATGGGTGAATCGTTCTACAGAAAACTCTCAGTAAAAAATGTTTTTCTCCGGAAAAAATTTTGTTCAGAACAAATGGGTGAATTCACTTTTATAATACTGGCGATTGCGATTTTAAATCGCAAAATGGTGTTCTTGTGAATTGCAGCTTGTTGGCGGCCAATTGACATCATCATTTTGGCTAATTAAACGGACATCAAACTTTATACGCAATAAATCGATGAGATGTGTGCCAGTTGCAGCATCCTGTTGAAACATCGTATGCCATGAAGAGTGGGCACAAAAATCGGTTATCATTGTGCGATAGGTGCCTCCATTGAACGTTATGATTGCGGCGTTTACATTTTCAAAGGAATATGGGCCAATCATGCTTCTTCTCCACAAGCCATACCAAAGTTACTCGTAGTGGGTGCTTTTGTATTTTAGCCCCAAATACGTAATTTATGCTTATTAACGTACCCACCAAGATAAAAATGAGCTTCATATGAAAATATTTTTTTTTTTTGCGCCAAATCATTTCCGTGCAATTTCCGATCAAATGTCTTTGTTTTGAAAAAAAGAAAATCAATAAATCTCAACGCTGCTCAAGCGTAAATCGAATCATTTCGTTTAGCGGAGAAGTAAACTGAATTTTGTGACAGAATAGAATGACATAAGTATTGCCAGATTCAAAATTCGCTGTTTCTTATTTAAACCGAAATTAAAAAGAAATTTTACATTAGAAGTTACATTATGATAATAAGATTTCTATTACGTTGTTGTCTCCTCCTGTAAAGTTACAATTATTTTAGTTAATGCCTTTCTACCTGTGACCAATGATATACAGTGCTGTCTGGGTAGAGTGAACTAATTTTTGCAGAGCGATTTCAGTATACCCAGGTTGTTCACTAAATCAACGCTGTACCAAAGAAGTAACACTAGCACCTTTTTCAATTTCTTTTATAATGTCGCTTTTTTGTTTTATGGAAAAATGCTTTATTTTTTTCGAATCCAGTTTTATGTAACAATTATATAACACCAATTATTCAGAAATTAACTTTGATACACGACCTTAATGGAACATGCGCGCAGACTTAAATGAATGGGTATTTGTGAGAGTAACTTGTCAACTTATTCTAAAAGAATCGTTACTTTACCGTTATTTTATGTTTTCGTTAATTTTTATACTCTTTTTCATTGTTTTTCCCCTTCGCCAAACCTAAAAACTCACTATAAAGTATGTTCACTCTATAGAGGTTCAAAATTGTCCACTCTACAGGGTAGTCAATGTAGACATTCTGGTGTTCACTCTAACGAGGAATTCATAACATCGGGGGTTCACTCTACCCAGACAGCACTGTATGTATATCACATTTATAATTCCAATGCTTTTCCATCACATTATTTAAAATCAGTGTGTTTATAATTATCATCCCAAGTGCTTAGTTTTACAAAAATTTTATTTTATTTTACGGAAAAATTCTACAATAAAGTATCGCTAAAGCGGTTAAATGACATTACGATAATTTTACGAAAAAAAAACATCTCTGAACTTTAGAACGAACAACTACTACTACAACAATAACTTAAAAGGAGTAACAAAACATTTGCTGGTGTTCTTTTTTTAATTTTTACTACTTTCAGTTTAAGCCGTATCTATTACGTAAATAAATAAATAAAGCAACAAAACTTTAGCTGTAAACATTAAAAGCAACAACCATAACTACAACAATAGCAATATCGTTATAAAGTACATACAACAGTAATAATGGTGGCATGAAATTTTGCTTGTAAATACAACCAAACGTACATACAAACGTATGTCTGTATGTAAGTACGTAAATAGTACATTTTTATCAACATTTCTGAATTTTCAAGTAAAGCTTTTTGTTCTTGTTGTTGCTGCTGTTGTTTTTGTAGTTTTAATTTTATTTATTTTTATTTTCAAAGTAATAGATAAATTTTTATCATTTTGAACAGCAACAAAAAAAAACGAACTTTGAAATATTTAAATATTTCTGTACTTAAAACTTGAAACTGCAAGAGAAAAAAGTAGAGAATAATGAAAAACTCGAGCAGCCCGCACAAAGAGCCAAAAAGAGATAGAAATGTAATAGAATTTAATGTTTTGATATTTTACACCAAATTCAGAAGTCTGAAATCAACAACCAACCACCAACTCACTAACTTATTTTGAAAATTATTTGCGAAGTTTAACCGTTTCGTTTTAGATAATGACAACGAAGTATTTTGTATGGCATTTTACGTTTATTATTTTTTTTTTTTAATTTTTTATCAACAGTTTTATGTTAATTAGAAAAAAAAATTTTTTTTTCTTGCTGATATTACTGTAGTTGTTGTTGATTTACACTACACTTGTTTTAAAATTGTTGTCGTTATTGTTGCTTTTTTTTAACAGTTGGCTAGAATCATGTTGGTTAAATAATCAACATGTTGCTAGTTGTGTTGTAGTTGTTGTTGTTGTCGTTATTATTCATGTACATAATGAGTCTTAAATAGTTGTAACACAACGTTGCAAATTTTTATAAAGAAGTTGTTTTTTTTTATTTTATGTGTGCCATCATAATAAAAAGTATGATTAAAATCATACAATTAACAACACTGAAATAAAATGCTAAAATTGTACAAAACAACCCGCAGGTTACAATTGACGAGAGATAAAATTATAAGTAACTTTGGTAGATAATATGGAATTTACTAGAATTATCTATTGAAGAATATTGTCGGAGTATTTTACAATAATAATGGCTTTTATCACGCATAAATTATTAAAGTGGTAATGAACTCCATACAACAAGTTAGAGCGTTGTAATCGGCTATGTCGAATTTTGCTGTAAACACACCATTACTTTTTGTCGTCTAAACTAATTTAATTTCATAAATGTATTTCCGATTCAGTTCTAAGAATTATTTAACAAAGATTTATTTATATTTCGGTTTATGATTTTATTTTTCTAGGTTTTGTGCTAATTTTTAGCACCAAATATTTTGATTTTGCATCAAATATGTATATTTTAATCAAACTTTATCAGCCTATGTTCTTTCGTTTGAGTTAGATTGTGCTCTTAATAAGTGGATAGATATTCGGACACAGCAAGATCGTCTAGATATCCATGTAAAACATATTCCATAATTATTTGAGACTCAATAAAGTAATGGGTAATCTACTTAGACCTATTTTTTCTTTTTTAATTTTAATTAAAACGCCTAAAACGGAATGGGATGTCGGAATATTTTTTATAATTCAAAAGCACAAATGTAGTCTACGTTTTCACTGTAGGTGATTCATTCCGGAGGTCTTTTTAATCATTCTTTCTTGCATTGTTACCAATGTTGGCTTCAAGGTCTTGAATCGCAATCAACAAAGAAATTTGACTTCACACACCCTTAAAAAAATAAAATCCAGACTTGTGATATTACACGTTGTAGAAAAATTGTCCGCTCAGCAAAAAGGTGTCTCTTAAATCCAATGTTTCGCTCGTTGTGTATATGTTATAGCACCGTCTTACTAAAATCAAATTACACAAGCATCATGGATTTCCCATTTCGTGTAACAAAATGTCCGTTATCATAGTGTGTTTAAGTTATGTTCCGGCTTTATTTAATAAAAAAAAAAACTGATGATTCCCCCACACCATAAACGGCACCAAGCAGTGCATTTTTGCGGCAGCTAGAGAAGAGGTTGGCGATCAGTTCAAATGCCGCAATTTTATTCATATTCCAGAGACGTTTTTCTTCAATAAATAAAATTCAGTGCAAACACAACGGATATTTATAGAGATATTGGAGACACAATCAACAGAAATTATGATTCTGGTATAAAAATCAACAAGTTGTAATCTATTTTGTGGCGTATCATCCAATGACATGTATATTTACTAAGTCTAGGACTTACAGATGATATTAGCTTGTGAGTGCTCACAGATTAATATGCCTGTTAAATACAAATGAAAAGCCATCCTCTAAATTGCTCGCCCTTTATACATGTGCATTACTGATCCCTGTGACATTTTAAGTAAATTTAAATAAAATTTTTCAAAACTTAATCAAATAATGTACAAAACTTAATAATGAATTTAAATAAAATTTAACACGGAAAGAATTATTGTTAAACATTTTTTAAGTTAATTGACTTATTAATTTATTTTCAAATTTGAATCCTAAATATTTTTCATTAATAAAATAAGGTTTTTCAATTGATATAAAAATTTTTTACCTTAAAATTTTATGTCAGTTGAAGAATTATATTGAAAAAAAAAATTTTCTGAAGATTTGATTTTGAAGGATTAATAAAATTTTTATTAATCATGTGAGATGAATATTAAAATAAAAGTGGCCAATCAGCAGACTAAAGTTTCGAGTAGGTACGTACATAGCTAAAAAAAACAGGTTTTGTTCCTAATAAACAAATTAGAGAGCTTGAGTTTTATTGCAGATGTGAATAAAGCCAGTATTCCTTACAGCCCGAAATATTTTGTTGGATTCTCACCTTGAAGTCTTTCCCTTTGTTTGATCAAGATTTTTTTAACAGTAAAATTTCTTTAGGTCTAGGTCGAAGAAAATATGACGTTTGGTTATGCCCTCAGTCCGTAAATTTGTTATATTATAAATATGTTATGTTTCAACTTTTTTATACCCTTCACCTGTGGTGCACAAGGGTCATTCCGTTTGTAATTTCTACAATTTTCATTTCAGAGGAGTCGATTAAGTCATGTTCGTCTGCCCGTCTGTCCGTGTGTTGGTTGAAATCAACATTTAGAAGCACCCATATGTTCCTTAGATCTGTGTATGGTATCAATCTTTTGGAAATATCCGAAAATAAAACACTATTGAAACTCAGCTTAATCCCTCCATAACTTTCTGAGATATTAGCAAATAAACACAACTGCCTCTTTTTTTCCCATATTTTTACCACCAAAATTAAAATTTTTCAGGCATAGAAAAATTTATAGGTATCTTTGATACTATTTGTAGATGTAGTATGACTCTAGAGATATTCGTGAACAATTTTGGATAAAGCATGCTCTAATCGGTAAAGTTGTAGGCAACATTTATTTTTTTAAAATATATATTCCAAAAATTTACAAACGAAAATCATTTTTTTTTCAGCTTCTAGAAAACCGAGAGAATCAATATTGGTATCACCTGAAAGGACTTGAGCAAAATATTAACACTATAAAAAAATAAAATTCATGTTAGTTGCCACTACAAAATGGCGGACAATAAATTTATAAATGGGTCAAATCTGGTATTTTAAAATGTAACTTCTTGAACCCCTTAATATTGGTATCAAATGAAAGGGCTTGACTAGTGGAATACAGTTAACTACATAAAATTCAGAATCGAACATGGCGTCGGAAATAATAAAGAAAAATGGCGTCTAACATAAAATATAGGTTAAGCTACGATGTGGGATTATACCTACGTACATAATGGTGAAGGGTATTATCAGATTATAGCACTCTTACTTGTTTATACTTATAATATGCTAAAGATAAATAAAAATGTATGTATTAATTTATTTATAAATAAGTATAGAGAAAATATATATATTTTCTTTTCGGTTACTTTTATTTAAAACAGGTTCAATAATTAATATTACTGATGCAATAAATACTTTTTTAAATTAATTAAAAATCTTAATTATAGGTGTGACTAAATTAATAAAAAGCATTTTTTAAAGTGATAGAAATTTTAATTAATTTTAATTTTTTTAATTGATATATTTTACAAAATATTTTTAATTGAAAATATTAATTTTCATTTAATTAATAGTATAATTTTGGTGATAGAAGCAAAATTAAATAAAATTTTAATTAATAGTACATAATAATTTCGTAATTAAAATTCATATTTTTTTTTTTACAAAACTGATGGACAAATTAGAGCTGTTGGAGCAAGTTAGTGATGTAAAGAATCGAATCAAGAACAACTGAGAATATTATTTGCATTTGTAGCCCAAAATGTTAAGGAAAACCTAGGTTTATCCGTTTCGCATCGGTCTTTGGAATTAGGCATTTCATAAACAATATGTATGGCCAGAATTTCAAAATATTGACAACGTTTATTTTCAACAAGACAAATCCCAATACCCATACAAGAACAAATACCACTGCCATTTTGCATTAAAGGTTTGCAGACCGTGTGATTTGTCGAAGAGGCGTTCGAAATTAGCCTACGAGATCTTGTGATTTAACACATTTAGAAAATTTTCTTTGGTGCCACGTGAAATATAAAGAGTGTCACGATATTATCAACAAAAACCTCTTATTAGAAGACCGTTTATCTATGTACTTATATTTGACTGTATTTCAATAGAAAAAAATTGTGGTTCAAGGTTAAGGCATTTTTTTATTTTGTGTTTATTTATTTTTTATTTTTTGTTTAATTTGGAAGTAATAAAAATCATATTTTTCGAAAATTATTTTAAAAATTTGTTTAAAAAGTTTTCATACATATTTATAATTTTTTATTTTTAATTTATGAATATGTTTTTGATGTAATTTTTTTTTTTTTTGTTTATGAATATGTTTTTGTCACCAATTTCCTATAAAAATATTAATATTTTTATAAATATGCAGGATATATGAAGAAAAATTAGTGTTAATACACATCTAAAATATTTTCTAAAAATACTCATTTTTTATTAATTTAATTAAACTAAGACGGAATTTAAACAAAACACATATACATCAATAACTGCACATCAAATTTTATTTAATAAAATATTTCTATAAATCGAATACAAATATTATTTTTAAAACTATTTGTAACAATAACCTGTCAAACTATTTATGTGGGTCAAATAAAAAATTATGTAAATTTTATTAGTTTCAATAACCCTTAACCCTTAATTACCACACACACACGCACACACACTCAAATAAAGCAACCTTCATTATAATCATGATAGAGATACATTTCTGTTACTTTTTCAAAATGCCAAACACTGAAGAAAATGCAGTGCAAAAAAGTTGTATTTTTAAACGGTCAAGTTTTTCAAAGGAACCTAACTGCTGGTGTTTTAAAACAAATTTAAATAATGAACAAGTTACCATACACACACACACATTCAAAACAACACAAAAAAAAGTAAAAATATTTAAAAAGGCTTGGGCACACCTTTCAACAGTTCAAATATTATTTGTTACAAACAAATGTTAATGTCTTATTAAATTGTATCCAACCTTTTAAGACATGAATACGTGAATGAAAAAAAAATACATTTAATTTTGTCATTTGTAACAAATTTGTAAAAAAAACAAATTACAGGGAAATTCGAAAGACAAACAAACATACAGTTACAACAATAACAATAATTTGCAATTTGCAAAATTTACCTCCCTTTTCTTTAAAAGGGTATCAAAGGCGACTGCAACCAGCAACTTTCTCATTTAAAAAAAAAAACAAAAAAAATAATATTGTATAGAAATAGAAAGAGAGAGAAAAGTCAAAGACCCATTGTGCGGGCTTTGAAAAATTTTTCAGCTTGACTATGGTGTTAAGGTAACCTGAGGAGTAACGATACAAACAAACATATCGCCTAAAAAAAACATTCCACAAGTTCAGTCACAACGACAGAATCAATTGAAACGTGCTCGAGTATTGTTTTTCAACGGAAATTTATATGCAGTATGAGATTAAAAAATTCTATAAAAGAATACGAACAAGTATAAAAGAAATATAATTTTCATTAGTTTCTTATGGATCTCTTGCATCATTGTGAACACTTTATTTTGCTTGTTTCGAAATCGCAATACTTGTGTGCAAAGTTGCTCATTTAAATGTGCGATAAAAGCAATTTGGTTATTAAAACTTGCATTTCAAAAATGCAGTTTTGATAATTTCAATAAACGATTCGTTATTTAATAACAAACGTGTAAAACGGTCATTGATACCAGACAAATAAAAATTATTTATACAGAATCAAAACAAATAAAAATAATTAAAATATTTTGAATTTGAAATTAATACAAAAAATTTATGTATTTTTTTTTAATTAATTTAAACATTTACGATAAATTTTTATTTTAACGAAAAAATGTTATCGAACATTTGCAATAAATTTTTTTACAAAAAAAATAACAATATAATTTCATTTTATAAAAACTCTAAAAAAAAAAAATTATGAAAAAAATTTGCGACAATATTGCGGTTTGGAGAAAATTTATTATTTTCCTAATTTATAAAAATTTTAAGTTAAGGGCTTTTTATATATTAATATTTTATTCCAACTTTAAACGTTAATTAAATTTTACTGTATTTTTATTTCCTAAATTAATTATTAATGATTACAATTTAATTTAATTTAAAATGTTTTAGGAAACTAAAATTTTAGGCTTTGACAAATTTTTGTTTAAAAGATACTTTTCCAAAAACTATTTGTTTTTAAGAAATTAACAACTAGATTTTGATTTACAAAAAAATGTACGATAAATTCATAATTCTTTAAAAATATCGAAGCATTTAACATTAAAAAAAATGTCGATAAAATTAAAATTTATAAACTGTTTGCAAAAATTATTCGGTTAAGTGAAAACGTGTAGCAAAATTTCGATTTAGAGGATATTTACTAAATACCATAATAAGATTCATACACATTTCATGCGGTATTTCATTAATTTCATCACGAATATTTTGGTTAAGTTGCTCCAGCATTTCTGGTTTGTTTGCATACACCTTGCTTTTCATGTATCCCCACAAAAAGAAGTCTAAAGCTGTCAAATCAGGCGACCATGGAGGCCAATCAACATCACCATTCCTTGAAATAACTTGTTGTGGAAAGAGGTCTCACAGTTATTCCATTGTAATCCTGGCTGTATGCGATGTGTTACCGTTTTGTTGAAACCACATGTAAATCAAGCAGTTTCAAAAATTTCTCCCGGCCAAATTACAAACCAGGCTGTCACTTTTAATGGTTGCAAAATGACTGATGAATAACTTTAGGGTTTTCTGTTTATTCACATATCTATTCAAATGAAAATGTGCCTCGTAACTCATTATGATTTTTTCAATGAAAATCGGGGTTGTCATGGGCGAGCTGTATCATCTTTGTGCAAAATTGTTTTCAAGTTGTTCTTTGAAGAGCAAGCTCCTGAGCACGATGTTGAATTAAGATTGATGGATTGTTTTGAACACTTTCTTGAACAGCAGTAATGTTTTCAGCTGATCTTGCAGTACGTTGTAATCCATGCTTGGACATTTTAGCTACAGTCCCTCTTTCTTCGAAATCATTCACTACATGAACAATAGCGCGTCTTGTTGACACGTTGTTGCTCCCAAAAATTTAACGTAACTTTCTCATCGTCACAGTAATCGATAATTGATCGTCGTTGGTTTACCGAATATTTTTCCATAATAAATTTGCCACGTCTCTGCCTCACGACTGCCAAATATGAAGTGTCAAGACTAACGTTTACCAAAATGGTGGCAAAACAAAGTAGTAACCTTCCCGGCGGACACCCTGTTTTATTTTAAAATATGAATCAAAAGATCGTAACTGTTAAACCAATTACCGAACGTCAAATTTCTGTTTATTTTTGTTATTGGTTTTACCAAACGGTTGGCGATTGCAAACACACTATTGTTTAGTTTGTAAAGCTCTGGTGCTTGTTTTCCAGCGCATATTTCGAGTTTGTGGATAAAGAATGTCTTAGAATCTACAAGAGCCTGAATTTTAATGCCGTACTTAACTGCCTTATTGGGAATGTATATACGTAAAGTTGTTGTTGTAAGGAATGTATACACATAGTCCTTTGTATCATCGAATCTCAAAGAATTTTGGACGAAGTAATACTTCTGCATTGACTTTGTTGTTAAATGGTGTTATTGCACCATCCGTACGCCAAAAAAAACGTTAAATTTTGTCTATTGGAACGATTTAGACCAGCGATTTCTCTTCTAACGTTACGCCCTTTATAAGATTCAGTATTTTACTTCTTGAATGCATATCCCTTATTTGGTTATTTGTTTACGTAAGTAAAGGAGACTCCATCATTTAATCTCTGATTAAGCAAGCTTTACAGTACCTTTTACTTTTTCAAATTTACGGTAATTTTATTACCAACTATGAGGTGGGGTGACTTTGTATTTTTACTCACCAAGATTATGATGAATATTCTCTATTGGTTTTAACATGTGTTAGATCGCTTTTGTGGACTTGAAGTTGTGATTTTGCACAGAAGACAAAGATCGCACAGGTCAGCCAAAAAGATGTAAGACCAAGATTAGAGACATGACTTAATGAAAATTGTTGTCAAGCTCATTTGGAGGTTTCAAATTTATTAAAAACTACTTAAGCAACAATTTTAAAACGTTTGAGAGCAGCAGTATTGAAACTTTGAAAGACGTTTTAACATGTTTGAAAAACGATAACTCACAGGGTTGAAGATCGTATGTGAAGCCCAGCCAACTGATATAAGGTAATTCTCTGTATTTAGTGTGACTGGGGATGACAAAATCTCAAACCAAGTTAAATTTATATATATGAATATTAAAGTCAAATAGTTAATTTTTTGATTTTCGCAAAAACAATTCTGGTAGGCGTTGCCCCTCCAGAGTGTTCTAGTTACGTTAATAGGGATTAAAAGGGTTTTATCTTCTAAGAGCTGCTAAAATCTGGCTACACCATTACAGAGTACCGGTGCGGAACGCAACTGATTCATTTGAAGCGAGCATTGGCCGAAAAATGCTGAAAATATTCGTCAGGACATTAAATCATGACAACGTCTCTTTTCTAAACATTATAAACTAATTACAAAAAATATCTAATCAGGGGGCAAATTGGGCCATTCGATGACGACCAAAATTTTACTCGAACGATCGATTTTGCTGTACTTTTGGTATAAAGATTCTAATAAGAATTTTAAAATTTCGATCATGTTCGAATGCTGTTATTTGACCTCAGTCTTAAGAAGGGTTTTAAATTATCTTTTGTTGTATGTACTCAAAACCCTCTAAGCACCCGTATGCAACATTGGCTTAAAACTTTTTTAAAAACATTTTAAATTACTTCAAAATAAAGTTTAATTTTTGCTTTTTATTATAAATTGTTTTATTGTTGCTATTCGAATCGAAAATTCCTTAACTGACTTTGTAATACATATTGTTGTTGTAGTGTTTTTTTTACAGTTTTGTTGTTGCTACTTGATCGTTTCAGCTTATAAAATATTTTTTTCCTTTACTTATCAGTGACGGCGGGGACATTTTTCTTTTAATGTCTAAGAGTGTTTATGTGTGGCATGAGTGTCGTTGTTTTATCCCATGACTCATTGGCATTTATACATGTGTGCGAGGAGCAAGACCAAGTATAAAATATGCGTTACAAAGAAATTTTAGTTTAAAGGTTATTATGAAGAAATATAAAGTCAATCGAATTATAAGCAACTTGTGCAAACCTTTAAATTTAACTCTTGCACTCTACGCAAAAAATGCGGGAGAATAAAATGCAACTGCCGTCGGTATTAGAATCACAAAAAATATTATTGCATTAAAATTTTCATATCATGATCATGAGAGAATAAAATAAATAAATAAACAAGAAATATTTCATTTATTTAGTATTTGCATTAACTGATTTTAATTGAGAGTATATAAATGATATCGAAATTTAAAATATTAGTGGTCAATGGAAATCGCTACAGGGAGATCATTTAAATTTATCATTTAAACGCAGCGAATATGTGGTTTTAACAGTTGCCACACATAAAGAGAAACAATCGATATTTTAAAAAGAAAAGTTTAAAAATCACATTGTTACTCATAGAGAACAAGTGAATTGTTCACCAAGATCGTGTGATTTGAATCTTTACACTATTTTTTGTGGGGTCTTTTAAAATCGAGAGCATACAACAATAATCCCACAACAGTTCAAGAGCTTAAAAACAATATTAACGAGCAGATATCAACCATTAACAGCATTTTATTGAAAAACGTGATTGAGAATTTTGGTAAAAGATCGGGCGCCTACTGTGTCAGTTTATCGATGTAATTTTTAATTTTTAACCGAGACCTATTTGTAATAAACTGAAAAAAAAATATTTTTATTATCTAAAAAATAACTCTTATTTTATATAATCTATATTGAAACTTTATTAACTTTAACTTGCTTTAAAAAATTCTAAAAAAGTATTTTTATATAAAAATGTACAGAGATCCTCATATTCTTGTGAGTAAGTATTATATAGGCTCATCTTAGTATGAAGGTTGCACATATAAATGCAGGTATCTAATAGCGCCCCCAAAATGTGCAGACTCAGAAGACGAAAACCTATTAACAGTAATCGCTATGGAATAATCTCTTTATACTCAAATATGTATCACTTTCTTTGTATAACTTCGATATGCTAGAAACATGTTTTCGTAAATTTAGTCTTTCAATGAAAGTGGGCGTTAAAGTAGGCGTGTTAAAGTTGTTTCTGCTTATAAATACTATTTAGATATATCAATATAGCTCTAAATTCCTTCAAAAACTTTGTCCGTAGGTAACTTATATAAATTTAGAATAAAGCATTATATGGAAAGTAGGCGTTAAAGTGGGCGAGTCACCTTCATATTCTGGCATAACGATGACATTGACTAGAAAGCTACATGTACAAAATTTCATCATCATACCTCTAATTTTGTCGGTTGAATGAGCTTTAAAATTCTATTAACAGCAGATTACGCGAAAAGTGGGCGTTATAGTAGGCGTGTCGAAGTAGTTCCTGCTAATAAATTCAACTCAGATATTTAATATAGACTACTTTTTTCTTCAAAAATCTTTATTAATAAAGAAATTATATGAATTTGAGATATAGCGTTGTAAGGGAGGTGGGCGGTTGGTCGTAAAAGTGGGCGTATCACATTGACCTTTGACAAAAAACCAATGTTTGCAAAATTTCAGAATTATACATCTATTTTGTCAGTTATATTACGTTTTAAATATGGAATATACCGAAAAATACACTGTGCGTTATAAATTTTCGTACATTTTGATCTATAACTACTTTCCTAATACACATATTTAAACAATTTTCCAGGAAAAATATTTTGTTTACTCAGGAAATATGCATTCAAAATTTAATGACTTTTCGTTATGCGTTTGGACACAATTGTATTTTATTCGAAATTGGAAGGACTTGGTTTTTTTTACCTACTCTTGTATTATGAGCTATAACTCTCTTCCTAATATTCCGATTTAGCCAATTTTCAATACCAAACAAACCTTGTGTATAAGAAAGATTCGAGCAAAATTTGAGCCCCCTAGCTTTTTCGGTGCGAGCACTATCGTGCTTTCAACACAGACAGACGGATGGACATAGCTAGATTGTCATAAAATGAAACCAGAACTCAGAAAATATATACTTTATGGGATCTAAATTGGAGATTTCAATGTGTTACAAACGGAGTGACAATATTTGTTCGTAATAATTAGTGTTGTTGCTTTTAACAACAAAGCTTTGGCGATTCCAAAAATATGATTACTTCGCAAAGTACCTGTGCCGAAAACATACTTATTTGAAAATAGTTAGAGTTTTCAAGATGCCACTGTAATTGGCTCCTATCTATTATATGTACAAAGTGTAATCTTTTATGCGGAAATAAAAGAAAACGGTTCAATTTCATTCAAAAAATTGTACTCAATACATTAAACATAATTTTGAATATAACCAACGCAATGTTTCAAACCTATTTTACAAGTGATGCCAAAATTAATGTTTAATTTTGTTCATGCTCCAGATTATTAACTAATGTACAATTAGATATATGCAAAAGCCAGAGTATAACATTAAACCACATAAGCATTCTAGTAAAATCCTGTTTTTTAGATGTGGGATATAAGATATGACTTGGCCTTGACTGTACTTAGACCTTAAAACCATTGAACATACTGACATTAAGAATACACTTTATCATGCATGATCATGATCATATATTTTGAAACATGGTAAAATCTTAAAGATGGTGTATCTTAGTAGAAAAAAAAAACCAAATCAACTACATGTTGCGTTGATGCAGAGTAGTGAAAAGAAAAGATCAATATATTATTTAAATGCTAAAACTTGATATAATATTTTTTAAATGTTTTTTTCTTAATAATCTATACCCTTTGCAACCATTTTTGAAAAGGGTACGCCAAAATTATCACCTTAAGTATGCGTTCAACTTGGAACCTATTTTTTAGTCAAAGAACCTTGTAATTAAAATGAAGACTGCCAGATATATTTTAATAGCACCTGGTAATCTTTATTGGTTTTCATTATAATCGGCCAATGATACCACACAAATATCTATTGGTAATTACACTTTTAAATATTTGTGTTTCGATAAAGTTCAGCAGAAATCAGTTTTATATTAACACAAAAATACTTACCAAATTTCATAATAATTGGGCCATAATTTATCCCAACTTTCACCTAAACGCCCATAAATTAAGGAAAAAATATACAATTTATCGGAAACATATGTATGTTGCATTTATATGTCTATAACTAGCTGTTGCTCTAATATTTTGTCTGCTCTCGAAAATTACTTTAACGTTTATAAAATCTCATAAACAAAGAAAATTCAGCATTATTTAAAACAATTAAAAAACTTTTTTATTAGTTTTTCAAAAATCATAGGATTGTGAAAAATTTTTACAGCTATTTAATTCCACGATACTGTATTGGTGCCGTTTTTCTAATTACATTATCCAACAACATAGAACAAATGTTAACAAGATGCAGGTAGTATTTTTATATTTCTTAAAGAATTGTTAAGAAATTATACTTTTCTTATTTTTGGCCTTTTTTACAATTAAATACTTTATTTAAAAACCACTATTTTCAGTTGAAAATTTAAAAGTTTTTCATACTCACCTTTATTTAACGGCTTTGGATTCAGTTGTTTACGACGTGACATCATTGTTGCAGCTAAAGTTGTAAAACATAGAAATCTACAGGATTGGCATGCGTTAAGGAACAGGCAATAGTTTAAATAACGGTAAATGCACTGCAAACTACATTAAAAAAAACCGTTACAAATAAGTTAAAAACAGAAAGAAACACTTTAAGCTTTATAATTTTATTAAAAATTATTTTTTTTTATTATTTTTATCTAAAAAAATTTATCTACGTATTTTATTGGCAAAGAATTATTTAAATCATTTTTTAAACTTAATAAATTCAATATTTAAGAAATATTGTTTATCTTTTAAGCAAATCAAACAATGGCAGAAATTTACACTTTTATTATGTTGTTGTTGTTAAAAAAAACACACACACATTCGTTTTAAAATTATATAGTATTTAAAATGAATTCGTTGAGTTACTATTGCACTAAGTGTTTGTTAAATAATAAATAGTTAATAATTAATATTAATTATTTAATTGTTTGGTGTTTATTTAACTTATTTGCTTGTATGTTTTAAACAAATAATCACAATTGTATAAGAATATTTTGTATAAAAAAACACATTTTAAAAGAAAATTTGCGAACACATGGATTTAGAACGATTTGCGAAATTTGAGAACGTTAACACGTCTAAGCAACACGGCGAAATACTCACAACTAAATGTTTAATGCATGATAAACATTAAACGAATTGAAATCAACAACAAAAAACCGAATGAAACGAAGAAATAATAAAAATACCAGCAACAAAATAAAACCAACAACACTGCAAAAAATTGTAAAAAAAACAACAAACAGCAAGTGTCCAAACACAGAGCAAACAAATTGAATTGAACTTAAAACTAAATTGGAAATTAAATTGAACATATCACAACTCGGCTTGACTTAACTTGTTTTATTTTTTAGTTTACTTACTCCTACTGCTGCTCACCTTTTTACAACTTACTCGCTCCAAGCCAACCTCTGCTATGCCTTAGCAAACAATTGTATCTCTATTTTTTTAAGTTCTACATGCACGCTGATGATGACTAGTACAACAATCTAAACAATAAAACAGCGCCAAAAATAGTTTTTAATCCCCCCAAAAGCAATTGCATATACACACACAGAAAAGAATAAAAGTGCAAGCAAAAACAATAAAAAATATCATAAACAAAACAAAAACTATAATAACTACTAACAAAAACCAAAAACACCCAAGTACTCACGAGCTAAAGAGTACAGCTATTAAGAGTATGAGAGGATTTTGCTTAAACCGGAACCGGATTTAAAAATATTTGTTTTTCTTGTCAGTGTGTCCAAAGGCTACAACATAATGAAAGGCAAAAGATAAATACGGCAAAAAGGAAAAAAAGGAAAACATAACCAACATATGATTTATTAAAGAGCAAGAGAGCAGCATTCTCCGAGGTATACTGAATATGAGAATAAGTCTATTTGTTGTTGTGTTAGAGTTGACTGCTAACAAACTTGCTATTAAGTGTGGATAAAATTTGGGGGAAAAAGTAGGCATAATTTAGTGTTTAGTTTCAAAAGATTTAGTTTTTGTATTTCTATTTAAGAAAACTACAAAACAGACATTTTTATCTCTGATTACCTACGGACTTATAACTATAAATAAATAATGGCCTTCCTAAAATTTCGATTCTTAGAAAGAAAATTTTGTTTCCTTTTAAACAAATGTAAATAGTGGTTTTTTTAGAGGTATTACCATTTTTTCACTTTACATTATCAAAGAACAATATATTATAAAAATTTTCGGTTTTATTAAAAATTTTAATTTTTCCTAAATTTTATTAAATTAACACAAATATCCAACTTAATTCAATAATTTACACAATATAACAACCCTATATCCTCAAAACAATGAGAATGAGAAGGCCCCCACAATTAACTTTGCTCTCCAATAATAAAAATAAATTTACTTTACCGACCGTTACTCCCACATTCTCATCATAAAATTTTGTTTGTTGCACTTGATAAGAATCAAAACAAAACACACAACTACAATACAAGTACAAAATATGCAAATAATAACAACAACATCGACAACAACATTATATTAAAAAAAAAAAGAAAAAATATTTGATTAGATTTAATGATAAGACAAAACATTTGATTTCTTTGTTAAAATTAAACCAATATTTAACACAACACTTATAGAATTATAATTTATTAATATTCTTTCACAAAATCACATAATCTTCACTGAAAAACATTTACGAATGTTTTTATAATGACTTTTGCATTTTTAGTTTTCTTATCACTGTGTTTAATTAAATACCGTTGCAAGTTTTACAATGCGTAGGGCCCACAAAGTAAATGTCATATGTTTTGGTTAAACGTCAGTCATGCATAATCTACACAAAAGCTGAGTGCTATTAAAATGTTAAAACAGTTTATGGTGTTTGGCTTTACTAAATAAAGCACAAATAGTTGAAAACACTATTGCCAACCACAAAAAATTATTTACATTTTCTCGATATTTAATCCCCATTTTAATATAAATTTTACTTGACAAATTTTTACAAAAACAGTGAAAGATTACTTATGCGGACATCAACATTGTAGCATTGTTCAATAAATAAAAAAATCTCGAATATATAAATATTATAAAAAAAATCTTGCGGTAAGATATACTATTAGTAAATAAGTAAGTCGATTTTTTTCTTAAATTGGTTTATTATGTTGGCAGTTATAAGTGTTAAAAGTTACTACTAACACATTATTAAAACAGATGTGTGTAACGAAGTAAAAAAAAACAAAAAACACGTGTTGAATTAACTTTGTTAATACAAACTGTTTTTGCAATATTATTTTTGTGTATGGTATAAAAAACATACAAAAAAGAAAAGAAAGTCACATTTACAGCTGTATTATGATCGAATGGGTAACCGCAGAACATGCTATATATGTAAATAAAACGTGGTGAGAAAAAAACAATGTCACCAAGCAACTACATACCTAAAGAGCAATGTGTTTGGAATTTTTTTTATAGTATTTAGTATTTTGAAAACCTTTACTTACTTAAAATTAAAGTATACAACCAACATACTTATATGAATAAATATTTTTATAAAAGATATCAACTCAGCTATTTATTTTGTATTGGACTGGACAACTCGGGCTAATTTTTATCTGATATAAACAAAAGTTGTGCGTTGTGAAACTATTATTGTTTGTGGCTTTACTAGATTTAAGACTGTGACTTACACACATAAAGTGTAGTATATATTTAGGCATTATTTTTTAAATAAAAATTTTAAAAAAGAATTACGATATTTTTTGGTTTTTTATTGACTTTTATTAACATTTGATGATATTAAAATTAATTATTATTTTTTGATTAAAATTTAATTTTTTTAACTGTTAATTTGTATAGAAGATAATTTGAAAATTTGTATATGCGACATCTGTTGTTTATTTAAAGAAATAGATAGCATATTGCAAGAAAATGGAAGTATGTACATGTTTAGGTAATTGCACCCAACTTGTTGAAGAAAAAAAAGCAAAAAAAAAATTTTTTAATCCTACATTTTCTAAGTAAATTTTTACACAAAATTTAAACTACTCTCGAAATAAATTTTGTTTAAAAATTTACTATGATAAAATTAATTTAAAGATAAGTATAGATTTCGAATTGAAACATCAAAAAAAAAACCATCTACTTTTTCAATAAGTAGACTGGGTTTGGGAAAAATTGTACACTCCACCATTGAAATATAAAAGATAGATAAACAAAATTAAAAAAATATATTAAAAAATAGTTTAAAAATTACAATCAAAACTTGTTTTTATACTTTTTATTTTAGGTTTATTATAAAACTTTTTATTGATATTAAAAATGTAATGAATGGATGTACATAAGTACTTGTAAGTGTGTATGTATATAATTGCAAGCATTCAATAGAAATAATTTTATAAATGAATTTTTAAATATTTTTAAAATCACAAATTATTTTTTATAAAAAATTTGCCTACATATTTTTAATTCTTTTATTTTTTAAGTACAAATAAATAAAACTTAAAATGTTTCATTTATCATCTGGCGACCAACAGAAGAGCCATAAGAACAAAGACACAATATTAAGGGCAAAAAAAAGGTGTTAGTTATTACTAAAATTAAAATAAAAATCGTTCTTGTAAATACATAAAAGGAAATGACGTTATTTCCGTTTAATGTCCACATTTTTTAAAATCTATGACTAAATAATGCAAACAAGCGTAATGGCTGGTAATTTAAATATTACAAAAAATGAAGAGAAACAAAAAAGAAGAAAGCACCTCCAAAAGGACATTCATATGTTTAGTAGTGGTCTTGAATGCAAAGGACAAAAAAACTGCATAGGAATTAGCTGAAACAATATAATAAATTATTTTTAAAATAGACTGGAGAAAAAAAGTAATAATATTTTTGTGGATTTTCTGTGGGAAAAAGCATACATACATGTGTTTGTAATATTTTAAATGCGAAAAGATTATTGCAGGTGATTTAGTGGCTGAAATGCAGTGTACAGAAAATGATTTTTAAAATGGTACTAACAAAAAAATAGTGACATTTTGCTGTTAGGATATTTAAAAATAGTTTAATTTCCGGTATATATATTAGCAAAAAAAAAACAGTTGCAATATTAGATACAGGAATAATTTGTTGTTTTTATCAAACTAAAGCAATTAAATAAATGAAAAAACTAAAGAGGATTGTGCAAAAAGTTTTGTATTTATAGAATACATCGTTGCAAATTTATCTTTATTCAGGCTAAATTTAGCCTTTTTTAATCCTTTTTAGCCGTAGAAGAATTTAGACTTTTAGCTTTTTTAACGATTTTTTAAAATTTTTTTGATACATTTTTCGGATGGTTTTTAATAAAATCTTCTTTGAAATTTGTAGCAGTTTTTAGCTTTTTTATCCGTTTTTAACTTGTTATACCCTTCACCTGTGGTGCGCAAGGGTATATATAGCTTTGTCATTCCGTTTGTAATTTCTACAATTTTCATTTCCGACCCCATAAAGTATATATTTTCTGAAAGCTTATGAATAGATAGATAGACTTTTAGAAGCAACTATATGTTCCTCAGATCTGTATATGGTGTCAATCTCTTGGAAATATCCGGGAATGAATCGCTATTGAAATTCAGCACAATCGCCCGATAACTTTCTGAGATATGAGCAAAAAACCACGACCACCTCGTTTATTTCACAATTACAAGAACAACATGCATATATACTGGTTAGAGTAAACGTGGCATCGAATCCCAGCTGAACCAAAAAAATTTTTTTTTTTATTTTATATATTATTTATATTTTTTTATATTTTTAATTTTTTTAAAAAATTTTCTTAAATAATTTTTTTAAAAAACGTATTTTATATGACATGAATGGTGACACAAACAATTGTTATTGAATGACTATACGTTGTGAAGGGTATATAAGATTCGGCACGGCCGAATATAGCACTGTTACTTGTTTTTTGTATGGATTAAGCCTTTTTTGATCACCAAGAACTGGCAACACTGATAGAATACTTTCGATGTATAACTCATTGTAAAACATTTTCTATAAATTTTTCAAGAAAATGTTTCATATTTTTATATAGGAAAAATTAATAGTTGTTTAGAAAAGTAATGATAAATTTGCATTTAATATAAATTATTCTAAAATTTTTAACCATTTTTCAATTTGTAGAAAAATATTCAATGCGTTTTTTATTTATACGAAAATGTATAATAAATGATGAATTTTAGCCAACATTTTCTAAAATTTTTATTAATTCACCATTAATGTTTGTTTAATAGGACAATGACTCTAATTTGTTTATTAAAAAAAATACTTACGATACATTTTTGATTTAAAAAAAACTCCCAATAACTTTTTTATTTATTTGTATGCCCTTCACCTGGGTGCAAAATTTATATTTTTAAAAATACAAGCTCGTAAGTAATTTTCGGACACGTTAGAAACACCAAATTACTAGTCGTAGTATCGGTTTTGACACTCACTGAGATATAAATATCAAAATACAATTGCTGTGATGCTTTTCCTAAAAATTTCCAACGAAACTCGAATTTTTTTTAGCTTCTAGACAATCAAGTGAAAGGGCTGGACTAGCGAAGTAAAATAAACTATTTAAAAAAAATTAAAATCCGTGATTGCCGCCACTACAAAATGGAGTACAATCAAATTGTATGTGGGACAAATCTAGTTTTTGAAAATGTACCCTTTCAACCCCCTTAAAATTGCTATTGCTTTTAAAGCATTTTACCATTATACTGGTCAAGAATGCAAAAAACTATTAAAAACTGTAAAAATTCAAAATGTTGAAAACAAAATGGCGGATTTTTTTCTTAATCCCATCACATAAAAGTACTTTACTAGTAGAATATAGTTAACTGTGTAAAAATAAAAAATAAAAAAAATTGCGTATAACGTTAAATCTAATATCTAGGTTACGCAACAATATTTTATAATACTTATGTACATTATAGTGAAGGGTATTATCAAATTCGGCATGGTCGTATACTCTTACTCTTTTACTTTTTTTCACAATTTTTACGTACAAATTTTTTTATTGATATTTTAATTATATTAAATTTCAATTTAAAAAATACATTTTCACACTATTTTTTATCGTAAAAAATTTTTTTTTAAGATCTTGATTTTAACAAATTTTTTTAAAATATATAAATGAAAATTTTTTATGAAAAAAAAATACATTTAAAAAAATTATAATAAATATGTAATTTGAAAAGTGTTCTTTGAGTTTGTCACTTATAGGTACTTATAAAATTTATGATAAATTTTTTTTACTATTAATGGTGCAGTTTTAAAGGAAATTTATTAATGAGTTGAAAAATTGGATCAAGAAAAATTTATTAATATTTTTTTAACATATTGATTTATTAATATTTTTTTAACATATTGATCACATCTGATAAAGGTATACAAATTTTTCACCTAATTCCCTACGTTAAGAGCACTTTTTCGAACATCGCGCGATTATATAGCTTTCAAAGAAAATTTTTCTTTTGATAAAAAATTATTTATTTGTTGAAATTATTGACAAAAATTAATAGGTTGAAAAGGAGGGGCAAGAGCTCTGGTCAAGAGCTCGCGCGTCATTGTAGTTATCGTTGTCAAATTCGTCGATTAGCGGTACCTTGGTACAGTTACCCGGAGTCTCAATTAACCTTTGCAAAACTTTTAAAAATAATATTTTTGGCGTTCAGCTCGGACTTCCTATATGTAGGTCAACTTACGGATACTTAACCATCGTAGGATACCCTGGCACTATGGTTTTAAAACCTTGCCATTTAATTTAAATAAAAATTATAAAATGAAACACGCAAAGAAAAATATGGTTGTGGTAACCATAATCGAGGAGCAACATACTATGATTGAATTGTATGATTATGGTGAAAAATAATAATGGTTACCAGTTATCATTATTATGTTTAATTTAAGTATCATTCAATAATCATATATTGATTGTACTTACCAATTTAATTGCAATTTTTATACCAACATTTGTTTACATTTTATTGTTTATTTTTAAATTTTTTTTAATTTCTCAAAATGTTTGTTCATTTTTTTGACATCTCAAACTTTTAAAATAATAAAAATTTATTCAGCAAGAAGAACAGCTGAAATCAAATTATTATTAAAAAAAATCATAGCTTGATTAATTTGTAATCATACTGTTGTCTCACCTATTATTTAATGATTATTTGTAATTTTTAATGCTTTTGAATATAATGTTATTTTTGTCAAATTAATTTTTTTAAATCTTACTATTTTTAAATGATAACCATGTTGAAAATTTTACGAAAAGTTATCATTAAATGATACAATTCAAACTAATGCTCGATTATCGTGACAAAATATATGATGAAATGAAGCAAAAATACCCATTTCTTGTTTTCGACAACCAAATATTGTTTTAGAAAAAATAATATGACCGTCGTGATCATGCCGTAACCATGGTTTTTCTTTGCGTGAAAGGTACCTAGTTACCTATAATGTTTCAATAACATTTATTTTGTGGTTGGTTTACGCTTATAAAATTTTTTCAAAAATATGTGTAAAGATTTACTTTACTGATTATCTGGCATAAATATAATATAACAACAATTTTTAATTTTAAGATTAACACATTTTGTTCTACAAATTTTAAAATTAGATGTTTGATTTTTAAAATGTTTTCTTTAAATTAAAAAATTCCTCCCAAAGCGTCCTATGAAAAACGCAAAATAATGTAATTAAGTTTCCTTAATTTATAGATTACAACTTTTAGCACAAATAGGTACTTTCCTACATACATATGTAATTACAACAATAAACATACTGAACATAATTACTATTATGATTATTACATAACCTTCTTAGTGCATACACAGTTTCAACATATTTGTAGGGTTTATTTACCTTCTCCATTTTTTTTCTTTTGCATTGCTGCAAAAAACAAAAACAAAACCAACAAAAAAAGTCCACTGAACTTTAAACAGCAGCAACAAGTACAAATAACAATAACAATAACGAACATGGAAAACAACAAAAAGTTAGTATGTATGTCTGCTGTCATGGTGTAAAATTAAATAAACAACAAAAGCAGCCACAACAATTTATCAACAGGTTGTTGGTATTGTGCTTTTGCTTGTTTTGTTTTTTAACAAAATAATCCATTTAATAAAATATTTTATTAATTTTTACTTTTATTTTTATATAAAAAAAAGTTAACAACACAGATGCAAACAATAAATCAGTCAGTCAAGTCAAACTTTGTTCGCAAAATGATACATTCCTGTGCGGACGAATTACATACATATGTGTGCGTGTTGGTTATTGTTCGAATATGCATACATACTTTTAAGTTTGTGTGTAGAGGAAGATATCAAGTGCATTGTACAACATTGAAATTTTATCTTTGAGCTTTTGCGTGCAATGGCAACCATAACAAATAAACTTTGGTTGTTATTTTGTTATTTTCTTTATGCACCCACCCACAAAAGCAACAAGGCCAAATAAAAAACAACAACAAAAGTCACTCTCAAAAACTGCAGTACATAATAATTAACCCTTAACTGCTCTAGAACATACACTGTTTCAATAAACCGAAGATGTAGTATCAGAAATTAAAAACAATAAATTAAAATCTTTACAGAAAATGCTATAAGAGTAGAATATTACTTTAGAAGGTGGCGTACTATATCAACATCTTTGACACACTTCGGTAACCACCCGGTGGCATGTTGCCTTGGCGAAGTGTCCACCCCTTGGTGTTATTGTTAGTACGGGGTATAGAGGTATTATCAGCACCACTGGTTGTGGCACAAAAGAATCCTGTACTTGTACATAAAGAGGTTAGGCAGACTCAGATGCCGATGGAGGGCACGAGTCGAGTAAATGTGGTCAATTAGCTGCACAGCATGCTCATAGCTGATGGATCCATGTACAATGCATGGTTGCAAAAAAAAAACTTTTTTGTTTATTAAATGCCACTGGAAAAGTAAAATTCTACCACTTTAGTTCGTTGCATAATGGTGTAATACGGTTTGATTAATAAAATCTGAAAAAAAAATAAAAAATTTTATTCCATTTTTACACAAACAAAAAAAGTTAGAAATCGGAACGGCCTCCAACTTGCGAAAATATTATTCAAATATACAACGATGGATCAAAGCCAGGGGCCAAATTGCGACCTACGAACACGATCGTAATTTTATTCGAACGTTCAAGTTTGCTGCGCTTTTGGTATAGGGATTCCAATAAGAGCTCTTAAATTACGATCACGTTCGTGTGTCATAATTTCCCCCCAGGTGGAAAAGTTGTGTGTGGATCTTCTTAGACAAGTTGAATTTTAATCTCTTCTGTCGGTAACTTCAGCGATTAAGAAGTACGACAATTATCCACATTGTTACTGTTTTTAAAGCACCTTTAAAATCCAAATATCACGTCCAGATTAGTTAAACAATATCTGAAGTTTTTATATGACAAAAATAGACACTTACCAGTATCTGTTTTATGGGTTCCTGGCGGAAGAACTTGAACAGATATAAAAATCTGGTGAAAAATTACTACAAAGGTAAATATGTAAACTGCGAAGATAATTTTCTGAAAATATCATTATGGATGTTAATGTTCATATATGATTATATATATTATATAAGTTTACACGAACAAAAGCTGAAACTTAAATAACATGGCTTTCGCTGAAATTTCAGTAATTAAGAGGAATAATAGACAACGAGATATTTTCCCTGCCTCTTCCTGGTATTTGGTGAATTGAGACCAAAGCTGTTTGTATAGCAATTAAGAATTGATTTTGAATTTAATTTTTTACTCAGCTTGTAGGGAAAATATTTAATATGCATATTTTTGAAAAATAAAAATTTATCACCAACTTTCTACAAATAAAAAATTTATCGAAAAAATTTATTAAATTTCAGTAGTATTAAATTTTTATAAACTACTAGCAGACCCGATCCGTGTTGCTGGCCCTAAGCAAACATTAGTGTTGTATTACCACATGATTTAAATTGAGCTTTTAACGAAATTTACGGCCTTCAAATAAAAATCAATTGAATACCTATCATAAAGTTTTTTTTACAGAATAGATTACATATGGTGTAGATATGGGCTCAATCTAAAAAGAAACGCATGTATTTAAGGCAAATTGGAAATTATATTTATTAATAACTTCATCTTAAGGCAAGCGGAGAGACAATGTTTTTTGTTTTTTTATTTGGTGTAAAAATGTATAAATTTTTTGGCGTGCCAACTCGAGACCAAGCCACATACAACTGGCCGTGTGAAAAACATGAATTTTCCCAAATTAAGCCAGCAATAGTCAATGATTGGCTTTATGCTTTGTTGATGGTAATAGCAAAGGCAAGACGCAAAGGGAATTGGAGCCGCTTGAATTGAAATGGTAAATCGTTGGAAATTATTGGAATTCGTGGAATAAGTACGTCGCCTTTGAATCTGCCACCGATGATAGTTGCCTCGATTAAATTTGTTGAACAGTTTTTTTATATAGATTTATATATCGAAAAAATTGTCGGAAAAGAATATTCTATCAAAAAATATTATATAAATAGAGAATTTAAAAAAAAAAATTCTTGAAGAGAAAAATGTATTAAAATATTCTAAAAGTAAAATTTTGTGCTTCGAAGGGTTAACATGACTTTAATTATAAAAAACTTAAATTATAAAAAAAACATAACACTTGCATTCAAGTAAACACATATTCACTGGAGTTGAAATAAAATTTCATTTAAAGATCATTAACACTTGGTCATAATGAACTTTATATGAAATAAATAAGATAAAATAAATATAAATAAAATAATATTAAACGTGCCTGTCTGTAAATCCTTGATAAGGCTTGACTTTTTTTTTTTTTGCTTACTGGGCATGTTTTTTTTTTTAACTTAAACTTTGCTTAACGTATTTATTTGTGTATTTATTTTTAACATGAAATTGTTGTTGACCTTAATTTTACGATAATATGCACTTATAATAGTCATTATTAAGGTTCAAAAATAAAATGCAAATTATATGAGTCAGTCAGTAGGTGCAAATGGAAAACAGGGTGTATAGCAGCATCAATTATCGCCATTTTGTTTATAAAATTGAAAGGTTTACACATTTTTTAATTTTTGCATAAAATGTCACTTCACTCACCAAATTTGAAATAAATTTCTAATTACCGTATTCGTATAAAATATTTTAGGTTTGACAAATTTCTCTACAACAATTGTCAAACAAGTCTTTAAAAAAACTAAAATATGTTTTATGAATACGGCAGTTAGAGTTTACTTGAGCAAAATATATATTAAATTGAATAAACCTGATTTTCTACGGCATTCTCAAAGAATATCAAACCCAGGATTACCGTTGAGAAATTGAAAAATTGGGCAGAAAAATATTCTTTTCCAAAAATGGTATTTAAAAGACAGAAATCTAAGTTTAAGTTTTTTTATAAACAAACAAAATATTATATCAATATAAAACAATTACGTATACATACGTATAAAAAAACAATACAAATTTCCTGTTGGGTGCAGCGAAGCGCACCGGGCACAAACAGAATTTAACAGTTAATTACATCCCCAACAAGAATGCTATATTCGGCCGTACCGAATCTGATAATACCTTTCACCATCATATACATACGTATAGTAAATAAATAAAATTTTATATTCTTCACCTGTAAATATAGCTTTATAAGTTCGTTGATTATTTCTAAAATTTTTATTTCCGACCCCATAGAGTGTATAATTTCTGAGAGCTTATGAATAAGGGAGTCGATTGAGCATTTTCCGTTTGTCCGTATTTTTATTGAAATCAACTTTTAGAAACCCAACGTTACACAGATCTGTCTGAGGTATCAATATTTTGGAAAAATCCTGGAATGGATCGCTTTTTTAAATTCAGCACGAATACCCTATAACTTTCTGAGATATGTCTTCTACCAAGTTGTTCAAAAATGGACTTGTTTCAATTTGATTGGGATTTGATTTTCCTAAAACTATTTTTAATTTAATTTTTATTCATTTATAGAAGTAAAAACTATTAAAATTAATTTTAAATGTAAAAAAATATTTTTGTAGAAATTTTCTTATTAAAATTTTGTTTTATAAAAAATGTTTGTTTAATTTTATTTTAATTAAAAACTTTTCGTTAAATACTATTTTAACGACATTCTTTGTAATTTTTTTTATAGAAGTTTTTTTTTTAATTTAAGTTTTATGAAAAATAAAAATAATGAAAAAAAATTTTTTTTTAAAAGTTAATTAATTTATTATGGAAGTTTTTGTTAAATTTAGGTTTTATGGAAAATAATAAAAAATTAATTTTTTTGTTTAATAAAATTAGTTTGTTTGTATAAACTTATTTTCGTAAAATTTACATTTAACTTTTTTTATAATTCTTTTGCCAATTATCTCCATTAATTTTTTCTTTAATTCATCTATCTTGTTATGTAAATTTTTATTTTTTAATTTTCCTTTTGCAGAAATTTTTCATTAAATTTTTTTCAAAGAAATTGTAAAATAATTTCACTTTTTATTGATGTTAATTTTTTAAATTTTTAGAAAAATGTTTGTTAAACTTTTTTGATAAAGAGCGATTTTTTTTATTATTTTTTTGTAAACAAATTTTAATGTGAAAAAAAAAAAATTCATTGAATTTTATATTTTGAAAAAATATGATTAGCTCTTGTTTTGTAAAAAAAATTTCCTTCATCTTTTTGCTTTTACTTTTTTATATTTTTATAATTTTTTTAAAAATAAAAAAAATATTTAAAACATTTTAAATTAAATTATATTCGGCCGTGCCGAATCTTATATATTTACCCTTCACAACGTGTATTCATGCAATAACAGTAGTTTGTGTCACCATTCATCCCATATGAAATACGTACATACATATAAAAACATACATATATAAAAACATCCCATTGTAAAATTATAAATTCACGTATGTATGTTAAAAAAACAAAAAAATAAAAAAATAATAAAAAAAATTTTAAAAAAAAATTTAAAAAAAAAATTGTAAAAAAAAATTAAAAAAAAATTATTATTATATTATTATATAATATTTATAAAACAAAAAAAAAATTAAAAAAAAAATAAAAAAAAATAATAATAAAAATATAAATAATATATTAAATAAAAAATAAAAAAAAAATTTTTTTGGCTCAGCTGGGATTCGATGCCACGTTTTCTCTAACCAGTATACACGTTTGTATGTATATATGTATGTTGTTGTTGTAATGTTGTTTTTGTGAAAAAAAATCGAGGTGGTCGTGGGTTTTTGCTCATATCTCAGTTGTTTTTGTACCGATGTTTCTGATTTTCAATACCGATCTACTCCCGAATATTTCTGATATTTTAATACCTTACCCGGGTCCATCCTATGTCGGGGGGCTTCAAAAAGTTGATTTCAACATACACACGGACAGACTGACAGAGCTTAATCGACTCACCTATTCATAAGCTTTCAGAAAATATATACTTTATGGGGTCGGAAATGAAAATTGTAGAAATTTCACACGGAATGACAAACCTATATATACCCTTTCTCAATGTGTGAAGGGTATAAAAAATAACGAATCTGTCTTACAACCTATCCCATATATTTTTTTATTATTATCTTTAATTCTTAAAAAACATAAGAAATATTTATTTTGTTTAAATAACAAACTGTAATCTCATATTTCTTCCTGATGTTTTTTTTTTGCTTCAAATGATATTTTTCTGGTTTGTTATTATTTTGGGTCTTTTCTTTAATTGGACATTGATCTCGTAATTTTGTTTGTACTACTAAAAAAAAATCACGCTCTAGGTAAGTGTGAATTTAACAAATTGTGCCATCGCAGTGTGTTGTGCTTGTGTGTGTGTGTCTGTGCTCTAATAGTTAAAATTCTTCGACTGTTGTGAAATACCAAGAAATTTCTAAGAGGCATTAAAATTTCAAGGGTAAAATTTCTCATCTCAAACAAAATTATGCGGATACAGAGTTAATAATTTGAATAGATAGACAATTTATATTACACCTCGTATTCATATTTTATAGCTATTTAGAAAAGAAATATGAAATTGTGTGCAATCACACACATACACACTCACCCATATGTATAGTATTTCTGGCAAACATTTTAAAAATTGAAATGAATATGGGTCACAAAGATCGTTAACATACGCTACAATAGGAAAAGTATATTAAAAGTCACAAATTGTTTGTGAAATATATCATTGCCTTTAATCATACTTCTAGACATAATAAAAATTTAATTGGCTTGCAATATTTTTTGGCTGCTTAATTAAACGTAATTAAATAATGGTGTTACTTGTTACTATAAATAGTTTATGTGATCCAACTGTAGAGTATGCGGTAGCACCATTTTAGCCCTCATACAAATTATGTTTTGTAATAATTTCTTTCGAAAAATAAATCTATTTAAAATGACCCTGATGTTATAAATAGACAACGACATTAATGTGCCTTTACAACAAAGTCCAAAGTCTATGTATAATAGTTTGTGATAGAGGCAAACGCTTTTTTATAATAAATTTCTAAAGAAAACATATTTGTGGGTGTATCGTTAAAAAAAATATTCTGTAAAAAGAATAAGAACATCCTAAATCATGTATACATACTTATAAAGGGTGTCTCAGAAGAAATACAATTTTGTCATTTGAAAATTAAAACACACACTATTTTTGAGGTGCTAGTGATTTCTTTATATGATTCTAAAGAAGACATGTTCCGAATAAGTATGATTTAAAATATCCGTCAAATAGCTCCTAGGGCTCTGATGACAGGCCATTGCTGTTTTGGAAGAATTTTCAATGGCTTTTGCACAGATATGTGGCTGTATTTCACCGATGACGCTTTGGATCGTGCATTTGACCCCAGGAATTATTTCTGGTTTATTGAAATAAGTTCAGGATTTCACAGAACTCCAATGAAAAAAATCCCACGGCTTGATCTTGGTGGCCAGTTGACATCAGATTTTTTTTTAATTTTGTTTTGCGAATAGTGACTTTGCAATGGATTGTTTCTAGAGCAGTGTGACAGATGGCAACATTACGTCCAGATCCATGTCGTCCAGTTGGCACCACAACAACTCCGTTATCATGTTCTTGTAACAAATGCCGTTTAAATTCATTGCAATTTCAGCCTCCTCTTCAACCAATCGCTCTGCCTGACCACAATTCGCGACAAATAGTTGCTCGTTGTGGATACATTTTTTTTATGGATTGCATGAGGATTCTCTAAGCTTCAAATTCAACAATTTTGTGTATTCGCGAAGCTTTCGAGATAGAAATGTGCTTCATCTGAGAAGGCAATTTTTATACCCTTCACCTGTGGTGCACAAGGGTATATATAGCTTTGTCATTCCGTTTGTAATTTCTACAATTTCCATTTCCGACCGCATAAAGTATATATTTTCTGAAAGCTTATGAATAGAGGAGTCGATTAAGCCCTGACCGTCTGTCCGTCTGCCCGTCTGTCCGTGTGTTGGTTGAAATCAACTTTTAGAAGCAACTATATGTTCCTCAATCTCTTGGAAATATCCAGGAATGAATCGCTATTGAAATTCAGCACAATCGCCCCATAACTTTCTGAGATATGAGCAAAAAACCACGACCACCTCGTTTTTTTCACAATTACAACAACAACATACATACATACATACATGTAAAAAACATACCAAACAAAAAAAATTACAAAAAAAAAAATATTAAAAATAAGAAAAAAGTAATAAAAAAAACTAAAAAAAAAAAATTTTAAAAAATTTTTTAAAAATTTTTCAAAAAAAATTTTTTAAAAAAATTTTAAAAAAATATAAAAAAAAATAATAAAATATAAATAATATATTAAATAAAATAAAATAAAATTTTTTTGGCTCAGCTGGGATTCGATGCCATATTTATTCTAACGTGTACGTATGCACGTATTTTATATGGGATGAATGGTGATACAAACAATTGTTATTGCATGACTACACGTTGTGAAGGGTATATAAGATTCGGCACGGCCGAATATAGCACTGTTACTTGTTTTTTTTTAAATTTGTAATGACTTCATTTTACTTCATTACCCATTAAACGAATGCCGGAGCTTCCATATTTTGCTGATTTAAGCTACTGAGTAAGCGGAATTTTTTAAGGATGAATTTTGAGGAGGTTTTATGTCTTATGCTGCGTAGTGCTTCGTGGATTTAAAAGTTGTTGAGAACAATGGCTAATTTATGTTTTCTGGTTTTCGACGTAACCCTCGATTTCAACAGCAACGTTTTTAAGTTGCCAACCGTTACGTTGACGCGCATTAGTCTTTCTGTCCATATCCGATCTAGGTTCTTTCAATTTTTTATCACTCGTCGAACGGTTGATACATTAGCTGCCCCTTCTGGACTGAAAATTCTTTGAAATTTGCGAACAGTCTCAGCACAGCTATCCAAATTTTTATAATAAGATTTTACAATTATAAAGCGTACAGATTAAGTATCTGCTTAGTTGCTGAATTGCCACTTGCATTAAAAAAATACTAATTTTAAAAAGTGCATTCTTACTGAGACACCTTTTACTTATATACAATATATTGCGGCAACAAATTTTGTATACTCATTAATATGTATTTAAATATATTATGGCAACAATCTTCCCAGTATAAAAGAAAAACAAAAGATTTTATTTATGTACCGACCGTCTGAGTTTATGAATACCCTATAGCTTTAAAAGTAATTAAAAAAAAAAAGATATAGAAAGTTATAATTTATTCTGTGTTCCTATTTAAAAGTTTATCTCTTACAGGGAAGCGTGTTTTGTTTTCTAATAATTTGCTCTCACTAAAGGCAAAAACTGTTAATATTTATGCCCGAAAAAAGGTAAGAGGGCTGTCGGTGCCCTGGAAAAAAATCATGACTATCTGAAAAATAAAATTAAAAATTTTTAAATATGGACGTTACTTTGTGCTTTAGTTATGCTACAATGGCAATAAGTACATGGGCGTAATTAGACAATTGACACCCCTATAATTATTTGTTTAAGATTTGTAGGTGTGGCACCTGATTTTTTTTTTTACACCTTAAACCAGGCGCGGATCCAGTTATCGCATTTTGGGTTGGTTAAGTTTTTTATCAAAATACTATAATTATTTAATGGCCACCGATACTGTTACTCATCAAAAGATAAAAATTTGATTAAAAGGCAGAAGTGGTTGTGTAAATATATTTTTTTATCCATCTTGGATCAAACGAAACTAAGAAGTTTTAAAGTTAAATAATGAGAGGCTTATAGTACACTTCTTCAATATTATTTGCTAGCGTACGAGAAAGGTAAAGTTGCTTGCTGGTCAAATATAGGGTTAATTGTAAGGCCCACAACTACTCATAATTGAAAACATTTAAAAAGCACTTGTTGTTTGTTGCTAAAAAAATAATAGCAAAACAAAACCAAGAATTAATATATTGTTATTGTAATAAAATAAAGCAAAATTTCTTTATAATTTTTGTTTAAACCATAAATAAATAAAATGACATCATTTCAAATCTAAAATTGACAACAAAAGCATAAATACTGAGAACTCAAAACGTAAACATTGGTTGTATCCAAGCGAACCTCTTTTTTGTTTTATCACATATTTTGTCGTTTTAGGGAGGCTATTGTGTTTTTAATATAGTGTTTGTTTATAAATAAAAATAATATGTAGATATATGCATGTACATACATACATACTATGTATGTATATTTACGACTAAATAGCAGACATATTAAAAATGCTTGCATATGTAATATACATACTTACATGCATATACTTATGTATGCATATAATATGATTGTGTGTATATTAAATCGTTAAAATTATAACATGAAAATAATAAACTTGTGCACATTACAGTATGATTTTTTTTTGTTGTTGTTAAAACTTATGACAACAAACTTAATAATGTTGTCACAAAATTTGGCCTCCTCTATAAATGTTGTTATTGTGATTAATTACAAAAATTACATGTGTATTTTTTACATTTTTATCTTTAACATTTTTCACATGTTACATACAAGTTTTAAAATAAATTTATTTTTTGTTGTGATTTTGTGGAAAATTTCGTGTTTTTTTAATCCTTAATTTTTTTTTTTTTTTTTTGGTTTTGCGTTTTTGAAAAAAAAAATATTTTTTATGCGTATCTCTTGCTGTTCACTTTTGAATTATTTATTTCATGAAGCATTTTTGTTTTTCGGTGCACTTTTGATTTTGTGGTTTTAGAGTTCAATGTTTTGACGAATTTCACGGTCACCTTTTAGGTTATTGCTTTTGGGTTTTTAAGCAAAGTTTCTAAGGTGTTTAAGCTAGCAAATATGTATTTACGTGAAAGCAAATTTAAATACATATATACAAACATTATAAATGAGTAAGAAAAGAAAACTTATATCTATCTATGTTTGTCAGTTTTAAATAATTTCAGTAAATATTGAATACAGGTAATCACATCGCAACAGCTGATAGAGAAACGTAATGTAAATTTCTTTTTGAATTCACGTTAATTTTATTTAAGGAAAATGAGATTTCTATTTCGGTATTAATTAATTAACTTAAGTGAACTTGTTCGATAACAAAACTATAAAGCATTAAACACATAGACGACAGCAGGCTACACAGCAACAGGACTGCAACGGTAGTTGGCTGCAATCGTTGCCGCGTAGTCTGCTACTCAAGGCGAATTTATATATCATGTGGTGGTAATTCTACAACAAATACAACATTAAAAAAACAACATGGTTTTTTATTGTTGCTTTCGACTGTCGATGTGTCAAAAACTACATGGTTTTTGTTTGTGTTTTTTTGCGCGGGACAGAGTAATCTATGTAACCTTAAATAATATTTGACAACTCAACCACCATTTATGCAAATAAATAAATAGATCAACTGCGTTGTCAACACCACCTGATAATCAATTCGCCTTGCTGCTACTTATTTATTTAGAAGACGACAGCAACAGCTGTTTATTAAATAAATGTACATTTCAGTGGTGCCACTTAAATTACTTATTTAAAAACAAAAAATTTAAAACCTTGTTATTTTTAATATAAATAATTATTTAATCGATATATAAGTTTTTTTTTCGTCTTTTTCTTGCAAATAAAGTTAGGTACATATTTTTAATCTCATATAAATTTAATATTTTTTGTTATATTGACATCACTGAATCTGCTTATTGCCGCTTACAAAAATAGAAATTAGCCTTAATGGGCGCTACCGCAAAAATGTATTTAACTGTGCAGTCGTGCTGCTGTGATATCTTCAAAATAATCGTCTCTATATAAACGCGTGTATTATATTTTTGACATATTGTAGTAGGCAACCTGCTGTCGTGTATGTGTTTACAGCATATCTGTCAAAATTACTTCAAGCAGTATCAATCTAACCAAAGCTTTGTTCAATGAAATTCCATTAACGATAGTATTTTGTAAATAAAAATAGATAAAATAGCTAGGTAAGAAGTAAGAAAAAAATAATCTTAATCTTATTGTTCAGCAGTATTAATGCTTATATATCTCAAACAAAATTCTATCGTTCAATATCAATGCAACGTAGACAAATGACTTAAATACAACAAGAAGCAAAAGTAAACAAATACAGCACATCATCATCTACATAAATTGTACTTCCTTCTTTCAACAATGTTTTCATTATAAATTTACTTTGAAATTATAGTTTTTATATTTTGCGCACTTAAACAAAAAAAAAATACAATTTGGAGGAACAAAGAAAAAAATAAAACGCTTTCATTACTTCATTTGGCCTCCACACATATGAATCAATTAGGTGATGTTATTATTACCTTTATAGCATACACCCCGTAAAAACTTAGCAAATACGTAGTTTTGTTTTTCGTCTGACAGTCTTCATAGGTATTGAATATCATATCAATATCAATTTGTTCTTTTGTTTTTATTTGGCAAACAAAATCAATAATTAGGAGGTTAACAACTCTTTGCAAGGAGGTTCTGCAATGTTTCTACTGATTTTACTTATTTTTGTATTTTTATTTGACTTATTTCAGTATATTATAAAACTTGCCTTACAGTTGTATGTTCGGAAAGTTTTTTTTCTCTATTTGCATACAGACTTTCAGTAATTTGTGTATAGTATTGTAAAGGATATTCACATAAGAGCGAATCATTGTTGACAACATAAAGCTGATATGCTGTTATGCAGTGTCTGAAGCTATAACAACCACAAGTTGTGCTACTGAGCATTTAGCTCCTCCAAATAATGTTTTATTAAAATGAGTGAATATACTAAAGTAAATTAACCGCTAAGATCGTGCTTTTTAAGCTCGACAATCTAAACATATCAAAAAACCACAACATAGTACTGGTTATTGCTTAAATTCACAACGATATATACAGCTCGACAACCGAAACTCGGCCTCCTGGTAAATACAGTGTTAAGCAAAATTGTGGCATGAACTTTTCCATGCAATGCGAAAAGTAGTTGTAAGACAAAAACAGTTCTTGAGAGCGTTTTTTCCTTTGCTCTTACTTCTAAATACTTTCTTAACAACGTTACCATATTTTCAAAGAATTTCATACAATTTTGTAAACACACCCATATGGTTTCCAATCATATGATTTTGCAGTCTTAACACTTTTGCAATTGTGTTCTGAATTCAAAAATAATTTCTTTAGATTTTCTAATTTCCTATTATTTCTTCTATTGAAAACCCCTTTGCTTTATGCCACAGTGTGACCTAATAGACAATATGTTATTTTGTTAAAAAAATTTTGTCTGTATTAAAATTGTTCTTTAAATTTTCGACCCTTGGAGAACATTTGCTAAATGTATACAGATTTTTAAATTGTATTTAATTTTTTTTAAATTAAATTTTTTGAATTATTTAATATATTTAAGACATCGATGCCTTACTTCCTCAACCTCGTAACTTAAAAAAATACGGTTTTGACTTTTTCATATCAAACGATTGCTTTATTTATGTTCCGTTACTGCAACAACTTATACTATTACTACTAATATACATAAATGTAATCAATTCCTTAATAATTGCATTTAAACTTTTAACCAAACATAGAAGTATAAAAAGATTAACCGTTTTTTTTTCTCTCCTGAAAAGTTTTATTTTTTAAGATACGAGATTGAGGAAGTAAGGCATCGTCTTATCATGTACATTTTTAAAATTATAGCAAGCCATGTTTATTCATCAGGTATTCTTGATAGGTCAGCTGATTTTTTTTTTCTTTACTTATTTTAAGCTGTCAAAGCCCATAAGTAAACAATTATTCTTTCTCTCTACTGTTTGTTTCTTCATATATAAAACATCTAAACATCTAATCCCTTTGAACTGCGATTACCTGACGAGTAAATATGCCCTGTAATTATAATGAATATTTGTTAAATTCTAAAGGTATGTTCACATTAAGGAAATACTTGATAAAGTATCTATAACAATATTTCTACCTCAGACACATCAAACTTTGAAATATTCTTTGTAAACAATTTAAATAAATTTTAATATGTGTAAACAGAAATGTTCTATATTTTTTTTTTTCTTTAACTACTGCTTTTTATTATTTTTTATTAAATATTTTTCTGTACATATTTTATTTTAAGCCCACTGTTGCTATCATCTGGTATCCAATCAACATTATGCTTATAGCATGTATTTTATGTTAATTTGTTTTTGTTTTTATAGTTTCCCCACTGCATTTGTTATTCTATTTCATTGTTTTTTTTTATTATTTTTAGGTTTCTGACCGTTCAAGTTCATTTGTCTGTCTTCTTCACACTTTTTTTTCGAGTGTAAAAACAGAATTGTTTGCGTATCTGACTGTGCAACAAATGCGAGTGAGTACATATTTAAAAAAAATTGTGTTGGGAAAATAGAGGTCAAGGTCTTTCATATAAAATTCAACTGGTTTTTGGTAGGTTCTTTAGAGCTGACCAACAAAAAAAAAACTGAAAATTATTCATACAAACACTCATTGGTTGACAGACAGGCGGAGAGACATGATGTTTTTGTTTTGTGTTTTCGGAAAAAAAGGAATGAAGCTTAAAAAATACACTAAGAAAAACTATTAATTATGTTAAGAATATTTGTATGATGTTAAATCTGGAAATTAAAAAAAAATATTTATTGTTATTTATTAAAAAACTGGCATTTTTTTATATAAATAACTATAGTTTTTATTTTTTGCAACACCGAAAAATATTCTTCTAAGATCTACCAAATTATATATGTCTTGTAACATTTTGAACTGATATATGAAGGTATATACATCTGTAGTCGGTGTAAAAACTTCTCACGTTCAAACATTTGAGCCAAATAAAAAAAGTATTTCAATGTGTTTATAACTATAACTTTATAGGGCACAAAAAATCCTACCTTTAACTAAAGGCAGGTTGTAATAATGGCCCTTAGTCTTTTTTTACAGTGTACTCAAGGATTTAATATGTATGCAATTATGTCTTCTTTTTTTTACTTGTTAAATATTTTTTTTTATATATAAAACAACCTTTATTTTTAAAAAGGCAAAACTTTGCAAAAGCGCTTAACTTTTTTGTTCTTTTGTTGTTTTGTGATCAGGGTTATTAGCCCACTCGAGGCAACTTATCACATATGTATAAAATATATAAGAGAACAGGTCAGTGTAAAACCTGATTTCGATACTTCATTTTTATATATGTATGTACTATAAGTGTATGTAATTCATTAAATTAACACAAGAATATTCTCAAGGATAATAAAAAGGGAACCTTGAGACAAAAATCGTTTTACATTTAAAATATTACATAATTTCATATAAAACTTTAATTGTTATAAATTGGGGTAAATTAAAGAAAAACAAACATGAAATAGTTTTTATTAGGAAATTAAAAATTTTTTAGACATTTTTATTCATGTTGTCTACAAATGGTCAACTTATAGAAAATTACAAATAAATTTAATTGAAAATTTTTGAATTTTTTTTTTATTGAAAACTGTCAAACATATTAAATTTTGTTAAATTTTAAAATAAAATAAAATAAAATAAAATAACGTAAAATTCTAAAATGAGAAAATTGCACTTTATTGAACTTTTTAAAGCCCCTATATACGTTACGGACTCATTTGTAGTATCAATTATTGCTTTTAAAAATTTTGGTATCGAAAATCAGAAATTTCGACCTCTTAGCGGTATAATTAGAGATATGAGCAAAAACCACGCATGCTTTTGTTTTTTATTGAGATTGCAGCAACAAAATAATATTAGAAACCAATAACAAAAGAAGGCAATGTTGTAGATAGTGGTAAAAAATATGTGGGTTGGTATAGTTGGTATATTTATTAAATATATATACTTATTCATGTGTACGAATGTAATGCAGAGCTTTTCGTTTGATTACTGTAAGTTGCACGAACATGATCACACGCAAGAAGAAGGTATGTACCTACATGAAGACATGTCATTAATCAACAACAGCAAAGATTGAACAAATATAAATTCGTAAATTCGTATGTATGCTTATACTTGCGTACACTTTTGTAAAGGGTATATTAAGATTTGACACAGCCGAATATAGCGCTTTTGCTTATTTTATTTTTTATTATATAATGTAAAGAAAAAATGTGTCAAACCTTTTGTATAATAAAAAATTATAAAAGTAATTGATTAAAAAAAATTATATAAAAACAAAGTGAAAAGTTTAACATAAAGAAAATGTATGGAAACTTTTCTATGAAAGAAAATTTTTGAAAAAATTATCAAGTAAAAGAAAAATTTTAAAATAAACATCTAAAAAAAACTAAAGTTTAATTTACAAAATCAATTTTTGTATAAACTTGTGAGTTAAATATATAATATTTACATCCAACACTAAGACATTCCGATCAAAGAGTGCTGATGATGAAACCGTAGCTGGTTTCGAAAATGCATTCCACTCGGCTGGTGTCGGGATTAAATAAATAAAATTATCACAAATAAAAATTGATTTCTTCATATAATGATTAGAAATTTAGTATTAAAATGAACTAGAGCCAGAATAAAAATAATAAAGTCTTTAAAACATTTACAGTTCAACAATAAAATAGAAAAAAAAATCTTAAAAATTGAGGAACAATTTTACAATAAAAACCTTTCAATTCATTATCGAATTATTCTCAAATATTTGATTTTTCAGTAAAAAAATAAAACCTTTTTTTCGGTAAATTTCGCCTTCATTTTGTTTGTTTGTTTGTTTGTTTGTTTAAAAATTTATTTTCCAATAAATCATTTAGAAATGACGAATTTATTGAAATTCGTATAAAATAATTAATTTATCTAAAGGACTTTAAAAAATCTAAAAAAAAAATAAAATAAATTTTTAAATATTTATTGTTTTTTTTTAAGCACAAATTTTTAGTATCTATTTTGTCTACTGCTATTCAACGCCTAATATGTGTATGTATGTACGTGCCTCTTAAAAACAATTCTAAATTGTTGACACATTTTTATGGGCATTTTTAATTTATTTATTTTATTTTTTGTTTGTTCCGTATTGTCCCCAAATAATGTGAACTAATTAAATTAAATTAAATAAATGATGGTGGGTGATTGGTGGAGGTGATGGTGGTACTCTGAAATTAAAATAAAAAAATATTTTTCAAATTAAATACGTATCAGTGTTCTTTTAAATCGTATTTTTAATTTCACGTGAATAATTCATGTCTGTTCTGCTTCTGCTTCTGCTTCTGTTTTTTTTTATTTTATTCAATAAAAATTTATTTATATATATTTATTTTTATTGCTACAGTTAACAATCGTAATTCCCATGTCTGGCGCGATAAGACCGGGTGTCCGAATTTCACAAAGTATTAATGCTTAAAAGGCACTCAGTCTCTCACTTAGATTAGATTGTATGTATAAGTATTTATGTATGGATGTGTAGCTGTAAATGAAAAGGCGCTTACTTTTATTAGAAAAATTTGTAGATATAGAAAAATTAAAAAAGAAGTGCAATTTTTATGTAAAAAAATGTATGTTACTCCTCAGATATTTCAAAAATTGCGTTTAAACACTTAAAACAATTTAACATATGTATATGTAATGTCATATTTAACGCAATCCAAATATGGCGTCACCATAATACTGTCATTTCATTTCATTCGAAGTTATCATGAGAATTATCATCATCAACATTATCATGAGAAGAATTTATGTTTGTAACTGTTGAGATTATGTTGTCTGATTGAGTTTACCACTGTTTGTACATGAATATTGAGAGTGATTGTAACAACAATTTAAATTAACACGTTGCCGTATTTAGAATGGGTGTGGCGCAAAAAAATCTCTACGTATTCGTTATCGGTTGTTGATTTAACATGAATTACAAAAAAAAAACGTAGTCATGTATTTATTTCGTTATTAATTAATTACAACAACTTTGATAACAACGCAAACTTTTTCACTAAATAAATTGTGGCCTATTTAAGCGACCAGACAATGATCATGTCGAGACGTCTTAATATTAGTTTAATATATTTTGTAATAACACTGTAATAATATTACTTTTAAGTTGCCAATATATCATTACTTGTATATAAAAGTTGGACTTAGCTTTTTTAAAAGACAATAACGATTTTGCAAAAAAATTATTACAGATTTGTAATAAATTTATATTGATAATTCCGATGATTTTATTAGGCTCATAGTAAAACTTTTACAATATCATAGGATGGTCGATGATTCCTCTATTAAATTAATATCAAATTCAAACAGTTTAACATACTTTTATATTCTTTAAATTTTTGTTTATTAATTTTGTTGTAAGTAAAATATTTATTAAGCACTTGCTGTACCCCGCGAGCGTTGCTATGCCACCAGCTAATATAAATTTGAAGGAAAGACATTTACACAAATATTCAATTCATTTAAGGTACAGCTAGTTAATTAATAAAATTAATTTAACTAATAATGAATATATGAGTATACAAATATATACGCACAATAATGTCTGTTCAATGTGAGCCGGACATAAATTTCACGATTTACATAAATTCTTATGTCACCCATAAGTCGAAACGTCATTATTCGTTCGCTGTTTTCGTTTCAATTTAAAATAGCATTTACTGACACAGTAGTATTTGCTAAATCATCACAGGAACAAATGCATAGTTTACGATTCTTTAAAGGACAAACAGACATATATTCATTTTAATTTACATATATAAATATATAAATTTTTCTAAAAGTCAGTAATTCTTAAAACTTGTTTATAAAATTAAAATTAATTGAAAATATTTGAAATCTAAAAAAAAATTATATGGAAAACTTTTTATTGGATTTGTAGCCTTTATTTAAACCATTTGTTTAATAAAAATTTATTTAAAGTGTTGGCTATTATGTTGCATTCAGTACAGGTTCCATGGGATAGTCTGTGCAAGTTACAGCAGCTCATAATAGATAGGACCGTTTTGGCCCTAGTACATTGTACTTAATACATAGAATTTTAAAGCCTCGGTTTTAATTAAGCTGGTTGGCAGGGTTCGTAATGAATTTATTTTTCATCGCAAGTCATGGTTCGGTGCAAAAATGATTTTCTGATATAGCAGCATTTTCCACATAAAAAAACGTCGTTCAAGGTCTACCGGCTTTAATTTGTATGGTGCCCAATGCTTAAAATTGCGCATGAGAAGCTCCCAATGAATTTTCAAACTCTTGTCGACAACGACAACAATCTTCATGGACTTTAGTCTCCAATTCTTTGTTTGCTTTTTTGGCTAAATAGCCTGAGCTATCTTTGTCTTCCGTACTAAAATTCTTTTGTACTAATTCTGTATTAAAGAATTAATTAAAAAAACTAATGTTTGACATTATGTATGAAATGTGACATGGTTTAAATATTTATGTCTGATTTCCAACGACTCTCGTCTGAGTTTTGCCAAATTTGAAAGAAAACCTGAGATATGTCTACATTGACGTCTTCGGCCTATTGAAACTTGTTGACATATATCCCTCTAGAAAATGTTTAGTGACGTCAAATCGCAAGGTGTATTGGTTTAAAACCTGCAGGACCTGTCATTATATAAATTTAAAAAAATTCTAAAAATGTTTTTTAACTGCATACATTTTTATAATTTTTAAACAATTAAATTCACCAATAAAAAAAAGTAGTTTTATTTATTTAGTTTATCTATGCACTACTTTAATCTACTATTTATTGAAGTCAAGTGCCTAATAAAATTTTTTAAATAAAAAAAAATATATATAAAAAACACTCAGCCAGACTAGAAACAAAATATTTAGCTGGTGATTTAATATATAATCAGTTAAAACTGGATTTATGAAATTCTGATTGCCAGGAATTGGTTTGAAAAAAATATTGACGCAAAATTAGTCATTAATATATAAAATTAATATTTTTAAACATTTCGTCAAATAATTTAAAAATCAAATAAACAACTTAATTATCATCTAGCTCAGAGAGCATCAATAATATAAACCAGCAGACAGCTGCGCAGCAGCAGTCAAATAAGGACTTAAACTCGCAGTAGAAAAAAAAAACAAATAAGCTATAAAGTAGCATACATTTTTATTTCGTCGTTTAATATGTGGATTAAAAAATATCTTATACCCCTTTCGCATTGGGCAAGTCACTTGCTCAAGTTAGTTTTTTATTTTCTTTTATTTTTCTTTGAACTTGCTTTCATGTTCAGACTCAGCAACTGACTTGCCCAAGTTTCGTTCTCTTTTACTTATTATACTCTTCACACAGTGAAAAAGGGTATATATAGGTTTGTCATTCCGTTTGAAATTTCTACAATTATCAATTATCTACACATACATACAAACGTGGTATACTGGTTAGAGTGAGCCAAAAATTTTTTTTTATTTTATATTTTATTAAAATTTTTATTGTTTTATTTTTAATTTTTCTTTTAATTTATTTTTTTTAAGCACATAAGTAAACTTAATGTATAATATTACAATGGGATGTTTTTATATATGTATGTTTTGTATGTACGTATTTCATATGAGATAAATGGTGACATAAACAATTGTCGTTGCATGACAACACGTTGTGAAGGGTATATAAGATTCGGCATGGCCGAATATAGCACTCTTGTTTGTTTTTATTACTCTTTTGTTTTTGGTTTCTCAACAAAAACTTGCTCGTACTTGCCGAGTACAGGCAAGTGTGTACTCAAAAATGAGCAAGTTTCTTCCTCTTAACCCGACCTTACCCCTTTTGCCTATAAACACAACACTTGCGCAAGTCACTTGCGCAAGTGACTTGCCTAGTCTGAAAGCCGTGTTATTATACCCTTCACACAGTGAAAAAGGGTATATATAGGTTTGTCATTCCGTGTGAAATTTCTACAATTTTGATTTCCGACCCCATAAAGTATATATTTTCTGAAAGCTTATGAATAGGGGAGTCGATTAAGCGCTGTCAGTCTGTCCGTCTGTCCGTCTGACCGTCTGTCCGTGTGTATGTTGAAATCAACTTTTTGAAGCCCCCCGACATCGCTTGGACTCGGGTGAGGTATTAAAATATCAGAAATATTCGGGAGTAGATCGCTATTGAAAATCAGAAACATCGGTACATAAACAACTGAGATATGAGCAAAAACCCACGACCACCTCGATTTTTTTTTCACAAAAGCAACATTACAACAACAACATACATACATACAAACGTGTATACTGGTTAGAGAAAACGTGGCATCGAATCCCAGCTGAGCCAAAAAAATTTTTTTTTTTAATTATACCCTTCACACAGTGAAAAAGGGTATATATAGGTTTGTCATTCCGTGTGAAATTTCTACAATTTTCATTTCCGACCCCATAAAGTATATATTTTCTGAAAGCTTATGAATAGAGGAGTCGATTAAGCCCTGACCGTCTGTCCGTCTGTCCGTCTGTCCGTCTGTCCGTCTGACCGTCTGTCCGTGTGTATGTTGAAATCAACTTTTTGAAGCCCCCCGACATAGGTTGGACCCGGGTAAGGTATTAAAATATTAGAAATATTCGGGAGTAGATCGGTATTGAAAATCAGAAACATCGGTACATAAACAACTGAGATATGAGCAAAAACCCACGACCACCTCGATTTTCTTTTCATAAAAACAACATTACAACAACAACATACATACATACAAACGTGTATACTGGTTAGAGAAAACGTTAGAGAATCCCAGCTGAGGCAAAAAAATTTTTTTTTAAATTTTTTTAAAATTTTTTTTTTTAATTTTTTTTTTATTTTTTTTTTATTTTTTATTTAATATATTATATATATTTTTATTATTATTTTTTTTTATTTTTTTTTTTTAATTTTTTTTTTATTTTTTTTTTGTTTTATATATATTATATATGTATATAATAATTTTTTTTTTTTTAATTTTTTTTTTAAATTTTTTTTTTTAAATTTTTTTTTTATTTTTTTTTTGTTTTTTTTAACATACATACGTGAATTTACTGTTATTGCATGACTACACGTTGTGAAGGGTATATAAGATTCGGCACGGCCGAATATAGCGCTTTTACTTGTTTTTTTTTTAAATTTTTTTTTATTTTTTTTTTTTATTTTTTATTTAATATATTATTTATATTTTTATTATTATTTTCTTTTTAAATTTTTTTTTTTAATTTTTTTTTTATTTTTTTTTGTTTTGTATATATTATATACATAATAATTTTTTTAAAAATTTTTTTTTTAAAAAAATTTTTTTTTTTTTATTTTTTTTTTTTTAAATTTTTTTTTTTTTAAATTTTTTTTTTTTTTTTGTTTTTTTTTAACATTCATACGTGAATTTATAATTTTACAATGGGACGTTTTTATATATGTATGTTTTTATATGTATGGACGTATTTCATATGGGATGAATGGTGACACAAACCACTGTTATTGCATGAATTCACGTTGTGAAGGGTATATAAGATTCGGCACGGCCGAATATAGCGCTCTTACTTGTTTTTTATACATATCTTTACCATTTTAAGAAAAAAATATTCTGTTGTTATCACAAAGGTTACGAAGTATAAAATTTCCTACAAGTTTTATCTAAAACAATATTCTGTACTATCAACCGTTTTTAAATAAAAGTGCCAATGGTGGAAAATACTTTGTCCTCCTATAATCTCGTGACTCTTACACGTTTGTATGAGATTTTTAATCCATCTTATAAAAACCGAATTGTATGGAACTTTATAGCAAATTATCTTCTAGTTCCAGATTTATCACATTTTTGGCTGGCTTGGAGACAGAAAAAAAAATTTTAAAATATATATCTAGAAAACGATTGTTTATTATCTCCTTTCATTTATCTTTATTTACATGATATGGCAGATTTCATACACAAAATTGTGATGCCGGATGTTAAAAGTTTATTAATGCTTTCGCCCAACATTTAAGTATGTACCAATTGTACTTTTTATACCCGCCACCAAAAAAATGGTGGGGGTATATTCATTTTGTCATTCCGTTTGTAACACATCGAAATATCCATTTTAGACCCCATAAAGTATATATATTCTGAATCGGGGTTTGATTTTATGACGATCTAGCTATGTCCGTCCGTCTGTCCGTCTGTTGAAAGCACGATAGAGGTCGCACCGAAAAAGCTAGGGGGCTCAAATTTTGCCAGAATCTTTCTTATAGACAAGGTTTGTTTGGTATTGAAAATGGGCTAAGTCGGAATATTAGGAAGAGAGTTATAGCTCGAAAAGCAAGAGTAGGTCGAAAAAACCGTGTCCTTCGAACATCGAATAAAATAGAATTGTGTCCAAACGCCTTAACGTAGACTCATGAAACTTCGAATATATATTTCCTGGGTAAAGACAATATTTTTCACCGAAAATTGTCTAAATCTATGCATTAGGAGAGGAGTTATCGATCAAAATGTACGAAAATTTATACCGCACAGTGTATTTTTCGGTATATTTAAAAACAAAAACGCCATAAAAGCAACAAAATTGGATGTATGACTCTGAAATTTTGCACACTTTGCTTCTTGGTGAGGGGCTTTTTTGCAACGGAAAATCAATATGCCACGCCCACTTTTACGCCCACCTCCCATATAACGTTTTAGCTAAAATTCATATAATTTCGCTATTAATAAAGATTTTGGAATAATAATGGGCTATATTGAAACACCTAAGTTGTACTCATTCGGAAAAATAACTTTGACACGCCTACTATAACGCCCACTTTTCACGTTATCTACCGTTATTAAAATTTAAAAGCTCATAAAACCGCTAAAATTAGAGGTATGATGATAAAATTTGCTACGTATATCCCCCTAGGCAATCTCATTACTCTGCCAGAAAAATAAGGTGCCACGCCCACTTTTACGCCCACCTCCCATATAACGTTTTACCTAAAATTCATATAATTTCTCTATTAATAAAGATTTTGGAATAATAAAGGACTATATTGAAACACCTAAGTTGTACTCATAAAAAAAAAAATAAAATAAAAATAATAAAAATATAAATAATATATTAAATAAAAAATAAAAAAATATAAAAAAAAAAATTAAAAATAAAATTAAAAAAAAAATTTTTAATATATATAAAAAAAATTTTTTTTTGGCTCAGCTGGGATTCGATGCCACGTTTTCTCTAACCAGTATACACGTTTGTATGTATGTATGTTGTTGTTGTAATGTTGTTTTTGTGAAAAAAAATCGAGGTGGTCCTGGGTTTTTGCTCATATCTCAGTTGTTTATGTACCGATGTTTATGATTTTTAATAGCGATCTACTCCCGAATATTTCTGATATTTTAATACCTCACCCGAGTCCAAGCGATGTCGGGGGGCGTCAAAAAGTTGATTTCAACATACACACGGACAGACGGTCAGACGGACAGACGGTCAGACGGACAGACGGACAGACTGACAGAGCTTAATCGACTTCCCTATTCATAAGCTTTCAGAAAATATATACTTTATGGGGTCGGAAATGAAAATTGTAGAAATTTCACACGGAATGACAAACCTATATATACCCTTTTTCACTCTGTGAAGGGTATAATTAAGAAAATATTTTAATTTTCTTGATTTACCAAGCTTTTCAAAAATATAACATCAATATAAATTATGTTAAAAATATTGAATTTATAAAAAAAATCCCAGCAATAAGTAGAGCTGAGACACATATCTAGAATCCATCGTACTTCATCCATTGCCGTTTTTAACTGAAGTGAAAATGCCGACAGAGAGGTTGACACATAAATACCTTGTAAACGTTGATATCTATCAAACTAATCAACGTATAAACGTTAAAAATTAAAAGTTGCCAACTTTAGAAGTTTGCATTGACGGTGACGTACTGCATGAAACAAAGTTTATGGAAAACGCTTTTGAAGTCCGCTGTCAGTTGAAAATCTCGATGGCTGACGTATGACGGATTCTATGTGTCTCAACCTTAGAGATTTATTAGAGTTTACTTAAAATAAAATATTACAGTATTTAATTAAATTGAACTTATCGAAAATTATTCCTTAAGGAGCTAATACACGGCATGTTTTTTACGTCTGACTTGTCAAATTCTCCACTGCTAATACAAACATGTCGTGTGTTACCTTTAAAACATTACTTCTGTAAAAAAAAACATGTGTTGAGACATCTGACAAAATTTTAATTAGAGTGCGCTCTATTTTCTTCTGTAAAAACATGTGACATTAGTCGTTGGCAGAAATTTCTGCTGCTGCAAAGCAGTCAGCGTAAAAGTACAATTTTGACAGACATGTAGATTTACATACATATGTCTCACAAATTTTAAAGTCAGATGTAAAAAACATGCCGAGTATTATAGCCTTTAACAGATAATTTCATTTAAAAGGTTCTAAAACAACATATTTTTTTAAATTACGGATTTTCAAAATTTTTTTTTATTATCACATTAATAAAAAAATGTCTTCAAATAAGATAATTTAATTCAAAATTCTTTTTAATAAATTATTTATTCACCATTTTGTATAAAAACAGATTGTAGCTCGTTTATAGTTCGTCCATTACCTTAAATAATAATCATACGTATGTATGTATATATGTTACAAATATTAGCAACAAAAAACAAAAAAAAATGTTTAATAAGATAACAAACAACCCACTTTTAAATGTTGTTCACTCGCTCAAAGAATGATTTGTTGTTGTATGTGATTTTTAGATATTTTTATTAAGGTGGGTAAATTTTTGACGTCATTAAGTTTTTTCTTCATTGTTTGACCGTGGTGTAAACACACTTTCTGCACTGTAACATACATATGACTTGTATTATATTTATTTATTTATATTAATTTGTTTATGCATACTAATTTGTTTGAATTTCTCTGTAATGTAATTTAACAACTGAAGTTAATTTTGGCATTTTTTTTCTCTACTTCGTATTTATCTAGTGAAACACATATTTCTTAAACAATAAAATTAAATTTATATTCTATTAGTAATTGTGTTGGTTTATGTTAAAATTTATACTTGAAATCATGCGAATTATGCGTGAGCAGAGCCTGGACTAAAACAACACAAATATTAATTTAAAAATTTGCGTTGTTTGAGAAATAAAATTTTAATAAAATTAAATGTATTTTTTTGCCAAAAAAAAAAAATTAATTGATTCCACTAGAACATTTTATTAGTATCATACATGTGTTAAAAAATATTAATATGTATATTTATAACAAAGTTATTTTTAGTCAAGCCGGAACATACAATACATATTTATATAAAAAGTTAATTTATTTGTAAATTGAATTTTTATTTTATCGAACTTTTCTGTTTAAACTAATATTTATATTTTAATCAGGCTTGAGTTCATATTAACATTCTTATTGTTACGAAGAATTTTTTTAATTGCGATAAATGAAAGAATAATCTGAAAAATTATATTTTTACCGACACTAGCCGAGTGGAATGCATTTTCTAAACCAGCTACGATTTCATCATCAGCACTCTTTGATCGGTGGTTACATGTTGGTTGTAAATATCGTCTATTTAACTGCCGGCACTTAATTAAATTCGGTAACTTCTTACTTTAGTTTTCCTTTTCATATATTTTTACCACCCACAATGAGTTAGATTGAAATTTTACCAAACACCAACTCCATTACTTTTGTTTGTTATTATCTTTCATTTATATAACTATTTTTGTGCTAAATATTTTTTGCGATTCTGACAATAGGGGTTAATATGCCAAAGTCTTAATTTAATGCACAAAGAAAGCCAAAAAAAAATTATTAATTTTCGTTTTACAAAAAATTTTTATTTATGGAAAATTATGAATTAGTTAAAAAACATTAATCAATTTAGTTCGAGTTTTAAAAATGTTAGACTAGGTCTTATGTTTTATCTATGTATGAATGTATTTATTTATTTTAATTTAATTATTAATTAATTTATCTTAAAAACTCTCTATGGAAAATTGCGCATTAAAATAGCAATATTTCAATAAACCTATTAAAAGAAAAACTGTAAAAATAACATCTCTTTAATGACAGATGACATTTACACGAATCCCACAACGTTCTACACGTTTATTTTAAAGTCACCACGGGCATTCAAACAAGTACTATGTATAAAAAAAACTCCTATATGTACGTCATGTAGGTACTAGCATTGAACTACTCATACACAAAAAGAACAAAATCAAAGAGTTGAATGTTTTCAAGAATTACTAAAGTCGTTTGTATTAAATGAAGTAAACAAAACTGACGTCATGGCATCTTCATGCGCAATAACTACAAAACAAGAAAAAAGGATACGAAAAAAATAAATTATACATAAAAAATCCTTGTAAAAAAACACTTGTGCCTTTTAATACAAATTTAGAAACCTAACGCATCCTACACAAAGATATTGAAAAGTGTAAAAATACAACTTATTTCAGTATCCCCCGCTAACAATTAAAACACTTGTTTTGAATTCGATTTAATTTCAAATGACCCTTAAATTTATGAAAATATGAGAAATGATGTTGCTGTAGTTGTTACTTCGGCTTAAATACATGCAAACACACACACTCACACATACATACTATATGCATAAATACAAGGTTGCTTTGATGACGATACTGATGGTGAATATCCTGTCAATGACACAAACAGTGACCATGAAATGTTGATGCGAAACTGGGGAAAGTACAAGCAATGAAGGTTAATAAATTAATACCTGGTCGAAATTTTTATTATTTTTTCTTTTGTTTACAATTTATATTTATACCAACTCACTAAATAATTATGGGGGAATACAAATAATTAGAATTTATTATACCTACCTACATACATACATACTTAGGTACATGTAAATATTTATTTATGGATTTAAGGTCAATGTTACAATTTGTTTTTTACTCTTGCAATAAAATTAATACATAATAAAATATTAAAAACAATTTTACACAGGTAGGTATTTAAAAAATAAGTATTTGCAACAAGTAGGTGAAATAATGATGGATTTATTAATCGATTATAATTTCTAATAGTTTTGAGTTTAGGCATTATTAAAATATTAAAAGGAATATGCCTATGTATTCTTAAATAAAAAATTAAACGTTTGTTTTTGTTGTAAATATTGTTTTTCAGACTTAGTTCCTTCTCCAATCTGTGACATTTTAAAATTATTATGTGATAAAAGCTAAATAACTTTGTTGTTAAAAATGTGGCAATATTTTGGTATGTTACAGCGCTATCTAAATGTTTATATATAGATTTTGCATGAAGCCAGCGATAAAAATGGGCACTGCTATAAATTTTGAATTAAAATTAACACTTAATTAGACGTGTCATAACGTTAGCCATAATAAGCCAAAACTCAATTGGATTCCATGGTTATGGTGAGTCACATATAATCAAATTCATTGTATCCTATAAATTTGGTTCAAACAGTTGTTTTGTAGGTTATGTCATGTCTAATTTAAGCTTTAAACTAAAAAATGTTAGAAACATATATTTTCTTAACAGTGACTGTGATACGGACCTATGGAGGAGCAAAAACAATTCTGGGGAGATAATGTCAAGTTACGTCAATGGCAGACACTTTTAAAACCTATAACTTCTAAACTTTTTGTGCCTGCCTTTACACCCTATCTTTATTCAAATTAACACATTGCCAAATCTTACACTCTTTCGTGAACGAAATGTGCTTTGAAAAAGTTACTCTTTACGTTTTAATATTTACTACTTGTAAAACGAACATGCTCCAAAAAACTTTGTTGAATGTATTTTTTTAAATATGTATTTGTAGGTTGATAAAAAATTTTCATATGCAATACAATGAAAAAAATTTTTTTTCCTAGATTCAAAATGAAATTTTACAAACATTTTTTTACACGCCCACTGTTTACTATTTATTTCAGTAAAACAACATGCATACATACGTATTTACTTATGTACATACATATGTATGAATGCACAAAGAGAAAATAAATACGTTTTTACTTACCTAGTATATAAACTTTATTACTATTTACATTGAAAGTAAATATGTTCATAAGTGTTATAAATATCTGAAAATAGTAAACAAGGTAATCGAAGAGATTTTAAACAAAAGGCTCGGGCATTGTGCAAAAAATAGAGTGGCCATATAGATTACAAATTAAATAACTTAAGTCAGGAATTTTCTATTTTTGCAACTTAATTAAAATGTTTAATAAATTTTCTATTTTTAGCAAATTTTAACTTAAATTTTATAGGTAGATATATTTTGCTAAAAAGAGTAAGTTTGTAGGTACCTATGTACATTTTTAGTGTATAATTTCAAAAATTAATAGGTAGGTAGTTACCTACCACCTATCTAGGTATAAGTTTATTTTTTTAAACTTTGTTAAAGCAAATATGTAAATTAAGAAATCACTGTGTTGAATTTAAGTAGAATATTTGTATTTATATACACACATATGTACCTACCTATTAATAGAATTGTCTTGTAATTTTTCCATAATTGTCAATTTTTTTAAATTTTTTTTTTATCGATAACATTTTTTTATTTACAAAAATTTTCGAAATAAAACTCCCAATAAATACTCTATTATTTATGTAAAATCTTGAACTTTTTCCAACATTTATACAAAATAGATAAATAGAAAATATTCAATATATTTTCTTTTATTTTTACTTTAATTTTGAAATATCCTGGCAACTCAAAACAGTGTTGTCAATACATCGATTAACTAAAATTTTGTTTCTTAAAAATGTTTTTTTAAATAGTTTTAACTACAATTTTTTTATTATGTGATTTTATGATTATTAATCAAACCCCAGTGTTTGCCATCCAATAATTGCAAACACATATAAACATAGATACTATAGGTACAACGAAATAATAAATCACATAAACGCGCGAAACTTGTACGTTCAGAGTACGACATAAATACATATGTATGTATATACACACATGAGTAATGGAACACACCCCTCTAGAAATAAAATAAAACCATTCCGCATTTTTGTGCTGATTGCAAAAAAAATCTTAGTGCATAGACAAAATCGTAAAACAAAAATCAAAAATAAACATTGATAAAAAACAAGGTAACTCAAGTTAATATCCGAAATACGTAACACGGGAAAACAAAACAATTAAATAAGGCAAAAACAAATGGAAATTAATTTTTACTTGACACGCTAGAAATAATTTTTTTTTTTAATCAAAGGCTACTAAAACTTTATACCTAGTAGATAGGTACTAAATTAAACATACATACGTACCTACGTATATTGTGGCACGTCGTCGTGTTTTTAACTCTCTGCCCTCCGCTCTCTGTGCGCACTATTCCAATCAAATAATTTAACAACAATAATCAAATAATATAACAATAACCCCATAATGAAATGCTTGCCAGACAGCTAAAGCCTACGAACTTTCAGACCCCAAATATCTGCTTTAGCTGCTTCTTGTTTACATAACACACACAAATATACATTTTAATATGTATTTATGTATGTATTTTGAATAAATATTTGTTAATACAATTAGAGAATTAAAGAAAAGCGTGTTTAAACTCAAATGGTATTATTGACTCTTACTCTCATTTCATATTTGCATTATGATTATTGATACGTTATAGAGTAAAAAAGCACGAAGCGAAGACTTTTCAAAAAAATTAATAAAAATTGTGACTACTTTTTTAAAATTTAAAAACAAAGTTTTTGTAAACTATATATATACAATTAAAAGGAAATATCATTTAAACTTTATCATTATATAAAATTTGTATTACCTACCTACCTATTTAAAAATAATTAGCTTGTTACACTTTTGCGGAATCTTATGTTAAATAGGTATGCAGAACTTTGTTTTTTTTTTATTTTATGTTAATTGTTAAATCTAAGATTCCTATATTTTTATAAAAAGTTTAACAAAAAATCCAATAATGCATGTGTTGGATTAACGCTTGACTTAACCACATTAAAATGTAAGATTCCTATATTTTTATAAAAAGTGTAACAAAAAACCCAATAATGCATGTGTTGGATTTAAATACACTTGACTTAACCACATTAAAATGTAAGTATTATAGGTACATACCTATATTTAAACCAACAAATCCTATTTCGTTCTTTTTTCATACCCGAAAATCTTTTAACATATTCTACCCCAGATTTAAAAGATTTTGTGTTTTTATTAAAATTTTAAAAACGCCAAGTGTCCTAACAGAAAGCACCTGATTCATAAAAACTTAAAATTAAGGATCACATTTGAGTCACATTTTCAAAACACCTTCATTAAGTCCCCAACAAACTAAAAACAAATATTTAACGCTATAACTCCTATTTTTCTTATAAAACTATAAACACATATTACATACTACCTACATATGTAGGTATGTATAAAAATATAGTTGAGGCATCAATTCTTAATCTAATCTTACGGGTAAAGTAGGGTCAAATTTACTATTTTTTAATTTCCAGCTTTGGTTCTAACACCACTCTAAATATCTCCCTAAAGCACGACAGCAACTGATTAATATAAAAACGAAAAAAAAAAAAAAAAAAACAAAAGACCCTTGAACAGAAAATACTCATTCTTCCGTACCCCCTCAAACGTAGTGACAGTGTTGTATGTTTGTGTGGTAGTATGAAAACATGCTATAATCTTCTGCTGTTCACGTGAACATTTAGCCGATATCATGAGGTCAACGCGTGAACAGCAATATCTGTTGTCGGTGCTAGATAGCTAGCTGGCTGGTTATGAAAATAATACAATAACAAAATATGTGTACAGATTTCGCAGTATGCATACTATACTTATATACAAATATAAATACAATGTTTTGTATGTGTTTATTATTGTTTTGTATTACAATTTGTGTGAATGAGTTTGTATTTCCCGCATAACGAACAAACCAGTTTCACTCTATGACGGTTTGAATAATAATTTTCTCTTTTCCTGATTATTACTCTCTCCCTTAGATTTTTGTTGGGTTTCTCTCCAATATAGTAGTATTTTTTCTATTTATACCAGATTCTTATTGAATTTAGTATTTTGTAAGTCAATTACCTTGACGTCTATTGGTTGTATGTTGACGAGCCCCTTTTTTTAAAGGAACTTTGTTTTTAATAAAGAATTGCCAGAGGTAAGTTATTTTGGAAGAACGTTTTGTCTAAAATTAACAACAAATATTATTATTTTCTTGGGGTAGGTAAATGAAATCTATATTTTTCTTGGTAATCAATTTACTTATGCACTCGTACGTACATACATAGGTATAAAATGTAAAGTTAACAAGAAAAACTTACAACGATGTAAAGTTTGGCATTACATAATGTTGAATTTTGAATTGCTTGTTTTATTACTGCAATAGAACCTAATTATGGGTTTACAAAGAAATCTACGCGATATCATACGGAAAATTACGCCTTGCATACCCCAATAGCGGTGTTTCAAAAGAGAAATTAAAAACTACGAGGTAACGCTAATGTAGGTTAAAAAACACGTAGGCCTAGCTAGAAATATAAGAGTGAAAATTTAAATTCGAACTTGCGAAAATGAAATTTTTTTAGTCCCAAACCTAGAGTTCACCTATAGAATAGGTGAAGCAAAAGTTTATGAGCTAGTTGAATTCATTGTTTACACATGTGGTATAAATTTTATACGTGTTTTGTCAAAATATAACACAAAATTTTCTCAAGCACTAGCTTTTTTTTCTTTCGAAGTTTGTTCGACAAGAACTTATTTAGATTATTAAAAATACAAAACAAGCACTTTAACTATCTCAGGGAAATCTAAAGTTATATTGTAGAATACTGCAGTGAAGCTATAATACTTTTAAAATGTTTGAATGTTAAACATTACGATTTTTAACAACAATTTTGAAAAACATACCTACATACGTAATATTTTGTGTTTAATAATAAAAATATTTCAGTCGTACAGTTTAAAAAATTTTAAGATCGGAAAGTCGAGTTTTCAGCATTAAAATGTTTGTAGGTACAAAAAAATATTTAAGAACTGAATACCTATACCTATTGTAAGCATTAAAAATAGGTAGGTAGATATAATTTTTTAAATGTTTAAAATTTTGAGCTCAAGTTTTAAAAAATTTAATTTGAATATTGAAACCTTATAATTTATAATTTTGTAGTTTCAAAATAAAATTATTTACAAGCTGGCAATGACAACAACATTTTCATTACCTCAATTTGTTTTATACCTATACACCTACATGCTCCACATATTTATGTATGTATGTGCACTATAAACGTAAACACAACTACGCTGTCACTCTCTGGTGACTCTCCTTAAACCCAAATTTGTTACAAAAACATGTTTGTAATATTCAACAGTTGTTCAAAGCGCATGTACTTAATGATTTTTTTTTTAAATAAAAAAATTTACAATCATTATTAAACATCATCATAGTCACTGCATCAACCTATATTCTATTTATAAAACTACACATTATAGGTACCTACACGAGAAATTCTCCATGTTTGTAAACCAGAACTTCAAGTGAATAGTTAAAAACCCAGGCAAAATCACAAGTTCAAATTATTAAAAGAAGTAAAAAGCAGTCCGCCACAATCACAAGCATATAATTTTAACTGATAATAAAACATTTGACTACAAACTTAATGTTACTTACAACTTACAAGGGGTGTGAATATCGTTACAAATTAATTAACGCCTGAGGAGTTTCGTGTTATTGATAACCAGTATGTAATTTCTTTTTTAAATGTAGGTATATTTTTATTCATAAAACTCACACGGTCATTTAGCCTTTGGATGGGTGTGATTACATTTATTCAATCAAACACTCACACAGTCATAATAACGTATGTAAGTAAATCAGAATTCCATTCGAAAATTTGTTTCTTTGTCTTACTTCCGTTAGTAAAGAAAATAACATTCCAGCATAAATACCAGCATTAAAGAACCATCAATAGTAATGATAAAAATATTTCCCGGTTTTTTTTACGAGGCCAAACGAAAAAGTTTATAGAAAAAATTCTTACAAATATCTGAATGTATTACCAATTAATTAAAAATTTTAAAGTCTTCCTTTCATAAGGGAACTAAGATACATTCTCTAGTATAGGAAATGTAAAATATATTTTTTTAAATTTTAGTGAAATTATCCATAAATTAATATGATACAATTTCGATACCTACATACATGTAAGAAATATTTTAAAAAAATTTTTGTTTTTTTTTAACTTATTTTTCCAATAAATTATTGTTTAATGTAGAATTTTTATTTTGTAGAAAATTTAAGATACATTTTTGTTTTACATAAAATTTGTGATACATTTGTCATTTGTTAAAAATTTTAAAAAAATGTAATTTGAATTATTATATATTCGCGTTAAAAAATTTAAAATAAAACTTTTTTAATTTAAAAACTTAAAAAAAAAATTTCATTAGAGAACCAAGGCATATTTATTCATCAGGTACTCTTGATTCGCCAGCTGATTATTTTTTTCATCACTTATTTCAAATTTCAGCTGTCAAAATGTATAAATAAAAAACAATTTTCTCTCTTTTCTAATTTATTTCATCTGTCAAACTTCATATATAAAAAATATAAAAAAAAAAAATTCTCTCCGAACTGCAATTACCTGATGAATAAATATGCCTTGGATAGAACTAACTTTTGAAAAGTTATTATACATTTTTTTAAATTATGCGATTTTTAAAAATTTTATAAAAAAAGTTTCGCAAATTGTTTACTTAGAAATTTTTGATTTTTCAAAAATTGTTCCATAAATGTTTCTATTTTAAATGCCATTTCTGGTTTGCCCTCGTATCTCTATTTATCAATGCACTTTTCTTGGATACATATAGAGTATTAAAATATTACAACTTGACTGTTAACTATTTTGGATGATCAACATGCTGGCTGGTATTTTTCTGTTTATACTGCGATTGCATTTGTGTGTGGTACTCTTATCAGGGATGGAAAACATTTTAAAAAATGTAGCAGTAGTCTTGAAATTTATTTTCAGTATTGTATTACATGGCATTTTAAAAAATATTTGTAATGTAAAATATTTTGTAAAAACTAAATTCTATTTTGTCATGACATATGTATATCATGGAGCAATCATGTTAGGTATTAGCAGTTTGAAAGAATGTCGCAGTGAAAATAATTTTTCCTAAATTACTGATTCCTAGCATCAAAACAGATATATTTCTAAATAAGAAAAAGTAAAGTAATAATAAAATTATCTACTTCAATTATTTGGGGTGATTAATAGGGGGTTTGATTTACAATCTAAATTAAAACACATAAATTTTAAAGTGAACTTAAATTTTTATTATTGGTTAAAAGAACATTATAATGCACTTAGTTATTAAAAATTAAAGCATAGCGATTGAATTTAGGGAAACACATAGTCCGTTCACTTGGTTCGATAACTATTAATATTGACGGTAACATTCTGATTTGTATAATTTTTAAGAAAAGAAAAAGCTCATAAATCACACCAAACCGTAGGTACATGATGACTTAATAAAAATAAACAATACTGAACAAAAATGACAAAGCAGTTTAAAGAGTCATGCGTGATCTTTCAAAAAAATCTATTGAAAATTAAACCTCACGATAAATCACCATATAAATATTTTTAAATAATTTTTAATATTAAGTTGTATTAAATATTTTTAATTGTGTTTCCAAATAACTTTTATGCTTGTATTTATGTATATAGTATAATCAATTCAATTTTGTTTTTAAATGAGAACACTTAGAACTGGATATCGAAATACTTTTTATTATTCGAATGTACAGTCTCTAACATTTACCTGTTAAGAAAATTTAATATAAATGTTAGTCATGTCTAAGATGTAGGTCATCTATTCTAAAGATCTAATTTTCATTTTTTAGAGGTGTGATATTAAACGATCGGGTGGCTTACTAAAAGACATAAAGTTATTTACTAAAAATTTATAATTCAAAAATAAATACAGAGTTTTTAAACCTATAATATTTATTAAAAGTTTTAAAAAACATAGACAATTAAAAAAATATTTTTATTCTTATATTATTTTATTAGTTTTATTATATTGAAATAGTTGCAAACAGTCATCCCTGGTTCAGATAGAATAATAAAAAAAACGCTAATTTTTGTTCAGTTTGAAAAATCTATATATTGCAAATAAAACATAATTTTGATACTGCAAAAAATAATTATCCAACCCTGGTTTTTATCATCAGTACTGGTAATATTTCTTTAAAAGTGTACTACGATAACTTAGAATTCTTTTAATCAATGTATAGTAATGCAGTATTTGCATTGAAGTACATACATATATTTTTCATACTGCTGTTAAGAGTTTCGTTAAGGTTCGTGTTGTAAAAATGAAAATAACCGATAATATTCGTAATATTTGCAATATTAATACCGTCTTTATGTTTTATGCTGTAGATTTAGTTAGCGATAGTTGCTGACTATCTCAACTATCTATGTATCTATCGATCTGGCATTTTGCCCGCCAGCCTGCCTACTATTTTATTTATTGAATCACGCTTTCTTGGCGTGATTTGTTTTGAAATTTAAATTGGAATTTTTCAATATAATTACACTAACACATACACACACACACTCACTTAAACGCATATTTTTTAAATAAAGCAGGAGAGAAATAGTGTATTTGTTATGTTGATCGCATTTCTCACAATGTGGTAAAAAAAAAACTAGTCTGTAGGTATTTTCTATGAATACCGTCCATTAGATAGTGGTATAATTTCAAACAAACATAACAGACAAAAGACATAACATTGTATGTATGACATGTATCTATAATATTGAATTTGTTATCAATGAATTTATGTATGCATGAGATAACTGTTCTAAAATTTATTGAGTTTAAAAAAAAAATAAATAAGTTTTTCTAGAGGTTAAATAAAAGTCTTATAAAAATAAATCCAATCAAAAAAACTTTCTATTAGACCCAAATAAATATGAAATTTTGAAAAAGTAATTAATTTTCCTCTATTAGTGTTATGTGCTTAAAATGATTATTTACTACAAACTTTAGAAAATACAAAAGATTTTATTAAAAATTTGGCGGGCTTTTAATACGCAATTCGTAATGTCTGCAGCTCAGTTAATATAAATTATATATCTGTGGCTTGGAGCTAAAAGGGCCAATGTCAAAATATTTACTTTTGAGAAAATTGCAATTGAACTTTAACTTTTATAGGTGCTTTCATAGTGACATTGGCCAGCATTTTATTTATGAAGCTGTTCTGGGTTAAGTATGACTTCAGCTGTTTTACCATAATTAAATAAAGCAAGAAAAAAAATATAATCAAAAATTTACCAATGTGTAGATTGTTTGGATTCCAAAGTGCACAAAAGAAAACTTGACCAGAGACCAATAATTATTAGCTCTTCTTGAACGCTTTGTTCAATGTCTTTGAAATCGAATCCACGTATTTACCCGTGAAATAGACAAACATGTTGGCAACTCGCGATAATTTTTGAATCTCTGAGCCCTTACATTGCCTCATTAGAGGTCATAGCCATATTTAAAATTAAACCCTGAAAAAAATTTATAACATCCAAGTACATCCATTAAAGTATTGTCAGAAATCTTATGCAGTATATAAGGCTATTTTTAACATTAGTTTGTTTTTTAGTGTGTTTTTTAAGTAGTGTGTGTAAGTAGTCTTTGTAAAACTGACTTTATCAATTCACCTTTTGTACATTTAAAAATAATTATTATTAAACGACAATATCAAACTCTTTAAACATATAAGAATCGTTAAAGGCCATGACTGACTATCCTACAAAATCGTGCGATTATGTCAAATAAAAATCTGATAGTTTTCTGTCCTACATGAAAAAATCGCAACAAAATGTGTTATTGGATGCCACACTGTCATACTTGCTTAGAAAAAGCAACTCTGATCGCACAGAAACTATTATTTTATGAAAATTTCCAAAAGATTATCAAATCGGACACACTTGTCAAAAAATCTGTCACACATGTACACTTTGTGTCCACACTATCACACTTTCTGAACACACATACAATTTTTGACATATCGAACGACTAAATCTGATAGTCAGTCATGGCCTTAACAAACTAGTGACATCACATTATAAATAAATACAGTCATCTTGATTATGATTTAATATAATAAATTTAAACAAAAGGTAAATCCTTATGTATGTACATATGTACATGTTTACTAAACAAGTGTTCTTTAATTCATTTCTCAAAAATATTTGTTTATTAACATTCCACTTTAAAACTACGTTGTTCAGTAAAATCAATACTTAGTTTGTTGTGAAACTGAAAACAACATTATTTTTATTATTATTTTTATTTGTCAAAATAAATTTTAGTTTGTACTAAGAATTACTTTTTGTTCTTAAAACTACGTTTTTAACTTAAAATTACGTTTTGTGACAAAAAAATTAAAAAACGTTAAAAAAACGCAGTTAAAACTTTAGTAAAGAAAGTGTAATTAAAAACGAGATTTAAATTACAAACGTAATTTAAGTGAAATCATATGTTATTTTAGTAAAACGCTTGATTTAAGTAAAATTCATTTTATTTAATAGGTTAATTAAGCTTAAAGCAGCAAACTGTAGCTTAAAAGAAGAAAATCAAATTTTTAAATTAATTAGTAAAAGAAATAATTGTGACATTGAAAAAATTTTGAATTTGAAAATTTTTAATTTTTGGATTTTTGAATTTTTCTATTACATTATTTTTTTATTTATTTTTTTTTTATTTTTAGATATAAACCAAGGCATATTTATTCATCAGGTACTCTTGATTCGTCAGCTGATTATGTTTTTCAGCACTTATTTTAAATTTCAGCTGTCAAAATGCATAAATAAAAAACAATTTTCTCTGTTTTCAAATTTACTTCAAATGTCAAACTTCATATATAAAAAATATAAACAAAAAAACTCTCTCCGAACTGCAATTACCTGATGAATAAATATGCCTTGATATAAACATTTATTTTCAAAACATTTTTTACCTGTCTGTTATTTACATGGCTTTTTTACAATATTTTTATGCATAAATCCTGTACTTATTTAGATTTCTTCTAAAATAACATTGAAGAATGAATTATATGAAAATGTAAATTATTATTTTTTTTGTACAATATTACATATTCTCATTTATGTGTTATTATTTAATGTTAAGACCATTGACAATATTGACCCTTAATGATTAAAATATACATTGTAAAAATAAAATATACATGATTAAAAATACATTGTTTAAAAAAACATATATGTATGGATGTACAAACTACACATATACATATAAGCATAAGTGATAATCAGTGAAATATGTATGTATACATATATAAACGAAAGACGATTGTAAAACAGATGTTCAGTATGTATAAACAATTAAAATAAATAATAAATCATGCAATTAAATCTAAAAACACCTGAAGTATTAGGTAGTGGATTTTATTTACATATTAAAGTAAAAAAAAAATTTGCTCCTATTAGGCGCCAAATTCTCACACTTAATTACATACGTATAATTAGACAATTCTTTTAAAAACCCATATGGGCAAATCCCAGAAACCGTCCACCAACCAAAAATTTTTTATACTAATAAAATTAAATTTTTATATATGATATGATCAAAAACCATGTTTATGCTTATTTAATTAATTTAAATTTTTTAGTAAAACATTTTCTGTATGAAAATTAGGTCCTTGCTTTTTGTAGCGTGCGTCACGAAAAATAGTTTTTTTTTTATATTAAGAGTAAATTAATTTATTTAAGTCGTCTATAAATAGGTGGACCCATGGTGTAATTTTACAAGGTGGCGGTGACAGCCCAGCTGATTATTTTTTTGTGCTCTGGATTATGTCAAACTACATATATAAAACATGATTTCAACTCCGGAAATTGTCAAACTCCATACATAAAAAAGAGAGAGAAAAATTGCTCTTCTTTACGCTATCACCTTATGTTATTACACCATGGGTGGACCTGTTAACTACCCTAACTCTTTTTCATTTTACACACCTTTTTATTCGCCATTAAAAAAAACAAATAAATATAGTTTCAAATATTTTTTTTTTTTTAGGATCTAAATAAATTTTAAGTCATATTCCAGATTTGGATACTTGTAAATTTTTTTTACTTATATCAGATATCTAAATAAAGAAAATTTTAATTTTTTATACCCTTCACACAGTGAAAAAGGGTATATATAATAGGTTTGTCATTTCCGACCCCATAAAGTATAAATTTTCTGAAAGTTTATGAATAGGGGAGTCGATTAAGTTCTGTCCGTGTCCCTCTGACATTACCAGAACCCACGTGAAGTATTAAAATATTAAAAATATTCGGGAGTAGATCGGTATTGAAAATCAGAAACATCGGTACATCAACAACTAAGATATGAGCAAAAAACCACGGCCACCTCGTTTTTTTAACACAAAAATAACATACAACAACAACATACAAAATTGGTATACTGGTTAGAGTAAACGTGGTATCGAATCCCAGCTGAGCCAAAAAAAAATTATTTTATTTTTATATTATTTTTTATTTTATATATTATATATATTTTTTTAATTTTTTTATTTTTTTTTAAATTTTTTTTTTTTAATTTTTTTTTAACATACATACCTACGTAAATTTATAATTTTACAATGGGAAGTTTTTTATATGTAAGTATGTACGTATTTCATACGAGACGAATGGTGATAGAAACTATTGTTATTGCATGACTACACGTTGTGAAGGGCATATAAGATTCGGCACGGCCGAATATAGCACTGTTGATCCAAAAAGTGAAGATAATCCGCAAGTTCCAATAAGAACTCACTCGTACGTATACAAAATTATTTCCTAGTCCTGACACTTTAATAATTGAAATGCAATTTTTAATACAAAATATGGTTTGTTATGAGTTTCAGTATTTAACAAAAAAAAAAAAAAAAGACATTTTTAGTACAAAAATGTTTTTATTTTAAAAAGCAAAGTACATGTAAAAAAATTTTTTTATTACAAACAACAAAACTAGTTTTGAAAACAGATTAGTTTTTAGTACAAGAATTAGTTTTTAGTACATAGACCTAATACAAACAAAGCTTTAGTGCAAAATTTTTGTAAAACATTAAAGTTTAAACAAAAAATTACTAAAACGTAACAAAACTAATTTTTTAGTACAAATTTTTTTCATTTTTAATAAATACTAAAACCCAAACAGCATCGAATATAATTTTTAGTACTTTTATACAACAACTGAATACATATTTTTTCGATATTTTTGAAACAAAATATAATATCCAAAAAAAACTTTTCCTTTATAACCACACTTAGTTTTAGAATTAAAAAAGTTTTAGTAATAAAATTAGTTTTAGTACAAAACTAAGTTTTAGTATTTAACATACTTTAATTAATAAACTTAATGTTGTGCTTTACTTAGTTTAAGTACTACCTGTAGTGTTAGTACAAAATTTTTTGTTTTCCCTTAACTTCGTTATAAATACTAAAATTAGCTTTTCATACAAAACTTTCTTGTAAGAGCAAGACATCTTTTTATGAATATGGGCGTTTTCTTTTTATTTCTTAAATTTGTAAGTACCATTTAAAATTTCTTAAAATTTAAAATAAAATAATTTCTAACAAAAATATTCAAAGAGTAATTGCAGAAATTTACTAGTTAGTTAAGTGATTTGCAATAAAAAAATAGTAATTTTTACTAGAAAACGTAGAATAAATTATGAATCCCAGTTACCAATTAAAAGAATCAGACTTTTGGTACAAAATAAAAAATGTTTATTTTTTATTGAATTTATGCCATTTATGGAAACTTCCGCTTTCAATTTTTATAAAAATAAACAAAAATGAAAACACGTCATTATGCTGCTGCAAAGAAGATTCACACCTCAAAGAAAAATTATGCTTGACAAAATCTTCTTTCTATTTTCTGCAACAAAAAACGCAAGAAATTTTTCTCAATAATGCTGTCGAAACACCCCTACACAAAGTCCGCAACAATGAAATGAAAAATTATTGCCTTTTTGAATTCATTGACTTACTTGTATGTAAGTAAGTAGGGGAAAACAATCTAGATACGAAATGAGTACATTAAATGTATTAAGTAGTATTTATTATGTATGTACATACCTACATATGGATGTACATATGTAGGTATACATATCTATATAGTAGATAGTGTGGCGTATGAGTTGTATAGTGTGTAAGTTAGTGTACATTTAAACGAGCCTTCTTTTTTCTGTTTTCAATGAGATTGTTTTGCCTCTGTTGCTGTTGCCTGCTGGTGTTGGCAGCAACAAAAGCAAAAAACTTAACTTGTTAAAATAAAATTCAAAAGTGTTTTCATTCGTTTGTTAATTGTTCAACGGAACAGTTGTTAAATAGCGCTATTTAGACGCTAATTTTGGAAGAAAACAATTTGAAGCTAAAAAAAAAATATTTTGAAAAATTAAAAGTGAAAGAAGAAACTTATAGAAAAAAATTAATAAATTGAAAAATATTAAGAAAATTCTAAAAAATAAACTGTTTACAACATTGAGCTATTTTTAAGCAATTAAAAAATACAAAAATAATAATATTATTTGCTAAAACAAGTGAAAGAAAATCTCTACAAGGATTATTTTGAAACAACCTAAGGATTACTAAAAGAATTTATTAAAAAATCAAAAAAAAATTATAGTAAAAATGGATATTACATTACTACCTTCGCCACCAGCTACACCGCCATTGTGCGAAACTAAAAATGAAAATGTAAGTTATTTTATTGTGACAGAAGTTTGCATTTAAAATAAAATTTTGAATGCTAATTTTAGTAGAAAAAAAAAATAATTACGAAAATTTTTTAAAGTAGATACCTACCTGGGTACTTGAGTTTCTTTTGTAATTTTTAGCTGAAGAATTTATTTTAAAAATTAATAAAGATTTTTTTCATGGCAGGTAGGAAGGTTTTGACTTAAAAAAATCAAAATATTATTCCCTTTGGTAGGGCAGAAATTTAAAATATATGTACCTACATATTTTTGTATGTATGTATGTACATACATACATACATACATATATACATATTTACCTACATTAGAAAATTTTTATTAGGTAGGAATAATAATTTTTATTATTAAATTTTGAAAATGAAAATTAACCATAAAATTGTACCCATGACTTTTTTCAGAATTATTATTTCATCGACACACCCCTTATCGTTTTATCAAAAAAAAAAAAAGTCTCATAATAATATTTTTTTGTTGAGGCATTGAAAATTTGAGACTAAAAAATTTTAGATTTTTTAATGTTTTGTGTAATCAATTTCTTATCAGTAGCTTAAAAAAAATTAAAAATTTTTAGACAATCTTTCCTGCACGCTTAATTCATTAAAAAAAAACATGACGAATCATACTTTTACACAGAAATAATAATCACATTTATTTAAATTTACTTATAAAAAATCACATTCATACATATACATACATATGTACATACATACATATTACAAAAAGTATCTTTTAGTATTTTTACCTTAAAATAGCAAGCATCTTTATTTAACCTACAGAAACTTTGAAAACAAATGTTCTCTGTCTCTTTCTTACACATGCTCAGCTATTGATCACGCAGTCATTAGTGTGGTATCAGCTGGTGTTCACGTGAACATAGAATGAACAATCATGAAGTAGACTAGTGATTTTTTGTTATTGTTTATTCGCATACAAACCCCACACTCATATGTACATGCATATGTATGTATGTACAACACAACAAAAACACAGACGACCTAGCGAAAAAACCGTACATTGGACTTCAAAGGCAGCAACAACAATAAAGGCAATATATTAAAAGCAAAAGCAGAATTTGTTTTTGTTTTTTTTTATACCTACACATGCCATATTAATTTTGGGATGCCAGATGTTTTTTTGAGAAATAAGAAAATGTTTCACGTTTTATAAAACTATAACAATATGTTGATAAGCAATAATTGTGTACCTAAGTAGATCTTGTAATTAAATATCAAAATTCTTTAAGCAGTGTTATTTTAAATCTGCTAGGTACCTACTAGTATCAAGTAGTTTACTTTAAATAGGGGCTTTTTTGTTATATGACGTGTACCTATTTGTCGAGAAATGTTACAAGATTTCTACATAGGCATATAAAATGCAAAATCAACGGTTCTTTTGGTCGTAATTTAATTGTTTTTGTTATACCTACCCACAAAGGCTGTAGGTACCTTGCTATTTTCAACAACACAAAAAGAGGGAGTGTTCCGTATAGGTACATACATATACATACCTACCTACATATACATACATATGTATGTAGTTGTTGTTCGTTTTAAACTTGGCGCGCTCAATTTCGTTTTTATTTTTTTTTTCGTTTGTTTAATAAACATAAAAAAAGCAGTCAACCAAGCCCGTTTATAAAATTCCTTTACGTATTAGGCAAGTATGTATGTACCTATGTACATACTACATATTTTGTATATATATATGTTTGTACATACCAAAAAAATCTGTGTCTGATAGTAAATATGAGTGTATCTGTAATATATTCACACACACATTTATTGTTGTTATGGCTACTCTATACATTTTTTATTAGCTTAAAAATAAACATTTTTTATACTACTGTACAATGACGTAGACTTTTCAAACAAACCCAAGAAATCATGCATTGAACGCGTGCTAACATCATAGCAAACACAGATACTTACATACTATACAGATATGTATTTGTATACTATACAAAAACAAGTTAAGTGTGGTTGTGTTTTTTTTTTTTTTTGCTAATCGGGGACATTTTTGTATTTGTTTTTGCTTTCCCTTGCTATTGTTTTTTAACTAAAGAACAGCCACTTCTAGATGAGAGAAAAAGAAAACAGACAGAGAGAGATATGTAGAGAACCAAGCAAACATTTTGTCAAGTGTTTACCTGTTGTACGGTTTACTTTGTGTTTGGAAAAACAATCATATATGTATATCGAAATGATAACTAGATAGTAGATAACGTTGGTATATCAAAAATCGTAAAAAATACGACATACTTTTGTCTTCTATTCATTAGAGATATTTTTAATAATAGTGATAATAATAACAATCCTTTAGTTTTATCAAAAAATTTATTTTTATATTTTTGTTTTATCATTTTAGTGTCATCAGGCTGCCTCTAAACAATTAGATGACAAGCTACTAAAAGCCAAACTTCAATTACAATTAGAGCATCAGCAGCTAAGTAAAAACAAAACCAATTCTACACAAAATGGTATTATTACCCCACAGCCGTCAGATTCAGAAGATGACGGTGTTGAATGTTGTATTCAACCGGCAGTAAAAAAACAAAAATTGGACATTTCCTCCTGCATTACAACACAATATCAACCATCTGCTGCTTCTGCTGCACAACATCAACAACCACAGCAGAGAGCCAGTGTTATAATGCATGTAAATAGTTCGGGCATTTGCTCGACTTTAGATGAAAACTCCAGCTCCTCAATAATATCCTGCCTATCACAAACGCCTTCTACTACTTCAACTGCCTCACTGTCGTCATCAATAGCATCGTCATACAATACCGACGATGATAGTTCGCAAACAAATGTTTGGCGTAGTTTAAAATTCAAAATGAATCGCAAAAGAACTGCAACAGAGACTACGGAAGTATCTGACTGTGAGCCATCATTAATAGAAGGCTTAAAGACTCTTAACAACCCACAAGTATTAGAAACCAAAGCAGACTATAGTGTTAAGCAAGTTAGGGACGAGAGAAGTACAAATGTGCAGTTGATGCAGGTACCCCAATTTCGTTTTACCCTACCCGCCTGTACAACAGCAACAGCCAAAGTTAATACGCCAAATGACGCTTTTACCAATTGCAACAGCGCCAAGAGATATCAAGTTATAGCTCCTAAAACTAATTTTATTGCAGGAGAAGCAAATGGCTCTACAAACAACACACACATGCCTCAACAATTCCTACTTTTAAATCCTAACGTTTTGTTACAAACATTAACTACTACCCGCCCCGCAATAACAGTCACCACAAATCCTGCCACAGCCACACCCAACAACGCCACTAGCTCATGCCCAAAATCGTCAGGAACACCTGCTGCCGAACGAAAACGCATTTACGAATGCAATCATCCAGATTGCGGTAAGAATTATTTTAAATCCAGCCACTTAAAGGCCCACCAAAGGGTGCATACGGGTGAAAGGCCCTTTATCTGCAAATGGGAGAATTGTGACAAGCGTTTTTCCCGCTCCGACGAGTTGTCGCGTCACAAACGCACACACACGGGAGAGAAAAAATTCGTTTGCAGCGTGTGTGACAAGAAATTTATGCGCAGCGATCATTTGTCTAAACATGTCAAGAGACACGCCTCCAAACGCCAAGATATGGGTCGGCAATTGGTTAATAGCACAAACTGTCAATTGACGACATTAATGGAGGCACCTGTCAACATAACCGGTCAAATAATGCAAAATTTTAGACCTATTGCACCCGCCACCAGTGAAACCACAACAGTACAAAATTCCTCACTCAATACAACGCAAATATCACAGTTGCAAGTGCAAATTTGTAATGCTACGGATTTGTTAAATTTACAACAGGTGGCAAGCTTTGCTAATCTAATACCACAACCTGCGGCAACAGCGTTAACGCTTACACAACCACAATAAATATTTAACAAAAAATCTATGAAAATAATTGCAAAAGGGTAATTAAAAGGAAACAGTAAAAATTGTATAAATAAAAAAAATGTCATTCCACAAAAAAAAAAAATCAGAACAAGAAAGTTGAACTAACAATTTTCCATATACCTAAGTATGTACATAATAAAATAATAGTAATACAACAGCTTAAGGAGAACAAATTTTAATATCTGTTTAGGTATAAAACATAGTAATATTTTCCTTAAACAAATTCTTAATAATGGCTTTACCTTTTTAAATACATATAAAAAAATAAAGAAATTGAACAAAATATCCGCAAATATTTCCTCTTAAAGCCATTTTTTTTCTAGTTTTTATATATATTTTTTTTCAAATTATATGTTTTTATTATAAACAAATATGTAACTGTGATATTTAATTTTTCTGTTCGTTATCTTTTTATTATTTTCAATTTTATTGTATTAATTAAAAATTGTAAAACATTAAAAAAAAATCGTAATTTATTTTTTATGTATTTTCTATTTCATATTAAACTACTTTTAACTATGTTAAACTTTAATAATTTAAAAACTAGCTATGTAATGTAGAAATAAAAAAATTATCGGATTTATGCTTTTGAAAAATAACTATGTAAATAATCTATAATGAGTATTTACTTTATGATGAAAAAATAACTCAAAATATATTTTTCAATTTATTCAAAACTTAACTAAAGATTTATTTATGTTTTTATTTTAAAGCCTTCTTCGCCTGAGGTCAATTATTTTAGTATTCTGTTATCAGCCCCTTTTAAAAAATTAAAGCTGTTTATTTTCAACTTGGGCAGAAAATCTGTACGGTTGAAAATTTAATCCTAAAGTCTGAACAATAAAAATATGCTTAAGTAACTTAAGAAATCGAAACATTACTCTGTAAGTGAAAATGTAAGTTTCACAAAGTCGTTTAGACCGTTCGTTGCCAAATCGAATCATTTTGAAAATTTCTAATAACTAAATATTTTCTTAAAATTAAAAACAAATAAAAGAAAAAAATTATTTCCAGTAATTAAAGATGAGCCTCAACCGTTTCTTATGAAACTTGACACACATCAATGTGTGGTGGATATATGTCATTCAGCTCATCCAGTAAAAGATTTTTCATGATAAAGAATAACAATGTTCGTTCTTTATAAAAATTAATATTAATGTCTAAAATATTAAATTTTTTTCGTTACGTTATTTTAAAATAAAAGTTTTACCAGTAGTGAAATTGAAAATTAGAAATTTTTCTAACCCACATTCTTTGCGGAAGCAATAGAAAAATGTTTTTCCATAAAATTGCGTTACATGAATTTTAATTTTTTGCATACATGTATACTAACTTCAAATGTTTATCAATTCTGTTAAAAGATGCCAGAAATATTCACAACATATTTCTTTTTCTGTAAAATGTACAATTTTATCGTGTTTGAAAAAGGGTACAACGTTCTTTACTTTAATTATTTTGTAGTTATATGTATTTGTATGGATATAAACTCTTAAATTAAGAAAAAAATGTTACCTTAAATACTTAATATGTTTGCAGTAATAGAAGTTTTAAAAATTGATATTTAAAAATTTAAAACTTAGTTAATGTAAAAGACAAAGATTACATGCCAAGCAAAGTAGTTAGTTCTGAAATAGGCTTAACAGCATTTGGCGAACATGCCTGGCGCACCGACATTTCCCAAGTGTCTAATAAATGAGACAAAGAATGAAGTTTGGGCAATTTTGCAATACGAGACCTTAAGGCATTCTGTACGGCTTTAAGAAATGCTGTAGTCGAATAATCCTGTATGATGAGAAAGCATGACGGAGATTCCCAGGGATATTCCTCTAATAATAAAATAGTAAAAAAAACATAGTACAGTTTGGAAAATAAAAGTAAAGTTTATCAATGTTACCTGGTATATTAACCCAAACTGGTGGCACACTAGGCAACTTTTTATCATCCAGACAACAGATTAGTCTAATCGATTTACAATTGTTTTGTACCGTTTGATCCAAAGTCACTTTGAATTTTTGATCTAAACGTGCAATTTCACCTTGCAAAACATGTGGTATTTCTATGTCACAGCCAACAGAAGGTTTCTCTGTCATTCTAGCTATTTTTGGGCGAGTTGGAGCCGAAATATCGGTGCCGAACAAAAGTTCCAAACTTGGTCTAAAGGTTCTATACAAAGTATGATTAGCTATAGGAGTTTGTAGGCTGGTATTTATGACTTCCATTAATGGATTTGAAGATTTCTTAAATAAAAAATAAACCATAAACTTAATATTCTTCTAGTTAGTATTAAAAAAAAAAATACTTACTCCAAATGTTTGTCCACAAAATGGAGAGATTTTCATATTCTCCAGCACTTTTTCACATTTAAGCAAAGTTTCCAATGGAACCCTTTGCATGGGATTACTCAAAATCTCTAATAATTTACTCATTTTAGTATAAGATTCGGCATTATTGCCATCATTACGAAATTTGGCCACCATTCGCTTTAACGTTTCCTTGTATTTAGTCAATTGCTTGTATTTTTCCCTGTACAATTGATCCTCCTGTGGGTTAAATGGACTGTTTTGGGTCACCTGTCCAGGGGTATTAAGAGGCGCACTTGGTGATTGGCGCATTTGTTGTCTTTGATTTGGATTTTGCATTAGGCCAGGCATTTGTGGGCTGGAAGTAGGCACCAAAGCTGGGCTAGGTATCATTTGTGAGTTAGGTATATTTTGTTGACCCTGAGGGCCGACGGCTTGATTGTTCTGCTGCAATTGCTGCTGTTGTTGACTGTTGACCACTTGTTGTTGTAACTGTTGCTGTTGTTGGACATTTAAACCGCCAGCTGGTGAAGAAACTGTTGAGGGTGAAGGACTTTGGCGTAAAAATTGCTGTTGTCCCACTACACCACGATTAACGTTAAACATCTGTTGATTTTGACTCATGGTCATATTAGGATTTTTCTGCATGCCGGGTGGCATATTTAAGATTTGATTGAGATTACCTTATAACAATGAAATTAAAGTTCAAGTAATTTATTTTTTATTTTTAAGTAATTTATATTTTATATTTAGATTTATTCATATTTATGAATCAATATGCCTCGAATTTAAGGAAATAATTGACACACATATTTTCTCTTTAGACACAGGCTTATTTATATTCATAAAAGCAATAAAATGGAGGTATTTGAAATCTTTTCAAGAAAATTGTCTATAAAAAACTTTAACTAAAATACATCTCAAACTCATTTTAAATTTTATGGTTATTGGGGGAAAGTTTCTTTAAATATATTTATTAAAAATTTTTAATAGTTTTTTTATGCATTTTTATACCTTTTATATATAGAAAATTTTCAACTTCTAAAAATTCTTTCGTATGTTCTTCTTTCTTTTTATAAAAAATTTAACAAAAATAAAGAAACCTACCTTGTGGTCCTCCTGTTGTATTCGGCATATTGCCTGCTTGGCTTTGTGGTCCTGCATTTCCCACATTATTTGGGTGCATGGGTCCACCAGCACCCACATTACCAACTTGATTTTGTTGAATGTTTGGTGGTATACCCTGCATGCCTTGATTACCGCCACTATTAGGTCCACCAACATTAATAGAGCCTACTGAGCCGCCTTGATTCATGCGAGCATTCATCATTTGGTTAAGCTGAGAATGTTGCATACCCATTTGCTGCATTTGTTGCTGCTGCATTTGACTAGGTAATTGCTGAGCATTCATGGCATTAACATTAACTACTGGACCTCCTTGTATTTGACCGCCAGAATTCATTTGCAATTGATTAGGGCCATTAGGACCGCTAGTTCCGGGACCCATAGGACCTCCATTATTAGGACCACCCATTTGATTCATTTGGCCTGGCATACCTTGGGGTCCGCCGGGTCCTACTGAGGGACCTCCTGAAGGTCCTCCAATTTGTTGATTACTACCTACCATTTGTTGGTTAGGTCCACTATTAGGGCCACCCATTACATTCATTTGTAAACCTCCAGGGCCACCCATTTGAGACATCATTTGCGGTTGACCCGGCCCAGCTCCCACCATATTACCTTGTTGTCCCGGACCACCAGCGCCCATAGCCATTTGTGGTCTTATGCCTTGCATTTGCTGCATTTGTTGCTGGTTTGGCCTTTGTTGATTCAAAGTTTGCAATAGATTTGAAGCAGGCACATTACCACCGGGTCCAGCGCCTTGTTGAACATTTGGACCACCAGGCATCGACATCATTTGTGGATTACGATTGCCCTGACTGGCTAAATTCTGCAAAGCATTTAGGGGGTCTTGCATCATATTCTGCTGGGCCATCTCAGCATTTGGCTGAGGAGCTTGTTGGGGTCTTCCTACGTAGCACAAAATTTTAGTTCTTAAGGGTTTCATATTTTATTTTTTTTTACTTTTACTTACTTTGCGATAAATCTTTAAAATGCATAAAAAGTTTTGCCACCAATCCCAAGTATTCATCTTTATTTTTAGATTTCTTAAAAATATGATTCTCCATAACACTGGCATTTTTAATCCCATCCTGGCCGGTGCTTTGTAACATATCATTGCTAAAATTATGAAATATAATTAACTTTACTCTTCAATTTGTCTGTCCAGAAGGACGCCACTTTTAAATATTTTTCTGTACACTTACATTTTTGCAATAACATTTTGACGAAATTTTTGTGATTGCCACTCTTCACTCATCTTAGTATTATTTCAACAACTTTTTAATATTTTTGTTATATTTATTTATCTCAAATTTTACAAAATTTTCTTAAATTTGTTGTGCTCAGCTGTTTGCCTCAACAATTATTTACCTCACTACCCGAGTACTCAAAAGTGTATTGTTTAAGGGTGTCCAATGTATTTTTATTTATATGAAATTTTTTATATACTGGTGAACAGCGTTGCCAGAACGATGTTTTTCTCTTTTGTAATTTAATAGCCTTTTTACACTTGCTCACATCTAAGCGGAATGCGTGGAAGATGTTGAAAATGAAAAAAACTTGCTTACATTTGCAACATCTTTCATCTGTCATAATATTTATTGCTAATGTTTGCGCAAATAAAAATTAAAAAAAAATGAATTTAAAAATTCTGTATTACTTGTATTAATTATTGCCCTTGGAGAGCAATTATTATTACAATATGCAGATTTTGTTAGAGAATGAAGATAATTAAGATATTTTAGTTTATACGAGATATTTCAAGTCCACTCGTTGTATGTATTTTGTTTGTTTTTGGCATTTATAATTTTTTTCTAGTGATGCCATGTAAATTTTTGCAACAATATTTGTTTTTTCTAGTGAAGACACTTAAATAATCGAAAGATGTTGAGTGGAACAAAATGATTTAGGAACATCTTTAAAAGATGTTGAGATATGTTGACACACAAACACGTACAATTTATATGGGAAGATTTTAACATCTTGTTGATTTGCTGAAAGATGAAAGATGTGAGCAAGTGTAAAAAGGCTATAACGAATATCTTTAATGATATAATGTAAAGAATATATTGTTATTATTATTATTATTATTATTATTATTATTATTATTATTATTATTATTATTACTATTATTGTTATTAATATTATTATTATTATTATTATTATTATTATTATTATTATTATTATTAATTTATTAATGTATTTGGTATTTGTATTTGGGATATTAACCACTTACTATACATATAATACACATATACAAATTTTTTGTATATTTTTAATATATAGTTTTTTAAAGAATTTAATACATTTTTTTATAAATAAGAAATAATTAAAAAAATAACTTGTCAAACAGTTTTTATAAACGTATAATGATGATTCACATAATGATAAAAATATATATTATATTCACAAGATTAATATGAACTCACTCAGGTGAGTAATAAAGCCAAATTCTGACAACAAACATTTAATTTAAGACCAAACTTCAAAAATAAAATATTTTTAAGTTATTTTTAATATAAAACTTGTATAATATATATGTATGTATATCGTAAAACAAGTCTTGCGGTTTTTGCCAAAAGAAAAATTAATTTCATTATCTACGAATTTAACCTACATATATTAAACTTTTTCTCTTTTTAATAATATAAGCAATAATATAAGCAATAAAAATAATAATAACTTCAATAAATTCAACAAATTCTATATTAAAGAAGCAGAGGCATGCGCTAAAATGGGTTTGACTAGTGGAGTACAGTTAACTATTTAGAAATTTAAAATCAAATATGGCATCAGTAAGAAGAAAATATCGTATAATGTGAAATCTAGGATAAGCATTATATGGTGATTAAACCTTGGTACATAATGGTGGTATACATTTGCTTTGAATTATAAATTTTTACCCGTTTTTTTTGTGTCACATAACTAAACTTAAGACATAATAATAAAAAGTTAAAGTTAAAAAAAAATTATATATATAAATATATTATAATGTATTTTATATTTTATTTAAATTAAAATGAAATAATAAAAGATTTAAATAAAATATTAAGAAAACTTTTTATATAAATAAGATAATTTTTATTTTATTTTAACTATAGATGTAGGTGTAGAGTTAAAAATATGAAATCAAAAAGTGTTAAAAAAGATACAAATAATTATTCTTTAAAAAAACTTTAAACATTGTATGTTAAAAATATCTTGAAATACCAAAAAGTCTATACAGTTCGTTTAATAAATTTTTGTAAGATACAAAACAAGTAAGAGCACTATATTCGGCTGTGCCGAATCTTTTATACCCACCACCAATTTTGTGTACATTTAAAGCACAATATTTATTATTTTGTTAATCATTATGGAATAATCTCTTTATAATAAAATATGTATCACTTTCTTTGTAGAGGGTGGTTAAATTTTAAGGGCCCAAGTTGAAGGTGAACTACACCTAGTCTTTAAGTTTGTTTTCTGCATTTTACTTGACATTTCTCAATCTCAAACTTACTCATTTTGATCCGTGGAAAGATACGCAAATGAGCAACGCTTTAAAGTTATTCAGGTTTTTTATAAAAATGGGCGTTCAAATCAAAATGCATTTTGTGCACTTCGTAATTCTTTTGATCAACATAATCGTTCAAATTCGTCCACAATCGGGAGAATTGTAAAAGATATTTAAATTTCTGCAAAACAGGTCTGTATAAAATGTTAGAAAATCTGTGAATGCCTTCTTAGTTCGTTGAATGGGAACTATTGCTGTTTTTTGCGATAGTGTGGCAAAAGAGCAGTCAACCTCGACTCATCATCATGCCCAATAATTGAGCATCAACATTGTCATTGAAAATTTCGACCATCAGATAGAGGAGTGGCGCCAAGGATGGGGGGGCTATTTGGCCGATATTTTGTTAAATACATAATTGAACCATACAAATATTATCATTATAAAAAGAAATAATAATATCTTAAATAATTTGTGTTTTATTTAAATACAACATCGGTCCTTAAATGAAATAAAATTCAATGAAAGTGTGTTAAAGTAGCTGTGTCAATAAAGTTTCTACTAATAAATACAACTTAAATATTTCAATATAGCCCTTTATTTTCCCAAAAACTTTGTCAATAGAGAAATTACATGAATTTAAGGTAAGCCGTTGTATGGGAGGTAGGCGTTAAAGTGGCCGTGTCACCTAAACTTTTTGGCACAACAATAATATTGATTAGAAGGATATACACAGCAAATTTGATCATCATACCTCTAATTCTGGCGGTTTTATGAGCTTTTAAATTTCATTAACGGTAGATTACGTGAAAAGTGGGCGTTATAGTAGGCGTGTCAAAGTTGTTTTGGCGAATGAGTACAACTTAGGTGTTTCAATATAGCCCTTTATTAATCCAAAATCATTATTAATAGAGAAATTAGAGGAATTTTGAGTAAAACGTTATATGGGAGGTGGGCGTAAAAGTGGGCGTGGCAACTCAATTTTCTAGCACAGTAATGACATTGCCTAGGGGGATATACGCAGCAAATTTTATCATAATACCTCTTATTTTGGTGGTTTTATGAGCTTTTAAATTTCATTAACGGTATATAACGTGAAAAGTGGGCGTTATAGTAGGCGTGTCAAAGCTATTTTTGCGAATGAGTACAACTTAGGTGTTTCAATATAGTCCTTTATTATTCCAAAATCTTTATTAATAGAGGAATTATATGAATTTTAAGTAAAACGTTATATGGGAGGTGGGCGTAAAAGTGGGCGTGGCGCCCTAATTTTCCGGCGCAGTAATGACATTGCCTAAAAGGATATACGTAGCGAGTTTGATCATCATACCTCTAATTTTGGCGGTTTTATGAGCTTTTAAATTTCATTAACGGTATATAACGTGAAAAGTGGGCGTTATAGTGGGCGTGTCAAAGTTGTATTTTCGAATGAGTACAACTGAGATGTTTCAATATAGCCCTTTATTATTCCAAAATCTACATAAATTGAGAAATTATATGAATTTTGGGTAAAACGTAATATGGGAGGTGGGCGTAAAAGTGGGCGTGGCACATTGATTTTCCGTTACAAAAAAGCGTCTCACCAATAAATAAAGTGTGCAAAATTTCAGAGTCGTACATCCAATTTTGTTGCTTTTATGACGTTTTTGTTTTTAAATATACCGAAAAATACACTGTGCGGTATAAATTTTCGTACATTTTGATCGATAACTCCTCTCCTAATGCATAGATTTAGACAATTTTCGGGGAAAAATAGTGCTTTTTTTCAGGAAATATATATTCGAAGTTTCATGAGTCTACGTTAATGCGTTTGGACACAATTCCATTTTATTCGATGTTTGAAGGACACGGTTTTTTCGACCTACTCTTGCTTTTCGAGCTATAACTCTCTTCCTAATATTCCGATTTAGCCCATTTTCAATACCAAACAAACCTTGTCTATAAGAAAGATTCTGGCAAAATTTGAGCCCCCTAGCTTTTTCGGTGCGACCTCTATCGTGCTTTCAACAGACGGACAGACGGACAGACGGACAGACGGACAGACGGACAGACGGACAGACGGACAGACGGACAGACGGACGGACATAGCTAGATCGTCATAAAATCAAACCCTGATTCAGAATATATATACTTTATGGGGTCTAAAATGGATATTTCGATGTGTTACAAACGGAATGACAAAATGAATATACCCCCACCATTTTTTTGGTGGCGGGTATAATAATGTGGCAGCCTTAGCATCAATAAGAGTTTGTATTGCTGGCAATACTATTTCTAATGGTAATGCAGTGGTAGAGCCTGTTCCTATAACGTCTGGCAATACTACTTATATAGGATTATTGCTTCCTTTTCCATTTAAAGTGATCCATTTATCCGTATGAGGGCGTATGAACAATATAATAACAAAGATAATTTTAATAACAAAAAAATCATATACCAAAGTAACACAATTTATTGTTTAAGCAGAATAATAAAAAAAATTTTAAAATTTAGAGTTCCTTTAATTTTTTCAGTTTGTTATAATATATATTTGATACAATTTTTATTTTAACTTGTAAGCAAAAATAATTTATACGGTTTTATAAAAATTCTCTTAGTTTTCAGAAGAGTATTTTATTTAACTGTTTTTTCTATTTTGGTGTTCTCTTTACTTCTTAATTTTTTTCTGTGCTTTTTGTAACAATAAATTGAAACTTAAAAAGCATACTGTTTGCGATTTTTTCCTCATTCGCGTAACGTCTGTTGCCTAAAAGTATCGTTGCTCCGGTTGAATTTATGATTTTTTTTAAATCTAAAAACAATAAAAGAAATAAAAAACATTTATTAAAGAAATAATTACACATACAAACGCGCGTGTTTTTTGTTTTAAGTTTTTTCTTTCGTTTATTCTTTCTTAAAAAAATATATATGTTCATATATATGTACATACATATGTATATTTAAATCTATAAAATTACGAAGATACGCAGTAAAAAATATAAATAAATACAAACAAAAAACAAGCAACTACTTACTAATTTCTATTGTCGTTCATTAGGCAAAAACAATTGACTTTGTGTAAATAGGTAAAATTTGATTTTATTTCAAATATAAAAAATAACTATACAAAGGTTTATTTAAAAAGAAAAGAGAGATAGAGAGAGTGAGAGAGTGGAAGTTTAGCAAGTGTGGTGTTTTCTCTTGTTTATTTGTGTATTAAATATAAAATACGTTGAATTTAAACTTAAATGTGTCGATGTCTGTTTATTTGACAAAAAAAAAATAAAAGTTTTTATTTCAGATTTTTTTTAGCGCGCTAGTATGTGAAACGTAAAACGAAGTTTTAAAATTAAATGATAAAAAGCAAATGAAAAATGCTGACGTTTTATATTTCAAAATTAATATAGATATACAAATAAAAAAAAGTTATATGTATATGTATGCATATCTGTTAAAAAAAAGAATTAAAATTTAAGAAAAAAAAAATAATCAAAATTCTAAGAAAATACTACCAAGTGTCTTTATGGGTTTTTAAATAACGTAACTTATGCAAATATATCATCTCTAAATATTTATAAACACATATGTAAATACTATATGTTTTTATGTACATACATACATATGTACGTACCTACAAGATCTTTAATGACAGTTTAACATATTATAAAACAAAATTTGACAAAAATGTAAGTAAAACAATATAGAAAAGATATTTAACAAAAAACCTTTAATAAAAAGAGATGAAATAGTAGTAGTACCTTGAAAAAATTTCTACATAAAAATGATCACCTATTAAATTAAATTATTTCTCCTCCCCTCTTAAATACAATCACTCTTATACAATCTACTGTTATTTACAAACTAATAATATGTATGTGCATGTTTGATAGTGTTGCCGATTTTTTGAAAATTATTAAATAATATTAACTAGTTAGGACTTTTTAAACAGTTTTTAAAAATTTTGGAAAGCAGCTAAAATGTATTAGAAAAGCCTAGACTCAATAATTTATATATTTTTGCTCTTAGATATGTATATATTTTCTGACGATACATACGTTTTTTCTACAAAAATTATTGAGATATGAAGTACAATACTCTAGTCTTAAATAAAAATTTAGCACAAACAATTTAACATCTTTTAGTGTATTGTAACAATTAAATCAGGTTCAACCACCTATATTTTTTTACTTTTTTAATTTCTTTTTAAACCAATATGAATTTTTTATTTTACTAATAAAAATGTATTTTTCGCAAAAAAGGGATGTAAAGGGGCACTAAGAAAACTTGTAAAATATTTCTATTAAAACCAATATAATATATCTGGACGAATTAAATATATTTTAAATAAGCTTCCATTCCTTAGAGTGAACAAGATAAAGTAATTATATGTAAGCCTGTTATAGATATGGGTTATTACTTTGCCCCTCAACTTTAACCTTAACTAGTCTAAGTGTTTATAAACATTTTGGTACCTTTTTTCCTCTCTTCAATCTTGTGTAAGTTTGCCACTTTAGCGTTAGCGTTAGCGCTAAGCTCAAAGCTTGCCGCTCTTGTTTAGGTTAGTAAGAAAAATTTTAAATATCGATGCCTTACTTCCTCAACCTTGTATCTTAAAAAATACAACTTTTCAGGAGGGAAAAAACGGTTCATCTTTTTATACTTCGGTGTTTGGTTAAAAGTTTAAATGCAATTATTAAGGAATTGATTACATTTATGTATATTAGTAGTAACAATATAAGTTGTTGCTGTAATGAAACACAAAAACAGCAATCATTTGATATGAAAATCAAACGAAGTTGAGGAAGTAAGTCATCGATATTTGATATTTAAAAGTTAAAACTCGCCAGTATGATGATTAATTAATCTTTTAACAGTAGGTACTGTTTGAACTTTCTAAATTAATAAAATCGTCAATTAATTTATTTAAAAAATTGGCAAACACTTTTGATTTATTTATTTATTTATTCATTATTTATATGTTTCAATGATACTAGAAAAATTTGGCACGTAAGATAAAACAATCATTTAAAATTTATTTATTTTTTGTTCTCTGTATTTTAGTGTGACTTTAAAATTTTTCATTTTAATGTGTTTTTTTATTTTGCTTATAATTATTCACGGCAACCCAGCTGTAAAGAAAAAAACAGCCTTTAAATATTGTGCTTTCTTTAGTTTTCTATTTTAGCCAAGAGTAAGAGAATACGAAGAGTATAATCAAAATCATGCAAAAGAGTAATACATATACAAAAGCATTTAAGAAAGTGCTAACGATTACAAAATGTTTGAAAACAAAAAGTGCGTGCGTGATTTTATATTTTTTATTTATTTACGTGTGTATTTTTGTTTTTATGGCACAATCAACAAAATAAAAAAAGCAATAAAAACCAAAACAAGTGCAAGGTGCATGTTAAAATTATACACACATACTTGTGTATAAATGACATACATATACATATGATATACATATGTATTTTGTATCTTCTACATGCACAATTAACTGTGTGCTTGCACTTTTTTGTGACTGATTAGTGAGTGAATATTTGTGCTTTAAGGTTTTTTTTGAGCTCGTGTTAAAAAAAATAAACGAAATTTTTGCATTATTGTCAAGAGTAAAACTTTATTCCATCCATTGCATTTTGCAAATTATTCATAAATTACATTTAAATTGCCCAAGAACAATAAATGAAAACTGTCAATCATTAATATATTCATATTTTTTTATGTCGTTGTTGTTATATATTTTTTTGTTTTATATATGATCATCTTTCTTTCTCCCTTATTACACAAACTAAGTGCACATGTAAATGTTTAAATGCTAATTGCTATTGTTATTGTCGTTGTTTTTAAACAGATTATATAGATACATGTACAAGTAAATACCCGATTTAGTATACGATTTCAATATTTATGGTAAAATTTTTAATAAATTTTTCATATGAAGAATATTTCTGATACATTTTTAATTGTCCCAAAATTTTCAACAAATTTAATATGTACTTATAGAATATTTAATAAATAAATTAATCGTTTAAAAACATTCTTCAAAAAATGTCCCATTTCTAAATAAAAGTATTTTTTTTTTGTAAATTTCTCCTTTTTTAGATAAAAATTTCTTTAATTTTCCTCAGGATTAACATTTTTTTCAAAACAATTTAAATAATAATAAGTAAATAGATAAATAAAATATAAAGTCGAATTTTTCACATTCACATTTTACACGGTCAAACTAAAATGTACATGTCAAACCAAGCTTTGGAATGTTTTGATATTTTATTACAATCATTAAATATAAATGTAAAAGATGCGATATTGGCAGTAACTTTATATATTCTTTGCATAAAATGTGTTATTTTTATAACTTTTTGTTGTTAAAAAAATTAAATAGTTTTTTGTTTATAAGACATATTTTATAAATTATAATTAAATTTTACTATAATTATCTATTATTTCTTCGTTAGGTTCGTTTCGTTAATCTACTTAGTATTATTTGTTTCGTAAGAATTTTCTGACATCACTCATTTCACTTTAAGCCGATAATATCTAATAGGAAACTAAATTTTTTGATATATTTCAATAAAATTTAGTGCAATTAACTCTTAATAGTTTTCGTATTTAAATAAAATTCTTCAAAAAATTTTTTCTATACCGACAGAAATTTGCAAAAATTTGTGGTCATTTGCTTTATAATGCAAACTCATAGACTGCCTTATTCATATCGTTAAACCACTATAAAAATTTAGCACTATTATGGTCAGGCTTAACAAATATTCCTCTAACCATATTCCTTTTTTTTTAAATTTGTATAAAGTGTCAACTTGTATTGCACGTAAAAAAAGACATGATAACGACATGATCACGATGATCACATTATATTCTCCAAAACAAATTTTTGTTATTGATAACAAGTAATATTCAACAGAATATAGTGCTTCGAATGTAACAGTGAAATGCAAAAGTTTCACTTACAAACTAGCTTACGTAATGTATGAAATTTCTATTGCAAATTTTTGCTTTGAAGCATTACTTTTATAGGAAAAAATTCGCGTTTTTGAAAGCCTATGAAAGGATACGCATAGAGTGTTTCTTTTTATCTTGCTTACAAATCTGCTTTGTAGTCAGGGAAGGATAGATGCACTTGTATATATTTAGTTAATTTGAACAATTTTAAAACTATTTACCCAATTCCATAAATTAATTGTTTGTTCATTTAAACTTTGATATCTTTTTTTTTAAATAGTATGTATGATTTACAAAATTTTTATGACAAAAATAGTTTGATGCCTTCTTAAAAATAACAATATATTGAAAAGCATTTAAAGTAATAAATATTGACTGAATGTTAAGTTAAACAACAAAATATTCACAAAGCAATAATTAGCATTGATTTATTTTAATAATAATTTTGTTTCAACTGTTCTTCTTCTTTCTGAATTAATTTTGAATATTTTAAAAGTTTGTCATCTATATATATAAAAGTGAAACTCTGTGTGTGTGTGTGTGTGTGTGTGTTAGCTATAGACTCTGAAACTGTAAAAAAAAAGTTGTTGTACACATACCGGGGAGTGTTTATGGATGAAAAAAAGTGGGCGGGGCCACGCCCATAAAAAATTAGTTATCAGTTTTAGCTACTTGCACTTGACCGATTTTTCTGAAACTTTGCACACATATCGAGCTGTCATGACTAAATAATTTCGTGATAAGAAAAGTGGGCGGGGCCACGCCCCTAAAAAGTTTTAATTTTGAGGTACTTGCACTGGACCGATTTTTCTGAAACTTTGCACACATATTAAGCTGTCGTGACTTTATAATTTTTTGATTAAAAAAGTGGGCGGGGCCACGCCCATCAAAAAAGGCTATAATTTTGAGGTACTTGCACCAGACTGATTTTTCTGAAACTTTGCACACATATTGAGCTGTCATGACTAAATAATTTCGTGATTAGAAAAGTGGGCAGTGCCACGCCCATAAAAAAAAGGTATCATTTTGAAGTACTTGCACTGGACCGATTATTCTGAAACTTTGCACACATATTGAGCTGTTATGACTTTACAATTTCGTGATAAGAAAAGTGGGCAGGGCCACGCCCATAAAAACAATTTTAATTTTGAGGTACTTGCACTGGTCCGATTCTTCTGAAACTTTGCACACATATTGAGCTGTTATCACTTTACAATTTCGTGACTAGAAAAGTGGGCAATGCCACGCCCATAAAAAAATTATAATTTTTAGGTTTTTTCACTTGATATTCAATTAAAATTCAGAATTCATTTCGATTCATTAAGGGGCGTAGCAACGCGCGCCGGGTTTGGCTAGTGTAAAATAAATTATGAAAACATTTTTTTTAAATTAAAGATATAACAAAAACAAACGATAAAATGTAAAAAACATAAAAAAAAATCTAATTAAGGAGGTAAATACAATCAATATAACAAATAGTAAAAAACAATAATTTGCTTTTAAAAAGAGCAAAGATTGTCAATTTCGTTTATTGTCATAATATGATTATTGCCTTATAATTCAAATTAACATAATAATGCTACCTTGCAAACATTATATGTTTCAACTACACTCATACAGTTCAATCATTTAAGCAATAAATTGTCGCTCTTAGATTATGATTACCACAATCATGTTTTTTCTTTGCATGCGTACGAGAGTCAAATTTTTAAAATATTTTAAATGCTCTGAAGACCATTGTGAATAAATAAAATTTTGTTTTTTGGTGTTATTTTTTTCTTCTTCATTTTGTTGGTGTCTTTCAGTTTTGTTAGTGTTATATACTTTCATACAATTTATATAGGGAATACAAGTCCATACACAAATGTAAATGTATTGTTATGTACATATGTATAAGTATATTGTATGTACATATCCATACATACGCAGGTATAAATTTGCTCCCGTGGCCTATTGTCATTAAAGGTAGTTTATTTTTATTATATTTTTTTATTTCAATTTGATTATTTTCGTGCTTGTTACAAAAGCTGAAGCAAAAAAATATAAAAATGTTGTCAACCGTGTTGACGTTTACTCGTTTTTTTACTTGTATCAGTGTCAGTTTGACTTAATGCATGTTGTTGTTTTCTGCTGCTTCTGCTTTTAAATAAACGACAACAACAACAACAAAATTAATAACAACAATGACAGCAATAACAAAACACAAAAAAAAACATTGATTACTTGCTGCTCCACTTTTTTCCATTATTATTGCATTTCTATACAAAAAGGCGACGTGCATGCAAACAAAGTACAAGTAAATAAAACATACTTTTATACAAAAATATTGGTTAGTTTGTATAAATGTTTGATTAACAGTAAATACGTTTGTAGATATTTATACATTCTGTATAAAAAGAGTATTCTCTTTAATTTTTACCTACTAAATTAAGTTTTTGGTAGAGCTTACTCTACAAGCGATAGTAGCAGTGTTGCCGAAATCACGATTTAATTTTACACAACCTATGCTATAAATTTTAAAGTATAAAACTATTGAAAATTTTTTAAATTAAGGCCTGTATGTAGTTCTGCCTTAAGTTTAGGCTCAAAATATCATACAGCACACTAGGTATAATATGAATACCCAAAAATATAAGCAACATTTTTTCTTGAATTGACTACTCTCAAATATGAACTAGATACAAAAGCTCTTTTTAAAAGGGTTTTATCTACACAATATTAAAATCTAAATCAACAGGGTAGTGGTTAAATTGTCTTCAGCTTTTAATAAAAATTTCATACACAAAGAACAAACATGGTTGTGCTAATCTTAATCGAAGAGCAAAATACTATGATTAAATTGTATGATTATCGTTAAAACATAAAATGGTTGTCCGTTATCATTATTATGTTTAATTAAAGTATCATAAAATTATCATGTTTTGATTACAAATAAAATGAATAATCTTTGGTTTTTTCTTAAACAAATTATTATTTTTTGCTATTATTTATATTGATTGTGTATACTACTCACCTTTATAAACCCAATTTGTTTGACATTTTATTGTTTATTTGTATCGTTCTTTGCTATTTTAAGTTATTGAAAATTTTTTCTATAATTTTACCACATGTCAAACTTTAAAAATAATAAAATTTATTCAGCAAGAAGGAAACAAACCATTATTAAAAGACATCATAACTTGATTTCTTTGTATTCATATTGTTGTTTCACCTGCTATTTAATATTTATTTGTAAATTTTTTTGAATAAAATGTTATATTTGTTATAAAAATTTTGTAAATCATACTATTTTTAAAGGACAACCATATCGAAGTTTTCATGGAAATTAAACATTAATTGATAAAATTCAAACAAAGACTTGATTATCGTGACAAAATATTTAATAAAATAAAATAAAAATAGTTAATACTTGTTTTCGAGCTATAGTATGACCGTAGTGATCATGTAATCACCATGATTTTTCTTTGCGTGTACATGTTTAGTTAGTGCTCAAATTCAGCTAAAATTTCATAATAATTTTTTAAATATTATTTTTTATGAAAAAAATTTTTAATTATCATACAAAATACATAAGTCTACTGCTTTAAAAGAAAAATTAGAAATTTTATAACATTTACATATGTGAAGGTAACGAGAATTAAATGAAGGAATAGCTATTCAATAATGATTATTATGTTGAGGTGTAATTAGGACTTTTTAATAAAGTATTAGAATGGGCGAAAAGTGAAGTACGTGAATAACGAGATTTGAATGTACTCAGTATGCAGTAAAAAAAATTACATTTTAAACTTGTATTTTTATGGACAAAACGTTTTAAATTAAAATTAGATTTCATTTGCAAATATGAACAATCCTGCAGAAGTGAGATGGCTTGGTTTAAATTAGTTTATATTATTTTATTTTATTTGTATGTATAAACGTCAAAAATTTCTTGACCACACAAACTTATGATGTAACGAATACTCGCATTCGCAAAAACTTTTTCATAGCAAGTGTTTGTATTCACATATTTTATGACATTCATATTCGCAAATACTTACAGAACATACATTTTTGTTTTACTTTGTATTATAAAAAAAACTATTTAAAAAATAAAAATTTTTTATAAAACAAAAAGTTTATATTAACAGAAATTATCATAAACATTTTTAATAAATTAACATTTTAGTGAAATTTAAAAAAAATCAGAAAGTCTAATTCATTTTTTACTAAGCATATGTGAATTACAAGCCAATTCAAACGTACAAGATTTCTGTACTTTTAATACATACATGATTTCAATTAAAACTGTTTATTGTTTAAGTTTATAAGTATATTAAACATAATTAAAAATACATAATTTGATTAAAAAATCAAATATTATATCAAAATATTTAAATCTTAATAATTAATTTTCAATTTTCAGAATTTTTGCATAAACATTACCTAAAAAATGTTATTTTTTAATAATTACATAGAAATCGGCAACATTGATAAGAAGTAACTCGTTGCAATTGCGTTAGTTTGTATTCATGTGAATGTATATAAAAGCAGTCTGTTTTGTTATTATTTTTTATACAGTGGGTTGCATTTATAAGGAATTCAGTAAGAAATATTTTGTTTAAATTTTAAGAAATTTTATGCTTGTGTTTTTAGTTGTATAGTTTTTATTCTTTCGTTCAAAGTGTTCATAATTTCCATACACAGTTTGGTATTATTTAATTATTAATTAACAAAATCGGCCAGGTATAAGAAATATAATGCAAAAAAAACTTAAAAATTCAATTTATTTTTATTGTTTTTGGAAATTAATTAAACAATTATCAATCACTTAACTCGATTTCAAATTGCACAATTTGTGTTTTACTAATAATCAAATAAATCTAGTAGCAACAAGAACAATACTTCGTCATTTATAAAAATTTAAAAAAATTGCTACAGAATCGATAATGTTAAAAATAAGTAACATATATTTTTGTATCATTATTTTTTTATTGTGCTTTGGAGAAGCTATTCAGTAATATGTATAACATCGTAATATTGTATGTATATCGACAACATATCAATCAGAAAAGCTTTTAAAAAATTGGTTTATATCGGCACACTTGGCAATATTAAAAAACAATTAAATCAGATTGAAAAAAATGTTTACTAAAGATCGAAGATTTTCATGATTCCATAAAATTTTCAAACTCAAAATATTAAATAAAATTAATGAAAATTCGGTGAGCCCATTTTACAAATAGAGTAACTTAATGCTGACTAAACATGGACCATACGTAAGAAAATACTGTAGCTAGTAGCATAAAACAATACTATCCATACCAATACCATTGGCAATAATTGTATTTATCACAACTACAATATGTAATAAAGAGTACTAAAGGTTCGACACAGCTGGGTATAGCATTCAAGCTTGTTTTGCTTTTTTATTTAATGGCGTCATTTTATTAAAAAAAAATTACATAAATTAACACTTTCGTTGAGGTTTTTAACCTTTTGATAATTTAATGATATGCAAAATAGCGGTTTAATGTTCTAAATAAACAAAGAATGTATTTCTTTAAAATTCGTTATATTAGAACTATAAAGGCAAATTTTGTTAAAAAACATAAAAGTTAACCTAATATAAAAAACTTACATAAACTTATGGACAAAATATAATAAAAATATTTTATTTTCTTAATTTCATATAAAATCAATGAAAAGATTTTTTATTTTTTTTTAATTTGACATAAATAAGAATTCTATTAAAAACTGTCTTAAAATCTAAATCAACTAAGAATATTAATTTATTATTTCGTCTTTTAAAACTAGTAACAACATCTAAACCCCATTAGTATTGTCAGCAATTATTATCTTTTACAGACATTTTTATGATCACGATTTTACAATTAACACGACCTAGGTCAAACATTTTCTACACATATGAACAAGTTGATTAATTATTTATTTATTAAATCTAATCTATGTATAGTGTATACAAATATATACATATGTATACCTATATAAATAAAGATGAAAAACTTTATTGAATTATACGAATACATACGTATGTAATTCCCGCTGTAGAGTGATAAGTTATTTATTTGTATTTTATTTACATAGAGAGTGCAAATGTTTACATTTAACAAATACTTAAATATTTCAAATGTTTACCTTAAAACTTTCAAGGGCTTAATAACTGATAAACAAAAATGTACCACAATAAATAACAAAATTATTGATACTGATAATATTTACCATAAAAAGAAGGGAAATAATAGTGCATGTGCTGAGACAAAAATGTCATAAAAGATTGCACCAATTGCACAATGTGTAAGAGAGAGAAGTGAAAAAGAGAGAGATATTCATTTTTAAAGTAAATACATATTACGTAAATGTAGTTTCTTAAGGAAAAATAAAATACTATTTATAGGTACATATACAAACTATAAGCTAAAAACTAAAATAGTTAACTAAAGAAACTTTTCTGACTTCTTAATATTGCAAAAAATGTTTGTATATATACATACATATTCTACAATATTTGTAAAAATTTCTCTAGTTTTATTATTAGTTAAAATAAAATATTTTTATTGTTTAAAAAAAAATTTGAAAATTTTTAAAAATGTTTATTTAAAGAAAGAGTTACTGATACATTATCCATAAATTGTTAAAGTAATTTATAAATATAGTTTATTAAAGAAATAAGAACTACTTAAAAATTTTAATGAATTATATAAAAAATTCAACAAATTTCTAATTTTTGGAAAATTTTATTGCTTAAAATTTTTAAACATTTTCGATTTACAAAGTATTTTTAATATACAAATCTGTATATATTAACATTTTTGTACACAAACATTTTGGATAAGGAAAAACAAATTCATAATTAATAAGATATTATGTTATTTTAATAGATAATATATTAAAAACTATTTGTATAAAATATATGCAAAAACTTGAACGTGGTTACTTTTGCCCCTTACTAATATGAATTAGACGCAATAAAGAATGAACAAAAGCACACTGTGCAAATAAGCATTTACCGCTACCAACAAACAAATAATTTACATATGAATGTAGGCAAATACTTACGTATATATGTATGTATGTATTTATACATCCATTCTTACATTTATATATATACAATCTTTGGTGAGGTTTTTGTTTTTTGATCCACTTTTCGTTGTATTTCGAGTATTTTGTTAGGCTTCTCTTAGTTTTCTTATTGTCTATTATCAATTTTTTACGATTCAAAGTACAAAGTGGTATACAATGTATACTCTTTATACATACATACCTGTGTATGTACAAACAAGTGTAAGTGTATGCAGTGTAGGTAATAAATGCCTATCATTTCTGGTGATTTTTTTAATACACAAATAAATATTTTCACAAGTTTAAACCTTTAGTAAATTTTTTAAATCTGTTTTTATTCACAATTTGTAAAAAATTTTTTTTTTTAATTTTCCTTATTAGTATTTATTTCATTTTAATTTTTTTTCTCGATATACATACATATGTATATAATTATATATCATAAAATATTTCTTATTTAGTTACAAACATTTTTTTATTTTTAATTTAATAAACATTAGATAATTTTTGTATATAATAAATTTTTGTTTTATTTTTTTACATATTTACAATTTTAAATGTTTGCTGCCATTTTTGTGGTTAAGTGGTGTCAATCAAAAAAATTGTGACAGCTGACTGTTAAGGGTTATTAAAAATGGACTACTAAATGAAAAACACAACTTCTAATAATTGTTTAAAAAAATAATAAATTATATAGACTGCTACATTTTAAAAAGTTTTTAAAAACGGTAGCCAATAGAGAAAAATGAGAGAAATTGGATCAATTGAAAATGCTAAATACACTGACCGGCTAACAGTTAAAAAGATTATTAGTAAAAATGTTGCATCATCATGCTTGGAAAACTTATTGATACAAGAATTAAGGCCTGTACTCTGTTTCTCTCTTAATGTAAAAAATTTTCTTTCAACTCTTATATAGTTACACAATGGCATTAGACATTTCTTAAACGTATAATCTCGTTCGGTTATACAAATTGTCCTCAAAACTCGCACGATTTATCTTCATTTAATTTATTATATGCAATTATAGATTTATGTCGTATTGAAGAAGAAAATTGAACAAAAGCAATTTTTATAATTTCATAATTAATTTTTTTCAATTTGCTATTTTTTTTTGTCGAAAATTATTTTAAATTTATATTTCTTGTAAAAAATGAAAAAATTATTAAGAATGTTTATGATCAGTTCTAAAAAAAATATACAACTTTCTATTTATAAAAATGTTTGTTAAAAAAATTTTTAAAATTTCCTATTGATTGAATATTTGTTATTTTTATTTAATGTTCGTACATGTTTTTTCTATAGTCGATTCACAATTTTTTTTAATTGTTTATCTATGAAATTGTCTTAATAAAGCTGTACTTATCCAAAATTTTTATTTGTATAAATAAATTTCGTATGAAATTAATTGTTGCCTGTATTTAAGTCTTGTATTTTAATGTAAGTATTTATGTACATACATTTGTATGTACATATACTTTATATATAAATAAATGTATCTATTGTTTGCCTATAAGCGCGTGCTAATGTTTATTTTGTTTACTGGGTGTATATGTTTGTATATACAAATACATAATACAACGTTTGTATGCATGTATGTACGTAGAGTTGATTTTTTTGTTATTGTATGATGACATTACCAAATGATATTATGATGATATTGTTATCGTTGATGTTTATTTTGTTGTTGTTTTATTTATTTGTTTTTACGCTAATACTTAACAAAAATAATAGCAAAAAATAAAAAAAACAAGAAACACAATCAACTCGATACAATAAAATAAAAGTTTGTAAAAAAAACTAAATTGGGTTCAATAATAATTTTGAAATATTATTTTGCATATGAATTGCTGGCTGGTTGTTTTTCATGTCTTGTCTTTAAAAAATAAAAAAATGTCTGTCTTGTTCGTTTTTTGTTAGTGGATTTCTGTGATATGACGACTTGATTATTATTTTTACGGTTTCTTTACATTTCACCTTTTTTTGTATTTGAAATTTAATTTTTGTTTGTTTTCTTCTTCTGCTATTTATGCTTTGTAGTTTTTTTTTTTCATAAAATATATTGACAGTAAGCGTTTTTTAACATGACACATGTGTGCATGTTATCTAGTTTTAATTTTTATACATACATACATACATACATACATACATATATATTTTCTCTAATTGGTAATTCTGTTTTGTTCCTTTATTCGTTTTATTGTTGTTTTTGTTTTATTTTGTTTTTGCTTATGGTCTTGTTGTTGCATTACAATTTTCCTCACATCATGGTAAATTATAAGATTCATGCATACTGTTTTTTTTTATAAATTTTTTTAAATGTTTCTTTTTTAGTCGTTATGGATTATTAAATTGTTTAAATATTTTTTTTATTCATTTTTCTAACAGTACATTAAGTATTTATTTCTCAGTTTTTATATAAAAATACATAAAACAATGTTACAAAGTACATTTGAAATAAAACTCTAAATCAATAAAAATTCCCAAAAAATACCAGCAAATATTTTGCGTTATTAAGAATGAAAGAGTATCGATCAACATAAAACTTAGAACACACAGGTTGTATAATTGCAATAGCTAGTATATAATCTTACATAAATGCACCCTTGTAAAATCTATCTAAAAATTATATTCAACATATATCAATTATTTTCCTCAGAGGAAAGCTTAATTCATATGCTTAGAAATCAGAAATTTAGAAATTTATAAAAGTGGTAAAAATTTTTGATTGTAATATAACTAATATAAATAGCTCAAATTGTGAAAATATAATATTAGTTGATATAAACGCATTCTTTTGCTTCTTTGTGTTTTTTTTAATAAAATAAAATAATATAGAAAGTGCTCCTAGAGAGAAGGAACAGTAAAAAAAATCGTTACTCTTTAGTTCATGGACCTGTGACCTAAGTAAATGGTGCCAGTAAATTTAGAGAAAAAACTTTTACTAACTAAAGCTATAAACACAATCAAAGGCTACCGACCATCGACTACCGACTACAAAAAAAAATAGCCAAGTCGCCAGCTACTTAATTCTTTTAACGACTACCGACCACTAACTACAAAAAATAAACATCTGTTTTGACATACATATGTATTAAAGTTAACCAAAACAAAACAAACTTAATTAATGGTGCCACTATAATAGTTTTTCGCGTTTTTAATAGCGATATTTAATGTATTGCGTTTCTAAAACCACCATTTCATGCATTTATTGTATTGGCAGCACTAATCTGTTTTTTGTAGCCAAGAAAAATAGAAATTAGCCTAAGTTGGCTACGGGCTACAAAAGTAGCCGTGTAGTCGGTAGTCGTGTAGCGGCTAAAAGAATTATTTTCATAAGCACGCATGTATTCTATTTTTGACATCTTGAAGTCGATGGTCGGTGGACTTGATTGTGTTTATAGCATAACATTGATTAGACATAAATTTTTTTAAATGCGCTGAAGGTGTTCTCTTTAGCATTAAATTTGCTCTTAGTTTAATGGTGGAATAAAAGGGAAATTAAAGTATTTTTTTGAAAATATTAACATGTAATATCTATGCTTTTGTGATGCTAATTTGGCACTAAAAACATTAAAAACTTCTGCTAATATTAAGGTTATTAACCCTTCTAAAATAAATTTTTTTTGGAACTTGTACATGGTTTATTATTATTTTTTTTTTGTTTTGATTTGTTCCATATATTTTAATTTACATATTTCCAGATTTTTTTTATAATCTTCAACTTGTGTAAACTTGTGTTATTCCCTATTTAATACTTATTTTTCACTTTAGCTTATTTTGATATTATCTTGTAGAAATCGAAGAGATTTGCCGCAATTAAATAATTCCTATTCCATATTTGATATTTAATCAAAAACGTACCTTAAATAAATATTGATCTAAGGCAATAAAATTTTTTCTTTACTAACAAACAAAATTTAAACATAGTTTTTATAACTTGAACGTTAAAAACGAGGACTAAATAGTCTTAAAAACATTTAACTAAAAAAGTTCCACTTTCTTTGTCTTAATCTTGCAAATTGTATTTAGAATTAAAACACTCATAGCACTTGTGTTCTAATTAAAAATAATTTATAATGTGACTAACAGGTGGTATGAGTTATTTTCTATTTTCATATTCATTAACCACATTTGACAACGAGTGTAATAAGCAGTGTTGCCAGGAGTTATAAATAAATAACGCCTAAAAACAGCTCAAATGCTTCAAGCATATTTAAAATTAATGAGATCCACTGATTTCTTTTTAAATTTCTTTCTTTAAATTAAAAATAAGTTATAATTTTTTAAAATTCATTTTGACAGTAAAATTTTGACAGCTTTATTTCTAAAAATAACCTCTTAAAAGTAAGCGCCTTTTTGTATTTCGAAAGCTTCATTCTCTTAAAGAAATATATTCTCCCCTGTAGACATACATATGTACTCTCACAAATACTTAAACTTGCACTCACACTTGTAGGCACAAATTTACCCTTTTTCACATACATACATATGTGTTTATACTCAATCTTTAAAGGAAATAATATTTGAATGAATATGAGAATTTACTCTCATACTCAATACCACCCACTCTTATTACCCCGGCAACCACTTGTTTTCTTGAAACAAACAACATGCTTTTAACTTGTTTTTCTTTTACAACTACTTTTTATTTATTTATTGTTTTGTGTATGTCCTTTTATTTTATATATGTATGTGTATCAAAATGTGGGTGTGTTAGTATGTTTGCGTATATATGTATGTATATTACTTAATTTTTTGTATAGTTTTGTATTTTTTCGTCTCTATTCACCCCATTTATGTGTACAAGCACAAAATATAAAAAATACGTACATAGAAGAACAGACACAATTTATAAGGCGCTGATTCCCAAAGCCGATATGTACTAGGGATTGAAAATTCTAAGCTATCTCGTTTATAAAAAAAAATTTCATTTATTTTTGTTAAAATTTTTTTATATTAAGTGTATGACTTTAAAATGAGGGGTAGTTTTCAATTTTTAGTTTTAATTTTTTAATATTTATAGAATATAAATTTACCCAAAGTATTTGTAGATGTTGGCTAATTTTTTTGGTACCATATGGATTGCGCGCCAAAAACGCTATAATGTTCAATAACTAAGAGAGCGCATAAGTTATTAAAGACATATACTGCGCTGATTAGGTGCGCCATCTGTTGTTAATTTAGCATTTTTAAGTTATACACCCAATAAAAATTTCTCTCAAATTAAGTAATGACAAAAATGTTCATTTAACAGTTTCCATAATTTTGTTATTAGAAATTTTTTTAAAAATTATATTTTTTGTTAAAATTACATTTTTAAAATTTAATGTCTTTTCGTGGAAAAAACATCAATTACGTTTTCCTTTTATAGGTTATTATTTATAAATTTTTATTAAGTTCCCTTTTCTAAATAAAGTTTTTACTTAATACCTTCTTAAGGATATATTTTTGTTTATATTTTAAATATATTTGAATTATATTCTCCATTTTAAAAATTTAAAACTAACAACAATTTTGGGAATCTCTGTTATAATGTATACATTTTGGTGTCAAACTGTGTTGACGTTGTTAAAACAACATTGTTGCTTGTGTTTTATTTTATTTCGTTTTATTTGAGTTTATTGCAAAGTGTTATAGTTTAGTTTCAGTATACGTTAAAGATCCTTTTCATGTGTATGTAAATGAAAATAAAAACGCACCTCCTGGTCGTCGTGTAAGAAATCAAAAGAAAAGTGAACAAATACTTACAGAAATAGTTTTACTTGTAGAAAAAAAAACTAGAAAAAACGGAAAATTGTGACATTTTCGTTTTAACATTCCATTAGTATGCCTTTGTATAAGTGTGTGAATTGAGGAAGAAAAACTCAACGGAGCGTAAAATTATGAAAAAAGAAGGTTAGAAATGAAAAACATAACTTTTTTAGAGTAATTTTCTGGTTGCTGTATTATTAAAATAAAATAATTGCGGCTTAATTTTATTTTTTTTTGTTTTAAAACATAAAGTGAAAGTGTTGATTGGATCATTTTGGTTAAAATGACATATTAAAAATATAAAAAATTGCTTAAAAAACAATGCTTGTTTTTTTTGCCGCCTGAATGCCATTAATATGTTTGGATGTGATTTAGTTGTATTGTAATAAACTTTGATTTGTGTGTTAAACGTTCATTGCCTTTAATATTTAAATCTTTGTAAGTGTATTTGTGAAAATAATATATGTAACTGTGAGTTGACAAACATACTCAGGAAAAAGTTTTCGAATTAAACAGTTTTGTTAATGGCATGGTGAGTGTATATATGTTTGTGTGTGTGTGTGTGTGTGCATAAGATATCTTCTAACATATGTTTGATTTATAAGTAACTTTTCTATTTGTTTTGTTACATTTTCATTTATACTCATGTATAAAATGTGTAAATGTGACTGTTATATTTCCATTTGAGTAGTATTTTCTGGCATTTAAAAAAAAAAACTAATCAACAAATATAAACTGATTTTTAACTATATATGTACATATGTACTTGCATATGTATACATAACTTAAATTCTTCCTTTTTAACATATTTTTAACAATGAAAAGAATAATTTCCACAAATTTTTGAATTCTTAAAAATATCTAATGAACGTTTTTATTTGTATATATTTTTTTTATATAAATAAAATACTAGTTTTAGTTTATGGTCTTAATTCCCTAAAGCATTTCAAATAAACATATGGAATATATTCACCTTCCTGTAGCATTTTTGTGTTTAGTTTTTTCGTTTGTACTTTAAAAATGAAATTTGTTTACGCCCTCTCCATCAAGGTTAAGGATGGAATCATATTTTATGAAAATCCTAGGGGATTTTATTTTATTGCTTTGTATATGTATTTGTTTTAATAAAATATTAAATCTATGTGTATTATAAACTAACAAATAATTTTCTTTATAGATTAGTAGTTACATTGTTATAAAATAATCTAAAATAATTATAGGGTTAAAAAATACTGATAAACACTAACCATATTAACTATTGTTTAGATTTATTTTGAACTTGAAATTGTTCAGCCCTTTAATCCAAACACAAAAATGGAAGACTATTATGAAAATTGGGGTTAGTTAAACGAATAATGGTATAAGCTGACTCATTAATGCTGCACTAAGCAATAATTTTGTTAATACTACACTGAATGCATTGGCGTAGCTACAAATGGGAGTATGGAAAGTTTAAAATTTTTTTTTAGGGATATGGAAAGATCTTGAAAAATTAATTTTAAAAGGGCCATTATTACAACTTGCCGAGCCCAAAAAATCCTACCTTTAACTAAAGGCAAGTTGTAATAATGGCCCTAAGTGTATTAAATTTGTATAGTTATTTTTTCCAAATTCTAGTTTAAAAACAATTTTAGACAGCATTTTATCTTCCAAAATAGTTGAGTTGTGCTAATGACTGGACGCAAGTAATGATGTAGTATATGACTGTAATTCATAAGAATTATTTTACAATCGTTCTTGCCATATATAACTGACTGATTTAACACTATCATCATCCCTAAATGTTTTCCTACGAGAGTGAAACATGCAAAAATAATTCCAGTTCCTAAATCGAATACTGAGTACTGACCGCTACCAATACTAAGCTTTTTTTCAAAACCAATGGAGAAAATCTGCACTACCAAATAAGTGTTTATGTTCATAAGAATAGCTTAGTGTCTGATAAACAATCTGGTTTCCGGTCAAAACACAGCTGCATATGTATCGGAGAATATCAGCTGTAATCTTGATGATGGTAAAATTAATTTGTTGGCATTTCTTGATCACTCGAAAGCATTTGATACGATAAACCTTTATATTATTTGTACCAAACTAAGATCCTTTTTCAAATTTTCACCAACACCTTTAAAACAGATATCTTTCTATCTATTATATTGCTTTCAGTCAGTTTATGCTTGTAATGTTATTTCTAATGACTTAAAACTAAAAGAAGGTGTGCCGCAAGGATTGATTTTGGGACCACTTCTACTCTTAATTTATGTTAATGATTTACCAATGTAATGTTCATATGTATGTAGATGATGTTCAACTGTTTAGTTGCAGCCCGATGAAATCAATCATGGAAATTATTAATAAACTTAATCATGATTGGAACACACCTAACAGTTGATACAGACACACAAAATTTGTTAAAAAAAAAAACAATTTCATTTTATACTCTTCAGCTTTGTAACTCCGTTTACAATTTTTTCAATATTCTGAAAGCTTATGAATATAAGTCGACTAGTCTGTGTGTAGGTTGAAGTCAACTTTTATATGCCTCCATATATCGGACAGACCTGGTAATATTAAAAAATTAATCGCTATTTAAAACAAGAATAATATAGCGTCATAATTTTACTACATTTATTTATGAAATACTTATAGGACTATTAGTAAAAAATTTTAAAAAAATGGGTGGCAAACTAGCAAAGTTATAGGCGCAAAAAATTTGGAAAATATTAATTTTTTTAAATATAAAAACGGCCTTATTCATAACAAAATGTTGGCATAAAGTTAGCATAAAGTTTATTCATAACACACATGCCAAACTCTGGCTAACGGTTTGCTAAACTCTTGTTAACGAGCTGCCAAGCGTTTGCCGACTTGTGAAAAACAGCTGTTCTGTGTCAAAAAAAATTTATAAAGAAAATAATAAAAATTTCTGTGCACGAAAAATATATTGTTCGTTTATTTTTTTAATTTATTTTGAAATTTTAAAAATTGTTAGTATGTGTGGAAAAAAAAATTTCAAAATCAGGGATGATATACAAAAAATGGTTGCATTTTTGAGGAGTATTATGCAATTTCAGAGTTTATTTATGAAAAGTTGGCAGACGGATAAAAGTTTGTTATGAATAAGCTTTGTGCCAATGAGCTGCCAAGCTTAATCGGCATTCTAGTTAGCAGCTCGTTGTACGTAGTGTATAAACTGTGGCTAACTTTTTGTTATGAATAAGGCCGAAAGTTTCTAAAGTTCCGAATTAAATTTAAAACACACTAAGCACTCCAAACTGTAAGACATATTTTTGAAAATTTTATTGAAAAAAAAACTCCCCAATATATATTTTTATCAAATAATAAAAACCCCGTAAAGTACGATGAACTATAAAAAAGTTTAAAATCCAAAATGGAGTTCGAAACAAAATAGCGGATAATTTTTATTTAAATTCCAACAATATGGGTATTAAATGAAAGGGCTTGACAAGTAGAATACATTTAACTAAATGTGTAAAAATTCAAAATTAAAGATGGCGTCAAAAATAATTTACCATAATGGCGTATAACAATTAATTTGAAATCTTGGCTACGCTATGATGAGGCCATTATATATGATGGTGAAGGGCATTATCAGATTCGGCCCGGCTACATATAAAAGCACTCTTACATGTTTTATATCATTTCCGAAAGTATGATTACTCGTTTAAAAAAAAATTTTAAGATAATAATGATGTGTGTGATAATGTAAACTGCGCAAATATAGCTCGTAAAACAAGTCGCTTACGTTCTTGGTTTAGTGATCTAAATTGGTACGCTAGCTCATTATATTTACACCTTTAGGCTTTTTCTTTTTTTTTCAACAATATTATATCTGTGGCTTGGAGCTAAAAGGGCCAATGTCACTTTTTTGCTCTTTTGATTTAATCATTGCATTTGATTTGTTTTCTTGCTCTATTTTATTATGGTAAAACAGCTAAAGTCATACTTAACCCAGAACAGCTTCATAAATAAAATGCTGGCCAATGTCATTATGAAAGAACCTATAAAAGTTAAAGTTCAATTCTAATTTTCTTAAAAGTAAATATTTTCATATTGGCCCTTTTAGCTCCAAACCACAGATATTCATGCGTGCAGATAATGTTCAATGCATAATTATTGTGGATTTATATTTTTAATTTAAGTGTTTTTTTTGCAATTTTCTTGGCATAAAAAGTTTTAAGAGTGGAAACAGATAAGAAAATGATTTTTTTTTAATCCTTAATAAAACATATATAAACTAACATACACTGTTAATAAATTATAATAAATCCCCCAAACTTATAATGAATTTTTTTATTTTTTTAAACGTTAATAAAAAACAACAACAACAACAAATTTACAAACAATTTAAAAATAAAAACAAGTAACAGCAATAACAATTGTTTGTATCACCATTCATCTCATATAAAATACGTACATATGTATATACTGGTTAGACTAAATGTGGCATCGAATCCCAGCTGAGCCAACAAAATTTTATCTTATTTTATTTAAGATATTATTTATATTTTATTATTTTTTTTTTATATTTTTTTTTAAATTTTTTTAAAAATTTTTTTTACAAAAATTTTTAAAATATTTTTTAAAATTTTTTTTTAAAATTTTTTTTATTATTTTTTTTTATTTTTAATATATTTTTTTTTTGTAATTTTTTTTTTTTGCATGTTTTTTGCATGTATGTATGTATGTATGTATGTTGTTGTTGTAATTGTGTAAAAAAACGAGGTGGTCGTGGTTTTTTGCTCATATCTCAGAAAGTTATGGGGCGATTGTGCAGAATTTCAATAGCGATTCATTCCTGGATATTTCCAAGAGATTGACACCATATACAGATCTGAGGAACATATAGTTGCTTCTAAAAGTTGATTTCAACCAACACACGGACAGACGGACAGACGGTCAGACGGACAGACGGTCAGGGCTTAATCGACTCCTCTATTCATAAGCTTTCAGAAAATATATACTTTATGGGGTCGGAAATGTGCACCACAGGTGAAGGGTATAACAATTGATAACACATAAATATGGCAGACGTTATTTATATTTTCAACAAACCATAGACATTTTGGCGTATGTTAAACATTTTTTTAAGTTAAAAAGCTTTCTGTTATTAAACTCACAAAAACCAAAACCTTTCTTATCTTAACAAATAAACTTAATTTACGTAAATAATTATTTATCGTTACATTCAGGTTAAAAAGTACAAAATAAATGGAATTACATAAATTGAATACAATCTACATAAGATAAGAAACAAAACAGTATTGAAAGCGCTGTTTTGTTCAGATAATAGAAGCAGTTATAATCTTAAGTTCAAAACAATGAATTAATGATAGTAGACAACAATTCACACATTCATCATCAAATGTCAAAAATTTATGCGATAGCAATTTGTAAATAAATTTACATACATGTATGAGTTATATTGCTCATCTATTTACGCTTTAACAGTTATATTTACTCTTTCTTCTCTTAATTTATTTACATTTTGTTGTTCTAAACTAACCCAAAAAAAATAGAAACGGAATCGTATTGATAAGACGACTTGTCAGTTGAAAAAAAACAAGTAAGAGCGCTATATTCGGCCGTGCCGAATCTTATCTACCCTTCACAACGTGTAGTCATGCAATAAAAAAAAAAAATAAAAAAAAAATTAAAAAAAAAAAAAATATTAAAAAAAAAATAATTATAAAAATTTAAATAAAAATTAAAAAAAAAATAAACAAAAATTAAAAAAAAATATATAAAAAATAAAAAAAATTTTTTTTTGGCTCAGCTGGGATTTGATGCCATGTTTACTCTTACCAGTATACACGTTTGTATGTATGTATGTTGTTGTTGTAATGTTGTTTTTGTGAAAAAAATCGAGGTGGTCGTGGGTTCTTGCTCATATCTCAGTTGTTTATGTACCGATGTTTCTGATTTTCAATACCGATCTACTCCCGAATATTTCTGATATTTAAATACCTCACGCGGGTCCAAGCGATGTCGGGGGGCTTCAAAAAGTTGATTTCAGCATACACACGGACAGACGGTCAGACAAACAGACTGACAGGGTTTAATCGACTCCCCTATTCATAAGCTATCAGAAAATATATACTTTATGGGGTCGGAAATGAAAATTGTAGAAAATTCACACGGAATGACAAACCTATATATACCCATTTTCACTGTGTGAAGGGTATAAAAACACTTTAAAAAATTGGGTTACAAATTTAATTGCAATGAATTTTCCTATCTTTTTTGTGTGTTATTTTACTAATTTAACATATTTGTTGAATTAATTGTCAACTTAATGATAATGAATTGGTAACAGAAAGAGGTTTGCTATGGAAATAAAAGACATTTAAATAAAAAAATATATGTATTTATGGGAATAAAAAGTATATGGATATCGTCTTGGTACATATACATACATATGTATATAAACCATTACCCAGTCAATTCAATTAAGTTAAAACCTATTAAAATTATCTATGTATCTAGCCAACAAAAGTGAAATATTACAAATTCCCAACACTTGACTCTAATTAAATAAGGCTACGATATTAAAATGAAAACAATAAATTTTTAGACAACACTATAAAACTGTTAAGTACATGAAATGCGTTTTAGCCCTGCAAACAATCAAATATCTAAGAAAACACTAAAGCGTAACATAATAAATATCAAGAGTTGTTTTATTTATCAAGCTCGAGATCAGTTTTTTATATATAAAAATAATTTTATTTTGTTACAATAACATAATAAAGTTTGAACCTTCTCCAAAAAGATCACAGAACACAGGTTTATAGAAGAAAACAAAAATTATAGCATATTTTTTACCTAGATATGTTGAAATGACTAAAAACTATTTTCTCTAGTTAATGAAATAGAATCTGTCTGATTAGTTTTTAATCTTTAAACAGGATCAGAAAAAATCCTTAACATTTTCTTTATTTTGTCAATAAAAATTTACACAGTTAAGGAAATTACAAATAACAACACTTTTCATATTAAAATATTTAATAAATTTAACATCCCAAAAATTCAACATGTGTTAATCTATTTTCATGTTGCCCCAATATGTGCAATTAAATTTCTAATAAAATAAAAAAAATAATTAAAAATAATAATATAATAATATAAAGTTATTTTTAACATAAAGAAATTACATTACCTACAGATATATTTAAATGATGGCTTTTAATTTTGGTTACATATTTATTATAAGTTGTATAAAAAATTTGGTTTGATTCAAATTAAATCTGATATTTACTAAATATTTCGGTGAAGTATAGTTTTTATACTTTGTTGGCCTTAACGATGATTAAATTTGAGAACAGCAAAAGTATAAAAATCTCTTAAGTAATACTATAAAACAATTACATTAAAAAACAAGTAAGAGCGCTATATTCGGCCGTGCCGAATCTTATATACCCTTCACAACGTGTAGTCATGCAATAACAGTAGTTTGTGTCACCATTCATCCCATATGAAATACGTACATACATATAAAAAACATACATATGTATATAAAAATATTCCATTGTAAAATTATAAATTTACGTATGTATGTTAAAAAAACAAAAAAAAATAAAAAAAATTAAAAAAAAAAATTTTAAAATATTAAAAAAAAATTTTTTTTTGGCTCAGCTGGGATTCGATGCCACGTTTTCTCTAACCAGTATACACGTTTGTATGTTTGTATGTTGTTGTTGTAATGTTGTTTTTGTGAAAAAAACTGAGGTGGTCGTGGGTTTTTGCTCATATCTCAGTTGTTTATGTACCGATGTTTCTGATTTTCAATACCGATCTACTCCCGAATATTTCTGATATTTTAATACATTACCCGGGTCCAACCTATGTCGGGGGGCTTCAAAAAGTTGATTTCAACATACACACGGACAGACGGTCAGACGGACAGACTGACAGAGCTTAATCGACTCCCCTATTCATAAGCTTTCAGAAAATATATACTTTATGGGGTCGGAAATGAAAATTGTAGAAATTTCACACGGCATGACAAACCTATATATACCCTTTTTCACTGTGTGAAGGGTATAAAAACAATAGCCGTATTAATATATGTACACGCAATCAGACCACCGAGGTTGGGGAACTGCGAAATTCCCCTATCGGATAGGGCGAAATATCTGGGTATTATCCTGGACTCTAAATTGTCATGGAAGCTGAACGTCCAGCACAGGGTGAAGAAGGCTACGGTGGCCTACTACACGTGTCGTGGGATGTTTGGTAGGAAATGGGGACTTACCCCCAACATGATTAAATGGATGTATACGGCCGTAGTACGTCCGATTCTCACTTATGGATCTCTGGTATGGTGGACTGCAACAGGGCGTAAGTATGTTGTGGACCAGTTGTATAGAGTACAGAGATCGGCGTGCATTGGGATAACGGGAGCGATGCGAACTAGTCCTTCGGAGGCGCTGAACACTATGTTGCATCTCGTTCCCATAGATATTCATATATTGGCCACATCCGCAAGTAGTGCGGTGAGGCTTAATGCGACTGGATGTTGGAGGTCGAGGACGTATGGCCATGCGAGTATATTGGCCACGCTGCCTTCGAGCGTGAATCAACCCTCTGACTACATTACGCCCTACATGGATTTTGATGGGGCGTTCAGGGTTCTTATTCCCTCCAGGAGAGAGTGGAATGGGGGTCGCCTTTTGGGGAGTTTTGACACCAGGATCTATACTGACGGTTCGAGGATGGAATGTGGTGTTGGATCTGGTGTCTTCTCTGATGGACCGGAGATTGAACTCTCCTTCCGTCTTCCGGATGATTGCAGCGTTTTTCAGGCGGAAGTACTCGCTATCAGGGAAGCATGTAGGATACTGAATGACGGGAATATCCACGGGAGCATTGGTTTATTTGTCGACAGTCAGGCGGCACTCTTGTCACTCGGGTCATACATTATTACGTCTAAATTAGTTGGCCAATGTAGAAAGGAACTGTCAAGGCTTGGTCAGCGGGCTGACGTTACTCTAGTTTGGATTCCTGCGCATAAGGGCCACTATGGTAACGAGCGTGCTGATGAGCTAGCCAGGGGAGGATCTGCTCTGGATATCTCTAATGCAATTGCAGTTGCAATCCCGTTGGGGACTTAAGGATTAAGAGCAGAATCTCCAGACACTTTCTCCGGAAGGCTGATAACAGGTGGCGTGGGCTGAGCACGTGTAAGGTGGCACGGCTTACGTGGCCCTCTTTTGATGCACGACGTACATTGCAACTTACCAATCGGAGTCGGAGGGACATATCGAGGTTGCTGGCAGTATTGACGGGTCACTGGATGTTAGGCAAACATGCAAGTCGGCTCGGACTCCCATCGAACGACCATTGTCGCAGTTGTCTGGATAGAGAGAAGGAGGAATCGGTTTTCCACTTTCTCTGCGAATGTCCTGCACTGGCGGCTAAGAGACACAGATTTCTGGGCGAACATATACTAGATGGCCTCTCTGCGATATCTGAAGTTGGACTGAATTATCTACTGAGATATCTCAGGTCCACGGGGTGGATCTAGTACCCTTACTCTTGGTTTTTATTCTGAGATACACTAGAAGCTGACGAGTGATGTGGTCCTGTCAAAACGGAGTCATACAGACTCTACTTGACTGTTGGCGTGCAGCGAACTACCACGATAACCAACCAACCATATGTACACGCAAAGAAAAAACATGGTTGTGGTAATCATAGTCGAAGATCAACATACTATGATTAAATTGTATGATTGTGATTAAAACATATAATGGTTGCAATCATTATTATGTTAAATAAAGTATCATGTAATAATCATATTATGACTACAAATAATATAAACATGCTTTTGAATATAATATTATTTTTGCGAAGACATCATACTATTTTTGTTATAATAATTTTGTAAATCATACTATTTTTATAGAACAATCATATCAAAGTTATCAAAAAAAAAAAAATAGAAATTAATGATAAAATTCTAACAACCGTTTGGTTGTTGAGGCAAAATATATGATTAAAGAAAAAAGCTAAAGGAAGAAATTAAAAAAACTTGTGGTAATGACGTGCAAAAAGAATACAGGAAAAACGTATATTGGTAATTTTCTTACTAACTGAAATCAATTAGGACAAATAATTCTATGTTTCAAGTTTTAATATTTATAATACTGAGTTAAATAGTTGATATTTACAAAAAACACTTCTGGTTCCGATTCGGAAATGCATTTTACTCAGCTTGTATTGGATAACTCAATTTTCCTATTTATTCTGTCATTATCACATTGAACTTGTAGCCTGAAAATAAAATTAAAAATTAAATATAATATAAATAGAAAGTTTGAATATAATATTGAATCAAAAATAAACAAATAACTATTACTTGCTTTCTCGATAACCAAATATAGTTACAAAAAATATCGTAACTATAGTATTTCTTCGCGATATTGGTATACATACATATCGCTTAAACTATTTATATATAAACCCCTAAATGGACTTAAGGTGGTTAAAAAACGAATCATATATGTATATATGTAAATAGTATGTATACAATTCAAAAATTCAAGCTGAAAAGCATAAGTAGATTGAAAATAGTGGCGATTTAATCACGTTTGTAAAAAAAATTTTATTTGTTAACCGGGAAATAATAGTCGTATTAAAAAAGAAGCGGCATCTGCATGGTAGTTTCAAAAGATAGTTAATAATGGTAAATGTGGATTACGAGTATATTAAGTCTGATTAAAATTATTGTACTCGTTATACATAGTGCAATAATAAATAATGATTACTGTAAAACAGGTACAATTTATTATATTAAATAATTTACCCACACACTTATTTGTATACAGCGTATTTTTGTTTTGTTTTTATTAAACATTTGAACTTGTAGTAGAAACAAATAAGAGGATAAAGAAGAAGCTTATAGTAATATAAAGAAGGGTAATGGCAAATGATAGTGTTATGTACTTATGTACATACATATCTATATATATATGTGCGTGCGGAATAATATTAAATGGCCATAAATTCAACCACATGTGAATTTTCACAGTGGGACGATATAAGTATTAAGTAGGAAAAAAAGAAATTCAATTAAAAAATACTAATGAATTTTTTATTTAAAAAAATATTTTAAGTAAAATATATTTTAATAACAAACTATAGATAAAACTGTTATATGTAAATCTATATATATCGGATGCAAGAGAGCCATATTCAAATTTGTCAATAGGGGTTAAACGATGATTTTTATCTTTCTAGTTGTCACGTACAGACTACGAGTTTTAGGAATATGGAGAAATATTTAAACGAAAAACGTAAAAATTAAATTATAAATTTGCTTTAACTAATTTTTTTTTTTAGAAATCCATATTAATTTGATGATGCTAAAATACTCAATCAGCAAATCCACGGCATAATTGCCGAACTGTTTTAGCAAAACTTTGACTATTTCTGTAATGTGTTTTACAATAATTGAACGTTGGTAGTTAAAATATTTCCCCATTTTATTAAATCGCGTGGTCCGTACGGAACAATTAAAAAAAATCACCGTAAACCCCTATTCACAAAATGGTGCCAAATTTAAATCCGGAGTTCTTGCTGCTGCACCAGATACATATATGGACCAATTTTTTTTAAATAAATTTATATTAAAAATATTGTCACAATATTATTATTTTAAATTAAGGGCCGTATTTATAAAAAAATATTTTAGGTTTATTGAAGGCTTATTTGACAAATTTTTATACAACATCTGTCAAATAAGCCTTTAATAAACATAAAATATTTTTTAAGAATACGGTCCTAAATCTCTGAAATTTAACAACATTTTTTTTTAATTTTACATATATATTTGTAACAATTTTTAGATTAATTATAACTGTTTACATTAGGTAAATTCCTTCTTAATATCATTCAAAAATAGTTTAATGATAATTCTTCAAAAACATGACTTGTTTCATTTTTATTTATATCTTACGTACTCCTCTTTTGCACATATCAAAATAATAAACGGCGAACAGGTTACATTTAAGTTTATTGTTGATGATATTAAAGAACATAATTTTTTCCTTAATATTTTCTAACTGGCAACATGTCTATAAAGTAGACCAACTAAACATTTAAAATGACCATTTATTGTACATACACAGGGACATTAAAAAAAGCTTACAAAGAAAAGCACAACAGAAACTAACAAACTGTCTGACTTATTTGTTTATCTTCTAACTGTATACTAATGTATGAGTGTGTGCGTATGATGAATTTAGTATTATTCGTCTAAGAATTTAACAAACTATAAATACGTATACACACACGAACATATCTAAATTGAATGGCATTTAATCATTAATATTTTATCAGTATTTTTTTAGTAATTGAAGTCCTTGTCTTACTAACTATTGCTCTACTTACATTTATGTATGTATATATCACTTCTATTAATGTTATTGTGTGGGTATTGTTTTGTTTGTATGTACATGGGACAAAAACCACTTGGTTCTTTAATGTATATACTAAATACATACACAACTTGTGTATATGTGTGCAACTTAGAAGTCTATAAGTAATAAGTTTTAGAAATCATGTTTTTCTAATGTCACATTTTTTTAATAGATTTGTAATTATTTATTCTTTCATGCATGCATACGCACACATCCACAGGTACTAAATAATATTGACTAAGGGGTTTTTACGCTTTTTTCACTTTTTTCAATACTTTTCACTTTCGTTCTGTCTGTACATATGTTTCAGTCAATTTATTTTAATTTTAACATTTATTATTCTACCCTCATCATGTTTTTCTTTGGGTTTTACGGGGCCAAATTGTTATTAATGTTGGTTTTTTGTTTATAGTAGTTTTTGCTGTTGTTATTATTGTTTAGACAGTCATTTGTGCTGCAACTATCATTTGCTTAGCTTTAAAGTTAAGGGCAACAATTGTCGAACAAAAAAAGAAAAATTTGTTTTTGAACATTCAAGTTGAATTTTAAGTGAAAGGAAATAATGAAAATTTAACTAAAGGATGTTGCACGTTAAGTCAAATTGAAAGCAAATATAAAAAGGAAAAGTTTTTATCGATAACTTTTGTTCATAAATAGAGAATTGGTTTATACAAAAAAAAAAAAAAAAAAAAACTTGGGTATTGATATTGGAAACTAATTGGAATTTACTATTAACAAAAAAGTTATTGAAATAGATTTGAAAAATTCCGCCAAAATAACATAGCTACCATAATCTGCAAAGTTTCACCATCATTGGAAAACTCCTAACATACACAAAAGTTATCTTATAGTTTTGAAAATTAAAAAAAGTTACAAAAATTGTTTTGCTTCTCTTAAACATTAATGTTACTAATATAATTTAATATATTAAATTTATAGACAGCAACGTTCAACTAATTAGGAACACGTTGCTAACATGTGGGCTTGAAGCAAATACTCTTAGTTCTATAAAATAACTTTTTACTGATAATATTTATCTTCTTACTGTTATAAGTAATTTATTATTATCTATAAAGTTGTGAGACATATATTGAGGATTCAATATTAGCTACAAAATCATTACTATCGATAATAGCTCAATATCTGCGAGTCATCGAGGTCACCAAATTGCTCACATTCACTACTTGGAATAGCTTCCCAGGCTTTCTTCATTTCGGCGAAGAGATCAACAACATTGCTTATTTTTAACCAGCCTATTTACTTACAATAACAGTAACCGAACTGTTTAAAAACAATTGCTTGACGTTATGATTATTACGGCATCATTGTATCGCTTAGGATTCCCTCATATTAAAACTTGTTCATGTTTCGCTTAATTTTGTGCAGCTTCCTAATTTGACGTGACGATAGAATTCCCTTCATGCTTCAAATTGGCCCAGGCTTACTTTAAATTAAATCCTTTCAACTTTGGTCGCAAACATATTTTTTCCATCGGCATATTTATTTCGTCTGAAAGTAATACTCTTTTTCTATTTCAAGTCGGCCCAATAGCTATCACCTTGGCAAACTCTAGTAACTTCTTTCTGTTTCACTCATACAATAATGGCTTTTTTCCGGAAATTCTTACAAAGAGTCTAGCTTCTCGCAATCGAGGTTTTACTGTATCTACAGATGGTTTTGCCAAAGAATGCAGTCCTGGTTTGAACATAACGGTACACGTAGTGTTGCCATTAAAAATTTTAGATCAACGGAGTTTGATTACATAAAAAGTGTCAGGTTTTAAAGGTTTATATAATAAATATTACCTTTAACATGACGATTTAAATATTGAATATTACTGTCCTTAATTAGTTGAACGCAACTGTCTACCTACATAAATGTGTAATATTAATTTTTATATATATTTTTTTTATTATTCTTAAATCCTAAAATTGATTTTAAATTTTTAAAAAATTTATCTGTTATACTTACTTAGCAAACATTTTTCATTTAACCAGAAATATTTTTGTAAATTCTCTACTAAATTAAATTACTTTTTTTTCAGATAATTTTTTTTCACCAAACACATATGCACATATGTATTTTACATAAAATATAGTTCTTAAACAACAACAACAACAACAAAAAAACAACATTAAATTGTAGGAAAATAATAATGGATGCAGTAAATGCGGTGTTGGCAGTACCACTATCATCAAGTGCCACAGCGTCAGTACCACAAACAACAACACCTGCAAAATCACATGTTGTCAATGTTAATCAGAGCAATACACACAGTGGATGGAATAGTTTGAATACGACAACAAATAGTAACACCATCAGCAACAGCAATATAAATATCGGCGTTACTAGTAGTAGTAGTAGTAGCAGCAACAGCAATAGTAGTTGTTGTAGTAGCAGTACAAGTAGTAATAGTAGTGGTTATGGCAGCACAACAACAACACCCACCAATAATTATGATTTACAACAACAAACGACACCAACTACTACACCAGTACCCACAACACCTGTAGCCATAGCTGAACCCATAATACCAGTAGCTAATGTAGCAGCTGTGACGCCATTCTATAGTGAATCAGTGCAGACACATAACTTGGCAGCACATCATTTACATGACCGTCATCAGCGTCATGCACAGCAACATCTACAACAGCAGCAACATAATGTATTACCACCAAATCACCCGCAATTGGCGCAAAATCATTTACAAACAGACATGCAGCAACAGCAACAATATTTACCAAGACAACAATATTATTCTGCGTATGACTATCAACAACCAGCGCCAACACATAGTTTATCTGACTCCTCGGCGGTGGCAGGTAGTCCAGCATATAATGTAGGTGTTGCGGGACCATACGAGTTGTCTTCATCTTCGTATCAAGTAGCAGGTCATTGTAGATCTTCAAATTTAACTGGTGTCACACATTACGAACGTAGTACAGGGATAAGAACCAATCCAGTAAATAGTTATCAACAGCAACACCATCAGCAACAACAACAACAGCAAACTGAGCATCCACAGCCAAAAGCAATAAATCAACAGACTCAACCATTTTCCGGAGTATTGACCTCATCAAAACAGAGATCATCATCTTTAATTGGCAATTCGTCAAGTACCAACACCTCTAAACCTCAAGCTGCTGCAACACCCTTCTATGCCCAACCGCTTATACAATCCAATCCTAACTCATCCACATTTTATGATAATTTGAAACAAAAAACGCCCCTAGATTATCATGACAGTTACAGTAATTCCTTAGCTGGCACCGTTAGCTCCTATCATCAGCATCAAAAATATTATGCAGCTGCAAAATCACAACTTAAGGAAACAAATTATGGATCTCCAGCGAATCTAAACAGCAAAACTTTATATTCAAATACAGGAAATTTTTTTAATGGCTCTTCAGTTAGTCATGGTATGTCATCAACGACAGCTTATGACAAATATATGTATCCTCATACTGCAGCTGCGGGTTATACTGCTGCAACTCATTTGAGTAATGAAAGTCCACCAGATATCAGCAGCTATCGTAAAACGGTAGTGGCAAACACCGTGAATTCTCCCTCTTGGCCTTGGGGTATTGATTATGCTTCGGGGAATAGTCGTACTGTGCCGCCTCCGGCTAGCCATTTACCAACGGCTACTGTAGCTCCCACACATGCCACTTATTTAGCACCAAACCCTACAACCTTGGCCCGAGATCCCTATTATATGGGTCATGATAAGTATGGTCTTAAGTTTGACAAATATACTGCACCTACATATCAACAATCATATGTTAGCCCGCCGGCTACGAGACATCATATCTGGCCCAACACTCCGCATGCCTCTAATCTTACACAACTGAATGAGAGACATCTTTTAGCCACTGGTCCACCTGCTCCACCTTCTCATGGTTTGCATGCTACACCGTACTTTTCTAGCAACTCTGCAACTGGCTTAAATAGTCGACAATCCTGTTGTACACAATCCTATCAACCACAAAGTTGCTATTTTCCTACCACTCATTCGGTGCCGCAACGAATGGCTCACAACCAGTCAGCGTCGGTGACACCACCCTCCGCGAATTATTTGTCAGCTCAACAACCTTTAGGACAATCTCCGCATTTAAATGCATTATCCGCTAGTTGTAAATATGGTGGAGTTATAACCGATTATAGTAGTGGAAATAAATTGAAAAATTCCAATGATCTCTATCTAAACACTCATCACTACGACAGCAATCCCCCACTGCACAATTATGGCTATGGATCAGGACATAGCAACCAACAGTTATATGCCAGCAATGCTCATCAGCCTGTGGCTCATGGACCCATGCCTACATCTATACTAGCACATGATTCTCTCAATTCAACTAATCCTGCGTCTTACACTAATGATCTCAGTTTAACAGCAAGCAACTTCAATAATTATCATACACACCTAGACACTCATCTAAGTTCTCAAACTTTGGTTGGTGTACATAGCCAACAGCCACCATCACCAGCCTATGGTCCAGTGGTGGCAAAACGTGCCTTATTGGATTATCGTAAGCCCATACAACCTCAACCACCACCTACAATTTCAGATGAATGTTACCCAACTCTTGCATCAAGGGACCATTACAATGACCAAGAGTTGTTAAACACACCAGAAACAACAACTTCATTTGCTGAATATGAAACTCAACAAGATAACAACGCAAATATTTCGCCTTATACACACAGTGAAATTTTAAACAATGTGGCTAAATCCGCAGAAGAAAATAATAAAAATTTAAGTTTGCGTGATTTTATAGCCAATTGGAACGATGATGAAGATGAATATCAAAATAATGATGACCTTAACTTTGACCAAAGTCAGCTTATAAATGAGGTTTTGCAAACAGCTCCTATTCAACATCAAGTGGCAACTGTGGAAGAACCTTCAGACGTAGAACCGAAAGAAGTTCAAAAATGTGTTGAAACTATTAACGCTCAAACGCTAAGTGAAACTGATGTTAGTCAGTATGTCAACTTGCCGGATATAGTAATAGATATTGAAAAATCGAATAATGTAAATAATTCTATTACAACACCTTCGACCTCACCCACTCCTACCTCCCTTAATCTCAATAATTTTGATGTAGAAAAAGAATTAGACGAGCTTAAATTGAAGAAACCCATGCAAGAAGAATTAACCAAAGATATAATTGATATTAAAAATACAACAAATATAACCACACCTCAACTAAGTCCGTGCAAAAATTTAAACATCCAACTAAGCTTTGAAGATCTTAACTTAGAGTCAAATAACAAAACCGTCCTTAATGATGTAACTGCAACGCGCCTTACCAATAATCAGAGCTTAGAATTGAGTGATCATTATCTTAAAGATATTGGAGGTTACGACAGTGGCAGTAGTCGTCATTCGAATGAATCGGCTTTCGAAAAAGAATATGAAACCTTTATTCATAAAATCACTGGTGATACAGATGTAAAAAACATCAACAGCGAGAAAGCTTCAGAGAAAAATAATGAAATTGATTTTGAGCAAAACTTTCAAGATTTTTCCAAATTCTATAAACGTAAACGTAAACTTAAGGAAGATGAACTTAGAACCTCCCTGTCAGAGAATCAAAATCAGAAAAAGGTAAAAACGAATGCAATAACAAAAGATAATAATTCAAATTTTCCCCAGGTTTACACGAAAAAGTCAAGAAATAGATTCAATAAAATCAAACAGCAGAGATCTCAAAAACGTAAACCTTTATCGGTTTTTTACAAAATCGTACATTCCATGAGACATTTCGGTTTGTATCGCTTAAAACGTGTAAGAGAATATATGATAGAGTTAAAGGAGAAACACCTGCCCTTAATAAAAAGGCAATCTATCAAGAATAACACTCGCAAAATAGCTAATAATTTATTTAATGCATATTCATTGAAAACTTTATGTATTATGACAATTAACACGGATGAATTCCGCCAGCGTTTAATGTTACCGTTAACAGAAACTACCTGCGAAGAATCAGAGGAAAAGCATATATGCACAGATCCTACATGTGAAACATGCGAAGTAATAAAAAGCTTAATGGAATCAGAAAATTTTGAGGAATCTGTAATAAAACAAGTCCCAGAAAACAATTCTCATATTGCTGCTCTTTTATGTGAAGATGGCAACACAGAACCAATAATAATCTTAGATAATGTGGAAAATATAGCTGATCTCAATTTAGCAAAACAAGAGTCAACAATGATCTCAAATGATGATACAAATTTTAAATATTCTAATGAAAACCCATCAGAGTTTGAAGCCAAAGATCTAGAACAAAGTAATACAACTACGTTAGTTTTGAAATCTTTGTTTATTGAAGATGCAAATTTAAAGATTGACACAGAAATTGCAGATTCCCGTCACCATACCGTAATCAATAAATTCGAAACGGAATTTGATTCACAAAACTGGTTTGAAAGGACAAACTTATTGTTACAAGATTCAAAAGCCAAAATTCCTTTACAACCAGTCCCAAAAACTGTAGGAAATTACAATTTGGAAAACAGAACTACCGATATTAGTTTGCATACTGAAGAGTCTGAAGATAAATTGGAAGCTATAGAGTATAAACTAGGTCATCAAACCGAATTATTTGATAAGGAAAATCTGGAATTATCTGCAGAAAAAGTTGTAGAAATTACCGGAACTTCTTCAGATTTAAAAAATATCTCAACTAAAACTGAAAATGTTAAAACAAACGAAAGTTTGCCAATTTTACCAATTAATAGTCAAGAAAGTGAAGATTCTGAGTCAAGTGATTCTGACAGCGATAGTAGTTCCTCTAGTTCAACTAATGAATCAATCAATGATTCCCAGGTGAAATCTGACAAAAATGACAGTAGCTGTAGTTCTAGTTCGGAAAGTGAGTCAGAGTATGAAGATGAAAAACTTCATTCTTGCTCAAAACTATTAAAAAAAGGGAACAATAAGCCTTTTGATTTTACCGAATCAGAAACAATGATTCAAAGACCTGCAAATGGGGTGAAAGCAGAAAATGGGGTGAAAGAATCAAAAATTCGCAAACAGAATAATATGAATTACAATACAGATAGTGATAGTGAAACTGAATGTGTACCAGAACGACATGAGCGTATTGTAATACGCATTAAAAAACCTTTTAATTTTAGTTTAGACCAAAGTAATTTTAATGATGAACATTATTCAGAAAGCTATACAGAAAGTGAATCTGAGTCCGAAGACATTTCGCTAAAAGAATCTAAAACGGTTTCCAAAAAGCAAAGCGATTTCGCAGAGGATTCTACATCAGAAAAATCTGTAAATCGCCATAATAGATTCGATAATCCTATTGAAAGTGAATCAGACAGTGATGATGTTGCTGACAAAAAATCTGAGGTGATTTCAACAATTTTAAGATTAAGTCCGCAACAAATGTATTCGAAAGATTCTGAAAAATCTGTAATACAACATACTAATGGGGCTGACTGTACAGAAAGTGAACCTGAAAATGATAAAAAAAAATCCGCAATACCTTCAATAATACTAAGAAAAAATTCAAAATCTGTGACACCATATAACGATTTGAAAATTTCGGATGAAAATGAATCGGATTTCGAATGCGAAAGTGGTACATTGTCCATGAAATTGAGGCCACAGGAAGATAATTTAATACGTGAACTTGCTGAAAATTATGATATCAATCAACCGAAAGACGGCTTCATTTCAAGACAAATAAATTCTGAAGAACTAACTGAAAATCAAATTAAATCAAAAGACTATACAGAGGTTCCTAAAAACGAGGAAGAAATAGAATCTGAAAAAGAAACCACTTATGAAAACGAACCTTCAACTAAATTAAGTTCAAAGCAACATGTTTCTCCAAAATCTTCTGAATTAAATGAAAGTGATGTAATGGTCGATAATTTAGAAATAATATATGATCATAGCTCAGTGTTGAAAAACTCAAAATTAGAAGTCATATCTGAGAAATCTGCAGAGATTTACGAAAATACTGATTCGACGAAACATGTTTCAAAGTTTATAAAAACTTACAGCACAAGTGTAAACGCTACAGGGAATGATTTTGAAAATGACGAAGCAGTCAGTCCTTCAAGAAATTGTGATACACCTTCAAGGGAATCAAGTTCTAAAAATTCTGAACAAATATACTCTGAAATCGAATCAAAACACGATAAAGACAACAAAAATATACACCTTGACTACAACGATGATAAGAGTAAAATTTCAGATTCTGAAAATGATTATAATTCTGAATACGAAACTGAGAAAGAAGATGCAGCAGTGGAGTCAATTAAAATATCGGATAATTTAATACCTATTATAAAATCTGATGGCGATTCCATTGATGCAAGTGAAACTTATAACGAAACCAAAAAATCTGATGATGCACTTCGACTAATTGAAAGTGTTATAAAATGTAACGATTCGGAGAACGTAGAACAGTTTTTGGTCAAGCCAAATAATAATGAAGTATTTGAAGATTCACAAGTAAAAACTTGTAGCGAAGATTCTAACTTTTTACGCAATACAACAAAGCTAAACAATTTGAACGATGCAAAACTTGCCAGCATCGATGAAAATGTCTGTATTTCATTAAATCAACATATAACAGGAAATGTTTTATTTAGTTCTACAAGTGTAGAGGAATTGAAATATGAAACAAACCCAATTGAAATTAGTCAAAATCAAATTTCTGATGATGAAAATTTATGTGAAAAAAATAATTCAGAATTTACAAGTTTCTCAGAGTACTCGGATGAAGATATTGAATCAAAACTGTGTACTAATCATCAAAAGAAATTTAAAAATAAACACAAAGATATCTTGGAATCAATATTACCAGAAACCATAATCTCCAAAACAAGTTGTAAAAATTTTGAATATTGTAACGACAATAGTAATTCTTCAGAAATTTCTAATTCCCAAAAAACTGATGAAAATGTTTTTAAAACTACTGATTATGTATCCAAGATAATTGATGACTATTCTTCAGAACAATCGATGTCATCTGTATCATCACAACCGGACATTCAATTATTACCAACAATTCAAAAACAAATTATGTTTAAGGAGAATAGTAGATCATCTGAAATATTTTTCGAACATGATGATCAAAAGCAAGATCAGGAGAAAAATTCAAACACTTTTGAAAATGTTGTTTCAAAAATGGAAACATCAAATGAGGCAACCAATGTTAAAAGTAAAAATATTGTACTATCTATTAATTTAAGTAGTCCGAAAGAAATCAAGGATTTGGACTGTGAAGACTTTTATAGAAATGCAGCCACTGAAATAGTTCCACAAAATGACGAACACATAAACAAAACTAAATACATATATTCCGATGAGATGAAAAACCGCAACAACAACTTGCTGCAGAAATCACATATTGAAAACCCGACCACTACTGAAGAAATTTATTGTGAACAACAATCAGTAAACAATGAATTTGTTAAACACTTTGAATATGTAAAAGAAAAACATATTTCGGAACATGAAGTTTGTGAAGAAGCCACAACTGTTAACAATTCTGAAATAATAAGTGGAAAATCCGAGTGTTCAGAAGCTAAAATTAACGAGGATGATATGTTAATTTCTACTGACAATAAATCTACAAAAACTTGTAAAAACGTTTTCTTTAAAAATGAAACTGACAACTTTCTAAATACAGAAGACCAAATTGAAGAAATAGAAAAAGAACCACTTCCACAAATAAGCGAAAAAATAAACAAGGAAATGCTGAATACTGCTAGAATTGCAACCAATGAATCAGAATCAGGTTTTAATCAAATAATAGATGAAAACTGCGGCCAACCAACTGATGTGTTAACAGAAACAACAACAAACGAAGAAAAAACTTCTGATGAAAATCATGTACCAGAAAATGTCAAAAATGTATCAGATCTTAGCAAAAGTATAGAAAAAGATAAAATTATTGAAAATGAAAATATGTCCAAATTGACTTCTCATGAATTTATTGTATGCGAAGAAGCTGGTAAGCAAAGTTTTGAATCTTTGGAAAAAGTAGCTAATGAAAAGGAAACTGATCAATTAGCAAATACCGTAGAAAAAATTTCTGAAGAAATGAAATTGTTAGAAGAACGTAACACCCAAAATGCTGTTGAATTGGAAGACGTGCCCCATAATATTTTAGAAGATACCATCTTAAAAGTTACAGAAACGATTAAAGAATCAAAGGCTACATCATTAATTGCAGAACCAGAAACAGTTTTTACAAACGATGTATTAGATATCTTAAACAAAGAAGACATCGTTGCCATTAATCCAAATAAAACAGTTTTAATTACAAGTACATCGATTTCCTTAAATAAGGAGAAAGTCGACACTACAACTGATACAATAATTGAATTGAAAGAATGCTTAAAGAAAGAATCAGCTCAAGACTCGGAAAATGTTCAGAAAAAAACAGATCACATTGACTCTCTAAATAAATCTACTAGTTCTGAAAACTTCTTAAAAAAGCCAATCAATGACAAGTTGGAAACTTCAAAAAGTTTTGAATACCAAAACCGATCAGAACCCGAACCGATAATAGAAAGAAGCGTAAAAACTTCGGAACAAACTGGAAATGAAAATCCAACTATGTACGAACTTGAAGAATTAACGGAGAAACCAGATAGCTTGGGTGAAGAAAAAATAAGCTTCAATCAAGAAACAAAGTCAGAAGATGACACATTAGTATCCAAAACGAGCCAAATAATTGAAATACAATCGGAAGATGTTAAATGTGATCTCGAACAAAGTTTAAGCGAAAATTTGTTAAATAAAGAAATTACTATCCAGGAAGTTAGTAATGACAATTCTGAAGGTTATGTAAAAGAGACTTGTTCTGATCTTCAAACTCACATCGAAGATGATGTATTGGAATTTGTAGAGACTCAAACGAGTACAGAAACTATAGACAAATCTCCAGCAGAAAAGTTGGAACGCAACTTTAATGAAATCTTAAGTGAAACTATTGTAAGCAAAAATAGCGTTTCACAAGAAGATTTATCGGGAGATTTCTATGGTTTTAAAAATCAATCAAGTTTTGAAGATGAGTCTGAAGACTTTCATGGTTTCGAAGATTTAGCAGAAGTTACCCGAATACGTCAAGAAATTGAAAGTTTTAATGATGACTCTGCTGCCAATGATGGATTTCTCAATTCTGGCCCACTAAATAGAGACCTAATTAAGTCATCTACCACTTCATTAGCAGGCAGCACATCTTCAGAAATAAATGAATTGGAGGCATTAGAAAAAGAACTTTCACAACATCAGCCAGAAATGCAGATGGAAGATGATGATAAAGACACTGATAAACATTTGAAAATTAAAAATAATAATATTGTGGTATCTACAAACGATATAGAACAGATTAAAAAAATGTTGGAGAGCGATGAAGAACAGCCACATGATGTGGAAGATAAAGTGGAAGTAGAGCAGGAGGATAAATGTAAAGATAAGCTTGTAGAAAATAATAAAAATATGTTTAACGATAATATAAGCTCCGTAAGTTCTATAATACCAAAGTTAAGTGACCTTTGTAGGGCTGCCTTAAATAGTTCCTTGAATTCAAATAGTAATTTAAAACAACACACTGAAACATGCACTATTCTAGTAGAACGTGAACTAAGCGTAGAAGAAGCTTTAGCTGAAATGTATCGCCAGGCGGGCGTGCTATTATCCGATCCTGAAGATTGTGATAATGATGCGGCACCATCCGGCGTTGAGGAAGCTCATGATGTGTTATTGTTAAATTTACATGAAATTTTAAATGGTAGTGATAATAACGATGTTTATGTTTTACAATGTAATATGAATGACAATGTTTTGAATGTAGAAGGAGAAGAGCAAAATGATAACACAGCGACTGATAGCTCAAATGCGGAAAGAGTAAATACGGTACAATTTATAGGCATCATAGATACTGAAAATTCTGAACCTCAAATACACATCATTAGTTCGGATTCAGAAAGTGAGGTTATTTTATTGAGTGACGACGAAACTGATTTTAGTCTTAGGCCTTCAACAGACCATCAAGAACGCATAACAATACCCTTTATAAACGATGACATTTTAAATTATAACGATACTTTATCGGATATATCGACTATACATCATGAAGAAATAGTACCTGATAACTTGAACAAGTTCTTACAAGAAGAATTTTATAAATATTTATACGAAAAATATGTACAAAGAAATATATCAAAATATTATCATGCCAATCGGGTTTTGAAAAAGTATAAAAAAAGATACGTTAAGGCAAAACGGCAGTAGCAATTATATGTCTACGAGAAAATATTGTAAATCAATATAAAGAGCATTTGTCTAAAAACCCAGAAAATAATAAATAATTTGTTTTCGTTAAATACAAGACATTTTCCTACAATATGCCACTTTACAAAAAAAAAAAAAAATTAAAATTCATTGATTTTTATCAGAACTTTGATAAGATTTATTTTCCACTTTGATTTTTATTTTAAATAGTTACTTATTAAATAAAAAAAAAATTACAATGAATTCTCGCTTTATAACAATGAAGGAGTTTTCTTGATTATATTAACACGAAATGTCATACGATTTGCGATCTAAGCCTATAAGCCGCGAGCTACCGATCTAACAAGAGTGATCTATCACACTATTATTGAATTGGATTGATCCACTATTATTAGAAAATGTAATCTTTGTTTCAAAATGGGTCGAAAATTTCAGATAATGAAGTTTTAATAAAAGTGTCAAGTTTTCCACTAAATTTATATATCGAACTTCAACTTAACACATGATCGATTTTATGTCGAGTTACCGAATCAAATCGTTCAGATTTTTAGTTGCTGAAAACCACCTAGATCTTGTCAGAAACTTAAATAATTTTTTTTTTATTTTATTTCAATTTGTTTAACAAAAGGTTACATTTTTTAAAACTTCTAATTACAAATACAATTTCTAAAAAAATATTTGTGCTCAATTTAGATAAAAATTAAACTGCCATTAAAAATTAAAATGATGTATTTAAATAAAATAATCATAAATTCCGAGAAATATAAATTTAAAACATATGTATTATATTTAAAAAAAAATATAATATTTTATAAAAAAAAACAAATGATTTTTATGAATCTCATATCGTTAAAAGCAGTTTACAAACAAAAAGCCAGAGCAGTAATTCAAGACTTTTTGATCATGGCCATTTTCGGGAGTAAACGAATTTTAATAGTTTTGTTTTTAAGGTTATTATTTTTAAATTAAACATAAAATAAAATTGTTTAAATAACAATTTTAAGGTTCATTTACTCTTTCCGTATTGAAAAAAAAACGCAAAAAATACTTTAATTTAAATATAGTATAATTTCAACAATTTCAATATAAAAATCCATTAAACTTTTTTTTCTATAAAAAAATTAATATAGATAAAAAAAAAATAACTACAATAGCTCCAATAATACATTGCATGTTTTTGTCTAAATACCTACTGTTTTTGTTGTTGTTTTTAATAAGCATTGATAATTACTTGTAAAACATAGCATTCAATGTTTTAAAATAGTTTAGAAAAAAAGGTTTTACACGATATTTAACAATTTTTTTTTTTACCTAGCTTTATATTTAATTGAATATAAGAGTAATATTGTTTTAGTAAAATAGTTTAAAGTGTCAAAATAGTTTTAATTTTGTTTTAATTATTTGAAGTTTTTTTTAACTATTTTTATTTTTGTTGTGTTGCTCTTTAATTATTTGTTAAAATAATTAATATTTAATTTAAGTATTTATGTAAATGTCCTACAATTTAAATTGTTATTTTGTTTATTGACAAAAAAAAAAAACACATACACACATTCACACACACCTACGAACATATGTATGTAAGATTATTACATTTGTTTTTAGTTTATCGATTTTTTAACTGTTTAGATGTAAGGAAGTCGTTTTTTAAATGTTAACAATATTGGATCCCAATAAAAATAGGCAGACTTTTAAAGGGCTTTTAGAAGAGATTTTTTTTTAAAAAAAGAGCATTATTTTGTTAATCACTTTCGTACAATATTTATATATTTTTTTTAATATTTGTTAAACTGCGATTATTCAATATTTATTATACCCTTCACCTGTGGTGCACAAGGGTATATATAGCTTTGCCATTCCGTTTGTAATTTCTACAATTTTCATTTCCGACCCCATAAAGTATATATTTTCTGAAAGCTTATGAATAGAGGAGTCGATTAAGTCCTGACCCTCTGTCCGTCTGTCCGTGTGTTAGTTTAAATCAACTTTTAGAAGCTTGACGCTAAAGTTGATCAATACAATAATATAACCATTGGCGGAACTAGACCATTCTTGGTGGTGCAATTAACCCTCCAAGAATTTAAAAAAGTAAGATTATTCATATAAAATGGACTCAGTTTAAGATTTTGACCCCTTTCCCAAAAAAAGATTTTTTCAGCTTTTGCCAGTTACAGAAAAAATTGTAGCTACGTCAATGAATATAACATATACAATACAAACTTATTCAATTCACAACCCAGTTGTATCGTACTATTGATACTATTTTTGTATGTGTTTACAGTATTGTATGGTTGTTGTTGGTAATTTCCATTTAAATGTTTTGCATAACAATACAGTTTTATTTTATATGTTTTTAAACAGTTGTTTATTAAATTCATACAGGGATGGGAATACAGTTTCTTTTACAGAATCTTAAAATAAAATAAAAAAAATTATGTTATAATTTTGTTAACTAAAATTTTTTGATGGTTTTTTTTTTGCTAAAAATTTGTACTGAAAATTGTTTTTCTGCAACTCTGTACAAGAAAGCTTTGATCAACATTCCCAATCCTAATTTATAATTTAATAACTCTACATACAACAAATACAGCAGAAAATGTGTTTAACAGTAATTAAACTTAAACTGTATTTCAATAAATTATAAAAATTAGGTGTTTGATCTTTTAAAATTATAAGCTTTCTCTCATGATTCCAAAACGTTTTTATAACAGTTCGATAAATATTTCCCAATATAGTAAATTTTATTTGAAAGCTCCTTCAAACAATCAAGAAAAAATCTGCCTATAAGAAAATACGTAAATTTTTTACATATTCATTTATTAAAACACAAAACCAAAATTGTTAAACATATATAAAATATTTTTAAATAATTATATATTAGAGTGTAAAAATTTATATACAGGAATATACACATATAAAACAATGATAAATGAAAAAATAAAAATAAAATAAACATAAGTCATACAAATATTTTTAGCTCAATTAAAAAAAAAAAATATTAAAAGCAAAATATTTTTAAAAAAAAAAATGTATAATAATAATATAAATATTTATTAGTAAACCAAACACAGCTTTTTTTCTTGTCGTTAATAATATTTAAATCAATTTTTAGTTGTAACACATTCCAAAGTCAAAGGACCAAGTTTTAGCTGAATAAATAGTACATAAAAAATATTAAAAAAAATATATTTTTATTATTAATAAAGTAAATTTATTATATGAAATGCAAATATTTTTTAAATAATTTTTTTTTTATAATACGCTTATTTTTTTGTAGTACAAACATTTTTTTCCAATAAAAAAGACATATTTTAAATTGTTCAAAACATTTTTTTATGAAAAGCTTTACACGTTAAATATTTAAATATTTGGTGAGGAAGTGTATAATATTTAAAGGAATAAAAATATGTGTTGTTTTTTAAATTTGTTTTTAACTGACTGATGATAAAAAAGAAATCTTTTTTTTTAGGTGTAGGCTTCATAATTTTTAAATAAAAAAAGGCTTTATTAAATAATAAATAAATTTATAAAAAAAATCTAAAAAATAAATCAAACTTTTTGAAAACAAAAAACTATAAGATTTTATTTATAACCATAAAAACAAAGAAATATATATTTATATTTACACAAAAAATAAAAATTATAAGAAAATATATTTAACAATAAAAAGTCATCAATTTAATCAGAAATTTTGTATTTAAAATATATTATACAAAATTAAAAAAAATATCACACAAGGAAATATACAATTTGTATCCGTTTTAAATTATCATATTGCCTTTCAAAAATTAAAAAAAAAAAAAATTGTAGTTTAATTGCAATTTCCCATATTTTATTACACCTATTAACTATTATATATAATTGTTTATTTATAAGTAAGATTATGTCAAATAAATTTAATAGATTTAATATATGTATTTAAAATAATACATCTAAAAAATAAAACTTATTTATTAAAATGAAAAAAAAAAAAAATAATAATAATAATTTGTTAATAATCTGAATGTTTAAAACTGCATTTGTGTAATAGATTTTTGTATGTTATTTAGATATAGTGTTATTATAATTTTTCCTTCTTATTTAAAAAAAAATAAAACTAAGAAAAAAAAAACTCAAGAAATAAATGTTTTAAATGTGTGAATGTTTTAAAATTCAAAAATTTTACGATGTTTTTTTTTCAATTCTATTGAGAAAGTTTTAAGGTAAGTTTTTTCTAGGTAAAACATTATTTGCAAATAAGAAAAATAAAATCGGTCTAGAGCGATCATACTGTACACCTCACTACTTAATATTAAAAATAAAATTATATGCATTGAGTTAAATATTTGCGATTACAAAGTACTTAATACTAGAATATTCTGCGGTTGACACATCCGACCATAATCTAGTTGTAAATGATTTTTTAAGCTAAAAATATAACATTATTTCGATTTGAAAATCCCATAAAAAAGAAAACAACAAAATATATTTAAATCGGAAGTTACTGCACAGTGGTAGTAGTGACCAAAAATTATAGAACAAACATTACGACCTCCCGCGCACGAAATTGAAATATTTTGTCGTATTTGATCCACAGTAAGGGTTGCCAAATCAAAATTTTCCGAAAAACATACTTCTTTATAAAAAATTAAAAAATAAAATTAGAGCATTACCGTCCTCGATTAATTTACAGGCCGTATTTTTTCGACTGGCTTTTGCAGAAGCGTTTCTCTTCATGATCCAGCCTAAATTAAAATCGAATTACAAATTGTTAAATTTCTTACAGTTAAGTATTTGGGAGTAATATTAAGAAAAAAATTGTAAAGAGTCTGGCGGCTTACTAAAACATCCTCATGTTAAAACTTCTAAAGCATAGAACTTTGAGAGCAATAGAACACACTAACTTGTAAACAAAAACGCTGTCTCAAGTTAATATGTTCTTTAATAAATTTAATATAATTAGCATAATAATGATCTTTGAATTGAGGCTAGATGAAATCATGGGTCAATTGCAACCAAAAGCAATAGGGATCCTTTTTAAACCCAAAAGGCTTTAAACCCGAAATTTCATTTAAACAAATGTAGTGGAAATCACAAACTGTAATCTCAGAACAAAGCGAAATATATCTAAGGAATTTGACAGCTATTGACGAATCAAGATTACAAAAAAATGCCTGGTAATATTCTTCAAACAAATTTGTAAATCATTATACATAATTTCATATCATACGTTTCTGAAGTGTTTCACAGGGACGGGAAACGAAAATTTTTTTCCGTGTTAAAAATAAATTTTTGACCGTTTTTATGTAAAAAGTTTTATTTTTTTTTAAACTTTGCTAAAAAATTTTTATTTTTATTTACTATAAATTGCAAAATTATATTGATTTTCCCACTCCCGATTTTTTATTTGCTTGACGTTTTATATTATTTAAAGTTGAACAATATAATAACCATTGGCGGAACTAGACCATTCTTGAGGGTACAATTCCCCCTCCCCCTCCCTATATATAATGAATCAAATAAACTAAACGCAAAACCAGTGTGCTGAAAGTCAGTGTTAAGTTAAAGAAGTGAAGTTTATTAAAAATAAAAAAACTTAAGATGCATATATGGATTATTGTAAAAAATAAATAATAATAATTTCCTACATATTACTAAAATAAAATGGTAAAAAATAAAAAATGTGTAAAAAAATCAGAAATTAAACGAGATTCAAACAAAGCGATTATGACAACAACAAAAACATATACATATAGAGAATGAAATTAATTTTAAGCAAGTTTAAACATACATATTTTGATAATATTATTTTTTTTTTATTCTGCGTGACAAGAGAGTAGATGGTCAATGTAATAAAATCAATAACTCAATGAAATTTTTTTTTTTGAAGATTTAAGGATTTTTTAAAGCAATTTTGTCAATTTATTACAATATTTTTTGCATTATAAATTTAACTTATCTGACAACTATGCCAATGACTGATAGCCATTAATTTTTTTTTTTTTGTTTTAATTTTGTGATTTTTTATTTTTTTTTATATACTGTGCCCGCGACTTCGTCTGGGTAGTTATCGGTACGAAAGGAAGCCGATTTATGTAATAATTCGGGTTTTTGTATGTCTGTACGGCAAATTTTATTGAAATCCATTTAGTATCAAAATATTGAACATACAAACATTCATATTTATTATATTAGTGGGATGGGATTTAATGAAAATATTTAAGACAAAAAACTTCCATAGGCAACGTTGGATGATTTAAATTTATTCGCCAGTAAGCGTAAATTTTGGACAACCGAAAGCCTTGCTTAACAGCGTAACTAGAGACAAAAAATATATTTACTGCATATTTTCGCGAGTTTGCTTGACTATTGTGATAAAGGCTAGCCTATGTGTTAATCTAGGTTGTTGTCAATATTTCAATATTACAAATGCCCCATATCTTTTTTTACTACCCCTCCTGAATTGGTATGGCTTCCTCAAAGCATCTCCATCTTACACGATTTATCGCAGTTGTTTTACATTCCATTGCGATATGCAAGTTTCTCTTCATGTGCTACAGGCTGTTGTCATAATATTCAGTCTATTATTATTTTGCCTTGTGTTGGTTTCGTTAATCGGTTGTTGTTCCAACTAAATAGATGATTGGTCTGCTGTAGCAGGTCCTAGGACAATGGGGCTTTTACTAATCTTTGAATCCTACTTTTTTTCCCAGGGGGTTGTGGCTATCTCACCTTTGGTCATGATGTTATCATCTTTTTGCAGGGGATTTGGTGGTCAGGCAACTTCTTAGATCGATTGTTTGGAGGGAGTTTTAATCCACTCAATTTTTTCCTCGAAAAACCCTGATGAGTAATTTTTTTCCGTCCTCTGCTAGAGATCGAACTTGGGGTCTTGGTCTTGGTTTTATAGCAAAGCACTTAAAATACTATACTTTGCACCACATATAGAAACTAAAAAAAACAAAAAATCGAACCGAACCGAATTGAACATATACAAATATTTCTTCAGGTCAAACGTTACCAACAAATGCTCAATCGATTACATGTACATATAAAATTAAATTGTCAGGCTTATCTAATGCTTAAAATTATATCTAATTGCAGATATAATTAAAACAAGAAAGTGTGCTATATTCGGCCGTGCCGTATCTTATATACCCTTTACAACGTGTAGGTATGCAATAACAATTGTTTGTATCACCATTCATCTCATATGAAATACGTACATACATATACAAAACATACATATAAAAAACATACCATTGTAAAATTTTAAATTGAGTTTGTAATTGAGTTTTTTTGTATGTATGTATGTATGTTTCTAAAAAAAAACAAGTAACAGTGCTATATTCGGCCGTGCCGAATCTTATATACCCTTCACAACGTGTAGTCATGCAATAACAATTGTTTGTATCACCATTCATCCCATATAAAATACGTACACGTTAGAATAAATGTGGCATCGAATCCCAGCTGAGCCAAAAAAATTTTATTTTATTTTATTTAATATATTATTTATATTTTATTATTTTTTTTATATTTTTTTAAAATTTTTTTTAAATTTTTTTAAAAAATTTTTTTAGAAAAATTTTTAAAAAATTTTTTAAAATTTTTTTTTAAATTTTTTTAAAATTTTTTTTTGTAGTTTTTTTTTATTATTTTTTTCTTATTTTTAATATTTTTTTTTTTTGTATTTTTTTTGTTTGGTATGTTTTTTACATGTATCTATGTATGTATGTTGTTGTTGTAATTGTGAAAAAAAACGAGGTGGTCGTGGTTTTTTGCTCATATCTCAGAAAGTTATGGGGCGATTGTGCTGAATTTCAATAGCGATTCATTCCTGGATATTTCCAAGAGATTGATACCATATACAGATCTGAGGAACATATAGTTGCTTCTAAAAGTTGATTTCAACCAACACACGGACAGACGGGCAGACGGGCAGACGGGCAGACGGACAGACGGACAGACGGTCAGGGCTTAATCGACTCCTCTATTCATAAGCTTTCAGAAAATATATACTTTATGGGGTCGGAAATGAAAATTGTAGAAATTACAAACGGAATGACAAAGCTATATATACCCTTGTGCACCACAGGTGAAGGGTATAATTACAAAAAAAAATATATTAAAATTAAAACAAATTATAAAAAAATTACAAAAAAATATTAAAAAAACATTAAAAAAATAATAAAATATAAATTATATATAAAAAATAAAAAAAAAATTTGGCTCAACTGGGATTTGAGGCCACGTTTACTCTAACCAGTATGTAAGTATGTTGTTGTTGTAATTGTGATAAAAACGAGGTGGTCGTGGTTTTTTGCTCATATCTCAGAAAGTTATGGGGCGATTGTGCTGAATTTCAATAGCGATTTATTCCTGGATATTTCCAAGAGATTGATACCATACACAGATCTGAGGAACATAAAATTGCTTTTAAAAGTTGATTTCAACCAACGGACAGACGATCAGGGCTTAATCAACTCCTCTATTCATAAGCTTTCAGAAAATATATACTTTATGGGGTCGTAAATAAAATTTGTAGAAATTACAAACGGAATGACAAAGCTATATATACCCTTGTGCACCACAGGTGAAGGGTATAATAAAAATATAGATACAGGAAGGCCTCTATTATGTAGACACATTTAACCGACTTATTTGAAATATCGACTAGCCACAAATGCACTACATAAGATTATCAACAAAATATTGCAAATGTTTTATAAGTAAGTATATGGTTAATTAAGTTTATTCGCCGTTCCAAACAACTTGTCAAGTAAGAAATCAAATTTAAAAACAGCAAATTAAAACTTTATGACTCAAATAGAAAGTAGGATAGAATTTTGTTAATCAGTGTAATTAAAGCAGAAAAAGGGATCCTTTTGGATTAAATCTTTCTTACGTAATTTAAAAAAAAAATCATTTTTGTTATTATTTCAATAGCAATTTTATTATTAAAAAATGTTTTCGTTATTGTTAAACAAATACAAATTGAGTTTTTATTTATTTATTTTTTTTTTTTTTAATTTTCGATTCTGTTAATGCTTTTAATGTTTGTTACAAGAAGCCTTATTGAAATAAATTTGAGTGTGTTCTGTTTGTATAATAATTATGTTTTATGTTAATTATAAATAAATTAAAAAACATTAATGCATACATAATGACTTTTCGTTTTTCGCTTTATTTTTTTATTTATCAAAAAAGAATTGACAAAATAACTTAAGTATGACTGTAGATAACAACTTATTCGTATAATTTAGTAATTATATTATTGTAACTATTATTACTATTTTATTTTATTTTGTTTTTTTTTTTTTAATAAAATTGTTTAAAGATAATCTTTGGTGTTTTCAAAATGCGAGTGCTTATAGAACGCAAATAAAATAAGTTATTAGTTAAAAAAAATAATAAAATTTATATGAGAAATTTAAAATGTTTCATTGTACGCATATAAGGCAAAAAAAAATTTAAAATTAAAATTAACTGCATAAATATAATAAATCCAACCTCAATAATGCGAGTACTTTTGTATATTCTTTCGTACATACAAGAATGTAAAGTAAATGTATAAAAAAATTCTAATTTAAATATATATTTAACTACTTTCAAGCTTTTCTCTTGTTTTAATGAATTAATTTTTTTAATGGGGTTTGCTTTGTGTATGTGTGTGCGCTAACAGATCCAGTTCGATCCATAGAATATAATTTTTATTTCACTACTATCTATGTATGTATGTGGTGTTCATTCATATTTTTCGAAGAAGCGTTTTTTTAAATCCGGCGGATAAGTTACATAAATATAATGTTCATTGTGCCCAACTTCATTTTGTATGATTTCATGAGATGATGAGGAGGCACGCAACGATTGCTGTGAACCACTAACATAACGTTGTCTGGTTTCGAGAGGCCGTGGAATGGTATTATAATGTTTTACACTGCCACTAGCACTGCCCAGGTGTGTAGCCGGCAAGGTATTATCACAATCCATTTGTGACGAATGATGACTGAGAGCTCCGGTTGAACCGGAATTTGGTCCATGAGTTATAATGCCACCCGCTAAAGCGGAAGTGGTAATGGGTCTACTTATATAGTCGCGTCGGTCTAAAATGTCCTGTTGGTATGCCAGATTCGTCGGCTGATGACGCAGTGGAGTCTGTCCGCCGCCGATTATGGTACCACCGCCGGTCATCGTAATCGTTGGCGTACCCGGCAGACGCTGATCGCCTATGTAACGTCTTGGACTGTGTCGATAGTCGTATTGCACTGGTTCTGGGTATATATCGTGTTGCATTGCTTGCTGGTGATGATGTAACTCGGCCTGTTGCTGTGCTTGAGACTGATGAAGCTGTTGTTGTTGATGTTGGTAATAATATGAGGTGTTGGTCTGAGGCTCGACGTTGGTCAAACCATGATGTATGCCGGTGGTAGGGTAATCTTGAAAAAGATATTGATCTTGGTGTAAAGTTTGCTGTTGCTGCTGGTGCTGGAGGTGCTGTTGCTGCTGATGCAGATGATGCTGTTGCAAATGTTGTGGATGATAGTGCTGCTGGTTGGGTATATACAGATGTTGATGATTGGTTGTGGCATTGATTGTCGTCTCTTCGGAGCTGTAACATATAACTTGGGTTTAATCAACATTTTCTACCGCTAGTCTTTTGCAGGAAATTTTTTAAAGTTCACGAGGGTAGTTTGAAAAGCTTTCTTCAATAATAATTTAAATTGAGATATACATCGAGTGCAGAGTGAATACAAAAATAGTTTTATAATTATCACGAAAGAGATATTTACATTTAGCATTTTTATTCTATTTATTCATAACCCCTATTGTATTTTGTATTGTCTATTGAAGTGCAAATTTCGTTTATTAAGTTGTGAACACGATTTCTGTTGTATCGGTTGTATGTGGTATTGTTAAATGTCAGGTAAATAAAAAACCAGGAATGGGAAAATTTCACAAAGTAAATATTGTTTTAAATTTTTAATAAAATAAAAAAATCAATAAAATATTCGAATCAAAATAATATATATTTTTTATTTTTGAAAAAAAATAATCCAAAAAATTTATTTTTATTAAAAAAAAATCCCATCCCTGTATGTGTACAATACAATACTTTCAACATGAAAAGAAACTGTATTGCTTTACAAAATGTCTGAAAAGGAAATTAAAAGACAACGAGCTTACAATACTGTAAACACATCCAAAAATATTACCAATAGCACATTACAATGCGGGTTGTGAAATGAAGTATTGAATTTACCATTTGTTCAAATGAGCTTTTAAGTTATTTTATTTTAATTTAAGTAAAATTCTAACAAATCTATTAATCAATATATATTTAAAGATTAACTAAATTTCTAAATGACTAAAGAAAGCGAAAACTTTTTATGTATGAAAATCCAAGTAATATTGCTTTATAAAGTTAAAGTTAGTTAAACCGGCAGCCTAAAGTTGTCAAACCTGTTATTTATAATTTGGTCGGAAATACCATCTTAAGCGATGAGGCGTATATTTCAATAAATGAATCCAAAGATGTGTTTTAGTTTGTTTCTTTAAATTTTACTATAACGACCATGGTCACTTTAAAATTACATAATTTTTTTAAATTTACTTTTCAATCTAACCTCGTAAGAATATCAAAGGTTTTAAAATTACTTACTCAAATAATATCCAAATGATATAATAACAAAAGCAAATTCCGGTAGATAATACTAAAACTAAAATTAATATTAAACCCCAAGGAAAGGCACGTGGTTCTAAAGGACCATCTTCCCAATAACGTTCACAAGTCAAATACCAACACACAGCTTTATTCATTTCCTCTAGAAATCATTGAAAAAATAGATTTATAATAACTACTTTAGTAAATTTATTGAAACTTACCCTCCATATCCTTAAACTGCTGATCAGTCATTGAAAGTATAAGGCCTCCTATACAACTTCTTACCAAATATTCACATTTGGCTTTAAGTTTACTCAACTCCTCTGCTTTACAATTGGCTCGTATCTTTTGCATATTCGTCAATTGGGCACTCGAAGTCTTATTACTGCCATCCGGTGATGATCTATTTCTTTGCGAACTATTACTACTATCACCGTCGTCACCATCGTCATCCTCATCTTCTCCGCTATGTTGGGCACTATTAGATTCATTTGCCTCAGCACTCGCTGGCGAATCTTTTGGTGGTTTTTGTGTTTTCGTTGTAGATGTTTTTGTTGTCGAAGCTGAAGAGTGTTTGTGTGTATAAGATGCTGCGGCCGCCGCCGCCGAAGACAACGAACTGCTGTGATGATGATGTATGTGAGGTGCGGCCGATGATGTTAGACTATCGGCTGAAGACTGTGGCGCTTGAGGATACTTGGAACGCGAGGCACCATTATAGTTGTAAAGATTTTCATTAGAATTTTTGTTTGAATCTGTAATAGAATACGTTAATATATTCTTCAGTAACGAAAAGAATATATTTGTTTTACCAGTCTGTTGACATTTAATTTGGCCAATTTTATCCTGACACAATTGACGATTTTGTACTTTGGCTGCACGAGATGATGCACCAGTTGAGGAAGTTCTAAAACGAATTTTTAATTATGGCAACGGAGTTTTTTTATAAGATTTTAATTTTTTATTGTTCTATGGTGTATTTTATAAAATGATGCACGCAAAGAAAAACCATGATTACCAATTAATCACGATGATCATATTATATTTGCTATAACAATATTTGATTGTCGAAAACAAGTAATAGTTATTTTTATTTTATTTTTTTATATGTTTTTTCACGATAATTAAGCATTTGCTTGAATTGTGTCAATTAATGTTTACTTTTCGTAAAAATTCGATATGGTTGTAATTAAAAATAGTATGATTTACAAATTTGTATGACAAACATAACATTATATTCAAAAGCATTAAAAATTACAAATAATCAATAAAAAATGAGTGAAGCAACAGTATGATTACAAATTAATCAAACTATTTTATTTTTAAATAATAATTTCATTTCAACTGTTACTGTTTACTGCTGAATAAATTGTTATTATTTTAAAAATTTGATATGTCAAAAAAATAAATACTTTTTTTTTTTTTTTAATTAGAAAAAGTTAAAAAAATAAATGAGAAAATGTAAAAATATTGGTATAAAAATTGCAATCAAAATGATAAGTACAATCAATACATGTATGTATGTAACTATCAGCAAAATACAATTCAAAAGATTGTCGATTTCAAATGTAGTCATATATTTATGTATATGATTATTGCATGAAACTTAAATTAATTAATTATAATGATAAGTTGCAATCATTATATGTTTTAACCAATATCATGCAATTCAATCATAGTATGTTGCTTTTAGACCATGATTACCACAACAATGTTTTTTCTCTGCGTGTGGAAGCTCAGATAAAATTTTAGGCTCTCCTTTTTATATATGAATTTTAACATATCTGTATGTTGAAAATTATTTGACAGAGTTGGGCAGACATTTATATATGTACAAAAAAAAAATAATAATTAGCTCGTCTGTCAACATCACCTTATAAATTAATACACCTAGTTCCATAAACAAACATAAGTATATATGTTTTTTTTAATAAAATATTAAAAAAAAAGTATCAAATCTTTGCTCCTACCTTATTGGTAATAAACTTAAATATGCTACATTCGCCTTAGCCAGTGCTGAATTTTGTCCAAATGAATCACCCCACACTTCAATATCGGTAACAATACTTTGATCACCCAGCTTTAGAGATGAGGACTCTTCCGATTGAAAGACCTCACAGCGCATTATATCGCAGTAATCTGCCAAACAAACAGCATCTTCCGCCTAAAAAGTAATTATTTAAACATTATTTGTTCTAAATTTAGGCATAATAACCCCTAAAACCTACCTCATTTATAACAGATTTGTGTCTCGTTTCAAAATGTAAATCCAAAAATTTCTCCTGATAGAAACTTTTACCACACAAACGGCATGTCCACTGTGTGGGTCTATCACGTTTTTTGGCATCTTGTCGGGGTGCAAAAATATCTCGAAAAGGATGTAAAGGACATTCGATAGGAAGTTTAACCTGTTACAATATTATTGTAAATATTGGATACAAAAAAAAAAACATTTTAAATCATACTTTACCTGATATTTATCTAATATTGGTGTCCATTTGAATCGTACAATCTTGCGTACTAAACGACTGTTATCTTTGGAACACAAACGTTTGATAACATGAGTGTGAGGCCATGGTATTAGTAGAAAAAAGTAAATTAGAAAAATCTACAAAAAAAACAGAACAACATGTAGATTTTGTTAATACGACAATATTTAGAGATTTTAATAAGCCAAAAGCATTGGACTTTAACTAAAATAATGAAATTTAAATATGTTCTTGTCATCCACAAAATACTAAAAAGGATTGAAAATTTTACATTAAAAAAAAATAGGTAATAAAAAAAAATATTAATATTTTTTAAATAATAAACAGAATCTCTGTTTAAGGAACTGTTTTCAAATACCATCTCCATTAAAGAACGAGCAATCTGAACTACAAATTTCAACATTAATTTCACACTCTTGACAAAACACTGGTTTCCCTTTCTTATTAACTTTTTTTACCACCACGAATATATAAATACTTATATGGCCACCATAAAATGGCTAACGGAAATATTTGTGCAAATGTCTCTAAGGTCTTATTTAAACATACCGGAAATGTCGGCGAAACTTATCAACAACCTTTAGCGAATTGACACGAAACACAACAAATTACTGTTTGAAACAACTTTTCCTTTTTTTTTTGCGACACGACGACGAATTAAGCAAATTCCAACATGTGAAAGGATATGCTACCAAAATACAACTAAAAAACGAATAGCTAAAAAAAGGCCAATCATGAATCCATCGACATAGCAAGAAAAAAGTACAGGTGTTAGATGAAACAACAAATATTTATTAAATGGCAATTACACGACACGCTAACACACTAATAACTAAGCGCTTATACTAACATACTTACTAACTGGCACAAACTTTTATTATTAAATAACGAAACATTGAAATAGAATGAAATGAAAATGTAGCCATATCGGCTAGAGGTTTAGTATTTGCATTGCATATCTGTTTGTGTGTTGTGTTGAGTGAATGATTGCACTTTTCCTTTTTTACGAAGGAAAACGATTAAATTATAGTTGTGGTAACAAACCATATGCAGAAAGAATTGGCCTTAAAACGAGCAAAGACATTTTCAATTTTGTTTATTTTTAAGCGCCAAATACAAAATACAGAGACCTAACGGTAAATGTACGGTCATTAGCACATACACCTTTGTTTTTGGGTCATTCAAGTGAGAATATCAAAACAGCAAAAATAACTACAATTACACGTAAAACAAAAGAATAAAGGAGAAAAAATTTATGAAATAAGAAGGACTAAAAGGAAACATAGACACACAACAAATAACAAAAAAAAAGAGAACAGTAACATACTTCAAGTCACAAAAAAAAATCGATAACACGCTTTGACAGGACTTTTACGAATCACAAAAAAAAAATATATTGAAAATTAACGAAAATCATAAGTGAAGTAGAAAAAACTGTATATATGTATGTACATATGTATATAGTATATAATATGAAAATTTTCTTTTAAAGTTCCTTAAAATATACATATGTATGTAAGTAATATAATTATGTATGTTTGTTTGTTTAAAGCAGAATTAAAAAAAAAATTAAACTTACCTCTAAATTAACAATTTTGGAACCCATACATAATAATTTTTTTGTAAAATTTAATAGCAAATACACAATAATATATTATTATAAGTTTTACAAAATTCTTTTTTTTTTCACAAGGAGAAAAATATTGTATAAATATTCTTATTGATTCACGCTAAACTTTTTACGTTAATATACGTACTAAACTTATAAAATATTAACTTTTCACTTTAATTTTATTGCTTTTTTTTATTATATTGTGGATCTTATTAATAATTCTAAAAATAAAGATTATTATAACTTATGAAATAAAATACGTCTACACCTGTGAAAATATCTTAACTGTCTAAGAATTTTTTTCAGGATTTTTCTTTTCCTTTCCTTCTTCTTGTATTAGTCGTTAAAAATAATGTTTATTGGATGGTATTCTCTGAGTACTAAGTTTTGGAGTAAACAGGAAACTAAAATACGTACATAGAACATAAAAGTATGCTTTAATAATTTTCATTTAACATTTCTCTTTCTTTGTGGTTGTTTTCATTTGATTTGGATATGTAGTTGTTTTTTAATAACAGCCGGTAGTTCTAGTGTTGCCATCTTTCAAGATAATTTTAAAGTACCCTTAAAAAACACGTCTGTAACAAATGAGAAAATATTGCTAAATAAATGTTTTAATGTAATTTTCAACTAATATAATTTTATGTTATAAAATTATTTAAATTTTAATATATAGTTTTCTTATCTAAAATTTAATAAGATATTAATTATATATGATTTGGGTATGTAAGAAAAAACATTTTGCCTCTTTTAACACTTTATTAAAATAGTTGGAAATTATATTCAGGCCTGATTAAGGATTTCTTTTAAGTCTAAAAATTATTTTTCACCAAAATAGGTGTTATACAAAAACATATTTTTAACAAAAATAAAAAGGAGATTTATTATGAAATGTATGTACATATTATGTATATGTATGTGTATAAAAACAACTTAAACAACTTAAAGTTATCAAATTATTATTATCAATTTTTATACAGAGATATACAAATTAGAGATATAGTTTAATAGCAAATTAGGTTATTAGGTTAATAATTATTAGCTACTCCAACCGAATAATCTAAATAACTATTCGATTCATAGAGATTCGTTAAAAATATCTGCTATTACGTAAACTTTTAGAAAGATTAATAATATTAAAATAAAACTTTTCCCGACTATCAGCAAAAATATATAAAAGTAATTAACGAATTGAACGCTTGAAAGTGTGCAGTAGAACTTTCTATTTATTGAGAATTTTTTTTTATAAAAATAAAATGTTTTTGAAATCTTTTTTCTTTAGAAAATTTTTTATAGAAAATTTAAAATAAAATACATATCAAAATCGTTAAATTTCGAAACAATAATTTTGTGTATACATTTTTATGTTAATTTTTGTGGTTATTAACATGTTAATATTAAAAAAAAAGATAACAGATCTGTGGATACTTTGAGGATTAAAACTTTACAAACTTAATATATTATTTACTACGTTTGATTAGCCTCATGCCCTCAACGTTTTTTGCTCTATTGAATTCTATTCTTGTTTAAGAAAAGAAAATTGTATGCGAGAATTTTAGTTATTTAATTGTAATCTAATTTTTTTAATCAGTCTGGCATTGCTCTATGGCAAACTCAGCTGTTTCGTCGTGGCAAAAATCAATGATTAGTGAATATTTTCATTAAGAAGCAGCATTTTGTAACCAATCAGCGCAGACCACGCATTAATCCTTATATTTTTCTCAATAGATATTCTGTTTTATAATTTGTGCAAGCAAAACATTAATAAATTATGAGTTTTTGAAAGAAAAATAAAATAAATTGTATCCGTATATATATAGTTAACTGTTTTTAGTATATAGAGGTAAAAAATAATTGTGTAAAAATGAGAATACTTGCCGCAGTTTTATTGATACAAATAATTGTATGTCTACTTGAGTCTGCTTTAGCCGGGAGGGATTTCTATAAAATTCTAAATGTACGTAAATCTGCCACAACAAATGAAATAAAGAAAGCATATAGAAAATTAGCCAAAGAATTGCATCCCGATAAAAACAAAAATGATCCTGATGCATCGACCAAATTTCAAGATTTAGGTGCTGCCTACGAGGTGCTCTCGGATCAAGAAAAACGTAAGACTTACGACAGATGTGGTGAAAAGTGTCTGAAAGAGGATGGTATGATGGATCATGGTGATCCTTTTGCTAGTTTCTTTGGTGATTTTGGTTTTCATTTTGGCAATGGCGAGTCACACCATCATGATACACCTAAAGGAGCCAATATTGTTATGAATATGTATGTGACCCTAGAAGAGTTGTATTCGGGTAATTTTGTGGAGATTGTGAGAAACAAACCAGTTTTAAAGCCTGCTGCTGGTACAAGGAAATGTAATTGTCGTCAAGAAATGGTAACTCGCAATTTGGGTCCTGGCCGTTTCCAAATGATACAACAAAACGTGTGTGATGAATGTCCAAACGTTAAATTTGTTAATGAAGAACGCACTTTAGAAATTGAAGTTGAAGCTGGTATGACTGATGGTCAAGAAACAAGATTTGTCGCCGAGGGTGAACCTCATATGGATGGAGAACCAGGAGATTTAGTCGTTAAAGTTCTACAAATGCCCCATGAACGTTTTCATCGTAAAGGAGATGATTTGTATACAAATATTACCATCAGTTTACAGGTGGGTTTATTTTATTAACAACATAACCTTCAACATATTTAAACAGGATATTTTGTTTATTTTTATACCTAACTATTATCTAATTTTTAAAAAAATTTTTACGTCAAGAAAAATTGGGACCTTTTTTTTTAACTATGATATATATATTTTTAAATTATGAAATAACTTACAAACTAAAAACTAAAATTTCCTCTCTTTTTGTAACTAAATTTTAACACAAAAGTATATTTTGTTAAGCCCCGGGTAAAAATCCGAGCAAAACAGATGATGTCATATGTAAATTTAGTTATTGCATACGTATACATATACGAAGGGTATATAAGATTCGTCAAAGATAAACATAGAATTTCTTCGATAATAGTCATGTAAAACTAACTGGGAGTATTTTTTCTATATTAAAGCATGCTTTTTTTACTAGATTTTAATAAACGGGATTTTTTTTGTATAATTTTTAAATTTTTTTTTATCGTAAATATTTGTTCAAGTTTAAAAGATTTAAATTTGTTGCTTTTAAATTTTTTTTATATTCATAAATAGTCATTATCTTTTATTTGTGTACTGTTATTGTTCTTGATTTAGGTTGTGTCTAAATCTTATCAAAAATTTATCAAAAAAGTTTTTTTGTGCAATTTCTTACTTCATTTATATTTTTCTCCTTTTTAGGATGCTTTAATTGGTTTTAACCTGGACATTGTACATTTGGATGGCCATAAAGTAGCAGTAACTAGAGAGAAGATAACATGGCCTGGAGCACGTATTCGTAAAAAGGGGGAGGGTATGCCTAATTATGATAATAATAATTTACATGGCAATTTGTACATAACATTTGATGTAGAATTCCCTAAAAAAGACTTGGATGATACAGAAAAAGAAGGTAATTAAAAAAATACATATGTAATTATTTTCTATGTAAGAATTTTATAGTTTTAGTTCTAATAATTTTATACATTTATATTATTTATTTTTACAGATTTAAAGAAAATCTTAGATCAAGTTTCAATTAATCGTGCTTATAATGGTCTGTGAGAAAAATGTAGCTATGGATTTATTTAGTTATTACATTAGTTTTTAATTTAGTATGATTTTTTATTATAAAATATTTGCATATTAGTTTGTTCTCAATTTGATACATATATTTTGTGAATTTAGTTTACTAAAATAAAAATATCAATCCTAAAACTTAACAAAACATGAATTTTCTGAATAAAACTTTATAAGTTTTTTTAATAATGTATTAAAATAGTAAACCATAATTTGTAATAAAGAGTATGCAAAACGTTTTGAAGAAAAAACACAGAAATTGTTTGTTAAATGCTTTGATTATCCACAGGGGTATCCGAAACATAATTAAATTATTTTAAAAATATTTTCTTTCGAATCTAGAAAAAAGGACCATCGTCATAATTTTAAACTTCAAACGTAAGTATTACCATCCCTAAAAATAAATAATAAATCTAAAAAAAATATATATATAAAATAATATTTAAGTTTTAATCAGGCTTGAGTTCATATGTATTATTCTTTAATAGCCTACACTCGGCTAGTGTCGGTAAAAATATAATTTTTCAGATTTATTCTTTCATTTATCACAATTAAAAAATTCTTTGTAAAAAATAAAGAATATTAAATATGAACTCAAGCCTGATTAAAACTTAAATATTAGTTTAAACAAAAAAGTTCGATAAAATGAAAATTCAATTTATATATAAAATATTTAGTCATTTTAAAAAGGAAAATTATTATTAAATACATTTTTGGATATATTAATAAAATCTAAATTATCTTTATCTCCGTATTCACAAAAAATTTTTATTGAAAATAGTTTAAAAAATAAATTTTGTATTAAATTTTTGTTTAATTTAAAAATTAATAGCGAAATATCGATAAAATAATATAAAAAGAGAAAGACCTAAAGCTTAAATAGAACTATTACATATTTAAAATTAATTAATATATATTATAATTAAACCTCTTCTCTACATCTTATATAACCCTATTTCATTTACACAAACGTGTCGAATTTTACACTGAGTATCCTCCAACAGTACTTTAAAATACAAAGCTGTGGTTTGTTTACATTGTGTATAAAAAGGTTTTCACAGTAGGCAGCTTCGCTATGTATCAAATCAGCTGTTAGTTTAATATTGTTGTTCAGTTGTTGTTCTTGCTCTAGTAGTTAATGTTAAAAGGCTGTGTAATAAATGATATCATTTAAATTGTTCGTTGCGCGGTGTGATGTGGAATGCTTTCAATTAACTTGTTATTTATTTAAAAACATAGTTGAACAATAATCATCAAAAGTGTATATTAAGCAAAGTACAAAATTATTTACATAATATTGCAAAGAATATCAAGGCTTCTGTTGCCGCGTGCAAATTTGTATACGAGCCTTTAAAAGTAAACAAAAGTGCGTACTTATAAATTAACTTTGTGCTTAAGTTATAGCAAATAAAAATTAGAAAAGATATTCATATTAAAAATGTGTCAAAAGTTTTTATGTGCGTGTTATATACTTCATTCCTAATAAAATTTTTCTATCAAGGTTTTCCAGTTGTCATTGGGTCATTTATGTAGTAAGTAGCAAAATTTGCAACTGTTAACGTTAATAAACGTTAACGTTTATATTTTCCGGAATAATAATTTTGTTGTTAATAAACATATATGTACGCATATATCAAAATACATTTAAAATTACATTAGAGATTTGAAAACCATTAAAAAAATATATTTTATTTAAAAATTTTGTTTTATTATTGGTAATGCCGTCTTTGCGTTCAATAAACCATGTAAAGTTATCTTCATGTCTTCAAGCTGACTTAAAATTTGCAAGTATAATTACATACAATAAAACAAGTACATATGTATATACCTACTTAGGTATAAGAAGGTAGGTGGTACTCTTGTTACACCAAAACGTCTTAACTCAGAAACTACATTTTTGGTTTAATATCAAAAAAATACAAATGATTTTAACTAAATTTTTGCCTAAACAGCAATTGAATACGTTTGGAATGATATTAATATCAAACGAAAAAGGGGAAAACTTAATAAAAACACTAAACTGTACCCATCTTTCTGACTTAGGACTTTATATCTCCTTATAGCTGAAATAAAATTTATTTTTCAAAAACTATCGAAGAAAAATAATATTTAAATTAAACAATTTTTTAAATATTTATATGTAGATAAATAATTTTAAGTATATACATAAATAATTTAAAGAATACATAAGTATGTGTATACCCACCTAGTTCTAAATTTAAAAAATAGTAAATAGTTTTGGTATATTGGCACATATTTTTATCAATTTGTCTAAATCAAATTTATTATTGGTAGGTACATATGTAATTGCATATTTTTTTGAATTTAGAACATTTTGAATAGTTAACTACGTTTATATAGTTGGAGCCATTTGGTTCAATTTTACTTCATTCATTTTACTTCGACTTGAGAATGTTTCCCATAAACAGACTGAAAGCTTAAACAATTCAGAATAATAAACTTATTTATGCACTGTGTCTCCACTGATGAAGGTGGAGGTAAAAAAAATACTTTTATGATGTAGGCATAAGTATTTATTGCGTTTTTTTAGTTTGGATAATAATTGTATTTTAGGTTACGCACCAACATAATTTTTAATACCGTTTCCAAAATCGTTATCATAATTCGTTTTGGTTTCCTACCTTACAGTCTAATTAAAAAAAAAGTGAAAAAGCTTTATAAAAGGTTTATAAAATAAATGTTTATAAAATGTTAGTACCTATTTACACACAGGTAAGTAATTAACTTGACTTTTGAATTTTATATTAGTCACAAGCAGTTAAAAACTTATTAATTCTACTTTAATATTTATTCACATAATTATTCGCAGAAAACACTTATTTATACAAATAATTTGTATATTTTTATGGGAATTTTTTAATATTAAATTTATACAACTTTTAAAATTTATGTGCAAAATTTTTAATGCCAAATATCTAAGGCTAGATTGTGTGAGAGAATCCTCTTCGCAATTTTATTTTTAATTTTCTATAAATATCGGTTTTTGAGCCCAAAAATTGTATATTTTTATTAAAAATCAAAAGTCGACTACATTATCAAAACTTTAAATTTCTTTTGCAAAAATCCCAAAAACCAGGAATATTATCCTCTCTACCAATTTAAACATTTTTAATAAATAACCGTTTTTTACGAGTTTTGTCTTTCTTCACTAAACATCAGTTTTCTTTAACCAAAAGATCTTTTCTTAACTACTAAATTATTGTTTCAACAAAAATTAAGTTTTACAAAAAAAAAAAAAAATTTTTTTGTTTAAAATATACTTTTGTGCCAAAATATTTTTGCCATTAATATATTTCAAATACCAATTTTTTCCTTATTTTAAAAATTTCTCCGGAAAATAAATATTCTTATCAAAATAAGCTCTTTCAAAAAAAAAAAATTGTCCATATTTTTTTTTTGTTTTTGAACAAATCATTAATTCTAACAAAAAATGTACCTTTTTAACAAAACTCGCTTATTTCAACAACAAATAATTTATTTTCTGTTGACAAAAATTGACTTAACAAAATCTATATATCGTTAACTTCGCCCGTAAAGAAGCTAAGTTTAATTTTGTATTTACTTTTTCAATCTGAAAATACAGTCCACTTTTTTATATTATTGCAAAGCATTTAAATATTAATATAAATATTAAATTGTTTCTGCAAACTTTTTATTTTTGTTTACTCAATTGCCCTGCACGAAAAATTGAAATTTAAAAAAATGTTGACTTTGCTACTTTACGATTGAAGGTAACGATATGTTTATTACACATATTTGTTTTAAAACTTTTAGTTCTTAAGTAACCTTCAAGTTAACTTTGTTTGGTCATGTAGATGTTATTAACTTTCAATAATATAAATGTTATCCTTCAAAGTTTACAGAAATATTACGAAAATAAATCATTTTTGCAATTTATATACAATATACTTGAATACTTATCTTAATTCCAGAAGTCATGACTAATTAGTAAGGGATTACCCTTATAGTTTTAATTTCGAATTTAATCTTTAATTTTTTATTGTTAAACAAAATTTAAGCTACTGATAATCTTACAAAACAATAATGATTCATTTTGTCCTAATGACATCATTTGGTTCTCTCTCTTCTCTGTAATTATTGATAATTCCTTTTTTCTACAAACATATATACATATATTTTTAATAATTTTAATAAAGTAGTGGTTGTAAGACTTGATAGTAAAATACTGGGCTAATTCAAAGTGGTTGCATATCAGTCTTATTTGTACTATTTCATATTGTTTTATGCATGCATAAAATTTTTGTTAGTAATTTCCATACAAAAAAAAATAATATGACTTTACACATTTGTTTCCTATGTAAAAGAAGTTGTTTATGTTATATTTTTAACCATACTGTCTCTCAGAGAATTTCTTCGCTTCTCACCTCTAAGAGAGAATATTTTCTATTTTCTTCTTTCCTGTATACATACAATTCTTAACAGAGTCATCTCTTCGTCTTCTTTCTTGTATTAAATACATAATTTGTTAACAAAAGGTGTTCAAAGTTACTAGTCATATTAATATGAATTATATGACATAGTACAATATGAGAGTCTACTTTGAATTGGCCTATTATTTTTAAGAAAGTAAAGTTATTATACTTGCCTGAGTATGTATGTACATATTTACAACATGAAATAACTTGTACTTTACTCTGATATATTTTTTTTATTTAGATTAAAGTTTATTATAGAAGTTTTTTATTTTAAATATGTTAGCCTCGCAAGCAAGGGCAAAATGGCTTATTTGTTAAATTTTTAGTGTAAAAAAATATGAATGTAAAAGTATGGTTCTGAAAAATAAAAATTATTGTTAATTAAAATAATACATTATAGTATTTATATGGTTTAAAATTACTTTTATAAATAAAAGAAAAATGTCAATAAATAAATACTCCGATATTCTTGAAGTACGAGACAAACAATTGTGGAAAGTTTATGGGATTACAATAAATTAAAAAAAATAAATAAATAAATTTTTAAGATGGAAATTTTATTTTATTTTATTTACGATTAAACTGATAAAAAAAAATAAATAAAATTTAAAATTAACTTTTGAAACTAGGAATAGTATTTAAAAGCCTTCAACTTTGTAAAACGTTTTTTGTTTTAAAGTATATCAAGAAATGGAGATAGTCATGCTTTTTTGCTTAGCGCATTTATAGGCTTTCTGTCATATTCATAAAAAATATTTTAGGTTTATTATTAAGGCTTATTTAACCGATGTTTTAAAGAAATTTGTCAAATAAGCCTTTAATAAACCTAAAATACTTTTAATGAATACGCAGTATAAGTAATCTAAATTTAAGTTATACAGTAGACGCTCGGAAATTAGAACCACTTTGTTTTTAGGGCAATTCGAATTTTCGAATTATTCTAATTTCTGGACGGTTTTTTTTATGCAAAAATTTAGGTGAACTTGACTTTAAAAAGATAAAGAAAGCTGAGTTTTTAGTTTATGTAACATAAAAACTGTAAAAAACTTAACAGCAAAAAATAACAATTCAGTTCATTTACACCTTAGCATTACTTTAGTATAGTATACATACTAGCATACATAAAACTCATTTTAAAAAGAACATGTTTTTCAGGTTTAGTTAATTTCATATTAAAAATTAAATTTTCTTAAACAGGAAAAATACATATTATGCATGTATTTATGTACATATTGTGATATCTTTGTCTGTCTTTGTTAATCATATAATCAGTAATGTTAGTTTGTCTTTTGGATTTTTGTAATTCCGACAAAACAATATCATTACGAAGGTCTAAAAGATGTGTCAAGTACTTAGTGGAAATTATTTACGCTTTTAGTAGCTTCGGAATACGAAATATTAGGTTGGACTTGCACATCAATATCTTAATCGAAGTCAGATGATAGGCTTTCGTTATTAAATACATGAATAGGTTCAGTTTCCAATGCATCTTCATTCCATCTTTCGATACGTGTAGTCCGGATGGCAACGGAAAATAGCCCAGTTTCGTCGACATTGTATATTTGGGACTCCACTTGACCCATTTGTGCGATCTTAGTACGAAGTCTATGAATAAAAGGAGTGACTGAATTAGTATCTCTAGATAGAATTTCTCCACTAACTTTAAGAAAGCGAATTCCATGGCGCTTTTTGAATTTGATAAACCATCCATCGTTGCCCGAAAATCGTTCTCATCTTTGTCGGGATATTCTTGCTTAAATATAGCTTTAGCTTTCTCTTTTAATATAGCTCCGCTCAATGTCGCCTTTTTTTCTCGCTGATCAAGGAACCACTCAAAAAGACGGCTTTCCATTTCTGGATATTCGGCAGTATGTAAAGTTTTATTAAATACGTGTTGATAGGTGTTGGCAACAGCATCCAAAATTGATCTTCTTTTTGATTTAATATAGCTAATGGCAGAAGTAGTAACATTAAAATCCAGTGCCAAATGCTTTCCTTGAACATCTTTGCCAATTTTCGCCAATATTTTTACTTTATCTCGTAAAGACAAAGTGTTTTTCTTACGCTTGTTTGGCATTTTTACAGTCCACTTCCTTCCAAAAAACGTTTATCCTCATACACAAGTGTGTAACAAGAAACTGAAGTTCACATCTACTAAAATGGGATTTCCCTTTTTATTTTCTATTTAGTTAAACTAATTGTTAACGTTTACAACGAAAAAGAAAAAAAAGCTCGGAAATTACAATTTTGGATTCTAATTTCAGAGCGCTTAATGTAATGAAAATACTGATTCTAATTTCTGGAAATTCTAATTACTGAGAGTTCTAATTTCCGAGCGTCTACTGTATTCGTACTTGAAAAAAATTTAAAAAACGTCGCAAACCGTGTCAATAGTTTTACTTGGCTTTTATGTTTATTAGCCGTTTATCGTCGTCTCATATATATGATATGATGTTAATAGTATTTACTGGACCGTAGGGTTTCTGGGACTTTAGAAACAATTTAAACTAATACTTATACATAGATTTAAATATATTACTACATTTCAAACAAAATTTTAATTAAGAAAACGTATTCTTTAATTGAATTAAATTATCTCTAAATGAATTATAATTTTAAAACTGTATTTACGTTCAATTATTTAAATTGTAACGTATCTTAAAAACTGTAGTACTCTGTCATAAAATAAGCTGTAACTTATACTTGTATTTTCAATTATTATCGAAATTATCTTTTTTGGTGTTGGTATCAATCTTAGAAAGCACTATTACATATCTTCGAATTAATAAATTGAAGTTTTCTAATACATTTTTTTGTTATTTTTTTTTTTATTAATCTCAACGCTATTTTATAAAGTTCTTCTAAGTAATAACAAAATAGTATTTATTTTATATGGGTGTGGCATTAAACACTTTTCTAGTCATAAAATTGTATTGTCCAGGCTGCTTAATGTGCCTACAGTTTCTTAAAAATCGCATTGTATAAGTAGTAGTTATTTTGAATAAAGGTGCTTTAGAAGAAGTTTAAAAACGTGCAAAGTGAAACTAAGTAAAACCATTTAAAAATCATATATGTACTTTTATAATTTACAATACGAACAAAAAAAGATGGAAGCCAAGAACCGCTATAAATATATACAAGCAATGCTAATTTACTATCAAGGGTGAATGCCACTACTGATTTATATTTTTTAACATTTAACCTTTAAAAGCGAACCCTACATTATTACTACGTTCAGCTACCGCAATTTAAAATTGTTATCAACTAAATAAATAAAAACATTGTTCCAAGCTACTAAATAACAACAACAAAAAAGAAAATTAACAATAAAGTCTTATTTACGAGTGTGTGTAAATAAAACGTTATATTGTTTTTAAAACACAAATATCTAGAATGAGTGATAAAGAATAAAATAAATTTCGTTCAGTGTATTTTTGTAATAAGAAACCATACAATTGAAATTAAATTAAAGTAAATTGTAAAACCAAAAAAGAATTTATTGGTACTTATTTAGTAATCTACCTACGATTTATTGATTTTAAATAAAAATAACCTCAAATATTTTGACCGCTATTATCAATATTGAACCATGTATTTGGGTTCTGTTTTATACCGAAACTTTTTTTAAGCGTCTATAACAAATAATTATCTGATTTACAACGAATTTTTATATTAAACCTTTTTTTTTTGTTTTGTATATTTTTCGTATAAAATTTTAACAAAAAGATTATTTTCTATAAGTGAACCTCAATCAATAGTATTGCATGCATTAACGAATTCAAAAAAAAAAAAAAATGCATAAAAAAATAAAGTAAATAATTTGATTGCATTATTAAGTAAATAGTAAAAAGTGAAATGAAAAGCAACCGTAAAGGCTTTTAAATTTAATTTTATCCAATAGGAAAACGAAAATAGTAAGTTATCATTATATTATTTTTCGTTACTAAATCGATTCGATCTCGAAATTGTTCTCCCTTACATACCCTAAAAAATGTTTTGTACTTTTTTTTTGTATTTTGCTGGCGGTAGTGACAGGTTTAGAACCCCCAACCCCTCTTAGAGTTATTATATGGGACACCAAATCTGGCGAGTCATGTGGTCTCGACAAAACGGTTTCGTACACGCTCCACTAGTGAACTATCACGATCACCAACCAACGCTCTGTTTAAACATTCAAGTTCATTCAACAACAAGTAAAAGTGCTATATTCGGCCGTGCCGAATCTTATATACCCTTTAAAACGTTTAGTCATGCAATAACAATTGTTTGTATCACCATTCATCTCATATAAAATACGTACATATATATAAAAAACATACATATGTAAAAGCATCCCATTACAAAATTATAAATTGAATTTACGTACGTATGTTTAAAAAAAAAAATTTAAAAAAAAAATTAAAAAAAAAATGTTTTGGCTCAGTTGGGATTCGATGCCACGTTTACTCTAACCAGTACACCACGTTTGTATGTATGTATATGTTGTATGCTGTTGTGGAAAAAAAACGAGGTGGTCGTGGTTATTTGCTCATATCTCTTTTGTTTCTGATTTTTAATAGTGATCTGCTTCCGAATATTTCCAATATTTTAATACTTCACGCGGGTCCAGGCGATGTCGGGGGGCATCAAAAAGTTGATTTTAACGTACAGACGGACAGACCGACAGAGCTTAATCGACTCCCCTATTCATAAGCTTTCAGAAAATATATACTTTATGTGGTCGTAAATGAAAATTGTAGAAATTTCACACGGAATGACAAACCAATTATGTATACCCTTTTTCACTGTGTGAAGGGTATTAAAAAAACCTTACCTAAGAACTTGAAATAATGATGATTTTTGCAGTTAGGATGTAACGGATCAAAAAAAAAAATAAAATTATTTTTGGAATTTTCGCTTGTTGCATAGTGTAATTATCATAAATAGTACTTTGTTTGTTTAAGGTTTCGCTCTCCCTGCTCCGATCCTCAACAGTTTTGGTTTTAATTAGGAAATTTTTGTCAAAAGGACTCGTACTAAGTTTAAACCAAATAGAGATTAAAGTTTTCCAGAAATGACATCAAAGGTATTTTTTGGTATGATCTGTTCATATTGATTAACGCGTGAAAAAGTAAATTTGCATCGTAGCCAATCGCACCAATATAACAATCGCACCAATATAACAATTATAAAAAATTCTAATTTGTTTATAAAAATGACTAATACACTTATTGTTTCTAAAATAAATCATATAATAAGTTCTTTGTTGGGGGCTATCACTTCCCCTGCTACGGTCGTATCGATTTTTAGTTGAAATAACATAAATGGTATTAAAGAAAAACGCATAAAGTTCTAAGATTATAGATGTAATTGTTTTCTAGGTATCTTTTGAAATGTATTTTCTTTATATTGAATGTGCCACGCCCTCAATTTTCTTTTAGCTCATTTTAAGCTCAACGACATGAATTTCAAAGACCAAAGGTATTACAATACTCTGAATACTCGGTAGCAACTGTTGATTTGGTATGGAAGCTTGAGCTTCTTAGATTATTAAAAAAGAGCCGGATCATTCTCCGATGTTTCAATAAAAATCTAAGTTGGGTTATGACAACTTTTATGGTAAAAAAACTAGAGAAATCGCTGCAGCCGTTCTTAAATGATGCGATTACCAACAAACAACATTTGATTTTCTATTAAAATTCTTCACAGAGAAGTTATGAAGCAACGGCAGTCTTTAATTTTTTTATTTCTATAAAAATTAAATCCTTTTATTCATGATATGATAGACCTTGATCATTTCATATTAACTCACTGGTGATGTCTATAAATTTTTAATTAATTGATTAAAAACCAATAAATATTTTTCGATTTACTAATACATCTTAATATTTACCCTGTATTTCTTTTTGCCGATTCTTTGTTTATCAGTTGATAATAGAAATAATATTAATAAATAAAAACGAAATATGAATAAAGGATTTTTTAAGATAATAAAAAAACTTAATATGATTTCCTATTATTGTTTGTCTAACAAAATATTATTCTTTGAAATGAATTTCAATAAGTGTTTTATGTTTCTTTAAGTCATATTTATATGCACTGAAATCTTTTTCCCGCATATGCGGCAATTTTAAAATAAGTTGATAAAATCATCAAAGTTGATAAAACAAGAAAACTAATATTATCAAACATAATCGTTTTTGTATATGCATTTCATTTAGTTACAATATTCAAAGATGTTAATAGCTTTATCAAGTAAACATACAAAAGAAAAAAAAAACTACCCAGCAAAAACTCTCATTACAGAATAATGAGTTGAATGTATTAAAGAACAGTTAGCTCTTCACTACTTACAATTTGGCATCTAAATCCATTATTTTAACACGGCGATGTCATTGAAGGCAAGTACTTACCACGCTCGCATACAAATAGGGAGAAAAAAAGTACTTACCACCCTTGCTTACAAATTTGGACTTGAATAAGTACTTATTACGCCCGCTTATAAAAAGGAACTTAAATAAGTACTTACTTATATAGCAAAAAATTAATAACTTGATTCCAATAATCATAATAACACATTAATATTATGGACTTACTTTTTGTTCTTTTAAGGAAGAAAATTCGTTTTGATTTTTTGCGATACGTTAATTTGAAATTTAAAAATCAGTGATAATCTATAAGACATCACGTTGCTAATGAACTGCTTTGCTGCTATTGTCAAAAACATTATTACTCTAAGCGTGTTAAACTAAATGAGAATTATAAAAAGTTATGTATTTGAATGACTTCTAGCAAATTTCGCAATAAGAATTCTAATATCTAAGCAAATGTCTAAATAAAACAAGTAAGAGCGCTATATTCTGCCGTGCCGAATCTTATATACCCTTCACAACGTGTAGTCATGCAATAACAGTGGTTTGTGTCACCATTCATCCCATATGAAATACGTATATACATATAAAAACATACATATATAAAAACATCCCATTGTAAAATTATAAATTCACGTATGTATGTTAAAAAAACAAAAAAAAAAAAAAAAAATTTAAAAAAAAATTTAAAAAAAAAATTTAAAAAAAAAATTAAAAAAAAATTAAAAAAAAAAATTAAAAAAAAAAAAATTATTATGTATATAATATATATAAAACAAAAAAAAAATTAAAAAAAAAATAATAAAAATATAAATAATATATTAAATAAAAAATAATAAAAAAAAAAATAAAAGAAAAATTAAAAAAAAAAATTTTAAAAAAATTAAAAAAAAATTTTTTTGGCTCAGCTGGGATTCGATGCCACGTTTTCTCTAACCAGTACACCACGTTTGTATGTATGTATATGTTGTTGTAATGTTGTTTTTGTGAAAAAAAAATTGAGGTGGTCGTGGGTTTTTGCTTATATCTCAGTTGTTTATGTACCGATGTTTCTGATTTTCAATACCGTTCTACTCCCGAATATTTCTGATATTTTAATACCTTACCCGGGTCCAACCTATGTCAGGGGGCTTCAAAAAGTTGATTTCAACATACACACGGACAGACGGTCAGACGGACAGACTGACAGAGCTTAATCGACTCCCCTATTCATAAGCTTTCAGAAAATATATACTTTATGGGGTCGGAAATGAAAATTGTAGAAATTTCACACGGAATGACAAACCTATATATACCCTTTTTCACTGTGTGAAGGGTATAATAATTGTACATCACATTATAAATCAAGTCATTACTAGATAAAACACTTTTTAGTATAAATCAAGTCAATACTAGAACACTTCTTAGTAAGACAGACGACATGTAATAGTCATTGAAAAGTATGTTGCTTAGTAAGAGCAAGACATTACCTAGTTTTTGCTGGGTACCTAGTTTTTGCTGGGCATGTAAGTAATGATAAGAAAATTGTGTTAAATTTTCAATAGAGAATAAATTTATCTTATATAAGTATGAGTGTATGTATTTAAAATGTATAAGTATATATTATCAGCTCTATTCTTTAAGATTTTTAACTAGCGCTGATAAATTAATACTAGAAATTGTTTGGTTTCATTCGCAGAAAGTTATATTACAGCATTTATTGATTATAAAGGGTGGTTAAATTTTAAGGGCCGATGTTGATTTTGAGTAAAACACAAATTATTTAGGAAATTATTGTAATTTCTTTTTATTATGATTATATTTGTATGGTTCAATTGTGTATGGAACAAAATATCGGACAAATGGCCGCTGCGACTTTGGCGGCACACCTTTATCCGATGGTCCAAATTTTCAATGACAATTGAATATTTTTTTTGTGTTGACTAACTTTAACAAGAAGTCATAACTTTACTTCGAATTTCAAAATTGTTTTTTTAAATTATGTAATTGATTCCTTGAAAAAATAATCAAACTTTTGATAACCACAAAAATAAAATGACTGAGTAATGGTTGTTGAAGTAAAAAATAATCAATATTTTTATTTAAAAAAAAATAATGAAAACTCCAAAATGGGTTTCATTACATTCACCTAAAGCCACATAATCTATGAACAAAATGAGACATCAATCACAAAAATCGATAAACCCTGTCGCTTTTATTCACCATTAAGTGAAGGTATCTCATTTTGAAATGAAGGAACTAAACTTTAATGACTTTTATATGATTCTAACACAAATCGCTAAGAATACATACATACATAGATCAATTAAATATTAATTTTTTTATGTGAAAACTAATGTGTACTGTCAGGAAATAGGCAAGACAGTAGGCATGGATGGTACTTCTCAAACAAAATAAAAGTTAAAACATATTAAAACTAACTAATTTATACTATTATATTTTAAATATTTAACTTAGCCAAAAATTAAATTAAAAAAAATTGCACGGATTTTCTTAAGATTCTGACGATTCTGCTGTCTTAACACCAAAAAACTTTATTACCAAAAAGCGCTTCTTAAATCGCTTACTTAGTTCCTTCCTACTTCCAAGATCGCTTTTAAGCACAAATTTCATCTTTTCGAAGAAAAGCTCATGCCTGAAATATATAAAAAATTTGAGATATGAATTATTCTCCTTTTTATACCCTTCACACAGTGAAAAAGGGTATATATAGGTTTGTCATTCCGTGTGAAATTTCTACAATTTTCATTTCCGACCCCATAAAGTATATATTTTCTGAAAGCTTATGAATAGAGGAGTCGATTAAGCCCTGACCGTCTGTCCGTCTGACCGTCTGTCCGTGTGTATGTTGAAATCAACTTTTTGAAGCCCCCCGACATAGGTTGGACCCGGGTAAGGTATTAAAATATCAGAAATATTCGGGAGTAGATTGGTATTGAAAATCAGAAACATCGGTACATAAACAACTGAGATATGAGCAAAAACCCACGACCACCTCGATTTTCTTTTCATAAAAACAACATTACAACAACAACATACATACATACAAACGTGTATACTGGTTAGAGAAAACGTGGCATCGAATCCCAGCTGAGGCAAAAAAAAATTTTTTTTAAATTTTTTTAAAATTTTTTTTTTTAATTTTTTTTTTTAATTTTTTTTTATTTTTTTTTTTATTTTTTATTTAATATATTATATATATTTTTATTATTTTTTTTTATTTTTTTTTTTTTAATTTTTTTTTTTATTTTTTTTTTGTTTTATATATATTATATATGTATATAATAATTTTTTTTTTTTAATTTTTTTTTTAAATTTTTTTTTTTAAATTTTTTTTTTATTTTTTATTTTTTTTTTGTTTTTTTTAGCATACATACGTGAATTTACTGTTATTGCATGACTACACGTTGTGAAGGGTATATAAGATTCGGCACGGCCGAATATAGCGCTTTTACTTGTTTAAACTGCTAAAATAATAAGCGGTATATAAGACATTACTTGTTGTGTTTCGTATGCGAACAATTTAAGTATTTCGATGGTGGGTTATGTTGTATACTAGAAGGCATTTTGTGGAGCTTTGTCAGGGGAAAAAATTTACAGAATTGAACTTTTAACAGATTGAAATAAAAACATAAGGCACACAAAAGAACAACTTATCCAGAAACATAAGTTTCCAAGCCCACAAGAAGAAAATCAAATATGTTTGCTTTAACTGAAATTTCATATATATTTTTTTCGATGTTTCAATAAAAAAAAAATATGCTTAAGAAAAATAAATTTTATTTGATCTAAAATCTTACTAATATTTTAAGATAAGAGTATAATATTGCTTTAAAAATTAATCAGTTAAGAGCTACTAAAGTGTCCAGACATAACTTTTTTTACTTCAAAATAATAAGTTCAATAATCCTCTTTAAAAAGAAAGATTCGCAAACTCTCACACAGTTTAAAGGCAGTCTTCGTAAAATGTGAAAAATGCTAACAAAAATGTTTAATATTTCTTTTTGTAATCAGTATCAATTGTTTTATTTTATTTAGAGTTAGGAATTTTGCACGTAAATAAATTATTAATTTTTTTTTTTTTCAACGCTTAGCAATAATTTTTCAAACTCTTTCTATGGCAACCCTTTATGAATTAGCCTCTCAATCAATTCACTTTAAAACTTTTTTTTTCTCTGTGATGTTCGTTAAATCGCTTAAATATTTCACATTTATTTAAATAAATCAATTAATTTTGATGTACATATAGTTTAAACCAATTTATTTTTATTTTTAGATTTTATAATATAAAAATGAATTAAGTGGAACCATATGAGTTTGTATTACAAATACATACATACATATGTATGTATTATTGCAAAAAAAAATATATATGTATATATATATTTTACAATATAATTTCTTAAGTGCAATGATTATCTTATACTTATCTCTTATCAGATATACAAAAAGTCAGTATAAATAAAGTACTTAAAACGCAAACGCTTGTCCGTAAAATTTTTGAATCTGCCTATTTACAGTACTGATCAATTTACGAACAATACTGATAAAACAATTCAACGATAGCATACCCCACAACACAGGAATATGGAAAATATATAAAAATATATAATTTCAGATTTCCGGGAGTGGGCTTAATATAAGAGCTGGTTTCAATTAGAAACAAATTTTAGTGGAAAGTCTTGTCCGAGGGTTGCATTTATATTTCAGGATTTATTATAAATTTATTCTCATACAAATGTTTTAAAACATCGCGGTCATATTTTTAAGCATTTCTTGCGACTAATTGACACGAACCTTTTTATGAGCGATTATCAAATTATGAGGGATTCAACGCGAACAAATCATTATTACAGCCAAAAATATACATGCAATATTGCATGTATGCTGGTCCCACTAATATTTAAGGTATACTCAATCTTACGATAAAAAAAAGGTTGATTTTGCAGAATCATATCACGCACAATGCTCTACGGAACAACGATCTTTCAAAAACTCGTCGTTGAGCGAACTACGCTCACGATTGAATTCAGTAAATCGTCGATAAGCATTGGTTCTAAAGAAAATCGCTACAAAATAATTGCACAAAAATGAACGATTGAATTTCTTTATTTTTTGCCGCCATGAATTTTTCAAGTTTCTGTACACAACAGAAATAGCGTTCGTAAGTCAAAACATTCAGAATACGTATATGTCAGAAATTTCAAACTTTACTATAGGAACGTCAGCTGTTAGAGTGCAGCACTGGGGTTGCCTAGTCCCGAAATATAAAAAGCAAATAAATTTTGACTACATTCCGATATTTTAAATGGTTTAATGAACTTTTAGGAGATTTCCGAGAGTGTTAAATAGAACAAAATTTGGTAGAGATTTGTTAGATAAAAATTTGTCATAATTCTTATTTCAATTGTAATTTTATAACCATTAAGGTTATGGGAGCTGTGGTCATTATAAAACGTACATCAGTTAAATTTTTAAATAAATATTTATAAATCAGTTATGAACGTTGATGCTTATTATAAGTATTATTATTATTATGACATGTTCGTAGTAAGAACTTCGTAAAAAATCGAACTTTATCTAATCACAAATAAATATTTTTTACTTTGTATTGAAGCTGGTCCAAGATTTTTCTGATCTTGCTGACAACGATTCTTTTCCAACGGTGGCAGTAGGTCTCTGAAAATTCCATACCAAGGAGCGTATACCGAAGCCAACTGTATTTATGATTCTTAAACTTATTTTCGATAGGAATTAATTGAGATCCATTTAGTAAATTTTCGTTAGACATTCTTCGAGGCCACCGTGAATGTTCAAAGCTGATTTTTAAAATATTATTTGATACTCACCTAAGACAATTTAAGCTTCGTTTTTAAGCCAAACCTAAACTAAAGTGGTAAGTGTTTAGCTTTTTTTATTGAGAAAGGTGACTTCAGCCGTTTCTTTTGGACAAAATTTTTGGTCCAGTGAAATTTTGTTTAACTAAGAGTTTTTAGCTTTAGGTTCATTAATTTTTTAAAATTTGTTTATAAAATCAAAGCTGCCGTCATATGAAATGCATTTGTAAATAATTATTTTAAATTTTAATAATTATTACGATTTTATAATTATAATATGCAAACATTACATGAAATGGCAACTCAAACTCACAAAAAGTAAATTTCATCCAATTTGATAACGTTGACGCTCTTGTTTAGTTTTGTAACTTTATAATAACGCTAAGCGCAATATATGCCGCTCTGTAAAATCGGCTTAAAAAACGCATATGGGTTATATTGGCGAAAAAATAAACGCGTTTTTATTACTTATAAATATTTAGCTGTTAGCTTTTAGTAAATGCCCCTATCATTCTTGTTTATTTGAATCAGAAAGTGATTTTATGACGATATTTTTCACCGCATATAATCGTACCCACTTATGGTGGTATATAGTGTAGATAACCGATAAATATTAAGAGTGTCTATTAATTTTTATAAAACGTTACTTTTATCATTTTAATTTGTTTTAAATTTTTAACCCATTTCTTAATCTTATCTGATAGAATGGAATTTTTTTTAACAAAGAAAAAACAATAATAAATAATATTCAATACACAAATAAACAAATATAAACAAATTAAACAATAAAAAAATTTATTAAAAATAATTTGCATACTTAACGTAAAAAATAACAAAAATAACACTTAAAAACAAAAATAACACTTAAAAGTAATAATAAAAAAAAAATTTGTCAATATGTTTAACTGTGTAATTGATTGTACTAATTATCGCTTTACATTATTATTTGAAGTTTTTTATTATTTTTTATTTAACTAATTTATAAACCCTAAAGGTATGATCACATTAGGCAAATATTTAACGATATAGACGTAACCACGAAAATGTAGAGGGTGAATAAATATGTAAAGCTGAATTTGAAAAGATGAATTTTGTTTAAATTGACATGAAATGTACTTTATTCGTAAAATAATCTTTTGGCATTATAATTAAACTGTGACTTCTGGCATATGACCTCCACAGCTTGTTCGGATGAGTCTAATTTGGAAGTCCAATTTTTGATTACTTTTTGCAACATTTATGGCCGTATTTTGGCAATAACACAGCGAATGTTGTCCTCCAAGTGGTCAATCGTTTCCAGCTTATTCGCGTAGACTAGCTTCTTCCCATATACCCACAGAAAATAGTCTAGCGGTGTGTTATCGTACGATCTTCACGGGTTAAAAACGTAAAACTACGCAGTTACAAAACGTTTTCTTCAATAAATCAATTGTGGCACGAGCTGTGTGACATGTTGCGCCGTCTTGTTTAAATCCCAACTCCTACGGATCATAGTTGTTCAATTGATTCATGCCTCTATAGCGGTCACAATTAAATGTAATATTCTGAACAGCATCGGTTTTTTAAGAAGTACGTACCCATAAAACACACCAAACAGTAATTTTTCTTCGATGTAACGGTGTCTCAACATACTCTTGAGAATTATTATCACTCCTTAAAAATTTAGCTGCATAGCTAAACAAAATACGCTTATGAAAATCGGGTTCAATGGCAATCTTGTTTTGGTTCCATACATAGAATATACGCCTTAATATTCATGCGCCAGTCTATTCATGTTAAAATACTAAACCAAACTAATCATAAATCACTTGAGAGCTGACAAAATGGCCGCCAGTTAAAAAATTGTGTTGCTAACTCTAAAGTTCAATACTTCTATAAAGACTGGCAAAATTTGAGCCCCCTAGCTTTTTCGGTGCGACCTCTATCGTGCTTTCAACAGACGGACAGACGGACATAGCTAGATCGTCATCAAATCAAACCCTGATTCAGAATATACTTATATACTTTGTGGGGTCTAAAATGGATATTTCGATGTGTTACAAACGGAATGACAAAATGAATATACCCCCACCATTTTTTTGGTCTATCTTCGTGATTCTTTTGGTCAATATAATCGTTCGAATTCGTCCACAATCGCGAGAATTGTAAAAAATATTTAAATGTCTGCAGGAAATGTGAAAACATCTGTGAATGCCATCTTAGTTCGTTGAATGGGAAACATTGCTGTTTTTCACGATAACGTGGCAAAAGATCAAGCAACCTCGACTCATCATCGTGCCCAACAATTGAGCATCAACAGTGTCATTGAAAATATGGACTATCGGATCGCGGTGTGCCGCCTAGGTTGGGGGGGCTATTTGGCCGATATTTTGTTTCATACATAATTGAAGCATACAAATATTATCATTATAAAAATAAATGATAATAATTTCATAATAATTTTATTCAAAATCAACATAGTCCCTTAAAATTAAGCCACCCATTATAACTTCGGTATGCTAGTAAAATGTTTTCGAAAATTTAGTCTTTCAATGAAAGTGGCCGTTAAAGTACTCGTGACAATAAACTTTCTGCTAATAAACATAACTTAGATATTTCAATATAGTCCTTTAGTATTCCAAAATCTTTATTCATAGAGAAATTACATGAATTTAAGAGGAAAGTTTTATCTACGAAATAGTGCTAATTTATTTTTATACCCTTCACACAGTGAACAAGTAAGAGCACTATATTCGGCTGTGCCGAATCTTTTATACCCACCACCAATTTTGTGTACTTTTAAAGCACAATATTTATTATTTTGTTAATCATTATGGAATAATCTCTTTATAATAAAATATGTATCACTTTATTTGTATAGGGTGGTTAAATTTTAAGAGCCCATGTTGAAGGTGAACTACACCTAGTCTTTAAATTTGTTTTCTGCACTTCACTTGACATTTCTGAATCTCAAACTTACTCAATTTGATCCGTAGAAAGATACGCAAATGAGCAACGCTTTAAAGTTATTCAGGTTTTTTATAAAAATGGGCGTTCAAATCAAAATGCATTTTGTGCACTTCGTAATTCTTTTGATCAACATAATCGTTCAAATTCGTCCACAATCGGAAGAATTGTAAAAATTATTTAAATTTCTGCAAAACAGGTCTGTATAAAATGTTAGAAAATCTGTGAATGCCTTCTTAGTTCGTTGCTGTTTTTTGCGATAGTGTGGCAAAAGAGCAGTCAACCTCGACTAATCATCATGCCCAAAAATTGAGCATCTACATTGTCATTGAAAATTTGGACCATCAGATAGAGGAATGGCGCCAAGGATGGGGGCGCCATTTGGCCGATATTTTGTTAAATACATAATTGAACCATACAAATATTATCATTATAAAAAGAAATAATAATAATATCCTAAATAATTTGTGTTTTATTTAAATTCAACATCGGCCCTTAAAATTTAACCACCCTTTATAATTTCGATATGCTACTAAAATGCTTTTGTAAATGTGGTCTTTCAATGAAAGTGGGCGTTAAAGTAGGCGTGTCAATAAAGTTTCTGCTAATAAATATATATTTCAATATAGTCCTTTATTTTCTCAAAAACTTTGTCAATAGACGTTAAAGTGGGCGTGTCACCTAAACCTTTTGGCACAACAATTACATTAATTAGTAGGATATATGTAGCAAATTTCATCATCATACCTCTAATTTTGTCGGTTTTATGAGCTTTCAAATGTCATTAACGGTAGATAACGTGAAAAGTGGGCGTTATAGTAGGCGTGTCAAAGTTGTTTTTGCGAATGAGTACAACTTAGGTGTTTCAATTTAGCCCTTTATTATTCCAAAATCTTTATTAATGGAGAAATTATATTAATTTTAGGTAAAACGTTATATGGTAGGTGGGCGTAAAATTGGGCGTGGCACCTTAATTTTTTGGCACAATAATGACATTGCCTAGGGGGATATACGTAGCAAGTTTTATCATCATACCTGTAATTTTGGCGGTTTTATGAGCTTTTAAATTTCATTAACGGTAGATATCGTGAAAAGTGGGCGTTATAGTAGGCGTGTCAAAGTTGTTTTTGTTAATGAGTACATTTTAGATGTTTCTATATACCATTTTATTATTCTAAAATCTTTATTAATAGAGAAATTATATGAATTTTAGGTAAAACGTTATATGGGAGGTGGGCGTAAAAGTGGGCGTGGCACCTTAATTTTTTGGCACAGTAATGAAATTGCCTAGGGGGATATACGTAGCAAATTTTATCATCATACCTCTAATTTTGGCGGTTTTATGAGCTTTTAAATTTTATAAACGGTAGATAGCGTGAAAAGTGGGCGTTATAGTAGGCGTGTCAAAGTTATTTTTGCTAATGAGCACAACCTAGATGTTTTAATATAGTCCTTTTTTATTCCAAAATCTATATTAATAGTGAAATTATATGAATTTTGGGTAAAACGTTATATGGGAGGTGGGCGTAAAAGTGGGCGTGGCACATTGATTTTCCGTTACAAAAAAGCCTCTCACCTATTAGCAAAGTGGTCAAAATTTCAGAGTCGTACATCCAATTTTGTTGCTTTTATGACGTTTTTGTTTTTAAATATACCGAAAAATACACTGTGCGGTAAAAATTTTCGTACATTTTGATCGATAACTCCTTTCCTAATGCATAGATTTAAATAATTTTTGGGAAAAAATATTGTTTTTACTCAGGAAATATATATTCGAAGTTTCGTGAGTCTACGTTAATGCGTTTGGACACAATTCCATTTTATTCGATGTTTGAAGGACATGGTTTTTTCGACCTACTCTCGCTTTACGAGCTATAACTCTCTTCCTAATATTCCGATTTAGCCCATTTTCAATACCAAACAAACCTTGTCTATAAGAAAGATTCTGGCAAAATTTGAGCCCCCTAGCTTTTTCGGTGCGACCTCTATCGTGCTTTCAACAGACGGACAGACGGACGGACATAGCTAGATCGTCATAAAATCAAACCACGATTTAGAATATATATACTTTATGGGGTCTAAAATGGATATTTCGATGTGTTACAAACGGAATGACAAAATGAATATACCCCCACCATTTTTTTGGTGGCGGGTATAAAAAGGGTATATATAGGTTTGTCATTCCGTGTGAAATTAAATACAATTTTCATTTCCGACCCCATAAAGTATATATTTTCTGAAAGCTTATGAATAGGGGAGTCGATTAAGCCCTGTCAGTCTGTCCGTCTGACCGTCTGTCCGTGTGTATGTTGAAATCAACTTTTTGAAGCCCCCCGACATAGGTTGGACCCGGGTAAGGCAATAAAATATCAGAAATATTCGGGAGTAGATCGGTATTGAAAATCAGAAACATCGGTACATAAACAACTGAGATATGAGCAAAAACCCACGACCACCTCGATTTTTTTTTCACAAAAACAATATTACAACAAAAACATACATACATACAAACGTGTATACTGGTTAGAGAAAACGTGGCATCGAATCCCAACTGAGCCAAAAAAAAATTTTTTTTTAATTTTTTTTTAATTTTTTTTTTTATTTTTTTTTATTTTTTATTTAATATATTATTTATATTTTTATTATTATTTTTTTTTTTAATTTTTTTTATTTTTTTTTTAATTATTTTTTTGTTTTATATATGTATATTATATATATATTAATTTTTTTTAAATTTTTTTTTAAATTTTTTTTTTAAATTTTTTTTTTTTTTCGTTTTTTTTAACATACATACGTGTACGTATTTCATATGGGATGAATGGTGATACAAGCAACTGTTATTGCATGACTACACGTTGTGAAGGGTATATAAGATTCGGCATGGCCGAATATAGCACTCTTACTTGTTGTTATCTTATGTTCTCCTGAAGTTATGCTCTATTAAAAATGGGAATTTAGGAAAATTTTGACCTAAGTAAAAAAAAATTTTCTCAACATTATAAACAATTTATTTTCATCTACTAATGGCTAACAAATTTTAAAATTATACAAAACTTATTTCGTTTGAAAATCTTTTAAAAGCTAAATGTTATAGAAGTTTAAAAATCAAAATCTTACTAATAAATTTCCCGTTTTAGCAAAATGCTGAGAATGTATATTTTTTGAATCACCGTGTGATAATAATATAAAAATATGTATCACTTTCTTTATAGAGGGTGGTTAAATTGTAAGGGCCACAGGGTGATTCAAAATATACATTCTCAGCATTTTTCTAAAACGGGAAATTTATTAGTAAGATTTTGATTTTTAAACATTTTTAAACATCTATAACATTTTGATTTTAAAAGATTTTCAAACGAAATAAGTTTTGTATAATTTTAAAATTTGTTAGCCATTAGTAGATGAAAATAAATTGTTTATAATGTTGAGATAATTTTATTTTACTTAGTTTCATGACTCTACGTTTATGCGTCTGGACACAATTCCGTTTTATTCGATGTGCGAAGGACACGGTTTTTTCGACCTACTCTTGCTTTACGAGCTATAACTCTCTTCCTATTCCGATTTAGCCCATTTTCAATACCAAACAAACCTTGCCTATAAGAAAGATTCTGGCAAAATTTGAGCCCCCTAGCTTTTTCGGTGCGACCTCTATCGTGCTTTCAACAGACGGACAGACGGACGGACATAGCTAGCTCGTCATAAAATCAAACCCCGATTCAGAATATATATACTTTATGGGGTCTAAAATGGATATTTCGATGTGTTACAAACGGAATGACAAAATGAATATACCCCCACCATTTTTTTGGTGGCGGGTATAAAAAAAATACTTTGTTACAAGGAGGTTGTTGTAATGAAATATATTAAAAAGTCACTTCACTGCTCAAGGTAGTCAAAGTTACATTTTATTAACGTTCACTTAATAGGCAAGTTGTAAAATGACCCTCTGTGTGTCAAACTATTTTACTATACAAGTCATATGTTATCAGATATATAAGTTAAGCTCTGGGTAGTCATTAGTACAAGCCGCTAAATTTCGTAGAAGCAAAATATTATGAAATTCGAAAATGAGATCAAAAAGTATTGCAAAGTACAATAATTTGGTAAAAAAAACTTAACTGAACAGCTGATTATCACAGCAAATTATAAGCGCAACAACATATAAAATACCTGCTCTCCATTTAACAAATAATATGTAAGCTTATTTATTTGTCTTATTTTACATTTGTTTTTGAAACAACAAATAAATTTCTTACAATATTATGAAAGATTATTTAATATAGTTTCTGATTTTTGGAAATTTTTTGAGTAATAAATATACCATGGTACGTTTGGTTACAAGGATATATGAACATAAAACTAAAAATAAAAAAACCGGTGTAGTCGAAAAATTAACATTTGAAAAAAACCGCCAGCTAAAAGAGTAAAAAACCGGGTTTTCCACCGGTTGTAAAACCGAATCGATCACCCTAATTCGAACCTACGTTCATCCAGTTTGTATTGGTGTGAAAAGACGTGGTGGTAAAGGTTTTATATATCTCAGTTGTTGATAGAGCGATTTTTCTGATTTTCAATACCGATCTGCTAACGAATATTTTTGATATTTTAATATTTTACAAGGGTCTTGAAAATGTCTGGGGGCTTCAAAAAGTTGATTTCAACCTACACACAGACAGACGGGCAGTTCTTAATTCATAAGCTTTCAAAAAATATATACTCAATGGGGTCGGAAATAAATATTTATGTAGAACTTTTACACGGAATGACAAGCCTATATATACCCTTACACTCATTGTGAAGAAATCAAATGATTCCAGAAAATGCATTTATGTTTTAAACAAATTATCTGCTTCTCAGAGTGTTTCTATTACATTCCGAAAACTCCTATCAACAATCAAAATTTTTACGATGTCATACCCCTTGTTCGTAATTTATTTATTTCAATTACATTTTTTTCACTAAGTCTCTACTAGCTTTTATAATTTTTCTAACAAATTTCTTCTTCTAATTTTTAAATTAATACATATACTCATACACTATCAAATTCCAATTGAAAAAAATTTGCACAAACAATTCTATATACAACAGTTTTTTGCTGTGTTATTTTAGATTAGAGAATATAACAGGTGGTCTTGCTTGCTATCACTTTTTTGGCGTTCATTCATACTCTTTGCAGCTGATTAATTTAAACATTTTGCAATTCACAATGCACCTTATAAAGTTGTATTGGTTGTATTATTGTGTAATTTGTTTTTTTAGCACCCATAGAACTTACGAACAAATCAAACGAACTGTTGTGCTGTGCTGACATTTTGATTTATATGATCAGCGGTACCATATTATTCTAATTTACTCAGACATCAACTTGCGCAATATTTTAACTAAAATTGTGTTTAGCAATGAGTCTCTTTAGCTTAAAAGACGGTACTAGGTATATTCAAAAATACCCTGTAGAAAATTTACTGATTTACTACTAAATTTATTACCAGTACTACTGACTTATACCCTAGATAATGCTTTATACAACAGACATTTAAAATGTACAACAGACATTTAAAATGTGCTTAACATTAAAAAACATTGTAACCAGCGATTCAATAGTACCTTTACAGACTTAATTACATCCAAAAAATTCCCTATTTGGTGCGTTTTATATGCTGGTTTGACCTTTTTTATGTTAAAATAATATATGTAGTTCGTTACCGCATAATATTTAGTGATTTGGTAATAAGTTGATTTTAAGAATCGTTTTTTTTTCTATGTGGCCACGTAAAGGGACTGGCTTATGCTGATAAACTAGCAAAAAGTGACACCTTGAAGGCCATCAATGTTTGTGACATGCAGCTAGCAATGCTTGAAAAAGTGGTCTAAAATAGAAGTCTAGAATGTGCTTCGTCAATAACAGCTGCGCTGGTTATATGCCTGATATCATTTTGAAATATTAATGCAATGTGTTGAGCTAATGTTATTTTTATTAAAAAATTAAATTAAACTGTACAATTTTACTTTATATCGTATAAAAAAATATTGAATTTAATGCTATCAATCTAATGTGAATTTTTACTTTTGAAAAACAAGTTAAATCTTAAAGTTATGCATTTTTACTTTAACTGTTTGTCATCTTAATAAGCATTCCTTAAACTTTTGTTGTATTTATTATTTTTTAACGTTACAGTTAGAATTAAGTGTTCTCAAGTAAAACAAATTAAAGTGTATCTTTATACACGATACACAATACAACTAAAGTTGTGAATTGAACAATTATTTAAATATTATACCCTGGCATGCAAAAAAATGTTTGCATTTTATACAGTTGCACTTCACTTATCGTTAAATTATTCATCTTATTATTGGTCACTTGAAATTTTTATTATTAATAGTAAACTAATACATATAAAGTCATAAATTTTAAAGCTAATTTAAAATATTGCTTAATTGCAGTATATTTTTTGAAAAAAAAAACTTATAAACACAGAGATTTAATATCAAAGAAAGTAATATAAAAACACTTTTACCCATGCTTTTATCGGAATTAATTTTTATACCCTTCACCCGTGGTACACAATTTATGGTGTATGGTATCAATCTTTTGGAAATTTCCGGGAATGAAACGCTATTGAAATTCAGCACAATCGCCGCATAAATTTCTGGGATATGAGCAAATAAACGCGACTGCCTCTGTAATTTCCTATATTTGTACCGCAAAAATTGAAATTTTTCAGCCAGAGAATAGTTTTTAGGCACCTTTGCTACTATTTGTAGATATAATATGCCTCTAGAGATATTTGTGAAAAATTTTGGATAAAGCGATCACTAATTGGAAGAGTTAAAGGCAAATATTTTTTTTCTTATATTTCATAAATTTACAAACGACTAGCGCAATATAAGCACTATAAAAAAAAATTAAAATTCATGTTGGCCATTACTACAAAATGACGGACAATAAATTTTTAAATGGGTCAAATCTGGTATTTTTAAATGTAACTTCTAGAACCCCTCAATATTGGTATCAATTGAAAGGGATTGACCAGTAGAATACAGTAAATTTTTAAAAAATTTAAAATCCAAGATGGCGTCTAAAACAAAATGGCGGATCAAATTTTTTTAACCCCATCAATATGGGTATCAAGTTAAAGGACTTGACTAGTAGAATACAGTTAACTACGTAAAAATTCAAAATCAAGGATGGCGTCGAAAATAATAAGGAAAAAAGGCGTATAACATGAAATATAGGTTAAGCTATGATGGTAAAGGGTATTTTCAGATTCGGCACGGCCGACTATAGCACTCTTACTTGAAAATAACTTTAAATAAACTCGTCAACTAAAAATATATATTTTTCCTCACGCCGTAATATTAACGGCATTCATGTCACCAATTTTAGTCTGAATTTAATGACAAAGTACAAAATTTGTAAAGAAAAATAGTCTTTATAAAAGGGATAACAATTTCGAGCAAATTCTCGAATTTAAATTTTCGACCACATTTGTGCATTTTGGGTCGTAATACTTAATTTAGCATTGTTACCAACAGAGATTTTTTTTAAGCCGATCAAAGTACTAACTGTTTTTCATTTCGAAAATTCATTTGAAATTAAGAAATTTAGTTTTATTTCTTTTTATTATTTTATACCTAAAGAAATAGTCTTTATTTTATTTATTTATTAAACTTAAAATTTTATTAATTCATTAAAAAGTTACAAGGAGTAACGTGCGTCCCAATTTTAATTGAACCGTACTTTACTTAAAAGAAAATCGGATAAGGTATTTCCATTTAAAAGATTTACGAGAAATGAAATGTTAAGCATAATTCTTCGACCTTTTAGTGTTGGCAGCCGAATCAAAGCAAGACGTAATGAAAACGATGTAAGCTCAGAATATATAAGTATTAATTCTGATGAGTGACCCAGTGGGAACATTTAAGCAATTAAGTTTTGTTACAATTAATATTATATAAAGAAAAACTAATTAAAGCAATAATAACGACTGGTAAAAAAAACAAACCAGTTCTGTTTCTCATATAGTGCCAAAGGAAATGTCAGAATCAATTGACATCTAAAATTTTTTTTAATTTGTGTAACGAATGAGTTTTGCATCTCAGCTGCTCTCATATATTGTATGTATTTCGAAATACAATTCACATAGAGTCTAAAATAATTTGTGTATTTACAAGAATTCCGAAGTGTTGATATTGTCATAATTTCCAAAAAAAATCTAAATATAATAAACGAAATGTATTGTTTTGTTTGTTGTAAAAATGTTAGGCTTTTTGAAAATTTTGAAAAATTATACCAACACGACACCGAGGACACCTTGTGAATTCACCAAATATAATTAAAATACTTTTTAAAAACAATTAATATATTTTTTTTATTTTTATTTACAGATGCTTACCGTTTAATTTTAAAACCAAACCACAATAAAGGACAATCAATTTCGTGCCCCCATTAGTAACAAAAAAATACTTTTAACCAAACAGCAATCACTTGTACAAATCTTAAAGATGTGTTCCGATGGCTGCAGCATTTACCAGCGCAAAGCTTGGGTTTACGGCTTTAGTACCCTATTCGCCATATTGGGCATACTCGTATTAGTATTTTGGGGCAATTGGGCTGAAACATTAGTTGAAAATGTAAGTAAATATTTACTTAATGGAATGAGTGTTTATGATTTACAAAAAAATATTATCTTTTGTAATTTTTAAAATCAGAGCTTAGTCTTAAAAGTGGGCAGTCAGGCTTACAACAATTGGGTTGAGGCTCCCATACCCATTTACTTAACATTTTACTTGTTCAATTGGACAAACCCTCAGGAAATACGCAATCCTAAAGTAAAACCTCATTTTGCAGAAATGGGACCTTATGTTTTTCTAGAGAAACGTTTAAAGGAGAACATTACATTCCACAACAACGAAACAGTTTCGTTTTATCAAAGAAAAACTTGGTTTTTCCAACCGCATCTATCGAATGGCACGTTGAATGATATGGTGACATCGGGACATGCCATAACATCGGTAAGTTGATAGATAATATACGATTTAGTATGCTATTTGTGTGCCTTTTTACTTTTGAGTAAGGCAAGAATTAAAGGCAATTATAGTCAAACTAGTAACATATAATCTTACAAAAAATAAATTTTAATATAAAACATCAGTAATTATTACAAATGCCATCAGACGTTCTTTTTTTTTTTTGCCATTATTACTTAACATACTTATGTATACTAAATCGGTGAATGCTTTAATTGATTCATAACCAAACTGCCCCTTGTTTTATTACAGACTGTAGCGGATGAGATGCGTCATTCGAAAAAAGTTGTAAAGAAACTCATTAATTTTATGCTGAATCACGAGGGTGGTAAACTCCACACCACTAAACGTGTGGGTGATTGGTTATTTAATGGTTTCCAAGATGATTTAATAGACTTTCTGAAACTCTTCAATAGCACCAAAATAAATATACCATATAAAAAGTTTGGCTGGCTTGTAGATCGTAATCATTCGCTTGAATATGACGGCTTATTTACAGTTAACACGGGAGTACAAGATATGACAAAGTTGGGTCTACTTAGCCATTGGAATAATAAAAATGTAACAGGATTTTATTCGCCACCATGTGGCATGGTTAACGGTACTATTGGGGATGTTTTTCCTACACATTTAGATCCTGAGAAAGAAATTACAATATTTGCCACCGATGCTTGCCGTTATATGAATTTACAACCGAGCGGTACCATAGAGAAATATGGCCTGAAAGCCCTTCAGTGGGTGGGCACAAATGAAACTTTAGATTCAGGTGAAAATTTTCCCAATCAACAGTGTTTCTGTGATGCCAGACTACAAGAATGTCCTAAAACGGGCGTGATAGAGTGTAGAAAATGTCGTAATAATGCCCCCATATATGCTTCCTTTCCACATTTCTATTTGGCCGATAAATCATATGTGAATGCAGTAGATGGTCAATACCCAGATCCTGAAAAACATAAGTTCGTTGTTGCAGTGGAACCAAAAACAGGTTTGCCCGTACAAGTAAATGGACGTTTGCAAATCAATATGCACATCATTGCTGACAGTGATTATGAGTAGGTTAAATTAAATAACTCGTTAAACAAATTTATAATAATTACTTTTCTCCTTTGTTAATTTAGTTTATTTAGTGGCATTCATGATTTTCTTATGCCTCTGTTTTGGTTCGATCAATCGGCCACGCTAAGTCCGGAGTTGGCGAATAAAGCTAAAGTATTTTGCTATTTTTTTACAATGTCACTTTAGCGCATTTTATTAATATGTTTTGGAATTTCTTTTGCAGTTGGCTATAAATTTGGAAAATTATGGTCGCTACCTTGGCATTGTTTTGGCCTGCTTGGGTGTTGTTTTCTTTGCAACTGGCATTATTTTATCTTTAACCAAAAGATGGAAACGTACGCCCCTGGATGATGAAGCCATGTTAACTAACTGATCAACTAACACTCAATCATTTTATTCAATCATTTATTAGTTCAATACTCTTATGTTTTGAAACGCTCTTGATTTTAGTATTGTTTCTATTCATTTATTGTGCCAAATTTAGTTTTTTAATCAGCATTTTTATTTTATGAATAATAGTATTTTTAATCACTCATTTAGCTTATTTTGGTTTAAAATGTTTATATTTTATTGTCCTAATTTTAAAAATAGGACAAATTTTATCGATTTATCATTATAAATTTTATTTTTTCACTTTAGTTTTTAATTACGAGTTTTAAGTACATTAACTTAATATCAAATTTCCATAATTAAAAAAAGACATGTGATAATAAAGTAAACATTTTTTTTATCGAAATATAAAAAATACATATCAAACAACTGTAGGAATTTTCAATGATTTTTAAATAGTCAAGAACAAATAATTTTCCAAATTTTATTTAGAATCCGTAAAGTGTTTAAAATGTTTTTTTTTTTTAACAGCATCACTAAACGTTCCTTTTTGCATTTTTTAAGGATACCGTTTTTTGTTATCTCTGCACTAATTAACTTTCTATTGGACAAAATTATATTTCCATAATTTCTCCATCTATTGATAGAACAACTTGATCTTAAAAATTTAATGCTGCACGTTTTGTTCTGCGAGTGCAAAACCGAGTTTGTAAAACTTAAAACTATCGATTGCAGTTAAGGGAAAAAAATCTTAACGCTGGGTCTTCACATAGCAATTTTTATTGCTAAGTATAAGCAAAGACGTCGACAGAATAACGGCACTTTATTGCTAAATTATGTCTATTTTCATTGGGTGGTGAACACGACACAAGTAATTTATTGATAAAATTTAATATTTTTATTTAACTTTTATATTCTTTTTTTTTTGTCAGATAAAATTCAGATTTAATTTTCCTTTGTTTTTGCAAATAAAAACAAAAAATTCAAAGAAAATGTAATGATTTTGACAGCTCATTGCGGCAATAATTGCTCAAGCAATCAGCAAAGCAAATATTGTGCAATAAATTGCTACATATGGAAATATGCGGTCTACACTTTACAATTTCTATGAACTCAATCAAATTTGATAATTGCGGCAATAAATATTGCTACGTGGAGACCCCGTGTAATGCTTTCAGTAGCAGTAATAAAAAACATATTGAGCAAAGTGAACAAATATTTACTTTGTTTTTTGCTTTTGTTGTTCTAGAAAAATGTAAGCAAAGCATACATTTTAATGCTGTTGCTATATTAAAGCAAGGAATTCAACACTGCTTAAGGCATGTTTTTTACATCTGACTTGTCAAATTCTCCACTGCTAATATATCATGTCGTGTGTTACCTTTAAAACATTCTGTAAAAAAACATGTGTTGAGACATCTGACAAAATTTTAATTAGAGTGCGCTCTATTTTCTTCTGTAAAAACATGTGACATCAGTCGTTGGCAGAAATCTCTGCTGCTGCAAAGCAGTCAGCGTAAAAGAACAATTTTGACAGACATGTAGATTTACACATGTCTCACAAATTTTAAAGTCAGATGTAAAAAACATGCCGTGTAGTATAGCCTTTATAATAAAATAAAAATATAAAAGCTTTTTAACGGTACAACAAATAAGTAAAAATTTACTAAATACCAGCGTTGTCAACTCGGTGATTTTATCACCGTTTTTGGTGATTTTTAACATTTTGGAAGCGAAAAAATTGTGAGTCAGTGCTTGGTGATTTTTTTTTTAGTTTTAAGTGATTTTCTTTTTATTTCGGTGACACCAAACACTAAAATTCAAATTAATTAATTGAACAAAATTTTTTGTAAGTGTAAATTTATATACCTATACATAGTACCAAAATGTAACTTATAGTACAATTACATGCAACTCGGCAAGAAAATAATATTACACTAAAAATTTAATTATTTATAAGATAATTGATTGCCCAGAAAGTTTTTGTTTCAAAATGTCTAACTTTATACATATATGCATATGAGGTGAATGTGAATAAAAGAAATTCCTATTTCTTTTGAGATAATCTTATTAATGATTAAACCTTAAAGCAAACTTTTAGCGTCCCACAACTTTAAATGTTTAAAAATTTTACCAGAAAACCTTGAAATTTTGAGTAAAATTAACATAATTAATGTTAGAAATGTTTTATCACATACAAAAGAAGATATTTTACCGTTACCAATGGCAAAATATTGAATCCAGTCGATTTTTGGATTGAAGTTAAATCGTACAAAGATGCAGTTAACTTAAATCCCTTTGAAGCATTAAACTTAAACGTTAAACTTTTGTCGCTCCCATGAATGTGTTTAAATCTAAAATTCGCAACCGAATGTCTTTAAATTCAGTTAATTCCTTACTTCACATTAAAAATGGGCTTAAACGGGAAAATTCCTGTTGCGAAACCTACCAAATAGCTGATGAAGTAAATATTCTAATATGTAATATAAAAATATTTAAATATTAAATAATAGTTGTACCTATTTGGTGAATAATTTCTTTAATATTTTGTACAACAAATTCAAATCAGGTATCAGGTATCAGGCATCAGGTATGGAAAAATTAATCCTGTCGTAATTTTTTCTAAATGTTGAAATAAATTTCTTACAATGCATCACTCCTGTGATATATTGTGAATTGATAATTACTCTAATAATTAAATATTTTTGTTCTTTTTTCCAATGTTTTTGTTTATTTTTATTTACATATAAATATATGTATCTATGTAAATCTGTACTGACAGACTAAAAGATATTCGTTATTTGATTTTTGTAAATTTTTTTGTTATTTATTCTGATATACATTTAAAAATGTCTTATTTATAAAGAAATTTATATAAATGTATAATTTTATTAAATAAATAAAAAAATAATTTACAAATTATAAATTTAGTGCTTTTTTTTGAGAATGACGCGTTTTTTCCTGGGTTATGGTGCTTTTTGAAATTTTAAAGTTGACAACGCTGCTAAATACCTTAAGGCTGTACTCTTAACAAAAATGTTAAAATAACATTTAATGTTATTACCAGTTGCACTCTTTTCTATCATCAGTCTGTTCAACCTCTATATATGTATATACATACATATATTTATATTTAGGGGAAATGTCGAAGCAGACCAATAACATTTCGGATTAATTTTTGCTGGTGCAAAGTAACCCTCACACCTTCACTCGGAGACCATAACGGTCCATTGTGACGCCTTAATAGAGAGAAGAATAGAAATATTTAGGATAGAAGAGAAAGAGAAGCAGACAATTCCAGAGTCTCCGGCGGGAATCGAACCCGCAACCCCAAAACAACTGACTTTTCCTTTTACTGACTAGTCCACAGTGGCACTCTCCTGGCCAACACACGAACTCTATCTAGACTAAAAACGATTACATACTATCGAATAGTGACTGTCGACAACACAGTCCTTCTTCCAGCATCTTCTACAGACTGAAGCATTCACACGATATTTGAAGATTCCGTGAGACGTTACGAACACAGTTATCCAGCTCATTGTATTCCATTTAAATTCGTATACCTTTACTGCACTCTTGCCAAGTGGCTCTTTGAGCACTGTACTAGCCTATCTACAAGTAGTTCCTTTCATACACCTTCGCAGGTTATAGAGTTTAACCATGCAAACAATCTTTGTTGGCAATTATTCAATTCTGAGTTCAAGTTCACAGAATGTTGCTTTAGATGCCCTTTTTGCAAGCTCGTCGGCTGCTTACTTCTTGAATATGTGCCTTAACCCCACAAAATCGTTACCTGATTCATAGAAGCACACCAATTGGCTTTAATAATATATAAAAGTTCATTTTAAACCTCTATCAATTGGCTTTTAATATTTGATTGGTTGCTTAATTTTGATTATATTTTTAAATATTTCCAATTGAATTCATTTATTGTAAAGAAAATGTTTTTTCTTTAACTTCTTTCACCCAATTATATTATTCGTATTACTTAAGTTTTAATATTAAAAAAAATTTATTTTTTTTTACATTTTATTTTTATTTAAAATTTTTTATAATGTAAAAATTCTTACAACTAAAACAGTTTTTTAATGGAAAATACATTGTAATTCTTTTCTAAAGATAAAAATTTTGTTTAAAATTTAGTATTAAATTTTGATGCTTTTTTCAGCAATTTTTTTTTAAATATATTTATAAAAAATTTAATCATTTTACTAAAAAAAGGTCGATTGCCGTTTTAAATTCAAAAGATTAATACAAAAATTTAATAAAATATATTTATTTTATTACAGGATAATAAAAAAAAAGAATTTTGAATTTAAAATCATAAACGAAAACTAAACAAAGTTTTTGCAAAAATAGTTTTAATAAAACAAACTCAACTGTATGATTTTTTTTAGATAAATTTGTGACTTATACTAGAAAATAATTACGTTATTTGAATTTGTTTATTTTTATTTTTTTGACTTCAAATTAAACATAAAATATTCAATGGGAATGTTGTTTCTTAGTTATTTTTATTATTTTTTCATTTTTAAGAACAATAACATTTATTAATTGTTTAAAAAAAATTTTTTAATTTTTTTTTGATTTTGTTAATAAGCTTATCGTATACAATTTTATTGTTTTTTTTTCTTATTTTTTATATTTATTTAGGGGGTTTTAATATGTAAATGCAACATTTATGTTTTTTATGTAGAAAAAATATGGCAATTTTTTTTATTGTTTTAACACATTTTGAAATTTAGCCATAGATTTTCTTAAATAAAATCTATGCAAATTTATGTGTTTTGTTTGATTTTTTTTTAAATAAAAATTATTTTTTTTTTCATAAAATGTTGCTAATTTTTTTCCTAAAATATTTTTGTTTTCTACTTTCTAATTGTTGCGTTTGTTTTCAACTTTAATTTCTAATATTCTCTATACATTTAATGTATTTAAGTTTACGGTGGGGCAAGTTGTTTGCAATTTTATATAAAAAAAATAAATTTTGTTAAAATAAATAAATATTATTTTTGAAAAGACATATTCGTTTTCAATATAAATTTTCTTAAAGAAAAAAATGTCCAAATATATGTACCGGTTACTCTCTTATGTTAATATTTTTCTTTAGCCAGAAAAAAATATTTGTTCTACAGTCAACAACAAAATTATTCAAGGAGTGTTTATAGTTCGAAAAAAAAATGTGAAAACAAATTAGCCAATTTAGTAAATTTATATTTTTTTCTTTATTCAATATGAATATGAAATTTCAAAACTTCAAAAGTAAATTTAAATTTTATTTTTTCTGTAAATCTTAAGAATTTGCTTGTTAATCAACTTAAAAATTAACAATTTTGCTGTTAACTGTAAAATTTTAATATTTTTAGTTTTTGTTTAATTCTAAAAACGAGTATTGTGTTAGAGTAAGTTTGTTTTCCTTAATAAGTATAAAGACACTAAAAACCTTAAAATTTATATTAAAGTTAAAAAAAAAAAGTAAAAATACATATAATATAAAAATTCAATCACAGTTGTTTTGGGCGGAATTATTAAGATGTTTTAAGTAAAAAAATGAGTTAATTAAATAAAAAAAAAATAAATACAAAAAAAAATTTAAGCAATTAGTTAAATAAAAAAGGTTTTTCATCTTTCAAACATTTTACATTTTCAAAACTTTATATTAAATTTTTACCATTTACACCCTTTAAAAATGCAACACTTTTGAAAAAATATGTTGATTTCCTTTTTTAAAACAGTTTTGCCTAAACCTTGTTTTTTTTTGCAATTCTTTTTAATGAAAATTAGTTTTAAATATTTAAATAAAAAATAAAATCAATATTTTTTAGCACTCTGTAAAGGAAACTTATGTATAACACAAGTTCCCTTTTTCGTTTAATCATTAAAAAAATATACACATAGTTTTTTTTTAGCTTTAAATTATTAAAAATAATCCGTATTTGATACTTGAGTATTATAGATGTAAGTATTAATATTTTTCTGGTTTATTTTATTGTTTGATATTTTTTTGTTTCTTCCTAAAAGTGACTAGATTTTGTTAGTTCTGTATTGTTGTTTAGTTTCTGTTATTATTTATTTATTTATTGTTCGGCTTTTATTTGAGGTTAGAGTTTCTTACTTGTTTTTGTCATGTAACTAATTGAATAGTTTTTTTTATATATTTAGTAGTTTACATATGTATGTATGTATGTATCTGTCACATTGCGTTTGTTTGCTATAAATTCTATTAAACGGATATTATTTTAAAAAGTTTGCGTAATTTTTAGTTTTCAGCGTATTCGCTTTTATACATACATGAGAGTTAAGTCAGTTAACAAAGTTTGATGTACTTTTTTGAGGTTAGGGAGAATTCTTGTAAAGAAAAAATTAAATTTATATAAAAGATACAATCTAATTAAAAAATCTTTTTTTTTCTAATCCAAATTGTGTATTAAACCTCTCTTTATAATATTTGCAAAATTATTTTTTCTTGTCGTTTCGATCTTTTACTTTTATGGCTGGGAATGTCATTATAAACGTTTTTGAAAAGGTTTGTAAAATCGTTTTTAAAAAAAACTGATTATAATTATGGGAGTATGATTTAAAGTATGTTTATAAATTTTAATTTTAATTTTTTACAAATTGAATTTTTATTTTGTTGAACTTTTCTGTTTAAACTAATATTTAATAAAAAAAAAAAAAAAATTTAAATTTTTTACACAATTTTATTCAAATTTAATGTGTTTAAGCGTAATTTGCAATTGAGTTTATCTTATTCTTCTATTTATTTGAAATCAATATGAATATCTAAGATTTTTAAAATTTCATTTTTAACGTGAAATTTAACGAACTTTATTAAAATATTGACAAAAATTTAGGTTTTTATCATTCGTTTTTTTTAGCAAATTGTTGCTATTTTTCTAAAAACGTTTTTGTATTAAATGGAAATTTGAAAGTGCATAATAACAAACCGTGTACTGTTAATTTTTTTATGGGGATATTTCCATAAGGGAAACATAGTTCGTTAGTTAGCACACAGTTTTTTATTATGCACAACGCCCTTGGTATCTATAATCAGTTTAAAAATTCAACACATTTAACTAATCAGCTTCAATATATCAGCTAATGATTACCAGTTCCTTTTCTGATGTCACAATTTTTTTTAAAAAACTTTTGTAGAATAAGCAATCACGGTATGTGCTCACTTCTCAAACCTTTCATCTTTTAACACCAGAGTGTACATACAAAAAAGCAAAAAAATTTAATGTAAATCTGTCGTTTATTTAAACATTTTCTATTTAAGGCATGCTTTTGGAATGCATTTCGTTATAAAATTAGATTAATTTGATTGCTTGCTTATTTCAGTGGCCACAGACGAATTTGTATAAAGATCCTGTCAAGTGTAATTATGTGTACGAATCGTGACTGCGCTGATTGCCGTAAAGGCATAAATAATATATACAAAATGACTACAAAAACAGGCCGCAATATAGTAGTCAGAAAGCAAATCCAGCAGAAATATTAGCAAATCGTCTAAAACAAATGTCTATAAAACATTAGCGGTTTTTGCACTCTTTCTCTAAGGTCCCCTTGCAAATCTTGTACAGTTAAGCTATTGAAGTGAAGCTTACATAAACTTAAATGTAACTTCAATGAAATATAAACAAGTATTTATGAAAAAAAATTATTTAAGAATTTATTGAAAATTGTAGCATTTTTGAGCTATTTGACACTATTAGGTGCTTTTGATAAACTTTCTTTTGGCAATACTGTTATTGTTATGATTGGTGGAAAACCCAATACAAATAAAAATCATATTTTATATTAATTAACAATATGGAGGAATAAAGGAACAAAGAAAAGCACAATATGCCGAGGTCTCCGAGTGTGGGTGTTGGATGTCTATCTTAGCTTCCTACCTATCTAACTACCTAGACAAAATCCTTTTTAAATATAATAGCAATGTAAATATACTATTAAAGGTAAAGACTGGTATTAAAAGTTTAACTCAATTTAACCGTATTTTATTGGACTCTTTAATAAAAAATTTAAAAAAATGTCTAAAAATATTTTTTATCGTGAGTTAGATTGTAGGCATAAATATCAATATGCCCTAGTTTTTTATAACCAACAATTTCCGTCAAATTACCTTTGAGACATTACGATGGTAACATCGGCGTAGAGAGGCATGTCTTAGTATTTCAAACAATACCTGAACAATAGTCTAGCTACGCTCATGATTATCACGATGGAAAGGTATATTGTCGAATAATCCAACTCTGAAAAGTATGTAGATCTCAAAACCTTCAAACTGACTTGCTCTCCTTGTTATGCAAGCGATGAATATGTATTTTAGTTAATAAAAAATTTTTTTTTTCGAAGAATTTAAAGTTAGTAGAAACATCTTGATAATTTCCACCACAAACAAAAAAGTGATAAGAATTAAAATATGTATCTTATTTTTTTTAATTTTAATTTTCTCTACATTTGTCGAAATAAATCATTTTAATATTGTTGGTAGTTAGTGTTCTTTGCTGGTTAACGGAAAACAAAAACTTACTTTTTAAATACTACTTTCGGCATTGTTAATCCATTTAGAGAGATAGAGAGAGAGACTGGTTCAGAGACGATTTTTTTCTTTATATTTACTATTAACGAAAACGAATACCTTTCAATATTTATTATTGTTATTTTCTTTTTTTTTTTCTTCAGTTTCATTTAGGCGACGAAAATTGCATAATTTGCCACCGTTCAGTTGTTGTAATATTTTTCCTTAGATGTTGCTGTTGTTGTTATTATGTATGAGAATTGTAGCTCTTATGATGTTTTAATATTGCTGGATCCATAACATAGTTATTGGCCTCGGCTAATTGCATTGGTAGTGGTGGCAATTTGTCATTGGGATGTCTATGACTTATAGACGTTTTACGGGATTTGGCCGCAGCTGAGGCAAGCAATTTAGGGTTCGAAGATACTGATGTTGCTGTTGTGGTCGTTGTGACCGTTGCTGTCAAACTACCTGCTGATGTTGAGCTCATAGTTGTAGTTGCTCCATTATTATGGCTCAGACTTGATAGGGGTAATTTATTTTCTGTTAAAGTAATCGAATTGATTGCTAAGGTTGGACTGCTTGATGTCGTACCACTTAGCGATGTTGCATTGGCTTGACCAGGTTTGGAATTTTTAGGGTTTGCCAGTACTTTCGTTTGCTTGAGTAGGGAGCGATCATTGCATAGAGCTGATATTAACGGTAAATCTAAATGTTTACTTTTCTCTCTAAGCAGAGCGATATCGAATTCATTGTGTGTTGGAGTGTTGGCGTTAGAGTTGTATGAACCATTTGTGCTATTGGCATTTAGTTGATTTTGTTTAGCGGCTGCGGCCGAAGCTTGCAGTTGGGCTAATATATTTGTGTTTTGACCACCACGTCCTAACAGCATATCTGGTTTTGGACGTTCACCAGCCCATTGTGCTCCACTTGAAGTTTTTGTCATGTGAATGGCACCATTTCGTGGAACGCTTAATGTTATAGGTTTACGTGGTGGTAATTGACTACGTGTTATAGTTGTGGTAAATGCTTCATTTGGAATGCTTACAGATCCGCTACTCATGTAGGGTATGGGTTTAGATGGGACTGTAGAATAAAAACAGAAATTAATACCACTTTTAGGGCTAAAGAAAATATTAGAATTTTATTCAAATTTGTACAGAATTTAATTATTTGTCTGTTGTTTCACTTAATCTTTTGTTTATATACATAATAATTTTTTAATAACTTGAATAAAAATAAATAAAATAGACTTACTTGGTGGCGGTTTCTCAGTGGGAGCCGGCATTGGTGGCTTCTTTAGCCGTCTGTCCACGTATGGCGGTGGTGGAGGTGGTGGTAGACGTTTCATTTTCGGCAACGAATCAAACGTATTCAGAATATTATCGTCTGAACGTGATCGTGCAAACAGTGGTGCTGATTGAGGATTAACCGCTGCTGCAGCTGCGGCTGCATGCAAATGGGGCGGATGTAGCGGCGGCGGTGGTGGTGGTTCAAAAGATGAACAAATACTGGCCATTGATGGGCTGTACATGGGTGAATAGGCGCTGGGCAGTTGCACATAGGAATCGGACAGATTTTGCGTGGATGCATAACGTGAATGGGTGGAGAGGGCCAGCGGTAGATAGGGAGTACTACGATAGATTGCATGACCCTTACAAGCTTCCCAGGCCTGAGAAGCGGCTGGATGATGGTGATAGGCTGCCAAATACGGATGATGATGATGATGGGCATGTGGAGGTGGTGGTGTTTGCGCCATGGCAGCAAGTATAGAACCCTGTTTGGCATCGAGATATTCTTGCTGGCTCACGGCTGGATCTTGTAGAGGATATATAACATAGTCCACATCACTGTACAGCTGTTGTTGATACAGTTCCAATTGTTTACGAGCCAAAGGGCTGGAATAAAGACCAGCTAGTTGTGTGGGTGGTGGTGGTGGCGGTTGGCGTGGAAGACTTGGTGGTGGTGGTGGCAAAAACTGTCGCGGCTTAATTACAGGCAACAAAACGCAGGTTCTGTGTGTCGACTGCTTCAATTCCGTTGGATAGGGGGGTGGTGGCGGAGGAGGTTGTTGCTGTTGATGCAAAGAAGACATGCTTTTATGCCCTCCATGCAGGCTATATGACACCATTGGTATACTCATGGGATTGGGTAGTACACCACCAGTTCCAGCATGATGATGACCACTTATTGTGGTTGGCTGAGTCGGTGTTGTGGGTGTGGAATTTATCACATGATGTAGATTTAAAGAAGCTTGTGATCCCGATACATAGTTGGAATTAGGTACGGAATGCTGTGATAAATGACTGGATATATGATGACTACATATTGAACCCGTCGACGAAGCCGCTGAGGAACAGATTGTTGGTGCCGCATAGCTAGGTTTAGCATTTTCATTTACCATAAATGTGTGTGCTTTTAATATGTTAATTTGTGGTCTTGTAGTTATAAAACGTGCGGTGATCTCCTCCGATTTTAAGGAAGTCATAGAACCTCCAACATTTGCGAACGAATTTGAGCCAGGTTGATTATTGGATGATGTGGATGACGCTACTGATATTAGCGATGTAGGTCTGGGCTTAGAGGCAGCCGGATAGGGTGGTGGGTCACGGCGTTTAATGGCTGGTGGCTGTGTGGGTGGCGTAATAGGTTTTGCTACAGTCAAAGGTTTCACTAACGGTTTTGTATCCGTTAAAGATAATGGCACATGATTAGGGGACGACGTTTTATTAACAGACAATACAACAGGGGTCGTAACAGCTGGCGCATTACTGGAGCTCGGTGCAGTGCGTATAGGTGGACCACAGAGGCCAGTTTTATGATGCCGGGCATTATAAGGTGGAGGAGAACGTGTTCTGATATTAGTTAAATTGGGAATATTACTATCCACCCTTTTGGGTGGTGCTGGTGGATCTGTGGGCAACAGATCGCTTATTAAATCCTCTACATGATCCTCAGTGGGTGCTGTGTCTTGATGTCCTTGAATATAGGATTCTCCCGTCATCGATAGGGGTAGAGTAACGTAATCACAATCTGAATCTAAAGTGTTGGATACTGTCTTACGATTAGGGTATGAACCACGACCCACTATTAAGTCCGTAAGTTCTTCGGCTGATAAAAGAGTATGTTTCATATCGGCCGGATCACTGCCATCCCCGCGAAAAGAATCCGCGGTACTAATATTTGAATCAGATCTCAAACGGAAGTCTATATTCTTCATACGTTTACCATGATAGTTGCCACCATCTACCGAATCCTGTAGTTTATTGTGCTCTAAACGCAAGTGCTCTTCAGTGATTTTACCTTGGGCAGGCTGAAATACGCCATAATGGGAACTTTTCTCCGATTCTGCTATTTCCGATGACTGGCCAGTCATTTCACTGCTGTGCATGGTATAAACTCCGGAGGTCTCAGTAGGAGCTACCGCATGTACCAAAGTATAAACACCTGAAACGCTTTCAGTTTCGTCTCTTGTGGTTGATATAAAATCATGGTCTATACAAGAGGACTCTGGCTCACTCAATGTAGAATTTTGAGCTGTATGGCTAAAACCTAATTCCAAACTTGAAGAAGTGGAATTTTTCCTTTGATGGTTGGAATCAGAGGTATTTAAACCTCCTGTCCTTACTGCCAAGGTAGCCAGAGAAGTGTTGTTGTCATTTGTTGAAGAAGCCACTACAACCGTACTACATGTGGAGGAGCATTGGGAGCCTATGTTGTGTTGTGACGAGGGAGAGTCTGTAGAAGAGTCGGTATTATTACGTTGACCTTTAGATGTGGGTATTGAAGAACCACTGGTTGATGTTGAATTACCGGTCGAAGAAGTATTGCTTAACTCTGTCGGAGAATTCCGTTGGCTTTGTTGCTGTTGTCTTACAGTAAGAGCGGCTAATTGCTCTTCCAAATCTTTAAGTGAAACCTGGCCCACCGATGAAGTCTGTCGGCTGACACTGGGCCTATCCAGCAAATGAGCCAAAGCTAAACTTTCAGTCGAAGGAGCCGCTATAGGAGCTGGAGGTGAATTTATCATTATTTCTAATTCATCTTCAGAATGCACACGATCACTGACAATGCCCGATGTAGTATTTGAACTGGTGCTCGATATAACCGATATTCTTTGATCATTTTTATTTTTATACGTGGGCAAATGTAGGCTACGCGAATAAACATAGCAAGCATGTAAGCAATCGCTTTCTTCTTCCTCCCTCTTGATGACCTCCTTTAAACGGGCCGCTATTTTCATGCTAAATTGATGTGTTTCTTTGCACAGCGTCAGCAGCATTTTATTCTTCTCATCTGAGGTGGCGTAAAGAGTAATTTTATTTTCTCCTGATCTTATTTCAAACTTTTTTCTCTCAAACGACAGCTTGGTGATGTTGGGCCAAAGAAATGTTATCTGCTGTTGTTGACCATCGGTTCCTATACCAGCGCCAAATATTTTAATACCCTTAGCATAGACCACAAACCAAGAATTGCCTGGACCAATTTCACTCTTACTCATGCGCATGCGAAAGGTGTGGGCATTAATGCACTCATGCACCAAACAAGCTTGCTGTATATAATGAAGTTCAGCATCGGCGGGCGTTAGACCACGATTTTCGCGATGACACGCTCTTAAGGCACTAGCAACCCAGGCAGTTCTCAAATGTTCCGGCAGATAGTCTTCCAAACGAAAATATTCATTGCAAGAGCTGGCATTTGTGGAAACCGAAGCATTGGTGGAAGCATTACTTGGTCCGCGACTTATTGAAGAAGATGAGGAAGATGGTGAGAGGGGGGTCTTAGCTGCTCCCAAAACACGTTTCAAACCATCCATACCCATAACGTTCTCCCGTGTAGCTGTCATATAATTTGATAATCGTAAAACTCTCTCATTTACCATATTAGCTCGTTTACTAATCTTTGGTAATGTGGTGGTAGCCGATGATAACGTTTTACAAACTTTCTGCTCGTCAACTGCACCATTCACCAATTTACTGTCATTCAAGTTCACCGCTGTCCTTGTCTCGCTGCCTCCACTACTGTTACTACTATTACTGCCGCCACAGGGTGTATCCCCCAAATCTGCCTGCAATGCTAGACCAGCTAATAAAATCATTGATTGTTCGGCATATTCACGGGGTATGTCACGCTGTAGGGCATTATATTTTAATTGTAGGTAATAATTGTGACGGGTTGTTTCATCTTTTAACATAAACGGGCTCTCGATGTAGAATTGCACCCGAAAATGCAACTCTAAGAGGGGTCGCCCATTGGCATCTAAGCCCTGGAATAAATTAATATTTTTTTTAAATTAGTTTCAATATACAATTGGAAGATAAGAAGGATATTTTTTACATGAGTGTGTGAGGAACGCCAACTTTTTGGACCATATTTGGACAGCTTGCTCTCGGGATCGGCAAACATGTATTCGCCATCTAGAAAGAATTAAAAAAGAGAAAAATATACAATATAAATATGTATATAAATAATTTGTCTGTAAACTGTCAAGTTTTAGCATTAAAATAATTATTTATAAAAGTAGTAAATAAACAAATACTGTGCTGCAGTCAAAATATCTCATTAAACTCTCGCAAAAACTTAAAAAAAAGGGCTTAACAAATTTTTCCATTTATCAAAAACGCTTTTTAAACTGCCTATGTACTTATACTTTGAGCGTTTTAACCTGTGTCCATCTCTTTGCTAATTTCTTTTTTATTTATCTTTAAATCTTACAACATCAAGGTCATTTTGTTAATCATGCATTCTTAATGCTTGGATTTATATACATACATTCATAAGAATGTTTGTACACATGTTTGCTCAAAGGAATTTAAAGAACATTAAAGAGAAAAAAAAGAAACAAAACATTTTTTAGGCTCCAGCCATCTATTATGTACAATGAATGTATTTTCATATAAAGGAACGACCCAAACCAGACACAAAACTAATCAGACTTTTAAATTAAAACATTTTTTTTTCGGGGTATAATTTGATGGCATGAAATTTCCGGCCAAGAAAATCAAATAAAAATCATACAATGCAACAACATGAACAAATGAAATAATAATAAAAAAAAAGTAACAATCATTCCAAACAACAACACCTTATGTCATTTTGACAGCATGACAGACAAACACATACAAAGCTTTAGCAGTTTAATAGACTTACATACAAATATAGTACATACATATAAAAGTGATCTTTTAGATCAAGGAATGTAAAAAGAAAAATAACAAAATGACATAAGCACTGTCAGAGCCAGGTTCTTCAATCTTTTCAGATTGAAAATTTTCCAGTTTTTTTTTCTTAATTTCATTTTTGTTCTCTTTTTGTTACAAAATACAAGGTGGGTTTTTTTTTTCTTAAAATGTCAGTTTTGAATTGTATGAAAACAAAATTTTAACATATTTTTCTGTTAACGAAAATTAAAAACAAAACACACACACATTCACACATACGCTCATTCACTGCCAACAACAAAACATTTAATACAACCTGTGTAAGTATTTATATGCAGGGTGTATTTGTTCTGGTAGAGATATTGTGTATCTTTTGGTTCAACAATACGATCAATTCAACCAAAATAGCAACAACAACAACAGAAAACTAAAATCTATAGAAATGAAAAAATTTAACAAGAGATAAAAATCTCAAGGGCATGACCGTTAATGTTTAAGCTTTTAAATCTTTAAACAACAACCACAATAACGACAATTTA